>JANBXA010000132.1:5967500-7285000 GCA_030556225.1 Cricetiscus sungorus
TTGTGCTTTTTTTTTTAAATTACAAATGTATACAAGTAATAACCAAAAATGCATTTCTAAAAGGTTTTAAAGAAATCAACAGCTGGACTGGAGAAATGGCTTAGAGGTTAAGAGCACTGGCTGCTCTTCCAAAGGTCTTGAGTTCAATTCCCAGCAACCACAGGGTGGACCACAACCATCTATAATGAGATCTTCTGGCATACATACATGCAGGCAGAACACTGTACACATAATAAATAAATAAACAAACAAATAAATAAATAAATCTTTTTAAAAATAGATGAAGAAGAAGAAATGAAATTAAATGAAATGAACAGCCAATACCAAATTCCAAGACTCAATAATGTTCTAGGGACATTTTGCCCAAAGTGACCTATAGACTCAATGCAATCCCAGTCAAAATCCCAAGAAGCTTTTCAAAGATGCTAACAAGCAGAATTCTACGATCAGATGGGAAAGCAAAGGACTTAGAATGGCTAATCAGGCTTGAGAATTCAGCAAAGGGCTAGAGGACTTCTGCTGTCAATGGGTTTCAAGACATAGTCTGGAAATACAGCTCATGTCAACAAGACTGTGGAATTAGCACAGTATAAGATATATAGATCAATAGATCAGGATGGAGTCCAGAAATAGACCACATGCATATGTTCAACTGACCTCTGAAGAAAGTGCCAAGGGAAAGGAGGCAAGTTTTCTCAGCAAGTATAATAAAAACAGACTTCAGGAAACGGGGAGACACACACCTGGAGATGCAGAACCTGTGCGATGCTAGCTCCAACTTAAACAAAGAGAAACTGGGTGTGATCATGATCATACAGCTAGGATGCATGATATAAACATGCATCCTGAGGCAGGATATAAACCTAAGGGATCCCAGGGAGGATGAGTGAGGGTTAGGTGTGCCTGTCCTTCCAGACTCAGAGTGTCCTCCCTGGCTGGGTCCCTCCCACACCCCCAAGCCATTCCAGTTATAGCTGGAAGGAATGAGTTCAGTCATGACCGAATGCACGTCTGGGTTCATGATACTAACCAGGTTCAGGGAAAGGAAGGAGCCACGGGTTCTGAACTGTCCCCATTCATGCTTTGAACACCTGGTCCCTAGTTTGTGGCACTATTTTGATGACTATGAATGAAGACTTTAGGAGGGGGGAAGCAGGTCAACATGGGGTGGGTCTTTGAAGCTTATGCCCACTTCTGTTTCCTCTGCTTCTTGGTCTCCGAGGACGTGAATAGCTTGTACAGGATCCTACCACCACAAGCCAATTAGCATGCCTTCCTCTGTGTGTGTGTGTGTGTGTGTGTGTGTGTGTGTGTGTGTGTGTGTGTGTGTGTGTTGTGTGTGTGTGTCTGAGAGAGAGAGAGAGAGAGAGAGAGAGAGAGAGAGAGAGAGAGAGAGAGAGCGAGCGCGACTGAGACTGAGACTGAGACTGAGACTGAGACTGAGACTGAAAGCTCTCTGAGACCATGAGTTGAAATAAAGCTTTCTTTCCTCTATGCTGTTTCTATTGGGTATTTTGGTCACAACAACATAAAAGTAATTAAGGCCATTAACTGTGATATTTCAATGTCTCTCAAATGGACAGAAATGGAATTCAAGCTGTCTCCAAGTTCAAAATGTGGTTCAGAGTGAGCAGGCACTATCCACTGCTGTGGGAAACTTGCTAGGAGGAGTCATGGCTACATATAGAGGGCTCTTTGTCCAGGGCACCCACCACAGTCCTGATGACCCTTGACACAGCACCAGGACAGAGGTGGCACCAACAGCTGGGGTGGTATGAGTACAGTGGGAGGAGCCACGTGTGCAGCTAGTCCTAAGAAGCTGAGGAGATACCATCTCACGGTACATCCCGGGATCCAGCACAAAGTCTGTCCCGGACAGGGGAGGGGCTCATTTCATTCCACCATATATGGTAGGCCCCACTACAGACCTTACAAATGAGCTCCACTCACAATGGTAAGCAATTGCTTCTGCCACCACAGGCTTCCTGCACCTCATCCTGAAAGGTGTTTCCAAAGAATTTCCCAGTCTAAACTCTGGATGCCCTGGCTGCTCACCACAGATTAATTAGCTAGCTCAAAGATTTCTCACTCCCTGAATCTAACTTCTCTCTTCTCAAGACCTCTGGCCATTTCAGTCTGCAGCTTACCCTCGTCATTTTCTTTCCACAGTTTTCCCAGTGTCTCTTTTGCAGCCTTGGGGCCCATTCCAGGCTTCCAGAGAAAGAAAAGTGCCATCCCTCTGCATTACTGGAATTTGGGGAGCAAAGGGGCTCTCTGGCGATGTGCTTGCTCCTCTCTGCTGTGTCAGCTTCTCTACATCCATTTTAAAACCGAGATGTTGCTCTGTTACAGATCTGAAGCTTTTAGAGCATAAGCATTAAGTACATGGTGCACACACCTCTTCATGGGCAGATGCAGGCCTGTCTCAGGGCTATGTCTCAGAGCTCAGCCAGCAAACTTTCCCACAAATTGCTAGCAAATATTTTAGACTTGCAAGAATCAGAGGCAGGCAAGTGGGTTATGAGAGTTCAAGGCCATCCTGTTCTTTGTAGCAGAATTCAGAGCTAGTCAGAACTTTTATTTAAACTGTGTCTCAACAAAGGAGAGAGGGAGGGAGGGAGGGAGGGAGGGAGGGAGGGAGGGAGGGAGGGAGGGAGGGAGGGAGGGAGGGAGGGAGGGCTGGTTACTGGACCCCAAAAGGAGTCACCTCTTCTCCTTTACCCATGGAGCACTCCAGTCTGATAAAGAGGTCCCTCCCTTCCCAAGGAGCATCTGGGTTCTTTAAAAGTCAGGGTCCCAGAAGAGCCGGAAGCCTGCTGTTAGACAGAGATGGGGTTGGGGCTTCCTGCATGCACTGAACCTACCACTCTCAGACAGACATGGCTCTGGATGCTAGATGGACTAGGCGACACAGGTGGTTCCATGGAAACCCAGTTTCCCAGACCCCATTCACACCAGGCTTCTCCCTCAGTGATAGTTCTGATACCTCCCCAACAAATGGACTCCTGCAGTTCCCAGTACCTTTCTGCTAAGCTGCCAGCACCCCAGCATCAGCACCAGCAGCCACCTTTCCACTCCTTACTGCATCCTGCCTCACCATCTCCCAGCCTTCTCACCATGAGAGTGAGGCTGCACTTTTCCCAAGTGCTGGGCTCCCAGCCTTTGCGAATTCCAGGATCAGTTCAAATCTCAGAAATAGAAATTCTAGGGCTTAAAAGAGGCTGGGTGGCAGGGCTGTGACTTCCGGCCCCACCAAGTCAAGTGCTAAAAACAGTGACCACCATCTCCTACTTCCTAAAAGCAAAGTTCGGAACACAGAGTCCAGGTGCATTGATCACAACCTTTCATAACTCCAGTTCCACGGCCTGACAGCCTCTTTCTGGCCTCCTCAGGCGCCAGGCATACATATGGTACACAAACACACATGCAGGTAAGACGCCCACACACATAAAATAAATGTATATATTTGTTAAATAGAGGAGAAGGTGTGGTGGCGGCCTTGCCACAGTGGCGCTGCTGTGCACAAACCAGACATCAGCGAGCCTGAGCCCAGCACTATTCCCCAAACTGGTGTCCCCTCTTCTTTTATTCTACCCTATAGCAAACAGAGACTCTAGAGACTGTCCAGGAGTGAGGGACCTGCCAGCGTCCAAGCCATGGTCATCTCTGGCTCCTCACCCCCCCCCAGGTTTCCATAAGGCCTGAGGTTGCCCACTCCGGAGACTGGGCCAATCCTTCCCCCCTGTGCCAGTCCCCACCCTGGTGTGGAGTCTCTCAAGTCAAATGCCAGAGGCACCAGTGATCACTGACACCACCCATCCCTTTTCCCTACTCCTTGCAAGTGTAGCTGTGGCTCTCAAGTCACCTGCCCACATCACATCCCTGGTAAGGGTAGGGAGGTTTCCAGCATGTGGCCAGCCTGAGACCACCAGAACTGAACACAGTACATATAAAGGACCCAGAAGAATGCCTGCCACAGGGTACACAGTGAAGAAATAGAGGTTGTCGCCATTATTATCACGGTGGCTCCCTGTGCGGCTACGGGGGTGGGGGTAGGGGTGCACGCTTGACTCACCATTCTAGGCCCTGCCAACCTTTGTGGCCATACCATCTGCTGACCTGATTACATATCCCTCCCTCAACTCAACTCCTTCATCACTAGAGCTACCACACAAACACAGCAGCCCCTGCCCACAGGATGTACACAGTAGGTGACTGAGTGCTGGTTACCTGTATAGCAGTCTCTGGTGGAGAAGATGAGACACCAAGGAACCACCGAAATGATTCCAGTCCCCACAGAAACACAGTGAACTTCTACATCAACGTAATCGACTTGTGATCTAGACAAGTGAGCACTAATACAAATACACTCTCTCAGGTTTGCAACATATTCTCCACCGTGTCATAACTATGTCAAGACTACTTCAGAGACCAAAGATGACCTGTCTGAGATAACACTTATTATCCATCCAGGAACCCAACCTTGGTTAAGCATAACTAACTAACTAAATAAATAGAAAATCACTTGCGTCTAATCCAGATTGCCAATTTACTGGTTTTTAATCTCTAAACCACCATTCCCCATGCCAAGCAGGACTCTAGGAAGGGTCTCATGCTTGCCTCTCCTTCCCTCCGCTGCCTCCTCAGCACAGAAGAGGGGCACAGAGCCTGATCCTATCTGCCTGCCTGAACTCCGCTTGTTCATTTCACAGTCCTGTCAAGGCATCGCCTCCAAGGGCCACAGAAAAAGAAATCACACAGCTTAGGTGTTGACAGTCCTCTCCTGTCTGTCAGAAAAGGGAAATAAAAGCTAACAAGACCTCCAAAGGCAAAATCCCAAACCTCCATTCAGTACCCAGCAGATGTCAGAGAACACGGGGCCCACAAGGAAAGGTAGAACCCCCCCCCAAATGAAAAGCACAGCTGCTGCAGATGTGAGCTGCACAGACCAGGCACCCTCAGCACCCTGCAACATGCAGGGGGCCTCTAGATGAGGAACCAGGTCTGCTCGTTCCAAGCACTGAACTCAGCCTTCTTCCCCCATTATTATTTAGAGGGCTGTTGAGATTCTCCTGCTTCCTTATTTATGCAATCAGAGGAAATCACAGCATAGACCTACTTCCAAACTCAAGGCCACGTGGGCCAATTTCAGATGGATAATTA
This sequence comes from Cricetiscus sungorus, assembly GCA_030556225.1. Taxonomy (NCBI): domain Eukaryota; kingdom Metazoa; phylum Chordata; class Mammalia; order Rodentia; family Cricetidae; genus Cricetiscus; species Cricetiscus sungorus. The sequence goes on from JANBXA010000132.1 coordinate 5,972,664, forward strand.
AATATTGAACAAACGCTGAAATGCCTCTACTGGATGAGAATGGCTAAAAATAACCAGCCACCACTCCTAGGGCTGGTACCTGACACACAGGCATCACAGTGGCTCCTTCTCAGTCCTCCCTTCCCATGACTGCCAGACACATTCCCAGGAATGGCAAAGTGGGGTGGGGGCTGACTCCCTAAATACCTCCTGAGCAGAAAACAAAACTCTAACTCCCAGTAAGCTCTGAATGTTCCTGACCAGGAAATGCTCTCCCTTCCTGACATTTAAGCAAGTGGCCTCAGAGGAAGTCACTGGAGAAGTGGTAGGCTCTGCTTTTCTTTTAAAAAACAGTCAAAAAGCTTCGGGTCATTTCTAAAGCCAAACAAGCATGTGGTCCAAGATATGAGTGAGTCTTCGTCGAGATGCACAGGGGTTCTGTCCCCATTTTCTTCCACCGGCCCCACCCAGCTGCCGCATGTTCCTAGTACAAGCTAATCTAGAAAAGGCAACAGCCAAAGCAAACATGTCAGTAGGAGGTAAAGAGATTGAGAGCCCAGTTCCAAACTGTGGCTATCATCAGCAATGGCAGTAACCTTGGACGAGAGGCCTTGGCTCCATGAACCTTGGTTTCCCTATTGGGAATGCAGTTGCAAAAGACTCCTGATGCCTGGCTGTGACGTGTAGAGCTGAAGCAGTGAGAAACTAGGTGCCCAGGAAGCAAGTTCTATCTCTACCCACTAATGTCAAAAGCACACCCTAGATCCAGCCAGTGCTAGCCAATGAGAGGCCGCGCCTCCAGTGTGATGCTAGGTGAGCCTTCCAGCTCTATTAGTTTTATATAATTTCACCAGAGTTCAGTCTCCCTACCTAGGGATGGAAATATCAATGGTCTCTACCTTCATGAAGGGTTGGGAAGTTAGTGATGGGAGCTAAGGAGGGGAGGCCCTCAGCAGGGCATGGCCCACATTCAGTCAGCAAAAGAGGTCATCTAATTATTAAAGGTGATGAAGACAGCCAGGATAGCAAAGGCCACGGGGCTGACATTCCAGCAGATTAACTGGCGCCTCTGGCCTCCCTCAAGGACCTAAAACTCTGTCTAGGGAGTTGGCCTCAGGCTGCCTGCCTGTGGCTGGGAACTCACCATCCAGTGTGTGCTGAATGGTAGTAAGTGTAAACTGGGCTGACATCCTGAGACATGTGGTCTGCCAGGAAAGTGGCAGAATAAGAATGACAACAGAGGACAACAAGCAAAGGTGAGGTAAGAGGCCAGAGTGTGGTGGGTATAATCTGTATATGAAGAGAAGACAAATGGAAAGAATAATGATGACTCCATCGATGCCAGTGACACTCTGGCTGCCAAAAGGCCCCAGGGGCCAAGTCTGGACCTACAAGCTGCACAAGTCTGAAAACAGCTGTGAGGTTGGATGCTAGATGTATGTATCTGTGGCCCCCAAATACTCAGATATGCTCTCCGGGGACCAATGACATGCTCTGTCTGTGCCTTGGGGGAGACCTTTAAAATCCAATTTGTCTTTTCCCCCTCTTCCTTTCTGTTTCTGCTGAGACACACAGATCCTATGTGGGGTCTGGCCCCAGTGTCTCTTCACCCTGCATACCCTGGGTCTGGTGGGCTCACTCCCTTTGTGGGGATAATGAGTGGAAATTGTTCCCATCTGCTTCGCTTCTATTTGTTGAGTGCCTGCTCTGTTCCAGCAGTGAATTCGGAACACTTAACCTTAAAATCAGAACCAACGTGCAGAACACTACTGTGGATGCATACTGGTATTATCATCGTTTTACAGACAAAGAAACTAGAGGTCAGAGACTGAGAGCCCTGCCCAAGGCCACACGGCTTGGACGCTGGAGCCCAGCTCTGCCGAACCCCAGATTCTGGTTTCTGTTTTACTATTCCATGGCCTGGTAGAGCACAGGCCAGCCCTTGGCTTTAATAAGGCTTAGTCTCCTTTTCCTATGCCATTTATACTGTTAGCAGCTTCACTGCCAATCTGCGGCCAACTTCTCCCATAGTCCTCCAGCCCCAGCCCTCCCTGTGGTTGAGGATGGGTCCTTCCCTAACCACTGGTCCCATGAGAAGCCGATGTGACAGGCCACAGGCACATCCATACTGCCATCTGGAGTGCTGGTAACCCAGAATCACATGCCCAGCTGGGCAAAAGGTGTGCACCCATATGGCCTCCAAGGATAGATGACCTAGACACCTTTCTCTGAGCTGTGGAAGCCACACTCCAGAGGTCATCCCCAGCCCTTCTGCATATACCTTCATTTTGCAAAGTGTACTGGGGGTCCTTGGGAGCCCCCCTCCTTCCTGGTGCCCCACAGACAGTCTCTAGCAGATTCTGCAGGGAAAGAGGCCCAAGTAGGGTTGGGATATACAGCTGCAAGACAGAGGAATGAAAGATGGATGTACAGGCTGAGGATGTACAGGCTGGCGTGGCAAAGGGAGTGTTGACCAAGTCCCTGGTACCTAGCAAGACCTAGAAGGGGACATAAAAATTGGCAGAACATGGATGGATACAGAAGAGCCCAGACCTCCCTGGGCATTACCATAGGCACCCAGAGAGGCATCCAAACTCATAGGGCAACAGAATAAGGCCAGCTCCTCTTGACAGAAGAGGAGAATGAGAGCCTGGAAAGGAACCAATGTCAGCAACCAGTTCGTAGAAGCAGAGCTAAGAACAGAGCCCTCTCATCCACTAACCACTGCCCTGTCCCTAGAAAAGATCGTGTTCCAGGGTTTCCCAAAAAGCCAGGCCCAGGTACAGCCAACAGGGTAAGTACAGCTCATCTCCATATGCCCTGGGACCAGGCTGAAGGCAGCAGACAGCAGGTGCTGGAAATGTACTGAGGACAGGACAGGCCTTATCAAGAATGAAGAATGCTCTATTTAACTTAGGGAGTCCTTCTTACCCCTGATAGCAGGAAGTTGGAAGCAAAGCACCTTGACTGGAGACAAGACTTCACCACAAGCCCAGCCTTCAAGTGGCCTAGGGTCACACAGCCGCTAGATGCCTAGATGATCCCATCATACAGAATTCACTGCGTCCATCCAACTGTAAGATTGGGCCCACTCTGCCCAATCTTCAGATGGGGAAAATGAAACCAAGGAGAGAAGACTCTTGTTTAGTGCCACCCTGGAATATGTAACCCTGGAGACATTGTCTTTCCCTCACAGCTTTATCAAGAACAAGGTATTGCTCTCAGAAGGCAGTGAGCCCCTCCACAGGAGGTGCTGGCCTAGCTGACACCCCTGCCTGGCCATTTGTGAGTCCTGGCTACTAGCCACCAGCTCATCCATGCACTTTTCTATTTCTGAACACAGAGCTCGTGCTCCTTTCCCCTCCCTGCTAGTTGCTGAGGCCAGAAATGAGGTGGGGTAAAGATGGACCATCAGGGGGTCAACTCCTAACCATGCCAAAACTGACACCAAGGTCAGAAGGGAATGATTCAAAACCTCAGCATGGCTTCCCAATAGGAGGCACACCCTGGTCCAACCTGCCCACAAAAGGGGGTGTGGCCAGAACAGGATCAGGGCTGAGGGTTAAGGGAAGATGGGCAAGGAGCCACGGGCCACCATGCACACTGACCTGCAACTCTGACCACACCCACAAATGGTCACTAATGAAGGTCCCTTATCAGGTCCAAACTGCTGTCCCCTGTCCTCCATGCAGTATGAGTTCACTCTACACCAAGGGCTTTTTCCTTTTCCTCCTCTGTGCATATTCACACACTATCCCTTTCCGCTTGGTAAAGGACAATAGTTCACAACTATGGTCTGAGCTGCAGGCACAGGCTTCTAGCTGCCCAGACAGAGCCCTGCTGCCACCACCACCATTGTCACTGAGATTCAGGGAGGCAGCTGGCAGAAAGACAGTTTTCTCAAAGTAGCATTTAGACCTCCCAGCAAAGGAAATCCCATCCAGCTTAGACAGTCTCCATGTCAACTCCTCTCTGAAGCCTTCCTGAGTTATTCCAACTAGAACTTCCATCAGGGAGATCTCCACCTCCAGCAAGCTGTGAGTTCCTTCCAGGCCGGCACACAGAGCTGGGCACAGATCCACTCAACATTGATCACCCCTGGCCTCATTAGCTGAACAGAAGGCAGAGTTCCCATCCTCCGAGAGCCTCCACTGAGGGTACAGAAGAGGGCACGGTCATGCAGGGTATTTGAGGGACAGGGTAGTGAGGGCGCAGGCGGCCCTGGGGAGCCAAACATGACATCTACCCCACCCATTCTCACAGCAAGAACCTGTCACAAAAAAACGATGGCTCAGGAAATGCTGTGATGTGAAGCCATCCACAAAGCTTGAGCCCAGGTCTCTGGTTCCCCAGGCCAGCCCTCAGCTCAAGGCTGGAACTAGCCAGAAGACATTTCAGCAAAAGCAAAGGGTCCCAACACAAAGCTGTGAGCAGAAAACTGTGCGCAGGCACTGACAACTTGCTAAATAAGCAATGCTGCTTTGCTCTTCTGTGGGGGACCCTTCCCGGTGCATGATGGAAGTCAACTAATGCACATTGCCTGCCTGCTTCACTGATCCTCACACCTGCCAGATTCTGCCTATGGTGAGGCTGGGTCCCGGCCAGAGCCAGGTTTCCCATGCCCCAGATAACCTCAGGACGAAAACTAACCCAGCTTCTGTATCCCGGACACCTTCAGTGGGCCTAAGCGTCAGAGGCAACCCACACTTCCCAGAGCCCAGGACAAGGCCTCTGTGTGGAAGCCCCGACCCTTCCAACTAATTAGCTCAGCCCAAGGCAGCCTGAAAACTTACAGTGTCTCTGGCTGAAGATCTTATTACTGGAGAGAGTAAAGGCTGTACATGCCCCTTCTTCCCCCTTGCCCACCTCCAGCATCTTGAAAGAGGTACCCGTCCAAGGACTACTCAGAGTAGCCCCAGGTCCCTACAAACATGGGTCCCCCCAGAAGCCCATCCAAAAGGTGAAGGTACAATACAGGACTGAAGTAAGCCAATCTTGAGTCCCAGACAGTGAACACAACTTAAGATCCACTTCGACTACCCAACCTGGGCGCTGGGTAAACTGATGCACAGTGAGATGGGACGCGGATCTGAGCGGGCGGGGGCGGGGGGGGGTTATCAGGCCAGGCCCCCTTCTGATCCTGGTACGTACAAGGGTGACACTAGGGACCCAGGTTTCTCAATAAGAACCAACAAAAGCTGGGGCAATGGGGATGGGACAGTCAGGGTATCTCCAGATGAGGGGCATCACCGATCCCCTGGTGATGATCCCAGAAGATCCCAGGGCATCTTCTGGTGCTATGGTAGCTGCGAGGGATAAGGGTCTGGGGTCGGGATGGCGCCTACCCCTGGCGGGCCGGGTCCGGCTGCGGGAGCGGCTCCTCTGTCGCTGCAGCCGGGGCCGCCGCAACAGCCGGTAGTAGTAGGACGGCCTCCCGGTGCTCTTCCTGGCGTTGCCACCCGCGGACATGCTGCCGCCCGCCGGGCACCGGGCCAGGCCTGGGCGCTCACAGGGGCCCCATCGGCCGCTCCGGACCGCCCGGCGGGCGCCCCGCACTCTCTCGCGCTCCGGTGCAGCGGCAGCAGAGGCCAAGGCTGCCCCACAAAGTAGCTCTAACTCCTCCTCCGCCTCCCCGCCCCGCCTCGAGCAGCCGGCCCCTCGGCGGGGGCCCGGGACCGGGAGACCGGGCTGGCACCCGCCCGGAAAGTCAGTGCGGGCGAAATCCTGGCCTGGAGTTGTCGGGGCGACGCGGCCCGAGAACTTCCCTGTCCCGTCGAGGGGGACCCCAAGAGCATCATAACCCCGAAGCCCGCGCCTCAGACTCCACATCGCATATGGGGCACCCGAAGCACCCCGCGCCACAGCAGGTGCAGTGGCGCAAGCATATCTGCACACACCAAGGCTAAACACGTACAATTAGGTCTGAGGGAGAGGGTCCTGATGACTGCCAGAACTGAGTTGACCGCACAGAGCTCTGCAGGCACCCCTTCAGTCAGGTCGGAAGTCCTATCTCTGATGCCTAAGATACTTGGATATTCTTTACATTTAGAAGATAAAAATACTGCTTTCATATCATTGGGATCAATTTGTGTATTTCAAGCACTCATAAAGAAAGAATATAAGGCATACCTGTGTAACCAGAGAGCTTTGCCAAGTCATTTTACCCCATCACCCAAATAAATCACCAGCAGTGCCTGATTTTTTCCTCCCCTCCGACACTTTTAGCAGCACTAGCAAGGCTGAAGGTAGAAAGATCCCTACCCCTCCTGACTGAGGCTTGCAAAAAGGATGCATCAGATGCTTCTACTACCATAAGCTTTCTCCAAGTCATTCTGCAGCTCCAGAAACTTCTGATGGCTCCCCACAGCATAACAGCCCCCAAAATCGGGCACAAATCAAACCACCTCCAGCCTCACCCCTATACCCATCACTGCCTCCACCCTGTTGCCTGCTTCCTTTCCCCATCCTCTTAGTCTTGCCTACCTCCTCTACAGGGAGTCCCTGACCCTCCTGGTCCTAGGTGACCTTGCTTTCTCTCTCCTCTTTGTCCCCACAGCAACATTACTCTTTTAAGTTATTAAAACCACACCACCTACCAGACTTTCATCTCTTCAAGTACAGAAGGGGAAACTGAGGACCTAAAAGATGCACACATTCGTGTACCTCTGTGTGTGTGTGTGTGTGTGTGTGTGTGTGTGTGTGTGTGTGTGTGTGTGTGTAAAACTTGACTCAATCACAGAGAAAGTACAATGGCACATGATCTTGGCCAGAGGCTGTTGCTCGAACTCTTCAGGGAAGTGGAGTGGGCTAGTCACAGGTAGTGCTTGAAGCCGTCTGGGACTGGGTAGGGCAGCCTAGGCAGGAATCCAGGCCAGGTTTTTCTCCTCACAGGGAAGCCCCCTTCCAGGCTCTTCAGTCAAGGAGGGAGGGCCTCCAGGTCAGGGGGGTTGGTTGGGACCGGAGGCTGGATCACAGCTGGAAGCCAGGCGCCATCCTGGGACCTGGAGTAGGGGGAGGGGAGAGAAGGGCAGTTCTCCAAACCCAGCTGTAGAGAGTCTCTCGCTTCCAGTCCTCTGATCCCTCTTCCCAGGCCAGCCCCACAGGAAGCTGGAAGTGTGTTGTCAGCCAGGAGACAGGGGCCGGGATACCACTACAATCATCTGCACCCAGTCACCGGATTCCAGTCCCAGCTGTGGGCAGAGCCGGGCTTCGGAGCACCTCCCACAAAGGTGGGCTCTGCACCACCCTGCTACACGTTAGCATTTCTGGGGGCGAATCATCTCCACTGCCAACCCATCCTAGTTTTAGGAGTTGAAGGTTCCCACCTTCAAAATCTCAGTATCCGAGCAGAGGTCACCTGACCCATTTTGTTTCCCTTTGGTCCAGCCTGGCTAGATTCCCTGAGGACCAGGCTAATGCAGACTCTGGCCTGGCCCTGGTCAGGCAGCTGTAGGGATGTGTTTGGTGGCCTTGGAGGAGCAGGACTAAAGTTTAGAAACCCATCTGTACATAGCAGGATCCCAAAGGTCTGGCCTGACTTCTACCTCAGTCTCTCAATTCCTCTGTACCTTAGTTTCCCTGACTACAAAGAGACACTATTAATCTCCCACCAGCTCTCAGAAAGTTAGCCTGTGCACCAGAAGGGAAAAGAGTAGTCATGACCAGCCAGCCAAGCCCAGCACTTCTACAGGCCCAGGTGGGTGCTGAGGAGGGATGGTGGCCTGACAGGAACTTAGAGCCTGGGAAAGGGACAGTCAACCATCCTGGTCTCAACCCTAGGATCTACAGGCCCACACAAGCTGCTTCCTGCATCCCCCTCAGAGCATCTAAAACCAATCCCCCACCCCCACCCCCACCCCAGAGCCTGCAAGCCTGGAAAATGCCCTCCTCTTCACTAAGATCATCCCACACTCCCAGTGGGGAAGCTCTCTGTGACCCAACTCAGACCCACAGGCTTCCCAACCCCTGATCCACCCTTTGGAAAAGTCTGGATTGGTACTGCCACCCTGGCCCACTTCGAGATGGACACCTGAGTGAGGTGACACACATATCTCCATTGACTGGGTGGGGGTTCAAGACTGTAGCCTCCAACTCCCCCAGCAGGCATTTCCTGGCATCATGAAAGGTATTTAATCAAGTGGATGCAGATAGAGCCTAGAACTGGGCCCTCTCAGTAAGTGCCAGGCCAGAAATAGGACTCCCCAAATCAGATCTCACCAAGCCCCCACCACCATCTTCACCCTCTCTCAAAAGGCCTACCAGATGACTCAGGCTTCAAGACCTGAGCTAGATCTCTGGAAACCCTATGGCAGAAGAGGGGACCAACTCCTCCAAGTTGTTCTCTGACTTCACACTTGCAGTGGCATGCATGGGTCCACATGCAATAATAAAATGTAAAAGGAGGAAGAAGAGGAAAGAGAAAAAGAATACCACATTCATCACAAAGCAGCCATCCCTCTGCCTTCGGAGATGGGCCAAAAGGCCAAGTACACTGTGCACAAGGCCAGGGCCAGGTCTAAAAAGGAACCAGCCCCAGAAAGTTCTCTGTCTTACTAGGGCACTGAATTTGAAGGTCTGGCCAGGTGGTGGTGGTAACAGCACACAATTTTAATCCTAGCACTCAGGAGGCAGAGGCAGACAGGTCTCTGTGAGTTCAAGGGCAGCCTGGTTTACAGCATGAATTCCAGGACAGCCAGTACTATAAGGAGAAACCCCATCTCAAGGGGGGAAATGTTTGAAGGCTGGAAGGGATTGGAGAGCATATGACCAAAATCACCTTCAAAAAGCTTAATAATGACAATGAAATGCTAGGAAAAGTCACTAAGTCCTTCAGTTGAACACATGGCAGAGGGGTGTGGCTTTCACCCTGGGAGCATTTTGCAAGGAAGGAAACACTACCACCAAGAATGAGGTATTAGGGCTGGAAACTAAGCTCAAGCATCAAGAGCACTGGCTGCTGTTCCACGGGACCAGGGTTAGACTCCCAGCACGCACAAGATGGCTCATACAACATCTATAACTCCAGGTGATCTAAATGCCTCCTCAGGCACCAGGCATGCATGTGGTGCACAGACATTTATGCAGGCACCACATTCATGCATGGAGCCGAGATCAGAAACTGCAGGGTCACAGCCTGACCTACCTTAGTATGCATCCATGGCAGATTGTACTCTCATCATCCCACACATTCAATCATTTAATTTCCCAGTGACCCTAGCAAACAGGTGACTTACTGTTTTTCCAACACAATATTAGAGACAAGAGAGTGTGTTCCTTAAGATCACATGGCTTGCAGCAGGATCTGAACCCAGGGTCATAAAGCTGAGTGAGAGGGCAGGGCAACAACCTAGGACCTACCTTCAGAGCTAGCATTTTCCAGGGACAGGGTTAGATGGTAAGGAGGAAGTGAGTGTCTAGCAGTGCCCACCCCAGGCCCCTTACAATGGTGTCTGGAGAGCTCAGACCTGTCAGGTTTCCTGTCTGGTCCTGGGTAGGCAGCACTGACCAGGGAAAAATCCCTAGGCAGTCAGCTCTGCATATATCCTCCTCCTCAGCCAGGCTCCACCTCTAACTCTTCAGAGCCTGAGCATTCATGGTTAAGGTCACAGCCTTCCCTTCAGGATGCTGTCTGTGTAACAGGCAATGACGGCTTCCTGCATCCACTGTTTATCCAGGAATGATGCTGGACCAGGAGCAAGAACTCTACTGGAGTCATGAGAGGAAAACAGAGTCTGGTTCCAAGGTGGAAGGCACAGACCAACCCACAAAGGAGGCCCTGCTTAGCACCAAGCATCCCCCAACTTCCCTCCCAAAGCCACCCACACGTTTAAGGACATTCTTTGTAGAAAATGGCTGGAGTGGGGCAGGTGACACTCCAGGCTGGAAGAACTGGAACCAGTCAGATATGGACTCTTGGGCTCACACTCAAAAGCTTGCCTCAGGGAATATGAGTGTCTTCCAAACAAGCTACCGGCACTGCTAGGATGGGGTCCTGCGAGAGGCCTGGGTCTATGGAGAGCAAACCGGCAGGGTGTGTGGCCTCTGTCACTATCTCTGAGCTAGTGGAAGTGACATATCTGAGTCCACACCCCTGAGGTTTTATGGGTATCTAAAAACATTCTCCCAGCTCTAAACCACTCCCTAAGCTCCTGCTCCCCATCCTGCTTATTTTCTAGAAACCCAGAGAAGGGAACACATCTCCCTATTCCTGTCTACAGCCCACTGTAAGCCTATCTTAAGGTGCAGACAACACCTGGAGTGATGAGACCTAGAAGCCAAGGCTCCCAAAGGGAGGCTCTGTCTAACCTATAGACACCCAAACCCAGCACCCACTCTGCAGCCACTGAGGGGTGTGCCACCCTCAGCCGCCCACCCACAATGGGCTCTGACTAAGTGGAAGAAATGACCCTCCCACACTGGGTAGGGGTCAGGCTGCAGCTTCCCTAGAGGGCCCCTCAGCCACCCAGGTTGCTTCCTTCTCGGGCAGAACCATAATGCCCAGCGTGCAATGCCCCGCCCCCAGATGCTTCCACTTCAGAAGCTCTGCTCCCATGGCCCAAGACAGGCTGAGCTCCACTGTCCTTCGCTCTTCTCCAACCCTTGAAGCCTGTGCTCCCTGTCCACCCAGATGGCCTCTATGTGTTCCACCTCCCTGCTCTGACCCAAAAAGCCTCCTGCCCTTGTGCTCTCTTCTCAGCCCCACCAAGGGCCCAGGTCTCCAGCTTCTTCCTCTTCATCCTTTGATGGATGCAGACTGGTCTGCACCCACCATGCCACCAGAGGAGGTGCCATATGGTCTTGGTGTGAGATCAGTGTACCTCCTCCTTTCCCAGGCATGCCAGCCTGATCATCTGTTAGGACCGGCACTGGCCTGGGTTCCAAAGGGAGGGGCCTCACTGCCTCCTGAAGAGCTCAGGAAGGGCACAGCTGAACCAGCCCTGTAACTGAGGCCAGATAGCCCAGGTGGGAGTGCAAGGTTTATGACTGGGCTGCAGAGTAAGGGGTCAGCTCATTCGTGCCAGGGACGTGGGGGGCACACTTTGGGTGGTACTTCACCTTTCTGGGCTTCCCAGGAGAGCCACAGAAAATAGTGGCTCACAACCTCAAATACACACTCATCGGTGGGTTCCTTGAAAGGTGATCCTGGCCCCAGAGCAGACTCAAATTTGGGAGAGGTGGAGGCAGCCCTGGGAAGAAGTAGAAGAACCCACCTGACCCACAGTCAGCACAGAGAGAACTGGGGGGAAATCCTGGAAGCTTGTAAGGAGGCACTGAACTAGAAAGCGGACGGGAGAGAGCAGCTGTATTCTGAGAGGGAAACAGCATAAGGAAAAGGACATACATAGAAACCATGAGATATTGGTGGGGACAGTGTGCTGAACAGAGGCTGGAGCAAAGAATACGCTAGGTACTTAGGGGCAGGTCTGGATATATGCAAGAAAAAACAGTGGTTTCCAAATAAGGGTGGAGCCAAGTGGTTCCCTGAGGCCAGGCTTGAAACTTAGTTCTGTCAGGATAGCTGGGCTACTTTTGGTAAATCACAGGCCCTCTCTCTGGTCCATGTTCTGCAACTATGCTCTCATAATGTAAACCTGCAAGTGCAGAGCTGGGTTGGGGTGCCCATTCAGGAATACTCCAGGGTCCAAGCATCACTAAACCTCAATCTTAGGCGATAGATCCAAGAATTCCATTTTGGGGGGAGGGAGGACAGAGTAAGGGCTGGACCTAGATCTCACAGATACTATGCCTAAGAGTTCTGTGACTGATCAAGAACTCCAGCCCACTGTTTCCTTTTCTCCTCCTAAAATTCTAGGCGGTCTGGCTATGCAGCTCAAGGTGGCCTCAAACTTACAATCCTACCTCAGTCTCCTGCATGCACCCCAGCCACAACTCACTCTTTAAGCGCTGGCCAGCCCAACACAGTCCACCCAGGCCCTTTGCATGTGCTGCCTCTCCTAACTCATTCACAAGATGAAGCATCTCCGGCTACTGCACTCCAACTCTGACACCACCTGCTCAGAGGCCTTCCCTGACTACCTTAGCCCAGGTCAGTTTGCCTCAGTCTCCCTGGGATGTGCTTCTGCTAGGATTTATTTTCTTCAACTTTTCAGACTTCCCGAAACCCTCCTATTTGTGTGTTTACTTGTTTCCCTCCAAACCTTAACAAGGGCTACAGCCTAGTAACCCTGTTTACAGTCAGGTCCCAGTGTGGATGGTGCTCAGTGTCAGAGGATCATGGTCATGAAAGGAGGCTGGGCTCAAAGTTGCCATTCTCAAATGACAGCTTCAGGCACAGGGGCAAGTGACTTCACTTCTCTCCTCAAGACCTAGCCTTTCTCCAAGTGACATATAGGACAGGCCTGCTGGTGGGCTTATGTTCCCAAGGCAGCCTGGGGCTGGTCAGGCCAGGGTACATTCCTGACTCTTTGCAAGACTGATTGAAAGTCAGCACTTAGTGAATGAATGAATGAACGAACGAACGAACAAATGAATGGGCGAATGAATGAATGCTTTTTCTTTGCCATTGGCCATTGATCAAGTCTCTGGGTCACAGCTCTGTCTCCTGGTTGGCCTGAGTACATGCTTTCAGAGTTATTTTAGTGTCTGTGCTCAATCCCACAAGGGAAGTGGGAGACCCAGAAGGTGCTGAAGCAAGGGACAAGCTTTGCAGGATAGCTGGCATCCTAAGGCCATGAAGCAGTTAAATGTATCTTCTGCCTCCTTCATCCTTCAAGGCCCCCTGAGAGTGAGAACAATGAAGCCCCGCCCCCGCCCTGAGAACAGCATTCTGCCTGGAAACTACCAGGAACAAGAGGAAGGGCTGGGGCCTACACTTTCAGTGCCTGCTCAGACAGGAAGGAGCAGAAAGTTCAGGGCCAAGGAAAACAAGGTCACCCTGGAAATCAGCAAGTCCATGGTTGAGCCTTGTACACCCCCCTCAACGAATCTCTTCTGGTCATAATGAGCAACATGACCAGAAGAGAGAGAACTTGGTTCAGGGCCACTCACAAGGCAGGAGAGAAAGTAAAACTTGACCAGCCTCTTCTGCCAAACCGCTTGTGACAAGGAACTCACTCCCTTACAGAACCAGCCTCCGGCCCATCTCCAGGAGCTGTGTTACACACCTAGAAAATGAAAAATGTTGTGAGGGCCTCCCCACCCTCCAACCAGGGCACAGGGCTGGGGACAGGGCTGGGTCCCTCTTCCTGCAGCAGGCACCACAAGGAGCCAGTGGTAGAGTCAGGCAGTGTTTGGGCTCCCACCCCACCTCAGGTCTCTCTCAACTACAATGCTGAGGCAGGGGGCTAATCTCTGACTGTCCCTCTCTAAGAGCCCAGAACACAGAGGCAAGAGCCCTGACACTCTCCTCTCCATGCCTCTGAGTCCCTTCATACCCTGCACCAGGGACATCCTGGGTCACAGGGGACTCAGCACAGCCCCTAAATACTTTGGACTCCTCCTCTTCCCTACTGTCCTTGCTCCAGGAAGATGAAAGGTAATGCCAGAACTTTCTAGACCTGCTCCCTAGCTTAGTGAGCCCTCTCACTGAGTCTACTTACACTGGCTTCTATGCATACACATCTCCCATCCACTCCCTACCTGACTTTTGAGCTCTTCCAAGGTCCAGCCAGGCCAGCAACTACTCAGCAGCCAGAACCAACAGCCAGGTGAGGCACCCTGACAAAATCTTTGTCTTGTACATCAATCCTGGAGTTTTAAGATGGCCTGGGGGTAAGTGTTAGGATGGCAGGCCCAGGCCCACATTACAGTCTGGGTTAGCCAGCATGAAGAAGGGACTCTCTGTGGCTCCTAGAGACCCTGCCTTACCACTCGGGCACCAAAAGTACTGATATAAGTCCCCATGCTGGGCTAGGCCAGACTCTTCTGCAACAGGAGTAGGCCTGTGGGTGACTCTGAAGGTCACACCTGCTGTCCAGGCTTCATGTGGCGCTCCTAACAGAAATGATTCCATAGCCTGTTCTCCACCTCAGCACCTGTGTGCCTTACAAGGCAAGGCTTCTAAACCTCACACCTTCGAAGGGCCATGTGAGGCCTAGAACAGATTGCAGAGTACTCCACTGATGCCTCAAGCTCCCTAAAAGTGGCTTGGAGTGAGGGCCCAGAAAGTCAGCTCAGGCCAGGAAGACTGGCTCCCTTTGTCCTGGTCTCTGTGTTCCCTGGCTTAAACAGGTCCTGGGCTGATATCCCCTTACAGCTCTGATAGGCATGGTGTCTCCTTACAAGAGACAGCACTGCCAAGCTTAGCCATGAACTCTGGTCACTCTCCTACCTTGCTGAACATAGCTGGCACAAGGGAGGTCAGACCTTCTAGGAGACTAAAGTCCATATGGGATGCCAAGGGCAGTCACACAGTCCCTACTTATGAACCCAATACAGAACTCCGTCTCTGGCATTCAGTGAGCCCTTATAAAGCCCTCCAAGGTGGAGGGGAGGACTCTCAGCCATTGGCACAGCGTTGGTGAGTGACAGAGACTCATCTCTACAGCCTGCCCCTACTAGAGCCCCACCTGGCTCCAATAACATCATTTGTTCCCAGGATTCTAAGCTGCTAACTGGCTACCAAGGGAAAAGAAAGCAGGGCTGCACACAAATCCAGTGTCTTTTAGCAACATGGCTGAGGGTGCCCAGCCTGGTCCTAGCCAGTGGCCAATGAGCATCACCAGTCTCCATTTCTCACCTCTCCCAGCTCTCCACACATCCCTGCCCCAGTCACCCTTTTCTGCAGTCTCCCCGTGACCCAAGACACAGGGAAGGCTCCTAGATGTGACTCTTGGAACCTCCAGCAATCAGCTCTATCAACCTATCTCCACCTCCACAAACATCACCAGGGCCACAGAGCCACCGTGTCTAGCTCTGGAGAGTCTCATAGCCCTCAGTTGTTCCCCTCACTTCCTCTCTTGCATCTAGAGTCTACTCTGCATTCAGCAAGCAGCAGAGGCAAGTGCAAAACTCTCTTGCCAATTTCCCCAGCCTGCTGGGGCCCCTTTTCTGACATACCCCTCTCAAGCTACCTGATGGACCCCACTCACCCTTCCTTTCTACAAGCTGCCTACCCCATCCTCTCCTCCCAGGGCACACTCCTTTTCTCAGCGCAGTGTGCAATGAGATTCATTGCACACCTGTCTCTGCTGGCACAATGTGATCTCCCTGAGGCTCAGGTCCCCGTATGCCTGGCTCATCCTGGCAACTTCAGCCCCCAGTGCTGAGAGTCACATGGCCAATGTCAATTAGAAAGTGGGTGGGCCTTCTCTTTTAAGAAAAGCACTGGGTACATGTGTACACACATGTATGTGCACTTTGGAGGCCCTTAGACCTCAGACATCCAGCCCTGGGCATCATGACCTTCCCGAGCTCTCAGCAAAGCCCGGCCAGAGGCCCTGCACCTCCACTACACCTCAGTAATTATTCATCTCCCCCTCTCTCTCCATGATTCATAACCCATCAATACACATCCCCATTATCTTTCACAAGACTGCCGCCTTTCTGCCATTTAATAATGCATTTGGCTCAGTGCTGCTCTCCCAGGAGAAATCGAAGGCTTGGCTCCCATTCTACACAGGCCATGTGTCATTCAGGGGCTCATTCAAGACCTGAACCTTGACCCTCACGTTTGGACTCAGTGGGCAGGGCCTTGCTGCTCTCACCTCCTGCCTGCCTTCACTATTGGCTGACAAGTCGTGGTGCCCATGGGTCTTTCAAGGGTTGTTGTGAGGCCCTTCTTGCACCCAGCCCCATATATGCCAAGGAGCATGCCAGGTTCAGATGCAGCTCATATGTCCCAGGACTGCCTCCTTTCAACTTCACAAAAACCTTCAGAAGCCAGGGTATTGTAACCATTCCACAGACAGGGAAATGACAGGCAGCTTCCCTAAGGCTGTACTGCAAGCAGAGAGTGGCTTCCTGCGAGTGGGGGTGGGGCTTCCTGCAGGAGGAAAGAGAGGGTCTGGAAGCTGCAGAGAAACAGGGGCTCCACGCTGAGCTGTGAAGGCAGAGAGAATCCAGTGAGAGGAAGCCTGACGATCCCCTCTTGTGTTATGTGTGGTAACTCTCCTGACTCACAGACTGGACTCACAATTCTGCTCTAGATGGATTACCTCCCAGGAAGGATTATCAGGTGACTGGATGAGGCAACATGTGGGAAGCTTCCTTGTAAACTGTTCAGTCCCACTGCATGTCAATTTTGCATGTCAGAACAGTGGACTCAAGACACCACTATACAAGGACCTGCAGGGAAGCCCTGGCTGCTCCAGGTGACACATGACCAAAAGCTCAGACCCATACCACGTGTCAGCCTCCCTCACCTGACACCAGCCTCCTGCTCAGTATAGTCACTCCAAGTGGCCTGGGCCAGGCCCACCTCTGTCAGCCATTGGGGCTGGTCCCCTCCCCGTCCTGCTCTGCAAAAGTTTCTGCTTCTACTTTATAGTTTCCGTAGCAACCACCTCTCTCTCTCCCTCTCTCTCCCTCTCTCTCTCTCTCTCTCTCTCTGCCATTGTTTTCCTTCTGTCATTTCGGCATCTTAGGCACAAGGAGGGAAAGTGAGTGGGATAGAAGGTCTAGCCAAGAGAAAGAGAACACAAGAGGCAGGGCTGGGATGACCTTTGACCTGAGGGCAATCCTTGAGGGGATTCTCAAAGGACCGTGTTGTGCAATGTACCTGCAAACTGCAAACACTGATGTGTCTACACCTACGGGACACCTTCCCTCACCAAGGCCAAGTCCAAAGTCCCCTCTCACAGAAGTCTTTACGGATACCCAGTCCTTGGAATGCTTGCTTTTCACCGTCCTGCTCTCTCTCTCTCAGACAAGGTTAACAGTTCTCACCTAACTCTCCTGTCTCTACGGGTCCTCAGAAGGCAGTCCCAAGCCTGAGGGTTCCCGTCCTAGCTCAGTCAACACTAGCTGAAGTGAGGCTGGAGTGACTTAGGGGCTGAAGGAGCCTGGCTTATTCTCTAGTGCTGTGTGCACTCTGGTATCATTTTTAGTGTGAGTGAGGGCCGTCTAGTGGACAGCCCAGAGCTCGCCATGATCCACACTGGAGTGGCTCTCTCTCTCCACCTGCTGACCTCCAGAGGCATCGATGCCAGTCTGCTGGCAGCTCAAGAGCAAGGCCCAGCCTGTCTCCAGCCCTGCCTGAGCACAAGCCACCTCCCCCAGCCCCCTCCCACTCACAGGCACATGAATACACTTATGCTCACCCACACAAGTTTATACATAGATACACATACGTGCTCTCTCCGTTCATACTCAAACACATACACATGCCAGGATGCCCATGGCTTCACCAGAACCTGATGCGCATGCTCTTGGGAGAGACAGCCCTCTAAGGCTCCCATGAGCAACTGCAGAGGGTAGCCCAGCCATCAGGTAAGCATTTTGACAGAAACAGTGCCCTCCTCGCCTGGCCAGAGCATGGGGGTGTACCTGGTTTTCTCAGGCTATCACTATCTGTTTTCTCCTTCCTCTTAAGTCTCCCGCCCCACATCCACCAGAGCGGAGCCTCCCTCCGTTCCTGGTAGATCTGAGGATACACCCCACCTGAACTGCCAGCCCAGACCTGCACATCACTGTGAATGGCTCCAATGGCTGGCCTGCCCAGGCTTGTGCTAGGACAGGTGTTGCTGGTGACAGTGCACAGGGCTGCCCAGGGCCACAGTGTCTCAGTGTGAGACTCCTATGCCTAAGGCTATTTCACCTCTTCAAAGGCCTACCATGTCAGGGTTAGCAGGCCCAGAGAGGGGTCAACCCCCAAACATGAGACCTAACAAAGGCAAGCCAGGCCCAGCCTGCTGGTCACAGCCTCTGCCCCACTCTTCTGCCCTCCAGCACTCTGACACTGCCATTGAGAGTTTTAGCACCTACCCTGAGGTATATGGGGACAATTCCCAGGACTGGTACTTGAAAGCCTGAGTAAGTTCTAACATGGCCTAGGAAAGGGCAATGTGTGTACCCAAGAGGGCTCCAATACAGTTCCTGTCCCTAGAGAACTGACATATGGGGCTCCTCCAGGAGCATGCAGACAGGAACTAAGGCTAAGGAAACAGAAGAGAAGCAACTATCAATGAATAACTGACAGACATTCAGGGGGTAATCCAGGAAGGCTTCCCAGAGGAGACAGCATCTGGGCTATTTGACTAGTGTTCCCATAGGCAGTGGGTTGAGGTATAAGATGAGCTTGCTGAGATTTCTCTTTTCTTTCTTTCTTTTTTCCTTCCTTTAATCCTTCCTTTTTTCCTCCCTTCCTTTCTTCCTTTTCTTCCTTCCTTAAAGACAGGGTTCCATGTAGCCCAAGCTAACTTCAAATTCACTATGTAACTGAGGAGAACCTTGAACCTCTGGCATCCCAACCTCTAATTCTCAAGGGCTGGGATCACAGGTACATACCACTGAGCCTGATTTTATGCAGTGCTAGAGAGGGAATTTCAAGCCTCACACATGCTAAACAAGCACTCTACCAACTGAGCCAGCCGCAGCCCCAAGCTAGGGCTGAGGTCAGGGGAAGCCTGCTCCCTTCCAGACCATAGAGAGGGCTGGGTCTAAGGATGCTAACCTGGTCTCCTTCGCTGGGTCACAGGGGTGCTAACTCCTCCAGAATGAGGCACTGTCAGGCCAAGTACTGAGGCCACCTCTGTCACAGGCAGTCGTCCAGGGATGCCACAGTAAGGTAAAGCCTGACAGGCCTTGAACTCCTACAGGAAAAATCGTCTGAGTTACCTGGATAACCTACTCCAGTGTTTCACACCACTCTGCGGTCAGCCAGGAAGTTCTTCCCCCTATCTAACCTACATCTCTCTTGCTGAAATGTACACCCACCTTGCTGTGGAGACAGGAATAACAAAGGCAGAAGTTGAAATGCCTCACTGGTCGGTTGAAGAGCAGAGTGGGGGGGGGGTCAATGGCATCGATGCCAGTCTGCACTGAGACACAACCCTTGGCACTGAGGAGAAGGGACAAGGCCTTCTTTGTGTGCATGATTAATTTATAGGCCTGGGGAGGGCCACAAGAACGTCCTGCACGGGCCTTGGAGGCTTCCCTGACCCAATTTAGAAGCTGTGTTTATTGTGTTTCTCATGTCAAAGCTTCCCGGCGAGGTCTCTATTCCCAGCGTGCACATGAATTTTCCGGGGGTTTAATCACACACAATCTGAAAACCATTTATTAAGAAGATTAAAACCCCCAAATATGCTTCTGCATGGTCTACGAAACGTGGCACATTGATCGTCCGCCATGGGCAGACTTCCTCCGGCAGAAAGATCCCTCCACAGAGTGTGGGAACTCCGCAACCAGGGAAGAGGGAGAGGTAAGGGGTGTGGGCCCCCAAGCAGAGGAGTCTAGGGCAAAGGGTGGAAAGCTGCATTAAGGACTGCAAGCTGAGGATGTGGTCCACTTGGCAGCATGTTTGTCTGGCATGCACCAGACCCCAGTCCCATCCCCCCTCCCCCCAGCACCAAATAAACCAAGAGTCATCTTTAGCCACACAAAGTTTGAGGCCCGCCTGGGCGACATTAGACCTTCGCTCAAAAAAACAAAACAAAACAGAATTGCAGAACCCTAGAGTGTGAGCAGTGTCCAAAGCCAGGCCCTGGGTTCAAAGACCTCACCACCACTGTGCCCAAGCCCCTCCTACCAGAGCAGAGCTCTGCATGTCCCTTTCTGAGCCTTTCTTTTCCCACCCCAACCCTGAGGGCTACTGGAGGGTGGGGGTGGGGGGGCCTAGGTCCCTCTACCAGAAGGAGGAGTTTTCATTCCCACCCTTCCTGGGATGTGGACCAAGGCTGGCCTTACTAGAACAAAGCAGAGCAGAAGAGAGGAAGGAGGAGTGAGGTCCCAGGCCCAGTCCTCAGAGGCCTGGGGAAGATGGTTCCTGGGGACCTGAGCTGACTCCAGATGCCAACTGCACAGGCCCCAGCTTCAGAACGCATCTGAAATCTCAAGCTTGTCCTTGCCTCTCCCCTCTTCCTCCCATTTAGGAGGCCACCAGGAACACTGTGTTTATCACAGATAATGAATGTGGGCTAAATTGAGGGGAACCTGTGCTTCTTCTGAGTCAGGCCCTAGGCTGAGCTCTAGTGCCTATCTCCTTCATGTGTACAGCCCTGCAGGCCACATGCTATTTCCATCCAGACTTTGCTAAATCTCCCATGCATACATAACTGATGTACCTAGACCGGGAAACAAAGAACAGCAGAGCTGGGGTTCAAACCCAGAGCCTGCCCCAGTCTGAACCTCTAGACCTCCCACCTCAGTCCTTAGCTGGGATACCTCCGTCTCCATGACAACTCGTGGATCTGAATCCACTCTCCATATCCCTCACCTGGTCTCCAGCTCAGCCTCTCCTGTTGTTTTCAAGACCAACCATTAGGTCTGACCTTGAACCCAAACTGACCTTCCAAAGGCCTAGTCCCCAGGCTGCAGGATTGGGCCCTCAAGGAACCCACTCCCCTCCATGCTTTCTCTATGGTCTTCTCTGGGGTCACCTGATCTCTGTGCTCTAGTTCCTTTGTTAAATATGCTTATTTTCCCTGTTTCTTATTTCCAAATTCTCAAGATCCAAATGTATTGCCATCTCCACAAGCCTTCCAAGGACAGCAAATCAAGTTACTGCAGGAGAGGGGTTTCTCCCTAACCTCACTGTCCTCACTGCAGAGTTATTGAGTATGCAGCCCCACCCCACTCCCACCCCAGCAGCTACCGGAAGACAAGGTTCTCTCTGTTAGGTGCAGGGAGCAAGTTTACTGGGTGTCTACTGTGGTCTATGTAGCGATGAGATGGATAGTCCCTGATAATAAGGGTGACCACAGCAGCCTGTGCCAGCCTGTGGACACACTTCCCTGCTGGCAAGAATCCTTCTTCATCCCTGTTGTGGACTACTTCAGTCCCTGATAAAGCCTACAGACCTCTTTACAGAGAAACCTATTAGATAAAACTTGAGGATGCTGGTGGGGGGGGAGGACTTATGGGATGGTTACGTGGGTATAAATATCAAAGCTGAGAGAGAACCTGAGTCCTGATCCCAAAAGTGTCAAAGCAGGTTGTGACCCCAGCACCTCTATGAAGGGATGGGAGAAGAGACGAGAATGCCCAGAACTCCCCAGCCACCAAGCCACCAAGCCTGCTGCCAAGAGACCCCAATTCAAAGACCTCACAGCCATTGTTAAGTTAGTTCAGAAGGAAAGGTGAGCACCCACACCCACAGCTATCTGCACACACAGGCTGAGCACGAGGGCACCCATATACCACCCCCCACATGAACTAACACAAATAAGCACACACACACACACACACACACACACACACACACATCACACATCACACAAACTCACATGTCATAACCCACACACACCATACACTCATACAAACATACCATACATACTCACACACACATACCACACACACTATATATACTCATACCACACACACTCACATACCATACACACACATACTATATACACTCACACCATACACACTCACACATACACCACACACTCATACCACACACACACACCACATACAATACATACTCATACATACACCATACACACACCTCACACATTATATACACTCATACCACACACACACACCATATCCACTCACACCACACACACAATACATTCTCATACACCATTACACACATACCACACATGCACACATACACCCACACCATACACACTCACATATCATTACACACACACCACACATACACCCACACCATACACATTCACACCACACACACAATACACTTACACACCATACACACACCACACACACTCACACACTCATAAATACACCATGCACACTCACACCACACACAAACACACACACACTATACACACATACCACACACACTGGCACCACTCACACACACATCATACACACTCATACCACACACACCACTCACACCATACAGATACATGCACATTGGACGAGAAAGGAAAACAATGGCCTAAAATGTGCTTATCAAGTACTTCCTGAAACACTGTAGTGATATGCACAATTTTCTATCATCCCCCAAAATCCCGGGATCTAGAGCAAATAACAACTGTCATTTTGAGGTGTGATGAGCAAAAACAGTATTATTTCAAGATATCCACAGCTACCCTGTGACACAGAAGGGGTGATTTCTATAAAATCACTGCACAGAGAATGCTAGGGTGGCTTATCGCCTACAACGATAATTGAAGGGATTGCCATGTATAATTGTAATTAGAGGTTGGGGGAATGAAGGCAGGGTAGGAATTCCTTTTACTGCTGCAGGGTTTAGAGCTATGGAATTCAAGCAGAGACTCCCTAGGATGGGACTCCAGGTGACAGCTTCAAGGTGGCATGTGCAGCGGGGGTGGGGTGGGGGGTGGACTTGTCCTGGACCAGGTTCTGACTGTGTCCTGGAAGTCTCTGTCTACCACTGCAGTCCCAACACCAAGGACCCAAGCTTGTGCTCCTGGTACTGCTGTCCAGTGGTTGTAAAAGCTCCCTGACAATGACTCTGGCTTGGTTGAAGACACCCCTTGGAGGAGCTCAGCTTGGACAGCCCTGCCACTCCACAGGGAACTTGTTTAATGTCCCAAAAGAACAAGGCTGACAGGGGATAAACTGCCGAGGAAGACTGGAGTGGGCTCTGACTGTCTGCACGGCACCCGCCCAGCCGTCCTGATGTACCCACTGCTGTCTGCCCTGTGGAAAGAGGAACGCACCATCAATTACCCAGGGAGAAAGGGCTCCATGAGGACGCGCCCAAGCACTGCACGGGAGCATGTTCCTGGCCTCCTGGCTGCCAGGCTCTCCTCTTTGATGACAGCAGGGTCACCTTCTAATGGAGGGGGTGCCATGTCTCTAAGGAGATGCTCTTTACAGACAGCCTTCTCCAAGGAAGGGTCTCTACTGGTCCTCTGCCGTCACCAGGCACCTCCAGCCTGTTTTGAACCCTATGAGCTATACTAGGGATGTGTCTCTGGCTTCACCCACACCCTACAGCCTACTCTAGCCATCACTCAGGCCCAGGTGATGCCATCACATTGCCTTCACAACACCTCCACAAAAGCTGCCTAATGTAAATCTGTCTCAAGCAACCCTCCTACCAGGCCTAAGGAGGACACTGCAATTGTTGCATTTTTAAGATATAGGAAGACTGGAGAGGGTATGTGACTGGCCTAAGGACTGACAGAGTCAGGTCTAAGCTCAGTTGATCTGGTTTCAATCACAGGTAGACAGTGGCCAAAGAAAGTGTTCTGGTCCCTCTACACAATCCTGCTAAGAGTCTCGTTGGAACCTAGAGGCATGGGTCTTCATCCCTAAACTCCCACCAGCCCCAGTCCTGCTCCAGAATGCCCTCCCTACTCTTTACTCTCACAACCTAGGCTTGAAAGAGCTTCCTAACCCTCATCAGAAGTCAGGATAGTCACCAGCACTCCGTGACTCTTTACCCCACCACCTTCTATCCCACAAGCAGACCCAGGCACCATACAGGTGCCTTTTCAAACTTAAAGGGTATTCTTGCTGGCGGGTGAGCTGCTGACTCTATAGCTAGATGCTCTCCACTTCATGTCAGGTCTCATCATCCTCAGGCCCAGACCACCCTGCTGCCCAAGGGTCCAGGAATGGCATTGCAAATGCGTTTAGCGCTAGGAACATCTCCAACCCAGAGTCTTGGCCCAGCTGGAGCTCCCCTGCAGCCTCATAGGTCTCAAGAGAGCACAGAAGGGCCAGGCTTGGGCCCAGGAGGATGGCTCAGTGTGTAAAGGGACTTGCTGCCAAAACTGACGACATGAGTTTGATCCCCAGAACCCGCATGGTGGAAGGAAAGAACCAATTCCTGTTAAGTTGTCCTCCAACCTCTACATGTATGTCATGGCATGCACACATGTATGTGCACACACAAAATAAAATTTAAAAAAAATTAATGGGCGAGGAAAGACTCAAGTTCAAGTTGCAAGAACTCCAGACACATTGCAGGATGAAGATCAGGGCCATTCCCAGTGACTTTGCCACTCTCCTCGAAATGTGCTTGCTCTAGACAATGAGACACTGGTACTGAGTCTGAAGAGACCAAGAAAGAAGATCTCTGAAACACTAGGACCCCTCATCAACCTCAGGCTGCCAATGCTCTGAGGCACAGACATAGCAGCAAGGGAGAGTTTTGTGTCCGAACTCTCTAGAAGAGAGTTAGAGACTGGAAGAAGTCTCCAAAATGTCTTCCTGAGTAAAAGGTGCCACTTGCAAGGAGTTAAAAGAATTACTCAATAGAAACTTTACAGTTGTAGATATCTTATGGCTTTATGTGTCTGTGAATTTGTGAGACCACATGAAGAAAACCATTCTCAAGCCTCTCCCACAGGATGGTTCTGCTCCCAGGATCCACCACTCAAGCCTCTCCAGGCCCAGATCAGCTGTGCTTGAGGCTGTGGCCCAACACCTCTCATCCATGACCCACAGGAGCGAGAACAGCTTCAGCCTCCGCAGGGGCTGAATAAATAAGCAAATCTTAAAAACTACAGAAGAAGGTCAAGTAAATCTAGGAAATGTGTATCTTGAAGAGCTGGACACTTGGTACAGGCCTGTGCCACCAACCCTCACAAGGCTGGGGTAGGAGGGTCATTACTAATTATTAATGGGCTACACAGAGAGACCTGTCTCAAAAACACCAAGGGAGGGAAGAAAAAAGTCACTTAAAAATTCATAAATCCTCATGCTATCCCTCAGGTAAACTCTTACAATCATGTGTAGATGTGTGAGGATGCCTGTGTGTCCCCATGTGTTGTGGCTGGGGCTAAAAGTGACTAATATCCAGGTCATTAATATTAGGGTCACTCCAAAGGAGGGGACACTGACCAGAGCATGAAGTAAGGATGCATGGTGCCCATACACAACAAGACAAAATGCACACTGGATTTCAGGACATGTGCCATGACTGCCTGGTTGGACAGACCTCAGGACAAGAATTAAACAAGAGGCAGATTTGGTTTCCAGTTCACAATGTTTATTTTTTCCAGTTCTGGGGGTTAAGTGTGGGACTCTACCAGTGCCTACACCCCAGCCCAACCTGCAATGTTTGCTTTGATTTTAAATAAATAAGTCATGGAATACACTCTTTTTATATACCAGAAGCCAGACCAAGATGGGGGATAATGACAGTAGATGAGGCTATGGGAAGAGGCCCCACGAAGACCTCTCTTCATACCCTTTGCTCATTTTTCTTGGGAGCCTAAAACTACTATAAAAAGTAGTCTATTAAAAGAAAAAGATGAAAATCTTTAGAAATTAAAAAACACAAGACAATGTTGTCCCCAAAGTCAGGGCTGCTGGGCTGAGTCTCCAGGGGCGGGATTTAGCATTCTTTGGCAAGCCCCAAATTCCAGCCTGATTCAACCTTGAAGAGGAACAGGAAATTGGAACCTTATCCCAAAGCTGTGTCTCCCTGGAAAGCTGTGTTTAGGACATTTCACTTTTGTTCAACCAGAATGCCTCACACCTTCATATGAAGCTGTTCCAATGTCATTCAGAAGCCCTTCACAGGCTGTCTGAGGAACATGTGTTCCGCTGACGGATCTCTACAGCCTCTGGAATGGCCAATGCCTGGCACAAGGCAGGAGCTCATTAAACATGGGCAGAGCCAATTCACAATAGTAGTTCTCAAAGCCTTAAAGCCCTGTCTAGACATCTCCCTGGGGCCACTCATCTGGCCTTGAATTATAATTCCCCATACCCATGTTCACAGCTCCTGGGCTTACACCCTGATAGAGGCTGCCGGTCTCATTGCCCACTTGTTTCAGAAGCAGAGATGAGTCAGGAAGGGGAAGACCAGAATTATATAAAGTATCACACACACACACACACACACACACACACACACACACACACACACACACACACACACACATTCAGCCACTACAGACCTCAATGGCCATCAGACTGGCCAGGAATCTCATTTATGAGAAGCTTCCAGATTTGAATGTCAAGGCCTTCTTATTGCTATCATATAGATAAGTAATTCTCATTTAAGACTGAACAATAGGTCAGATAGTGGTGACACGTGTGGTAATCCAGCATTTGAGAGAGTGTGGCAGGATTTTGAGTTAGAAGCAAGCCTGGACTATACAACAAAAGCCCTGCCTAAAAATAAATAGAGACTGGAAAGACAGCTCAGTGATTAAGAGCACTGGCTGCTCTAGAAGACCCAGGTTCAATTCCCAGAACTCCATGGCAGCTCGTAACATCTGTTTCAGAGGATCTGATGCCTTCTGGTCTCCACCAGAACCAGGGGCACATGTATATGCAGACAAAACACCCATATACATAAAATTTTTCTTTTTCTTTTTTTGTTTTGCTTTTGGTTTTTTTTTTTTTTTTGGTTTGGTTTTTTTTTTTTGTTTGTTTTGTTTTTGTTTTTTCAAGTCAGAATTTCTCTGTGTGTAGCCCTGGCTGTCCTGGAACTCGCTCTATAGACCAGGCCTTCCTCAGCCTCCTGATTGCTGAGATTAAAGGCTTGTGCCACCACCATCTGGCTTTTTATTTTTTAATAAATAAAAATAAACAGCTGGATATGTAGCTCAGTGATAGAAACACTTGGGTGAAGCTTTGGGTTCCATCCCCAAATGGACAAGCAGAGAGAACAAACACTATATAGGCCCCATCACATAGGGCTAAAGACCTTATTTAGCCCAGACCCTGGCCAAGGGAAACCTAGAGGTAATAGCTCAGAACTCTGAGTAGACAACATTTAATTTGTATGTGTGAAGGGAGGGAGGTGCCTCTGGCTTGACAATCAGGAGTTGGCCTTGGGCATGCCCAGCCATTACTCTGCAAAATAGGGCTGAGAACTGCTAGCCACCCACCTAGCGAGGACCACACAAAGCTCAAGTTAAACAGACAGGTCCCAGGCAGGAAAGTATTACCCTAACCCTAACACCGTTTTTGAGAGTCTCCTTATGCAGCCCTGGCTGGTCTGGAACATGCTACGTAGACCAAGCTGCCCTTAAACTGGGATTAAAGGCATATGTCACTTAAAACAACCTTGACCTTGAGCATTCTATCCTCCTAAGACAGACACTGGTGCCTAAGGCAGGGAGGGGGGCCAGAGTCTCAGATACTCTGTACTCTCCAAGTCCTGTGTCCTGGGAACCCTCCCTCCTGGCCTGGTCACCCTAACCAAGGGGCTGGCCTTTCTGAAGGTGAAGTCATGTGACAGATGTACAGATGTTCACCGAGAAAGCTAGGCAGAGAAGGCTCTCAAGAGCTTTCATCCCAGCGGGAATGCATAACCAGACCACAGGAAAGCAGAACAGCTGAGAAGTACTGAAGCAGCCTGGTCCCGGTGTATGCCACGGAACTCTGAGCTACTGTGTGGCTGGGGGGTGGAGGGGTCAATCTACCCCATACCCTGGCTCTCTACTCTGTTCCTTAAGGGGAGGAAAATGTTTTAAAGTAATACATGGTTTCCTTTCCACCCTGTGTTCATACAGATGAAACTCATTTTGGACTTCAATCAGGAAAAGTAGCTAAACCTGAAGTTTAATTTGAGAGCAGAAATGGCATGAATGATATAGTGTAGTGGATTGATATATATATATATATATATATATATATATATATTTGCATAGGGATTTGGTTTAGTGTTTTGTAAATAAAGAAAAATCCCTAGGTAAATGTGTGTGTGTGTGTGTGTGTGTGTGTGTGTGTGTGTGTGTGTGTGTGCAAGCTACAAGGGAAAACTAAAGTTTAATGCAGAGACTAAATGCAGAAAGGTCACTGTCTTTTTAATTCATTTTATTTCATTTGTTTATTTGTTTGTTTTTCAGACAGGGTTTCTGAAGCCTGGCCTGGCCTGGCCTGAAACTCCCTATGTAACTTAGGCTAACCTCCAATGAATGATTCTCCCAAATACGGAGGTTACAGGAGTGCACCACTGTACTTGGCTGGATGGATGTCTTACTGACACATGGTCAGGGTGCTTCCTCAAGGGGACACTCAAGATGCCAACTGCTATCGGGCATTATGTGGAGGGCAGGGGATAAAGAAGGGAGACAAGGCTGGAGACCTCATAACCCTGCCAGGCCCTGGTGAAGCAGGGTGGTCCTCACTCGGAGAAAACCCCTAAGAGTCAAAGTCAGTGGGGGTCAGTGGCCCTGGGAAGCATCTGCCTTGTCCACTATTTCCTCACAAGCCATAGGACTGTCACTCTTTCTGCTCACTAGATCTGTTCTAGGCTTGCTATGACATGATCTCTTCTCTGGGTCAAGTGACCATTTGGTGCTCGTCCTGGGGTCCAGGGTTGAGAAACCATGGTATTTTAAAGCCATTAACAACTGGCATCTGTTAACTATTATTTGTCTGCTTCTGTTCTGCTTTCATTCACATTGCTTTATATACATACCCGGCCTTGGCCCCGAGAAGGGGAAATCTCACTTTCCAGAAGAGGGGTAGAGGTCCCTCCTGTAAGCAGACCCTGAGTCACAGGGCCCAGACCATCTGACAATGCCCACACGACCTTCCTTCCAGATGTAAACCTGGAAAGGCAGAGCTCAGCCCTGTGCCAAGTGGTAGGGCCCAATAATCATCTGCTTCAAGCAGTCCCCCCCACACACACACACACTGCTGCCACTGCCATTGTGGAGTATCTACCCTGTGCCTAGGAGGTGGCCCTCCTCATCAGGCTCAGCTTAATTAATTAGACCACAAATCACACAGAGTCCATAAAGAAAGTCCTCTCAGAAGCCAAGGGAACAGCCATGCTCTCTGGCTGCAGGCAGGAGCTAGATTGACAGGACCTGTGCTCCTGCTGGCCCCAGTGGCTTTGGGAAGGCAGGAGGTAGGTAGCTTTGCAGGCAATGAAACTCTGAAAACGTGGGAGCACTGAGCCTCAGGCTCTGGAGACCACAGAAGGAGCTGAGGAACTGGGTCTCTGAGTGGAACCAGACCACCCGAACATTAGCTGAGTGGTGGGAGCCACCACCAGCGAGACAGGTGACCCCAACCCCCACGATCTTTGAGCAGTCTAGTGACACAAAGACTTGCAAAGTTCCCTTGGAGCTGTTGAAGGGGACGGGAAACTGGCGACCTGAGAGGAGACTAAGGCTAGGCCAATCCCCAGTGGGCAGTGAGGGCAGAGCCAGATGTGCATGAGATGCCAGAGGAAACTAGCTGCGTGTGGTGACAAGGACTGAAGAGGAAGGAGAGAAACTCCCTGGCAGAAGTTCCCTGGCTGGGGTGGAGCACCAAGTGTTGGTCCAGCTGCGGGAGAGCCATCCAGAGAGGAGGTGCCTGCAGAGGGAAGCGCCCCCTGACTGTGAGGCGGGGCATCACTTCCTAGCAGCTGAGCTTCAGAGGATGGGTCCGCAGAAGGGATTTAGAAGCAAGAGTGGGAGCAGTCTAGGCTCAGGGCACCCTGGGCATGAGGGCTGAAAGGTGAGGGTACCAGGTGCCGGTACTACAGTGGGCCCTCAAGTGTCAGGAGACACTAGTCCAGAGGCATCTGGAAGCCTAAGGGAGCAGTGACTGAGAAAGCAAGCATTCCTCTGGAGGTGGCCCCTCAGCCTGCAGAGGCTGCCTGACCCAGAACAACACCAGTCTTAGCTCCATGGCTTATGCTCCTTTCGTCCCACAGGCCTTGAACTAGAGGCCTGACACATGTTAGCCAACCACTGAGGCCTCCAAGAAGCCAAGAGGCTACTGCTGCAGATGGGAAAATAGGTATAAAACATCACACTCAGTTGAGCCCACATACCCTTTAACCACCTTAGAAAGGACCTGGGGGCGGAGGGTGGCCAGGGTTTGCTAACTGGTCTGTGGGAAAAGGTCTCCTAGGAGCCTGCCTAGGCCTCCTGCTGGGCAGGGTAAGAGGAAGGGGAGTCTGGCCTGGGATCCAGCAACTTCCTCTGGCAGCTGGCCTAGGCAGCCAGAGTAGGAGCCTCCCATCTGAGTGGAAGGGTCTAGAAGGCCTCTAGTGGGGGTGGGGAGGGAACCTTTAGTTTTTGTTCATAACAATGACCACCAAAAGGATTTGATGTCTACAATTTTTGACTGATGCTAAATTTAGCACTTAGGGTGGGGCAGGCACACTGATATAGAGCCCTGCCAACTTTGATTTCAAATTCTAGTCCCTTGCTTAACTCCGTCTATTTACACTCCTACACAAAATGGGGACCTGCCTTCTAGGGGCCTTGCCATGGGAGAAAATCAAATTACTTCCAACCCACAAGGGTTTAGAAGTCAATAAGATAACCATTCATTATGCTATTAGTACTTCACACCTAAGCCAGAAAGGGCTGAGTTTAATTCAAAGGGCTCAATCACTAATAATGGGATTTCAGAGATGGAAGGTATCTACCAGAGTTCATAAAACCATGACCAGAACCATGCCACAGTCTACCCAACAGTAAAGATGGCTGGATTCTCAGCAAACTCTTGCTAAGAAAAAAAATCCTAAACTTTGTGTCAGTTTCCAATATCTCCTTGCTCAAAGTTTGGCATTGCCAGGCAGTGGTGGCACATGCCTTTAATCCCAGCACTTGGGAGGCAGAGACAGGTGGAGCTCTGTGAGTTCGAGGCCAGCCTGGTCTATATAGAGCGTGTTCCAGGACTGCCAGGGCTACACAGAGAAACCCTGTTTTGAA
The DNA here is from genome assembly GCA_030556225.1 of Cricetiscus sungorus. Classification (NCBI taxonomy): domain Eukaryota; kingdom Metazoa; phylum Chordata; class Mammalia; order Rodentia; family Cricetidae; genus Cricetiscus; species Cricetiscus sungorus. The sequence goes on from JANBXA010000132.1 coordinate 6,003,269, forward strand.
AAAGAAACAAAAAGGTGGCCTTGTATATGTAATCCAATGGGAAAGTCTCAATCTGAGTCATAGCAATACCCAGCATACAGCAGGCACTCAATGAACACAACTGACTGTCATCCCTCACAGTATCTCACTCTTATCACAGTCAGAGGACTCAAAGGTATCCTGGTATCTTCAGAATGCCACCTACTCTGAGGGTCATCCTCCATCGTCACCTCAGCGGTACAGGTCCCTTCCTTCTTCCTGTTTGTCTTTCTGTCTTTCTGTCTTTCTTCCTGTCTTTCTATCTATGTGTCTTCCTTCCTTCCTTCCTTGCTTGCTTTTTTTCTTTCCTGAGACAGCCCACTGTACAGCCGTGATGGAGTAAAACGCACCATATAAACTGAGCTATCCTGAACTTGCAGTGATCCTCCTGCCTCTGACTCCCAAGTGCTAGGAATACACAGTGCACCACCATGAGCAGCAGGTTACTTCTTCCTGGATCTAGAGGATGATACAGTCTGGCTCCTGGGCTTCCACGCACCGTGTTTAAAGTCAGAAAGTCTTTCAACACTATTTAGTTTTGACTCAAAAGTGTTTAGGCCTTAAGAGCACTTCCCCACCCATCCCTGGCGCTCAAGAAGGAGCCCAGGGCCTCTGGCATGCTGTCAGTAAACACACTTCCCCACTGAGCTACATTCCCCAGCCAGCTTAAGTACAACAACACAATTCACACAGGACTCAGTGGTACCCACAGCTCCCACCCCACCTCCAGCCACTCACCACCAGGCCAGCAGCACCACCTTCCCTGTGGAGCCAAGACACACCCACGGAATCACTCTACTCTAGAGAAGTTGTTTCCTTTAGCTTATAGATACCGGGAGCATTTCAGCTGACAGTGTCCACAGTGTCAGCTCCCAATTGGGGGAAATGTCTCTACATACCCACTGAGTCTAAGGTTTTTGTTTGTTATCTTATATGTGTGCCATGTGTGTGCCTGGTAACTTCGGATGTCAGAAAGTGGCATCGGATCCTCTGGAATTGGACTTACAACTGTTAGCCATAAAGTAGCATGTGGGTACTGGGCAACAAACCCAGGTCCTCTGTAAGAGAAGCAAGTGCTCTTAACTACTAAGCCACGCTCCAGCCCCATATCAAAGCACCATTCTGGATGTCTTGTCCTTGTCTATTTGCCCCCCTTTATTCTCAATTACCCCTATGAGATTCTCCCCACCAGCTCAGTGGAGAAACAGTTGGGAGAAGAGGGAAGCAAGCGAAAGCAGCAGACACACAGACAGACCAGACGACCGGACATCAAGTCTGTTGAGCTTATCTGAGGGGAAGCTTTGGCCTCTGCTGGCAGAAGGCCCTGGAGGACCCCCATGTAAGCAATGAGTTAGACACTTAAGTTGAGTGGTGTCTCAGGGTGACAAAGGTCCCTGAGTTCCCAGGGGTCTCTGTAATTTCAGGAATCCCTGGTCAGAAGCTGGACAGACACATACTCAGGTGACCAGGCAAGGTGCCAACTCCATTTGAGAGCCAAATGGAGCCAGAGAAACTGCCCCTCCCCAAGCACTTAAGATTCCAGGAGTCCTACATCAGAAAACCCAGAGGCCTCTCCTGCTTCTCAGAAACTACCCTGGGCCTTCATTTCCCCGTCTGTAAAGTAGGGGTGCCAGGCTGGTCATGGTAACACATGTCTTTAAGCCCAGCATTCTGGGAATCTGAGGCCAACCTAGTCTACATAGTGAGTTAGTGAATTCCAAACAGCCAGGGCTCTGTGGAGAGACCTTGTCTCATAAGAAAACAAAACAAGAGAAAAAAAATAGGGGTGCCAATACTCTGTGATGTCCAGACCAAAGTCCATGAAGGGAGTCATGGTGACCAAGCCACACAAGGGAAGATGCTCTCTGTAATAGGAACAGTATCCCCTGGGCCTGAAGGTCCTGTTCAGCAGTGTGGAAGGAGAGGGAGAAGGAAAGGATCTATCTACAGGATCCGCTTCATGTGACCTTGAGAGGACAAGGTGAAGCGCTCCGCCCTGAGCGCTTCACAACAGTGTGAAGGCAGAGGGACTCCACTCTCCAGCCAAGGCAGAGTTCCCCACTGAGAGCCAGCTTTCAAGCCCTGCCCATCCTCAACCACCCCACCCCACCCCCCTGGGGCCAGGTGTAATGTCCCCCCTCAAGGAACTGTCATGCCCCCACCATGGGTCCAATGCCAGAGACTAAGATCAGGCTCCCTCCAAACAGCTGCTCTCTTCAAAGCTCTCCCAGGTCATTCTCTGCCTCCTGGGCCTCCATGGAAACACACCGAAGGGACCAAGGCCAGGGTCAGGCCAGAACCAATGCCCAGCAGGGACCTCCCTGAAGACCATGGAAGCAGACAAGCTGCCTTTCCCATGCTGACCTGCCCTAGGGCCAGGCAAGAGAGTTCTATGCAATCCAGGTACCTTCAGCGGGAATTCCAGGTCTAAAAATGCTTTATGCACAGTCTCTATTCTGGCCCCTCCAGCAGCAGCTGCCAGCAACAATGCCTTTACCAAGAAAGGCCTTGATGGGTAATCCCTGCCTCTGCGTAGTCTGCCTGCTCTCACCTAAGACAATGTTCAGCAGCTCTGAATTACCCAAATCAATTACTCTAAGGAAGAGCTCAGGCAGACAGGCACTAGAATAAAAATGGCAGATAATTCCCACTGGCACGTAATTGGTCCCTAGAGAATTTCAAATAATAAAAGCAGGATTGAAAAGAAAGCATTTTCTCATAGAAAGGCAGGGAGAGAATGTGCATGGATAAACAGAAGACTCATCCCCATCCCAGATGCCTCCTTTTCAGGGGAACCCCCACAAACCACCAGGACCCATGAGGCTGGGGTGGGATGAAGTGGGCCAGCTCCAGATGTCTGGCCTGAGGGGACCCTTGATTCTCATGTCTTGGGTCACGTACAGTTAGGGTCTATGTTCCAGGTGATCTGACCTCCCATTCAGGACAGAAGCTCTTCCAGAGTAGGACCTTGTCTCCACCCTTGCCCTCCCTGCACCTGACTGTGGTCCCCGAAAGGACCACCCGTGGCTTCAGATGGCGATGGAGGAGCAGTTTCCTTGAGTATCTGAGCCAGTTGTTGCACCCTCCGGGCCTCACTGTCTTTAATTGTAATGTGGGGAGATGCCATCAAGCTGTTATATAAATAGAAGTGGCCTTCCATGCTACTTCAAGAGTGTCACAGCCTGCCTGTTGGCATTCCACGAAGAAAGGGGCCTGTAGTCAGGATTTGGAGATTTCTGGAATGCACAAAAGTCAGCCACAGTAGGATTTCTCAGTGTCTTTTAAGTCATTAATGTAGACTGGCATTCTATAAAGGCCATGAAGAGCATGGCCTTTTCCTTACCATCCAACCATTTACATCACCGACCAGGCTGACAACGGTGGCCAGCACTGCATACCACAAGGGTAGAACAAGGCATTAAAAGGGGATTGGAATGTCATAGGAAGCTTTCACAGAGGCATGTGTTCCCTAAGTTCCTAAGGAAAGAAGGTGAAATCCGTGGGCAGACAAGGTGGCCCAAAGACAGCCAGCACTGGGACAGCTTGGTCCTGCTGGATCCTGGTTGTCAGCTGCCAAGGAGGAAGAAAGCTGAATGGGGGAAGGTTTGGGGGTAAAAAAAAAAATGGTGGGAATTTTTCAAAGTGCCTGGCTGGAAAATGTCTCTCTTAGAGCCCCTTTGCACACGCCAGATATTGTGGGAAACAGCTCTCAAGTTCTCTCCTGTTCTCTGCTCTGTATCCAAGTGACAGGGTGCTTCAGTTCACCAAGTGCTAAGTGGCAGGGCAGAGACTCAGGATCTCAGTGCAACTTAAGATGAGTGTGCTTAACCACACCGCTTCCCGCTGGAGCTAGTGCCACCAACACCATCAGTGTGGAAAGGAGTCACCGTGTGAAGTCTCCTTGATTTTTAATTTATTTATGAACAGCACTTTCCAGATATCTGCATAGGTCATTCATTTTAAGTATTTAAGGGTATTATCCATCCACGAGTGAGCATGGGTTCCCAAGTGGGAAGCTGGCACTGAAAGAGACACGACACGTGGCTGAACCCATCACCACCCTGGGCAAGACTCATGCTTCACAATGCATGCCTGCTGTGATTGACGGGCCCTGGGATCTGTCATACAAGGACATGAATCTGGGGAAGGGGGTGCCAATATTATCCCAAATATGACCCTGACACTCGCTTCCATCTGAAGGAAGAAGTCACCAGACCCTTCCTGTCCCCATACTGGAAAGGAAGCAAAATTATGTGCCTTGATTCAATTAGGTAATTAACTAGACAATGTGAAGAGAAATTCCAGCAGAGATATAAATACTCTAATAAATCACTGCCGTGGGTGAAGCAGATGTCAACAACAAACAGGAACTCCAACTCTGGGAGAAGGGAGGCGGGGGCTGAGGTGTGTCCCCTCCGGGGTGGTTTATAATTACCAGGGCCAGCCCTGATAAGCACTTTGCAAGCCTTACCTCACCTAAGTATCAAAACAAGTCAGTGATGAAAGTGGAAACTGAGGCAAGGGATGGAATCAACATGCCTATGGGCACACACAAGGCCAGCAGGATCCCAAGTCCCCACCTTGCTCCTGCAGTTCCCTCTGTTCCTGTCCTCGGAGCATGGCCTAGATAAAATGGGCTCTCTGGCTGTCTGGGGTCCTCAAGGGTCCCCCTTGTCAGGCCAGACCTGGGGCTCTCCACATTCCAGCAGTAAAGGCTGTGGGGTGGCTCAGTCCCAGGGCAAGCTGGGAAAAAGCAATGAGGACACGCTTGCTTGCTGCACTTTGGGACATGTCCTGGGATGGCGTGAGACTACATCCCCTGACTTTCCTGGTGTAGACTTTCCTGTCTTCACCAACAGTGAAGCCCACTAAAGTCAGGCCATGTGCTCTCTCTAAGGGGGAAACTGGGGGAGAAGAACCAACCTCAGAATCCTTTAGCCCCACCCACCTCTCCCCTACAGCTAGGAGCTTCAACCCATACTAAGATGGCAACTGTCATCACAGCAGCTGGGGACAGAGGTGGACACAGCCTCAGAACTCCAAGCACCTTAAAGAATCTGTTACTCCCTCCAATACTTGCCAAACTCACTCCCTTGAAACCCACATTCAGAAACCATTTTATTTGGCTGATATAATCCTACCCTCATCCCCAACCCTGTCCTTCCAACCAACCCATGTAACTTTACAAGAAAAGTAAGATTATATTAAAAACATAATTCTTCAAATTCAGCCAGTCCTACCCAGCATTTTGCTGGAAAGAAGCACTGTTCAGAGTAGCTGCCAATCACTTAGTAATCTTAATATAGTCACTGGGTAAAAAAAGTGACTGGCAGAGGCCCTGGTGTCTGTCACATGTTTACTATGCCTGTGGACTGTGTTCTCTCCATGTTTACTTTGAACCTAACAGTCACCCCCACAAACAGGTGCTATTGTCCCTAGTTTGTAGAAAGCCCTTTGAGGATAGGATTAGTGCCATGATTTGACTAAGATTACAAAGAGAATAGGTACAGAGCCCTGGTCTCAAGGGCAGGAACAAACCCCAGGCCATCCTCTACTCCCACTCCTGGGTGGGACCTGTGAGTACTTCCCAGACTGCTGTATGGGGACAAGCCAGTTGGCTCTGTCCCCATCCCCTACCCCAAGACCAGGGGCCATCATGGACCTGTTCCAAATCAACACCTTACCAATCCCTTCACAGAAAATGCAACACCGACCCTGGGTAAGGAATTGATGGCAACTCCCTCCAAAGCCAGCAAGCTACAGGGATGGAAAGAGTGGGGCTTGGGACTGTGAGACCATGGCTTCTAACATGCCCATCCCCTCAGGACACCTGGATGACTGCTATGTCCCCACTCTGGCTGCTCCAGGACAGTGTCAGAGGGGAGACAGGGATGGAGGTACTGAGGGAGGAAACTTCCTCTTCCCCTTCCCTGCCTGTTAACCTCTATTTCTACTTCTATATCTCCTCATGGGGCTGCCACACAGCTGCTGGATGAGCAATGCACAGCTGTATGCAGTAAGCTGTGGCAATACAGAGACCTATATTCAAATCATGCCCTGGCCCTTCCCCACCTGGTGACCTTGAATAAACCCTGAAGATCCCAAAGCCTGTACTGAGGCTCAGTGAGCTGATGCTCAGGAAGCCTTACTGCCTGGCTTTAGGAAGTGCTCAGAAAGTGGGAACTTGTGGGTATTTGTATTATAACCCACAGAGGTCAGGTGCCTTGCCTGGGCTCACACGGCCAGCATGAGGCACAGCAAGTGTGGACATCAGGTTCCAGGTCTGATTCAGTCCCTTTCTTGATACAGAGCCCCTCTATAGGGAAGTTATGAGAAGGCATAGCCCGAATATTTATTATGCTCCGGTAGAATCCCCAGGCCTGCAGTTCACAGGCCAAGTACAAAGTACAAAGTCCCAACCAACAGGTTTGTTTTTCTACACACACACACACACACACACACACACACACACACACACACACACACACACCAGCAATGGCTCATGGTGAAAGTTCCCAAACCTTGGCATCCTCCCACATCCAGAGGTGAGTGGTGAGCTCATGCCTGTGACTAAACCACACTGACGCCAGGAGCCCTCTCTGGGAACCCAAAGACTTGGCTTCTAGCCCCAGGAGGAGTGGCTGTTAGGCCAGGGTTCTTCCAGAGGTGGGGATCCCTGGCTCCTGTTGCTGAAATTAGCATGGCTTTACCTTGCAGCCAGGGACTAGCAGGTCCCTGGAGGTCAGGGGTTCAGACATAAGCTTAGAGAAGTTTTAGGGCAGCCTGGCCTCCAACCACAGTTCTAAAGATAAATGGGGCAGCTGATTGTTGGTGGGGTCTGTTCACTCAGACCCTGCGCTGTCACTACCCTGCTCACATGCAGCCACGGCTGAGCTGGCAAAGAAGCAGAGTCTGTGCAGCACTATTGAGGGGAGGGACTGGGCAGGCAGCCTGAAAAGGCAAGCCTGGAAGAGAAGCAGAACAAGCTGGGCTGGGAGGATGCGAGCTTGTCAGACAGTGTAAGGTGTTACAGTGTCCTGCAGAGGTTCCCAGAGACAGCCAGGAGAAAGGAGCCTTTAGATACAGCTCATGTCCCTTCTCCCACCTCAACAAATGGACAGATGGACAACCTGGACCACCTCGTTTACAAACCAGAAGAGAAACTTATGTACAGCCTTTTCCCAAAGCTGGCTCTTCCCAGACAGCAGAAAACAGGGTCTCTTGATGCAAGGAGGGGTAGGAGGTGAGTGAACAGTCAGTTTGCTGGAGTGCCCACACTACAGACAGAAGATGCACTGATCCTTCTAGCGCAGATCACCACCATGTTCTGACCTTCCAAAGCTCCTGTTGCCTTAATGTTGTGCTTGTTCCAGTGCTGAGGACTGAAGGAGGGGTGTATGTGCAGCCCTCCCCCGCTTTCCTTTGTGTTTTGGTTTGGTTTTGTTTTTGAAATAGGTCTTGGCTCACTTTGTAGCTCAGGCTGACCTAGGACTCATGTGTTGACCAGACCTTCCTCGGCCTCCTGAGTTTTGAGATTACAGTTGTGAACTTTACAACCCAATTTGAGGTCTTATGGTACTTTTCTGCCTCAACCTCATCACCACCTTCCCCCTCCCTGATCTAGCAGGTCACAGCTTTCTGCTGCTCCCACCACCAGCCTTTGCCCCTGGAGCCTTGATTCACCTCTGGCCTTCTTGCCACCTTTGTTATTTGGCTGAAAAAATGTATCTGGATACTTTCAAGTGACCCCATCACTCCTCCAGTCTGCTGACTTGCACTGGCACTCAGAACTCTGATAAAGGAGGCTGGGAACAGACTCGAATTCTGCCATTAACTTCTGGATGCAGCGTCTGTGATGGGCAAGAAACTGGGCACCTGCTCTGTGTACTCAGGAAAGCAAAGCGGCAGCCCAGCCTCCATCCACTTCAGCAGCAGCAGAGCCACTCAAGGGAGATAATGGAGCCAGAGGGCTCTGCAGAGCCTCAAGTGTGACAGAACCCAAGGGATTACAACATCTATTTTTAACTCCCCACATCCTGACCGAAAAACAAATCCCTCACACACCCCGCCAATTCCTATCGGGGTGACAGGGCCTTTTAAGAATGTCCTCCTCCTGGAAGTAGCGCCAGCCAGTGTTGACGGCTGATGGCGGTCCCTCTGCCGGGAAAGCCCTGAGGTCTCTGCTCCAACCGCTGCCAGCTCCACTATGTCTGGCTGGATCCTCACTGTTCCCAGCAAATAGCCATTTCCTAGTGGACTCAGTTGTCATGTATTTTCCATGACAGCCATATTTCCATCGCAGCAAATGCCGAGAAAGACCACACCAGTTCCCCTCCTTATCCCTTTACCCAGTACCCCTCCTGGCCCTTTTCTAGTGAGTCCTGCTCTAGGGCCACCTTCAGGGGTCAACCCTGAAGCACGGGAATTGGCCTCTGTGGGGGCAAAGACAAGTAAGCTGGCCAGCAAGCTAAAGAACATTCGTTAGCAAAGATGGGGGACTTTGGGATTTCAAGGGTTTGTACAAATTGTGCAAGTGAGTTATGGAACACGATGTATCACCTATCCCTCGAACCAGCCCTCAGGACATGGGTTTCCTACCTGTCACCAGGCCCACCTGTGTGGGTGTTAGCTAGTGGCTACATTCTTTTGTATCTCGTACTGAGAACAGATCCCAGCACTCATGCCGGCACTTCATGCATGCCAGGCAAGCACTCTACCACACAGCCACAATCCCAGCCCTAAACTCACTCATGCAGTGTCCATCCTCCCTGGCTTCCCTGCCTGTGCTCCTGGGCCACCGCACACACAAACAGCCTCCCCTGGTGAGGGTCCTGAGAACCAGGAGAGAAGAAAGACAGTGGGGGAGATGGTGGGGTGGGGTGCAAGGACTGCACTTCTGCCTGAGGGAGCCAACTGAGTGTCCCTTTCCCAGAGCCTCGGTTTCTTTAGCAGAAAGTCACCAGGAGGCTGAAGGAGGCCTAGATTAGTCCAGTCCCCCTGGATGAATGGGCTTCACAAGCCAGGAGGTTTAAACAAATGCTGTGTGTAGCATACATTTGTCTGTGATTTTGTTTCTTTTTCTTCTTTGGCCTCTATGGCTCTACAGCCCTCCTTCAACTAAGAGACAAACCCTTTCCAGGGATGCTGTACAACCCAAAAAAGTCATGTGACCCTCTTGGTGCCCCCTAGGACAACATCTGTGAGCCCAGAATAATCCCCCAAACCCCAGCAAACCCTTCATAATCCCCTAATGTTCTCTTGAGTCTGAAGACTATTCTCATTTGAGACATGAGTTCAACCTGCAGGAAGGGGCTGACAAGGTGGATTTCTTATGCCTGTTTCTAGACCTGTCCATCTTAATGCCATAAGGTCAGAAAGGACTTTTTGAAAAACAGTTCAGGACTGAGATGAGAGAGGGGGGCAGTGGCTTAGTGGTAGAGTACCAGTTTACCATAGACAAGGTCCTAAACTCTCCAATGCCACACACCCACATGCATGCACACACTCAGAGATAACAGATCCAGAACCATCTTAGAAGACACAGACATCTGTCTGTGAATCCAAAGAATACATGAGTCCATTTGTTTGCCCAGCCCAAGTGCAAACACAGAGGCTCCAGCATGGCTCTGGTAGAATGCAGGATGCAAGGAAAATATTCTGGGCCAGGAGCATCAGCAGGACACTGCTAATCTGGATGAGTGGTCACCAGGCATAGGAATGCCTCAATCATCCTGTGGGCACTCAAATGAGAAGTACCAGGTCTGACAACCTTTAAAAGTTCAGGGCCTGCCTTGGAAGATAGGCCAGGCTGCATGTTAACAGGAGCTGCAAGCCAGGAATAGGATGCGGCTCATCTGGTAGTGTTCACCTTGCATGCATGAAACCCTGGCTTCTACCCCCAGAACTGCATAAGCCAGGCACAACAGCACATGCTGGAATCCCAGCACTTGGGAGGACAAGGCAAGAGAATCAGGAGTTCAAGGCCATCCTCAATTACACAGAGAAAGTCTACACCCAGCCTGGCATACAGAAATTAGCCAGTACCACGCAGGGCAGCCATACTAAGTAATAACCTATAGGCAGTCAAACAGTGACAGAGAGGGAAGGATGTTCCAGAAGCCTCATGAATAGACCACGATGCAGGAAGCCTCAAGAGCAGAGGGAAGTGAGCAGAAAGGGACATCATAGCCACAGACTGTGGCCCAGAATTAGGCCCTGATGCTGTGGTGGGGCACAGGCAACCACTATCGAAGCAAAACAAGATTCATGACAGAGCCAGGGAAGCTGAAGCTAACAAGAGCTGCTTCAAGAAGCCTGGCTGCTGGGCACCCCAGGCACGAGGTACAGGCACCACACCAGGGACCTGGGATGGCTTCCTTCCAGGTTAGAATGCTGGGCAGGGCACCAGCTGAGAGGCAGAAGTAGGGAAGGCTGAAGGGAGAGACAGATGGTAATATGAGAAGGAAACCAGAGATGCTATACACTCATGCCTGGGTCTCTTAGCCCAGGCTACTCCAGCCTGAAAAGGACATCCCAGTTGGGCTGGTCCAGAGCCCCAAGCTCCCTTTGGCTCCAATTCAGTTACTCCCACCATCACCACCTTGCAGCGTTCTATGTGCAAAAGCCTGTTGCATTCTGAAGTCAAGAACCTCATCTAGGCCCTGAACCCACTGGGGCTCTCTGCTTCAGAGATGCCAGGGGAGGTCACAGATCATAGCTGGAAGAATTTGGTCATTTAGCTGAACAGCCCCATCTCTAATCCTGTCACATACGAAGAGCCTAAAGATATGAAGAACCTCCCAGAACCACCTGCCCAGGTCCCCTCTATATCCTGGTCAAGGTCTCTAACATCAAAGCCTCCACCAGGTGAGCAGGAAAACCATGAAAAGGCATAGTACAAAGAAGGCCTATGTACAGCATTAGGACACGAGTTCAAGTCTTGACACTACCACTTTCTCTTCACTCTTCCCATATAAACACATCTGGACTTTAGATGCTCACTTCTTCCTGGACTCCAGGGACCTCTTCCATAAAAAGCGTGTTAATAATCCTGAGCCTTCAGAGGGAGCAAAAGGTTTAAAGACAGAACAAGGCACTGTCTGCCACAGAGCTGGGAGGGCAGAATGTGCTGCTGGAAAGCTCTGTGTACGCATGCCCTTTCCACCATAGCCAGCCCAGCCCTCAGAATATGTCCCCAGAGATGCCCCTAGGGAGGACCCATTTAACAAGCAACAGACCTACCCCACGCCCTTCTCCAGAGGCTCAGGCACAGAGCCTCCTAGCTGGGAGGGCCTGAGGAGCCCGCACTGGAATGAGGAGCAAGAGGGAAGGTCACACTCACCTCTCCTGTGTCCCCCACCACTGTAACTGAACACAGGAGTCTCAGCAAGGTGTGCTAGACCTTCCAGACCGCTGAGGTCAGAGGTGTGCCCTTTTGCATGACACTTGGAAAGCTTCCCCAGACTTCTCCCCCGATTTCTACCACAACCCACATTCTCTTCCTCAGAGTACCTGAGGGTGATGGGTCTTAAGCTGAGCTGTGCAAAGGGCCTGGACAATTGTGGCAAAGAAGTCTCTAAGTCAGGAGTAAAGATGAGGAATTTGGTGGGTATTCAAACAGGGTCAAAGGTAACAGAAGCATATACTCTATAGGCTGTTGCTGGCTTTGGGATACAGCCCAGCCCTATCACTGACTGAATTATTTTTGGTGAGTACCTTCCTCATGACAGACCCAGACTCAGTCTCACACTGTTGTCTTAAGAACGCAGTGACATATGTGTAATGTCCCCAACACAGGGCCTGGTACACAATAAACAATACTAGTGCTGTAGCCACTGCCAAATTCACTTCCATTGCCTTGAGTGCCTAAAGGAAAACACAGAAATCCAGTACCACAGTGAATACTCGGGCCACAGAGATGCCTGAAGGGTTGTGCGAATGGAAGTAACAGGGACACAGACTTCCACTTTGAAAAGCAAGGATGTGTTAGCTGACTGGAGATGCCCAGCCATAAAGCCAGCACTGGCAGAGTTCCCTGTCCCTGGGGGACCTGGGCAAAGGGGCTAGCTGTGTACCTGGTGCAGATGCAGCCCAGGGAAGGGAAACTGAAGGGTGAGTCAGGAGCATCCCAGCAAAGGCTGGGACCTGGGTCTGCACTGTGGCCCCTCTCTCCAGCATGCTAGTTGGTCCTTCACTGTCCCTCAGTATTTATAGTAGTCACCTCCACTTACTTATTTTTAAAAAGATTTATTTATTACGTATACATGTATCCCTGCAGGCCAGAACAGGATACCAGATCCCTGGGAATTGAACTCAGAACCTCTGGAGGAACAGCTAGTGCTCTTAACCTCTGAGCCATCTCTCTAGCCCTCACCTCAACTTTCAAAGGCCTGACTTCCTGACATATTCAGAGCAGAGAAGGGAAGTGGTGGGACCATTTGCAATCTGGGGCCACAACTGTTTGTCCTCATGCAGTGTATCTACTTTTCTCAAAGGCCTGGGGATCACTGGTTCTGGAGAGGAGGGAACCTGAGCACACAGGTCCTTCAGGCACCAAGCCCTTCAAGCTCCAGGAGACTGGTTTCTCTGCCCTGTGCGCAGGAGCCCACAAGACCATTTTGACAGGCTCTTTAAGCTCAGGGAAGTTAAAAGACTTTCCAAGAACACATAGTGAGCAGATGAAGCTGAGATTTGAACCCACATTCTCTAGATTCTAGAGCTGGGTGTTAGGTCAAGAAAATAGAATGCAGTTAACACTGAGGACGAATAATGTTTCTTATGACTCTCGGTGGTGACCTACCAACAGTTAAAACTAAGGCACATTCCCCTCCTGCGACCTCAACTGCTGAAGAAGGTAGGCTAAATATCACAGAAACACCAAAGGACCAAACCCAGAAAAGCTTGTAATCCTCACCAAGCTAGAACCTGGAAACATGATGGCTTGGGTCTTTCTCTCTCCATACTGCGTGCAGGTTCAAGGTGTGTTCTGTTAGTGGAGGGTGGGGTTGGAAGCAGGCCAAGAAAATGGACTCTATGCCCACCTGTGTCCTTAGTAACAGCACTAGGTAGCAATGAATACAAACACCCTAAACTTGGTGAGGCACATAGGAGGGACAGTATGCGTGTGATGGGTATAAAGTTGGAAGCTCTGGAATTGGTAGACTAGAGAACTCTGTACCCCAACTCCTGTAGACACCAGGCCCTAGCTGAGGTGCTCTTCTTTTCTCAGGAAAACACCAGCCCTGCACCCCGCTGTGATCAGGGATAGAGGCAGAAAACATCAAAGTTTAAAGGGTCCAACAAAACTCAGAGGTCCTGCAGGAGCAGAAAAGAGAAGTAAATAAAGCGAAGCTGAGGCCAGTAGCCCTACAGTTCTGTAGCCCTACAGAGGTGTCAAGGCCCCTAAGGACCTCAGGGAGACCCCGCTCGGATCCCTGCAGGTGTTACGGTCCCCTCAACTTAACCCGCGCTCTTCAGCTATTTATTACCTCTATGTGCCGGCCTGGTCTCTGGCCACTGCCATCCCAAAGGCAGCGGAGTCGGAGCAGCCAGGGGCCAGGGTCGCGCGTAGTCAGTCACCAAGTATCCGGATCGCAGGGTTCTGGGCTGCCAGTTCAGTGGCCGGAAAGTTTCCGTGGGGCCGGGCGGGCCGAGCGGAGCGGAGCGGGCCGGGCTGGCGAGAGCTCCGGCCAGCTCCGCGCCTCCCGCGGCGCCGCGGCTCTCTGCTCCCCGGCCGGCCACCCTGCCTGTCCTTCCCTGCCAATCGCAGGCCCGGCAGCCGCAACTCCGCCCGCCCACGGGCCCCAGCGGGGGCAGATGGGGAGGGGCGGGGGCGCACCTGTTTGGTCAATCGACCCCACATCACCACCCGCCGGGCAGGACTGGGCAGGGCTGCTAGCGCTCGCCCCCGCCCGGGCTTGGCCGGGGTCCAGGCGGGGCCACACGCCTTTCCCCTGGCCCTGCTCAGCCGGGTCCAGCTCCTGCATGGCCTCAACCCGCCCTTCTAGGTCCTTCCCGGCCTTCCTAGTTGTAGCCCAAGGACAGAGAGATGACCAAGAGTTCTCTTTTCTTACTCCTGTCACCTTCTAACAGCCCCCTCCTGCAAGCATCGTCCCCCGCGCGCTGACCCCCTAAACTTCCCCGTAAGTCCAGCACCAATCTCCAATTTCAGGCAGGTACCAACTTGGAGACGGGTACCAGAGCCTGGGAAAGGGACGGCGATTATAATGTAGCCAGGAAGGCCCCGCAGCAGCCCCATCCACATAAACTCCAAGCACCCCAATGCAGCGGCCTGGATGTCCCCCCAACTCCCTTGGCCTACATAGATGCCATCGCCCCATTTTCTGCGATAGAAACAGTGAGACCAGAAGAGGGCGAATCACTTTTCCGATCTGATGGCAGGCGAGTTGACAGAGTTTGCCTGGCTCCTGTCCCCGAAACCGGAGGGTGCTTGGGTCCGCCCCGCCTGGCCCCGGGGACGGCGAGTGGCCTGGAGGGGAGGAGGCGGGAGCCGGCGGTGGCGCGCGCCGGGCCTTACCTCGGCTGCAGAGCGCGCCCGCGGGAGGCCCCAGCAGCGGCAGGGAGGCCCAGGCGAGCGCTCGGGAGGCCGAGCGCCCAGCGCCCATGCCGGCCGGGGTCGGACCTTCCACCCTCCGTGGCACCTGTGGCGCCAGCGCTGCACACGCGGCCGGGGCCTCGGGGGAAGGACCCTGGCGTGCAGGGGCTTCCCGGGGCTCCTCGTGCCGTCCCGGCTCGGACTCCCACGGCGGTGGCTCAGACCCGGGAGGGAGCAGGCCCGTCTTGGGCAGGGCTCTATTTTTAGCGGGAGCTGCTCTCCTAGTCGGACAGACAGAACCAGTTAATTCGGCCGTTGGGGACGGGCCTGTCCGGGGAGCTCCCCGGAAAGGCAGCCGAGGCTCTGCTGAAAGCTGATCCTGCGCATTCCTGCCTCTCGAGGCGGGAGGGCGGGAGGACGCCTGTAATTCCAGAGGGAAGCCTTCGTCCTCTGAAGCTGTGTCTTGGGCCCAAGCGCACGCCCCAAGAGGGCTCTTGAAATTGACCTGGAACCTGGGCCGACTTTCTTCACTCTCACATGCCTCAGATGATGGGACATAGCATGTCCACCTTACTGAGAGTCCTGACTTCTTGTTAGGAAGAGCCACTTCATAGTGGAGTCTGAACCCCAACAGTGCACACAGCCATCACTCTGAAGTTTCTTGCTGAAGGAAGTGGTCAATGTCAGATACTAGGCAGTGATGTGTCCTGGATGGACAGGCTGACTTTGAATGCTGGAAGATATCTAAGCCCGACACTTTTCTAAGGTGTAGCCTTGGCAAGCCACCTCACTTCCACATCTATCTCCTCTTCTTGCAAAAAGGGAGCTTTTAGAGTCCCAAGACAATATTCGAGAAACCTTTTGTAAGCAAGATCATTACATACATGTTCCTTTCATAAAGATGAAGAAAAAAGAAAGTGGTGGGAGGAGCCTAAAGAAATACGTGTGGTGTTAGGGTAAGGGTAAGTAAATAGGTCCGAGGATTAGAATAGAGGCTGCAAAAATAGACTCACACATGTATGGAAACTTAATATTTGGCAGAAGTGGTGCCTGAGGTCAGCAGAGACAGAGGAGACTCGTCTGGTCTATAAATGGTGCTGGAGCATTTGGATGTCCATATTAGAAAACAGAAAGGAAGAAATGGACTCCTTACCTCACAGGATCCGTAAATTTCAGGTATACTAGAAAACTAGATATAAAAATAAACTGGGCATGGTGGCTCACATCAGTAAGCCCAGCACTTGGGAGGCTGAGGCAGGAGGACTGTCGTGAGTTTAAGGCCAGCCTGGGTTACATAGTTCCAGGTCCTGAGCCTGAGCTAACAGTGAGACTCTGAGTCTAAACAAGCAGACAAACCTGTCAGAGGGCAGGATTTCTTAAAAACCCACAGAACATCAAGAGAAAGATGGACTCATTTAGTTAAAATATAAATCCTGTGTTTATCAAAAGAAGATAAATGAAAGTCAAATGGGAAACATACAAAAAATTCCCGCAAATCAGTTTTCAGAAGAAAATGGTAGAGTGCTGGCCTGGCATTCTGGAAGCCGTGGTTAGATCCTCAGCACCACATAAACCAGGTATGGTGGCAAAAGCTTGTAATCCTGGCTAAATGGGAGGTGGAGGCAGGAGGACATCCTCAACTACAAAGAGAACTCAAATCATGTATGATCAAACAACTGGCAGAAGGAAAAAGAAGAAAACATCCAACAAACAAATGCAAAGAGAGCCTTACTGTACAAGGAAACACAAATCGAACCTCAGTAAAGTGGCGCGTCATTCCTGTCAGATTGGCCCCCCAAGTAGACAGTGGCATAGGGAGTATGTAGACTGCTCACATCAGAATGGTCCAGCCACTTTGGAAACAGCCTGGAAGCACTGAAAAACACCCAGCTAAGCAGGCATCCCTTTGGAGACACGCTTGTGAATGTCTTGTTCTCTGCAGCAAGGCTGCCTATGGCCATATGCAGAAGAACACACAGACACACTGTGGAGTAGCAAGGCCACCTGTGGCTGTGTGCAGAACACACAGACATATTGTGGAGTGGTCTGAGCAACTCTCCATTGTGTGGAAGAGGACTAGCTGGGGGGAATCTGTGGATCTCTGAGGACAGAAAGCAGAGCTAGTTCAGAGGAACAAGTTGCATGATATAATTCATTTGGATTCTTTAAACACAGAAAACTGAATACCCATACATCACATGGGTATGCACAGATGTAAATGCAAAAAGCATGCCGAGCAATGATAAATGCACCTTTCCACCAAGTGTTTGCCCCATGGACAGTACATAGGAAGAGGCTCCCCCATTGGGTAAGGTTTTACTTTTTGACTGGAGTGGGGTGTGTGTGTGTGTGTGTGTGTGTGTGTGTGTGTGTGTGTGTGTGTGATGTTTTGGGGAATTGAACCTAGGGCTATTCGAATGATAGACAAGCACCAAACCCCCAAATTCTTTTTTAAGACGCAAAGGAAGCCTGATGGGAGTTCCTTTAGAAGCTAGTTCTGCCACAAAGAACACCTTCCTTTC
This sequence comes from Cricetiscus sungorus, assembly GCA_030556225.1. Lineage (NCBI taxonomy): Eukaryota > Metazoa > Chordata > Mammalia > Rodentia > Cricetidae > Cricetiscus > Cricetiscus sungorus. The sequence continues at coordinate 6,020,363 of JANBXA010000132.1, forward strand.
CCCTTTTAATGATGTCATCATGTCTGGGTGCTGATGCATGGACATAGCCTGGCTTGTGGTAAAGCACTCAGAAAACCTAAAGAATGCTAATAGCTTCCTAGCTCATCTCCCCTAAAGCCCTGCTCAGCCTAGATGCAGCCTGCTGGACTCCCCCCCTAACACACACACATTGGCCCATCTTGAAGGCTAGGCCCTCCAAGGCACTCAGCTCCCTTATGCTCTCGTGGGTTTGCACAGGCAGTGTGTTCTCCTAACACACTGCTCTCTTGTCTCTACTTCAGCTCTACTTCAATTTTTGGGTGGGGGAGGCACACCTATTCTTAAGACATCTGTTCCTGTCCCTTACTGTCGGTATTGTCACAAGATGGACAGTGTCACCTAGTTTGAGATTTGTCTCCTGAAGCAGACTTTTTGTTCTTTTTCTTTCTTTCTTTTTTTTTTTTTTTTTTTTTTTTTTGATAAGTCTTGCTACTTAGGTCATTCTGGTTTCAAAATTGCAATCCCTTTGCCTCAGCCTCCTTAATACAAAGATTATAGATGAATGAATCCCCCATACCTACTCATATCACACCTTTATGGACCTCCACTGCAGGTGCATCCTCTGGACAGGGGCTCAGTTAGGAAGGTTCATGAATATAAGAGCCAAATGACTCCAAATATTCAGAATCAAAAGGAGCCATGGCAAACTCTCAGAAGGAAGACAACCCACCACCTGCCTGATGGACTGCTTGGTCTTTAGAAATATTCTTGAGAGTAACATGAACTTAGAGGTCAGAGAGAGCTGTGTTCACATCTAGGCTGAACACTTGCTAGCTGTGTGCGTTAACATGTCATTTCATTCATTTGGAGCCTCACTATTGGGGTCTGCATAGCCAGGATGTGGCAAAGATTGTCACAGGGATAGGATAGGATGAGTCTATGAGATCACAGGACCAAATATATGGCCCTGTTCTTAGGTCAAACAATTATGTGAATATTAACTAAGAGGAAGCTGTTTGCAGAAGAGGGTGGAGGAGTGGGCCACTGTGGAAGTAGAAAGGTGGTAAAACAACAACAAGGGCATGAACAGTCCTGAACAGAGTTACCCACCTAGAGGCTGGCCAGGGAGCTGAGCGTGGAGAACATGCTCTAGCATCCTTGCTCCATTTCTTATGCCAGCATGCCCCTTCCTAGGTGCTGAGCCGCACAGCATGCCAGCCTCACAGACCCTCTTTGTCTCCGCATAGCCACCCTGTTCTCCTCCAATCTGTTCTCACATATATCCCAGGACCTCAATCTGGACCTGTCTTTCCCTTGCCAGCTTCCATCTGTAAGGATGACAGAGCCTGCGGCACCTTCCCCAAGGGACACGTCTGAAATGATTTACCAAATGCATCATCTGCACTTGGATATGCAAAATCTACATATGTCCTCTTGTCGGCAGTTTCCTGCAAGGCAGAATGCAGGATTGGGACTTGCTCATGGTCCAGACTCTAGAAGATGAATCAACCCAGGTTACATGTTCCACATGCAAACAAAAGCATAAAGTTGAGAAGGCTGGTTGGTCTCTGGGAAAGAACAGCCCTGTGCACTTCAAGGGTTCTGAGGAGAGGTTTTCTAAGCTAATAAACCAGTCTCTTTGATTTAAATTCCATCACCCAAGTGACATAAACATTAGTCACAGATGGTCCTTCGTCTCATGAAAATGTGTATAAAGCAGGAATCCCACCCAACTTGCAGTCTGCCATCCTCTTTTTGGGACAGGGTCTCATGTAACCCAGCCTAGCCTCAAACTTGTTGTGTAACTAGGGGTAACCCTGAGTTTATGATCCTCCTGCCTTTGCCTCTTTCCTGGGCTGGGATTACAAGGTGCCTTACCCTGCTTGTTTTGTGGGATGTGCTGAGTATCAGACCCATGCTTTTGTGTATGTTAAGTCACATCCCCAGCCCAACAGGCACTGTGGTCCTTTGCCCAGGCTTCTCTGAGCATCAGGCTACTTCCCTGCCTCTGTGCCTTTCTCCCTGTGGATCCTGCCCATTGGCGCCTCTTGAAAGACAGGCAAAACACAGATCCAATCACATTCCTCCCACCTCTGCTAAAAAGCTTGCAGGGGCTTTGTGTTGTATTTTTATGGCTGGGGGGAGACTATCAGGGAGTTCACTGGCTCTGAACAAAAGCGTGCATCCAGGGGCTGGTCTGGGTGCTGGAAAGTCAGCAATCTTCCCAGCATCGGTCTGTGCCACTTTCCCTCACCCTCTCTGCTGTCAGCCACTCCAGCTAATTTAAGAGTTCTCGAATAAACAGCACTCCTTTTTCAGACCCAGACTTTGCACTCCAGACTCTCCCTTCTAAAGAACTTTCTTTTGCTTTCCCCATCTCTGGAGAGATGGCTCAGAGGTTAAGAGCACTGGCTGCTTTTTCAGAGGTCCTGAGTTCAATTCCCAGCAACTACATAGTGGCTCACAACCATCTGTAATGAGATCTGGTGCCCTCTTTTGGCCTGCAGGCATACATACAAACAGAACACTGTATACATAATAAATAATATCTTTTAAAAAAGAAAAGAAAGAGGCCACCTTCTTGTAGTACCTAATAGGATGGACTCACTTATGGGCCATAGGGAGTTTTCCCAGGGGTTCTGCTGACACCATGGCCTGCTACTTTCCCTAGCCCCTAGGAGCAGCCTATTCACCTTTGTCCCCAGCCCTCAGCTCAGAGCCTGCCCAGAGGGGCACCATATCATTGACCCAGGGACTCAATAGACAGTAGGGGAGAGGCTGCAGAGGCAGAACCGGAGCTCTGGAGCCTGGCCAGACTCCCACAGGCTGCAGGTCTCTAAGCAAGTCCACCTCAACCCCTCCAGTGCGTAATTCCCAGACCCCTTCTCTTCTCCCCTTCTCTTCCACTGTGCCTGTCATTCTTGATCTGGGAGTCCTTTGAGCCTGAGCCTGGGTGTATATCTGAGGATGCTTCAGTCTCTAGGGTTTTGGTTGTCTATTTTTAACTCAGGATGACTTTGATCTCCCAATTTTCCTGTCTCCACTTCCCAAGTGCTGGGATTACAGGCATGCACTAACATGGCCACTTTATTTGATGCTAGGCATGGTGGCCACAGTTCTGTGTTTTGGCAAACACTCCATGCCAAGCCATATCTTCCAGCTTTTGAATCTCATTAAAGAAGGGTCTTGCTCCCTCCTGAAGAGCCTATTACTGGTAATTTTATATAACTGTAACACAGTAGGAAGAAAGAGGGTGACGTGGTGCAGTGATTACATAGACTTAGATTTAAAATAAAACAAGCATGGCTTTGAATATTAGCTCAGCAATTTTCATGCTGTGTGACCTTGTGCAATTTAAGTACACTCTCTTGAGCTTTTAAAAAAAGATTTATTATTGTGTATACAGTATTGTGTCTGCATGTATGCCTGCAGGTCAGAAGAGGGCACCAGATCTCATTACAGATGGTTGTGAGCCACCATGTGGTTGCTAGGAATTACACTCAGGACCTCTGGAAGAACAGCCAATGCTCTTAACCTCTGAGCCATCTCTCCAGCCCCAAATGCCATACCTGGAAGCTTGGACTTGCAGAGAGGGCATTGGCTGGGATGATCCTGGACAGGGGAGGTCTGTAATCTGGAGAAGGAAGATAGCTTTAAAGGGAAAGACAAGAGACTGTCCTGGGGAAAGGAACAGGAAGTAAGGACAGACAGCCCAGGAGGGTTCAGTGGGCAGTGGAAGATGTGATGTGGAGTGCTACAGAAAGGAAAAGTTTGCGGGAGGGTGTGTTCCAAGCCCTCTTCTGAGGCTGGGGAATTGATTTGTGGACTGTGTGCTGTAGAAGAGAGTCAAACTGGGACAGTGGGTAGGATTGCCAGATGAAATACAACCCTGGTTATATTTAACCAAAAACATTCATATCAGCTGTGGCTACTTTTTAACGTAAGTATGTCATCTGTGATGTTCTTGATATACTTATGCCAAAGACATTCTCAGTTGCTTACCTTATCCCTGTAGCTTAGTTGGTAGAGCGCTTGCCCAGCACACGTGAAGCTCCAGCATCCATTCCAGCACCTAAACTTGTCATGGCACATGTCTATAACTCCATCCCCCAGGAAGTGGAGGCAGGCAAACCAGATCTGAACAGCTGAGGACCAGCCTGAGGTACCCAAGACCCTGCCTCAAAAAATAAACAAACTAGCTGGTGCACATACTTTTAATCCCAGCACTCAGGAGGCAGAGGCAGATGTAATGATGCACAGATTATGATACATGGGACAAGGATAAAATATGGGTTATATAGTTTGTTCTGGGAAAAGTCACTTACATGAGAAACCAATGACCTGCAAGTTCCTGCTCCAAGGATCCATGCCCAGACTGCTCTCCATGACTAACCAGAACCAAGAGAGTGATCTAGGGTCCCAGACCCCAGGCCAGCCTAGCCCATCATGTTCACACTTGTGACCATGCCCAAATGGGTGTGGTCAGTGCAACAGGATAGCTCACTACAATTTCCCTTTTAATCTAAAGAAAAGATTTAGGTTTGATATAAAACTATATACAAAGACAGTAAATATCAAGTGTGCTGTAGGACAAGGAAATGTAAGAACATATGAAGCAATAAGAGCAAATGGCAAGAACTACACAGATGAATCTCTGTGAGTTTGAGGCCAGCCTCATCTACAGAGTGAGTTCCAGGATAGACTACACAAAGAAGCCCCTGTCTCAAAGGAAATAAATAAACACGTTAGCTAATAAGTAAATAATAAGATAAAATATGCATGGTACTTATGCTGGCCAGTCTTATGTCAACTTAACACAAGCTGAAGTCATCTGAGAGGAGTGAACCTCAATGAGAAAATGACTCCATAAGATCTAGTTGTTTTCTTAATTAGTGATTGATGGGGTAGGGCCCAGCCCATGATGGGTGGTTCCATCCCTGGGCTGCTGGGCCTGGGTTCCATAAGAAAACAGGCTGAACAAGCCATAGGGAGCAAACCATAAGCAGCACCCCCCATGGCCTTTGCATCAGCTCCTGCCCTATGTGAGTTCCCTTCATGATTTCGTTCGATGATAAACAATGCTGTGGATGTGTGAGCCACATAAACCCTTTCCTCCCCAGTTGTTGTGGCCATGGTGTTCCATAACAGCAGCAGTGATCTGAAGAGGACAATACTGCTTCCTCCTTGTGTTTGATTGTCTAAAAAGCATCAGAGGCACTGAGTATTGAAAGCCTTCCAGCCTGTGGCCAGAGCTTTGCCTGGAACCTAGAGCATCCTCTGTGTGCTTGAATTAGCTAAAAGCAAATGAGCCTTTGCTGCTTGCTTGCTTCTCAGAGGGCAACAATGTGTGTAAAGATCTCAAGAGATGAGATGGCAGCCACTATAATTCTAGCTGCATAATGGGGTTTCTCCCCCTCTTGGCAAAGGGCCTCTTTGGAATCAGATATGGCGCCCAACCTCTGCTGCTGGAAGTAGTATCCACCATTTACATTTCTGTTTTGAGCCCTCCCAATCCCAGACCAGAAAGGTGATTTTTTTTTTTTGGTAGATCCATTAGCATAATTACCTGCCTGCAACACTAGGGAAGCAATTAAATGAGCCTGCAAGTTTTGCAGTTTTTTGGAGTAAGTCACCTGAAGTTCAGCCTCCATCAGGACTCATGGCTGCCTTCTGTAATCGTGGGGAATTATTTGGTAATAGCAGAGGTACCTTGATCTAATTTAGTTTTAATGCCAGGAGATACCCTCCTACAATCATCAGCTTCAGGGCAATTCTAACTTCCAGGTTGGTTACACTTTCTGGAGAGAAGATTAGATTCAAGGCACCCGAAGTTCCCTCTTTATCAACCCAAGTCATCTAGGGGTGAAATGGATCCTACCTCCATGTGTCAAAAGAAAAATGCTAAAAGCTGCACGGCCACAGGAAGCCAGGGTGCATGCCCAGCTAAGCGGAAGCACTGGACGGAGTTTGATATATCAGGCATTTTCTAGGAGAGCCCTAATTTCCCTCCCATTCATTTATTACCTGGCTTTTCAGCAAGCCCAGACACTGCTGTTATTTGGGTAAAACTAATGATAATCATGGATTTGAGCCAATTTTAGCTATTTGAACACTTACCAGCACATTACATCCTGTGGAGGAGGTGGCTGCAGTGGGGTCGCCGAGGCTGGGAGGTTAAGGCACACCCCAAGTAAGCTGTTCAGCTGGGAGTTGGATAATAACCCTGAGCAAGGCTTGGTGGCACAGGCAGAAGAAGACAGATCCCTGAGTTCAAGGCCAGCCTGGTCTGCATTGTGTTTTAAGCCAGTTAGGGCTTCATAAAGAGACTTGTCTCTTAAAAAATAAAATAAAATAAGAGTCTTAAGGAAGCATTCAGTCCCTTTTTACAATTACTCAGAAGTGGGTTTACTACCTTTTGTGGGGGGAAGAAAGAGGATGTCTCAGAGAGTATGGTTCTGTTCAAAGTGGATGTAGTGAGGAGACAGAAGAGTCAGGAACCAAGATTCTAATTCTAAATGGAGCTCTGCCTTCGCCAGAGTTAGGAATCTGCGAGACACATGGATGGCTCAAGCAGAGACTGGGTACATGGCTCTCAGCGAGGCAAGAGCCGGTGCTCCCTCCCTTCTTTGCTTCCTGTTTCTGAGCATGTCTCTTCCCCATCCCCTAGTCCTCATTTACATGCCAATCGTCTCCTCTTGTCATTCGTGTTTGTTAACAAAATCTACTTTGAGATGCCCATTTGTCCAGTCTGTGCTTCCAGAAGAGGGGGGCCTGGTTCCAGAGGACTGGTCTGGTCGGAGGTGGACTAGCTGTCACCATTGTCCCTGAGGACTGAAGCCACCCCCAGCCTCTCTAGGCTTTGCCTTCCCATCTCTGTATGAACAGAGGGTTAAAGCTCTTTTTATGGATTTTTGGTCTGGAACTCAGCAGCCAGCCCTCTTGACCTCCCAGTACTGATATTTCCATTTCCAGGTTTTAAAACCAGCTCTTTAAACCAGCAAGCTTCAGAACTCTTGTTTCATCTCATTTTGTGGGATGAAACTGAAGAGACACCATGACCAAGGCAACTCATAAAAGCAAGCATCTGACCATGGGCTCGCTTACAGTTTCAGAGGCTTAGCCCGTGACCCTCATGGTGGTGAGTGTGGTACCTGAGCAGTACCTGAGAGCTACATCATGATCTGCAGGCACAGATAGAGGAGAAGGAGACAGAGAAACTGGGCCTGGCATGTGCTTTTGATACCACAAAGCCCACACCCAGTGACCCACTTCTTCCATCAAGGAAACACCTTTTAATCCTTCCAATCCCTTCAAACAGTTCCTCTCTCTGGTGACAAAGCATTCAAATATATGAGGCTATGGGACCAGTTTTATTCAAATCACCACAGAGTGTTATGCAGCCCATGCTGTCATCAGACTATGTAAACAAGGAAAATCTTGGACTCTTGGTCCTCTAGACTCCACCTATCAAGTGCTGGGATTATAGGCACAGACCACCATGCCCAGATCAGAACTCCTATTTCAAACAAAAACCAACAACACAGTAATGGAAGCTGGGTTAATGAAAGGGTCCTCTTCAGCTCACAGCTCTGTTTGTCTCTTCAGCCATGTTGGATTCTGAGGTTCCCCAAGTCCAGGACCTGGATCTAGTGAGGGCCAATGTTACCTGTGTGGACTGCGATGTCCTACTGGGTCCTACTCCATCTCAGAACAGCTGTCTATCCCTGTGGCAGCCTAAGGGCCACATCCTACAGGAGCCTCAGCAAAGCCAGCAAACCCATGCTGCTGCCTCTGGGGTATGAGATGTCTGGAAGCATCTGTCCCCAAGCACCAGGCTGTGGTTCACTCTGCCTAGCACACACTCTGATGGCCAGAAGTACCGGCTGTGCCCTAGCTCTGGTTGCCCATTTTACTCTGTGTTCTTTTTTAAATTTTTTTCTTTTGTTCTTAATTTTTTTTTTTTTTTTTTTTTTTTTTTTGAGACAGTTTTCTGTGTGTAGCTTTGAGGCCTGTCCTGGAACTCCTTCTGTAGACCAGGCTGGCCTTGAACTCGTAGAGATCCACCTGCCTCTGCCTCCCAAGTACTGGAATTAAAGGCGTACGCCACCACCGCCCGGCTTCTCTCTGTGGTTTTAATCTTCTAAGCCTCTCTCACCTTCTTCTTCTAACCAATGCTCCCTGGTTACCACCTTCTGTTGCAGGCCTAAGGCTGCAGAAGAATGAATCAACCACCATGGGCCTTAGAGCACACCTTGGCCCCACTACCACCTCCACCTTAGAGAAGGACCTCCCCATGGGGTGCCTTAGAGCTGGCCTCCCCTCTCCTCCTGGACAGCTGCCTCCTGAAAGTGCTGGTATCATCCACATGCCTAGAACTGCCACTAGGCTCTATAAGGCTTCTCGAGGATGTGGACACCATAGAGACATCAATGCGTGAGGAGGAGGTGGTGGGTTTGGGCACCACAGAAATATTGGAGGTGCTGTTTAAGGAGCTGTAAGCCACTCAGTCTGGCTAAAGTCTGGCCTAGACTTGGTGACCCTTGAAGGTAGGGGAAGTTAGCTACCCAGGGTTGTCAAGGACCTTTAGGGGCTGTTCAAGATCTGGAGATGAATCTTGAGGGTTATAGGGAGCCAATGGAGGTCTCAAGCAGGACAAGACCTGGATTTGGCAACTTATCTGATCAGATGCAGAATGACGGGGGAGGGGGGGGGACACAGGGGAGGGCGGGGACTGTGAGCTTCAAGACCCCATCTCTCCTCCCAGACCCCCCTCACACACATAGCCTGGTTTCCTCTGAGACACCGCACATGGACATATGGCTGGAGACTTCAAGCTGCCTCCTGACCATCCCACGCTGCCTGTTCTCCAGCCTAGAATGCGGCCTCTGACCTTTCACCTCTCACCCCCTTAGGACAGAAGTTCAACAGCCTGCCCCCGATGGGTAGAGCTGTGGTTTGAAGACTAGGGCTGTGCAGAGCATAGCTCTGGCTGTGCCACCCCCCCCCATTGCCCCTTATCTTACTTCTGCTCTTCACAGCTGTTCCTCAGCCCCACAGGACCCCTTGGCCTGGTTAATGGTCCTTTCTCCAAATACAAGCTCTTTTGTTCACCAGGCAGCTAGCTTGGCCCTCAGCCCTAGCTTGATCTTAATAAGCCCAGGGTCAACTGAAAGATGAGGAGGGGCCATCAAGGGTGGAAACACAGGGAGAGGTTTAGACTGTTTCTGGCTACAGTGTGCTATCCTGTCTTTTCCTGTTCAAACTTCCCTTCCATAGCGCCTTCTACCCCAGGATAGTGATGGTGATACACTAGCATGTAATTATTGTCTCTCTTTCTCTCTCACCCCTGTCCTCCCTCTCCCCCTCCCCCCTCCCTCCACTTTCCATGCTCTGCAGCCTCCTGAGTGTGGGTATTCTGATAGGCACTACCATACCCAGTGACAGAGACACTTAACTTTGGCATGTCTAGGGACATCTTTGTCCTGGCTGAACAAAGTAGAGTATAATTCACAGGACAGTAGTACCACCCTACCTGTGAAGACTCCTGCTCCTGGCTGAAGACCCTCCCTACCTGGGCTTCCTCCAGCCTCTCCTGCTGTTGGGCCCAGGTTCCTTCTGGCCACCCAGATGGGCCTCACTCCTGTCAGATGAGGCTAAGTCCTATCCATGGAGGCTCCAAATGCTATTTAATAATCTCTCTATGTTGGATTATCAAAGGAGGTCCAAATGGGCCCTTTATAGCTTACAAAGTACTTTCTGTTGCATTAAGTCATTCAGTTGTTCATTTTTCACTCAATAAACATCCGAGAGAAAGCGTTCAGCCATCTAGTTGAGGCTCCAAGGCGTGTGCTAAAGGAAAAAAACCATGGAGTATGGCAGGACTGCCTAGGACCCCTGAGCAGAGAATGTGAGGGAGACGAGCTGAGGGATGTGGGATCGATCATACAGTATAAAAGCTTGGGAGGAGGAAACCCAGTGGAGGCTGGCAGAGGCACAGGAAGGGCAGAGGTGGAGGGAGGTGAGAAAGGGTTCAGGGAAATCATTCTCCAAGTTGGGTATCTGGGTGGTTTGACTGAGGGAGGAGTCTGAAGAAAAGATTGACACCCAAAACCGACAAAACCAACAAAACCGGCAAGTAGCAACAGAACAGCCCCGGTGGCCTGTGCTCCCTCTGTGCTATATAGCTCCGGGCTTCTCAGCAAAGCCAGCACTTCCCCTCTAGTCACCCACCTGCCACACAAGGGCGGACTGGGGCCCATCTCACAGGTAAAGCCTCACACCTGGGGAGTGGCAGAGAGCTGACCACAAGTTCCCTGGGGCTACGGAGACTCTCAGCCCAAAAGATCCAGAAGATGGCAGGAATGTACAAGCCAGGCTCAGGGTCAGCATTGATCAGTACCATTTGAGGGACATAAATGGTGTTCAGGACCCTGTGGGAAAGCAGAGACCAGAGCTGGGAGACTGCCCTGGACTGCACAGAGGAGGCAGCAGGAGGGGTGAGGTAGACTTCAGTGGGGAGACTGTCAGGAGGTCCCAGGCAGAGGGTACAGAGCCCATAAAGCAGGACTGGCCCCCACCAGGGAAGGGCCAGAACAGGAGCATGCCCCAGGGCACTACTGTGGCTTCATATAGTAGGTCCTCAACAGCGTGTCTGGGTCTTCTGCCATGTCAGAGGGCAGTCAAAGGTTGACGGCTACCCACTGCCCTCCACAGAGTTGGCAGAAGAAAGCATTACGATGGGTGGGGGTGAGTACCTCTCAGCAGGGCACAGGCCAGCTCCTGCCATGGAGCTCACGCAGCCCCTCCCTCAAGGACAGGCTTCACCGGGAGGGAAGGAATCTGCCTCATCCCTAGGTGTCAAAGACCCATAGAGCAGACCTGTGTGGCCCTGAGATACCTGGGCTTCAAGGCCAGACCCACAGCTTTTTCTGCTCTGAAGACTGCCCCTTTCTCTATCCTCCTTCCTCCCTCCCTCCCTCTCTCCCTCCCTCCCTCCCTCCCTCCCTCCCTCCCTCCCTCCCTCCCCTATTTCCTTCTGCCAGCACTAATGGTTACATCTTCCACACCATGTCCAGTATCCCACCAATAAAAAAGGAGCAGCATGAGACCCCTCAGTGGGTGAGAACTGAACAGAACTGGGGTCCTCTGGAGACACGCACCTCAGCCTTTCAGCAGCCATGGTCCCTTGGTCTAGCCTACACAGAATTAGCCTACAGGGACTGCAGTAAGCAGAAAGACCCTTCCACTCCTTCACGTGCTCACATAAGGGGTTCTGCAGTCACTGAATCCCCTTTGCTGGGACACTGTTCCTCTCTGACAGGCCTCTCATCTGTCTGCACATGGATGCTAGGGAAATGTAGGTCACCCGCAGGAAGTTTGGCTTGTGGTGATGTGGTGATCCGGCTGGCCTGCACAACCATCAGATTGGACAGGGCATCCGCATCCCTCCTGCCCTTCTGGCTGCTCTCCTGGGTCAGTGTGATCCAGGCCACCCTGCTGCCCAAGGAAGAAAGAGCAGGGCAGGGCAGGACAGGCCTGCATCACTCTCTTCTCAGTAAGATTTTCCTCTACCGGACAAGGTGGTGTCTTCAAAAATGAAGAGGTTTGCTAACTGCCTTGAAGCATTTACAGACATAGCTCATGAAGTATCCCAGGATGAGAGAGAAGTCATAACCATGGCTGGTCAGGCTGGTCAGGTCATGGCTTCTCAGGGGAAGGATGGGAAACATGAACCGATACATGAGAATTCCATCCCTCTACGCTGCAACTGGCGTCTCATCTGGAAGAATTATCAGACTGCCCCATAAAAAGCCACCACATGGCTCTGTGGGACACAGACATTGTCACCCCTTCCACTCAGAATCTCCCCCTCTATCTGTGTCCCCCTTCTTAGTGTGAACTCCACATATCTTGCCAAGAGATTGGGGTCCTTGTTCCTCTTTGTTACTTTACCCCATCGGCCTCTAAGTTCTTAGTCTGGCCAGCCAGGCAGTTCACAGCCCAGATGTGGAACAAGGCAGAGTGACAGCTAGACTCATTAACATTAGGAGAGTCGCAGGAAGTCCAGGACACCCAAAGAGCATAGTCAGAAAGCCTTCCTGGAGGAGGTGACCTGAGCAGTGCCCCTAGCATGGATGGGACAGACCAGCGTCAAGGTAAGATGAGACACAAGACCACCCAGAGCAAAGGCAAGAAAGACACATGGAGTAATTACAGTGTCAGTGGAGAGGGCGAATACATGGCATCGAGGCCAGAGCCAAGTGTCATCTAAGGGTCCACACCATGGTCCACCTTCAGCCCTGTCAGTGACTTGAAATTTTATCCAATCACCATGGGGTAGGTGTACATGGAGCTGAGGATATGGAGGAGCCCAAAGAAGATGTGAGGCAGCTGTCTAGATGTCCAAGGCTGAAGTGAGGTGGAGTGGAGTCAAAGATGGAGCAGGGCAGTGGTGGCACATGCCTTTGACCCCAGCACTCAGGCAGAGGCAGAGGCAGAGGCAGAGGCAGAGGCAGAGGCAGAGGCAGAGGCAGAGGCAGAGGCAGAGGCAGAGGCAGAGGCAGAGGCAGAGGCAGAGGCAGAGGCAGAGGCAGAGGCAGAGGCAGAGGCAGAGGCAGAGGCAGATCTCTGTGTTTAAAGCCAGCCTGATGCACAGAGCGAGTTCCAGGATGGTCAGGGCTCAGAGAAAAACCCTGTCTTGGAAAAAAAAAAAAAAGGCAGGATGGCCCTCTGAACCTTTATGAGGCATGCTGGGGCTTCAGTGGGTCTGTTTCTTCCTTCCCTGGCTTCTGTCTTCCCATCATGCAATGGGAACCAGATAAAATCATAGTAGATATTTCCCATGGGTTTCTATACTCCTTGGGCTTGCTCTAGACTTTCTGAAGATGACTTCTTGAGAGCCATCTCGAAGATCAGGGCAAGGCAGTGGCCTCAGAAGGTGTAGGGTAGGCTGGGCCACGGTTTATCAGAGAAGCAATGGAGCGGAACAGTGAGGAAAGCCTAGGCACAGAGCTTAGGGAGGCCAGTCAGAAAGGATGCCTGCTGGGACGGGCCTGCTCACCTCAGGCCATCCAGGTCTGAAGCAGTGGCCGTACAACCTGGGTAGCAATCTGGACCTGTCTCTTGCAGGGCAGGGCTAAAAATGTGGGCAAGCACCTCTGTTCTGTTCCCTACAAAATAACAAAGGGACATGTGCCAAGAAGGGCACCAGGGCAGGAGGGCCAAGAAGAACTTCATCAGGCTCTAGACTATTTAACAAGATCTGTCATTCTGTACAAGGCGATGAAATGGACGGAGAGAAGAAACGAGTCATACTGCTTAGTATTCACAAGGGGAGGGCCCTGCCAGTCCCCACCTCGCCCCCTCCCCACCTACCCCACGCTCACCTACCCTATCCACCCTTGAGGAGGGGAGAGATGGAAGGGGAAGAGGGGGCTACATATGCCATGAATGTGACATGTCTTTGCCCTAAGTCGGTGCTTCTCAACCTGTGTGTGGGCCACGACCCCCTTGGGGGTTTGACTGAATCTTTCAAAGGGATCACCTAAGACCATCAGAAAACACAGGCATTTGCATTACGAGTCATAACGGTAGCAAAATTACAGTTATGAAGTAACAATGAAAATAACTTTATGGTTGGGGGTCACCACAACATAAGGAGCTGTATGGAAGGATTGCAGCGTTAGAAGGTCGAGAAGCACTGCCCTAAGCATGCATGAGAGTGAATGCTCCCTCCCTCCTTTGGCCTGCCTCCCAGAGTGCCCTTCTCTAGGGGGCACCAGCTGTTGCCTTCTGCAAGGGCTTTGTCCTGGGCCTGCCCTGGCCAGGTCACACAGCCTCCTCCTTCCCTGAGCCCCAGCCTTTCTGCCCAGCTGGCTGCATAGGCCTGGGTGTGTCAGCAACGCAAGGCCCTGACTCTCTGCTCTTTCTTCCTTGTTGCTCTTTCTTCCTGATGGCACCTCAGTGGATAATCATGTCAGGAGTAAGAACGGTGGCATCCCTGCTTTCTGCCTTGCTGGGAAGTGGACCAGAGCTCGGGATCTAGGGTCCATGATGGACACCGAGGGCAGGCATCTGTGTTAGTTTCACTGCAATTGCTGCAATGAAATGCCTGACTGAAATAGCCTGGGGAGAAGGTTTGAGCTAGCTCACAGTCTATGGTTCTGCAGAGGTCCAGCGGCAGTCCCAGCCACTCTCAAGAGCAGGGCACATGTGTACTCAGGTTTAATTTGCTTTTCCCTTTTGATACAGTTCAGAACCCAACCCCAAGGAATAGCGCCACCCACTTTGAGGCTCTGGTATTCCCTCATCAATTACATAATCGAGACAGTCTCCCCACAGGCCAACTTGGTCTAGACAATCCCTTCCGGACACTCTCTTCCCCAGAAATTATACACGTTGACAAACTGTCACAGTTCTAGGAGTCCTGGGTTTGAGTTACAAGTACTGTGTATGGCTGTGTATTCTGGGACCCTAGAAAGCCTGCCGTCTCTCTGAGTTCAGGCCAGGGCTCCACATCGCTGGATGGCAAATCTGGGGCTCTATCCATGAGTGTTGGGCACACAGCCTGGTGCTTAGCAGGTGCTCACTCAGAGGGAGCAGCTCTGCCTACCCTGCCTCACTAGCAAAGGGCAGCCAGAGTGATGTTGCCTCCTCCTCCTCCATCCCAAAGGCTGCTCAGGGACAAGAGCCTAGAGATGAAGGGAGCTGGGGCCAGTGAGGTGGCTGTGGGATAAGACACTTGTAGTTCAACCCCAAAATCTTGAGTTTGATTCCTGGAATCCACATAAAGACAGAAGAAGAAAAATGACTTCATAAAAGTCATCCTTTGACCTGAACATGTGCGCCTCGCACCTACACACACACACACACACACACACACACACACACACACACACACACACACAGAGAGAGAGAGAGAGAGAGAGACAGAGAGACAGAGAGACAGAGAGACAGAGAGACAAAGAGACAGAGAGAGAGACAGAGAATATTGTTGCAGATGAAGAAACTGAGGATTCCCAGATCTTGGCCCAGGGCTGTTGAGTTTCAGAATGTTGTTGAGGTGTGAGAGGCAGGAAAGGCTTGATTACAGCCTCCTAGGCCTAAACTCATAGCAGCAAGCTCAGAGAAGGGCCTCTATGGGCTCAGTTTCAGTTACCATCACTAGCTAGCTTTGTGTCTTTGGGAAAGTTGCTCAGCCTCTCTGAGCCAGTCTTCTCATCTCTAGCATGAGGGTTAGTAGAAGGAAGATGAGATGATGACCAGAAAGCTGGGCACATCCATGATCATTATCATTAGCCTCATGCCTGACTAGCTGAGACAAAGCCTCCCCAGCTTGGGAGAAGGCACACAGATCAGGCTTTCAGGCTTATGACAGTTTTGAGCCCCCAAAAGCTCTCTCTAGACCAGCCCCATCCCATTACAGCTGTGCCTGCTTTTTGCTGTCCCCTATTGAGCTGACACCAGTTCTTGCTGTGTCACATAGTCACACTCAGTCCTGGGCTGGCTCAGCAAACAGTCCCCAGAAGGGGAACTTTTCCATAGCAAATGGCAGGGCCCATGGATGGCAGTGTGGGCCCAGCGTTGGCTCTCAGATAGTGCCACAAGAGAAAGGTCCCAGATTCTGCAACCTGGCAGCCTGGGTTTGCTCACCACTATTATTGTGTGTCCTCAACTCCCTTGAGCCTCAGTTTCCTCCTCTAGAGAATGGGCTAACAGCACCTGAAGGCCAGTTATAAAGACTCAAGTGGACCTTGTATAGCAGAGACACTTCCTGGCACCTGACTCAGAACAAATACTCCAAAAATAGTGTCATTAGCTGACCCTGGTGACACAGGTCTGAAGTTCCAGTTGCCCAGGAAGCAGAGGCAGGAGGTTTGCCATATTTGAGTCCTGCCTGAGCTACTGAATGAATTCAATGCTAGCCTGGATAGCCAATTTACAGAGACCCTGTTTCTGTTAAGAAGAAGAAGAAGAAGAAGAAGAAGAAGAAGAAGAAGAAGAAGAAGAAGAAGAAGAAGAAGAAGAAGAAGAAGAAGAAGAAGAAGAAGAAGAAGAAGCAGCAGCTGTGGCATGGTGGCACACGCCTTTAATCCTAGCGTTTGGGAGGCAGAGGCAGGTGGATCTCTGTGAATTTGAGGTTGGCCTTGTCTACAGAGCTTAGTTCCAAGACTATGTGGTAAGACCCTGTCTCAAAAAAAGGGGGGGGGTTGGCTAAGGGTGTAGGTCAGTGGTTGAGTCCTTGTCTGGCACGTTTCAAGTCCTGGGTTCAATCTCTAGTGCTGAGGGGAAGAAGTGTGGTTGATTCACCTGAAATAATGCAGTATTCACTCGGGATACAGCAGAAGCATGGCAGAACTTCGATGCCCTGGTACTCAGAGGAACAGGGTTCTAAACCTCTGTCCCACACCAAGGAGTCCCAGAGCAATCAATGCCTCCTGAGATTCACCTCCATGAATCATACACTGCCCCCTCACCAGGAGTTGGCCTTGCCCATTTCCCTGCTGAGGAAACTGAAGCTGAGCCAGCAGCCAGGACTGGCTCCAGGCTGCCCAGAAACCCAGAGGTGCTGAGGGCTGATTTGGGTCTTGAATTATGGTTAGAACGGGAATATTGTGTCATGGAGACCAATATCCACAGGATCCACAAGTGACAGTTACCTATACAGCAGCCCAGAGAAGAAAAAGAGGTCTGGGAACAGCAGGGCAAATCATCAAGGAGTCTAGCCACTGCTATTCATTCATTCATTCATTCATTCATTCATTCATTCATTTATCTAATGTATGCAGACATACCCTCAGGGTCAGGTGCTGCCAACATGAGATTACAATACAATGCAAGCAAGACAGGCTCTGTCTTATGGTCTCAGATAGGAGTCAGGTTAGTGAAGGGTCACTGAGAGCCAAGAGCTCCCTGCCTCTGACTAGCTGTAAGACCCTGCTCTTCAGTCTGCTCTGACCCCCAGCCCTCTTTGGCCTTGACCGAGGAGACTCTCGTGTATGATTTATTAAAGCTTGCCTGAGGATTCAGAGAGCAAAGTCAGCCACAAGCCCATTGAAGTCAGGCATACACCTTTAATCCCAGCAGCCAGAAGCTAGGAGGTGGTGGTACACACCTTGAATCCTAGGACTCAAGATTAAAAGATAGACAGATTGCTATGAGTTCAAGGCCACCCAGATCTACACAAGAGTGAATCAGTCTAAAAGAGAATTATTGCTCACACCTTTAATCTCAGGACTCGTAAGACAGAAGCAAGGACTCAGTATAAGGTGCCCATTCTCCAGCTACACTAGGACAGGCAAGAGGACCAGCCCATTCAACTTGAGGTAGTGGTAAGAGCTAGTGGCCTCTGCTTTGCTGCCTGATCTGCAGGTTGAGCCTCAATATCTGTCTCCTCGCCATTTATTTATTTATTGGGGGTCATTTATTTATCATATTACACACTTGAATCTTTGTATTCATTCGTTCGTTTGTTTGTTTGTCTGTTTGAGACTGGTTGTCCTGGAACTCGCTCTGTAGACCAGACTGACAAACTCATGGAGATCCACCTGCCTCTGCCTCCTGAGTGCTGGGACTGAAGGTGTGTGTCACCATGCCTTTGTGAGCCTCTGCTGCTACCTTTTGCACATAAGTGTGATGGCTGTGACATTGTCCAGTGGCCAAGTCCCTGAACACCTGTGAAGGAAGCCAAGCCCAGTATATCCACCACTGGTGGTGGTGGTGGGACTGTCTTGCACAGCTTGGAGAGGAGAGGAGGGCCCAGAGTTCCACCCAGCTTGGATACATCTAGCTTTGTCCCCATCAGGTTCCCAGGACCTTTCAAGAGCACAGCTTGCTGAGAGTCTTCCAGTGTCTGTGGCCCCCAGGTCTTTCCACCTTGTTCTGTCTGCCTGAAGGCCTTTCTTGGCCTTCTTGACTGGGTAAACTGTATTCATTCAGCTCCTTGCCCATTCACCAGTCTATTTGGGTACCCACTAATGTTAAGCAGAGAAGCGTGCTCTGGGGATTCAGAGAGTTTAGAGATTAAAAGGGGCTGTGCAGTTAATCCCATACCAATGAATCCACAGACTGGAACAGACTGGACAAGAGACACTAAGGCAGTGAGGTCCAATTCAACAGAATGGGGAAGTTGTTCTAGAGAAAGAAGGCTTCTCAGAAAGGACAACTTTCAGCAACTGAAATGAAGTTAGATCAGTGAAGAGAAAGTGGACAAATGCTCCAGACAGAAAACTGCAGGAGCAAAGACGCTGGAGAGGGTCAAGACAGCATAGCTGGGGTAGAGGAGGAAGCACAGTCACGTGGCTCAGACCTGGAAGCAGGGTCATGTGGGTAGTAGGAAAAGAAGGATCATGAAATGAGAGGAAGCCACAGGTGTGGCTGTCCCAGAAGCCAGAAGAAGGTGTTTCAAGGAGGGAGTCGCGGAGGACCTGCGAGACCTGCCCACGCTCCCATGGCCAGTGTGGCCAGACGTGGTGATGGGGCCTCATGGGAGAAACTAAGGCTGAATGAGGTGGCTCCCTGATCCAGCAAAACCAAAGCACTTGTCTTTTCTCTCCGTGTGCACAGACTGAGGCAAGACCACGTGACGACTCAACAGAAGGGAACTGTCCACAAGCTGGGAGCAGGGCCCTCGGCAGAAACCAGGTCACCCGGAAACAGTCTCACCCTTCTAGCTTCCGGGACAGTGAAGACTACAACATTGTGTGGTGGCCATCCACACTGACAGAGCTAGCAATGTCGTGACATCACCTCTTTTGGGAAGCCTTCCTAGATATTGGGATAAGAGGTTCCATAATATCTGGGCTCCTTCCTTGGAACAGGCCCCACTCATGGACTAACCTGAGAACTACATACAGGCAGAGGCAAGTTGGGCTTCTTGACCCCCAGAGCCCAGCTCAAGACCTGAGAGAAGTGGCTGAATAAACAAATGAATGGAGAACATAGAACAAGGCCTGGGGAGAGGCCCAGGATGGGTCTCAGCTAGAGACCCCTGAGGCTGGCTTGGTGGGAGGCCAGGGCCTGCTCAGCTCTGGGACCAAACCCAGAAAGAGTTTGCTTTCAGGGGCTCCTCCTCCGCCCTTCCTGACCTTCCCTGGAGCCTCCTCTGTAACTGTGCCTCCTTCCCAGGTCCAAAACACACACACTCTGTCCTAGCAGAATCCAGAAGAGCAACAGGCTGAGCCAAGGGGCAGGTGCCCAGCACTGAGCTGAAAGCTGCCTAAGTTACCAGCCTCATCTTCCCAGAGGCTGCTGTTAGCAAACCCAGGGTGGGCTCCTGAGATGTCCCTGGGTGGGGAGGAGCTCCTCAACCACCAGAACTTTGCTTGGCCACATTGATCCAGGCCACCATGACATATCCCCACAATTCGCAGGGCTGGATTGGGTCTGTGTCTTCCTTGGGCAACATGAAGAAGCCTTTATGAGTTATGCCCAGACCAGGTCACATTTGAGGTAGACAATTCCAGAAGCAGCAAGCCTATCTCACAGCCCAGACCGTGTGATCCAGGCTCCCCATCAGGAATACATCCCCCTAACTCAGGTCTTGGAATCATGGATGGCCTCCGTTCCAGCCTAAAACCTCTTCCAGAACAGAAGCTGTATTCCCCTCCCCTCCCCCACCCTCTGATCTCTGATGGTTACTTGGATTAAGGTCTACCGACTGTCTGAAGATGCCAGGTCCATGGTAGGACCTGGCTCACCTCCCTTGAGGGCTGCAGCTCAAAAACATGGACAGAGCTAGGCTGCTGCAGGAGGAACAGAATTTAGCCTTGACTCTGGGCCAGGCAGCCAGACCGGCTGGAGCAAGGGAGTCTGAAAGGAAAAGAGCTATCTTTCTTTGGTAGACTGCATAAAGGGCCACAGCCGGAGAAGGCTCACCTGAGCCATTAGTCACAGAAGGCCTCCCCATCTGAGGCTAAAGGCCCTGTCTCCCCACCAAATCCCTCCACCTGCTCCCCCCTTCCTCAGCTACACTCCCGCCCCCCTGCTGCTCTCTGTTGCTGGGAGACAGTCACTGTGTGCCAGCATCTTGACCAAGTGGGCAGCAGTCTGGACAGCCAACTAGGCAGTAAGCTTGGGTACCTGGGTCCCGGGGTCCCAAGCCTGATGTAACCTCCCTGAGGGGAACCACTCTGTCTGGGCTCTGACCCCAGCAACTTTTCTCCAGCTCTGCTCAGGGCTCCCAGTGGTCCTGGGGAGCTGCCCTGCTCAGCTCCCCAGCTAGATCAGCCTGGGGCCTTATGTACCAGAGTGGGGAGCTGGCAGCTTTCAGCTCAGCTCTGGCCTTTAATTACAAGGTACTTTCGGTTGCCTGCTCATTTCTGTTTCTCTACAGACCTCACTAATTGAATTTGCCACAGCAGCAGGCAGACCTGGGGGACCATGAGTGAGACCGAGTAGCAGGGGGCTATGAACTTTCTTTCCTTCTTGGCCAAGAGCAAAGTTCAAGCAGCCAAGAAACTATCTTGTTACTGGACCATGCCAATGCCACATCTAAGGGGACCCTTCGGCCCCCTGACCCATGACCCAGGACACCCATTCCTGCCCCGATCCTGGGGGCCAGATGGCACCCAGATGCCTGCCTCCCCCAACCCCTTCAACTCTGATTCCCAAAGCTAAGCAAAGTCTGCTGGAGCAATGGGCTAAAATCCCAAACTGTCTCTTAACAGCTTAGCTGGCTCGGCTCACCTACCGTAGGAGTCGCCTGGGTCCAGGAGGGAGTCGGGCTCCATGGTGTGTGGGCCCCTGGGCCGTGGCCCCACCTGATTTATGAACCGAGGCCGTCTCCATGAGCGCCTGAGCTTCTGCTTTTGTATTCCATCTGGCAGCTTCTCCAACTAGATGACTGGGTATTCCTGCAAGCAGGCCCCTTTCCAGCCCTCGCCTTCATACAGTACATTTAAAGTAGCAGTAACCTCTTTTTCCTCCCCCCCTCCCCCCAGCCTGCCTGGAAACATTAGAAGGGACCGAGGCGGCGAGATGTCTAAAATAGGAAGACGCTGGGGACGGCTGGCCTGACTGCCCGCGATGCTGGCTGCAGAGATCTGGTCCAGCAGTGCAGATGGAAAAGCTAGGAGGTAAGGCAGATATGGGGCTTAACATCTGGAAGCCGGCTCTGGGGCCCCAGGTGCCTGTGTGAATGGATGGGGAGGCTAACCTACTTGTGGGAGGAGATAGGGGTGTCTGCTGTTCACTACCTAGTGCCCCAAAGCCCAGGGGCTTCTCCCAGGCCTTGCAGGAACCTCCTACTCAAATCTGTTCCCAGACATTTCCTGCAGTGTGGGATGCAGAAATTGACTCATCCATCCATTCAGTCACTAAATATTTTTTGAAAATCTAGTCCTTGCCAGACACTGTACTGTGCTGGGTCTGCAGCAGAGAGCAAGATGCATGTCTGGCCCACTGCAGGGGCAACAACATCCAGGTATGATAGCTACTGCAATGGAGTGTGCAAGACACAGAGAAGGGGGACCACTGGAATGAGAGAGTTGGCCTTGAGAACCCCTCAGCCGGGTCCTAAATGATACATAGGAGTTAGCCAGGTACAGGGGCCTGCACGTTGGACATTTGACAGATTTGTCCTGGTGGCTAGAGTGAATAGGTAAGAGTTGAGAGTGAGGGCATCTGGTTAGTGACATGATTCCAGTTCCCTTGGAAAGGCCACTCTGGCCAGTGTGAATGATGGGGCAGGGATGGGCTGAACGTGTTCATAGCTTCAACAAGAGGAGCTGTGGTCACATGGCTACAAGTTGTTAAGCCCCCACCTACCGTGGTACCATGTGGAGTGTTTACCCGCACTGGCTCCTGTGAGCCTCCTAAGGGTTTCTTCTCATAGAAACCCATTTTATAGACAAGTACAATGTAGCTTAGAGGTGTGTCCAGGCCACAGCTTGTGAGTGTCACCTGGGCAGGTCTGTGTCCCAGAGAAGCCACAAGGGAGTAGGAAAACAAAGATACTGTCATTAGCTCAGCCTCACTCTGGTCCAAGCACTGCAGGCCAGGACCACAGGCTCATAACAGGAAAAAGCTCATCTGGGTCCCGCAAGAGAAATGTGACCAGGATCTGGATAGGTTGGACAGGGGAGAGAGCACAAAGACAGAGCTAGGAAGACCAGAGAGACAATTGGAGTGTGAGCTTGCTCCAAGGGCCACAGGAAGCTGGAAGCGTCTGTTCAGAGGTTGACCTCCTTTCCAGGGGATGCCTGGGTGATCCTTTGAACAGCTCTTTCCCAACCTCCCCCACATGCAGTACCTCCTGCGGAAGAGGAGAAGCCATCTGCCCCTCTGCACTGCTGAATGCTAGGAGCTGAGTCTCAGTGACCTGCTTTTTTTGGAGGAATGGCTGTGGAGTTGGGGTAGAGGGATCAAGATGAAAGGGATGGGGGATAGGCAGGCATCTACAGGACCCAGATGAAGGTTTTCCTGCTAGGAGTCCACGGTACCTTCCTGCACTGAATGGGCTTGGGCCAAGGTGATGCTGAGCCACAACAGCATCTACACTAGGTCCATCCCAGCTGCTCCCAGAGAGCCAGTGGCTGCTGATGTGGTCAGCCTGGCCATAAAAAGGCTCCCCCAGTTCCTTCACCCCCTCCTCCCACCTTGGATGACAGGATCCTAGCTCCCAGCCTCCTGCCTTAATTACAGGGAAGCCAGCCCTACCCAGGCCTGCTGTGGGCACCAGGCTCCCTGAACCTCCTCACTAAGGGTGCCTGGGGAGGGCTGTTTTGGGGTGGAGGAGGCCTAAGTGTAGAGAAAGGGACCATATTCCTCCAGCCACTAAGTGAGTTCCCTCGGGCCCTGGGGCACTGAGGGGGTCTGGGGTTCATTTGCAGCCAGAACTTCTTTCTCAGCAGCACACTGTGGGTATAGGACATAGGATGGGGCTGAAGCTGAGTAAGCTATAGCACATCTGTGATTCCAAGCACCTGGGAGGCTTTGGTAGGAGGACAGTGAGTTCAAGGCCGCCAGCCTTAACTGCATAGTGAGACTGGGGCAGACTGTTAAGATGACTACCCAAGCCTGTTACCCTGAGTTTGATCTGTGCAACTCACAGCAGAAAGAGAGAAACAATTCCTGAACTTTGTCCTTTGATTCCACATGAATGCAGGCCACTCGAGCACACTCACACACACATACCAATAATAACAAATAAAAAGAGCAGTGTTTGGCCAGCTTGAATAAAGTACTAGGTTGGATCCCTAGCAGCCCTTAAACCAGGCCTGGTGGGGTGGTATATGTCTACAATTCCAGCACTTAGGAGGTAGAAGCAGGAAGATCAGAAGTTAAGGGCCATCCTCAGCTACAGAATGAGTTCAAGACTAAGTTGGGCTATGTGAGCCCTTATCTTAAAATAAATAAATAAATAAATAAATAAATAAATAAATAAATAAATAAATGGTAGTGTTGTGATTGGCTCATAACTGGACTGTGCCATTAACTAGCTGGATGATTCTGAATAAGCTATTCATCCTTCAGCCCTACTGTGAGGCTAGGAGAAGACTGGTCCCAGCCTCTCAGACACCCGGGAGAGTGATGGCTAACCCTAGCTCCAGCTCTGGCCCTCTCTTTAGCGTGCTGCAGCAGTGCAGAGAACAGGGGCCCATTCTGCAGCCAAGGACACTGAAGGACTTGACTAAGCCTTTCACAATGAGGTGCAGAGTCTTAGGGGGGGAGACCTGGGTTTCCGTGCTAGCTGTGCCTCCTCATGGGATACTGCCCTCTCTGGTCTCTCTTTCTTTTCCAGCCAAGGAACAAAGCTTGGTTCTCTGGCACTTTGTCCATCCATCAGTAAACATATTTACAGATGCTATCAGAGTCCCCGCCCTCCAGGACTCCTTTGTGATAAATGTTTGTCCCCACCATACATCAGTGCCATCAGGCTCATCTCCTACTGCACCCTTCAGCTGTGACTGCTGAGTCAATCCCTTACCCATAGACACCTCGTTTACTGATGGTTGCCATGCAAACAAGCAACCCTACAATCATTTTTTTTTTCTTCTTTTAAAAGTAGGGTCTCAAGTAGCTCCAGGCTGGTGAAGAATTCATTGTGTAGCCAAGGATGGTCTTGAACGTCTCATCTTGTGGCTTCCACTCCTCAAGACTGGACTCATGGGCATGTGGCATCATGCCTGGTTTTCAATTCAGTGTTGGGGATTGAGCCCAGGATTTCATGCATTCTAAGCAAACTCGCAACCAACTGAGCTACACCCCATAGCCCTGCAGGGAATGCCTTGCTGTATATACCCTATGCACATCTGTCTAGTAACTTCTGTAGGACAAGCTGTAAATACTTGGTTGATGAGGCAGAAAGGCAGCAACAGTCTACACACTCTACTAAGAGTCACTAAGTACTGGCTTTGGCCTAGCCCTGGTACAGGCCTGGTGTAACTAACATACCTCTTCCTGTGGGTTTGTAATCTAGCTGAGGAGAAGCACACACTTCCATCAGAGATAGATGCTATTGAGAAAGCAAACAGGTACCCAGAGGAATACTTTTGAGCAGCGATGTCATGGGCCCGGCTGTACGAAGCCTAAGGGGCCACCATGTAGGAGTGGGCAGAGCCAGTGCAAAGGCTGATGGGTAGAGGTTTGGATGATGGCCAGTGTGCTTAGGGTGGGTAGACAAGTGCAAGAGTGGCTCAAGAGGAAGGTCAGAGGTGGCTTCATGGAGAATTCTGAGGACTGGGGAGTGCAGGCAGGAGCAAGGGGTTGATCCAAGAGGCTCTGTGGCTGCTGCATGGGGAGTGATCAGAATGAACTCAGAGAGGCCACATGGGGCACACTATTATAGAAGGTAAAGACCCTGGGGACTCCAGCAGGTGATGGAGGGGGAGGGGGAAAGTGCTTACATTCAAGCCCCCTTTGGGGATCTTGGTTGCAGTTACACAGTCAGCAGAGAAGGAGGAAAGTCCAGGATGCCTTGAAGGCTTTTGTTGTGGTAGTTAGTCTGCTCCAGAGAGCTGAGAGAGGCAGCAGCAGGAGGGCTGGGACTGGGCACAGGGAGCTCTGCTGTGGAGTGTGGTGTTTGAGGAATACAGACAGCCACACAAAGAGGCCAGGGAGCTCAGAGCAGCAGGAAGGACCAGATGGGGTATCAGTCTGAGACCTGCAGTTCCCCACACAGCCTGTTAGGCCAGCTCACTGCAAAATCTTGTTCAGCCTCCAGGACCTATTGCTCTGTGCACAGAAAGGAGTTAAATAGGGGCTGTGGATGCAGCAGTTGGTAGGATGCTCACTTTGCATGCAGGAAGTCCCGGGTTCCATCCCCAGCTCTGCATTAAGTAGAGCATGGTAATCCCAGCACTTGAGATGACGACAAGAGGATCAGAAGTTCAAAGCCATCCTCTGATACACTGGAGGGTAGACTGAGTGAGAAAGAAGTGGGAAGGAAAGGAAAAAGAAACAAAAGGAGTGGACAGACATGGATAGGAGTGAGGAGCAGTGAGAGAATGGGCTTGCACGAGAGAGGACAGGAGCCTGGTACAAGCCTGGTCATTGCTTGCCTCCAAAAAGGTCACATCAACAGTCCAGCATGGAGATACTGTTGGCTCTGTCAAGTCCTAGGCTTGGCCAAGCAGGAGATCACCTGGATCTAAGGAAGGAAGGCTGGCCACTCAGATCTGTGAGCAAGAAGAGGGTACATTCGGGGTAAAGTAGGAGCACGAGGGCTAGTGATCAGCTCAGCAGATTCAAGAAAGCATTTGCCAAGGAGGGGCTAGCCACATAGGACTGTGAGGAATGAGGAAGAGGTCACAGAACTGGAGAATGTAGGCATGGGTTTCTATTGCATACACTGAGGTATGATGTGCTCCAACAGCCCAGGTTGTTTTCATGCCCCAGATTTTCCGGTTGAACTTTCCTATCTAAGACCAAATGGAGCCCAGGAGGGGCCCCAGTGTCCATTTCCCACTGAGCTACATCGTGTGGAGTCTGGCTAGGCTGGATGCTCTCTCTTGATACTGCCTGGGCTCAGGTGGCAGAATTCAGACTTCAGAACTTAAGACCGGTGCCAATCCACCTGCCTTGGTCCAAACCCCGCTACACATCTGCTGGGTGGCTCTCAGCACACAGCTCCCTTCTTAGTCCCACTGCATACCTGCCCATGGAGCTGCCCAGCGTGGCTTTGTCCCCACATCTTCTTGTCTTTGCCTTCCTTCTCCCTTTCTTTTCCCCTCTGTCTTAGTCACTCTTCTATTGCTGTGAAGAGACACCACGACCAAGGCAGCTCTTATAAAGGAAGCATTTAATTGGGGGCTTGCTTACAGCTTCAGAGGGTAGTCTATCATCATGACAGGGAACATGGCACTGGGCATGGGGCTGAGAGCTACATCCTGATTTACTGGAAGACAGTCAGGCAGAGAGAAATAGACACCAAGCCTGGTGTAGGCCTTTGAAACCTCTAAACCCACTCCCAGTGACACACCTCCTCCAACAAAGCCACACCTCCTAATGCTTCCGAAATAGTTCAGCTGGGAGCTAAGCATGTAAACACATAAGTCTGTGGGGGCATTCTCATTCAGAATGTCAGCCACATGTCAGCCTCTTTCTGTTTTACAAGAGGATATTGCTGAGTGGCCAGGCTGGAACTTAGTACCTTCTACCCCAGCGTCTGGAGTGGGTGGAGTGGGTGCCACCTTAGGGTTTGCCCCCCGCCCCCCCGCCCCCCGGCCTGCTGCAATGCCTCTGTGGGAGTGGATGCTCCCAGCTCTACCCTGATCCTGGCTCTGACCACAGGCTGCTGGCTGCTCCAAGTGTCCCCCATTCACCCTGCCCTCTGCGGTGATTTTCTTTGCACACCTCCTCAAATAGTGTAAGCTCCCCCAGACCCCACCCTCACAGAAGTTCCATTCTGTACTTGAAGCACCCAGAAGAGCACTTAGAAGACCTCCACAAACCCACTATGGGGCAAGTGACACAGTTCAGCTGTCCTTTGTCTTTTCCTTAATCCATTGGGCATACAATCCTGTGAACCACTGGGGTTTGAGGCAGCTCCCTGGAGTTATTCCTTTCTGTGTCCTGCGTATCTTCTGTTTCTCTGACTCTTCTCAGGCCTTCCATTCTCAGGAAGAGCTTGAACATAAAGCCACACAAGGCACCCCGATAACTCCTCACCCCCCAACTCAGTGACTGAGAAGTGGTCGAGCTGGGATTTGAACCCTTGCCTCTGTGGCGACCTCACTGAAAGGAGGTTGTCTGGTATGGGCCATAGAAATGGAAAGAGTCAGCTAGAAGAGCTGTCCCACCAGTCTTTGCTCTTACCCCCAGGACCCAAGTTCACAACTGGAATCCCTGTGAGCCCTGTCTCCCTGGTCCTGGATTAAAAAGTCTCCTTCTCAGGCAAGCATTAGCTTCATGGCTGATACATCAAATAAGTCCGGAGGCACACCAGGCCTGTTGTGGCATGATCCAGGCCACCCTGTCCATGACTGTAGAGGGACAAGGAGAGGCCACATGCACATAGGGAATTCCTTCCGGGGACAGTGGCTTCCATGGCTGCCTGTTCAGTGGTCTTTGAGCTGCCAGTCTCAGAGAATCCCACCATACTGTGCCAAAAAGCCAGGCATCAGGGAAAGAGGAGGCAAGTCACTACCTCCAGGGAGGAAGTGATTGAAGTAGCATCCAAGGGGAGATGGCTCAGCTGGTAAAGTTCTTGTTGTGTGAACATGAGGACAGTAGTTTGGTCCCCTAGAACTTAACTAAAAAACCTGGTAGGCATGGTGGCCTGCCTGTAATCCCAGGGCCCATAGACTTAAGACAGAGGGTGGGGACAAGCTACCCCACCCAAGGGCAAAACTGCAAGGCCCAGGGTTAGTAAGAAACTCTGCCTCATCAGGGAAAGGTGGAAAGAGCGATGAAGGAAGGCAAGCAATGTCAGCCTCAGACTTTCTTATGTCTACTCACATGAATATGTATACACATGCACACACACACACACACACACACACACACACACACACGGAAAACAAATATTTTTTAAAGAAAGGAATCAGTCAATCAGGGTGCTGCCAAGGAGGATGAATCACTGTCCCTCCTAAACAGCTGACCCCAGGGCCATCTACAGCCACAGAGCCCTGCGAAAGCTCATTAGACAACCCCAAGTCTTTCCAAAAAAATAGCCAACTAGAAAGGAATGACTGGAGTTTGGGGTTTTGGAGGATTTTCCAGGATAAGAGGATCAGAATGGTGGGCTGGGGTCCTCAAAGTTCCCACAAATCACAGTGAATTAGGAGGCCTGCCTTGAGGTCCCAGGATCTGGCTGGACTTGTGTCCTTGAAAGCCCTGGCATAATCAGCGACAGTCAGATAGTGGGCCAGTGGTTAAGGTAATGCAGTGATAGTGTGCAAGCATGTACCTATGGGTGGTCCTTTTCCTCTCCATTGTCATCAAGGGCTTAGCCTTGGTCACCACTTAAGAGAGCCATAGGTATCCCCAAGTTAGCAGCCACTGGAGACCCCATCTAGGACATGTTCCCACAAAACAGCAATTTTCCATGATACCCTGCCCACACTCTGCTGGATTGCTTCCTAGAACAAGAACTTTCCTCTCTTCCAGGCAATGCTGGGCAGTCACACCATGCCTATTCCCACTGCTGCTGCCCAGCTGGTCTTGGCTATCACCTGCCTGGCCAGGCAGAATAAGTATGTCTAGGGAAGCCCCTGAATTACCAGATCTCCTGATCTGAACTCAGGTCTGTGCAGTCCACCTGACCCCCCCACACCAGGCCTCTTGGCTAGTGTTCAGGCAAGTCAGGAAAAACCACAAGAACCTGAAGTGTTTACAGATGGATAACAACAGAAGTCTGTGCGATTCAGCAAATGCTGCCCGAGGACGGTGCCAAAGACTGGAGACTTGGGAATGAGTCAGCCAGAGTGCCAGCCATGGAGATCTCCAACCATGGGAGAAGAACTCTCAAAGCATCACTGTGTGGTGAGGCGGCCCACCATGGCAAGAGGGCTTCAAATGCTCTTTTACTGTGGGCCTTTGGAGGGTTGGACACACAAGTCCAGGGTGCCAGACCACACAGCTTATCCATCACAGGGCAGGCAAGTTATATGCCAGAGGAGCCGCACAATAAATATTACAGGCTTTGAGGGTCTACTCAGTTCTGTCATTGTAATTGGAAAGCAGCTATGGACAACTCCCAAATGAGTGGTGTGACTGTGAACCAATAAAACATTACATTCAGAGCTAGAGAGATGGCTCAGCAGTTAAAAGCATTTGATCTCAAATCATGAGGAGCAAAGTTCAGATCCCAGCATCCATGAAACAAGCAGGACATCACCACAAATGCCTATAACCCCCGCTCTGAGGAGGGTGGAAGGAGGAGAGTAGCTGGAGCTTGCATGTTTCCAGCTTAGCTGAGGAAGTATGAGCCCAGTTTCAGGGAGAGACCCTGCCTCAAAGGAAAAGGAAAATACAATATCCTTTTCTCCTTTCTATGCCTGTATACAAGGCATAGGCACCTTCGTGCAGGCAATGCAAACACAGACACACACATACAAATAGACACTGAAAGTAGAGTTTCTTCTCTCTCTTTCTCTCTCTCTCTCTCTCTCTCTCTCTCTCTCTCTCTCTCTCTCTCTCTCTCTCTCTCTCTCTCTCTCTCTCTCTCTCTCTCTCTCTTTCTCCAGGGTTTCTCTGTTCCTGGATGTCCCTAGAACTCACACTGTAGACCAGACTGACCTCAAACTCAGAGACTCTGCCTGCCTCTGCCTCTGCCTCCTGAGTGCTGGGATTAAGGGATTAAAGTTGTGCCTCACCACTGCCTGGCTCTTGCCATTTTCTTATGTCCTGAACTATATATATATATATATATATATATATATATATATATATATATATATATATATATATCCTTTTCTCTTCAACCACTTGAAGCCTTAAGAACTATATGGGTTGTAGTTTGCTGACCTGTGTCTGTGTGGGGGATGCTGAGAAACAGTGTTAGCGCTGGGTAGAAAAGAATGCCAGGGCCAGGCTTTCAGGTTGATGGGCCTGGAGGGTGACAACTGGTGTTCACTGCTGGTGATCAGCTACCATCCATTCAACTTGCCCTCTTCTCATCCTCCTGCAGATCAAACTGTTGCTCACTGTGAAACTGGGAAGCCATGTGTGGAGGCCAAGCATTGACATATCCACAAGAGTAATGCTTGTTATCTCAGAATTAGAAAAGCTGAGACAGGAGCATTGCTTGAGTTTTGAGGACAGGCTGAGCTACATAGTGAGTTTCATAGGGTTAAAGATGGAAACATAAAAAATGGTGTCTGTGTATGGTTATGAACTTAGTGGGTCAATAGAAGAAGAATCAATAATAGAGCTTTTTGTTTTGTTTTTTGCTTGAGACAGGGCTTCTCTGTATAGTCCTGGCTGTACTGGAATTTACTGTGTGGACCAGGCTGGCCTTGAACTCATAGAGATTCACTTGCCTCTGCCTCTGTGGTTTTGTGATTAAAGGTGTGCACCATCGAACTAGGCAATGTGAGTTTTATTTCAAGCCCTGCTCCCTACTCTGGGGTGATCACAATTAGGGGGTGACTAAGTGTGATTCCAGCACATTTCCATTACACACAGCTGTAGACCCACAGGCACCCTCCCATCCAAGGCTCCATCATTCTCATGGCTATGGCCAGTCCTCCACTTCTCTGGGATGAGACTTAGCAACCTCATCTTCCTCTTTAATCTTTACCTCCCTGCTGTCACATACCTGGCTAGTCCCTATTTGTCATGATAACATACCGTGCCATGGAGACCCACACCCCTGTCCACACCCCCAGGGAACCTCAGAAGCAGAGCTGCTCTACTAAGGGGCCTGAGAGCTTCATGGGGATCAGCATGGCACCCTGGACTGCCGGGAGGAGGGAAAGCAATTCTCCAGGACCTGAGCAGAGGGGGAAAATCCTACCACACCAGACAGAATTTGGGACCTCTATCTCAGGTGACCCTGAATGGCTCAGGAAGCAGGGCAACTCCAGGGTGGACAGCCCTGCTTACTCCTGCAGACTCAGGGCAAACACCTGCCCAAGTGACAGCCCTTGGGGACAGCCAGTGTTCTGGCCCATTTATCGAACCTTTCATCAATGCAACTAACTAACATTCACTGAGCATTTCTTACAACTTGAGTCTCAGGTTATGTCCCTGATGTCTGAATCTTCACTTTCTGGTGAAGATGGACTTGGTTATCCATTAACTTGGCAACTCTTTGTTGAGAGTCTACAGCATATTCCATATTGTTCTAGGCACTGAGATGCCAACATAAGAGAAAAGAAAATCCCTGCCCTCCCAGACTTAGAGTCTGGTAGAGGAGACAGATAATGAACACATAGACAAGGGTGATGTGTCAGAAGTGATGAGTGAGCCAGGGAGGAGATGGAAAGTGCTGGGGAGTGGCTTTGGAGAAATTAATCCAGGGAGACCTCATTGAACAGAGATGTCAGTGGAAGAGCAGGGGTGCTGTGTAGTAATGGGGAAGACAATCAGAAGCCAAGAGCCAGGTCAAATGCCCAGAGGTTGTTGATGAAACAGTAGAGGCCCAGGTCAGCTCCCAAGGACTAGGAGTTTGGGAGGAGTTCTTGTGTATTCTCATGGTGAGCTGGCCCAGGGAAAGTCTTGAACAGAGTAAGCCAACTTACAGGTTGGCTTCCCCACTGGGACAGACTTCATGGAGATAGAGCTGATGTATGGACTGGGATGAGGGAACTGAACTTAACTCAAGAGATCTAAGACCACAGGGATGTGAGAAGGCATGGGACTCTGATACGTTCTGCCAGCAGACACTGGCTGTTCTGATGAGTTGTCTGGGAAAGAGGAAGGGAAATGGACACAAGGTCCCTTGTTCCCAGTGTGGAGAGTGTGGTCTATGGGGGAAGGACACTGGGGTGGCTGAGCTTGCTTTGCACTCAGACTTGGGATGCAGTAGAGAGGCTGGAAGCCAATGTAAGCTGAGCCTGAGGTTTGGGGACAGGTTCATGCCTTTCAGGGGCAAATGGGATTGAAAGGTGTATGTCTGGAGGCAGCACCAGAAGAGAGAGAGGGTGGAAAAATCAAAGGATACAAGTGTGCCTGAGAGGGTGGGAGTGAGGAAAAATTGCCCAAGGAGGGGGCCAGCATGAGGCAGGAAATGGCTGAGGAGCAGGAGGCTCTCAAAGTCCGGGGATTCAGTAAGGATGGTGGACTAGGGAGAGCGGGTGGCGAGAAGCCAAAGAGTAAGGATCAAACCCTGACTATTACAACAAAAAGCAGGTCACCAGTGAGGGCTACATGGTGGCAGCTGGATAGAGACAAAGAAGCTCGTCTGATTGTGGGAACCCCAAAGAGGGACACCAAACCAGGGATGGCTTCCTGGAAGAAAGGGGACATACGCAGAACTGAAGGAGGTCACACACATCCCTTAGGAAACAGGGGTTGCCCAGGCTGAGAGAGCAACATGGACACAGACACAGAACAGCTGTCTCTGCCAGTTTGAGGGACTGAAAATGGAATGAAGTTATCCTCAAGCTCCTAGGAGTCAGCCAAGCCCTTGATGAAGGATGGGTGAAGGTCCACCCTGGCTACACTGGGTAAGGGTCCACCCTAAGGTACACTGAGAAGAAACAGGTAGAGAAGAAATATAAAATCAGGAAGCTGTCCATCATACTGTGGTCTGGAAGACATGTGCTGGAAAAAGGCCAGGCTTTTGGGCATTGATCTGATGGGAAGCTGTAAGCCAGGTGTCCTGGTTTGTATTGACAGGCAGCAGGGCCCTGGGAGACCCAGACTGGGCAACTGTCTTCTATTCTATTCTAGTCTGCCATCTCCACTCCACCCCACCAGGGTCCCTGGCAGCGCCTTTATTACGTTCCCCCGAAGGAAGCGCCCCCACCCCACCCCACATCCTCTGCACCAGCCAGTGACTGCTCACCAGCCTTCATACAATGCAGGGACATGCGAGTGCCTGCCGGTGCCCCAGGTCCTGGCACAGGGGAAAGGTGATGATCCAGGCAGACAGGCTCTGAGTTCTCATGGGGCCCTGCCCAACATATGGCCAAAATCAAGTGTAATGTTGGGAGGGAGGGAGCTGGGGAGAATTCCAGAAGGATGCAGTATTTAAGCTACAGGGAGTAGAAGAGCATTTGCAAGAATGGGAGCAGCACGCAGAAACCCAAAGAGAAAAATCCTGACAGGTAGAAGGGAGGAGAGGCATCCAGGAAGATGGAGGATGGGATGTTAAGAGAAGATAACTGACAGAGAGGGGAAATGGTGGGACAGAGTCCCCGAAGCCAGCTTGGGAACATGACCTTCTCCTGGGGGTGATGGGGAGCTGTGGAAGGTCCTGAGGAGAAATACCCACTTGCTAAGAGACTGAGGTCAATGCACAAAGTCTCCATGCAGAGGGAGCTGGGACCAACTGCCTCACCACAGACCTCTCCTCTGACAGCGCCCATGACAGGTGGGATGGGTCACTAAAGCTTGGGCTCCTCCAGGACCTTGAATTCAGTACCTCCAGAGTGAACCCAAACAGCCATATGGGTGTGATCCAGTAATCAGGCTTGTGGCTGGGAGATGAGAAGCCGTTTGAGCCACCCACAGGGATGGCTGATTTACTGAGAGTCTGTGCTACGGATGCCATCTAGTGAGGCAGGATGCTGAAGAAATCAATCTGCTCACCAAGGTCCAAGGGCTGGAAGCAGCTGGCGGCCTAGCAGTGCCACCGTGTGGGAGAGGCAGGCCAGCACAACAGGAAGTGGAACGTTCCATTGAGCCCAGGATACCCTTTATGTTTGGCTATATCCCCAGCCTGTTTTTACTTTCTAAAAGTTTTTTTGTTTTGTTTTGTTTTTTGAGACAGGGTTTCATTAATTGCTCAGGTTTACACTTACACTCACTCTGTAACTCAGGCAGGTCTTGAACTCATCCTCCTGCTTCAGCCATCTGAGTAGCTGGGGTTATAAGCCTGTGCCACCATGCCCAGCTAAGCACATTCCGTTATACACAGACTTCCATGATGCATTTTTAATTCACTTCTTCAAAATGAAAACATCATTGGTCTGTTGGTGATAGGCAATTATTAAGTAATACATATCTAATGAAAATATGTCAATGCCATGGGTTCTAGATGAGACAAAAATGGACAGTGGTTTTTGTTTTTGTTTTCAGAATTATCATATCTTAACCTGACAAGTTAAACATGGATTGCACTTTGTCAAATAGGCTTCAGAACTTTTTCTACTGAAAATGGTGTGTGTGTGTGCGTGTTCTATATACAAATGAAACCATATTATACATGCCTTATCCTGAAATTTGTTTTGCTTTTTAACTTTATGTTTGCTAACCAAGGGGCAGAGACTAAAGAATATTTGGCATATTAAAGTCTGTGAATGTTGAGAAGAATGTTGTGTGCTTACTGCCTAATTTAAGCAAACTTTGAAACTTTGTATGTGGATTGGGTGATGGTGCATACCTTTAATCCTAGCCTGGGCTACAGAGTGAGCTCCAGGACAGTCAGAGCTACACAGAGAAACCTGTTTCAAAAAAACATTGTATGTGTTTGGGTATGTGATATGTATGCAGGTGTGTGTGTGTGTGT
This sequence comes from Cricetiscus sungorus, assembly GCA_030556225.1. NCBI lineage: Eukaryota > Metazoa > Chordata > Mammalia > Rodentia > Cricetidae > Cricetiscus > Cricetiscus sungorus. The sequence goes on from JANBXA010000132.1 coordinate 6,054,900, forward strand.
GTGTGTGTGTGTGCTCGCGCTCCTGTACATGGGAGTACATGTAGAGACGTGAGGCTGGCATGGGGTGTCTTCTGTCACTGATCATTCCCCCCCTATTCATTGAGGTAGGGTCTCTCGGGTGAACCCAGAGCTTGGCCATATGGCTAGTTTGCCTCAGCAGCCCCCTGGATCCACCTTCAGACCGAGGAATAAAGGCTGGCTGCCTGGCATCTTTGTATTCTGTGGATCACAGCAATGTTGTCACACTAACACCGCAGGTGTTTTAGTCACTGACCATTCTCCAATCCCAAGAGTTGAAGCCACATTCAATGCCAGTTTTTTCTTATTACCTTTGATGATGATATTTTATGTTTTAGAAGTCAAAATTATCGTACATATATATACATCCCTTTAAAACTTCATTCTGGGTTGATTTGGTATTTATATTGATCATGTCACTGTTTTACTAATTTGTTAGTTTCCCTTCCCTTTAGTGGCTGTCCTAAAACCAGCACAGTGCAGCAAATCCAATGCAAATGACTATGGACATCGTTATCATTGGTGCAAAAATGCAGGACCTCAGGCCACTGAAATCCCATTTATCCGTCCCGATTCATGTGCTGGTGTCATCTGATACTGTCGGGCACTGGACTTCTTTCTATATTCCAAACGCCACATGGCATTGTTATCTTTGTTTTGACCAGACAAATTTGTTGAAATTAACCAATATTTTCTTCTCTGGCCTTTGTTTCCTCCTTATCTATATATTTCCATCTGGGACACTTTCTCAGCCCAGAAATCCCTCTTCACTAATGGTGTCGGTGTGCTTTTAATACATTAGTTTGGTTTTTATTTGTATGAAATGTCTGTATTTCATCTTCACTTTTTATTTTGTATGTATGTATGTATGTATGTATGTATGTATGTATGTATGTTGTGTATGCAAGTGCATATCTGTGTGTGGTCACATGAGAGTGAGCACGTAGAGGTCAGAGGTCATTGTTCTCCATCCTATTGTTTGAGACAGGGCTTCTCAATGAGCCAGCACTCAGCAATTGGCTACACTGACTGGCCTGCAAGCTGTGGGGATCCACCTGCCCTTACTACTCCTCCCAGTGCTCAGGTGGCAGACGTTTGTAACCATATACAACATTTTTACATGTGTGCTGGGGATCTGAACTCTGGTCCTCATCCTTGAGGGACAGGCACTTTACTAGCTGAAGCATCTCCCCAGGACCATTCACTTCTGGAAAGCACTTTCTTTCTGCCACTGTGTCCAGGGTGTTGTGACAAGACAAGAAAAAGAGAGAAAAATAGCAGAGACTAGGTGGGACAAATAGAAACAAGGAGTGAGATGGGGGAAGCCGAAGTCAAATACATAAGCAATTACACTACATAAACAGACTAAATGCTGAAATAGACAAACACTATCATATTAGATCAAAAACAACAATGTGTGATGTTTATAGTGGAGGCATGACAAGCATACGGATAAAGAAACAGAGAGAGAGAGAGCATGTGTCGAGCAAACATTCTATCAGGAAGACTCCAGCCAGCAGGAGAGAGAAAAGCCATGTTAAAGATAAGGAGTAGGGGAGAACGATTTATCAAGCAGGCACAATTCTAAATTTGCACACAACCAATAAGAGCCTCAAAATATATAAAGTAAATAAATAAATAAATAAATAAATAAATAAACCATTCTTCCACTGTCTGAAGATGCACATAAAAGTAATAAAACCTCATATATCTTCAAGGACATTGTTGGAGTGTGTCATGTATAAGCCAGGGTTCTCTAGAGGAAAAAGAACAATGGGGTGGATATTTATTAGTATATCTTACAGAATTTATTAAGTCAGTTACACTAAAATAGCAGCAATGGCTGAATCATAGCCGAGAGGCTAAGACACCAGCAGTGGCTCAATCCTTGAGTCTGGGTGCCTCAGCAGGGGATTGGTCTCATTGAGGAGGCCAACAGCTCAGCACTCCACAGGGCTAGATGCCTTAGAGTCCCAATCTGGCACCAAAAGCCTGAAAGGTCCTTGGAGAGCTGTTGATCCTTAATCAGCACAGTAGCCTGGAACCCCTGGCTATGGTAGCAGTGTGTGTGGGGGGGGGGGAGGTCAATGAACCCTGCAGCAAGAGGCAAAGGGAGCAGGCTAACAATCTTCCTCTCTCATGATCTTCTCCATCTGAACCAGAAGATGCCACCTGAACTCGAGCCAAGTCTTCTCACATTGACTAAGTCGTAGAACGGCCTGTCAGCTGAGGCTTTCTGACTCTAATCTATGGAAGGTTGCTTATTAAAACCAGCCATGGGCTGGAAAGAGGGCTCAGCAGTTAAGAGCTTGTGTTGTTCTTACAGAGGACCTGGGTTCGGTTCCCAGCACCCACATGGTGGCTCACAATCATCTGTAGCTCCAGTTTCAGGGGGATTCGATGTCCTCTTCTGGCCTCTATAGGCACCAGGCATACAAATGGTACACATACACACAAGCAGGCAAAACACCAGACACATGAAATTAAACAAATAAATCTCAAAACAAAACAAAAAAAAAACAACCATACTATTGTGTTTTTGTTATTCACTTTGCTGGATTGCTTAGGACTTTTATTGTCTCTATACTGACAGTTTGGTTAAGATGGTGTCTGCTTGAAATTTACAACTAACCATTGGGCCAAGCTCCTGGAGTACAATCAAAGTGAGGGAGGAACGATAATATGAACAAAGGAGTCAAGACCATGATGGGGAAACCCACAGAAGCAGCTCACCAGAGCTAGTGAGAGATCACTGACTCAGGCCTGACAAATGGGGAACCTTCGTAAGACCAAACTACACTCCCTTAATATAGGTGACAATGGTGTGACTGGGACAATATATGAGGCCACTGGCACTGAGTCCAAGTCTGAACACTAATGTACAAACTGACTTAATGGTGCCCATCTTATATGGCGATATATCTTGCCCAGCCAAGATACAGGATTGTGGGGTTGGAGAGGTGCTTTGGTCCTGCCTTGGGACAGACTTAGTAGACTTCCTAGGGGAGGCCTTACCCTCTCTGTGGAGCAGATGGGGGATGGGTGAAGCAGGAGGAGAGGAGGGAGGGAAACTGGGATTGGAATGTAAAATACATTTTACATTGGAATGTAAAAATAATAATAATAAAAAGTGATGGTGTCTGCTTGACTTTTCCATTGTAAAATTGTTCTTTTGTTCATTAATAAACATTTTAAGAGTGAGGCTTTTTGAAATGTATGAATGAGGGACTCAAGTAAGCATGTGGGTGTGGGTGTGTGTGGTGTATGTGTTTATGTGTGTATGTGATGCACATGATTCCTCTGCCTGTACCTCTTGTGTGCTGGGATTATAAGCATGTGTCAACAAAATCCAGTTCTTATTTCTCTACATTCTGAGGGTTAGGAATTTGGGAACAATTTCACCAGGGGATTTTGGCTTTGGACTTCTTGTATCTTTTTGTGTTTGCCATCATGTGTCTGTAAGGCTGTGGTCATTTTTGTTACTTATTTGTGTGTGTGTGCACGCACGTGTGCATATGTGTGTGCGTGTGTGTGCGTGCGCATGTGCATGTGTGTGTGAGCATGCGTGCATGTGTGTGTGTGTGTGAGTGTGTGTGTGTGTGTGTGTATGTTGGGGGGCATGCATACAACACAGAGCACATGTGAGGATCAGAGGACAACATGGAGGAGTTGGTTCTCCTCCCATCATGTGGGCTCTAGAGATTGAGTGCAGGCCATCAGGATTGTGAGCAAGCTCCAACTGATTTATGAAGGGCCCAGTTATTTGGATGAAGGCTTGTTAGTGCTGGAGGGCCTGTTCCGAGACAGCTCACCTATGCCACAAACCCCTCTTTAGTTTCAAATACATGAATAAACAACAACAACAAAAAAATAGTAAAAACTTGCGATTGGTATAGGTTGCTGGAAGGAAAACCTGGCTGAGCTCCACATGTTCTCCAAGTGACAAAATGGAGGTGGTTTTTTGTTTTGTTTTTGTTTTTTGAGACAGGGTTTCTCTGTGGCTTTGCAGGCTGTTCTGGAACTAGCTCTTGTAGAACAGGCTGGCCTCGAACTCATAGAGGTCCCCCGGCCTCTGCCTCCCAAGTGCTGGGACTAAAGGTGTGTGCTACCACTGCCTGGCTGGTGGCCATGTTTTTTGTGATGTCTCTTTAGGAGTTACATGTTAGACTGGTGCTGTGGCTCAGTTGGAAGAGTTCTTGGTTAGCAGGTGAGAAGCCCTGAGTTCAATACTCATCCAGGCATGGACCAGGTAATCTCATCACTCAGAGAGAGGCAGGAGGGTTAGGCATCCCAGGTCATCCTCAGCTACACAGAGACTCAGAGGCTAGCTTGGGTCTCATGAGACACTATCTTAAGAAAAAGAAAAAAAAACCCTGTTGTACTGGCATACTGTCTTGGTCGCCCAGATTAACCCTGGTATGCTTGGGGAACAGCAAGAGGGCATGAGTACCAGGAGGCAAGGATTAAGGGAGGCCATCTCAGAGAACACCTAGCTCAGCATCCAACTATCCACAACCACTGTTGTCTCCACCCTTGAAGCAGGCTGTTTCCCTCCAACACCCCATAATTACTTTTATTTTAATCACTAACCAAAATTATGTGTCATTTCATATGTCCCATCAGGAACTTTCCCCACAAGAGCTAGGGAAGGGGTAAAAATAAAGCCAAGAAGGGCAAAGAAAATTGTGCGATGTCTCCTGGGAAGGGTGGCACTTCTCTACTGCTGGGAGAGGAGATGGGTGGCGTGCTCCTCAAGGCTCTTTGTAGTAGTGAATGCTCCCTGTTATGTCCCCTTTCACTTCCCTGCACTATCCCTGAAGGAGAAATAGAGGCCACCCCCTGCTACTCTGAGCATCCATGGCTCCATCCCAGAGTGAAGAGGCATTTCTTCCAGGGGTCGTACTTCAGTCTGAGACCTGCTTCTGGGAAAGGAGCTTTCTTATTTGGCCTCATTCTAGTGCCTGGAAGGGTGAGGAAAGGGAGGTGCCTCAGGTGAGTTGAGGTCGACCATCTCAGGGTGAGAGGTGGCAGGACTGGAAGCTTGAACAAGCCCAGGTAGAGTCCAGGGCCCGGGTGTGTACCCGGATATGCAAGGGTGGGACCTGGGACACGTGAGTAGAGACAGGGTGTCCTAGATCACTTTCTGTTGCTTGATAATATACCATGACTAAAGTAACTTGGGATGGGGAGGATTTATTTCATTTTACAGGTATCGTCTATTATGAAGGGAAGCCAAGGCAGGAACTGAGGCAAAAGCCATGGAGGGTCTCAGCTTACTGGCTTGCTCAGCTTGCTTATTTATACATCCTAGGACCACCTGCTCAGGGGTGGCACCATCCCCTATAAGGTGGGCTCTCCCACACCAATCATTAGGAAAATGCCACATAGGCCACTCTGATGGAGGTATGATGGAGGTTCTCAACTGAGGTTCCCTCTTTCCAGATGAAGACTCTAGCTTGTATCAAGCGAACAAACATCTAATAAGCACCCAGGGGGGCCCTAATCTATCTCCACAAATCTGATGGTCTGTTAAAGTCCCTTATCTGGCTTCCCTCCTCTTTGGGAAAGCTGTCCATGTGATCTAGGGAACTCAGATCCTGCAGCTTGGGATGTCTCCTCTCTGGTTCTGGATTTCAGAATCCTCTCCAGCCATTTTGTCCATGCGGCTATAAGCGCCATAAGCCTGACATGTGTCCAGTGTCCTCCTTGTTGTAAGTGTGGCCCTGGGATTCATTGTGGGGACTGGACATCACTCTGGCTGGGCCTTGCCTGGGGCAGGTACATGGCTGGTGTCAGAAAGTTGAAGGGATGGAAGGATGGGTGAATGCCTTGGGGTGGAGGGCAGGCCAGGAGGTCTAGGACCTTGGAACATTGTAGACCCTAACACACCCCAACCTTCAAGAACTCGATCTCAGAGTCAGACTCCATGCATGTGTGTCTGTCTCTAGATCTCAGATGCCTCCAAGAGGCTAACCCTTGATTTCTTCCTGAAGTGTTTGGAGGATGGCACAGGGTCATAGGGGGAGAAGCAGATGCATGGGTGTGGGTCCGGTGCGGATAAGACACTTTCTAGGGGTCTGGTCTCTTGTTCTGGAGGCCCAGAGTTAGGGCTTGGGGTAGACTATAAAATTTGGAGAACATGGAGCCTTGGCTGTTGAGTAGAAGACAGCATTAGGCTGCCATGGAAACCATTACAGCATCTTAGTCATATGGAAAGGCAAGGAAGTTCCTTGAGTAAGAATTCCCATCCTATCAGGTACAGTGGTGTGAGTCTATACTCTCAGCCCTCAGGAAGATGAGGCAGGAGGATGGCTGTGATTTTCAGACCTGTTTGGGCTGTATAGAAAAGCCTGCCTCAAATCCCATGACTCCCAAAAAAAAATTTAGGTGCTGCTTCCCACCCACATCTGTCCCTCTGAGGTGTGTGTATTTAACACTGTGCCTGTGGAATACATCTGTGTGTGCAGCCCCTGTCACTGAATAAGCGTTTCATCTTTGTGGCCAACCTGCTCTTCTCTGGGTCTTGCTTGCCCTGCCATAAACCCCCCCACCCCCACCCCCACCCCACCAAAAGGCCTTGACCTTATCTACCTCCCCTTTGCCTGGCACTCCTATACACTCACCAGGCACAAGTAGTGAAATCTCTTCCCCTGGTAGTGATGGGGGAAGTCTTCCCTGACCTCCTCACACTTAGGCACCCCTGTTCCTGCCCACTTCCTTCTCCCCAGTGGCTGTGTCCTTGAGCTCATCTGTAGGATCCAGTCTTATCTCTCCCTAGCACAGAGGCCCAGGAAAGGCCTCTGATGAATGAAGGAGTAAGTGCACACAGGAGGCCACTGTGCAGGAGAATTTGGTTGGTTGGTTTGTGTTTTGACACAGGGCCTGACTATGAAGTCCAGGCTGACCTAGAACTTACTATAGGCTGGCCTCCAACTTGACATAGTCATCTTGCCTCCCTCCCAAGTGCTGGAATTATAGGTGCCTGGCAAGCAGAGGGGGTCAGGACACAAGGGTCAGAAATTCATCTGTGGGCAGAGCCAAAACCAGCAACAAGAACCTCACATGGGAGGTTCAGCACATCAGCACAAGCACATCAGAAGTGCTTGTCCGGGACTCAGACCTGGACTAAAACCTGCTTTCAAAGAAGATTCCCAGGCAACTCATGTACATAAAATTCTCAAAAAGTTAAAACATTACATTTTAAAAATAAATCATGTTAATAATTTTAAAAAGAGAGAGCTTGAGAAGCTTGCCCTAGCCGCCCCTTCCCACTTCCTAGACCAGCAAACCTAGGGGCCAGGACCGTGCTCCCCAATGTTGTAAGGTCATTTACAGGCCTTGACGTCTCTCGGATCCTTGGGAGGGCTTTGCAGGGTCCGTGCGCGCCCCCTGGTGGGAAAGGAGGTGACTCCTGTCGGCTTGGTCCCTGGTTTAAAGTGAAGGAATGAAGGTAGCGTGCAAGAGAACAGCGGGAACCCTGCAAGTCAGGGTTGAGAGGCGCTTTGCATAAGGACTCCTAAGTAGATGTTGGTCTTACCTCTTATGGAAGGTAAGCTGGGGCCTCCTAGAACCTTCCCCAAGCCTCCTGGGTGATGGTGTCCCCCTCTGACACAGCAAGGAGCTCTTAGTGCAGGGACCAGGGTCATAGCTGCAAAATAGGGCCATGAGGATGCCTGTGTTCTTCCTGCCTCAGCCCAGGGACCAGCCTAGGCCCGGGCAGCTCTTAAGGGTGCTTTTCCCTCCCACTGTGCACAAAAAACTGTGCAGCACACTCCCAGGAAAGAAGCCAGGAGGCCCAGAGACTTGGGTATGTGAAAATAGAGCTGAGTGGTTCCTTGGAGGGCTGAAGAAAGTTGTGGGCCTTGTAATATGTCTGTCTGTCTCTACGCTGTGAGGTGGTTTGAATATGAATGGCCCCATAGGCTCATATATTTGAATGTTTGGTCATCAGAAAGTGACAGTTACTTTTGAGGGATTAGGAGGTGTGGCTTTGTTTAAGGTTTGTCACTGGGGGTGGGTTTCAAAAGACTCATTAGATTCCAGTGCATGCTCTCTTTCCTCCTCTCTCTCCCTCTCACCCTCTCTCTTTCTTCCTCTCTCTCTCTCCCTCTCTCTCCCTTCCCCCTCTCTCTTCCTCTCTGTCTCTCTCTCTCTCTGATGAAGATGTGAGCACTCAGCTGCTACAGCCAACACCATACTGCAATCACAGACTCTAACGCTCTCGAACCAAATGACTTACAGACTTCGGTCCCACAGTGGCTAGCTGTGAATGGAAAGTTCAAGAATCTAGTAGTCACCTAGCCCTGTGAGGCTGGGTGTCTCAGCTGGTCTTCTGTGTGTGCTGGGATCCTGAAGAAGTAGGTCAGTGAATGGTGGATGTGCTAACAGGTGAGGGCAAGCAGATGAAGCATCTGCCTTCTTCCCTAGTCCTCATATAGGCTTCCATGGGAAGGTGTGGCCCAGATTAAAGGTGTGCCTTCCTGCCTCAAGATCCCATCACAAGTGTAGCTCATTCCAGGTATAATCACGTTGACAACCAAGAGTAGCCATCACAACAGGCATTGATGGCATGCACCTTTAATCCCAGCACTGGGGACGTAGAGGCAGGCCGATCTCTGTGAGTTCAAGGCCAGCGTGGTCTACAAGAGCTAGTTCCAGGGCAGCCTTCAAAGCTATAGAGAAACCCAAAGCTATAAAGAAACCCTGTCTTGAAAAAACAAACAAACAAAAACAAACAAACAAAAAGTAGCCATCGCAGAGGGCTGAGTGGCCAACCTGGGAACTTTGTTTATAAATGAATTTTTCCCCCTCATTCCAATGTTCTGTGAGCCCCTATTTAGATCAGGCTCTGTGCTGGGCACTGGGTCGGCAAAGAACAAGACAATGGCTGGATATCTGCACTAGGCTAGTCATAAGAGTAAATATGTGGACAAAAACACAATGAGCTTACTGTTGCAGGGAGCTAGAAGAAATGGTCTTACCATCCACTCATCCATTACCCTCCCATCATGCATCATCTACCGTCATCTGTCCACCAAACGTTCAGTCATCATTGGTCCATCTATAGGTCCAGGTCTGTACACTCTTGTTGCTTCTCCCTGTCACTCTACTAATAATTGCAGTAGCGACTATCAGAAACAATCCAACCTAAAGCTTATCACATTACTAATAGTTTATTTATGGGAAGCATGAAATGTCCAGAGTTGAAGGGAAGTTCCCAGAATCAAGACAAAGAAACAGTTCTATATATGTCTTACCTTGACAGCTCAGCTTGGGAAAATTCTACCCTGATTTTGCTCTGGAAGGGACCTTGCCCCAGGCTGGGTGTTTCATAACAACCAAACTGCATCTTCTGTAATAAGGTTTGAAGTCCAGTGGGGTGGGGTGGGTGGGTGTACAGAACATATGCATGATTGATGCTATGTGGGGAACCCCAGAGCAAAGTTAGCATCTTAACAGCCGTCTTTCCTACTACTCTCTTAGATACTAACACACTGGTTATTTTCCATTCTCCTGTTAAGCATATGGTGCAGCCTGACCCTGAAAGAATCCCAGCTGCAGGCTTATGTATAGCAACTTATCTTATAGCAGGACACCTGCATTCTGCTTGTAAGGACATTCTGCCTCCCTCACATCCTCCCTTTGGCCCATTCCCTCATTCCTCCACTATTTAAACCCTGTGGTTATATTCATTAAATGAGACATTGTACTCCAGCTCCCTAGGACCTTTCTTTCCAGCTGGCAAAACTGAAACTCAAGAGTCGCTGTCCACCTCCCCACACCCCTCTTCCACTCCTCCCAAGCACCTTTCTGTTTCCTGCTCCCATGAGCTCAGCCCTTCCAGATCTGCCATGACTGTAGTAATGACTGTCAGATCTTAGAGTTTCTAAGTCATGCCTCTGCTTGCAGCAGTCAGTTCAAGACACAGGCTGGTCAGACCTGATCAGAATATTGTCTTGCCTCCGTCTCTATCATCTCTTGTCCCCTCATTCTCACTCCCTCCCTCAGGGTTAAGGGCACTGGCTGCTCTTCCAGGTGACCTAGATTAGATTCCCAGCACCCATGTGAGGTGACAGGTAGAGCTTCCTCCATCTTGTACTCTTGCTGAGACCATTTCTGGTTTAACAAGAACCCCTGGTCTCCTTGATAGAGAATCCCATGGAAAATGATGCAGCTCTTTTCTAGGACCCTGAGGTCAGGATGCTGGGCTAACTCAGCTTCTGTTGATCTGCCTTCGTGTGTGGAATCCTCTCCAGCTAACCATCTGTCGACTCCTGTTAAACTGCTTGCTTCTGTGAAGCCCCCTGCAGCTGCCATGCTCAATGCCATGGTATGGACACTGTGGGTACACTTAAGACACCAGATCTTGAGTGTAGTCCCAGCCAGCTGGAATAAACATTTTCAGTTGGCTATAAACTGTGTCTGAATGGTCACCTCTGGTGGGTTCCACATAACACTTGGGCAGCGTCCTGGAGTTTCTACCTGATAAAGGGGCTTCCTGTATTAGGGGTAAGCCCCCCCATCACACAAGGGCACACACTCCAGTTCCCTCCACATCGGCTCCTCGCCTCATCTCTTCACAGACACCTCCTGACTTGTCTTACTATCTTCACCAAAGCTGCCCTGGTTCTAGCCCAGACCTTCACCTGGATGCTCCACCTCCAGCCCTACCTCCGGCCCCTCTCACAGCCCAACAGCCCCAGCAGGTCCTTCCAATGCACCAGTGGCACCAGGACACTGCCTCCTCAAACACGGTGCAGATGGGTCCAGATCCTACAGGGAACCTGAGAAGGGGAACTTTGTGATCAAAGAGCCCCCGAGACTGCTACACACTTGTCGCCTTCTTGGAGAGACACAGTGCGATCAGCAAATTAAAGGCTCTGAGAAGTCCTCCAGAGAAGAAATCCACGTGATGAGGCTTGTCTGGGCGGTTCTCATCCTGTGTGGTCCCCCTGTGGTCTTAGGGACACAGCAGGCAAGCTGGCAACTCCTTCATGAGCCTTGGAGGCCTTTGGCGGGGCTCCCCACATCCCTCTGTTGCTCTCTACCTCTCCCAAGTCATACCCCCTAGAGACTTCTTTCTGGCCTTTGCCAGGGTTTTTTATTGGGGAAGAACTGATTCACAAGAGAGCTGACTTACAAAAGCCTGCCGTATTTAACCGAAGCCGTTTGGTGAATTTGGAACTGTACCACCAGCCACATTAACGTGTGCAGCATTGTCAAAGGGTCCCTGGTGCCCCTTGCTTTAGTTTCCATGTTTATGGGCAGAACCTTAACGTGAGATATAGCCTCAGCTTTCGTTTCTCCAAGGGCACAATGCAGTGTTGCTAAGTACAGGTGTGACATTGTTCTCCAGCTCCCTAGGACCTTTCTTTCCAGCTGGCAAAACTGATACTCAAGAGTCGCTGTCCACCTCCCCACACCCCTCTTCCACTCCTCCCAAGCACCTTTCTGTTTCCTGCTCCCATGAGCTCAGCCCTTCCAGATCTGCCATGACTGTAGTAATGACTGTCAGATCTTAGAGTTTCTAAGTCATGCCTCTGCTTGCAGCAGTCAGTTCAAGACACAAGCTGAGGACGACACTGAATCACATGTCAGCCACTCCCCATTCACGTGTCCCAGGTTGGTTAGTGTCTGGGAAGGAAGGTGGGCTTTTCATGTGGCTGTTTAAGCTTCCTTACACATAGCTGGATGTTCACACACATCTGTGTGTGTGTGTGTGTGTGTGTGTTGTATATGCATGTGTGTGTGTGTGCTGGCATGTACCATGGTGTAGAGGTCTGAGGACAAACCTGGCCTCTGCCATTGGCTGCTGTGCACCCCAGGCTAGCTGGCCCATATACTTCCGGGTTCTTCTGTCTCCATCTACGACCTCACTATAGCAGTGCTGGAATTACAGATATGCCAGCATGACCAGTTTAACATGGGGCTGGGGATCTGAACTCAGGTCCTCAAGCTTGCACTGCAAGTGCTATCTGCTGAGCCAGCTCCCCAGCCTGGATTTCACATTTCAATTGCAAGGCTCCAAAAGGTTGTAAGCTGCATGTTCGTGGTTAGACTCTCGTGAAAGAATGAAGGCTGGGCAGAGCCATCTCTGTCACTGTAACCATCGTCATCTTCTGCAGTCTGCAGTTGGTTGCGTGAGGTGGCATGGCTGGTACTCACTGGCTGTGGGCATTTGGGGCAGGTCACGGAGGAAGACTGGAAGTGCCATCATTCATGAGGTCTGTCTCCGCCCCTGCTGGAGTGCTATCTGCTCCACTTGATCTCTGCAAGTTTGTGACTCTTTTGGTCTAATTCCTCTGATTTTAAAAGGAAATTGGTGTCCTTCCACCTGTGGGTGCAGCCATCTGTTGGCATGGGAAATGGAGACCCAGTAACAGCTTTGGTGTTCAAACTCACACTATGCTGGGCCTTCTAGTTCATGGGCTTCTTGGGCTTTTCAAGAATTATTTTTATTGTAAATTGCACCTGGGTGTGTGAATGTGCATGTGAGTGTAGGTGCCAAGGGCTATCGCCAGATTCCTGGGTCTGGAATTGCAGGCTGCGGGGAGCTGTCTGAAGTGGGTGCTGGGAACTGAACCTGGGTCCTCTAAGTGCTTAGCCATCTCTCCAGCCCATCTCTCAAGAATTCTTCAGGACAGTGCCCTCAATGGCTCTTCTGAAGCTGTTAGACACTGTGGCTGATTCTTGTCTGTCAGCATCCTGTCTCTCAAGGTTTGCTGACATCTCTTTCCTGTTGGGTGTTGTCCCTCCCACCCTCTCTGTAACATGGGCTAATTTATACACTTCCTCATCCTTTTCCCAAGTTTTCTCCATCCAGGTAGAGAAACAGAGTTAGACAAATGTCTGCCTGTGACCAACATGGACACCCACGTCCACTTCCATTCTCCCCTCACCTCTTGCTCCCAAGTCCACTGTAGTTCCGCTTACCTGTTTTCCAATAGCTACAGCCAGAGGACTCTATTTTATCAATGGGCATCCCTTTGCTTGGAGAGGACTCTATTTTATCAATGGGCATCCCTTTGCTTGGAGAGGACTCTATTTTATCAATGGGCATCCCTTTGCTTGGAGAGGACTCTATTTTATCAATGGGCATCCCTTTGCTTGGAGAGGACTATATTTTATCAAAGGGCATCCCTTTGCTTGGGTTTGGGTTTGTTGGGTTTTTGTTTTTGTTTTGTTTTTGTCCTGTTATGTTTTTTGAGAACTCAAACGCATGATTGGCCTCCTACCTCAGCCTCCCCAGTGCTGGCATGCACCTCCACACTGGGTTATTTGGGGCTGGGAGTGGCCCCCAGGGCTTGGTGCGGGCAAAGCAAGCACTCTAGCAACTGAACTGCACGGCCACACAGGTCCCTTGACACTTTGGTAGTCTCCACTCTCAGGTCCATTCTCCTGACCCTTCTCTTTTGACTCCCCCATGTTTTCCCACATCTTCACCTTCGCCTGAGTCAGAGGTGCTTATGGCTTTGCTTCTCCCGTTTTCTCCAGACTGGGCCTATCCCTCAGGTTCCCTTTGTCCCTTCTTTTCTCATTCCACTCACTGTCTCATCCATTCCCATGGTAAGTCAATCTTCTCTAGCTATCGCCATCCAGTACTGGCCAGCAGCCTGTGTTCTAGACCCAAGCTCCAGCTATCTCAAACCTCTGTGACCATGCTCAGCCACTCAGACTCACACAAAAACTGGGCTCCACAGCTCCCTCTCTCCTTCCTTTCTAGCTGAGGAAAGATCATTGCCATCTGTGTAGCTGCCCAGAAATCAGGACGTCATCCTTGACTGTCCCATTTTCTCAGTTTCCACACTCAGTGACTCAGTAAGGCCCATTGATTTGACCTCTTTTGACAAATCTCCATCTGTCCACACATGTGTCATCCCTACAGCTCTGGCTTCAGTCTCCCAGTGGGCACCTGCCTTGAGCCATATCACTGTTCTTTCTGTTCATATGCACATCTGATGACATATTTTCTACCTAACAGCCTCTGGTGGCTCCCATTGGAAACTGCTCCCAAGGCCAGAGTGGCCATACTTAGCAAACAAAACTACAGGATGTCCAGTTAGGCTGAACAATGGCTGTTTTCTGTTTTTGTAGTGTGAGAATGTCACATGCATGAGGACCTTTCGTGCTTTGAATGCATTCCATATCCTCAGCAGTTCTGTCTGTGTCTCTCTCTCCTTTTCTTTTCTCTTTTAAGATTTACTTATTTATTCATTTATTTATTTTTTATTATGTGTGCATGTATTAGGAGGGCTGTGCACGTAAGTACAGGTGCCTGCAGAGGCCATCAGATCCCCTGAAACTCAAGTTTTGTTGTTGCTGTTGTTGTTTTTTGAGACAGAGGGTTTCTCTGTACTGCTTTGAAGCCCTCCTGGAACTCAATCTATAGACCAGGCTGGCCTTGAACTCACAGAGATCCACCTGCCTCTGCCTCCCAAGTGCTGGGATTAAGCACTTCCAAAGCCTGGCTTGGAACTTGATTTATGGGCAGTTGTGACCTGCATGGGTCCTGGGAATCTCCATTCTCTGCTGCGAGAGCAAGCAGCAAGGGTTCCACCACAGATGGTCTATGCAGCTCTCTTTTCCTTTCTTTACAATCTCATGTAGCCCAGGTTAACCTTGAACTCATTATATAGTCAAGGATGACCTTAGACTTCTGACCCTCTAGCCTCCTCCCAGGGACTGGGATTATAGGTGTGCACCACTATGTTTATTTAGTTTTACTGGGTTAAAGCAAGGGCTTCCCAAATGCTAGGCAAGTACCCTACCAACTGAGTCATACCCAAGTACCCTACCATCTGAGTCATGCCCTAGCCCCTACCTTGTCTCTTATTATGCTGTATTTCAGGTCATAAATTTGGGACAGATTGAACTGCTTGAAAGTGCCCTGCGGGCCAGATGTTTGCTCTTTGGTACCTTCTTCCTACCTACGTCTGATCCACCAAGGAGGCCAGCCCCCTTCCTGCTCACCTCTAAGCACTTGCAACAGTGCAGTCTCCTTCTCCAAGAAGCCCCCTTGCTTCCCTGGGTGATCAGCATCCCATAGCCTGCACAGCAGGGCCTTCCCCTTTAGATCTGCATGGCCCCTTTCTTCTAGTCCCTCTCCTGCAGACCACACCTCCTCATCATCAGTCCTGCAGTTCTTCACTCCCCCACACCGCAGCCCACATCTGGCCTGGCCTGCCTGGCTATGCCACAGCTGGATGCTCCCAGGAGTGTTGGGGGGAGGCACAGAGCCTTGGCTGGCTCCCAGCTCTCTTGTTCTCCTGGCCTGGGTCCCAGTTGGAGGGTTCGTCCTCCTTCCCTGCCTGAGTTCCCATGAAAAGTAGCCTCCACCCCAGCCCCCTACCCAGGGCTAGGTTATACAATGCTGAGACAATGGAGGCTTGAGGCCAACTTTCCAGTTGGGCTGCTGCCAAATCGTTCACAGCATCTGCCTGTGCATCTGGGAACAGGCAGCAGCAGCTGAGGCTGTGAAGTGCATGGCTTTGCCACACTGGGTTAACTTGGGCTTTGGTGTGGCTGAAAAGGCAGGAGCCTGGACTAAAGTCAGTCTATGAGTTTGAATCCCAGCCTTTCTAATGGGGCAGATGTACACCATTCCTTTGAACTTCACCTTTCTCATCTGTAAAAGACAAACATGACACTTATCTTCAGAGTAGGCCACCAGTGAGCAACGCCTCATACTTACCAGGACACAGGCACAGTCTTCTGCCTTCTGTGAC
Organism: Cricetiscus sungorus; assembly: GCA_030556225.1. Taxonomy (NCBI): domain Eukaryota; kingdom Metazoa; phylum Chordata; class Mammalia; order Rodentia; family Cricetidae; genus Cricetiscus; species Cricetiscus sungorus. The sequence goes on from JANBXA010000132.1 coordinate 6,070,643, forward strand.
TTCTGACAGCAGGCCCCAGGGACCATAGACCTCCTTTTAAGTTCTCCTGGACTCACCAGCTAGATCCTTCACTCCACCCCTGACACAGACTCCTCAGTATCCAGTGGTAAAAATGACCTCTAATCTGCTAATGGACACATGACTGTCAATCAAGCTAAGAGGGAGAATGAATGGAGGCATGGCCAAGAGTTGTAGTTTGAGCTGCAGTTGGAAAGCTTGGAGCCCTTTGCCTTTCAAGACTGTCCCCTGAATATCTTCTTTTTGCCTGGACCCTCTAGCCCTTGTGGCTGCCATAGGGGCGTCTTGTCTGGCCCTGGTAGACCTCCTTGGGGCCCACGTCAGCCGTCTCATTACCTACAAACCAAGTGATCATTTGCTTGTTCTTTACCTGTTCTAGATTACAGATGCCTCACAGCTGCTTAATTTTCATATGTGCAGTCATCTCAGTATGTATTGGGGGTGTGTAGGACCTCTGTAGATACCCAAATCCGCAGATGCAGAAGTCTCACGTGTAAAATGGTGTAATGTTTGTCTATAAGCAAAGCCAGTCTCCTGTTTGGTGACAAGCATTCCTGGATTACCCATCACACTCAGGGCATGCAAATGGTGTGCGAATAGTTGTTACACAGTATTGTTTGGGGAATCGTGATGAGCAAGGAAGACCTCACCCTCAGTGTGCATGTGGTTTTATCCCCCTTAATGTGTTCTGTCCTTGGCTGAATCAAGCACTGTGGACTTGGAACAGTTCACAACGATGGAAACTTAGGGGACAGGAAAGTGAAAGAAGCCACCCTCACCCCGGCTCGGTTTGTCTTTCCAGCTGGCTGATGTTCCAGAAACTTCACCAATGGGACCATGACTGACAGTCCCAAATTGCCAACAGACTGCTTCAGGGGATCTGATGCCCTCTTCTGGTCTCTAGGGGCACCAGGCACACAGGTGGTGCACATACATGCGTGCAACTAAAAAATTCACATACATAAAAATAAAAATATCTTTAAAAAATTCGACAAATAAATGCTGAAAGACCAAAAGCAGAGTTAAGAAAACCCCTCACTTAAAATGAAGGACAGTCTGACCTAGAAAAGCACAGGCAACTTCCCTCACAGGGCCCTAAGATAGCAGGATACCAAGCATTCTCACTGCCCCTCCCATCAGTGATAGCTGCATCTCAGGTTTGCCCAGACAAGGTTAATTAGCACACCCCGAGGCCCCTGCTGATCCAAACAATGAGACCATCCAGCCTCAAGGAGAATAGCCCAGGACTGGTCACTGGTCATGTACTCAGCAGACAGGGAGTCACAGCCCCACCCTAAGCTTGTGGTTTTTTCCTTTAAATATACCTGAACCCAGAAAATTGTTGCTTCTCTAGCCTGTATGCTGAGGGAAGCCCGCTTGCACAACCGTATCCCGTTCATTAAATCCTCTTGTGTGTTGCATCAACTGGACTGGACTTTGAGTTCTTGGGGGTACCGACCGGAACGGGGAGACTCCTCATTCTGAGGGTCTTACAAAGCCATTTAGGACGAGAGTGTTTACGAGCTTGAGTTTCGCCTGTGTGACTCTCTCACCCTTAACCCAAAACAATACCTTCATAAAACCGTCTTAGGAGTGCATATTTTACTTTTAAAACTCAAATTCACACATGCATACATACACATGAACATTCACAACTATCCACACCCACATATGTACAGACACTCATACTCAATGTACTCTCACACTCAACAACATTCAAGCACATGTTCATGCAACACACACACACTATTCATTCCTCCCTTGTGCCCTGCAGACACATGTATTTACATTCACACATGTGTCAAATACTCATGCTCAACCCACACTCTCATATTCTCTCAGAAACACATTCATACACACACTCACACTCATTTACATACACACTTGTACTCTCAAAATATACATACAAGCCACACTTGTCACACATACACACGTATAAGCCAGATCCTCAAATTTTGGAGACACATATACATGCAAATTCACACTCAACAGACACACCTACTCTACGCAGATACACACAAAAAACATCACACTAATTCACTCATTCTCACATACCCACTCACACCAACACATGCAGAAACCCATTCATTCACATATTATCTCACATACAGACATAGTCACATTAATGCCCACACAGATACCTACTCATACAGGCACTGAGTCACATTCTCTCACACATAGGTACACTTATACACCCACATTCCCACACCATTCACTAAATGCTCACACTATACATACTCACATACTTTCCCATGCACACACATGCAGACAGCTACACTCACTCTCACACTGACACACAGTCCACATACTAACAAATTCTAACCCAGTTACATTCATACCCAACCACATTAACAAACACAGGGGCACACAAAAGACACATAAATACACACACACTCCTACACCCACATAATCACACCTACACACACACACACACACACACACACACACACACACACACTCACAAACCCTTCTGATTTCACGCCGAAGTTATGATAAGAGCTTGAAATTCACCACTACCATTCTGGCTTGTTGTTCTTTTGGTTTTTGTTCTTTTGGCTATTCTGTGTAATCCTGGCTGTTCTGGAACTCTCTCTGTAGATCAGGCTGGCCTCGAACTCAGAGATCACCTGCCTCTGTCTTCCTGGTGCTGGGATTAAAGGTGTGTGGCACCACCTCCAAGCTGCCACCATTCACTAATTAAGAAATGCCCTACAGCCTGGAGGTGAAGCTGCTTGTCTTTAATCCCAGCACCAGGGAGAGCCACCTGCCTCTGTCTCAGGAGTACTGGAATTAAAGTTGTGGACCACCGCCACCACCATCACCGCCACCACCATCACCACCACCACCACCACCACCACCACCACCACCACCACCACCACCACCACCACGCACCACCACCACCACTACCACGAACCACCACCACCACCACCCACCACCACCACCACCCACCACCACCCACCATCACCACCACCACCACCACCACCACCCACCACCACCACCACCACCCACCACCACCACCCACCACCACCACCCACCACCACCACCCACCATCACCACCCACCACCACCACCACCCACCACCCACCACCACCACCACCCACCACCACCACCACCCACCACCACCACCACCCACCACCACCACCACCACCACCACCACCATCACCACCCACCACCACCACCATCACACCACCACCATCACCACCACCACCACCACCACCACCCACCACCACCACGCACCACCACCACCACCACCCACCACCACCACCACCACCCACCACCACCACCACCACCACCCACCACCACCACCACCACCACCACCACCACCCACCACCACCACCACCACCACCACCACCACCACCACCACCACCCACCACCACCACCACCACCCACCACCACCACCACCACCACCACCACCCACCACCACCACCACCACCACCACCACCACCACCACCACCACCACCACCACCACCACCCACCACCACCACCACTACTCCCAGCTCACTGCCATTCTTAAATTTAGAAAAAAAATGAGCATGGTAACTCATACTAGTATTCCCAGCCCTTGAAATCCTGAGGCAGGAGAACTGTCTTGAATTCAAGGCCAACCTGAGCTATACAGTTAAGTTATGGTCAAGTGGGAGAGAAAGGAGTGGGGGAGAGAGAGGGGGGGGCTGAAAATCAACAATGAGTCTCTGATACACTGAGAATGGGAGCATGGAGGTCTAAGGCAAACACCATTCTAAAGGCTGGGAGTGGGGGAGTAGAGAATCTCAGCTCAATCCAGCCAGCTGCCAGAGCCAGGAACTAGTTGGAAGTCTTCCAGCACCACAGCTAGAGGCTTGCTGGGGTCTAGGTGGAGAGCCCACCCCTGGGGCTGCAAGATTCTGCCTGATGGTGAAGATGCTGGGCTCATGATGGAGAGAAAGGGCTGTAACCACTCCAAAGCCAAGGAGTCTGGCCAGGAAACTGCTTTGCCTCATGCTTAGCTAGCAGGGAAAGAGCAGCAGAGGATCCCATCCTCCTCACACCTTCCTGTCTCCAGGAAGGGAAAGAGGGACAATTAGAAAAACTAAGAAATTATTTTAAAGGTTGCCTCTCTGGAACTTTCTACCTGGTAAATTGGCTGAACTGGATCAAAGGGCATCATCATATGTGTATAGAAAAACTAGGAAAATGTCACAGTTGGGCTGGGGAGATGGCTCAGTCAGAGAGAGACCTTCCACCCGGACAAGAGGACCTACTTTTAAAGCTAGGCACTTGGAGAACATCTGTAATTAAACTTCAGTGCTGAGGTTGGGGGCAGAGACAGAAAGATTTCTGAGACTCAGCTTAGGCAAAAGAAATGTCTCAAAAAACAAACAGTGGGGAGGTGGTGGTCACTGGATAGACAGAGGTAAACAGATCTTTGTGAGTTCCAGACCAGCCTGGTCTACAGAGCAAGTTCCAGGCAGCCAGAGCTATTATATACAAAACCCTTTTGGAAAAACAAAAACAAACAAATGAACAGAAAAAGGAAACAAACAAAAAATAAGGTGGAAAACAATTGAAGATGCTGGATGTGGACTTCTGCCCGCCCCCCAGCACACGTGTATACGTACATATGCATTCATGTATGCACTCATTCTCGAACACATATGGACACTGCACATACACACAAACACCTTTTTTTTTTTTTTTTTTTTTAAGTAAAAAGAGGAGATTGGAGAGATGGCTCATCAGTTAAGAGCACTTGGCATTCTTGCAGAGGACATGGGGTCAGCTCCAGGCTGTCTGGTGCCTGTCTGCTTCCTGGTCAATCTTTGTTTTCATTCATGGGGAAAGGGAGAAGTGAAAGCTGTCATGGTTCTAAGAATCACCACTGTGTGAAAGATGACGCCAGAGTCTCTCTTCTAATTCCTCCCCTTTGCTTCCTTTCCCACCCACTGCTAATAACAACATTGAACAGTCACTGTCACCCTTTGTATCCATGGTCCCAGGGCTCCCCAGGATGCCAGCATCTATAGTGCTCCAGCCCCTTAGATAAGATGACATCCCCACCCTTACCTAAATCATAATGTGTTTACTTTCAATTTCTAACACAAGGAAAAGATTGAGAAACTTTTTGTTTGTTTGTTAGTTAGTTAGTTTGTATTGCTTTGGGACCTTTCCTGGAACTAGCTCTGTAGACCAGGCTGGCCTTGAACTCACAGAGATCTGCCTGCCTCTACCTCTCCAGTGCTGGGATTAAAGGTGCATGCCATCAATGCCTGGCAAGAAACTTTTTTTTTTTAAAGGCATGCACCAACACTGCCTGACCAAAATTTATTTATTTATTTAGCATAGTGTTCTGCCTGCATGTATGCCTGCAGGCCAGAAGAGGGCACCTGGTCTCATTACAGATGGTTGAGATGTGATTGCTGGGAATTGAACTCAGGACCTCTGAAAGAGCAGCCAGTGCTCTTAACAGCTGAGCCATCTCTCCACCCAGATGAGAAACTTAAATGTTATACTTATTGTCTAGGAAATCCTGGTTAGAAAAGTTGGTTCATTCTCAGCACAGACAGGGCCATCCCTGCACATGCTAGCCACAATGGAGTTTCAGTGTTTACAATATATTTGATGTGAGGTTGACTGAATCCAAGGATGGAGAAGACATTGGACTTAAATGTGGGTCATGGAGATGGAGAGCCCTCTGCATTACTGAGCATTCTCATTTAGTCTTTATTTAAAACTATACGTGGCTGGAATTTTGTTTTGTTTAGTTTTGTTTATACTTGGGATTTGAGGTCAGGACTATTCAGTAACTTGTTCCAAGGTGCCTTATCCTAAATCATAGCATCAAGGCTTGAGCCCATGCCAGTGGGTGGCCAGCTTCCATGTGTAACAGACTTTGTCAAAAGTTCCCCAGGTCTCTGTAGCCTGTTTCTGCAAGCCTGATTCTTGCAGGGTTCTGAATCAAATCTCCCACGCCCAGCATTTCCCACGCTTGGTGGCTATAAATAGCTTTTCTCTGCTGGAATAAGTCAAAGTTTCTTCCCCTCAGGACTCCAGAATACACCCCACAGAGGGCCTGTGGGACAGAGCTGCCTGCAGTGAACATGTGTAAGCTCATAGTCATTTTATTTTTCTTGTAACGTTTGAGAACATCCCAAGCATCCATTGACTAATGGCACCCTTGGGTTTCCATGGACAGTGTGATCCAAGAGGTCCTTCTTGGGGAACACTGCTGACTTTCCAGAGGCTTGCAACCCAAAAAGCATCCACAGGAAGAAACAGACCCTGGAAGAACTGACAAGAGAATGGGTCAGTATCCAGGTTGGCCAGGTCTGCTGCACATCAAACTCGGTCAGCAGCTGTTTCCTCTGCTTCCTGAGGATAGCTCTAGCAGTAAAGTGATGCTCTTTCCACTTTTACACGGCTGGAGGCAAATGTTAAACATGGCTTCTCTGCTGCTGAGCATTACAAAAGCAATCACAGGCAAGGTTTCATGGGAAATGAGCAAAAGGCTTCATCCAACCAAGCCCTACCAGTGCAGTTTCTTGTTTCTCAATTTGTTTGCTTTGAGACAAGGTCTTACCACATAGCTCTGACTAGTCTTGAACTCAGGGTTACCTTCCTGTTTCTGCCTCCTAAATGCTGGGACTATAGGCATGAGCCACCATGCCTGACTTCTAGACTGTCTTTACATTGTTAGTGTGTGTGTTTATTTAGTGTAATGTGCATACCACAGCACATGTGTGGCGGAGGTCAGAGGACAGCTTTTTTTATTTGCTTGTTTTTTGTTTTTTGAGACAGGGTTTCTCTGTGTAACAGCTCTAGCTGTCCCGGAACTAATTTTGTAGACCAAGCTGGCCTTGAATTCACTGAGATCTGTCTGCCTCTGCCTTCCAAGTGTTGGAATTAAAGGTGAGCACCACCACTGCCTGGCCAGAGGACAGCTTGTGAGAGTCATTTTCTTTTTTCTACCACTTGAGTCCTGGAGATTGAACTCAGGATGTGAGGCTTGTAGGCCCACATTTTTACCCTCTGAAGCATCTTATCTACCTCTATCATGTCTTAATAACAGTTTGGGGTCAAGAAAGTCAAATAAAAGTCACTATGCGAGGGATATGGTTGTCAGCAGATATTCTGCGGGACTTCTTGGTTGGGTGTGTAGCAATCAGGGGACTGCTTGGTATGCCTGAAGCTCTGGTTTCCGTCCCAGACAATGGCCTGTCTGCCTGCACAGCTTCCTCCCAGAGCTGCTAGGCTCTACCATAGGCAGCAGTGGAGTCTCTTTCTGAGTCTGGGCATGTCACAAGATCCCTTGGGGGCCGATTATGCCCACTTCAGAAGGAGATATGAGGCTTCACTTGATAAGGAATGTAAAGTACTTAGCCCACATTGAGCACACAGCAAATCCCAGTACTTCCTGTGTAGTTAAGTGACTTCCAGCTGTGCCACTTAACTGGCTGGGTGTCTTTGCATAACCTCTTGATCCCAAACTTCAGTTTCTAATCCTTAAAGTAACAATAATCATATGCATTTCTTCTTGAGTCATCAGGACACTGAATGAGATAATGCATGAAAATGCTCTTTGGATGCTGCAAAATGCTATGTCGTTACGGTCACCATGGCAACAGCAAAGGGGTTTGTGAGATGGGAAAGTTGAAGCACCAGGCACCAATATCAAGTCTCAAGTCGCCCAGGAAATGTGTACTTGGTAGTAGTTCCCAAGGATTGACAACTGTTCATCCTGCAAGGATCTGTGGCTAGCAGGGGACACTGGTCAAGACTAGAAACTGTGTGACTGTATTTTAAGTAGGCGCTAACGTGGTCCCTGGCCGAAGACACCAGCCTGCTGGTGCAGAGATGAAGAAGGTGATTACCCATGATGTGTTTGTATCACTTTCTCTGCTCCCAAGACCCACCCCCTTAGTGTGTTGCCAGATTAGGAAAATAAAACCATGGGACTTCCGGTTGGAATGTGAATTTCTGTTTTTAAATGGATATGTGTCTTTGTATGTCTTAAATATTTGATAACGCATCCATATTCTAAAAAGTATTTTTTTTTTTCTCTCAGATTCAAACTTTACATGGTGTCTTATGTTTTACCAGACACTTCTGCACAGGGATGACACATAGGTCCAGCCATGTGACAGCACATGGGATAGATCCCATTATAAGAACCTTTGAATTTGACTCAAAAAATGTTTTAAGATGTATTTATTTTATATGTGTGAGTGTTTTGACTACATGTATGTCTGTACACCATGCATACTTGGTATCCTTGAGGGCCAAAAGATGACATAGGATCCCCTGGAGTTAAGGATGGCTGTGAGCCACCATGTGGGTGCTGGGAGCTGAAGCCAGGTCCCTTGCAAGAGCAGCAAGTGCTCCTAACGGCTGAGCTATATCTCTCTAGTCCCTGGCCTTTAACCCTTGATCCTCGTGCCCCCAGCTCCCAAGATATGGGATTGTAGGTGTGTACCACCATGCCCAGCGTGTTGCTGGTCTTCCAGTGTGGGACTTGTGCCCTTTTCACTTCACCCTTCCAAATGCTGGGGTCACAGGTGTGTCCTCCCTTCAGGTAGAACACAAATCTTTCATCATGGGCAGAAAGTATGCTTCCCCGTTGCTTCAGAGTGAGCTGCTGGCCTTGTTCCACAAGCCCCTTGTGATTCCAGGCCCTTAAAAAGATGGGCGATAGCAGTAGTAGCCAGCACAGCTCTCTACATATAAAACTTGGGAGGCCTCCCCATGTGTGGGTGCGGGAATGGGACCGACCACTCTGGCTTCTTTTCACTGGTCCTGAGCTAGATGCTTGTTGGGTCTGATGCATTCCTTATCTGTCCCTGGCCCCTTGTGCTATCAGCCAGCCAGCTTTGCAGGGGATAGATGAGGTTGTCTGATAGCATACAAGCAAATCTGCCTAAAACAGAGATGGGTGGGAATATGCACCCTCCAGTTTCTGCTCATGCAATGTTTGTTTCAGCCTCCTGCTGGGAGGGTAGTGGGGAGACCCCCAGGTCCTTGGCCCCATAGAGCTTGTTGTTTGATTGAGCTGTCAAGGGAACTGCACACCTATAATCGAAGCACTTGAAGTGAAGAATGGAGGATCAGGCAGAGTTCAAGGTCATCCTCAGCTACATAAGGAGTTCATGGCCATCCTGGGCTACGTGAGACCTTACCTCCCCACCCCAAATCTGATGGCTACTTTTTGTAAACAAACAAACAAAAAAATAGAAGAACTAGAAAAAAACTTCTTGGTTTGTGATGCCACTGCCAAGGTCTCAGCCCCTGCTGGGGTGTGTGTCTCGAGTCCTCAGAGGCAGTCAACCATGTCATGGCATCTCTGCTCTGCACTTGCAGCCACTGGCTCCCCTTCCTCCTCAGGAACACAATTTTCCTCTGCCCACTCCCAGGATATTTCTCAGAATGGCAGTTCCTTTTGACACATTCCTGCTGTAGATTTCAGCCTATGTTCTGGCTAGGAAGCACACAGAGAGACCCAAGCCTGGGCACTGGGGTCCTACTTCAGGTTTCAGGCCAGACTCTGAGGCTGTAAGGCCCCAGCTTTCTCAGCTATCAAGTAGGATTCTAAAGAAAGAGACCAAAGGCCAAGGTCTGGCACTCACTTTTAGAGTCACTGTGTCACAATGACACATAGGACTTTTATGGTTTTCTTTTGATTTTCCACAACGAACCTGCCCAGCTACTGTAACCCTATCCGAAGCTCAGAAATCTGCAAACCACTCTGTGAGCCAAAGTGGCCTTGAGAATACAAGCTGTTTTCTGAAAGGGGTTTGGGGGTTGGGGAGGGGATCATGAACCAAAAGGCATAGCTTTGCACCCCAGGCTCCCTGACACCTCCCTTGCTCTGCTTCTCAGTTCCAGCTGTGGAGACTGACATGGGCAGACAATCCAGACTTCATGTTCTCTGGAAACCTTGGAGATAAGATTCCCTCCCAGGCCAAGATCTTTGAAATCAGTCCTCAGAGCCTTCACAGAGTCCTGTAGCTCACTTCCTCTTGCTTGCCCCCACCCTGTTTGCCTCGTTTCTGAGCCAAGACACATGTTTTGGGGCCTGAACCTGCTCCGGGCTCTCCAGTTTGCCTGGTTCTGGTTTGTTCCTGGGGGGGTGGGTAAGGTCCTGAATACTGACAGAAGTGGGCTCAGGCCCCTCCTTCCCAGGCACTAAAGCGCCTCTGTTTTAAGTTCTGGTGACATATCTGGACCTCTTCCCTCCTCTCCTTTCATGTCAAGGCTGCAGGTTAACGGATACCAGCTGTACAGGAAGTCCTGTACTATGTTCTCAGACTGAGAGGCCCAGCATCCTGGAGGGAGACGGCAGCTATACCACCAACCTTCAGCCTATGCTACGTGTTGCGTTGTTTCATGTCTACCCTAACCCTAAGCAGGCGACACTCACCAGTGTCTATCTACTGCAGCTGTTTTAGGTCAACCTGTTTCTGGTCAGGGTTGAGGGGACTTTTCCAAAATAAGAGTTGAGGTGACAGTTTCCAGTCCACTTTGCCAAGCTCTGCAACTGGGATGCCAGCTTTACAGAGGACACTCTCCTTCCATGAGGTGTCTGAGGTGAGGAAGTAACTCTCTAGTCCTTCCAGGAGCTGGGGGGGGGAGGGGGGCAGGATGTGCACCTGGGAGCGTCAGAGAGGGGTCTGCCCCTGGCTGCAGTGAGGGCTTCAGGACAGGAAGCTTGGGAGCCTTGAAACAGCACCAGTATGGTACTTCACAGCTCCACCCCTCAAGCAGGCAACTCTCCAGTGTCTTCCTGAACTAACCTTCCCACCCACTTCTTGCCTGCATCAGATTTCAGCTTATCACAGTCTTGCCTAGTTCAATGAAGGAAAAAACAAAACCCCAAAATGCAAGAGCCAAGTTGACTTCTCTAAGGACCTTTCTTCAGCCAATAACACAGCCACAGCCCTGTGTCCCCTCAGCGCCACAGAACGTCCAGTTAATGAGGTGTATGAACCAAGTTTAGAGCATTCATCAGAATGGCTTTTGCTGTCCCAGTGCTTATGCAGTTCATACATAGCTCCCGTATCAGATGTCCAACAGTCCATACCTACTTCCCACCCTGATTTACTGTCTGCAGAAGTTCCAAGCCCTCCCTAAGCTAATTGTTTCTGCCAGCAGTTATTTGACATGAAGGCTTTTCTCTTGGGTGTTTTTCCATGCTGGGAATGGAGGTGGCTCTCTGATTGTAGCCCAGCCATTGTGAGCATATGACTCTCAGAACTATTCCAGGCACTGGGAGGGGCTGGGGCCATGGAGTGGGGGATTTCCTGGGCCAGACCCAAGGAAATGCAGTGGGCACACAAAATCAGGTTCTATTGTCTCCTGCAAAGGATTCTGGGAGAGTGGCAGGCTAAGGGTCTTGTTTTCTCTTCCTGATATGTGGCTGGAGCATTTTTTTTTTTTTTTAAAGACATATTGCCGGAAATGTCAGTTAGGTGGATTATAGCAGAGTGGGGAAGTCTCCACTAAAGGTTTTAGATATCTGATGACATTCTTGTTTAGGGACTGGTAGAAACCACTGGTCTATTCATATGTCCCAAAAGGTTTCATGTGACAGACACAGGATGTTAGATCTGATGCATAAGAGAGTAGTGAATGGCAAGCACTTTAAGGAGATAAATATAGCTCAAGAAAAATTTGGTTCTTAGTCTGTAATACTCAGGCTCTCCACAATCACAAAGTTCCAGTTAGTCACATGAACACAGACATGGCTCTCTCTCTCTCTCTCTCTCTCTCTCTCTCTCTCTCTCTCTCTCTCTCTCTCTCTCTCTCTGTGTGTGTGTGTGTGTGTGTGTGTGTGTGTGTGTGTGTGTGAGATGGTCTCATGTAGTCTAGCCTGGCCTGGAAGCACCCATCCTCCTGTCTCCAGCTCCCATGCAGGGCCCTACCAGGTATAGGAGTGGCTTTTCCTGAGAGCTTCAGCTCACCCCTTCAGCTATTCCCATAGCTAGCCTGTTTGTCTTACCTTCCTAATTCAGGGCTCAATCCTTCTAGCCAGCTCTCCTGCCAGTCTCAACTGTTCCCCTCCCTCCAGCTTCTACCCAGGACTTCCACCCCAGCAGAGTACCCCACACAGACATCCAGCCTGAGGCTCTTTGCCAAGGAGCCTGCCCAGGTGTTGTTCAACAGCTCTAGGCGGTTGCAGCAAGAGGCAGGCTCTAAAGATCGCTTACTCTGGCCTTTTGTCCACATTCTCAATAGCTCCAGGGAGACTCATTGTGATCTCACTTTACCCAGGAAGAGACAGACAGCTGCTCAGTGATGGCTGGCTTGGCCCCAGAACATGCCACCTTGCTGTGGTCAGGGAAGGGTATCTGCACGGTATTTTGAAAGCAACTGCATGCTTCCTTCTTCTCACCCTGGGCATCTCCTGTCTCATCTCACGAAGTGTGTATCAGAGGACAAGAGTTACTTGAAGTGGGATCTGTGCTTGGCACTCAAATCTCTGGTCAGTCCAGAGCCTGGAGACCTGAGTTCTAGCAACCATCCTCTTCTCTATCACTTGTGATCTTGGACAAAACCCTCCCAAGACTGATCAGGCATGAGTGGATTGGGCTTTCCTCCTATTGATAACCTTTAGAAGACTGGGATTCTACTTCTGTTGATCCATAGTGGGTATCCAGAACATCTCAGTAAAGTACCACCCTGAGACGTCCATCATCCAGAAAATCCTCAGCTTTGCGCCCTGATATCAGGCTCACAGTGAACCTCATAGGAAGGGAAACTGTTTCCTGCCACCCCACATCCCAGAGTCTTAGGTGCTGTCGTTAGCTGACTGGGATGATCTAAATGGTTTTCTAAATAAATAGTAGAGGGCTTGGTCCTAAGGAGGGACAAACTAGAGAACAACAAGGCTAATTACAAAACTCTCTCCCGTATGTCTTTAATCCCAGCACTTGGGAAACAGAGGCAGGTGGATCTCTGTGAGTTCCAGGCCAGCCTAGTCTACAGATTGAGCTCTAGGGTAGCCATGGCTACACAGAAGAACCCTGTCTCAAAAAACAATAACAACAAAGCTCTCTCTTGTACATTTCCAATGCTTCAAATCTGTGGGCCTCGGACCCTGCCCTGGCTTCCAGCCCTCTCCTGCCTCCAGATCCACAGAGTACTTTCTCCTGGGGTGACTGATGTGTTCCAGTTTTCCATTTTAAAGATGAAGACCCCCGAGGCACACCCTTACAGTCCCAGCATTCCAGAGATGCAGGTGGGAGGATCATGAGTTCAAAGCTAGTCTCATTTGAAGCTAGCCAAGATACAGAAGACTCTGTACCAAAGCAATAAAAACAAAAGAAATAATGTAAAAATGAAAGCAGGGCCTGAAGAGGTGGTTCAATGTACGTGCCTACCCCTGCTAGCAAGGAACACGCGACTCCGGGAAGATCGTCTTCATGCAGTTTTAATCAGGATCCTTGAAACATGTTTCCTCTGACCAGCGAGAGACCCGGGGGGACCCCTGCACAGGCTTAAATACCCTTGCGCTAACCAACCCCAGTGAGCCACGTGGATCCTGCAGATAGGCTACTTTAACACGGAAGCAGACAAGCTGAACAGATTTAACCAAATAAGGGCTTATTTACACCAGAGAGCGCTCACCCTTGGGGAGGTGGAAGGCAGAAGCCAGCGCCATCTTTAAGGCGTGGCACTTCGAGGCTCTCTACAGTTCAACAACTGGGTGCTTGCTGCTCTTGCAGAGGAGTGGAGTTCAGTTCTGAGTGCCCATGAAGGGCCATTCACAGCCACGTGTACCCCCAGCTCCAGGGAATCCAAAGCTGCCTTCTGATCCCTCAGCTACTTGCACACATATGTTAATAATACACAGATACACAAACATATCTTAGAAGGAGGAGGAGGAGGAGGAGGAGGAGGAGGAGGAGGAGGAGGAGGAGGAGGAGAGAAGAAGAAGAAGAAGAAGAAGAAGAAGAAGAAGAAGAAGAAGAAGAAGAAGAAGAAGAAGAAGAAGAAGACTTCTCCTTCTGAAAGGACCCTCCAGCCTGGGCAATCTAATAGCTGGTCACCTTTGCCACTACACTTTATATTTCCTGCCTTAAGAACTAACTTGTGTTTAGGTTAGTGAGATGGCCAACATGTGAAGGCACTTACCACCAGGCCTGACAACCCGAGTTCAATCCCTGGGATCCCCCAAATTGTCCCCTGGTCCTCACATGCTTGCCATGGCAGGTGTGCACCCACATAATAAGTGCATACGTAAATGTAACAAAAAAAAAAAAAAGAATTGCTTGATGGACATATTGGGAAGTAACTGGGGGAAGTGAGAGGGGAAGTCTGGATGGGTTTGATCAAAATACATTGCATATATGTACAAAATTGTCAAAGAATAAATAAGAGATATTTGAAAAGGAAGTGCTAGCTAGCTAAGAATTTGGGTTCTGTATCCAACAGTTTAGATTCTGCCTCTGGGTGACTCAGCAGCACAATATTGTGTGCCACTTCTGTCTCTAGGAGCTGTAGCTTCTTTATCTGTGGAATAAGGAACATAACATTTGCCTTGAAGGATTCAGTGGTGTCCCATTTGCCCCAGTCCTCACATTTGGGAAGGGAGACAGAGGCTAGACAGCTCCCTAGAATACAGTGTGCTGAGTTATGAAGCCTGCAGGTATTACCCCGCAGGCCTGGGGAGTCTAGGGACTCAAAAGTCAGCTGACTGGGATGGTGGCAAATGCAGAGGAGCTGTTGAAGAGGGAAATATGGAACATTCTAGGCAAAGGAAACGATCTGGGGAAGTGTATCAGATCAAGTTTAAGTGAGTTGCAATGCATTTCCCTGGAACCTCCTCTGAGTTAGGGCTGACATTAAGAGAAATCTGCACAGGACATTCGCACAATGGTTGTGTTTATAATCAGAAAATCAGGACAAAGAGACACGGTGGCAACTGACATGGGTCCACCTGGTCACACTTTGGGGTGACATGACAGCTGCATCCATCCTTGCCACCCTTGATCCTCTGCAACCTTGACACTCCCTTAGATAGTATCCTTGACAGCATTGCCTGTATCTCCTGTGGGTCAACCCTGACATGGCAGCCACAGGCTGGACACAATGGAACGTACTGCATACTGTGTGGGTTCCAGCTTGCCCTGAGAGACCAAGGCTCCAGAAAACCCATGGTCAGCAGCTCCTACACAGACCCTGGACGGTTTGGCCCCAAGCCCCAACCAGGTAAAACACACCCTGGATGCAGGCCAGCAAAAAGAGAGACTATCCCTGAGCCTAGAGTCAGGGAAAAACACTCTAACTCCAAAACTAGTGCTGAAAGAACACACTTGGCCCCTAGATTTGGGGCATGTAAAAGACATTTGCCCAGGTCCTGGAAAGAAACAGTTTGGCCCTGGAATTGAAGCCATCTCTGCTGGTGACTCAAAACTAGCCAATCCCTGGGCTAGAAGAACTAACCAATCCCAAGACAGCAGGTTTAGAATTCCCCTGGGTTTGGAATCTCCTCAGGCTGAGAATTACCCTAGACTGGGAATTCCCGACACTCCATGGGGGCAGCCAATCAGCTCAGTCCAGGCTTGAGCCAATCATAAGGCTGTTACTATGCCATTTTGGAGGGCTTGAGCCAATCACAAGCCTGTAGCTAGGCAGGTTTGGAGTTCCGCAAGCCCCTCCCTCCTTCGTGACTGCTGTATAACCCCCCTTCCCTTGCTACTCTGGGTCTCTCCTGCTCTGTTCCTGTCAGCTGCCACTTTGGACTGTTAGGATGGAAAAATACAGCCTAATTCCCCAGAATACCCAGGAAGCTGGGAGTCTTAAATCCCAAGCTGATGGTCACCTACTTTAATGTTTATGGTAGTGAATGAACACCCAGAAGCCTGTGAGAAAGCAGACTTCCTGGGCTAAGGGCAGGGTTGGATACTTTAAAGTAATTGGTCCACACTGGATGCTACGAGGTGATTGGTTCACGATGCGCAGGCTTTGCTGTAACCCTATAAAAGCTGTCTCATTCTGTGCTAGGGGTCGTTGCTGAGCCCTCTACCCTGCATGGTGTGTGGCTGATGGCCCCAGTATACTGGAACATAAAGAACCTTATGCGTTTGCATCAAGACCGCTTCTCATGAGTGATTTGGGGGGGGGGGCGCCTTTCCTGAGTGGGAGCGCGAGAGACCATGCTCTCGCGGGTCTTACAGGACAGACAGCGGGACCCAAATTAACTCAAAAATAAAAACTATTTGTTTTTGCATTGGAGCCCATCTTGGGGTGGTAATTTGGGTCTAGATTTTGAGCTTAACAGCCTTTGTTTCTTACCTATGTGTATTTCCATCCCAGCTCTCTGTCCTGCAGAACAGCTGGGCAAGCTATCCCAAATAAGACCAAATGACTCTGCCTATCCAAAAGAATTGGCTTATACTTGGCTTATACACATGACAAGGGCTGGACAATAGGCACACAGTATCAATGAGGATGTAGAGATGGGACATGCCTGAGGCTCAGAACATTACCAAGGGGCCTTTGGTATCCTGCAACTAAGGCAGAGCTATTGAAGGTTTAGAGAGCAAATGGTACAACAAGGTCCCAGATGACCTGTTCCCTCCAACATCCTCAATTCCCATGACTGTGTTTGGTATGAGCCAAGTGATGGGAGAGATACAGGGGGCATCAGCCATGACCCATCCTGATCCTAAGGGCCTCATAAAAGTTAGGCTTTTACACAAAGGACAGCTAGGCTGAGAGTGGCCATTGTTCTGTAACAGTTTCCTTCAAGATTGAAACATTCTATCCTGCAGGGAAGCTCTTTAAACAGGAAAATAAACAACTCAAAATAGTTCCAGGAAGTCCCTGAAACTGACCAGAGTAAGCAATAAAAGCTGAGAGTACCTCACAGACAAGGAAGTTGGGCTGCAAAGACAACTGAGACCAGACCACCTGCCTACACGCAGCAGAAACCAGCTGAGCTGCCTGGAAGAGGTTTAGACCAGATTAGACCAGAGTCACTTGGAAAGGACACTCTCCAACCTGTCATGCTGCCTGGAGTGTGCTTTTCCTGATTCCTAGCTTTTGTGAGCTGTCACCTGTGCTGGGGTGGTCATTGGTGATGCAGCTGTCTGAGTTATTTCTGCTCCTGGAGGTGACCCCTCACCCATATTCCTATAAGTAACCCCAATAAACACTCACTGGCCCACCACGCTGGACTTTGGTGGTATCCGTACTTGGGTCTATTTTGGGCTCCCTATCTGGGATGAATAGATACATGTGTTGTGTCTCCCTAGGAAAAGTTTGGTCACACAACAGTCATGACCACAGGAGAGCTGGCAACTTAGTACATTTCCTCAGCTGGGCAGTAGCTTCCTGTGTGTCCTCTCTTGGGACTGCGTACACAAAGCAGCTGTCACATTGACTTGAAAATGTCCAAATTTCTTCAGATGAGGGCAAAATCTCTCAAGGCTTATAAGGAGCTAATAGAGGTTTCAAAAGCCTTCACTTATCACTTACATAAAAATGGTGGGTGAGGTGACTCTGCAGCTATGTGTTTTCCAAGTAAGCCTGAACAGTGGAATTCAATCTCTGCGTGCCATGTAAATGTGGAAAGAAAGAAATGACTCCATGAAGTTGTCTTCTGACTTCTACATGTCACTGTAGCATAAGCTTCCCTCTATCATCTTGCACACACACACCACACACACACTATATGTATATATATATGTATATATATGTATATAGTGCCACACATACACACATACAATACATATACACATACTACATACATACACACAACACATAAACCACATACACCCATATACCTGCAGACCACACACACACACACACACACACACACACACACACACACACACACACACAGAGACACACACACACACCACATACACACATACACACATCACACACACCATAAACACACAACTTACATACACACCACATACATACACATACCACACACATACCACATACATTCCACACTCCACACACACACTCACACACACAAACACACACACACACCATACTCCACACACACACACACACACACACCATACTCCACACACACACACTACCACCATCACCAGGAACAGTGCTGTTAAACTCAGTCTTTCTCACCACTGTGGACTGAGACTTCCATCATGAGCCAAACAACTCTTTCTTACCTTAAGCTGCCCCTATCAGGTATCTAGCCATAGCAAGAAAACAAGACTTTTTAATTGTTTTGAGACAGGGTCTCACTTTGCAGCCCTGACTGACCTGGAACTTGCTATGTAGACCAGGCTAGCTTTGAACTCACAGACTTCTGTCTGCCTCTGCTCCCCAAGCCTAGGGATTAAAGACATGAGCCACCACATCTGGCAGAAAACAAGATTTTCAACCTCTTGAAACAGGTGCTCCATTCCCTTTACAGATGGGAAACGAAGGCTCAGAAATTGGACATACTTTTCCCAATATCTTTTAGCAGAGAACAGCAGAGCTGGGTTTGAATCCTAAATCCAGATTCATTTCTCCATATTCCTCTAGGCACAGCAGAAGTAAGGTAGAAATGTGGTTCAGATGAGTGTCCAGGAAGTTGAAGAGGAGGCTTAGCTCTGACGTCATGAGCAGGCCATTGTGGAGACGGGGCCAGGCATTTCACACACCCCTAAACCCAGACTGGCTGCTTCTCTGGGTTTCCCTTGACAACCCTTATTTTCCATGATGACATTGGAAGCAGCTGGCCCAAGAGAGCAATGAAGCTGGGAGGAGGAATTATAGACATCTGCTCTTCTCCATAGCAACGGTAACTAGCCAGCATCACTAGCAGTCTTGCCATCCATAGGCAGAGGACAAGCCAGTGCTTACTAGGGTTACCCAACAAACCTGCAGAGGTTTTCAGAATTAGCACCCTGGATCTTCCCCCTCTGCAAAAGTGGGATGCCCCAGAGTCCAAGGATAACTCTGAGAAGACAAGGGGCCCAATATGACAGGTGGGGTCTGTCTCTATCCTGGAACAGCCCAGAATGCAGGACAGGTATGCTGATTAGTATAGAGAGCCGTGTAGTGCCACGCCTTACAGTGGTGCTGGCTTCTACATTACACCTTCCTGCTGGTGTAGACTCTCTGGGTAAACAAGCCCTTAATTGGTTAAGTCTGTTCAGCCTGTCTGCTTCCTCATTAGAGTAGCCTATCTGCAGAGTCCATGTGGCTCACTGGGGTTGGTTAGCTCAAGGGTATTTAAGCCTGTGCAGGGGTCCTCTCTCTCTCTCTTCTCTCTCTCTCTCTCTCTCTCTCTCTCTCTCTCTCTCTCTCTCTCTCTCTCTCTCTCTCTCTCTCTCTCTCTCTCTCTCTCTCTCTCTCTCTCTCTCTCTCTCTCTCTCTCTCTCCCTCTCCCCCCCCCCTTGGGGCCAGAAGCAACATGTTTAAAGGATCCTGATTAAAACTGCATGAAGAAGATCTACCCGGAGTCGCGTCTTCCTTGCTGGTGAGGGCAAGCACGTACAGATTAGTTTTTTATCAACTTGAGACAAGCAAGAATTATCTAGGAAAAGGGCACCCTCATTGAGAAAGTGCCCTCATCAGGCCAGGCTGATGTGGGTAGGTCCACCTCACCATGGGTGGGGTTGCTCCTGGAATGGGTGGTCCTGGATGCTGTAAGAAAGCAGGCCAAATAAGTCATGGGGAGCAAGCCGATAAACAGCACTCCTCCACTACCACTGCATCCGTCCCTTTTCCCAGTTTTGGTTCCTGCCCTGCTTTTTCTCAATGATCAACTGTGATTGGAACATGTACATCAATATACCCTCTTCTCTCCAGCTTGCATTTGGTCATGGTGTTTATCAGAACAGAAACTGGAACAACAGGTATCCGAAGAACAACCCTAATGGCAACAAGCAAAGCAGGGGACAGAAGCTTCCCTGTGACCTCTCCTGGAGACTCACTGTCAGCAGGAAGAACAGCAAAACTATGGCATCAATTTTCTGTGACAGTGTAATGAATTCCTCAAAGCTGAGTGACTTAAAACCACAAGCATCAAAGACCTCAGTTTCCAAGGACAGAAAGTGGGGCAGTAGCTGACCCTGGAAACTGGGACAAAGATGGAAAGACCTGTGGTGAGAAAACATGTGTCACATGCATGGAGTCACAAGGCATTGTCACGAAACAGATGCTCACACAGGAACCACTAGATTTAATTCTTGATGTAACCACTTCCGTCACAGCTGTCTGGGTGTTCCCTGTCCCCTGTTCCCACTAGCCAAGTTTCAGAGACCCTAGCTTTCCTGGCAGTTGTGCTGAAGACAGACACCTCCAACCACTGTTGTTTGGTCTTGTTTTTGCCTCGAAAGTTGCATACACATCGAATTGTGGTTGGGTGTCTTCTGGAACGTTCCTTTCTTTATGACATTGTGCCTCTGAAGTTCAACCACACAACTTGCTTCTTGGTTCAGTGCCTTCGTTTTCATTGCTATAGTAGTCACTGATATGAACCAGAACTAGGTTCATAAATTGCAATGTATTCATTTGAGGTTTTAGGTTTTGATTTTTTTTCTTGGTATGCAAATTGAGGAGGGCAGTTGGTAAGTTCTTCTCTTTCACCTGGCTCTAAACCCATGTGGGTGCCCAGAATGACTCTGAGTTATCTAGTCTCACAATGTCAAGTCCCCAGCAACCCACCAGCTAAGCATCCCTCTTCCATGAGTTGTCCTGTAAGGAAGGCCTGGTACTCACTATTTCCTGAAGAGCATGAACCACAGGGTTGTTCCTTCATGAATTGTTTTCTTGGACCATGAATACCTTTCCTACACTCTCCTTTCCTCATGGAAGGTAATAGCCCTATAGAAGTTGGTCATGTCTCTACCCCAGCCTGCACCCTCCCTATTGAAGTTGCCTTCTCTCCCTCTGCCTTCTCAGAGACTACATTTCTACACCCCCACCCCAGGAATAAGACATACAACCCTCCCGCCCCATGTGATCACTGCATCGCAGTGGTGTAACTGTTTTCCCCATCACAGATATGGGAAAATGCACTCTGGTGCTAGTCCACAATCCATATCAGAAGGCTCCCACCCACTCCCACAGGGACTCCAGCCCTAAGGCACATACAAGACATCCCTGGGTCAGTCCTGGCAGCTCCATGCCACAGCCAAGAATCGTAGCAAGTAGGTGGTGACGGTTAGTAGCATAGCTGTTCCCTGAGCCTCCCTGAGGCCTGCCACCAATTTTAGCCTATTGCTTTGTCACCTGCACTCAGCCATCACAGACTGCCACATAAGAAACTACCCCTGCTGGGGCTCCCCTCTGCCTCCTGGTCCAGCAGGAACTCTAATGGGCTAGTGTCCTGATATGTCCCCCCAGTTCCTATCAGGGTCACTGTTGGGGACCATCACCATCCTCACTACCTCAGGCCTCCGAGATAGAACATTACTGTCTCTTAAGAAGTAAGCAGAATGTTCAGCAGAGCATTCCTAGATGCAGGTTGTGGTTTTACAGCCAGTTAAAGAGTATCTCAGGATATTATTCCTGCTACAGCTTTACAGCCAGTTAAAGATTAGTTCAGGGCATTCCTTCTCCTGACCCTTTCACCCTGCCCACTTGCAGACTTCCGCTCACATCCTGCCTATGGTCCTATATGAGCCTCCCCTGAAAAAATAAAGTTTTACAGCTTGATCAGAATATGGACTTGCTGCTGTTCCTCTCCTCCCTTCCCCCTCGATTCCCCTAGGTGTCTCCCAGTTAATTGCCCTGCGGGTAGGGGGCAGGTCACTAGGATAAAGGCAGGTTCTAGCAACAGCTACCCTGAGCACTGCCCAGCCCTGTGGTTGAGTCTGCTTCATCAGGAGGGATCCCTGTCCCTTTTGAGGAAACCTGAGTGCCTTGACAGCTGCTCCCATCTGCCATATGGCAGGTATGCCACACGGCACTTTGGCTATAGACAGTGGTCTCCTACAGGTTACCCCACAGAACTAGGTGAGGCAGTGGGTAACGAAACCAAAGGCTGAGCTTGGAAGACAGCATTGACTGAAGATGCCCAAGATAACTAAATGCAGACCCCCCCAGGATAGCAGGGTGATGGTCTCTTGGCCCCCATCTCCTGATAGTAACCAGGCTCTTCTGGTGTGGGGTGGTGTGTGTGTGTGTGTGTGTGTGTATGAGAGAGAGAGAGAGAGAGAGAGAGAGAGAGAGAGAGAGAGAGAGAGAGAGAGAGAGAGAGAGAGAGGCTGTCTGGATCACGGTAGACCAGGAAGCATAGAGCAAGCAAGCATTACCTGAGGAGAGGGTATACCTCCAAGGCCCACTCTAGTGACCTACTTCTGCTACCCAAGCCTTACCCTCTTCCAAAATAAATAGTAACACTAGCTAGGGACTAAGAGCCTCTGGAGAATACTTTTCATTCAAATCATACCATCTGAGGGTGCTTAAAATTTGGTGTGTGTGTGGGGTGTGCGGAATGGGGAGGTTAGCAAGATGGCTCAGAAAGTGAAAGTGCTTATAGCCAAACTTGGTGACTCGAGTTCCAGCCCCAGAACCCACATGGTAGAAGGAGAGAGCCGACTCTTCAAAAGCTGTCCTTTGACCTCCACACATACACATAGTGAATAAATAAGTGCAAATTTAAAGAATCCTTAAAAGACAAAGTAATTGTAACACAAAACTGTCTTGAAGAATCTAGCTCCATGCTTTTGGTCTGTCACCACCGTCCGTTTTCCAGAGAAACATCCTCATTTTCCCAAATGTCCCTCTGTCCCCTATGTACACCCTGCTATTCTTCCTGTCTTTCCTAAGCACCTTGTGTAAGGGACTCATGAAATATCCACCCAGCGCCCCACCCTCTTGCACAACCTGCCCCATGGTGTCTTGAAGAGTCAGTGAAGAATGTGTGAATGACACTTCCAGTCAGGGTCCCCATGCAGTAGCTGCTCAGAGGCATGTGAGGATGACTAACTGTCCCACAGCCCATCTGTTCTCTCCATCTCCAGGCTGTTCTCTCCACAGGGAAAGCAGGCTCCAGGAACCAAGAAGCTGCCCACACCCTGTGGCTGCTTAGGGATGGATAGGAGCAGCGAGGTGTGTGTGGGGGTGGTCATCCTGTCACCAAGTGGACCATGTGGTTCATGAGGAATCACAATGGCCTCCCGTGCAGTCACTGTCTCTGCCCTTTGTCTGCATTAAGGGTGTTGTTATTCTGAGTCATGGTGATTTTTGAATCAGATTAGTCTCTACGCTTGTGGCTTCTTCTCTCCATAAGCCTCCTAGTGTCTGGCTTAGTTGTTGCTGTTTCCCTAGGACCCTCAGTGTAACACTTATCTCTGTCTTCCAGCAGTAGCTGGGATGGGCAGTGCCCTAGGACAGCGCTGTGCAGTCCTGGAAGTGTCCATGTCTGTTCCAAGTTTCCCTAGAAGTATTCTGTCATTATCTCCCCCTCTCATAAAGGCTGTAATCTTACTTAGAGCATGCCTCAATCACTTTTGGCTCAGATCCAGAGTGTGAGGAATTGACCACCATGTCCTGATTACTTCCCACTGTCCTTGAGGGTTTTGTAAACATTTTGATGGAGGATCAGATGGGATGGACACGGACACGTAAGGATCCTGACACTTGGGAGCCAAAGAAAACCGAGCATTACCAATCAGATGGAAAGGTATTCTGGCACTCAGGAGTCACAGAATACTGAGTGTTACAGCTCAGATAGAAAGGTGTTCTGGCAATTGGGAGCCAAGGAACACCACAGGTCACAGTAACAGCACTTTACAGCCCTGCTTCAGGGGAAGACTTCTCCAGTGTATCAGCTCTGCTCTGGCAGGAGAGGGTTTCCCTAGCAAAGTTATTACAGTTGGGCTCTGGCCCCTGAAGAGGAGAGTGTAACAACTCTGCTTTGACAAGGGAATATTTCCTCCTGCAAAAAAAGTGTTACAGCCCTGCTCCACTCTGCCTAGGGTCATCTCTGCTCTGGCAAAAGAAGGTCTCACCCAAACCCAATAAATCAAAAGATTTATTGGGAGGGAAGAATTCCGGAAAGTGGCTGCCCTCTGTTATGGTGGCAGAGGACAGCAGGAGAGGCCTAACAGACACAGAGTTTATATAGGGATTCTTAGGGGGCCGAGTTTTTTCCAGGGAGATTTCCAGGGTGGGGATTGGTCAGATTTCAGTCCATGAGCTCGGACTGGCTAGATCTCATGCTCAGGGATTTGTTGGTTTTCTGTACAGATTCAGGGTCAGATTTGGCTCTGGTTTCAGGGCCAAACTGTGTTTCTCTCACTGGTCCTTTGTAGCCTTTTGACTCTAATTTTAGGACCAGGGTGTATTTCTTTCACTGGCTCTGATTCCAGGAACAAAGTGTGTTTCTTTGGCACTGGTTTCAGAGTCAGGGTGCATTTCTTTGGTTCTGGTTGCAGGGCCAAAGTATGTTTCTTCGGCTCTGCTAGGGTATGTTTCTTTTGCTGGCCCTTTTCCCCTACAGTTTTACCTTATGTATTATGAAAAGATTCGTTCAGTGTCCATTTTACCCAAGTTACCCCAGTTGTCTGAAGTTTTATTTATTGTTGTATATGATGGTGGGACTAGAACTGTTAGGACTCAGGCATTATGCTGGCTTGCCCCCTGTCACTTGGCAGGATGCACTCAGACAGCACCTGCAGGCAGGTACAAAGGTCTCCTTTAAAAGACAAGCTCTGCCCCATCTCTCTTTCTCGCTGTTCCTCTGAAGAGGTGGGCTGGACCTTTCCTGTCTTCTCTTCCTCTTCTCTCTTCCTGTCTCTTTCTCTTCTCGGTCCTCTCTCTCCCTTCCCCCACTCCCTCCACTCCCCAATAAAACTTCCTTCTCTTTAATTTCTGACTGAGGGTGTGTTTGTCCCCCATCAAGGGATCTGCTGCGGTCCCACCTTGGGCTGTTTTATAACAAGGACCCCAAGCCTTGCACACACCGGGGAAGTGCTCTGTCATGGAGCTACACCCCAGTTCTAAAGTTTCCTTTCAAAGTTACCTAAGTAGGGACCTTCATTCCATATAGGGCCTCATTGACCCCCTTGCCTATATACATAGCAGTCTTGGGAGTGGCAGTTAAGATATAGATATCTGCTGGGTGGTGGTGGCACTTGCCTTTAATCCTAGCACTTGGGAGAGCAAGGAAGGCTGATCTCTGTGAATTCAAGGCCAGTCTACAGAGAGAGTTCCAGGACAGCTAAAGTTGTTATACAAAGAAACTCTGTCTCTAAATACAAAATTGTGGCGTGCACGCACGCACACACACACACACACACACACACACACACACACACACACACACAGAGAGAGAGAGAGAGAGAGAGAGAGAGAGACATCTCTAGCGGTCAATCCACTGCTCCAGTACAAAATTAAGAGCTTGCTGGGTGGTGGTGATGCACACCTTTAGTCCCAGCACTCGGGAGGTAGAGGCAGGTGTATCTCAGTGAGTTCAAGACCATCCTGGTCTATAAGAGCTATTTCCAGGACAGCCTCCAAAACCACAGAGAAACAAACAAACAAACAAAACAACAACAAAAACAAAAGAAAAAACCCAAAATTATGGTCTTCTTTGACAAGGCTTAATCAGTTTCTGTGGTCCAGGAGTCTGCATTTTAAACGCTCCTGATAATTCTGAAGACTAGTTTTAGAACTAAAATCTTAAGCAGTCTCTCTGTGCATATACATATTCACATGTGTTTGTCACACAGACTGAATGTGAATTTGTTAGTGTCTGTGTGTACACACACATAAAAATTTGAGAACTAGATCTTAGAAGCTGCTGTGTTAACATGCCTTAGTCATCAGACAAAAATCTCATCTGGCTGCAAGGCATGCTGGGAGTTCAGGCCCTTCTCACCTGCCACCAGCCGGAGACAGGAAGTGGGGAGAAGGCTAGGCAGGTAGGGCTGGAGTAAACATTCCCTGGTCTGCTTCCCACATGCCCATTTGTCTCAAAAGCCTCCTTCCCCCACAGCCTCAGCAACTGTGTCCTCTTGCTCCTCCCAGGCAGGGCAGAACCACCCCTCCCCCATTGCCTCCCCTCTGAAGAGACCACATTTGGGGGACTTCCCCCAAGTGCAGATGGCAGGAGGGGCTGGAGCAGCAGCAAGGCTGCCAAGAAAAGATCCTGTTGGAGATGTGCTTCTCTCTCCCGTGGGCTGCTGTCACCTTCCTGGTGTGTTTTAGTTACTTTCCATTTTTAAAATTTACTTTGGTGTATGGGTATTTTGTCAGTACATATGTCTGTGCACCACTGTGTGTACTCACAGAGGTCAGAAGAGGGTGTTGGATCCCCCGGAACTGGGGTTACAGACAGTTGTGAGCTGCTCTGTGGGTGCTGGGAGTTGAACCTGGGTCCTCTAGAAGAGCAGCCAGTGCTCTTAACCCCTGAGCATCTCTCCAGCCCTTAGCTAGCTGTCTAGAAGCAACTTAAGGAAAACGTTTTATTATGGTGGGGAGGGTGCAGTGGCAGGAGCACAAGGTCACTGGTCACAATGATTCTCCTGGAGCCAGAAATGAAGGCTGGTACTGCCCTCTCTTCCTCCTTTGTATTCAGCAGGGATCCCAGCCAATAGTACAGGCCTTTCCTTTTTTTTTTTTTTTTTTTGTTAATCTTTCTGGACACGCCCAGAGATGTGTTTCCATGTCGATTCCAAATCGAGTCTAGTTGACAATCAAGATTGACAACTATGGAGCTGAGCTGGGAAAGTGGCTCAGCATGTAAAGGCTTGGCCACTGCCACCAAGCCAGAGGCACTGAGTTTAGAGTCCTGTCCTGGGACTCACAAGGCGGAAGGAGAGAAATGGCTTTGCAAACCATTCTTGGCAGATGTGTGCCATAGAGTGCCTCTTGAGAGCACAGACACTCAAAAGGATTCATTATTCAGTTAAGTTTTAAAAGAACTAGCCATCACATGCTGTGAATGAGACCCTGGGCACTGCAGTTTGCAGAAATAGCGATCACTCTCGGGTGTCTCCGAGTCACCTGGCGTGCCTGTTGGAGCAAGCCCAAGAATGCTGGGAGCCCCCGAATGCCACAACCTGGTGGAGAGCAGTCATTTCATCACGAGAAGGGCAAGTTGAGGTTGGTGCCAGGCATGAACAGAGAACTGTGAAGCCCCTATCAGGCCTTCACTGCTGGGGGTGATGGAGGGGGCATGCACATCTGGGCTTGCTCCCCTGTCCTGGCTCCTCTCCTCTCTCCTGAAATCCAGACTCACCCTTCTCCATTGCTGCTGGCCACAGGCCTTTGTACATGCTGTCCTGGGCTCTCCTATGCCTCCTCCCCTTTGTGGCATTTTCTGTATCCTTCAGAGGTCAGTTCAGTCATCAGGTCCCCACTAAGAGCTCTGCTGTCCTCCCAAATGAGTCTAGCTTTTCCTCATTAGCCCTTTGGGCTCCCATGCCTGCCTCAGGGTTGCATTTTGAAATTTTCAATGCTGGTTCTTGCTGTTTGTCTTGCCCACCAGTCTTCATCTTATTGGCTTTGCATAGCACCCAGAACATAGTAAGTAATTAAAGAATATTTACTTTTAAAAACTTTTAAAAAGCTGGTCCACCTATGAGTTCCAGGCGATAGGCCAGCCAGGGATACATAGTATTGTGCCCAAATTCTGAAGCCCCAAATCACCAAGAGACCCATTCTGATGCAAAAGTAGAGTCTTACATTGTTTAATGAGTTAACTGTTTCACTTGGGCCCTTTGTCCATTCATCACAACAGATGGAGTGAGAATGACCCAGGGGCACCTTGAGTTGGGGGATTTATTGTGCTGAGCAACGGGAGTATCTAGGGGTCTACAGCAGTCTCAGGATTGGTATGCTTCTGAGCTTGGGCGACCTGTCCTGTGTTGATTGGTCAACTGGTTGCTATGGCCTATAGGCCCTCCCAGGGTGGTTGCTATGCTCTGCAGGCCACTGTTACAATAAAAGCACATCCAGAGCCAGTCAGCTAACTTCTGATTTGTTCCTTGACACATGGAGGGTATCTGACCTCCTAGTAGTAGGAGGTTGGGCAAGGTCAGGCAAGCACATGTTTCTGAGTCAGGGGCCTTTTGTATTGCTGGGTCATTTCTGCAGCTTGTCATGGCTGCTAAAGCAGAGGGCTGGGTAAGGATATGGTCCCTTCAATAGTAAGATCCTGTCTCAAAACAAAACAAAAAACTTTAAAAAATACATTAAGTGTGTGTGTGTGTGTGTGTGTGTGTGTGTGTGTGTGTGTGTGTGTGTGTGTGTGTGTGTTTATGCAGGTCTATGAGAAACTCAATAACTCAATAGAGATAGATCAGCCAGCCAAAGAGTAGGCCTGAATTTCAGTTTACCCTAAAGCAATACCTGGTTCCAGGAAAGACTACAAACTGGCACCATTCAGAAATGCCATCCAAGGGGAAAATACCTAACATTCAAACCATTGTAGATAGGATTACCAGATGTCCCTTAGCTCAGTACATACCCATCCCCTTCCACCAAGACACCCTTAGACAAATGTCAGCCAATCAGGGGTATTGAACCTTAGAAATCCCCCACCCCAACTGAGCTCAAGGCTCTCTGAATGTGCCAATCAATGTGTTGGACACATAGAGAATCCAAGTTTGAACTTGAATAATGGCTCTTTGCTTTCACATATGGGATTCAGTCTTCTTGTTGGTTTTTGGGGGATTCTGCCATCTGGGCATAACATATAGTGTGTGTACACATGTGCTGGAGCATATAGGCATATTCCATATAGCAATGTGGTCAGAGAACAACTTGGAAGATTCAGTTTTTCCTTTACAGTTGTGGGTTGGCAGGCTTGAGGGTTGGTGGTCTTATCTGTTGAGCCATTTTCCAGCATTGGCATATGCCTGTAATCCTAGTACTCTAGAGACTAAGTTCAAGGCTAGCCTGGCTGTAGAGTAAGTGTCCCTAGCTCAAAAAAAAAAAAAAGGGATGGGGTGGGGTAGGGTGGATTTCAGTAGAAAGCTGTGACTTTAGCAGCCTGTGCTCATGGAAGCTGGCAACAAGTACACCAGTTGTTAGGATGCAGGCATTATGCTGGCCTGCCCCTTGTCGCCTGGCAGGATGCACTTAGGTAGGACCCTGGCCAACCCAGGGTCCTAGAGTTGCTACATCACTACAAAGTCTGTTTGCAGGTACAAAGGGCCCTTTAAGAGAAAAATTCCACTCACTTCTGCTAGCCTTCCCACTGTTCCTCTGAAGGAGCAGATAGGACCTTTTCTGACTCTCTCTTCTCTTTCCCTTCTTTCTTTCTCTTCTCTCCTTCCTCTCCCTTCCCTTTCCCCAATAAAACTTTCCATGTATGCTCTGTCTGTGAGTGTTGTTCCCTCACCCACCATAGAATCCGCCAAGGTCCTCCTAGGGCCATATTATAATACCAGTCACCATGGAGATCCACTTGGATAGGACTCCAGCAGCATCTAGTAGGCACATGCAAGAGCTAAGTTGTGGCTTGCTTTCCTTGGAGCCAGGTTTCCACCTTGATGGAAGAGTCATCCAATGACTGCCCAAAGCCTCCTTGTCTGCCACAGGATAGAAGAAGGACCTTAACCTGTGTGGTTTGTCTCAGGGTCTCCCACCCATTGCAGTCCTCCAAACTCAGCAGGCTTGGAAGGGTCCCCACCCTGCTGTACAGAGGAAAATCTATGATGTGGTGTGAACAGTCATCAAGAATGAAAGATGACAGGGAAGGTCAACTTATGATAGTGTAGGCCTGTATGGGGGGAGGGGAAGGGCTTGAGCTGGAGTCTGTAAGAATCAGCCCATCCATTTACAAGCTGGGACAGTTATAGATCAGGAAGGGGGCCCAAGGAGGAAGGTTGAAATTTTCTTTTTTTTTTTGTTTGTTTGTTTTGTTTTATTTTGGTTGCTGACATTTGGACATTGGTAGGAGTGACCAAAGGGAAAGTGGTGAGTAAAGAAATGTCAAGTGATTGACAAACATTTTCTTTGGCCAGCCATGATCAGGGGTTCTACAGTGGGTCAGTGGCAGGAATCTAGGAAGGCTAATCCATATGGTTTGATGACATTGTCACCACTTATCCAAAATGGCAGAACTTTTCAAAATGGTGGCCATTCTTGGAACTGTGGTCTCTCCACTGTCCACAAGACTCCCAACAACACCAAGGATGCTGACAAGCTTCAGCTAGACTCCTGTGGATATGCACTGTTGGGTCTCAGGAAGGAAGCAGAAATAACTGGATGGATGAGGCAGCTTCTAGCTTGCTGGGACCCTGAGGGCACCCACAGAAGGAGAGGTTTCCTAATGATCCTGCTTGCTGCTTGCTCCCTGTGCATCAAGTTCCCCAGACTCTTCCCCAGCATGAATGCACCCACAAAAGTATGCACTCAGAAATGAGCTGAGGAATACTCTAGAAGACAAATATGTAACTGTATGCAACACCCTGGCCTGCACACTCAGCCTGCAGCTACACACCCCAAAACCTGTCCTCACCCATCAAATGAGTCAACTCAGCTACTGATGCTCATGCATGGAATGCACTGCATAGGTCCATCCACACACTGCCCCATCACAAGTCACAAGCAGGTAACATGAAAAGGGCCCAGAAAAGAGTGAAATTTACACCTGAAGGGACCAGACCCTCACTCAGCCCTCTGCTTTAGCTGCCATGTCAGGCTGCATAAAAGACCCAGCAAGATGTAGGCCTCTGACTCAGAACATGTTTTGAGTTTCCAACCTGACCTCCAGAAGTGCACCAATCCTGAGACTTTTATATTTTCCTCTGGCTGCTGAGCTTACAATTTCTGTGGCCTGTTCTGGGAAAAGCCAATACTTGGCTGTGTTGTGTGCTGTGAATTTGCAGGCATGTGCCTATGGAAAGTAGCCCAAAGCTTTGAATTGCATTGGCTTTTCTTTCTGCTCAGATTTGCTCGCTGGGCTTCAAATTTTCATATAAGCCAACAATCACCCAGATCTCCACATTTCAGAAATCTACTAAAGGTGCAATTTACTACCCCACAACAATGGCAGCTAATATTTCCATACAGGAGGTAAAAAAAAAAAAAAAAAAAAAAAACCTTTTAGTTTCTTATATGGATGGGATTTTGGAAGAGGTTTATGACCTACCCGGAACATATTTATTATTCATGGTGGCAATTAGCTTGATAATCCATATAATATCCTTAAAGAAATGGTTTGACAATAGAGCGAAGAATGAGGAACTTACAGAAATTATACAGATTTTATAGACTGGTAATGAGCCCTTAGTAAAAAGGATTCATACCATTGAAAACACTTTACAGACTAATAATGAGAGCTTAGAAAAAAAGGATTTAGAACATTGAACATGGCAATGGTGATTTAACACACGGAATGCAAAATATGGAACATAAAACTGACTTGCTAACAGAAAAAAAATGTGTTCCATGTCTGACAATTCAACAAACAGAGGCTCTAGAAAAGCTGGTTCAGGAACAGCTAAATGCTGGATATATTGAAGAATCTACCAGCCCTTGGAATTCTCCTGTTTTTGTTATTAAAAAGAAATCTGGAAACTGGAGAATACTTACAGATCTGAGAGCCATCAATAAAGTAATTCAGCCAATGGGATCTCTATAGCCTGGAATGCCCTTGGCTTCTCTGATACCTAAAGAATGGTCTATTATAGTTATTGATTTAAAAGATTGTGTCTTCACTATACCTTTACAAGACAGATGTAAGAAAAAATTTGCCTTCACATTGCCTACTTACAATAATTCTCAGCCAGTCAAGAAATATCAATTGAAGGTTTTGCCACAGGGAATGTTAAATAACCCCACCCCGTGCCAATATTTTGTACAAAAACCATTGGAAATAATTTGTAAACAGTTTCCACAATCTATAATTTACCATTATATGGATGATATATTGTTGACTGATTCTAAGGCAGAAACATTAGAAAAAAATGTTTGAGGAAGTAAAGGAAGTTTTACCTTGCTGGGGATAACAAATTGCCTCTGAAAAAAATACAAAGAGGAAATTCTATCAATTATTTAGGATATAAAATAGGTCTACAGAAAATTAGACCACAAAAAGTACAGATCAGGAGGGATTGATATCAGACTCTTACTGATCTTCAAAAAATTGCTAGGAGAGATTTCCCAGCTACAGACTATTATTGGAATAGAAGGGCATGACCTAAAAATTTGAAAAGACCCTAAAAGGAGACAAGGACTTAAGTAGTCCAAAAATATTATCAGCTGAAGCTGAAAAGGAACTAGAATGAGTAAAAAAGAGGATACTAGAGGCACATGTGGACTGTGTGGATCCAAAACTAGACTACACTTTGGTTATATTACTATTATCTGGAGAATACCCTCCAGGGATGTTGATGCAGAGGGAAGATATCATATTAGAATGGACATTTCTACCACATACGCAGAATAAAAAACTAAAAGTATATATAGAAAAGATCTCTGATTTGATTTTAAAAGGAAAATTAATATTTTGTCAACTGACAGGAATGGACCCAGCAGAAATTATAGTACCTTTAACTAATAAAGAAATTTCCTCATTATGGAAAGATAATACATATTGGCAAAGAGCTTGCACTAACTTTTTGGGAATGGTTAGCAACAATTATCCCAAAAGTGAGAGAATCAAATTCATAGAAAAAATCATTTGGATCCTTCCACGCATTGTAAGGAAAATACCAATCTCTGGAGTCTGTACGTTCTACACTGATAATGCAGAATATAAATCAGGAAATATAAGTAAAGTGGTTCAAAGCCCTTATAACTATACAAAAGGAGAACTGTATGCTATTCTCATGGTACTTATGGATTTTGCAGAACCTCTCAATATAGTTACCAACTTTCAATATGCAGAGTCATCTTACACATTGAAACTGTTGAGTTTATTCCTGATGATACAGAATTAACTTCATTGTTTATACAATTACAAGAAATAATCAGGAATAGGATTCATCATATGTACATATATATACACATATATACATATATGTATGTATGTATGTATGTATGTATGTATCACATCAGAGCCCATATGAGTTCTCTAGCACAAGGCAATGATGAAATTTATCATTTATTAATAGAAAGTGTGCTGAAGGCCTCGGAATTCATAAAAAACACCATGTGAATAGCAAAGTTTTAAGTAAGGATTTCTCCATCCCCTGGCAACAAGCTAAGGAAATATTTTTAAAATGTCCTACTTGTTCCTTCTATAACAGAACTCCTTTGCTAGCAGGTAGTAACCCTAAAGGCATACATAGAAATGAAATTTGGCAAATAGATGTGTTTAACTTTGCAGAATTTGGAAAATTAAAATATGTGCACTATATAACAGACAGATTTTTCAGGATTTCAATGAGTAATTGCTTTGAGCTTGTAAAGGGCCAATTCTGTTATTACATACCTAGTAGAGATAATGGCTATTGTGGGTATACCCAGCACAAATAAAAACTGACAGTGCTCCAGCATATATCTCCAGTAAATTGAAAGTTTTTTTTTTTTTTTTAAATATTATAACATAAAGCATGTTACTGGTATAGCATACAATCCTACAGGATAAGCAGCTATTGAGAGATGTAATCACATTTTAAAGGAAATGCTCTATAAACAGGCGGGGGAACCAAGACCCCCCCCAAACAGATTACACAATGCTTTACTAACCTTAAACTTTCCTAATGCTAAAGAGAAAGAAAAAACAGCTGCAGAAAGACATTGAACAATAGAAAAAACAAAACTAAACAAAACTTCTGAGCTAAATCAGCCAGTGTACTTCAAATATGTATTAACCTCAGCATGGAAACAAGGATTGTGTTGCTTTGGGATAGGGGTTTCACCTTTGTTTCTACAGGAGAAGAAAGCTTTGAATACCATCAAAATCCAATTTGAACAGGAGAAATCTCTTGATGAGGAGAAATGATAGGTCATCCACCATGAGTTGTATGGAGACCTCACAAAGATAGGGGGAGTGTTCTGTTATTGTCTTTACAGGAAAACAGAAAACACTCATCTTCAAGAAACCAAAAGACATCGTATGTGTAGATGCCTAAAGAAAGGATAGCTATCCAGAAAGAATCATCAAAGAAGATTTTGACTTATGGTACCAATATCTATTCTTAGTAAAAATTTTATACATAAAAATCTCTATCTCCTTACTTCCTAGTACTCTGCTAGTCCCAATTTATGTAAAACCAATGCTGGCTTTGGAGTTGGATTTGGCTTTCCTTCTCTAAGTTCAAGCACTTTATTAAAATGAAATTCAGAGTTTGTGTCTCATATAAAAAAGAAGCCAATTGGTGTAAGATAGAAGAAAACAAGATCCAGAGACTATTATTTATTAAAATTCTGTAATCACTCTAAAATCCTAATTTCCCTCTTACTTATTTACATCCTTATTGTTACTTTTCTCAGTATGCATACCTATAAAGGTTAAACTTTCTGTGTTGACATTAATGTTTAAATCTTCCACAGTGTACAATAAAATTTTGTAACAGCAACCTTTGAAGTCTCTGAAAAGAAGATGGGACCTCACTACATCGATTCCACTTGATTCAACTGGATGTTTTTGAACCAGTAAACACCACCCTAAGACCAGTTTAGGACTAATACTGCTCTAGACAATTCCAGACTAGCTAGCTGAGATGGTGCACCTTCTTATCTTCTTATAACACTCTGGCAAGAGCCTCAGACAAGAACTTCAGTCAAGCATCTCCTGCCACTCAGAGCCTAGCTTCAAATGTTACAGCTAGTCCTCCCGAGACTTTCCCTTGCTTTTTTTTTTTTTTTCCCTACAGGATCCCATTGCCCCATTTCAGCAGGAAGTAACTCTAAGAAAAGCAACACCCCCTTTCCCTACAGTTGACATTAAAGGTATTTTGGTTTTTTCCCCCTCTGGTCGGTAAAAGGGATAATTATCACCTGCTTAGGGTTGGTTTTAAATTATGTAGGGTTGGGTATGGAAGGTGATGGTCAGACTTGGGTATCTTTTTTAAAAAAAGAGTTTAAGGGTATGGATTGGAAGGATATAGTTAGGATGGGATATAGGTAGATTAACAAGGCAGGGTTTCTATGTATTGCTTCGGAGGTTGTCCTGGAAGTTGCTCTGTAGACCAGGCTGGCCTAGAACTCACAGAGATCTGCCTGCCTCAGCCTCCCCAGTACTGGGATTAAAGGCATGAGCCACCAATGCCTGGCTTTAACATATATTCTTGTGAACTAATTTTAGCAACTATTAGCTATAGATAACTTAAATTGTTAGATTCTTGTATGTCTTCTTTCTGTTTACAATGTTTTGTAAACAGAAAGGGTCTTCTTTCTGTTTACAATGTTTTGCACTCAAATATAAAACTATCCTTATGTGTATATTTTGTATATTGATACAAGATATTTTATTATATTGCACTTTACAGTTCTACTTCTAGTAAAGATATTTCAGTTTTATGTCTGTTGTTGATATATATATATTATATATGCATTTAAAAAAATCATTGTTCTTACTAAATTACTTTGTGAAGCTTCAGCCATTGAGCAACTATATTTCTGACAATTACAGATTATAATTACCCATGGTTCTTATACCAATGAGGTTAGTCATAGATATTTGAGCTTCAAATACTTCAAAGACCTGCAGAATATGGCATTTAAATGTTTTAATATTAGTACTCTGTTGACGTGAGCGACAATTGCTCCTGACAGCACTGAGCTACTCCAGAGAGAATGCTGGGCACTGATGGCACTTCATCTGAAGTTCACTCTCTCCTTGGCTATGGCCTCTTGGGCAAAGAGCTGCCCCCACCTCAACTACTGACTCTGGACATGCTGTCCTAACTAAACTTTCAGGAGATAAGCTTAAAGAAGACTGCTGAGCCTTGCCAAGTCAGGGTAAGGCAGTTTTTCAATTTCTCTGTTCTGAGATAGTCCTTCTGATAATTTAGGCCAAAGTTGTTTGCCCCGACATTGCTGTGAGACCTTGGGTGACTGTCCAGGTAGCCTGTTCTTTCTGTCTTTGCTTGCACCTTTGAAAGTCGAACGCTTGCACTTTCTGCCTACGCTAGTACTGTTAGTTTTCATCTCAGGTCTTTGATGAGGTTGAAGACTAGACAGTCATAGCAATATCCTCTCTTATCTTTAATAGACAAGATTTAGACTTTCCAGATTAGGACTGCTATCAGAGTAATCTCTGTCATGCCTTTACCCTGTATACTGGACATGTTGTATATATCTAGTGCTCAATGTTGTTTTTGCTGATATTAGGTTTTAGTTTGTGTATGTTTACCTTTCCTTTTCCTGGAATATACTTTTTGACATTTGGTATCATTGTATGTAGCTTTTGCATTAGGCTTAAAACCTTCTTCTTTAGACTAAAAGGTAAACTGTAGCGGTCTTGCAGTAAACTTGTAATGGTGGTCACACCCCCTTAGGCATGGCCTCAGGCAGACAGAAGCAGAAAGAGGGAAACTTGAAGCATGGTTTTCCTTTGTACCTTCTTTCTTTCTGGTGGGTCAGCCCATCTGGTAGGAAGGGCAGAGAAATGCTCCTGTGGTTCTTTGTGTTTTTCTGTGTAATTGTTCCCCAATAAGCACCCATTTATCATTTATCTTGGGTCTAGTAAAAAAAATTGCATCCTTGCCTTCAGCCTGGTGTCATTTCAAGATGGGGACATACATTCCATGAAGTGCACCATTCAATAATGTTGTTGTAGAAACATAGAACATCATTCACAAAGCTCAGTTATGCCTAGGCTGTGTGTCTTAGCCATTATCACACATTTGGACCTTTGTTGACAAGTTGTTTTCATGTGCTATGTGACTTAGGAAATAGGAGAGAAAGAAGGTGGTTTTGTGAATCCTAAGATGGTGCAATAAGAAAACATCAGCCAGCTATATTCAGGAGACAAATGCCAGGCTTCCATCTGTCTTAGGGTTTCTATTGCTGTGAAGAGACACCATGACCACAGCAACTCTTATAAAGGAAAACATTTATTTGGGGTGGCTTACAGTTCAAAGATTCATTCCATTATCATCATGGTGGGACATGGCAGCGTGCAGGCAGACATGGTGCTGGAGAGGGAGCTGAAAGTCCTACATCTTGTAAGCAGTAGGCAGTGATCTGTCTCACTGGGAGTAGCTTGAGCATAGACCTCAAAGCCCACCCCCACAGTGACACACTTCCTCCAACACGGCCATAACTACTCCAACAAAGCCACACCTCCTAATAATGCCACTTCCTTTGGGGGCCATTTTTTGTCAAACATGCCACAACATCCATGGGGCTTTTTGGTCACTAGAATTAGGGCATGGCCTTGGTAATTTGTTGTTGCCCTCCCCCCATTCTTTCTGATTTGAGGTCCCACCACTCAACTCTTAGATAAATACAAGGACACTTATTCTTACTTAGGAATGCCTGGTCTTCGCTTGACTTGTTTCTAGCCAGCTCTTCTTAACTTAAATTATCCCATCTACCTTTTGCCTCTGGGCTTTTACCATTCTCTATTCTATATACCTGTCTTTCCTTCTTACTCCATGGTTGGCTGGGCAGCTGCCTGTGGTGCCTTCCTCTCCTTCTTTTCTCATTCTTCCTTTTCCTCCTATTTATTCTCTCTGCCTGCCAGTCCTTCCTATCCTTTCCTGCCTTGCTATTAGATGTTCAGCTCTTTATTAGGCCAATCAGGTGTTTTAGACAGGCACAGTAACACAGCTTTACAGAGATAAACAAATGCAACATAAAAGAATGCAACACGTCTCTGTCTCATTAAACAAATATTCTACAGCATAAATAATTATAACACATCTTAAACTAATATTCCACAACAGTAATTTCCATCATGAGTAAAATGTTTAATGTAGAATTTGCCTGGTAAAAAGATCACTGCTTTAACATTTTTTAATTCATAGGGTATTTTTTAGTTAAATTTTAATTTATTTATCTATTTTGTGTGCATGTACTTGTATGTAAGTGTGATTGCCATGTTGTGAGTGTGGAGGTTAGAGGACAGTTTTCAGGGTTTGGTTCTCTCTCTCTACCATGTAGGTCCTAGGAATCAAGTTCAGGCCAGCAGGCTTGGTGTCAAGTGCCTATACATGCAGATACAATCCACCTGCCCAGTAACTTCCTCTCTTTTGAGACTGGAGCTTACTATGTGACCCAGGCTAGTCTGGAATACAGTATATCACCTAGGCTGGCCTTGGATTTATGATCCTTAGTGACTGGAGTACAGGTGTGTACCACCAAGCCTAGAGAAAACACTATTGTGACCCATCCATCAGCCACAGGAGCTTTTCCACACTTGTTTCAGTGGTCCTAGACAGCACCCAACTAGCAACATCTCCAGCTGTCAAGGAACATTTTCTGATGAACACTGCCTTTGGGACTAGGGAGGTGACTCAAGTGTAAAGGCTGCTCCAAAGTTGGACCTGAGTTTAATCCCTGTAACTCAATGTAAAGGAGAAACAGCTGACTCTACAAAATGTCACCTGACTTCCACATTTGTGTCCTGGCTAGTGTGCATGCACCCCTCTCCAGGCCTCATACACATCGGGCCTGCCCGCACACACACCCACCCACCCACCCACACACACACACACACACACACACACACACACACTGTTGTGGAATATTACTTTAACTGTGTAAAGATGTGTTACGTTTGTTAATGTTGCATCTGTTTAATTACATAAAGATGTATTGCACCTTGCCTGCCTAAGGCACCTGATTGGTCTAACTAATAACCAGTGGCTAGGCAGAAGAGGGGCAGGTGGGGCTGGTTGTCAGAGAGAATAAGTAGGAGTAATCTAGAGAACAGAGGAACAAGAGAAGGGGGAGGAGAGATTAAAAAAAGAAAGAGGGAGACGCCTGGGGCCAACCAGGCAGGCAGCCACCAGCCAAACAGACATAGAGACAGCAGGAAAGTAAGGTATACATACAGACAGAAAGAAAAGAAGGTAAAAAGCCCTGAGGAAAAACATAAAGAGAAACAGATTAAGGCAGAGCATTCATAATTAATAGTAAGTCACAATTTTGGGAGCTGGTTACACACTAATTTTTAAAAAATAAAAAATTGATCAAAACAAAACAAAAAACCCTTCCCTGAGGATCTGAGGATAGAGATTAAGCCCAGTTGTGGAGTGCTTGTCCAACATGCACCACAAAACAAAAAACCCTTCCCTGAGGATCTGAGGATAGAGATTAAGCCCAGTTGTGGAGTGCTTGTCCAACATGCACCATGCTCTGGGTTAGATCCCCACTAGTATACAAGTCAGGCATGGTGTCAAACACTCAATGTTTAGGAGTAGAATCAGCAAACTGAAGCTTAGCACAGGCTCCACAGTTAGTTAGAGTCAGCCTGGGCTATATGAGGCCCTATCTCAAAAACACAAAACGAACAAACAAAACCATGAAAGGAAAATGGCCCTCAAATAGGAGAGCTGTGTAGAAAACAAGGCCCATGGCCAACTGGGGCCAAAGCTATCCCTTGATCTCCTGACCATGTTGAGTGTGGGGCCTGTTAATCCCACCGATTGAGAATAAGACCACCACCACAGTTTAAAGCCAAATTTGAAGCAAGCTTTAATTAAATACTGGCCAGGTGGATGGGCTCTGGCCAGGTTCATATGGAGGTTCATGGGAAAAGGCCCAGAATCAAGTATGTCAAGGGCTTAAGAAGGAAAACCCATAATTCATTGCATTTCCCATCAGGTCCAATCAGAGGCAAGCATACTTCCTGACGTATTTCCTGACTGTGAACCTCCCGCCCACATGTGATCAGGCACATCTGGTGCAGATGGGTCAAACAAACTTATTTAGGGAGTGAAAACATGTGGCTTGTTCTCTCCAAGAAACAGTAGCCTCCAGCATTTCAGGAACTATCTATCTGTCCTTGGGCAAGGGGCTTGCAGATCAGAGGCATTTTTGTTTCTTGGATCTGTACGGCACAATAATTAGGTAGGCCTGAGCTTCATCCTTGGAATCCACATGGTAGAAGCAGAGAAACAACTTCTGAATATTTCCCTTGTACTTCCATAAGCACACTGTGCCCTGCCCCCAAATCAATCAATCAATCAACCAATCAATCATCCCAGAATTTGAGGGATCAGGGTGTACTTCCCTGAATACTGCTAAAGAGGTGTAGCTGAGTCTTCACCCACCCTGATTATGTTTATCTCTGAGGACAGGATGTGTAGAGTACGGAAGCCCTTTTCAGATGGTTAGCCTAGACTGGTTAGGCTGAAGAAGGTGATTGCTGTGAAGCAGTTTAATTTATAATTCCATCTGACACAACCCTAAGTGCCATGTCAGTTGATAATTGCCTCAACAATAACTAGAAAAAAGAACCATGAAAGGTCAAAAAGAGGCAGTGCCCAAATTCCCAGAAAAATTCTGCCCATTTCCAGAAAACATCCAAACATTCCACCCACTTATTAGCCTGCCCCTCATTTCTTTCATTCCACAAGTGTAGCATTCAAGCCCCTTGAGCTGAGAAGTTGTTTTTCACATTTATTGCCTGCTTTCTCCTATTCTTGGCCACGAATAAAAAGTCCCCTTCACTGCTTGATTGGCATTAGTCACAATTCTAAGAGAGACAAAGAAGCTACTTTAGGGGTGAGAAGTGGCAGCAGGCAGGGTAGGCCCAGGAGATGCTAGGCACTGCCTGTTTGCTTGTGGCAGGAGAAGCCATCTTCCCTGGGGCCTTAGGGATCTTCAGACCTAGGCAAAACCATCCCTGGCACTGGAGGCTGCATAGCTTGGGGGAGATCACTTTTATGAATCTTCACTTTCTGTGTGAACGGAGAAGAGTTACAACCACTTTTCAGGGATGTGTCCTGAGGTGTGGAACGAATGTGGAGGGTATGAACCTGCTCTCAGTGTGCGGAACCCAACACTGCTCTACAAGAACCTTACCCCCCTCATTTGTCTACTCCATTACTGTTCAGTTGGAAGCTATGCCTCAGGTCCACTCCTCCCACTCCAAACTCTGCTTCTTCAGAAAAACTGCCAAAAAGTCCAGGCTCCTCCCCTGAAGGTCATGACCATGCCTACAGGGTATTTAAGCCCGGTCCCTAGACCTGCCATGTGATTTCTCCTCTTCCTTTCCCCTGTCTCACCTCTGGGGAGCTAGAAATATCACCTGTCCTTTTTAATTCTGCTTGATTTGGCTTATTGCATAGGTTGGAGAAACCTACTACTGGGGTTTCAAAAACACCTATCAGCCACCTACACAACCTCATTAGAAATTCTGCCCTACCTTGTTTATCTTGGAACACAGGATGATTGAAGGCTAGAAGTTCCTCTTCAGTGCACTAGCTCAACCCATTGAATGGAAGATGACTGCTGGAGTGGAACCTCTAAACTTCATTAGGATCCCATTCATTTACTTAATGACACTCCTCTCAGCTCTATAACAGTTGACAATT
The DNA here is from genome assembly GCA_030556225.1 of Cricetiscus sungorus. Taxonomy (NCBI): domain Eukaryota; kingdom Metazoa; phylum Chordata; class Mammalia; order Rodentia; family Cricetidae; genus Cricetiscus; species Cricetiscus sungorus. The sequence goes on from JANBXA010000132.1 coordinate 6,111,942, forward strand.
GCCATGACAACCAGCAAGAACGGTAAAAGAACTTGTCAGGCAAAACACAGCTCTTGTTCCAGAGAGAATAGGAGATAGTTTATGAGCCAAATATGACTGACCATGGCCCCAGAGCATGGACTCAGGTGACTGAAAATGACATTGTCCACCATGGGATTGGTTATCAGAACTTTTATAGTCACAGAAGGAAACAAAATGTAGATCATTTCATTTACTAAGTGCACTGTTGGGGACATCAGCTAGGCAGTTCACGCCAAGTGGGAGACTATTACTATAGGTTTCAGAGGCTGTCTGGTGACATTATTAGCTCTGGGTTGGCGGAGTCCTCTAATTTCTAGGAATGCATTCCAAAAATGTCACTGGAATGTCAAAGGATGTTGCTGGTAAACTACTATGGATGAATAAAATAAGCCAGAATAATTTCATCTTTCTGAGTAACTATGGAACCTCTAGTTACTCACTCCGCTTACTTCCCTGCACAGATGCTAGCTTGGGCTCTTTAGTGGACTTCAGTTCACAGAACCAGAAGAGGCTGTGCGGGAATTCTGGAGGCGTCCCTGCTGTTCTCTTTAGAGCCTACCCTTCCTCTAGCTGTTGTTTAGAAAGAGTCTCACTGTGCAGTCCAGGCTGGCTTCAATCCCAAACTAATCCTCCCAGGGCTGGCACTATAGTTGTGAATAACCACACCTAGCTCTGTTTTCTCATTTCTTTTACTGTGTCTATAACCAACCTGGCCCCGAGGATTGAGATACTGGCTAGTGACTTTCTCTCCCACTCTGTTCTTGGCCCTTTGCACTGCTTAGACTTGTGATTGGTTACACCATTCTGAGAGGGAAAAGGGACGAAAGTCAAGACTGGAAGATTGATGAGTAAAGAGTCTAGAAGTAATAGGAATTTACAATGACTATGAGAAAGAGGAAGGACCCTGGACATGAGCAGTTGAATTTCCTAACAAAAAATTCTAAGTTCAATCCCCAGCCCCACACACCACACACCACACACCAGTAGCAGTGACACAGACCTGTAATGCCAATGTCTGGGAGGTAGAGACAGAAGGATTAGAAGTTCAAGGACATCCTCAACTATAGAGTGACATTTGACAAAAGAAAAAGAGGAGCTCATGTATCCTTGGCTAACCTTGAACTTGCTATGTAGCCAAGTATGACCTTGAACTCCTGTCTCCATCTCTCAAGTGCTAGAAATCTGCTATTTCTATTTCTATTTAAAATCTCATTTTACTAGCATCTACACAATGTGGGTAGGAACCCTTCCCCCGCAGGATTCAGTGACTGAAGACCTCATCCTGTTACAGCTCTGTCATAAATGATGAGAGATGCTCATATGATGGGCAGTTGTCATATTTAGAGCCCCAGTACAAGAGTGCACATCATCTTTGGTAATTTTTCTAAGTTCTCTGAGGGATGGAGATTACACCCCCGTGGAGAAAAGTAGTTAAGTAATACTTTTTCCCTAAGGTTGCACAGTGTGTGCAGTGGCAGGGCCAGAATATGAGCCCAAGCTAATCCCTGGCTTGTTAAACTAGAATCTAATTTTATTGCTCAGAAGAAATTCTTCCATGCACACTAAGTCTTGTGAAGACCTGGACTGCTCACATTTTATTTGTACTTTTAAATACCATACACTTAATTTAAGAATTAAATACTACATTTGCACAGAAGAACAATCTAGAATTGTGTTTCCCTCCACTCAAGTGGATTGAATTTCCTGTATGACCTTTCTTGAAAGGTCAGGAATAGCAGCATTTAAAACAGGATGGAATGCAACTTTCTAAGTTTTGGTTGTGTAGGTAAAATTTTTATTTCACCTGATAGAATTCTTTGGCCTGAAAAGCCCAAGAGTTTTGAAAAGTGAATTCCAAGAGCATAAAAATATCTGGCTTTCTCTCTGTGACTGACTTTTTAAAATGAGATATATGGAAGACCCAGAGGTGGAATTTAATATTGTTAGAAAACAAAGGACTTCCAAGTCATAGATAGGTAAAAATAGAGAAGTCATGATTTGAACAGCATTTTCTTGGGGTCAGTAAGGGGCAGAGGTGTCAACAGGCAGTTCATTCCTTCCTGTCTAATTCACTGTCAAGCTGGAAGAAAAAAAGATTGTTTGAATACCAATCCCAAGTCATCAGACTCTCTCCTCCCTTTCTCTCCCCTCTCTCTTCGTATTTGTATTTTTTTTCTACATTGCTAGGGTTTCTAGAATAGTGGTAAATTCAGAAAAAAATGTTAATTTTATTACCTTTAATTCACCAAGTACTGCTGGCTTCATGTGGCTTTTATAGTAGATGCTTTTATTCCAATTTGTTGCTTTCAGATAAAGTCTCATTCTGGAGGTCAAGCTGGACTGAAACTCATACATAGTCCAGGATGGACTTGAATACAGAGCAATCCTCCTGCTTCAGTCTCTCAAGTGCTATGATCACAGGCATGAGCCACCATGACTGTTCTTACATTTTTGCTGTTGTTGCTGTTTTTGTTTGGTTGGTTTGGTTGGTTTTTCAAGACAAAGTTTCTCTGTGTAGACATGGCTGTCCTAAAACTTACTCTGTAGACCAGGTTGGCCATGAACTCCTTGAGTGCTGGGACTAAAGGTGTATGCCACCACCACCCTGCTTCCATGCCTGGGTTTTATTCCAGTCTTAACTGCTGGTATCCAGTCTCGGTCACACATTTCATGTTGTACAATGACATAATACAATGATATACAGGTTACAGAATGCTAAGAAAGAGTTAAAGTGGCTGAAAGGCTCAAAGCCACCATGTTGAAAGAAATATGGCGAACTGATGGAGTTAAAGAGAGTCACCTGAGGATCACAGGGCAGGCTGAAGTGTCAGTGGATTCAGACAATCGGCAAATGTGTGAATGTAGCACTAAGCATCTGCATGGCAGACATTGTGCTGAAGAAAGACCTGAGAGTTTACATCTGCATCTCCTGGCAGTAGGAAGAGAGAGATTCTGGGGTTGGCATGGGCTTCTGAAAGCTCAAAACCTACCCTCACGGACACACTTCCTCCATCAAGGACACACTTCCCAATCCTTTCAAATAGTGTCACTTCCTGGTGACCAAGCATTCAAATCTCTGAGCCTGCAGGGGTCATTCCTATTCAAATTACCACGCCCAGCTCAGGCCACCATGTTTATGGCTTCATCATAATGCAAAAATGCATTGAATCCAACTTCAAAACTCTTCATATTCTATAACAATCTCAACACTGTCTTCCTGCATGCTTCCATGCTTCCCAAATGCATCTCATGTCTGATGTCAAAGTGCTTTTAGGTCTGCAACTCCTTTCAGGTTTGTTGACTGCATCACACTTCTCTCTTGGGCTGGTTCCACACCATCCTATTGTCTGTCCTTGGTAGATACCTCACAGCTCTGGCATCTCTCCAACATCTTGGGATCTCCAATGAAATATAGTCTTTACTTTCACAACTTCACAATGGCCTCTCTTGGCCTCCACGAAGGGACACCCATGACACATGTCTGGTCTCAGCAGCTTTCCTTAGTGTAGAGAGAGAGAGATTCCATAATCTCTTTCCTGTACCCTTAACTCCAAAGCCAGAACCACATGGCTGAAGCTGCCAAGTTCTGCCACTTGCTGGGACTGGGACATGCCTCCCTCTTCAATTACATCTAAATCAGCTTTCTGTTGTTGATGGTTTCCTTCAGCTTAAGCTTTTCTTTAATTCCTTTTCATTGGAAACTTAGCTGGGTTGGGGTCTTGCCCAGAGGTCACCACTCCTTTAATTCTATTTAACACCAAGCTTTTCTTTAAACATTTTTGTCTCCTTGAGCGCTGGACTCAGCTCCATTACACTTTCTGGTGCTCCTTCTCTTCTCAAACTGTGAATTGTGTATCTATTTTTTCCCTCTTGTTCCTTTTCAATGTATATCTGCATAAGAGACCCCCATCAACCAGATCACTCGTCTCTAGTAACACAGTCAATTCTATGCTGTCTTGAAATCTCCTCTGCTAAGGCCATAATCCACAACTCTTCAATTTAGCCTCAGACAGATTTTTTTTGGGGGGGCAAGGGCAAAAAGCAGCTACATTCTTTGCCAAAGTATCACAAGACTGATATCTAGGCTACTTCTTATTTTATGCTTATATTCTTTCCCTCTGAAACATCTTGATCTGGGTCCCCCAAGTTCAAGTTGCCCTCAGCACAGTCTTCCGTGCTCCATCTAGTATGGTTCATTAAGCCCTGCTTAATGTGTTCAACTGCTTTCCTAATCCAAAGTTCATATTCTACCTACAAGCAGCATGATCAGGCTGTCACAGAAACACCCCACTCCTGGTATCAACTTCTGTCCTAGTCAGTGTTCTATTGTTGCGAAAACACACCATGACCATGGCTTCCTTATAAAAAGAAAGCATTTAATTGGGCCTGGCTTACAGTTCAGAGGTTAGTCCTTTGTCAGCATGACAGGAAGCATGGCAGCATGTAAGCTGTCATGGTGCTGCAGAAAGAGCTAAGAGTTCTACGTCCAGATCCAAAGTCAGCAGGAAAAGAAAGATTTTGGATTCCGTATGGGCTTCTGAAACCTCAAAACCTACCCTCATTGAAACATTTCCTCCAACAAGGCCGAACTTCCTAATCCTTTCAAATAGTGCCACTCTCTGAGGACAAAGCATTCAAATCTATGAGCTGTGGAGGCCATACTTATTCAAACCACTTCAACATACAACAGGTTTAAACATTCTGAGTTTATAACAATCAAAGCATTGTGTCCTAGGTATGATTGTAATACTGTATCCCAGTGTTTGAATGATGATGTGGTAGCCATTCACACTTTTCAATGAAGAGACACCATGACCAAGGCAGCACCTTCTTCTGGTCTCCATGGGCACTGAATGCACACAGTACACATGCACACATGTAGGTGGATACACATACACAAAAAATAAAATAACCCAAAAACTGAAGGCTCATAGATGTTATATGTTCAAATGTTGTTTTCTTTTTTTTTTTCTGATGCAAAAGTAAAGAGTTGTTTATTGTTTAACAAGCTCACCCCATTAACTCAGGCCCTTCATCCGTTCATCAAGGTAGATGGGCTATTTTCTTTTTTATAACATGTCCATTAGATATAATATCTCTTTCTAGAGTTTGTTTTGTTTGTTTTGAGACTGGGTCTCACATAGTGGCTCAGGCTAGCCTTGAACTAATGGGAATCCTCCTGTTTCCACCCATCATGCTCTGGGATGATAGGACATGAGTCATCATGCTTGGTGTGCTGGTTAGTTTTGTGTCAACTTTGCACAAGCTAGAGTCATTTGGAAAGAGGGAACCTCAACTGAGAAAATGCCTCTAACCAAATTGATTTGGGGGCAAGCCTGTGAGATGAAATTTTGATTGATGGCTAATATGAAAGGGCTCAGCTCACTGTGGGTGCTGCTCACCCAGGACTGGTAATCCTGGGTGGTGTAAGAAAGCAGGCTGAGAAATCCACAGAGAGATAGGCATAAGCAGCAGTCCTCCATGACCTCTGAATCACTTCCTGCCTCCTGGTTCCCGCTCTGGCTTCCCTCAGTGATGGACTGTGATGTGGAAATGTGAGCTGAAATACCCTTTCCCTCTCCAAGTTGCTTTGGTCATGGTGTTTGCCACAGCAATTAGAAACCTTCACTAATGGCTCAGACATTACACCTCAATGTCTCTGCTTTCCTGAGGGTCTAGTTAATGTGTGCTGGCAGGGGTGTGCCTCTCTGCTGCAGGTGGCTTGTCTATGTATGGGGATTCATTGATCATGCTAGCATCGAGCACAGGTACATGACCAGTGGATGGGCAGTAACAATACTTCTGGGGATAACTGGTCACAGGATGTGATAGCTGTGGTTAGGATATGAGTGAGTACCAGAGGCTACCTGACTGACAGCTCTATTATGTGTTGTCTGAGAGTGGATATCAGTGCTCTGACAGGAATGTCACAATTGCAGACAGGATCACAGGTGGAAGATTAGCTTTTCTGCTAATCTCCAAAGCTGTTACCGTGTTCAAGACATATTACATGTTTAAGACACCGGTAAAGTCCATATGGTAAACTCATTTGTACTTCTAATTACAGGGGCAGAGACAGTTGGTTTTTTAATTGCTGTAATGTTTTTCTGTGTCATTCTGTCACATAGGGTTTTTCCTCTATTGATGCAGAGATCCCCTGTGAGGAGACATAGCCTTTAGTGTAGTTTTGGTGTGTACTTTGAAATGTAGTGTGTTAGGCTGGTTCTGTTCCTTTATTTCTATACTTCTTTATTTTTAAAAATATCTTAAGCCCATAAAATTATTTTTATTGCTACTTCATAACTGCAATTTTGCTGCTATTATGAATTGTAATGTAAATATCTTGTTGTGCCCAAACCCTGAACCCCCAAATCACCAAGGGACCCATTCTGATGCAAAAGCAGAGTCTTTAATCAATTAACGAGTTAACTGTAATGACTCAGTCCAACACGGCAGTTGGAGTGGGAAGGATGGAAAGGACAAGGGCTTTATTGGAGTAGACCAAGGGGAGTGTCTGGGGCCTGCGATAATCTCAGAATCGGTGCACTTCTGGGCTTGGGTGACCTGTCCTGTGTTGATTGATCTACTGGTTGCTATGACCTATAGGCTCTCCCAGGGCGGTTGCCATGCTCTGTATGTCACTGTTACCATAAAGCACACCCAGAGCCCACTAGCTAACTTCTGATTGGTTCCTTGCCACATGGAGGGTATCTGACCTACCAGTGACTAGGAAGTTTGGCACATGTTGCTGAGTCAGAGATCTACATCTTGCTGAGTCTTTCCTGCAACCTGTCATGGCTGCCAAAGCAGGGGACTGGGTGAGGGTCTGGTCCCTTCAATCTGATATGCGACTGGATATCTGATATTTGACTCCTGTTGAAAGACCAAAAGCAAAGTTAAGGAAACCCCTCACTTAAAATAAAGGACAGTCTGACCTAGAAAATCACAGGCAACTTCCCTCACAGGGCCCTAAGATAGCAGGATACCAAGAATTCACACTGCCCCTCCTGTCAGTGATAGTGTTAGGATGGAAAAATTTAGCCTAATTCCCCAGAAAACCCAGGAAGCTGGGAGTCTTAAATCCCAAGCTGATGGTCACCTACTTTAATGTTTACAGTAGTGAATGAACACCCAGAAGCCTGTGAGAAAGCAGACTTCCTGGGCTAAGGGCAGGGTTGGATACTTTAAAGTAATTGGTCTGCACTGGATGCTACGAGGTGATTGGTTCATGATGCGCGGGCTTTGCTGTAACCCTATAAAAGCTGTCTCAATTCTGTGCTAGGGGTCGTCGCTAAGCCCTCTACCCTGAGTGGTGTATGGCTGATGACCCCAGTATACTGGAATATAAAGGACCTTATGAGTTTGCATCAAGACCGCTTCTCGTGAGTGATTTGGGGGGGCCGCCTTTCCTGAGTGGGAGCGCGAGGGACCACGCTCTCGCGGGTCTTACAATAGCTGCAACTCCAGTTTGCCCAGACAAGGTTAATTAGCACACCCCCAGGCCCTAAGGTCCTGCTGAGCCAAACAGTGAGACCATCCGGCCTCAAGGAGAATAACCCAGGACTGTCACATACTCAGCGGACAGGGAGTCACAGCCCACCCTAAGCTTGTAGTTTTTTCCTTTAAATATACCTGAACCCAGAAAAATGTTGCATCTCTAGCCTGTGCTGAAGGAAGCTCGTTTGCGCAAATGTGTCCCTTTCATTAAAGCCTCTTGAGTGTTGCAGCAACTGGACTGGACTTTGAGCTCTTGGGGGTACCAACCAAAACTGGGAGACTCCTCATTCTGAGGGTCTTACACTGTGAAAGGGTTGTTGGACCCCAAAAGGGGTTGTGACCCACAGGTTGAGAGTCCGATGCCAGGCAGTTTATTGTAGGCATATATAAACACAGTACACTTTGGGAAGAGGTTTCCAGGCAACAACCATCCAGTTCCAGGTGCACAATAAAGCCTAAAGTGTGACTATGTAGAAACTCATTTACAAAATGTTAATCCCACTGACTGAGAATAAAATTACTACCACAGTTTAAAGCCAGATTAGAAGCAAGCTTTAATTAAATACTGGCCAGGTGGACAGGCTCTGGCCAGGTTAATCCTAGGTTTCTAGAAGACGGCCTCAACTCAGGGTTTATAGCGGCTTAAGTATTTCCCATCAGGTCCAATCAGGGGCAAGCAAACATCCTGACATATTTCCTGCCTGTGAAACTTCCACCCACATGTGATAAACACATCTGGTGTAGATGGATCAAACAAACTTGTTTAGGGGAGTAAAAAATGTGTGGCTTGTTATCTCCCATAAACAAAGTCCTCCAACATTTCAGGGACTATTTATCTGTCCTTGGGCAAAGGGCTTAAAGGCATTTTTTTTTATTGGATTTCTAAGGTATAGTAATTAAAACTTAAAGTATAACTTTGTCTCTCACAAAAGTGCATGTGACCATGAGGGTGGGTTCTATAGCTTAAGGGCCTGGGATCTGGAGATAGTGAGTGCAGAGTCAGCAGGTGATAACTACATGTGACACATTATAGGGCCCTGAGGCACCTTGAGCAAGCTTGAACTATTGGCCAGAACTTCTTGCCCCAGAGCTGTATTGGTACTCTTCCTGTCCCCCAGGGTTGTCATTGGTACTCTTCCTGTTTTGCTAACACACACCTGGTGGGGAGGAGCTAAGCCTGACAATCCTGTAACTTTCCACTGTGCAATAAGTCAGTATATAAGCCCATTCCATCTCAATAAACAGCATTGAGTATTCAGCATTCAGACATTGCTGTGGAACAAAGGACCTGCTGTCTTGTCTCTTATTTCAATCTCTAGGCCTTTGCAGATTCGTGAAACAGATCATACCGCTGGCGCTACAACACATCCCTTAAGGATGGGTTCTTTTGACTGAGAGCTTAGACAAAGGTTTAGTGAGGGAGAATCTAGGATAAATGTTTTGGGGAAATTAGGTGAGGTCTGTGCCTACAGATTGCGAAGGTCACTGGGTAATTAACAACATCCACTCCCAGCTTTCTGGATGGAAAACAGGACTTTATTTCCTCTATTGAGGAGACACCCCTGGATTACTAAAATTCCTGGTTTCGCCTGTGTTTCTCTGTGAGCATGAGAACTTTGTAGCTTCTACATGTAGACCAGGCTGGCCTCAAACTCAGAGAAATCCTCCTGCTTCTGCCTCCCTGATGCCACCACACCCAGCCTATAGTTCAATTTTGTAATTAATTTTTTTAAATGTGTGGATGTTTACCTGCACTGGTACCTTTGTACAATGCATGTGTCTGGTACCGAAGGGAGCCAGGAGAGAGCCTGGAGTTACAGATGATTGTGAGCTGCCATGTGGGTGCTGGGAACTGAACCTAAGTCCTCTGAAGAGCAGCCAGTGCTCTTAACCACAGAGCCCCCCCCCATTTCCTTTGTCTTTCCAACTTGTCCCCATCAGCACAAAATGGTCCTTCCGGAATCAGCAACCATTAACTCCCTACAGAACCCCAGAGAGGGGTGGGGCCTTGTGAGCCCTCCCTTAGGGAATAAGCTTTTTTTTTTTTCTTTTATCCAAATGACATGATCTTCCTCTGTAGCCCAGGCTAGCTTTGAACTCACTGGGTAGCCCAGGCTGGCAAGGAACTCTGGGAAGTCCTCATGCCTAAGCCTCTTGAGTGCTGGGACTGCAGTGAGCACTCCAGTTTCTGTGTCATTTGGTATGTTTCTTTCTTATTTCTTCAAAGGAAGAGAGATCATTCCCAGAAGCCATCTCTGTCTTGTGGGTTTACATTCCTAGAATTGTCTGGGTGGTTTGCTCTTGTTTAGTGTGTCCTATTAATCTACTGTGGAGAGTAATTTTCATCTTGGTATGCTGTTTGTTAGACATATCATAGTGTTAGATGTGAAAAAAAATTTTTTTTTACCTGTATGTGGCCCTGATTTGGAAGGAGTTTTGTCATGAGTTACCTTGTGTGAGCCAGACAGTTTTGATGACAATCTAAATGTTTGTAATATGTCATGCATGGTCTGGCAGCTTGCTTATGCACTCATGAGTGAGACTTGGACGTTCTGGTACAGCTGTTAGTCTGTTAGCAGAGCTTTCTTTTCTCCTCCCCTCCTCTCCCTCCTCCCCACTCCTCTTCCTCCTCCCCACTCCTCTCCCTTTGAGACAAGGTCTTGTTATGATCCATTTTCTGGTGTTTTTAATGGCTTGATCTAGAGCCATCCATTTTAAGTTACCTCTAAATTTTGTGAGTTCACAGTAAGGATTTGTTGCTCTCTAGACTCTCCCTCCCTCCCTCCCTCCCTCTCTCTCTCTCTCTCTCTCTCTCTCTCTCTCTCTCTCTCTCTCTCTCTCTCTCTGTGTGTGGTGTGTGGTGTGGCTATGTGCATATATGTACTAGAGCATGTGTGTGGGTGCACTGGTATGGGTATATGTGAGGAGGGTGATATTGGTTTGTTCTCTCCCTTGTATACTAAGGCAAGCTCTCTTGATGAACCCAGAGTTTCCCCCAGCCGACTAGTCTAGCTAGCTAGATTGGCTAGGGATCATATTGGGGTTGCAGACAGGACACCATGCTCTTCCAGCTTTTTATGGGTCTGGAAACCAAACTCCAGTCGTCATTCCTGCATGGTAAGCACTTACTTCCTGAGCCATCTCCCTGCTCCATCTTGCTCTTCACACATTCCAGTCCAATAGAGAGTGAGCTCTGTTTGGGTGGTTGGTTAATTGTGAAACTTACTTAGTGGGTTATGCTGTAGACTTGGGTTTTCAGCTAGAAAAGGATATTTGAATCATTTCAAAGATACTTAGGATTACAACATCTGTGCCTCCATCCCACAGTGTCAAAGCCACTCAACATCTGTGGTCTGTTTCTGTACCACACAACATCTGTCTAAGAGCTTTGAAGTTCATCCCTCCTCTGTCTTCTGCTATGTTTGTTCATGGTTATAATATATTGCTGTTTTTCTAGTGTTAGTTGGTCATGCCACAAAGGGCTCGTCCAGGGATCATTAGAGTCCCAAAGGTCCTCAGGATGCCTTGTGGCCTCAGCAGCACTTCATTTCCTTGTTAACATAGTTTTTATGTTATCTGGGGATAGATGTCTGCAAAGCATAGCATGGGGTGTTCTGAAACCCTTTCAGTGCTGTTGCCCTTGTGACTGCTGCGATCAATCTGAGGCACCTTTAAACAATACTCCACGCGCCTCTTCTCTTAGTAGTCCATGTAATAATGGGTTTACATTATTAGGATCCTTTACATCCAATTTTACGCTTGTTGGGACTGCTCTCTTTTCTTTATTCCAACTTCTCTTTGGGTGTCATGGATGACAGAGGTAGGGACTACTTCAGTGCTTCTTCTCTTCCCTAGCCCATGCCATGTCTTTCTTTCAAGAATTAACTTGTTTGTGGTAGGTTTCTCCTGGCTGTTCTTCTTTTATTTCTTTTTTCTTTTTTGTTGTTGTTTCTGGTATTGTTTATTTGCTTGTGTTTTTCAAGACAGGCTTTCTCTGTGTAGCCCTGGTTGTTTTGGAACTTGCTCTGTGAACCAGGTTGGCTTCAAACTTGGAGATCCACCTGCTTCTGCCTCTGGAGTGCTGGTGTAACATACACCAGCACTCCAGAGGCAGAGTGGCACAGACTTGCAATTAGCTAATTAGCAGGCTAATTGCAGGTCTGTGCCACTAGGCCTAGGGATAGCCCAGCTTATGTATGAAATCCTAGTTACATGATGAGGCTTGCTTCTCTTCCTGCTGCTTAGTCTACTTCCTTTGCCAACCAACTCCTTAAGAGCTGCAGCCCTCTGTAGAAAAGGCAGGGAGCCTTCCTGCTCCATCAAGCACCCATGAGACAAGTGTTACTATGAATGGTGTTGGATTACACTACATGTGAGTCAGGCATCAGTAGTGGCTACAAGCATCAAGTCTGTTTATGTGACTTTGGTAGGGTTTCAGATTTTGTCTCTATCACCAAATGGTTTATTTTACTTGAAAAAAAAATTTTTCATGTATTGCCAATTATTTTGCCAGTAGTGTGTTTACTCATTAGCATCCTTCTCGAATGGATGGAACCCTGCCAGCTGCATGAAGGGCTGTGGTTGAGCTGTCCAGAAGCTAGATAGATGTGTTAATGTGTCAAGGCTCATAAAGAGCAGTCCATTTTGTCTTGCCTCAAGATCAGAGAATTCAAAACTGTCCTTCGACCTATAGGTCTAAAGCTTGGCTGCTGCAGGATGTTTCTACCTTGGGAGCAGATGTCTTTATCTAAGTAACAACAGACTTGGGCTCAGTTGTGGCTACCAAATATCTGGAGGGTTAAGGGAAATAAATCTGTTTACCTCTTAAACATGAATAATAGAAGTCTTCTGTCATTGTCCCCACTCTTGGTTGGGTACTTAGGAATGTTGAAGAATAAACTTGGGGCATTCAGTATGGACTGGATTTGCCCTCTTGACTCTATCCTATGTCTCTGTCTTCTCTTAATGTCTTTAGCTAGGCTTTCTCAATCCACACTCACCCTCTCAGGTACAAACTGGGCAAGTAGGCTGTTTCCAGCAACAGCCCCCGCAAAGACGGCTTCCCACATTAATGTCTCTCCACGATGTCAAAGTTTATCAAAAATAATAAATTCACATGCTAGGTCCATTGCATTGACTTTAATTTGCCACGTACTATGGATTTCACTTGATATCCACAGTCACTGGTAATTGCAGGCTCTTCTGTTCCAATTCAATTGCTCATATTAACTCTTGGGTCACATATAGCAGCACTTCACACAATTGTATATATTACAGAATGACTGAGTAAGGTCTAAGGAGACTGAAGAGCTCAAGGGTGCCTTATTAAAGACAAGATCAGCGATCTGATGAAGCAGAGTACCCACAGGTCACAATATTGACATAACAATGTGGTCATAGGCATGCTGTAGCACCAGACTACCAAAGACCAGTACAGAGGGCTAGTTTCAGGTTTCCTGGGTCCAGATGGATAGTAGTAAGTCAAGCAGGGTGACTATGCGCAGGAGACAGAGTTACAGGTCCTCAGCTATAGACCCCATGCTGCATGCACCAGATGGCTGATGATGATTAGTAGACAATTGTCTCTAGTGTTACTTCTTGTGATGGCTAATCTTGGTTGTCAACTTGACTACTGGAATCAACTAAAACCCAAGCAGCTGGGCATCTGTGAAGGATTTTCCTCATTGGATCATTTGGAATGGGAAGACCCATCCTATATCTGAGCCACACCTTCTGGTGGCAACCCACATAAAAGGACATAAAAGAAGGAAGCTTTTGCTTTTTGCCTGCTTGTCTTTACTCTCACTGGCAGGTTCACCTATCCTATTGCTGATGCACTCCTTTGCTGGGGTTAGAACCTCTTCCTTCAGGATTCCAATGTAGACTAAAGACCAGTGGCTCTCTAGGAATCCCCTGGGACTCCTGCACCAGATTGGGACTTCTGAGATGTCCAGTCTCATAGACTGAACAGATCTTTGCCTTTCTATTGGGAAATAGTCATTGTTTGACTATCTGGACCACAGCCACAGCCTGTAGGCAACTCTAATGAATCTCCTTTTAATACATACATACATACAATACATACATACATACATACACACAAACACACATCACACATATATACACACTCACAGGAGCACACACACACTTATTTCTTAATTCAGTTCTGTTCTTTTGGAGAACTCTGAAGATAACACTTCCCTTTATTTCCTATCAGTCATATAAGGGGAATCACACCAGTCACTGATCTGTTGGTTTTGGGGAGTTTTTGGTGGGCCTGGTGTAGTTTTGATACACCATGTGTTTCTGATTTAATTTGTTTAAAAAAGTCATTTACTCAGTACCTCATGATTTTTCTCCCTACAGATAGTATGTGGGGACAACACACACTCACATGGGAACATCAGACATTCACATAGGGACAGCACACACATGGGTGTTGAAGGACAATTTGTCATAGCTCCTTCCTTCCAGTGTGTGGGTTCTAGACTGAACACAGGTCCTTGGGTTTGGCAGCAAATACCTTTTCCTACTGTGCCATCATGCAGGCTCAGAATTGGCAGAAGTAAGATGCAGATCCATTCTGCCTCAGCACTGGTGCTCCAAATGGAGCAAGCTTCTGCTTATAGATGGATCACTCAGGACAAGGCCCAGCCTGTAGGCGACACTGCTCTGCAACATGGCATAAATGCCTGTGCAGCCCCTATGCATTCATATTTCCTTTTTCCCTTTTCCTTTTTTCATTGTTCCTTCATGCCTTCCTTCCTCCTCCATTCCTCCCTTTATTTCCTCTGTCTTTTTGTCTCTTACCTTCTTTCCCTTCCCTTCAGATGTCATTTTCCAGCAATGGCTGATGGGTTGGACAATAGTACCCTGTTGAGACAGAACTTCCATCATTTCACTTTCTCTTCTTGGGAATGCCTTACATGTGAGTCCCCAATCTTTTCTGTAAACATCCGCACCAGGAACTCTCAGCTGTGCTGTACCCCACTGTCTCCTACAGGGACCGAGGCCATCTCCACAGTACCACAGCTAAGCATCCCTTGTCTGGTACACTTTTTCAATGCTTTGCTTACCCACTTCTTCCTAGATGTGGGGCTCACTTTTGTCATGCTCTTCTGTGGTGTAACACCATCACTTTTGCATCTTTATTAAAACACCTCCCAACCCACACTGGGCCTGGGAGTTTCCACACCTGTTCCTGGATAAGGGGCAGGGGAAAGACCCTAGGAACAGATCCTAGCTCTGAAAACCCCAAGTCTGTGATTTTGATGAAGTTACTTCCCCACATAGATCTTACTTCTGCAACTGTCTATAAGGACAGGGCTGCCCATCCTTGGGGATCTGGGGTTTTCTGGATCTACAGACGTGGGGGCTTTCCTTCATCCAGTATTTCTGTAGGAAACGCTGACAGTCAAGGTATGTATTTTGACATAATCAGCATTATCTCATTTGAGATTTTCTGGATTCTCAGCTAGCAGGAGTGAGGGGCTTTTCCCTTCCACATTCCCAGAGTTTTTTATTTTTATTTTGTCTTCTGCCTCAGTTCTCCTAGGGCTATTGACCTGAACTTCCTTGGGTTTCAGCTTTCTCAACATGAGACCTCTGTCCCCCGGAGCTCTCCCTCTCAACATTGATTGCAGTTGTCCTGGCAGAACGAACTAAGTGGTTTGTGGTTTACCCTCTGCCTCCTACTGGGATGCCACCTCTTTCCGGGCTATGACACTGTCTGGCTTGGTCTCCTCCATGTATGGTCCCAGTAAATAGTTGTTGAAAGAATGAAATGAATATAAAAGGAATATCTTCCTGCCCTAGGGCAAAGGTCTACATCTTGAGGGATGGCAAACAGAGTTACTGTACCTGCCTAGTATGTCCTTCTCTCTCCCTGGAAAACCAGCTGTGATTAGTGTCCAAGTTTGGTGAGTGAAGGTTGGCATCTGTAGAAAACACCTGAAGACATTTCTACCTGGTGAAAGATCCATCTCTTTTCTCCAGCTCATCTAATCCTACCGTCTGTGAAGGGTTGGGACGATTCATCAAAAGCAATGTTCCCCAGAGTCAAACCCACCCCTCTGACTTGGGAGGATGTTCTGACCTGTAGGATATTCTAAGGAGGTAAAACATTTCATTCTGCAGTGAAGCTGTTAAACTGAGGACATAAACAAAGTGGAGATATTGTCACCAATACTGCCATTTTAAGGGGCCACTTTGGAACTTACCATCATACCCAATATATATAAAAATAAAATGCAATAAAAATACAGGCCCATTAAGAGGTGAACCCTTTCCTCAGTCAAGAGAACAGGATCTCTAGCCTGGTGGACACTAACATTCCAGGTGGGCAGGTCAGTCAGCTGGCCAAGGAACTGTAAGGTGGAGGGCAGATCCACCTTAATTGGTGCTCAAGTAATAGGAGGAATAATTATTGCTTTAATGAGATAGTGTACTTTTCTTATGCAGAATTCCTGTCCCCTAGGGCAACTATGAACAGAGATGCAGATATGTAGCCTCTGTGAAGTCTGTCCACTTCTCTGAATTGCTCTGAAATTTGTGACTTTTCCTTTCTAGGCACCTGTTTTCTCAACATGCTTTCCCTAATTCTTTGTGCCTCACGTTTCCCTAAAGATTCCTCTTTGCTCTGTGGCTGTTTGTTTGCCACAGGTTTCTGTGATGATTTGAATGAGAATGGTCCCCACAGACTTGTATATTTGAAATTTGAATGCTTAGTCACCAAGGAGTGGAATTTAGGATTAAGAAGGATCAGGAGATGTGTGCCACTGGGGGTGAGTGCCCCAACCCTTGGGGCCTAGTTATTCGTGGGTCGAGGTGGGCTAGAACCTGAAAATAATGGGAGAGAAAGAAGACAGGAGACCAAGCAGTGGATTTGTCAAGGTCTAACTTTATTGGGCATAAAGAGGAGTTTTTAAAGCAAAGTGGGGAGGAAATGGAGAGGAGTAGCTCTGCCAACTCTGGGGCTCTGGTAATCATTCCAGACCATAAACGTCTGCTTATCTCAGTTCCTGGCACCAGGCCCATCTCAGTTCCAGGCACTCGGTTTATCTCAGTACCTGGGGTGAGTGGAAGAGACCGCCTACCAAGCAGGTTCCTGTATACCAAGATAAGGCTCAATTAGAGTTTTAAGGTGTAAGCAACTCTGCAAGAGGATGTGACTCAAGGCCGGCTCCCAACAGGTGAGCTTTCAGATTTCAAAGTCCACACCTGGAGTCTCTCTACCTCCCTATCTACACATCAGGATGTAGCTCTCAGCCACCGCCCCAGTACCATGCCTTCTGCCATGGTGATAATGGACCAACCCTCTGAGGGGTTGCTTTTGTAAGAGTTTCCTTATTCAGGCTGGAGAGATGGCTCAGAGGTTAAGAACACAGGATCCTCTTCCAGAGGTCCTGAGTGCACATGGTGGCAGCACACAATCATCCCTAAAGAGTTGTTTTGTTCTTGGTATCTCTTAAAGCAATAGGACAATGACTAAGATCCCTGTACTGGAGTTATAAAAACAAAAAACAACAATAACAACAAAAAGGAACCTCTAATAAAATATCTCAAGTTTCCTTTTGAGTCCATTCTTTCATTAGCTAGTTTGAGAACCCACAAGGGGACTTCAATTCCTTTTAACATGTGGTAATTCTTTGGGGACTCCCTCAAATTTCTGGTAAAACTATTAGTGTTTTCTTAAATTTAGTGTGATGGGAAGGGGCTTGTGTATGGAGCCAGAAAATGGCTTGCTATAGTTAGTTCTCTCCTTGTAGCATGGGAGTCTGGGGATTGAACGTAGTAGCAAGCAATTGTACTCATGGGCCCCTTGGTCAGCCCTTGTTTTATTTTGAGCCAGGGTTCTTAGCTGCGTAGACTGGGCTAGCTTTGAATCTGAGGCAATTCTCCCACCCCAACTCTTGCATGCTGGGATTATAGACGTGCACCACCATGTCTGGCCCTCAAAACCCCTCAAGCAGGGTGTAATGGTACTCACCTGTAATTCTAAGCACTTAGAGGGTAGAGGCTGGAGCTCAGGGGCAGCCATAGTGACAGAACAAGTTCAGAGTGAGCTAGAGCTGCACAAGATACTCTTGAACAAACCAAAAGCTTTGGTAGAGAGGATTTCAGAGAGGGGAAACCATGATCAGAATGTAGTGTATGAAAAACATTATTTTAATAAAAACAAAACAGCAACAAAATCGCATCCCATCTAATGGACAGAACAGTCCAAACATTATGTTCTCCAAGTGGAAAATAATGCACTTGGCAACTCATGTTCACAGATTTAACTGTGGCTACTAATGAGCTCCTGTGAGCATATTTGCAAGACAATAATGCCTAGATTGATTTCCATCAGAGGGCCCATTGTAACGGCTGCTGTCCTAGTTTTAGGGACAGCTACTTAGGGACGTAGCTACTATAGCTATGTTAAAACATCATGCCCAACAGCAAGCTGGAAGAAAAGGGTTTATTTGGCTTAGACTTCCATATCATTGAAGGAAGATAGGACAGGAACTCAAGCAGGGCAGGAACCTGGAGGCAGGAGCTGAGGCAAAGGCCATGGAGGGGTGCTGCTTACTGGCTTGCTCCCCATGGCTTGCTCAGTGTGCTTTCTTATAGAACCCAGGGCCACCAGCCCAGGGATGGCCCCTACAAAGGGCTGGGTCCTCTTCCATCAATCACTAAGACTTACAGGGTTGCCTACAGCCTGATATTATGAAAGTATTTTTTTTATTGAAGTCCCTCCTCTCAGATGACTTTAGCTCATGTCAGACTGACATAAAATGAGCTAGCACAACCGCCTACACTCCTCATTCCTGAGCTGATATGGACCCATGATTCCATTCTCAGCCTTGCTCCACTGGGGTTTCCCAAGTTTTGCAACAGCGTTTGGTGAGTATGTAGGCTCTGTGAATCCCTCAGGAATCTAAGCAGGACTCTGTTCCTTTAGCATAGGACACTCCAAAATGTGTACCATCATCAGGACATCAAGTTACAACTTAGCTATAGGAAGGAGATAAGAAGTGTATTTCTTAGGGCTAGAGACATGACAGCAGTAAAGAGCATTTGTTGCTCTTGTAGGATGTGAATGTTACAGCTCTGAGGGGAAATGCTTCTCCAGTGGAAGTGTTACAGCTCTCTTCTGAGGTTGGGGAATGTTCTGAAGAGAAGGGTACCCTGGCAGTCGGGAGCCAAGGAAGCCAGATGGAGGGAAGGGGAGCTGAAGAGGTGGACTCTAGAATTTGGAACTAAATATGTTGGCTGGCAGAAGCCAACAGAAACAAACGATTAGCACACACCTTAAGAGAGTCAAATCAGCTGGGCAGTGGTGACACATGCCTATAATCCCAACACTGGGGAGGCAGATCTCTGTGAGTTCTAGGCCAGCCTGGTCTGCAGAGTGAGTTTCAGGACAGCCAGGGCTACACAAGAAACCCTGTCTCGAAAAACAAAACACAAACATATTTCTTCTGATTTGCTGACTGAAAAACTTTAGCCAACATCAGATATTTTTGTTTTCGGGCTTTTTCATCCCTCCCACAGTACACCTTGAAGGCCATAGCTGAGACTTCTGCCTGTGGAGTCAAGAGTATTTCTCTAAACTTTTAAGTTTGGCCCGAATCAGGGAAACTCTGGGAGAAGAAGTAGGTCATAAGGAGTTGTTTTCTATCTGGGGGTTTGGGATCCAGACTGGTGTATTGTAAGAGGGCCTTTGTGAAGCAATCTAGGAATTGAGAAGGTTTTTTTTTTTTTTTTTTTTTTTCTTTTTTTTTCTTTTTTTTTTAATTTTGCGTTTGTTCTGGATGACTGTAGTGCCTGCACTATGATCTGTTTCATGAATCAGGTGAAGGCCTAGAGATTGAAATAAGAGACAAGGATTGAAATAAGGTCATTTGTTCAATGGCAATGTTGGAATGCCGAAAGCCATTTATTGAGGGGATGGAGTGGGCTTATACACTGACTTACAGCACAGTGGAAAATAACAGGCTTATCAGGCTTATTAGCTCCTCCCCTTAGGTGTGTGAGGTGTGTGTTAGCAAAACAGGAAGAGTACCAATCACAACTGGGGGGGAGGACAAGAAAACAGGAAGAGTACCAAAAATAGGTCTCGGGCAAGAAATTCTGGCCAACAGCTTCAGGCTTGCTCAAGGTGACTCGGGGGTCCATGCAGGGCCCTACAGATGACCTCTTGGATTTTCTCATAATTTACTACTTTTAAGGCAGCCTTGTGGAGACCAGCCAAAAGACAGGTTATAAATTGATCCCTAGAAAGGATGCCCCTGAGGGCATTATAATTTCATTTAGGGTCCCAGTTAGGTTGGGTGACATTGTTTGGTGGATTTCGTCTGCTCGTGCCCTAACCTGTTCCCAGACTTACTTGAACTCCTTAGGGAGAAGATTGTTGGCGAGAATCATGTAAGAATTGGCAGCATAGGATCTCAATCTCCTTTCTATTTGAGCATTCACTTAACGAGAAGGGGACATGTACTCTAACTAAGCCATCCATCCAAGCAACCTCCCTCAAAAGCAGAACTGTATTAGGCCCTAGGGGGTATAGGATAAAGAGATTTTCAAACTGGTCTCCAATGACTTTATTAGATCATAAACAATATATCACAAGGGGAGGTAAAGGGGTCCCATGGCAGAGCAGGAGGACTAAGGGCTGCCATTGGGCTCAAAGTGAGCTCCTGAGAGGGTTGACTTGGACAGCCTATGAGCAAAGAGGGAGAAAGGGAGACCAAAAATGCCTGAGACAGGAAGAAGGGACCATGGTTTGAGGCTGGTAAGGATTAGGCTCATGAACATGACTGAAAATTGAGGAGGAATCGTCTGCTTTGGGCCTCATAGCTAGAAGGAATAGCTTTTTCCTTGGTTGGCTTATGACAGGTGGTCACTTTTAATCAAGATAAGAGTGAAGTCATACAGTAAAATCTATCCTTCCTAACCCTAGCAAAGATAGCTGTCAGCCACGTGACTGCCTCCATCCCAATGGGAGACAGCAGCTAAGATAGTGTTGGACCCTAATTCCAGGGTCCTGATGAGCCAGTGGGAGAGCCCTGTGACACAAACACCAAAATCAGGAGATGTAACAAGCAAGAGATGTTTATTGAACCAGTGCACTCGGGTGACAGCAATCTCGGGGAAAGCTGCACACCTCTCAAAGGGTTCAGGCTCCTTTTTATAGAGACAAACCACAAATCAGCATACATGCATGGGGCACAAGGTGATTGATTACAAAGTATGATCTCATGTTTGAGAGACCACCCAGGTATGACCTGTTCTTATTCAAAGGATAAACCATAGAATGACTTGGAAAGTCCCCAGACTGTCCTTTGGCCAGGAGTGACCCAAACAGTGCTGTTCACCTGGGACCATTTGTTCCAGTGTTGGGGGCCTATTTCCTTGTTGTGGGCCAAGACCTGGGAGAGACTTCACTTCAGTTACTTCACAAAAGATTGATGATTCAGTTACTAGCCCTATTTAACTGAATCAGCCTAGCATGACCACTAGCCCCATCACCATAGTAACTTTCTTGTTCTCATATCTGTTCTTTCCTCCCATGTCAAATGTCCACTCTTTATGATTTTCTATATTCTGCTTGTAAGAACTGTTTTCCTGCCACTTTCCCACATCCTTGCTCTGCAAACTAAAATCTTTCAATAGTAGCAAGCCACATTTCCTTGAAGATTGTCTATGTATAGATTTTTAACTATGAAGCCAGGTGGTATGAACTTTAAGTTAACCCCTTTGTTACAGACTTTACAGGTTTTTAATCATTACCAATATGCTTACAAATCCTCAGGTAAAATTTATACTTTACCAAAAGGGTATGAGACAGGTAGCAATAGTCCCCAATAGGAAAAGTCTACCCCTTTAATTTGTTTTACTTTCCTTTCTCTGTCACATGGTCAGGTGGACTACCTGACTATGTGACAGAGATTTTGGAGAAAACCTTAAACAGACAAACAAACAGGCTTGGGTCTAGAGGAGTGGAGCCACACCCAACTCTAGAAACAGATTTTAATTCAAGTGGGGCAACATAAAACAACAGCCTAATGCTATTCATACCTGCAATACACCTGAACCCCTTTAAAACTGAATCTAGTAAGCCAAGGACAAAGAAAGCGTGGAGATAGGTTTTTTGTTTCTTTGTTTTTGTTTTTTTTTGAGCTCTGGTTATAGACAAAGAGAGCTGAGATAAGCACCAGCCAGTGAAGGGTGTGGGCAGCTTCTGCTGCCCCCCCCCCTCCTGCTAAGTCCAGCTTCCCACTGTCAGGACCCCGCCCACTAACACACACACACACACACACACACACACACACACACACACACACACACACACACACTCCCCTGGGGCAGACAGGACTTTTCCTGTCTCCCTCTTCTCTTCTGTCTTCTCTCTGTCTCTGTGTCTCTTTACCTCTGTTTTCTTGCCTTCCTCTTCCCTCCCTTTTCTAATATAACATCTAATTTAAGCTCCATCTGCCTGGCATGTTTGTCCCTCTGCCTCTGTCAACCTTGCCTGCCCAGGAATCCACCAAGGTTCCCCTCAAACATTATGATAACAGTTACCTCACTCAGTGGGGGTTAGGGGCTTAGCCTGAGGAGAAACTGGTACTAGAGCTTTTGTGGAGGCCAGAAGGTAAGGACAGGACAAAAAATGGAGCCCTGGGGAGTGGGTGTGTCTCATCCATAGGAAAGGGCTGGAGAATGGAATCACAAAACCCAAGAGGGCCTAAGGGAACTGCAGGATTGCAGCTGCAAGGGTTGGGGGATGGGGTCAGGTGAAGAGGGTCAGTTTTAGCTTTAAAGGCTGTGCCTCAGACTCTTTCTGGTCACTTTCTCAGACTCAGGGAAACATTTACTTTGGCCAAACATTTACTTTGGTTTACCTAATTGCTGCTGGTGGCTGGGGGTGCTGACAGATTGGAGAGCTAGAAGGTGAGTCTGTTGCTAGTGTGTCAGAGATGAGGCATAGGGTCGCAGTGCAATTTAGGACCCTCCCCCTTCCAATGGGGAGCACAGGCACCAGGAGGGCCTATTGGAGTCATAGCTCAAATCTTAAGTGTTACAGCTCTGAGGGGAAAGGCTTTGCCACAGGAAGTTTTACCATCCCCCTCTGTTGCAGGGGTGAGGTTTCCCCACTGCAAGTGTTACAGGTCTGCTCCCACAGAAAGATTTCCCTGAAGTGTTACAGTTCTGAAAGGAACAGTTTCCTGGCAATCAGGAGCCAAAGAATACCACAAAGTCACAAGGCATAGCAAACCTCACACAAAAGATAAACCCAGGAGGGTGGCTGCCTCGTGGAGAACCGAGCAGGGGTTTATATAGCTTTTTTGTATCTCTGTAGTACAGGGGCTGTCCTCTGCTGGAACCTGGTGGTTAGAGGTCCTCATGGGAGGATCTTGGCCCTGGGACTCAAGGGACCTGGGTTCTGTTTTAAGCACTCACAAGGTGGCAAAACACTCATACATATAGAATTAAACAAATTTTAAAGAAATCTTTCCCTCCTCTCTTTAAACAAAGAAAACTCTGTGCAGTGGTGAATATTATTTTAGCCAAAGCAAAATTTTACTTTTCCTTGGGACAAAATAGTTTCATCCGAGTGTGAGGAGGGAGCAAACCAGATGCAGCAGATGTTCCTGATAGGCTTAGAGGCACAAAACGGCCACAGTTGTTTTGGACTCCTGTCTAAATAATTCTAGAAGACATCTCTGTATAACACCCAGGGCTGGACGACCATAAGCAAGCAAGCCGTCCATGCTCTAGGTGCTTCACTGCCAGCCTTTCACCTCCAGAACTCAGCACTGGGGGTCCTACCTCCTAGTAGCCATCCATTGCAGTATGGAGCCTATGGCTGTTTTTCCCCTTGGGAAATACACGGAGGGGAAAACCTAGGCTTGTAGGTGTCTGGCTGTAAGCCAGTGTCCCTAAGGCCCTTTCTCATTGTATAGGGTGACATACCCCCTCCCACTTCCCACTCCCCACCCCCGTCCCTCCTCTGCGACCCTTGCATGAAGGTCAGAGGAGACAGAGACAGCCTTGATGGCCTTGACCAGGGTCTTTTTTTTTTTTTTTTGCTGGTTTCAGGCTTTTTTCTGCTTGAGTGGAGATGAAACAAACATCGCCCCTCCCTTAGCCAGACACACGTGCACTCGCGCCCGGCGCTGGGTCAGGGGCCAGGACTCTCTAGCCTCCCACTCCCGGGTCCACACACGCCGCTCGCCCGCGCCCCCAGCCACGGCTCGCTGCCCGGAGGAGGCGTCCGGTGGAACGGAGGCGCGCACCCCGCCCCGCACACCCGGCACACCCAGCGCACCCCAACGGAGCAGCGGCCCGGTCTCCTGCTGCGCAGGGCGCTGCTAGGCGAGCACGGTCCTGCTCCCAGCGTGGCTGACGGCACCCGCCGGGCCTGGTTCTGCGGATCAGGTGGGTCCCGCGGGGCACCGGACACTGAAGCCACCAGTCACGCGTGGGGAAGCGATGTGAGCGAGCGGGAAGCGCCGCTACTCCGGCCTAGCCCTATTATGGTCCTTGTTTTTGTTCTGGTCACTTGGTCATTTCCTCTGTGTCCAGTTCTTTACTCCAGGCCCTGTCCCATCCTGTACCGCGTCGCTGCATCTGTCCAACTTTCCAGACCAGGACCTGCTGGGCTGAGAGCCGGAGGAGTCGCCCCTTCCCTCGGTATCCGAGAAGCAGGGCCGGGCTGGGCTGGGCTGGGCATGGCAGACAAGCTCGGGACCACCAGTACTAACCAGTGGGTCTGGAAAGGCGTCTTTTCCTGCTATAGGGTTGGACAGGGCGGGATGATTTTTCCTCTGGACAAAATGGGAAAGGGGTGCAGGTAGGGTTAAAATGAGGAACTCCCGAGACAGACAGACAGAGCTGAGGAAGGACGAAGCCAAAACCAAGACTGAACAGTCTCAGGCACTAACTTTGCTACATGGGGGTGATGGGAACTTTTCAAACCACTTCGTTCCCACTGCAAAGAGATGCCTTATCAGCGTTTGAAGACCGCAGGG
Organism: Cricetiscus sungorus; assembly: GCA_030556225.1. Taxonomy (NCBI): domain Eukaryota; kingdom Metazoa; phylum Chordata; class Mammalia; order Rodentia; family Cricetidae; genus Cricetiscus; species Cricetiscus sungorus. Next base: position 6,136,478 of record JANBXA010000132.1, read on the forward strand.
AAACTGCTCAACAGAGCAGAAGTGCACGCGCGCACGCGCGCGCGTACACACACACACACACACACACACACACACACACACACACACACACACTCAATTTTATTATATTTTATGTTAGCATACAATGTAATATGCTTTATTATGGTATTTTCATACATATACGATTGCACAAACTCTTGAAAAGCATCCAAGAAACAGCAAAGCGAGAACTATGTCAGGGCGCAGGACTGGGGAGCGGAGGAGGGAGAGCGAGCGACTGGAGAGGTTGCTGTCTTCCCTGCGGCTGGGCCTGGACCGAGGCTAGGAGGGCTTTGTGACAGCGCCACTTGCTCCTCCCCCCCACCCCCCCCCAGGAAGGACCCGCGACCCAGGGACTCTTGTGGTTTTGCTTGTTTGGCATCATCGACCCCAGAACGGAACTGATTGCCTCTTTTATTTGCCTGAAGGTCGATAGGTGTGTCTCAGGCGGCAGATTCTGGGTGGAGCCCTGGTCCTGCCTTTTCTTAGCTGGGAGACGCCTCCCCTGGCAGTCTCTTGTTTGGAATGCAAAATACAAGTCTCCTGGAGACCTCACTCTCAGGCTCTTGGTAGGCAAAGGCGAGGGGGCTTCATCCATAGCTGGGGTGTGCTGGGGTTGGGACGTCAGGGCTGTGTGAACCTCTGCCACTTGGTGGCACTAGGCACTTTCTGCCTTCTTTTATTTTATGTTGAAGTTATTTTGGAGAGTAGTTGCTTCCTCCCTGACAGAAGCTGGATGCCGGTCCAAGCTATGTCTGCTGCAATTAACAGGTGCCCGGTGACTAAATAGGGCAGGGCTGGAAGGTTCCCTTGGGATCATCTGGCTCCAGAGGCCTCGAGAATGTATTGGCTCAGGCTCCAGTAGCCTGAGGGGTACCTGGAGGTGCGGGCTCCTGCTCCTCTGAGAGTGCTAGGTAGAACCAATTCAGTTCATTTTTGCTTTGTCTCTGTTAGGAACTCCCCAGAGGATGCTTTGGGGGGAGTCCTCCCGCCCCATCCCTTGTGATAGGCCAGTTTTCGGTGGAATGCCTGTGATCAGAAGGTGTAAGGAGGTCAATTGATTACAATCAGGTCCCCCAGTGGCTGAATTGTTTTTTTAAAAAGCAGGGCCGGAGTGGCCTTTCTCTGGCTATCAAAACTGAGATGAGAATGCAATCCAAGGTTGTGGGTTTTCTCATCAGCATGGCCCACCATGGCTAGAAAATGGCTAAAGGACAGAGGCTACAACTTTGGGGGAAAGGCTGGGGGAGTGAAAGGGAGAACTAACTGGGTGGGGACTGAGCATTTAAACACCTGAAGTCAGGTATAAGTATTATTTTATTTGAAGTAAATATGCTTTCTGCTTATTTTAGATACTTTTATTTTATAATTTAAAAATCACTAATTTACATACACTAAAATCCTCAAGCCATAAGTATTTTTGGTTCAATGAGTTGGAAGGTATTTGGAGGCAGAGTCCTTGGCCATTTTTGATGGAGTGGCTGAGGTCTTGTGTAACAAGTTTTCCTGGGGAGATGAAACACATAATGTCCACTCATCCAGGCTAGGGACAGACCAAGGTATGGATACCACCAAAGTCCAGCGTGGTGGGCCAGTAAGTGTTTATTGGGGTTACTTATAGGAATATGGGTGAGGGTCACTTCCAGGAGCAGAAATAACTCAGACAGCTGCATCACAAATGCCCACCCCAGCACAGGTGACAGCTCACAAAAGCTAGGAATCAGGAGCACACTGCACACCCTGCAGGCAGCATGACAGGTTGGAGAGTGTCCTTTCCAAGTGACTCTGGTCTAATCTGGTCTAAACCTCTTCCAGGCAGCTCAGCTGGTTTATGCTGCGTGTAGGCAGGTGGTCTGGTCTCAGTTGTCTTTGCAGCCCAACTTCCTTGTCTGTGAGGGACTCTCAGCTTTTATTGCTTACTCTGGCAGGAGGAGTCTAGGGAATCTGGTCAGTTTCAGGGACTTCCTGAAGCTATCTTGTTCATATTCACTTCCCTGCTTAAGGAATTTCCCTGCAGAGTAAATTTTTTAATCTAGGATGAAACTGTTACACAACAGTCTTGAGGTGTGTGTTTGGGGGTGAGGATGGACTTTTTGATGAGGGCATTTGAACCCAGGACCTTTACACACCCAGTCTTTGGGTTGTTCTCACTGAGCTGTAAATACCCTAAGCTCCTGCAATTATTCTGCCTCTGAGCAAGACCCCCAGCCCCTTTTGATCTGCCCTTTCTTTTGAAACAGGGTCTTGCTTTGTAGACCAGACAGGCCTTGGGTCCTCTCAGTTTCCTGGGTATTGGAATCCCAGGCGTGCTCTACCACATCTGACTTCACACACTTCAGTGTGGATTTGTTTTTGTATTTTAAGCCTTAAGACCATTTTATTGAAGAAAATGGCAAGATAGGCAAGCCAAGCATGAATCTTAGCAGAGACTGGGAGAAGTTTTTGAGTTGTGGTTCAAGGGCAGGCTCATGAAAGCCTGTGAGTTTGAGGCCAGCCTGGTCTACAGTGCAAGTTCCAGAACAGCCAGTCTCTTACACATAGAAACTGTCTTGAAAAAAAGCTTTTGTCTCCCGTAGATAGGACTTAGATTCCATTGACTCTAAGAAAGAACCTATCCCTTAATGGGCCTCAACAGAATCCTGATAACTGCCACATCTATGGGAGAGGCCATCTTCAATGACTTTCATGCTTGTTAATACCTGTCTAGCTACCCATCATCTAGGAGATAGAGGGCTGCCTCGTGGAGCTGGGCACTTCCATTTGAAGTGGAGACATAGACAGTCCTAGTGTGGCCATACTTGCTGACTTTCAGGCACTGGAAAGTCATCCAGAGGGCCCAGTCAGATAAAAATCCATTTACTGTAATGACAGGAGGTACAATAGTGTGGCTCCTGAGATGAACAGGTCATCTCCTTCTCGGAAATCTGGAAATTGCCTGTGTTGGAATTGTCAGGTTACACACTAGAGTTTTGTTTATGGGCAGGAAAGGTGAGTCCTTTACTCCAAGTTCTCTTCCTGGTTTTTCAGTAGCCCAAGGGAGGCCTGGAAGGCCTGACTCATCCCCTTTACATCTGCTCACCTCTTTGATTTTGTATTTTTGTAGTGTTCTTTGACTTTTTGGCTGTACATTCTTGCTTGGTGGTTAAGAACATTGTAGGCATTTTGACGGATGGGATGGACAGGGACTCTGGCACAGGTCACAGTAACAGCAGCTTCCAGCCCTGCTTATAGGAAAGGCTTCTCCAGTGTATCAGCTCTGCTCTGGCAGGAGAGGGTTTCCGGGAGAAGTTGTTACAGTTTGGCTCCAGTCCTGCGGAGAGTGGAGTCTAACAATTTCACTTTGCCTGCTCCACTCAGAGTCGTCTCTGCATCTCTGCTCTGGCAGCAAAAGAAGGTCTTACCCAAACCTCATTCAAGAGATTGGGAGGGAAGAATCCAGGAGAGTGGCTGCCCTCTACCTGGGCTGCAGAGGACACCTGTGAAGGTCAAACAGCCACAAGCTGAGCAGACACCGAGTTTATATAGGGCTTCTTTGGGGATGAGTGTTCCCAGGGACATTTCTAGGGTGGGGATTGGTCAGATTTCAATCCTTGAGCAGCCTGGCTACATCTCGTGCTCAGGGATTGGTTGGTTTTCTGCACAGGTTTAGGGTCAGATTTGGCTGTGGTTTCAGAGCCAAAATGTGTTTCTTTCACGTGTCCTTTTTAGCCTTTTGGTTCTAATTTTAGGACTAGGGTGTATTTCTTTCACTGGCTCTGATTCCAGGAACAAAGTGTGTTTCTTTGGCACTGGTTTCAGGGTGAGGGTGCATTTCTTTGGTTCTGGTTGCAGGGCCAAAGTGTGTTTCTTTGGCTCTGCTGAGGGTGTGTTTCTTACAACTGTGATATCCAAAAACGTGTTCAATTTTTTGTTGTTGTTGTTGCTGAAGGCTTGTGGTGCTCAAGACTACTCTGGGACTTTTGAGATCCCTTGAGGTCTCTTCATCTCCCCTGCCAGCTTTGCCGTCTGCTGGGATAAGTCGGGGCTTTTGACCATATTGTTTCCCTTAGAAGTCCTGATGGCTTTCTCTCTCTGTTGACCCCCCTCTTTGTAGAATGTGCCATAGTTAGATCCAACTTCTGCCTCACCAGGGCTCCAGTTCATAGGACAATGACTTGTCAGGACCGTTGGAGAACTGTCCCATCATCTCTGAGGGCCTGGTTGATCCAGGGGTAGGGTTCAAAATAATGGCTGTTCTTTTAGCCCAAGTTGGTCTGTTGAGCACTCCTACCCCACCCCACCCCCCAAGGTCAGTTAAGACAGCCTCGAAGGGAAGGTTGGTCAAAGGGCACATCTGAACATCTGATCACTTTTTACCTTTTATAAAAGAGATCTAGACCGGGAGGTTGGTAAACATTTATAGTTACTATTATTATTTATTTTGTTCTTAAAGCTTAAATTGCCAGTGATTGGCCACTCTCTCTAACAAGTTGACTTAAATTATGAGTGACATTGTGCAGGGACAAGTTTGCTTCTTTCTTGAGAATCAAATTTGTCTTAATCCTGGGCACTACATTTGATGAGAACTAATGTTCAAGGAAGAGTAAAGGTAGAGGGGCTGGGAACTGGCAGGAACATGCGCTGCTAATTCCAGACTTGCATTGGTTGATGAGAATAATGGCCCAAAGTTTACTAGGAATTGGGGTACATGCTTTCCCCAGTATTGAAATTATTTTAGTTATCAGGGTCTAAATTCCCCAACTGGTGATGGTCAGGGTCCACAAGTTGTCTTGACCAATGGGAACCAAGCTTTACCCCCCCTCTTTCCACACACACACACACACACACACACACACACACACACACACACACACACTTTCACACACAGAGACACTCCCAGAGACACTTGAACACAATAGCTCTCTAGTATTTCTCTCTCTCTCTCTCTCTCTCTCTCTCTCTCTCTCTCTCTCTCTCTCTCTCTCTCTCTCTCACACACACACACACACACACACACACACACACACACACACACACACACACAGAGTAAAGATATAATTGCCCCTTAGATATGCCTTTACTTCCCTTCCTGGAAGAATTCAGAACGATGGGGGAGGCAATCCTAAAGAGCTTTGTATCCCAGCCACTGTGTTGGAGGCTGATGCTTCAAGGAAGTCTGTTCCCTTTAGGACCCAGTTGGTACATTTAGGTAAAAAGATCTTAAAAAAAAAATCACCTCATGGTGTTGTGAATATATTTCTTTTCCAAGAAATTCCAGCTAGCACCAAAGCAAAGGTCTTAAGACCCATGGTGACAGGGAGATAAAGCCTGGAGATCAAATTGAGAGAATAGACAAAGGATAGCCACTGATGGGCTACCAGCAGGAGCTTCCTGAGTTGGTCACTGGTCTGTCCTTTGTGGTCCCCCTATGGTGACTGACTATGTTACCAGAGAATCAGGGTTCTCTTCTGCAGGGGCTTAGTCTTGTTGGTAAAAATAAGTTTTAAAACAGACTCAGAAGGAAACTCAGGAACCATTTTATGAAAATATACAAGAACAGTTACCGGGCAGGCAAGCCATAAATCTTGTTAGCTGCCAGGTGTAAGTGGGAGAGAGAGAGAGTTGGTCCAAGGTAGGCTCAGCCATGCAGATGTGAGGTATCTACAGAGCAATAGTAATGAGCAGAGAGGGTCAGAACGAGTGTGCTTTCCAAAGAAGAATAGAACGAGAGGAAAGGGAACAGTTAGACCATTTGTGTTAGAACTCTGAAGATCTATAGGGCAGGAAAATGTAAGCAACTGCCTTTTATTTATTTAATTGTTTGAGACAGGGTCACACTTAGCTCATGCAGGCTTACACTGTCGTAGCTAAGGATGACCTTGGATTCCAGACTTCTTGCCTCTACTTCTTGAGTGCTAGGACTGTAAAGGCGCACTGCTATGGGTGCTTATGCAATCACTGGGGACTGAACCTAGGACTTTGTGTGCATGCCAAGCAAGGACTCTACCACCTGAGCACCGTGACAGCACAGTTGTCAGTACCTGTATAAGCAACTACCCAAAATGAGACAAAATATTTTCATCAAGCAGAGAGAGATGGCTCATCAGCTGAAGAGTGCATTCTGCTCTTGCAGAGGACATGAGTTTTGTTTCCAGCACTCAGGACAAGTCAGGTGGCTCATAAAAGCCTGTGACTCCAGCTCCGGGGGACATGATGCTTTCCTCTGACCTCTGAGGGTCCATGCATGTGCGAGCGACATTCCATAGAGACAGACACACATACACACCATTAACAATAATAAATCTTAAAAAACTCATCATCTGAGAAAATACTCATTTTCTTTCCCCCCACACAACTGTATCCTGAGTTTGTTGGTCACTGATTGATTTTGCCTGTTCCTGGACTTCATGTAAACAGAATCAAATATAATTTCACTCACACAATGTGCTGAGATTCAATTGCAGTGTGCTTATGAGTAATTTGATTTTTGCTATTGTTAAGCTGTATTCTGTTTACAGATACCATTTATTTATCTCTTCTCTCATTAAAAACCAGGTTAGTTCTTTCCAGGGTGGGGCTAGCATGCAAGCATTCTTGTTCAAACCATTTTAGAACATTGGTGCTCAGATGAGAGTGAATGTGAAATTGCTGGGTCACTGTGTGGTCCCATAGCAGTGTATGAGGACTGTAGTTGTTGGGGTGTGTTGGTGTGTGTGCACACTTGTACATCTGTGCAAGTGGTTGTCTGCTCCATTCATGCACATACAGAATCCAGAGAGTAAAGTCAGGTATGCTCACTCGCCACCTCCTTTTTTGGTGACAGGGTTTCACTGGATCTGGAGTTCCCCACCTTGGCTAGACTGACTGGTCAGCAAGCCCCCAGAATGTTCCCTCCTGTCTCCAGGGTTCCCCAGAACTAGGGTTCTAGGCATGCAATACCATGCCTGACCTTTAAACTTAGCTCTTCATGCATGCAGCAAGCCATCTCTTGGCTGACTGTTGTTGACAATATTCAATGCTGATGGTCTTTGATTGTAGCCATTGGAGTGACTGGTCGATAGTGTCACTCCCTTGGTTGAATTTTGGGTTTTGAAGATGAGAACATGAGCAGGGATGGGATGTAAAACAAGTTGGTGATATGTAGGCCTGAGGTGGACCATGATTTGGAAGAGAAGAGACCAAGTGGCGGTTGATTAGTTGTTACTGATGGTCAGGGTCTGGGCTGGGTGTTTTCAGGTTCTTGACGATTCATCCAAAGAACTGAAAACTAGAGTTCACAAGTGATTTTGAGGCCAGCCTGATCTGTATATATAGTGATTTCCAGGCTAGCCTTTTCTCAAAAATAAACAAACAAGAAATACACACACACAAAAAACAACCAACTAACCAAACAAACAGAAACATCAAAACCTTTGCCTTTTGCTTGGTGTGGTGGTGGTGGGTGGCGCACTTGGGGGTGGGTGGGGTGCTGATCACTGTATTTCAGGCCAACCAGGGCTGCATTGTAAGACTCCATTAAAAAATGATACAAATAAAAGAATAGAAAGAAGACTACCTTATAAAAGAATCAAGATAATTTTATTGAGATAAGATTGACAGTGGGGTTGGGGAGGCATCTGGAGAGATGGCTCAGCTTTTAACAGCACTTGCTGCTCCCACACCCACATTGCGTGACTCACAACTGCCTGTGGCTCTAGCTTCGTGGGCCCACTGTCCTCTTCTGGCCTCCTTGGGTACCTGCAGTTATGTGCACAACCCCTCCCCCCTGCGCATGTATATTTATTAAAAACAAAAATAAAACATAAAAAAAAGATTGATAGCAGGCCACATGAGTGAGAGTATCCATCGGCCCTAATTTTGGTCAGAGTTTCCTTTTATGGCATTCAAGAGAAGAAGGGCCAGGTTACTGGTGGCTGTTTATCTTGATTGACAATTTTGGTCATGCTCATTTTTCTTATGGCACGTGTCCTTTTCTATAATGTATCTGGTTTTAGTCATATGCACATCTAGGGGATTCTCCTCTGAGAGGTTACTAGAAGTCATAGTTTTGCCTTATTGCCCACATATCCAACACTGGTTCAAGCTGGATCTGTGGTGGTGGTTGTTAAAAGCTGACTGTTGCCGGGTGGGGAAACTGATGTGGCCTGATGCAGGTGAAGGGTTGAGGGTTTCTGGGGCTCCAGGTACATTACAGAGGGCTGTGTGTGTGTGTGTGTGTGTGTGTGTGTGTGTGTGTGTGTGTGTGTGTGTGTGTGTGTATGTGTGTGTGTGTGTGTGTGTGTGTGGTAGCGCAGGTGAAAGAGGCTGCCAAATGCATTGTTGGTTACTGAACTGTCTCCCATGCTTGCCTGCCTCACAGTGGCTTTCCACAGAGACTTCTGGGCTTCAGCATGTTCTCTGTCATCAATTGGGACTAGCACACTTGGTTCTTGTAGTCAATAATCTAGACAGATTCAAGAATATTTCAGACTTTTAAGTGTGACATCTATAGCACCTGCCTTATCTTCATTGTTGGTACTTCAGTCTTGGGTTTTAACTTTTGGACATTTCTTCTTGAACGTATTTGGCACAAGTCCAGAATGGAATCCATTTTTTAACAGTGTCATTCTTTCACGTATGGCTGGTTGAATGATGGCACTGGTAGCTCAGAGAACAGGAAGGATTGTCTGGGGCAGGGAAGAGAGTGGATTGAGTTCATTGATACAGACCAGTGTTGGTAGGGCATGGGGGAAGGACAAGATGGGACTAAGAAGTTCCACTAGGCAAATAAATTACCAAAGTACATGAAGAGTGGAGGATGGAGGAGACGGTAGTAAACCAGAGCCACGGAGGCTGAACCAGAAAGAGGCATTGATATTTTTCTTACACTTTTATTTATCATATATGTATGTGTGCATACCTGTATGCCAGGGTGCATGTGTGGAGATCAGTGGTGGGAAGTCTGTACAGCTTGCTCCTTTCTTCCTGCCATGCATTTCCTGGAAATCAAACTCAGTGGCAAGTGCTGTAACCTGCTGGGCCAACTGGACAGCCCAAGATTTTCTTTGTTTGTAGACAGTTTTCTTACAAAGCTATGTCTGGCCTACAAGTTGCTACATAGGCCAGGCTGTCCTTAAACTCACAGATGCCCACCTGCCTCTGGGTCCCGAGTACTGGGATTAATGACAGGTAGCTCCATGCCTAGCCTAAGAAGTAGTTTTCCTGTAAAACCTGTGTAGCCCAGGTTAAGCCTCAGTCTCTCTCTATAGTTTTAGGATGACCTTGAATTCCTTTTACCTGTATTTCCCAAGCATGTATCACCTCACCTGCCTAAGCAAGGAATCTCTGTGTAAAGTCACAGCTTCAGAAGTCAGAGAAGGCACTCGACTCCTGGAACTGAGTTATCATCTATTGTGAGCCACCATGTGGTGCTGGGAACTAACCTGGAAAAGCAGCCAGTGTTCCAACCACTGAGAAATCTCTCCCACACCCAACTTTTTAATTAGCACACAAAGCCCAAGTTTTTTTTAAAGGAATTTTCATGCAAAGCTTTTTACTTGCCCCTCTGCCCTGTGCTCTTCCCCTTTGCCCCCAATCGAACCCATTTGCATTCTGTCACACTCCTGTCTTAGTTAGGGTTCTGTGAAGAGACACCATGATCACAGCAACTCATATACAAGAAAACATTTGATTGGAGTGGTATGCATTTTCAGAGGTTTAGTCCATTATCATGGCAGGACAAGGCAGTGTGCAGGTAGACATGGTGCTGAAGAAGGAGTTGAGAGTTCTACATTTGCATCCTCAGGCAACAAGAAGTGAACTGTGAGCCACACTGAGCATAGCTTGAGCATATGCGACCTCAAAGCCCACTTCCAGTAACACACTTTCTCCAATAAGGCCACACCTCCTAATATTACCACTCCCTAATGTAGTGAGATATTCACCCTGCCCTCACCTATAGTGCTGATCATGCCCAAATGGGCGTGGTCACAGGTGAGGACGTGAAGGAGAGTGGTTTTAGGTTTGGGGTCGGGGTACAGGTGACTCTCTGGCTTCCAGTCAGGTCACAGAGAGTAGCCTGGGTGTGGATCCCTGGAGTGGGAACTTGTGGCAGTCATTCGCTTTCTTGTGTAAGTGACTTCTCCCTGAATAAAATTATAATAACCAATATTGAACCTGGCCCCGTGAATCTTGATCAGTATTTCAATACCCTATGGGCCTATGGGTGCCATCTTTCAAACCACCATATTCCACTCCTTGGCCCCCATAGGCTTGTGGCCAAATCATAATGCAGAAACTGCCATTTAGTTCGACTTCAAAAGTCTCTACAGTGTATAACAGCCTCAAACTTGTTTAAAAGTCCAAAGTTCAAAGTCTCTTCTGAGACTCATGCAATCTTTTAGCTATAACCCACCTGTAAAATCAAAATAAAAAACAGATTACATACTTCCAACATACAGTGACACAGGATATACATTACTATTCCAAAAGGAAGCTTAGTGAGGAAATACCAAAGCAAGACTGAAAACCAGCTGGGCAAACTCCAAACTCTGCATTTCTGTGTCTTATGTCAAAATGCTCTTCAGATGTCCAAACCCTTTCAGTTTTGTTGACTTCCTTCTCTTGGGCTGGTTCCACTCTCTATTAGCAGCCTTCCTCTGCAGGTATCCCACAGCTCTGGCATCTCCAATATTTAGGACTCTCCAAGGCAATCCAGGCTTCACCTTCACAGCTTCATACAATGGCCTCTAAGCCTCCACACAGGGATGCCTGGCCTCAGCAGCCCATTACCACTTTTTTCTATCCTTGACTCTAAAACCAGAATCATGTTGGTGTGGGATGTTCTTCTGTGTGCTGCGAATGTGTGTTACTTTTACTGGTTGATGAATAAAGCTGTTTTGGCCAATGGCCAGGTGAAATAGAGCTAGGTGGGAAAAGAAGGAGGAGTCAGGGAGATGCCTTGTAGCCACCAGGGAATCAAGATGTGAGGTGACAAGCCACCAGTATCATGATAAAGTATAAACTAAATGGGTTAATTTAATTGTGAGATCTAGTCAGTAATATGCCTAAGCCATTGGCCAAACAATTATAATTAATATTAAGCTTCAGATTAGTTATATGATAAGCAGTTGTGGGGATGGGGAGAGGGTCAGGTGTGTGTGTGTGTGTGTGTGTGTGTGTGAGAGAGAGAGAGAGAGAGAGAGAGAGAGAGAGAGAGAGAGAGAGAGAGAGAGAGAGAGAGGGAGGGAAGGAGGAAGGACAGGGGGGAGGACAGGGACAAGAAGCCTTTAGCATAAGTTCTGCTGCTTGCTGGGGCTGGAACATGGCCCCCTCATTCAGTTACATCATCACCAGCTTTCTGCTTTTTTTTTTTTTTTTTTTTTTTTTTTTATGGTTTCCAGTTTTCTTCACTGCCTAAGCTTTGTTTTGGAACTTGCTCTTAGAACAGACTGTCCTCAAACTCAGATTCACCAGCCTCTCCTTCTTGAGCTGGATGAAGGGTGTGTGGTATCACACCTGGCCTCAAGCTTTTCTTTAATTCTTTTTTACATGTTGGAAGTTTATCTGGGTGGGGTCTTTCCCTGAGGCCACACTCCTTTTATTCCATTTTACATATTCCACTGAAAATCTTTTTATCTCCTTGAACACAGGACTTGGCTCCATTCCACTCTTGGTGCGCCTTTTCTCCTCACAGTGTGCATTTGTAATCTCCCTTCCTCAGCTTGCTCCTTTTCATTATAGATCTTCATAGCTGTGGACACTAATTACTGTAGCAGCTTTTCTTTTGGGCCACCAATCAGCTCCCAAATCATGACATGAAGACTTATTAGTTATGAATGCTTGACCTTATCTTATGCTCATTTCTAGCTAGATTTTGTTTTTTGTTTTGTTTTTGAGACAGGGTTTCTTTATTGTTTTGTCTAACTAACTCTTATAACTTAATTTAACCTGTTTCTCTCCTGAAGCACCTGCACTGTGATCTGTTCTATGAATCAGGTGAAATAAAGAGACAAGACAGTGGGTCATTCGTCCAATGGCAACGTCAGAACGCCAAATCCGAATGCCGTTTATTGAGGGGATGGAATGGGCTTAAATACTGACTTACAGCACAGTGGAAGATAACAGGATTTTCAGGCTTAGCTCCTTCCCACGAGGTGTGTGTTGTCATGAGGTGCGTGTTATCAAAATGGGAAGAGTACCAAAAACAGCTCTGGGGCAAGGAGTTCCAGCCAACAGCTTCAGGCTTGCTCAAGGTGCCTCGGGGGTCCATGCAGGGCCCGACAGGTCCCCCTTTCTTTTAATATAAACTAACACCTGTCTTAGGTGACAGAGGATGTCAGCATAATTTCTTACCCATTGTTGGAGAGGTCACCCTGCCCATAACCCTCCTGGTCTTAGGTTGGATATTTGCTCCCTTCTGCCTTACATGTCCGTCTCTGGTGAATAGATGTCTGTCAGCCACACCTGGGCAGAGGCATTTTCTCTTGAGCCATGAAAGTTGGCCTGGGCCTGTCTAATGCTGTGGCTAAGTAGCACCAAGTGCAAGGGCTATGAACCCCAGTGAGAGAGAGCTTGCCCATTCTCTAATTAATCTGCCCACAAGTTGAAGTCCTTGTAAAAGGTTTTCTGCACTGGCAGGTGGTACTCAGGTTTCATTGATGTTAATGATCTGCATGGCTAAAGCATGTGTATAATTTAAAAACTGATTACTCCAGGATCCCTGGAGTAAAATAACTACAATTGATGCATTAACACAGGTATGTGTGAAAGAGAGAGAAGAAGCCATATGAGCCTCTCATAAAAAAATCGAAGTGTTCATATAGGAGGCTAGTTTGTAGATTTAGTTTAAAAATGCCAATTTGTACTAGATTATCAAGTGTGTTTTAGGTGGCTAAAGCTTCAGCCAAATCACCTGATAGTTGATCCACTGTGCTTGCAGTATTTACCTATTGGGAGAGGGCTATCCTAGAAACTGTTGTCTCCTTTCCTCTCTGCTGCACACGTTGGTCATCTGTAGAGGTCTCTGGCATAGGTACCACCTGGGGTACGTGGCTCACAACAGCTGTTCCTCATACGTCCAGCAGCTAACCAGTCCGCAGACTTGCTAAGAACAATTGAGACTTCCTCCAAACCCTAACCCTAACCCTAACCCTAACCCTAACCCTAACCCTAACCCTAACCCTAACTCTAACCCTAACCCTAACCCTAAAGTTAAAAAATGTAAATATAAAGAACAAGAGAAAGGTGATTATGAGGAGATCCTGTAAATTTCCCCTTTTTTTGTTTTATGGAGATAGGCTTTAATTGTGCGATGGCATGCTCCAGCATGGCCTGACCTTGAGGATTATAAGGGATGTCCGTTTTATATGAGATAAAACAATTTTTGCAAAAAGAGTTGAAACCCTGACTAGTATATGCAGGGCCATTATCAGTTTTTAATTGTCTGGGCATTCCCATATAAGCAAAGGCTTGTAAACAATGGCTCTTAACATCCTTAAACCTTTCTCTAGTATGGGCAGAGGCAAATATGAGATGAGAATGGGTACCCACAGATATATGAACAAATTGTAGTCGGCCAAATGAAGGAACATGGGTAACATCCATCTGCTAGATATCATTAGGCGTGACACCCTGGGGATTAACTCCAAGGTGTGGAACAGGTAAAGAACTCTGAATATAGAGGACAGTTCTTAGCTATATTAATAGCTTGGTCTCTAGTAATTTTAAAATGGGATTTAAGCGACCCTGCATTAAGGTGGAAGGTTGTATGAGCTTTGCAGGCTGCTTCATAACCAGACCCTCTCACCATCATGACAGCACTGTCTGTTTTAGTATTAAAATCAGCAATGGCATTTCCTTCACTCAAAGGGCTGAGCAAATCAGAATGCACTTGGAGATGTCCTACAAAAATTGGATGAGAGCCCCTCCATAGTAGGCTTTGTATGGCTAGTAAATGTTCCTGTACACGAGAGACTGGAGCTATATAGGCAGCAGTTTCTAAGGTGGCCAATATACAATACACATATCTACTGTTAGTGTATAAGTTAAACGGCTCATCAGAAAAATGTTGAAGGGCTAATTGTACTGCAGTTAGTTTAGCAAATTGTGCCGATTTCTCTTTAAGTGTAGAGCGTTTAATAATGGGAAAGGAAACAACTACTGCACAACCATTTGAGGAGCCGTCTGTAAATACTTTGCAGGCCCCCTTCAAAGGATTTTTGTAAATAATTTTGGGGAAACACAGGGTGATTTTTTTTTTTAAATGAGCTAATTTATTGGAAGAAAAATGACTATCAAAGTGGCAGGATGTGGAACACAAGAAATGTGCCCACTCCTCATCAAACTGTTGAAGCCATTGTATCTGTTGTTGGGTATAGGGACTGACAATTACATCTGGGATACTGCCAAAAACTCATGTTGCATCCTTTTGAATAATGGAAAGCATTGCCTGGGGATAAGATCGAACTGTTTTTCCTGAGGATGCATGTTCATGCACCCATAATATAGGACACCACTGCAGGGGAATACGCTGAAGCAAAAACTAATAACATCCAAGTTCTGAGAATAGTCAATATAATTTAAATGTGCAGATTGGAGACATTTTCACACAAGTTGTATGTATTCTCATGCAGCAGGTGTTAAGGTGCGTGGAGAAGTGGGATCAGAATCTCCTTGCAAAATATCAAATAAGCTGCCCAGTGGTTAGGGCCAAACTAGATCGAACCCAATTTGTATCTCCCCCAAATTTTTGAAAATCATTAAGGGTGGTCAGTTTATCCAGCCTTAATCTTTTGAAGATGGATACCAGAATATAACAATTGATGACTCAAGTATTGATAGGGAAATTCTTGTTGTACCTTTTCTGGGGCTATTTAAGCCAGCTAATTGAAGATCATGTTGCAATTCCCCGAAAGCCTCATTTACTTTCTTAGGATCTGGGCCAGCTAAAAGAACATCATCCATATAATATATAATATACAAGGATTGAAATTTCTCCCTAATGGGGGCAATGGCCAAAGATACATACATTTGACAAATAGTGGGACTATTGGCCATTCCTTGAGGCAACACCACCCATTGATATCTCTTAAAGGGCTCTTTAAAATTAATAGAAGGAGTTCTAAATGCAAATCTCTCACTATCCTGAGGATGCAAGGGAATGGTAAAGAAGCAATCTTTTAGGTCTATAACTAATAAATGATAGTCTTGTGGAATACCTACAGGGGAAGGTAAGCCAGGTTGTGTGGCTCCCATAATTTGCCTACAATCATTAACAGCTCAGAGATCTTGTAGGAGTCTCTATTTTCCAGATTTTTTTTTTTATAACAAAGATTGATGTATTCCATGGGAAAGTGGAAGGAACAATATGTCCTGCCTTTAATTGTTCCTGTACAAGTTGATGTGCAGCCTGTAATTTCTCAATAGATAAGGGCCATTGCTCCACCCATACTGGGTTATCAGTTTTCCAGATAATAGGAATGGGAACAGGCTGCATAGCAATAGCCCCTAAGGAAAATTTTCCAACCCAGAGTGATCTCCAGCTCTTTTGATAATTAAATTTTTGGATGCAACAGACTAGGGTCACCTTGGAGGAATTTACCCAGTCCTCTTCCTTGTACATAACTTTGGTCAGCCAGCATATTTTTAACAGGCTCAGTAGTAAGGACCGTTCCCATGGTCTGAAGCACATCTTTTTCTCAAAGATTAACAGGGATATGATTTAACACAAAAAGTTGACCATTTAAGAAGCTGAGTGTTACACTTTGGAGCCGTGGCAGTACACACTCCTCAGCTAAAGGCTATTGAATCATCCATACAGATTCCTTTGGCTCAGACCATGCTGGCTTTGGTGATTTCCCGATGACCTGCTCTGGAGGCCAGCTGTGGGAGGCGCAGATTACCAGCCCTTCCAATTAAGGCACTGACCTGATGTCTTTTTTTTTCTCACTATGTCCCAAGCAATTTAAATGTACCTTTTGTTAGGATTCACACATTCATAATCACACTTCATACACACGTTTGTGTGGCTACACCACACATACAGAACATACATACATACAAGATGGCATTTATGCTCGTAAGCTTCAGAAATTCTTTAATTGTTCAAATTTTGCTTCCAAAGTATCTTCTTCTTCATGAGTTACAGTAGGACTGCCATCTCGTAATTGAGATCCCTCTTGTTCTCTGATAGATTTCACAGATTCTAAATCTTGTACTTCCTCAATTTCCTAATCATCTCTGCCATTTTTTTTTTTACTGTATGGCAAGGAATTCTTTGGCTGTCTTGTTTTAATCCCAGTGCCGGTGTTCTGTCTTTTCAAGAGGGCCACTTACAGTTACTGACACCCATCCTTCAATACTTACTTCAATACATCCTTCAAAGCCTCATTTACTTATTTTGTCGAGGGCGATTCTTAGGTGATCCTTTCTCCCCCATCTCGGTAGGACCTCCACTTGTAGTGCCCCCACTACAATCTGTTCCACGAATGAGGTGAAGTCCTAAAGATGGGAATAAAGAGACAAGAGAGCAGCAGGTCATTCATTCAATGCCAATGTTGAAATGCTGAATGCCGAATGCCGTTTATTGAGGGGATGAAACGGGCTTAAATACTGACTTATAGGAAAATTACAGGACTTTTAGGCTTAGCTCCTCCCCACGAGGTGTGTGTTGTCATGAGATGTGTGTTATCAAAACAGTAAGAGTACCAATAACAGCTCTGGGGCAAGGAGTTCCGGCCAACAGCTTCAGGCTTGTTCAAGGTGCCTCGGGGGTCCATGCAGGACCCTACACTCTTCATCTATATATTGCCTTGGGGCTTTTTACCTTTCTTTTCTTCTGTATGTCCACCTCTGGCTGACTGGCTGTTGGCTGCTTGGCTGGTCCAGATGTCTCTCCCTTTCTTTCTCCCTCATTCTCCTCGATCTTCTCTTGAGCCTAGATTCCTCCTCTATTTACTCTCTCTGACTGCCAACTCCACCTATCCCTCTACTACCTAGCTATTGACCATTCTCCTTTTTATTAGACTAGTCAGGTACCTTAGACAGGCATAGCAACACATCTCTACATAATTAAACAAATGCAGCATAAACTAATGTAATACATCTTCACATAGTTAAAGTAATATTCTGCAACATAACAAATATAACACATCTTTGCTTATTAAAAGTAATATTCCACAACAAATAACCACACAAATACTAGGCTGTTTTGAGATTTTTCTCTGCCAACAGCATTCATCCAAAACTCCTCACTGTAGTCTCCTCACTCTCATGCAAACTTTTTGGATAAGGGCAAAAAAGCAGCCACATTCTCTGCCAAATTTCATCAGAACAGTCTCTAGGTCACATGCTAAAATTCTCCTCCTTTGAAACCTGTTGAGCCAGCCCTCCACAGTTCAAATCACCCTCAACATCACTGTCTTCCATGTTCCTACTAGTGTGACCCATCAAACAGTGCTCAAAGTATTCCACTGGTTTCCTAACCCAAAGTCCCAAAGTCAACATTTCTCCAAACAGAAGCATGATCAGGCCTATCACAGCAATATCCCACTTCCTGGTACCAACTTCTGTCTTAGTTAGGGTTTCTGTTGCTGCGAAGAGACACCATTACCACGACAACTCTTATAAAGGAGCATATGAGACCTCAAAGCTCACCCCCACAGTGACACAAGGCCAACCCTACTCAAAAAAAAAAAAAAAAAAAAAAACAAAACAACCAAACAAAAAAACAAACAAAAAAACCCCATACCTCCTAATAATGCCACCTCCTATGGGCCTATGGGGACCTTTTCCTTTCAGACCACTGCACCTCCCCATTCCCTTTCCTTAAGCATTTCTCCTCTCATGGTCCCCTTTCTAGTTTCATAACATGTACTCACATCCACATAAATAACATAACCACATAACTACACATACATAAATATTAGGTGCCAAGATCAGCATGTGAAAGGGAATGTGGAATATTTATCTTTTTGAGCTTGGGTTGTCTTGTGATATTTTGTGATCTAATAAACCTTGCCTGAAGGTCAGAGTGCAAAGCTAGCCATGGCCATAGAGGCTAGGCAGGGGTGGCCACACCTTTAGTTCCAGCACTTCAGATAGAGGCAAATGAATCTCGGTGAGTTCTGGGGCACCCTGGACTACAGGAGAGTTAATCAGTCTAAAAGAGAGACAGCTCATACCTTTAATCCCAGCTCTGGAGAGAATATAAGGAGCACAGTGCAGTCTCAGAGAGCAGTCTAGGATTCTAAGATTTGGTGGGAAGTGGTGCAGTCTGGACTTGCAATCTGATGTTCAATGGATTGTCCCTTTGGTCCGAGCATTGATGGGAGTTGCGGACATTGAAATGCCTGGCCACTTTGCTTTTCTGATCGTCAGCTTTAACCCCAATATCTGTCACTGGGTTTTTGTTATTTATGCTACATTACCTCAATATAATATTTTCCAATTTCACCCATTTTTCCTAAAAATTTCATTTTTATATGTGGCTTATTAAGATTCCCATGTGTGTTTATATATACTACATTTTTATACCCACCAGCAGATGGACAGCTAGGCTGATTTAATGGATCAGCAATCAACATGCACAGGCAAGGATCTCTTGGTTGGATGGAGAGTCCAGGAGTGGTAGAGCTGGGTCATGTGACAGTTTAGTCTTTAGTTTTGTGAGAAGCCTATGTACAGAGTTCCATAGTGACTACACTGGTTTACATTTTCACCAGCAGCAAATAAGGATCTCTCTTGTCTCACATCCCTGCCAGCCAGCATTTGTTGCCACTTGTTTTTTTGATGAAAGCCATTCTGACCAGGGTGAGATGGGGTCTCAAAGTCATTTTTTTTGGGCATATTTTCTTTCTTCTTCTTCTTCTTCTTCTTCTTCTTCTTCTTCTTCTTCTTCTTCTTCTTCTTCTTCTTCTTCTTCTTCTTCTTCCTTCCTCCTCCTCCTCTTCCTCTTCCTCCTCCTCTTCCTCCTCCTCCTCCTCCTCCTCCTCCTCCTCCTCCTCCTCCTCCTCCTCCTCCTCCTCCTCCTCCTCCTCCTCCTCCTCCTCCTTCTTTTTGTTTCAAGACAAAGTTTTTCTCTATAACAGCCCTGGCTGTCCTGGAACTCTCTCTGTAGATCAGACTGGCCTGGAACTCACAGACATCTGCCTGCCTCTGCCTCCCAAGTGCTCAGATTAAAGGTATACGCCGCCACTGCTGGGATTTTCGGTTCTTTATATAGTCTAAATAGTAACCTCCAGCTGAAGTATAGAGGTGGCAGAGATCTCATTCTGCAGGCTTTCTTTTTACCCAGACCCTTAATTCCTTGTAATCACATTTGTCACTTCATGGGGCTGTTTCCTGTGCTATTGTGGTTCCTTCCATTCAGTAAGTTCTTATTTGTATCTACATCTTGAAGTGTTTCTCTTAAGAAGTTTAGTTTCAGCTTTAAAATAAAATCTTTGATCTACTTTAAATTGGTGTGTGGTGTGTGTATGTGTGTGTATAAGATGAGAAATACAGATCTAATCCTTTTCTTCTTCAACATTCTTTTGTTTGTTTGTTTTTGCCAGCATCCTCTGAATAGGATTTTTTTAAGCTTTGATATCTTAAATGTAGTGACCACAGCTGTGAGGGTTTATTTCTGATGATTGTTTTACATGTCATTGCTTATGCGTTTACCATGCTGTTTTTGTCCCTGTGGCTCAGTAGTTTAAGTACAGGTATTGTGATTCTTCTAGCATTGTTCTTTCTGCTTAGCATATATATGGTCTTTTGTGTTTCTGAATTTTCAGATTGTCTTTTCCAGTTCCATCAAGAATAGGGATTGTACTGAATTTGTAGAGTAATTCTATACTTCTAATATTAGTATAGATTTTTTTCACATTCTCAGTACTGCCAAACTATGAACATTATCTATTTTCGTCTTCAGTTTATTTTTTCATTGTTCTGCCTGCAGGCCAGAAGAGGGCACCAGATTTCATTACAGATGGTTTTGAGCCACCATGGGTTGCTGGGAATTGAACTCAGGACCTCTGGGAGAACAACCAGTGTTCTTAACCTGCTGAGCCCGCTCTCCAGCCATTACATTTGTTTTTCCAATGTTACAAAGTTTTTACTATAGAGGTTTTCACCACTTCTTCTTCTTCTTCTTCTTCTTCTTCTTCTTCTTCTTCTTCTTCTTCTTCTTCTTCCTTTTTTTTTTTTTTAAAGATTTATTTATTTGTGATATACCGTGTTCTGCCTGTATGTATGCCTGTAGGCCAGAAGAGAGCACCAGATCTCATTATAGATGGTTGTGAGCCACCATGTGGTTGCTAGGAATTGAACTTGGGACCTCTGAAAGAGCAGCCAGTGCTCTTAATCTCTGAGCCATCTCTCCAGCCCTGCTTTTCACTTCTTTTGTTAGGTTTATTCATAGGCATACTGTTGGTTTATTTATTTATCTTGAAGCTATTGAGAATGGAATATATTTCCTAATTTCTTTCTTAGTTAATTTTTGGTACATATAAAACTTATTGGCTCTTTTTTATACATATTAACATTTTTTTCTTGCAACTTTACTAAACATGTTGATCAGATCTAAAAGTTTTCTGGTGAAGTCTATAAGGGTTTTCAAGTATAGGATCATATCATCTGCAGGCAGGAACAGTTTAACTTCTTTTCCTACTTTTATTCTGGTTCCATCTTCCGCTTGTCTGAGAGCTCTAAGATGTTAAGCACAATCCTGAATATGATTGGAGAAAGTGGGCACCCTTGTCTCCTTCCAGAGACTAGAGGAGATACTCAATTTCCCCATCTAATGTTTGCTATAGGTTTGTGTAACATGAAAATAAAAGACCCAGAGACTGATATAGGAGTTCAAGCTTCAAGCTGAAGATCAGAAAAGCAAAGCAGCCAAGCCACTAGCTCTTACTTCTTTTACCTCAGGCTAATGCTGTCTCTACAAGCTCTCACAAAGCCTCAGACTGCTGCCTCTCCTCAGTGTGGCTGGAGAATGAATGCCTGATATTGACTACTGAAGACCCTGTTCCTATCTTTTATACCTCTCTAGTGCTTGATTAAAGGCGTGAGCTCCGTTACTCTTTTAGACTGATTCAATCTCATGTAGCCCTGTGTGGCCTTGAACTTGTCTCCTGAGTTGTGGGGTTAAAGTATGTGCCACTGCTGCCTGGCTTCTATGGCTAACTAGTATGGCTGCTTTACTATTTTGATCTCCAGTGGCTTTAATAAATCATAAATGATATATTACCATAATTCCCCTTTTTTGTCTAATAAAAAAGAGAAGGCTACAACTAACATAAGAAAAACTATATACAATAAGTATATACAATCTATACAGGCAATAATTACATCAACAATGTCTAGTCCATTTGCATTTGACAAATTCAGAGAAAATACTTCATTATCTGTCCTATCTTGGTGAGTTCAAAGTCCTGTACCTAATTTGCTTTCTATTCTGTTTTGCATTCTCAAATTATCTTTTAATGTCTCTCAACCTTTTACACTTTACACATCTGTAGTGAGTTTCTTTTATGAATTTGGTAAACCATGGTAACTGTAACTGTAACTATCTGGTCTTCAACTCCTTCAGAGACCTGAGAAGGAAACAATATTAACCGAGTAAGAAGGAAGTGCAAACAAGTATCTCCCCAAAAAAGTGAGAAATGACAGAAACAGCTGGCTGCCTGGACAGTCACCCAAGGTTCCTCTGCAATGTTGGGGCATCCATTGTTGGCCTATGTGCCTAGCATCTCTGACAGACTTTCTGTGAAGCAGGATTTTCTGAAGGACTGTCCCACCTTGTCTCAGCAAGGTTTTGTAGTCAGTCTCTTTTGTGTCCTTTTTGTCCAATTTAGACAGCATAATGTCAGCAGAGGAGACAAGGGCACTTTCTTGCCCAGTGGCTACTTTTGCCACAAAGAAAGTAAACTCCATATGGAATTTCTTCGATGCCCATCATCTTCTCTGAAGTAGACTGGTGCTGCCAGGAGCAGACATGTCTCATTGTCATAAAAATTCCTATGTTATTAAAACATTCTAAATGTGATATTATATAGATCTCTAAAATATATCTGTTTGACCTTGATAACATATCAAATTCAATTGTAATAGTTGACTAATTAATTACTAACCTATGTTTCCTTATTATATAGTTGGTAATAATAACTTTCAAGGACTAGAAATTTGCATTACATTGTTAAATGTACTGTATAGGTACAATACCTTGAACAATATTAGAAATATATGTTTAGTATGTCTTAACAAAATTAATCTCAAATTTGTATCAATATACAATATTTGTATACAATATACAAAAATCCAATTCAATAATTCATTGTTAAATATTTAAAACTAGCCCTTGCTATTTAAAAGTAGATTCAATAGTCTACCTTTTTATCTTACCATATTTATAACCTCCCTTTTTTTTTGTCTCAGTAGATTCAATAATTTATATCTGTATTTCTTTAAAAAAAAAAAAAACCTTGAATCTAATCCCCTTTGTCCTGATAGTAACCAACAATATTTTGTAACCAATCCTCCTAAACAATGACAAATATCCATAACCCAATGGGTGATCAGAAAACACCCACTCCACCTCTTGGGAATGTTACTTTCTGCTGTCTGGGGGGTGATGGCATCTTTAGGGGATCCTGAAAATAAAAAAAATTGTTAACTGTCAAGCTGTATCATTCATTTGTTGTCCAGACTCTCCCTAATGAGTGCAGGGCTTGTCTCAAGTCATGGCTAGAGTAGTCTGTGAGGCTGGATCATCTCAGCTAGCCACCTCAAAACTGTTCTGAGCAGTTTGTAGTTCAAAGCTGATCTTTAGTTGGTGTTGTCCTGGAGAAATTGTTGTGGGGCCCCATCCTCCTTTTGGAGACTTCAAAGTTTGCTGTTAGGTGAGGTCATGGTTCACTGTAGAAAACTTGTACATGTACAGGAAGGTAGATGGTAGATGAATCCTTTTTCTAGAATTATTTAGTATTCTGTATGACCATTAATATAATGACAAAAACTTTAAAATGTATATATTAATTTTATAAATTTTTATATAACTATAATGTTTATGCTTTGAGAAAAACTGTTAAGTCAATATAAAAGCAAAGGATTAAGAGATGAGTGCAATATAATAGTCCTTAAAAATTTATTTTTTTTTCTGTTCCATATCAGGTGGCTCTTCTGACATAAACGATGTTTTGATTTTTCTTTAACAAGCATGCTTAGGTTTAGAGAAGGAGCATGCCACACTCCAACTTCAAAGCCACCTTTAATATTTAATTGGACTGGTACTATAAAAGAACCATTATGTCTTTGGAGAAAAGTGGAAACAAACATTTAGGATGATTTATGAAACTTTATCCTGTTGGAAATATGATATACCAATAGACCAATTTACCCTTTTCTTGGGACATTTTTCTCTGGATGATTTGTCCTTTTTCTTCAGATGTCTCAGTTGTCCAGTGATCTCCAGATTCCTTAGCTCAATGCCTTCATTCTCCTAAAAAGACAAAAACAAAACCCTTCCCCAACCCTAAATTTTAGGGAGGTTCTCCTTTGGCAACTTATATCTGGTCAAATCAAGCATTTGGTAGTTTTGTAGGTTAGTTTAGATTAAAGGGCCATGCTGCTATCATTTCTTCTAATTAAGAGGTGTTTTGTTTAAATTCAATCTTTATCAATTTTGATGATATCCATAGCTTTTCTTCACCTATGGAAACAAAAGCAAAACCTGTTCCCCAGTGTAACATGTTCTGGTTTCCATTTGGAGGTCACCGGGTAATTTAATTCTGTAGTTCTTTTTATGATCCAGTGTCTCTCTGCAGCTGTTGTTCCTTTCTCATTCAGAAAATTCAGTTAAATAAAGCACTATGCAATCTATGTCTGTGGTTCTTTATCATCCCTTTCTGATTATTTAGCATATCCTTTAGAGTTTGATTTGATCTGTCTATAACTGCCTGCCCTGTATCATTGTGTGGTATACTTATAATATACTTTATATTATAATATGCAAAAACTGTTTGATTTTCTTAGAGACATATGTTGGAGCATTGTCTGTCTTTATTTGTGCAGGTATACCCATGAAGGTCATACTTCTAGCAAATGTGTAATTACTGAAACAGCCTTTTCCAAACTCAAAGCAGTTGCCCATCAAAAACCTGAATAGGTATCAATGGTGTGGTGCACATATTTTCATTTTCCAAATTCTACAAAATGGAATACATCCATCACCAGATTTCATTCCTTTGAGTGCCCTTTGGGTTACTTTCTGCTGGCAGTGGAGTTTGGTTGTATAAAGGACAAGTAGGTCATTTCCTTATAATTATTTCCTTGGCTTGTTGCCAAGTGATGGAAAAATCTTTTTCAAACTTTTGCTATTGATATGGTGTTTTTTTTCTTTTGTCTTATGAAATTCTGAGGTCTTTAGCACATTTCCTATCAATATTTGATCAATTTCATCGTGACCTTGTGCTAGAGGGCCTGGAAGACCCATATGGGATCAGATGTGAGATATATATATATATATATATATATATGATATTCCCATTCCTGATTATGTCTTGTAATTGAATAAATAACAAAGTCAATTCTGTATTATCTGCTAAAATCATCAGTTTCAATATGTAAAACAATGGCACATTGTGAATCAGTAGCTATGTTGAGAGGTTCTTTATGGTCCATTAGCAACATAAAAAAAAAACATAATTCTGACTTTCGCACAAAATTTTAAAAACTTAGATCCACTTTAGTTAAATTTTCTGATTTGTAACCTGCCTTTCCTGATTTATTTGCATTGGTATAGAATTAGGGGCTCCAGATATTGGTGTTTTCTGTACAATGCGAGGAAGGATGCAGTTGGTTCTCTTTATAAGTTGAGTTTTCTTGCTTTTGAGATAATTGTTGTTAACCTCTCCCAAAAAATTTCTACAAGCTCTTTGCCAGAGTTCACTTTCTACCCATAATTTAACAATTTCATCATTAGTAAATGGTATTACAATTTCTGCTGGATCTATTCCTGCTAATTGCTAAAGTCTCCATTTTCCTTTTAGAATCAACTCAGAGAACTTTTCTACATAAGTTTTTAACTTTTTACTCAGTTTTTATGGTAAAGCGATCCATTCTAAGATAATATCTTCCCTCTGCATTAATATTCCCATAGGGGAATGCTTAGAGGGTGATATACTGATATACCTAGGATGCACTAAGCTCTGGATCCACATGATTCACAGGTGCAAGCTGTAGTCTCTTTTCCACCAAAGCCAGTTCTCTCTCAGCTTCAACTGCTGATTCCCTGGGACTATCCAAGTCCTTGTCACCGTCTAAGGTTTTATCCCAATAATGTGCCATACATGGGGAATGTATCCTAGCAATCTTTGAAAATCATTAAGAGTCTGCAAATGATCTTTCTTAATTTGTACCTTTTGGGGTCTAATTTTTTGTAAACCTATTTTATACTCTAAATAATTAATAGAATCTTCTCTTTGCATTTTTTTTTTTCAGGAGCAATTTGTAGTTCCTAATAAGGCAAAATTTTCTTTACTTTTTCAAACATTCTTTTTAAATATCTACATTTGAATCTGATAATAAAATATTGTCCATGTAATGGTAAAATATAGATTGAGGGAATTGCTTACCTATTATTTCCAATGGCTGTCCAATTGGCACAGGGTGGGCATATTTAACATTCCCTGCAGGAGAACTTTCCATTGATATCTATTAGCAGGCTGAAAATTATTATAAGTAGGCACTGCGAAGGCAAGTTTTTCTCTGTCTTCTTCTTGTAATGGTGTACTAAAAGCACAATCTTTAAGTCAGTATCTATGAGAGGACATCCTTTACTCAATAGAGAAGGCAAAGGAATTCCAGACTGCTGGGAGCCCATTGGCTGAATCACCTCATTAACAGTTCTCAAATCAGTTACCATTCTCTATATTCCTGATTTCCTTTTAAAAACACATGCAGGAGAATTCCAAGGGCTGTTGAATCCTCAATATGCTAATCAGTTAGTTGCTCCTGTACCAGCTCTCCTAAAGCCTGCAGTTTCTCTGTTGTTAAAGGGCATTGAGCAACCCATACATGTTTATCTGTCAACCAATTTTAGGATAGGGCTGTTGGTGCTTTTGGAAGATTAGCAGCTGTTGTGTCCTGTTCTTTTATTACTTTAATGGTCGGTGTTTGTTATTTATAATGTCTTCTTATAAATTTTCCTGAATCATGGCTGTCTCTAGTTATCAGTAAACCAGAAGGTTTGTTCCAAGTGTTCTCTTATTCTGAGACCTAGGTTGAGGAAGCTGCTTCTGTCTGGTGTGTATTGTTTTTATCTTAAGAGATAGAACAAGAAAAAGATAAACTGATGTCTCTTCACACATCTTCTCTGTACATATCTAAGCATCCTCTTTGCATATGTCTGAGCATCGTCTCTGTGGATTTCCAAGCATCCTCTCTGTGGATGTCTGTGCCTCCTCTCTGTAGATGTCTGAGCATCCTCTCTGCATGAGAAAATTGTCAATTCCACACAGTTCCTTCTTCCTTCCTTCCTTCCTTCCTTCCTTCCTTCCTTCCTTCCTTCCTTCTTCCTTCTTCCTTTCTTTCTTTCTTCCTTTCTGATTGTGAGTGTAAGTGTTTTGCCTACATATGTGTTTACTGTGGGTGTGTGCCTGCTGTCTGCAGAGGTCTGAAGAGGGCATTGGATCCCTTGGAACTGGAGTTTCTGGTGGTTGTGAGCCACCATGTGAGTTCAGGGAACAAACACAACCCTTCAGAAGAGCTCCCAATTGCGGATCCATCTCTCCAGACTTAGACTTCAGTCCTCATGGCTGTCATACCTGAGTCCTGCTCCATAGATGGGCTACTGGGAACATGGTCTTCCCTCCTGAGAGCAGGCATTTGGGAAGTAAAAGAGTAATTGAGATTTAGGCCAGATTACAGCAGAATTATTTTTTGAGAATCTTTTGGGATCTAAAAAGGGGAAGTAAAAATGGATAGTGTAGATCTCCAACCAGGGCTGGTCTTACCTTAGTGCCCAGTCTCCTCATGAAGACTGCAGAGCTTTGGGACATGAAATTGAGAGAGGCTGTGGGAACTTCTTGTGAAAGCAAGGCCCAAACACAGAGTAAGATGGAGGAGGAGCATGTGGACAGAGAGACCGAAGCTGAGGGAAGGGAGGGCTTGACACTTTTTACTGTCTTGGGAGGGAGAGAGGCCCTAGAAGGATGAACTCACCTGACTAGGGGGTGATTGCAACAATCTGGGGGAAATCAGGAAGGAGTCACAGAGTTGATATGACAGGATTGCATATACGGTGGGCAGCTTGAGAAGTGAGATCGTGTGACTCTGGGAGGACAGCAGAATAGGAATTATTTCTCCATTTTACCTGTAGGCAAACCGAGGCTTGGCCACGAATAGAGTGAAGTGGGAGAGTTGAGCTCTACAAGCTGGATCTTGGATTCCAACAGTGTGGCTGGGAGCCCCTGGGAGCTCCGGGAGGAAGGCATTCTGGAGGCAGCTGCTGGGTCATAGAGAGTTGGAAAAAGCTCTTGCTTGAGGTGCAGAGAGATAGGCAAAATGAGAAAGAGGGAGCTGCTGAAAATTCTGGTGGGATTGAAGTGTTAGGACTAATCTTGTCATACCCCCCCCACCCCTGCTTCATGTTCTTGCCTGATTACAGCCATCACACCCAGTTTATGAGGTCCTGGGAACCAAACCCAGGTCCTCCTGGATGTTGAGCAAATACTACCAACTGTAGCTAACTTGGGCTTGCTCTTGCTGTTAACAAGACTGTTTGCTTCATTGGCATCTGTGGGCCCCTTCTCAGTAGGGCTCAGAATGACCCTTTTCACAGAGGTTGCCTAAGACCATTGGAAAACACAGATTTTTACATTCCAATTCATAACAGTAGCAAGATTACAGTTAGAATTTTATGATCACCAGCATTAGCAAAGTTGAGAACCTCTAATTTTGATGCTTTGTCTGTGCTCTTCTGCAGGCGGGGCCACTGGAAAGGGTTGTGGGCTAAAAGTGAGGTGGCCATGCCCCACCAGTTCTAGTGCTGCTGGCTGTGGGGTTGTGTGAGCCTCAGTTTCCCTGCCAGTCAAACATCATAGGACTGTTGATCAGATAACCTGCCTGAATATCCGCAGCTAAACAAACCCACAAGAAATGCATTTTCAAAGCAAACCCAAAGAGAGGAAGTGCCTGTTATTCCCAGAGGAACCCAGTCATCAGTGCTCTCTCGACAGCTTGGACATCAGGAAGTGACTCTGACACAGCTGCCTGGGAGTTCACCTGGCTCTGCCAGCCATGCAACATTCTCACAGCTGCCCTCGGTCCAATCATTCAGGACCGAGCACTGACTGACTCTTACACCTGCCTGTGGAGAGACCATGGTTAGACATCTGAGTGTGTGCGCACCAAGAGTTCCCCCCACTCCCGGGGGGGGGGGGGGGGCAAGCCTCCATTCTGGCTGAGGTGAATAGGGAAGATCTTTGCACTGAGTGAAGGGGTTAATTTCTGAGGCAGAGGAACTCTCAGTGAGAACCAACCATCCCACCTTCCCTGCAGCTGCTCCAGAGTGCTGAGAGAGATCTCTGTTAGCTAGAGTAAAAAGGAAGCCAGTGGAGGGAGCAAGCCTAGTACCTACTCAGCTGCCCAGAGGGTGAGTTAGAGTTAGCCACACCCAGGGAGCAGCTGTCTGCCTTCTTTCTGCTTTCAGAAATCCATGAGTGCACATGTGGCAGGCCAGCTGTCCCTAGGAGGAACTTGTCTGCCATCAGTCTGGGAGAAACCATAGCACTCACAAAATCAGTGACAAGGTTGAGGAGAGTTGACTCCCAAGGGTTGCCGATGACTGTAGATCCTTAAGATCTGGTTTGTGTATTAGCAGTGCCATATAAAGGAAGGGTAAATAGTATTTCTAAGTACAAACTGGACTAAGAATCACCACAGAGGTTCTCAGTGACTCTGAGTCTAAACACCAAGTCCCCCCAGAAGGTGAATTGGTCAGAGAAGGGGGGTATAGACACCCGAGGGAGGCACCAGCACCCAAGCAGACAAGGAATGCCCTGAAGGATAAGTGCTGCTACAGAGCCAGTCAGGTCTGGACAGAGCCAGTCAGGACTGAACACTACCCAGGGACTTGTCAGGATCACAACCCACAGGCTGAGAACTGCTGACTAGAGGAACTAGAGTTTGGTGCGGCCTTGTGCAAAGAGACTCTGTGAGGCCCCTTTCAGTTGTAACCTCTCGGATACACTTACAAACTGGGACCTCCTCCCACTTCCAGTCCTGGCCTAGTGCTGAAGAATGAACACAGGGCTTTATGCTTGCTGAAAAAAAAAAAAAAAAAGGGCCTGGATGTAGCTCAGTTGGTAGAGTACTTGCCTGGCATGCACAAAGACATGGGTTTTGCTGCCAGCACAGCATAAATGAGGCATGCATGGTGGTGCAGGCCTGCTCTCTAAGCACTTGGGAAGTGGAGGCAGGAGGATTGATTGGAAGGTCATCATTGGCTACGTAGCTGTCCTCTTTGAGATGATATTTCAATGTGTAGCCCTGGATGGCCTCGAACTCACTATGTAGAACAGGATGGCCTTGAGCTCAGAGATCTGTTTATGTCTGCCTCCTGAGTACTGGGATTAAAGGAGCCACCTTGCCCCCGCCCCCCACAAAGAGAACAATATTCTGCCAGGGGGTTGGTGCACCTTGGGAGGCAGAGGCAGGTGGATCTCTGTGAGTTCTAGGGCAGAATGATCTACAGGGGCTAGTTCCAGGACAGACTCCAAAGAAATATAGAGAAACCCTGTCTCAAAAAAAAAAAAAAAAAAAAAAACCAAACAAACAAACAATAAAGAACCATATTCTTTTAAACAAATAGATCTACCAAGCCACTGTAAATGCCCATACATTGAGGGCTGGCTACAACCTTCCCAGGGGTGGGGAGGTCTAGGGACTCTTTCCTCATCCATAGGGAAACACAGCCTCTCACAGTTGTAGGTGACTTGGAGGACTGTGGAGTTAGCAGATATTTGGTGGCTGGTTCTTCCCAACATAGCACCTTGTCATGTGGTGTTTGCCAATTTCCAGTGTAAATATTTCCACCCTGTGCATTTCCAGTTGGTGCAGAGGAATGGAGGAAAGGTAGGGGAACCAGCAGTGGTGTGGTGTTTTCCACTCTGCCTACATTCAGCTGATAAAAGTAAACCCAGAGGACAGCTCACACAGTGATCAGAAAGGACAGGTTGTTGCCACCTTCATTCTTAGTATGACTCATTGACTTGTAAACGTGTCTAATTGAACTTTACTTTCCATGGCCTCCTAGTCCTTAATTACTGTTGTCACACACTTACCTATACATTTATGAAAACAATCGGTTCCGTTCATTCAGTGTATGTGTTTGGGGCTGATTGCTTGGGGTGGGGTCATCTGTCTGGTGCATCCTCTAGTGTCTGTGTTGAGAGAGCTCCTGGGCCAGAGCCTCCCCTACCCTGAGTCATTTTGTCTTCTGCTTGAGCCTGAGTGGTAGCTGAGGTGGTGAATACACATGTAGTTCCAGCACTTGGGAGGTGGGAGGAAGGTAGACAGGAGTCCAGAGCCATCCTCAACATTAAACTGGAGGCTCACCTGGGCTACAGGGGCCCTGTCTAAATGCATGAACATGAGCACGTACACACACACTATACTCACATTCCTCCACACCTACACACACACACACACACACACACACACACACACACACACACACACACACACACACACACACACACACACACACACACACACACACACACTATACTCACACTCCCCCCTCCACACATCCTTTCCCTTTCACTCACTCTATAAAACCCTTCTTGACACCTGACTTCTTCTCTTTACCCCCTTGTTTACTGCTTTAGGGTGGCCCCAAGCAACCCTCTAAAGCAATTGGTCACAACTCCTTCAAAGGTGGGGTTGAATGATGGTTTCACAGGAGTCACCAAGACCATTGGAAAACACAGATGTTTACATTACAATTCATAACAGTAACAAAATTACAGTTACTAAGTAGCAGTGAAAGTAATTTTTTGGTTGAGGGTCACCACAGCATGAGGAACTGTCTTAGAGGGTGGCAGCATTAGGAAATGCCCATGTTAAAGGCTCCGTTTCACAGTGGCACTTTTTGGAGGTGGCACTGTAAGAAGTGAGACCCAGACAGAGGTGTCAGGTTACAGGAAGCATGCACTTAGGTGGGCAGTGGGTTCTAGACCCCTTTTATCTGTCCTCTGGCTTAGATGGAAAGAAATTTAGTTGTGTGTGTGTGTACATGTGTGAGAGAGAGAGTGCCATGGAGCCAGAGAAGGGCATCAGATCCCCTGGAGCTGGAGTTACAGGTGTGTGAACATCTGGTGTAGATGCTGGGAACAAAATTTGGCAAGAGCAACAAATGCTTTCAAGCCCTGAGCTGTCTCTCCAGACTTTTCTTTTTCTCGTATCGTACAGGCTTGCCTAAAACATCTTAGGTATATAAGGCTGATATTAATCACATCCTAGATATCCGAGGCTGGTATTAATCTCCTGACTCCATTTCCTCCATGCTAGGATCATATATGTATGCTATCAGGACAGGCTTCTCCTTTTCCTCTTCTTCCTCTTCCTTCTCCTCCTGCCTCTTTTCTTTCTTCCTGGCCATGAGGTAAGCAGCATTCCTTTCTGACATGAGGTACTACCATGTCCCCAAAGCATCGTGATGGCTGTATTGAAACCTTGGAAAGCATGACTAAAGCACTTCTTTATAAGCTGAATATCTCCATTATTGTTAAGTTAGAAAGCTAACTCTTGCCAAGTGGCATGTGAGTACTCTGAGGACAGACAGCTTGCCTGCTGGTCTCACCACTGAGTCCCATGCTTTGCCTGCCCTCAAAAACTTGAAGGTTGACTGATGGACTGGATGTAGGGCAAGGACCCTTCCTACCTTTGCTTGTGAGGTGCATCTTTCCTTGAGCCTCAGTTTATCTATCTGTAAAAGAGAAGGGGTTGGGGCTTGACCTCAGAGCCTCCTTCAGCTATGAAATACCTCTGTGCCTGATCATTGCCAGCCGTCAGCTAAGGCCCACCAAGGACAGGTCACTGATGGTGATTTCTGGCTCTTGTTTACTCCAAGGTTTGACAGCTGAGCAGCAGCCAGGGGTGAGTGGGGCAAGAAGTGTGATCATGACCACTGCATGTAATGTGTTCAGAACAGGACAGAGTGGAGGTACAACATGGGTGAGGTTCACTGCGTGTTTGATTTTAAATTAGGTTTTGGTCATTTCATGTTCCTAGACTTTCATTTGTTGCAAAGATTTTTGTGGCTCATTTATTCGGTAACTTGCCAGTACATGGAGCTGAAAACCACAGTTTAAGAAACCATGTGCTAAATCACTATGGGGCATGCTTCACATCTGGCCTACCAGGAAATGATTGCAGGGTTATCTAGAGTTCATCAAGGATTGTGCTTGCAAAAGGTCAGGTACAGGCTGCTTCAGACATCCTTGGCTGAGGCAGTATTTCGTTAGTCAACTGCAGTCACTACTTAGGAGTCATCTCCACCGTTCCAGGGAGTGTTGAAGACAGCTGCTCCTGGCATATGGGTAGTCAGGCTGGTTAATGGGATGACAGTGATTTTGCTCCCAGCAGCCAGGGCAGCAAGAGTCTGACAGCTGCTAATCAGGAAGCCAAGGTCTTTGCTTTTTAGGAGCATGAGCATCTGAAGAGAGGCCTGTGATGTAGTGGAGAGCACTTGGCGTCACTTTTGATGGGTTCTTTGAACAGTGTGTAACACCTGCCCAGTGCCCCAGGGAGAAAAGGGTGTCCCTACACGGATTCCACTCAACGTGGCAGAGATATACAACTGAGTTACTTCAAGGACCAGGGCCATGCTGGTTCTCAGGACTGTCCATTTTCCTCTCTTTACCAGTGATGACTGCATACTGAGTTCAAAATGGCTTCACTCTGGTGCCCATAGTTAGTTCTGGCCTAGCTCTTTGAGCTGCACTCAGAGGGAGCCAACTCTCTGAACAGTGCTGAGAGCACCTTCCTCAGAGCCAGCTGAAAGTGTGTGGCTGTTCCTTTGTTGCTAGGTAGGATGTAAGGTTAGGGTCAGGGGAAGGGTAAATAGCCTGGGTGCCTGGCTTCAGCCAGGTAGGGACACACACCCTGACTTGAACACAGTGCGAGCTGGGACCCAGTGGAGTTTCCCCAAGAGTGGGAACACACTCCCACTCCTCATTTGCATACCCACCTTTCATCTTAGCACAGTTCCCCCAAGTACTCAGGGGGCTGGTATTTTGGTCATATGCAGTAAAATGACCACGTGATGAGAGCCACTGCCTGGAGAGACCCCACAGCTGCCATTCGCTTTCACTTTCTCATGTACTGGGCCAACAGGTACAGCTGCGCCTGACTACAATGGGGCTGTAGACTTAAAAATATCACAAATCAAAATTTCAGTGAGTGCACCTAGCTGGAACGTTCTGGATTGGTGCAGTATGTGCAGTATGTGTAGAGTTTTGGATTTTTACTTTGGGATTAGGGTCCTACCACTGCCCAGTGTCGTGGCAATACTGTCTTGCTGCATATCACTAACCTAGAAATGATCAAAATTCAAAATGCAAAGCGTGGCTTCAATAGCACGCAGTTGGCATCTCTGCCATCAGAAAGATGAAAGATTTTTTCTTCTTCTTCTCTGAGACAAGGTTTCTCTGTGTAGTCCTTGCTGTCCTGGAACTCACTCTGTAGACCAGGCTGATCTCAAACTCACAGAGATCCCCCTGCCTGTGCCTGGGATTAAGGGTGTGCAGCACTGTCCCCTGGCCAGAAAGTTGAACGTTTTAAGTCAACCCTTGTAAGTCCAGAAGTTTTTGGAATGGAGGCTCTGCAGTCTGCAGGGGAGAAACAGGGGCCAGCTCAGCTGCAAACACTCCTTTTGAAAAGCAGAGAAGCAGCATGACTGTCATGAGGCAGGGCTGCCCCCACACAGAGGCATGCTCCACGTGGTCGGGGCAGAGATAGTTCACAAACTCTGCTTCTTTCTTCAGGCAGCTGTGCCAGCCATAAACTGTTTGCCTGCTGCTCAGGAAACATTTCCTGTTTGCCTGGGACCCAAATGGAACCAAAATTGTACCAGTTGGAGGTGTAAAGAGCCTAAGATAAGCTGAACTTTCCTTTTTTAGGTAGGGGAACTGAGATAAACAGGTTTAAAGCATGTGGAAACCTATTCTGGCACCCCTGGATTGCCCAGAGTCATGAATTATGAGTATTCTGTGCGAGTATAAAACCATCTTCTCTGCATCCCATAGCTGAGGAGTTGAGGCTGGCACAGTGTTAGTCTGGGAGGCGAGGAGAGAACAAATTATTTCCAGATCAACAAACAGCAAACACCAGAAGCCATCTCTGCTGGCTGCTGACTGAGGAGCAATGTCTATCTACCAGTGGGGGTGGACATCAAACAATCAATTACATATGTCCAAACAGTGGCCCAGCCGGGGCCAACTTTGGTGCTCTCACTTTGATTTAAGGCAAGAGGCCAGAGGTAATTCCATAACTGAAAAGGTGCTGTCAGAGGGCTGATGTATTACAAAATGCTGCTCCTTCCTCATGCCAAAGTATTCTTAGAAAACCCTGAAGTAGCTTAGATGTAGAGCCCGTGCAAGGTGGTGTGTCCTGCACTACAACACACACACACACACACACACACACACACACACACACACACACACACACACACACACACGTCCCTAAGGCTGGCTGTCTCTTAACCGTGGCTTTCAACAAGCACATTAATGTACTTGAGTCTCCATGAATTAATTGGCTGATTGGACAGAGCCTCCATGAAGGTTGCTATCAAGTCAATACATGATCTAGACCCAGGACCTGACTGCAGGCCCCTCACCTTGAGCCAAGTCTCAAGGTATTGTGGTTTAATAAGGGTCAGGATAAACAAATAGGCCAAATAGATGTTTATTAAGGGAGAAACAACTCACAACACAGACAGATGAATGCAGCAGTTGGAACCGGATGCTCCTCTCTCCAGTGTGTATGTGGGTCTCATCTCTGTCCCCTTGTTTTACTTTCTGTATCTCTATAACCTGTCACATTTTGGCAGCTTTCCTTTCCTCTGGTCACTTGTGAAGACTGTTTCCTAGGAGTGTCTCTGGGACATCATCACTGCAGAGTGACAGACACCCTTCTTCCCATTGGAGTTCAAAGACATTGTCACACGGTGGAATGGGGAGATAAGCGTGGCTCACTGTAGCACCCCAAACCCTTCCTCGTTTTCCTGTCTGTCCTCTGGCCACCCTAGAGCAGGCCATGGAGGAAGCAGGAGAGGTGGACCCTTGTGGTTGGTAACCAAGGCCACCCTGGCACGCACATGTGCTGGCTGTCCTTCAAGTCAGTACTCTTTAAACATTTGCTCAGAGTTCATGTGGAGTGAAGCCAGTTGGAAGGGGTGGAGACCTGCTCTGGACCCTGGGGTCCCACCCCATACAAGGACCTTTGCAGTGGCAGAAGGCACAGAAAGTTACTGACAAAGATGCTTCTCTAAACTGCAGTGGGTTATGTCCTGCAGACAGAGAGGAAAAACAGTCCCTGTACTTTTTTCTCTTGGGTTTGTGGTTGAACTTTCCAAGCCAGGCAGCTTCTGGGATGGCTTGGTAGAAGTTTATTTTGGTTCTATTTTTATGTGAAATGTATTTAAGATACGGATGAGAACCGGAGTTCTTAGAAACGAGGAGCATGTTGTCTGCCACTGATTTCTGTTGGCAGAGCAGCTTGCACTGTGTATTGTGTGACGTCCTTGAACTTGACTTCCTTTCAAATGAACAACAGAAAATATGGTTTACGTTTGTGCGAAGTCAACAGTGCTCTGGTTTTTTTTTTTTTTTTTAATTTATTTTTATTTATTTTTTGAGTGCCAGAGAACCACCTAACATAATTAAATATGTTTTTTTCTGGTACAAAAGTCACATATTCTCACTGTAGAATGTGCAGATGCAGAGGCTGAGCGGAAGCGCTTGCCACCGTCTGCAGGCGGAGACTCACTCCTTCCTTTGTGGCCTCAAGTCTTCGCCCTTCACCCACTTTCCTTCAGTTTCTATCATTTCCAGGCCTCACTGTCTAATTACAATGTTAGCATTTCAGGGGAAGACATGAGGGGTTTGTCCGATCTCTGCATCTCCCACAGGGCCAGGCACACAGTAGGTATTTTACATTTGTTTATTGATTGGAACAGGATCTGGCACACTTCCAGTATTTGGAGGCCAGGATAGCCCAGATAGGCAGGTGTGGGAGGTTCCTGTGGGTCTCGGGGCTCAGCTGTCAGTGCTGGCTGTCTAACATGTCCAGCAGCTATCTGGTAGAAAGTCTGGTGAGATTGAGGAACACTCTTCTGGGATTTCTCAGGGCAGCTGGCCCCAGCCAGGGGTTTCCCAATATCCACAGGGTGCTGTTGGCCTGACATTCAGTATTTCTGTTTGGGCACCTGCAGTTATATAAGTTCAGTATAAAGTACCTGGGACAGTTAGCATGTGGGTGCCACCAGAGGCAAGCCAGCACAGGGATGCTAAGGCATAAATAGGTCTCCCTGTGTGCAAGGATGCCTACTCTGAGATGGGCTCTGCCAGTGCTGTGTAGCAAGGTGGCTTCTGTAATCCATCCCCTTACCCATCTTTGAATCAGCAACTGGTGTTTTACCAGTGAACTCACTGGATGCTGAAGGTTGAGGTTTGTTTTTTACTGGGGAAACATGGGTGTATTAATTATGATGAGTATTACAAATGGAATCAGCTGCTGAAGTTCAAGGTCAGCCTGACATGTGCATGGGCTAGAGTTCTTGCTCTTTACACAGTTGCATTATGAGCACTTTCCTGCCAGCCTGGTCCCACAGCCCCAATTAACACACAGCGATGCTATGTGTTAATTATGAAAGCTTTGGACAGTTACTAGCACTTCTTATTGGCTAGCTCTGTCTAAATTAATAATCCATAATTATACATATATATGTGTGTATACATATATATGTATATATATATATATATATATATATATATTTCTACATGGCCTACAGAACACCAGACTCCTCCTCCTGAGATCACATTGCGAACCCATCCTCCTACATTTCCCAGAATCCTCCACTTCCCCAAGTCCCACCCATTTTGCTTCCCTATTGGCCAGCAGTGCTTTATTCACTAACCAATAAGAAACATATTTACAGAATGACATCTCCCAACACAGTTGCTTTTGAGTCTAGTATGGTAGGGCATGCTTTTGATCCCAGTACTAAGGAGGCAGAGGTAGGCTGTGAGTTTAAGGTCACCCTGCTCTAATTCCAGGCCAGCCAGGGCTACACAGTGAGACCTATCTCAAAAAAAAAAAAAAAAGAAAAAGAAAAAAAAAATCGACTTTATTTACTTGTGTGTTTATGAGCCTTTTTACTTGTAAAATCTAATTGTAATTGTTATATGACTCCATGGTAGGGAAAACATAACTCTGTGTGTGTGTGTGTGCTGGATTCAATGGGATGGGAAGAGGACAGAATCCTCTGTGTGCCTTGGGCTCCTTTGGCACCTGAGAAAGCTGCCAGGCATCTTCTGAGATTGCTTTTACATATAAATATAAAGTCAGCAGGCCTTGAGAGGGGCTGAGGCATACCTAGCACAGTTCTTTCTGGTTCATGAGGTTGCCTCTCAGCTGGGTAGAACTGAGCTGGGTCCCCGGCTGTGAAATGGGGTGATCTCAGAACCTCACAGAGAATAAGAGTGGAAGGAAGTGAGAGTCGCATGCTTAGGACCCTGCCTGGCAAAATTTGAATCTTCAGTAAGGACGTTTGCAGTGGCTATTATTACCACCAAAATTAGTGTGATTATACAAACTACACACAGACCTTTCTTTAGTGCTAAAACATTCACAACCTGAAATGGGGAGGAGACATAGGCATGGTAGTCTCTGATGAAAGAAATGACAGATGCTGAAGAGAAACCCAGCCCAAGACAGGGGAAGTTCTGAGAGGGAAGTTTCTCCTTGGCTGGAAGAAAACCTTGTAGGGTGAAGCCTCCCTGTGGCCAGGCTCTGATTGGTTCTGGCATTGACCCTAAGTGTAGGCAAATGAGCTCTGGACTTGTTCCCCTCTGTCTGAGCAGTCAAGTGCTTGGGCCCATTTCCACCTTATTGGTCATATTAGCCACGTGGCCTTACCCAACCAGCTCCAAGGGGCCAGGGATTAAAAGCTCACCACAAAGGTGGAGAGCTGGAAACCCCTAGTCAACAGTACTAAAAACTATCTCAAGTTGGCTGTTCCCTTCCATACCAAGTTTGCTGATGACAGCAGCCTGTGGCCTTTCTACTGTGAAGGCTAGGAAACCACAACCAGTGAAGACAACCCCAATACTGCCCAGCAGAGGAAGATAAGGTATTCACGGAGACATCTGGAGGGACAGAAGCCTGAAAGCTGGAGGTGACCATGAAGGGGGCAGTGGTACTGACTAAGAGCTTCAGGCCCCTGAGGGGTCTGTAGGGAAGGCAGAAGCGAGGAGGTGGAGCTGGGTTTCTAGATGGTTCCGTAGAATGGGAAGCCTCTCCAGGGTTCTTGAATGTCTAAGCTGTGTGTGCTCTGCTTTCGTGGACTAACTCTCCTCTCAGCACAGTGCCTCACCTGCCCTGTCCACACTTCACCAAAGGTGAAGCTCGCTTTTGTGGTGCCTATCCCTTCATCAGAGAGCCTAGAACTGTTCTTTCACAGGGGCTGGGGAAGCAGGTCCATGTGGCTGGCTGTTTCTGGAGTGTTTTCAGACACAGTTGAGCATGTTTAGGAAGATGGCTGAGGACAGTCCCAAGCCCCTTCTTTGATTTCTGTGGTTTCCGTCACTGTCTCGGTGCAGTTTGTTGGATGACTGGATGGAAGCCAGCTTCTTTACCTCATGCTGAATTGCACTGGACACATCACTTCCCTTCCTTGATGCCCCTGTTCCCTCGCCTAGAAAATAGTGCAGTTCGGGAGATTGGGGGCTTGCTTGAGAGGGAAGGAATCCGCAGGTTAGACCTTCAAAGGTGACTTCAGAATCCTCTAGAACTGGTGATGGGAGGTGCTGTTAAGGTAACCTTGGTTGTTGACATCTCAGGCCACTCAGCTTAGTAGGGTCAGCATTGAGATCCCAGGACAAAGACTGTGCCATTGTAGACCCACATACTGCCTGGCTCCCTCCGGGCACTAATCTTGGTGCTAAACAAATATTTACCTAACGGATGAGTAAACAGCTGGCTTCCTCTGAAATGGACTAGTGGCTTACAGATTTGCTAGACAAGTGCTCTGCCAATAGCTCCATTGCTAGCCTTCTTGCAGATTAAATATATTTGGGTGTGGGTGTGGCATGTATGTGTAGTTCAGGGGAAACCTGTGGGGAGTTGGCTTTCTCTTTCCACCGTGTAGGTCCTGGGGATTGAACTCAGATCATCAGGTATGGCAGAAAATGCCCTAACACACTAAGCCATTTCACTGGCCCCATTTGCACATTTGTGGGATATGAGGAAGTAAGAAAAAGCTTTCCTCTGCCTGAACCACTCCCACCAAGTCACTAGAGACAGGCCACCACAGTCATTGGGTTTCCTGCTGAGAGTACTGTGGCTCTGCCTCCAAGGCTGTGTCAAGACCCAGATAGGAAAGGTGATTCAGAAGTGTTCTGGGAATTGCTCGTCCATGCCAAGGCAGGGCTAGCTGTTCAGGCCACAGGTAGATGGTGGACTTTGGATACACAGAACAAATGGTGCCAGAGCCTGTGAAGTGAGTTCTGGATCATCATCACTGTGAACTGAAATTGTGACTTACTGGGGATTTGTTAATACAGACACTCTGCCATGCACGTCATGGGTGCTATCTCTGCAATGGCTGAGAGAGGGGGGCTTTGCTCCTCTTTTTGTACAGGAAGCAGAAACCAATTCTTTAGAGCCCAGCTTGCCCAAGATCCTGGAGATGTAGTCTCCATCTTCCGGCTGAGTCATCATAGCCATAGACTGTGAAAGTCATCATAGCCATAGACTGAGCTATAGCCATAGACTATGAGAGTCATCATCATAGCCATAGACTATGAGAGCCATAGACTGTGAGCCATTGCCGTAGACTGTGAGAGCCATAGACTGTGAGCCACAGCAGACTCTTTGCTTGCTTGTTGGTAGAAAAAGAAGAGCTGGGCCTTCAGTACTTCTGTACCATTATAGGAAGGACTTTAGATTTTAGCCTGGCATCCAGAAGGACCAGTGGGTATTAAAAACAGATCCAGGCAGGTGTGGTGGGTGGTACAGACCTGTAATCTCAGCATTTGGAGATTAAGGCAGGAGGATCACAAGTTCCAGGCCAGACTGAGCTACATAGCAAGTCCCTGTTTCAAAACCAAAACAAAGTCTGAGAGGGCCCATGCTTGGGAGTGAACTAGGAGATGACTTTTGCAGGGGACAATTCTCTGACTTAGCCTCCACCTGTCAGCTCTCAACAGGAGCAAACTGGAGCCTTTCTGGGCATACAATCATCCTGATTTTTCTGGGGGTGACCCTGAGCCCCACTCCCACATCTATGAAGTGAGGGTAGACTGCCCACATTGGAGTGTCTCAGTAAAGAGACAGGCCACCACAGGCAAAGCGCAGGAGATGAGTCCCGAGCCCAGAGGAAAAGGACTCCCATCAGTGGGGACTGGGGAGCCACTCTCTACTTGGCAGTGGTTGGTGAGAACTGGGGCCTACAGTTAGCATTCTGTGCACACAGAATGTTTTTGCCAGTCCACACGGAAATTAGGGAGGGAATGAGAAGGACTCTGGGTCTATCACACTCCGATACCACGCAGTGCCTGGGAAAGGACCTCATGTCTGTGGATGGGCTTGGTTCTGGTGGGTAAGTGCCTTAGTCAAGGTTTCTATTGCTATGATGAAGCACCATGTCCAAAGCAAGCTGGAGAGGAAAGGGCTTGTTTGGCTTACAACTTCCATACTTCCATTACCAAAGGAAGTCAGGACAGGTACTCAATCAGGGCAGGAACCTGAGGCAGGAGCTGATGCAGACCATGGAGGAGTGCTGCTTACTGTCTCGCTCAGCCTGCTATCTTATAGAACCCAGGACCACCAGTTCAAGTATGGCCCCACCCACAATGGGCTGGGCCCTCCCCATCAATCATTAAATAAGAAAATGCCTTACAACTGGATCTTATGGAGGCATTTTCTCAA
The DNA here is from genome assembly GCA_030556225.1 of Cricetiscus sungorus. NCBI lineage: Eukaryota > Metazoa > Chordata > Mammalia > Rodentia > Cricetidae > Cricetiscus > Cricetiscus sungorus. Next base: position 6,177,653 of record JANBXA010000132.1, read on the forward strand.
CTGAGGCTTCCTCCTTTAAGATAACTCTAGCTTGTGTTAAGTTGACATAAGACTAGCCAGAAGTGCAAGGCATCCATCCCTGTGAACACAGCATTTATAGCTTCTAAGGTGTCAACAGGACCAGCCCCCTCCTCATTAACAGCAGGAGAGGTTAGATTAACCCTAGGCCACAGCGGGAGGTAAGGACTGGAGTAGAGTGTGGAGGAGTGCTGCTTGCTGGCTTGCTGTCCCTGGATCACCCCCTACCTTTCCTATGCATTCAGGCCCACAGGCCAGTGACAACCCTGCCTGCAGTGGGCTGGGCCCACCCACATTGATCAACAGTCAAGACAGGCCTTCAGACCAGGCTGCTGGAGGCAATTTCTTAATGGAGGCTCCGGGGTGACATTAGCTTGTGCCAAGTACAGAAACTACCCAGTCTACTCAGGTTGGCAGCAGTTCTAACAGCCATGGGAGTATCACCCTAGAAATCTCTTCTCAAGACTGATATGGTCAACATGCCCATTCCTTACACAATGTTAAACAAAGCATGTGGCAGTCCTGTGGAAGGAACTTCATGCTGCAGGGTCATCTGAGGGCACTGAGGCAAAGCTGTGTCCTTCACAAGGACACACCTGGTCGGTTCCTGATGGTTTGTGTCTGTGGCCCTCACTCGGTGCCTGCTTCCTTCCACCTTACTTATTTCACAGACATAGCAGTACAATGTCAAGTTTCCCAGGAAATTGTGGCCCACAGGGCACCCTGAGATGTGACCATCCCCATTGCACACTTATCCCCTTGCTTGGCAAGCATGTCCTTTATGACCTTCCTAGGCAGCTTTGGGATTATACAAATGACAATGAGCAAGCCTTGTATGAGTTGTGCTCTCTGCCAAGAACACTTAATCCCCACATTCTCACAGAGGTAAGAGGGCTGGGGATCAATCCTTGTGTTTCCCAGGGTTTCCAGACCAGAAGTGAACTGGAACAAAGCCAGGCTCCCCACTCTGGGGTAGCAACTGCAAGCCTCTCGGGATGGGACAATGTGGACAGACTCAAGGACTGAGGGTGGCCTGTCCAGATCCCTCCCCCTCCCTCCATTCCCTTCCCCTTTCTCCCTCTCCCTTTCCTTCTTTTCCCCTCCCCCTCTCTCCCAGTAGCACCTGCCTGCCATACTGAGCTGGTAAGCTGACCTGGAGAGTATCCCCTGGAAGCCCCAGGGAGGAAGGGCAATTCAGGGATGTGTCAGGGGAAGTATCTCAGCTGTATATCCTGACCCTCAGAACTTCCCTCTTCAGCTGTGAAAATGGTGGAGAGCATGTTACAGTCCATGTGGAGGGTTCACTGAGCTAAAGGAGGGAGGCTGCTTGCAACATTGTGGAGTGTGGGGGAGTTGGGATGCTCAGGGAACTCCATGAAGAGCTGGGGTATGGCTCAGCTGGTAAGGAGCTTGCCCAGCATGCACAAAGCCCTGTTAGGATTCCGTCCCAACATTGCAAACATTTAGAGGCCATGCTTATTTTAGCACAGCCCTCCCACTCCACCCTGCTGCCTCTTCCTCCTCCAGTGCCCTTGGTCCCATAGCAGGCTGTAGCTGCATCCTCCTAAGGGGCTCAGTCTGCATGAGGAATCCAGGAGAAGAAGAGGCAGGGCTACCCATGATGGGGGGGAGGCGCTTGAGTGAGGAGGGGACTGGTGCCAGAGAGTGCACACAGCTTCCACCAGGGAGTCTTCTGGAATTTTCCACCCTTAACATTTTCATGGAAAAGCCTGTTATAGAGGCCACTTGTGTGTATTCATCAAGTGGACAGGTCTGTGTAACCAGAACTTGCCACCCCGAGGGAGCACACCATCCCCACTTCTAACATCATAGGTTAATTTTACTTGCATAGAATTTTAAGTGGAAGCATACATCAGCCCTGGCCCTACTGACCTCACTCCACCTTTTTTTTTTTTTTTTGCTTTTTCCTGAGACAGGGTTTCTCTGTGTAGCTTTGGAGCTTGTCCGGCAACTCACTCTGTAGACCAGGCTGGCCTGGAACTCAGAGATCTGCCTGCCTCTGGAGTTTCTGGAGTGCTGCCCTCTGCTTTTTGAGACAAGGCAGCCCAGCTGGCCCCCAAGTTACACCAGTGGCCAGGCCCCTCATCTGAGGACCTCTAACAGCCAGAGAATACTCTTAACTGCCCTGACTGCATGAAATTGCACCATCCCCACCCAGGAAAGTTCTACCCCCTTCCCAAGAAACTCTACATACGTTCTGTGTCCTGTTCCATTTGCTGCTGTTTCTCATGCAGAAGCAGCCACCCTCCTGTTTTTTTCATTCCCAATAAATCTCTTGTGTGAGGTTTGTTATGCGGTGTGACTTTGTGGTATTCCCTGGCTCCTGGCCTAGGATACCTTTTCATCCCAGCTGTCGTGCTTACAGGCCTCAAACTCACTGTGTAGCCAAGACTGGCCTTGGAACCCTAACGCAGCCTCCTAAGCATTAGGGTCATGGGTGTGTGCCACCATGTCTGACCCAGGGTGCATCCTTTTGGATCAGTTTCTTTCACTTTGTACGAGTGTTGAGATCCTTCTGTTGATGGACATGGCTGCAGCTTGCTGGTTGTCATGGTTACATTTAGGAAGCCATTGTGGCACTTAGTGGCAACTTAGTGTTTCTGATGGGCCTTGGAGTCCAGTGTGGGGTATGTTATATTATGGGAGTGGATTTGAGAGCAGAATGGGTTCCTGTGGATCAAATGGATGTCATCAGAAGGAGTTAAATGAGATGTTAAGAAGAACTTCCAGTCCCTGAAGGTGGCTTCTGCTCCCAAAGGAGGAAGCTGTGACACTTCCTTTAGAGAACAAGAGGAAGAAGCCCAGTGACCTGGGGCTGGGCCTTGACACCTTCCTGTCTGGCACTGGTTCCTTCCCATTGTCTAGGTTTCTAGACTTCCAGACAGTGTCCCAGCCACTTGGGGAGGGAATGAGGCAGGGGCCTTGGGTATCACCTCCCTGCTTGAGCCGATGTGTGCATATACAGTGCTGCTTCTGGGAACAATGGGCCTTTGGAAAAGCTCAGCTGATGATAGGGGCTTGCCCAGCATGCACAAAGCCCTGGGTTCCATCCCTCCCTTCATATAACTAGATGTGGGAGTACACATCTGTCACCCTAGTACTGTTGACAGGCAGGCAAGAAAGGCAGAAGTCCTATCCTTGGCTACGCAGTGAGTTCATGGGTAGCTTGAGACCCTGTCTTGAAAAGAAGGGGAAAGTAAAGAAAAAGGAAAAAGCTCTAGGCAGAAATCTCCCTCCTTAAGTTGCCTCCAGTGGGATGGTAAGAGATAAGGGTCTCTTCAGGAGCAGGTGTGGTCTCTGTGGCCTTTTCAAGTTCATATAGTGAGGGTTTCTATATGGAGATTCACACTGTTTTCTGAAGCACAGCGTTCCAAAAGACAGTGCAGCTTTGGGAGCTAGGCTGTGGAGGAAGAGCTTTCTCAGAACCACAGTAGGCATTTTATCAAAGTGCCTTGTCTGCTCACCTCTCTGCTCTGGGCTGTCTCACACACTTCTCCACTGGCTTTTTCCTAGGAGGTGAAACTGGAGGTTGTTTGCATCCTACATGGCTTGCAGTTTCCCCCGGGAGTGGGTGATGTGGAGGGTGGTGGCCTCCTCTCCTGTGACTCCTGGCCTGGTTTGGTCCTGTAGTTTTCTCCAGGCTAGGCAGTCAGAGGATGGCCCAGAGCACCAATCTGCATTGGCATGTATGTCTGAGTCAACAGCCTGTTTCCCGGGGCTGAGGAAACAAAGCCCATGGCTGCTGCTGAGGGATCTGTCTGCCCCCCACCCCCCCTTTCCTGAAACAGCTGTTTATTCTTTTGACAGGAGCTGGAACACTGTACCTTCCCTTCCTCTGAGCCCTGCCTCTTGCAGGCCAGAGTTCAAGAGAACTTTGCTATCTGCTCTGGAGGGGACACAGCGGACGATGAGGTACGTGCTTTCGTGAAAGGATTTGTGCCTGCCTTGGGTCACCAGGAGCTACTGTTAGGCCACCAAATGGTCTCTCCCGAGGGAGGATCCTTGCTCTCCTAACCTTTCCCTGGTCCCTTCTGTAGTTTAGTTGTCCTTTCCCCAGTGGCTCTGGAAGCAGGGGCTGGAGGAATGCTGGCTCAGGGATTTTGGCTCTAAGTTCCCCTTTATTATTCCGCTTCTCGTGGCAGGGCCCAGTGCTGTGCGGGTCAGGGCTGCAGCCTGCGGCCTGGAGCTCTCTGTGTAGGGTTGAGTTAACAGTGCAGGACCAGGGCCCGAGCCTTCTCAGGGCAGCACAGCACTTGCCTAGGTTGCAGGAAACCTATGGTGAGTGATTCCTGGGGCAGCCAGGAAAAAATGGTAGCTGGATGCTGGCTTTAGAGCTCCTGAAGGGGCCTGAAGTGGAGGTAGTGAGAGACCCCTCTGACTAAAGTTGTATGGCCTTCCATGGTGCACGATGGTGGCAGTGACAGCTGACCATGGGTCAGAGACCTGGCTGCTATTTTCCTGAATCTTTTTATTCTGACCCTGTTGTTATCTGTGTGTGCGAGTTCGTGCATGTGTGCATGTTGCACACACACACACACACACACACACACACACACACACACACATGCTAGACTTACAGGCAATTGTGAGCCGTGGGTGCTGGGATCAAGCTGCAGGCCCTCTGAAAGAGCAGACAGCCTCTTACCCACTGAGCAGCTCTCTAGCCCCGATTCCAACCTTCCTCATGAAAAGCATAACTGGAAACCGGCTTTCCCCTGCCCCCGCCCCCCGCCCCCCAGTTGTATCGTGTTTCTCCTCATGGGGAATTTATAATAAAATGCACCCCCTACCCCGATACTTCTCCACTACCAAGAACAAGACCTAGAGGCAGACTCTCTGACCTTAAAGTCCATTGCTTCTGAGCGTGTTCAGTGACCTCATGCTAACTCCCCTTCCCTCAAGCTCGCTCTCAGCCAGAAAGAAGAGCATGGTCACCACAGTGGCCACTGGCCATTGTGAAGTGGAAAGAAGACACGAGGGAGGATGCACCAGGTACACACAGGAGATACCCTGCTAGTGGCGGAAGAGCAATCCAGTCAGGGCCCCTAGTTGATCTGAGGAAAGGCTGACTCTAGTTGGTGTTTGGCCAGTTTGGGGTCAGTTACAGTGTGATAACCCTGAGTGGCACAAAGAGACTTGAGTCTTTCTGTGATGATTGACAGAGCCTTGGAGGTAGGTTCCCTGCGTGGAACCTAGCCCAGTACTGGGTGCTGAGCACATGGGTAACTTTCTTAGCCTTTCTGAGCCTGTTTTCTTTTCTGCAAAATGGGATTAATAATAGAGTTCCATCACGGGATTGTTGAGGAAGACGGATTTGAAAGACACTGTTTAGTCTCGCTGGGCCTGGCCCGGCTCAGGAAGGATGCAGGTATTTGTAGTCCAGAAGCTGACTAGGTCAGTGGAGGGGGGGCAGGGCGCTTTAAGAAGAAGAATTTAAAGGTGTGGATACAATATTAGGTAGGGGAGTGAATGTGTAGACTATGAGAAGGGATATCACGGTAGGTAGAAAAGGCCAAGTCCTTCAAACATGACATTCAGAAAACAATAATAAAATGATAGAAAATTTGGAAAATGGATGAGCTGTGTGGAGCTGCATGATACATTTGCTATATTCTGGCAGCAAATTTTAAAAATATTTCTATTCCTTTAATTACATCCATGCATGTGTGTCAGCACATATGGTGCCCTCAGAAGCCAGAGCCATTGAATCCCAGGAGTTACAGAGATGGTGAATGGCCTGACATGGATGCTGGGGACCAAACTCTGCCCTCCGAAGGTGTGCACTCTTTACACTGAGCCTTCCCTCCAGCCCCAAGGCTACAAACTCTTTGATCCTATCAGTATCCCAACTAAGACTCCAGGCCAGTGGTTCTGAACCTTCCGAATGCTGTGACCTTTAATACAGTTCCTCATGTTATGGTGACCCCCAATCATAAAATTATTTTCATTACTACTTCATAACTAATTATGCTGATGTTATGAATTGTAATGTGATTAGCTGTGTTTTCTGACAGTCTTAGGGGATTCCTGTGAAAGAATCATTTGACCCCCAAAGGGGTCATGGCCTGCAGGTTGAGAACTGCTATTCTAGCATCATTTTCTTTTTATTTTAAATTGCATTTATTTAGTGTGGGGGTGGGTGGGTGGGAGGAAATTTGTGCCATGCATTTGGTGGTCACAGAACACCTTTTAGGAGTCATTTCTCTCCACCACTGAAGACTCTGGGATCTGGAGATGGAGCCTAGTAGAGAAGCCCAAGAGAAAAAGAACAAAGAAAACTAAATGACAGATGAATTCGTTTGGTCCATCATACTTCATGAGTAGTTAATGCTCACTGCTGAGCACTGGCAAGATTCCTTTGGGCTCCATAGTTTTTTGTTAGTGGTGCCACATGTGGGATGGTCTGGATGGCTCCCTGCTCAGGTGGCTTCAGGCCGATCCCCAGAGAGTGTAGTCCTATGTTTCTTGATAGGTAGTACAGTAAGACAGCTAGGTCTAGGTGCCAGTTTTGGGAGTCACTAGAGGCCTGGCCCATCATGACCCCTGAGCAGGGAGAAGGTGGGCCCTGGGTGCTATACAAGGTTCTGGGACCCTGGTGGGTGAGTAAATGGGGCCAGCTCCTTGTTGCCTCCTGCACCTTAGACAGCTACCAGGGCTAGACAGCTAGCCAGGGATTCCTCCAGACTCTAGAAAGCACTTGGGTTTCCTCCTACCTATACTCTGATATGACTAAAGCTCCATCTTGTGAGGGGACCTGGAGCTCCAAGCTTCTTGAGGTTTGGGAAGCCAGCCTCTGTACTTCAGATGCGTTGGTTGCCCAAGGAGTCTGCCATCTGATCAGTCTAGGAAAAGCACATGGGTTATGGCAGCGGGATGAGCTCTTGTGCCTAAGGGATATGCCCTGGGGCTGGTTTCTCATCCAGGCCTGGGCGAGTGGGAAAAGCCTGGAGGAGAAGGTCTTCATCATTGGCTGTGAAACTCTGCTTCCTTTGGTCTTTGAAAAGGATGGGCCCTGGCCAATTCTGTCTGGTCTTGGCAAATGCCTAATGTGGGCACCCATGAGAGGCAGCAGGAATGTTTGGCTGCAATCTTGCCTCAGACTGGGCATAGCGGGGTTTCCCTCAGCTTACATTGGGGTCTTGGGCTCATGCCAACTGCTCTGTGAGGTTTTGCTATGTGGGCCTGAGATTCTTGTCTCTGGTGAAGAGACAGCCCTGCATCCATAACTGGAACCTCTCTCTCTGAAGAACATTGTCATGGTAACGGCTGCCATTTGTGGACTGCCTGGCCCAAAGAGCCTTGTAGTCTTGGTCTACCTCTGTCCTTTGTAAAGCCCCAAGGAAGATGTTTGCATCTCCTTATTATACCTGAGACAGAACCTCAGGTCAAAGCAGCTTCCCCAGGAGATATACATCTGGGGCCTTGCCGGGTTCATAGTCTTCACCTAGTCTAATTTTTAACTGTGGTGCTGGATTAATACTCTTGGTTATAACTGAGGGTTTGGGGGAACTAGAGGATGTGTCTTAGGCTGTGGTGAAGCGTGGAGTTCCGTCACCAGCAGCGTGCGTGCGTGCGTGCGTGTGTCCAATTTGTTTGCCTTTGTACCGTTGGTCACTATAGGACACTCTATAGCCTGTTTAGCCTTTTGCTCACCCCCAGAATGGAAGCTCCATGGTGATCTTATTTATTGATGTATCTCTGTTTTCAAGAATCCACTAGTACCTGGTAGCCTAGTCTGTGGTGGTTGATGGGTCTGGGTGACTCTCATAGATTTGTTCACTTCACAAACATACAGCTGCACTTACCATATTTCTTGTAGGGTCTGTGATAGTCTGGACTCATCATGTCTGGAAGAAGACTGGGTTCCAGGCCATGGTGGCAGGGTTGCAGGCTGGGAGGCAAGGGCTTCCTAGGAGGTTGGGTTTCTTTTGCAAGTGCTTTCTCCCTGCCTGTCCCCTGCTCTCCACAATAATGATAATGGCTTTTCCAGGGCCTTTGTGCATTCAGCTTCCAGCTGAGATTCACCTTTCACCCTGATATGAGATGGAGAAAACAGGATTGCCCAGAGTCACCCACAGAGAGGAATTGTTTGGAAGGAATGTTTGGTGTGGCTCTGTGAGGTTCTCTGTGAGGTGCTCATTGAACCATGGGGAAGGTGGAGGTTCCACAGCATGGCTCTGCCTTCTGAAATGCTACCAGCATCAGCATAGGTCCCAGGAGGTGGGGTGAAGATAGGTGCTCATCTGAGAATCCATGCAGGAGCCAACCAAGCTCTGCAGAGTTGAGTCTGGGAGTGGCCGGAGGATGGAGTTAGTGACAGATGGTCTCAGAGGTGGCAGACGACCATCACAGACAACCACTGGGCCAGCTAAGGTTCTTTCTTGTTTTTAAAGTGTAACTCCCATTTTTATTTTTCCAAGGTGTCTTTTCTTCGGCCTGCTTGAAGCCACCTCTTTGTGTGGTAGAGGTTGTGGGCAGCAACTGCAGGTCTAAATCATAGTGGTGGTGTTTGGTCCTTCCGGGCTGGCTTCATGAGGTTGATTCCTAATCACTTTGCTATGAATAGTACAGCTCATGCAGTAATACAGCTTGACATAGCATTTGGGAGCACATGAGCATAGAAGACTCCTGCTTAGGAAATGCCCCTGGTGGCAGCAGCCTCTATAGTGTTCCAAATGGTGAACTCCTTAATGGCCTTGTCCTTGGGCACACACCAGGCGTAGTTTGTGTGGTGACTTGGCTACATGTGCCAGAGGTGTCCTCCCTCCCTCCCTCCCTCCCTCCCTCCCTCCTCCCTCCCTCCCTCCCTCCCTCCCTCCCTCCTTCTCTCCCTCCCTCCCTCCTTCTCTCCCTCCCTCCTTCTCTCCCTCCCTCCCTCCTTCTCTCCCTCCCTCCCTCCTTCTCTCCCTCCCTCCCTCCTCTCCCTCCCTCCCTCCCTCCTTCTCTCCCTCCCTCCTCTCCCTCCCTCCTTCCTCTCCCTCCCTCCCTCCTTCTCTCCCTCCCTCCTTCTCTCCCTCCCTCCTCTCCTTCCCTCCCTCCTTCTCTCCCTCCCTCCTTCTCTCCCTCCTTCTTCTCTCCCTCCTTCTCCCCATCCCTCCCTCTTTCCCTCCTTCTCTCCCTCCCTCTCCCCATCCCTCTCTCTCTCCCTCCTTCTCTCCCTCCCTCTCTCCCTCTCTCCCTCCCTCCTTCTCTCCCTCCCTCCCTCCTTCTCTCCCTCCCTCCTTCTTTTCCTTCCTCCCTCCCTCCCTTCCTCCCTCTCTCCTCCTCCTCTTCTTTTTTAATGTATTATCTTAGTCACCTTGGAGCCAATACCTGAAAGAAGTCAAACTCATTTCTTAGCTGGCAGGGAAGACAGCTGCCCACCACTCTTCAGAAGTACAGTTTTGAAAGTACTGAGGGACAAACATAAAAGGAGCTGTAGACCACATTGTCGGCCAAATGCCTCATTGGTCCAGAGAGAAATACAAAATGGGGTTAGAAGACTAATTGGCCATCCAGCCAGCCCTTCTTCCTTGAAGACTTGGGTTTCTAGGAAGATTCAAGGAAGCATGTTGTGCCCATTTGTAGCCCTTTATTCGTCCGTCAGCTGCTTAGTTTGCAAGGCTTGCCAGCGGGTGATTAGCCCCAGCTGACAGGCAGGTGTTTTCAAACCATCAGTGAAGCCCAGAAAGAAATGCGATTTGAAAGTCTCCTCTGATGTGAATTGCTGAAATCTAGAAATGTCACCCCCACCTACCAGGATGTGCATGGTGGGGTCTGGACTGCCTCTGGTGGCACAAGCAATGCTGTCGCTCTGTGTCATGCCCCTTCCAGTTGGGAGAAGCTTTGCTTTTGATCTCTGGTAAGTGGGGCTGGTGCCACTGAGCCTCGAAGCTAGCCCTCACCCTTGCCTCCAGCAAGCACAGGCTATCCTAGGACTTGATCAGAGAAACTGAAGTTAGTCTCCCTTTGGAGCAGCTTACTCAGGCTGAGCTGGAACAGATGGTGAAACCTTAATTTGCATCCATTTGTGTAAGCTATTCTCAGTCTGGAGTTCTCTTTCTCCAAACATTTTGAGGATGTTCTAAGGTCAGCCTTCATTTTCAGCAAGCTTCCTAGCAGCTTCTCTCATGAACATCAGTAACAAAGACTAACATTTTGAAAAAGCGTTATGGCACGGTTCTGAAACCATTACTATTTTTGTCTCTCTCTCCTGAGGCAGGGTCTCAGTGTGTAGTCATGGAACTCACAATGATCTGCCTGTTTCTGCCTCCTGAATCTGGATTAAAGGCGCGTGCGTGCGTGCGTGCGTGCGTGCGTGCGTGCGTGCGTGTGTGTGTGTGTTTGCTCATGTGTCAGAGTGCACATGTGTTGGTATCAGCCTCAGGTCACGGGGTTTCTCAGCTTGTTACATATAGAGCTATCTCACCAGCCCTTATTTGTTATTTGAGATAATCTTGCTGTGTGTAGCCCAGTCTGGCCTCAAATCTGCATCTGTAAGACCCGAGAGAGCTCCCACTCAGGAAAGGCATCCCCCCCCCAAATCATCACGAGAAGTGGTCTTGATGCAAACGCATAAGGTCCTTTATATGTATACTGGGGCCATCAGCCATACGCCATGCAGGGTAGAGGGCTGAGGACGACCCCTAGTACAGAATTGAGACAGCTTTTATAGGGTTACAGCAAAGCCCGTGCATCGTGAACCAATCACCTCGTAGTATCCAGTGTGGACCAATTACTTTAAAGTATCCAACCCTGCCCTTAGCCCAGGAAGTCTGCTTTCGTATAGGCTTCTGGGTGTTCATTCACTACCGTAAACATTAAAGTAGATGACCATCAGCTTGGGATTTAAGACTCCCAGATTCCTGGGTTTTCTGGGGAATTAGGCTGAATTTTTCCATCCTAACACATCCTCCCCCGTCACTGTTCTTACCCCCATTGTCAAAACAAGAAAACCAGTTTAATTTGATCTAGTCCAGGTCCCGAGTCCCTAATCTGAAACTCTGGGCCCAGAAAGGTTGAAATCGGATTTTGGGGCAGAGCCTCTGTGATGCATTTCCACGCAGACAACCAACTAACAGGACATGTTTATGCTTATCTTTAGGTGTTCAGACTGGGTAGAGATTACAGAGATGTAATGTCAGTTGGGCCTGTGCTGCCCCTTAAATTACAAAAGGATGTTTGGTTTTCCAAAATTTTTATAGAGATGTGGATAAAGGCTGAGGAACTGTAGTTTCTTGTGTGAATTAGGACTCAAGGGACTGGAGGGATGGCTCAGAGGTAAAGAGCACCCGGATTCACATGGCACATGAGGTACCACATAGCACCTCACAACAGTCTGTTGCTTTGGTTTCAATGCACATATAATAAGTAGGTACATTAAATGAAAAAGAAATGAGTACTCAAATCCTGATCCACTACCACAGCCTCAGACAGATCTCTGGCTCTCAGTCGGCTTGAGTGCGCCCTTGAGTGTGATGATGTCTGTTTCTTGGTGTAGGTGGGCTTGGCTCAGAGAACCAGGGCTTGGGAAACTCCACAGTCACTCAAGTCATTACCTCACACATTGAATGAGGAGCTAGTGGAAGGACAACCAAATCTTCCCGGAAGTAGAAAAGCAGCTTCCTGAAAAGTCAGGGACGGGACCAGAAGATGAGTGACTTTGGCTGGGGTTTTAATGGCTCAGCCTATAGTAAACTAGGGAGTCCACGCACAGGCTTCTGACTGGTTCAGTTGAATAGGTTGTGGGGGCGGGGTGTCTCTGGTTGGGTGGGAGATAAGGTAGGGGAAGTAGGCTTAGGAAGTGAGAGTGAGGCGTGGGGACCAACTGTTGTCCTGGTCACTCGGCCATTTAAAATCCACAGCCGCTGGGCTAAACTTGCAGTGAATGAACTGTATCCCACCGAAGCTGTGCTCTCAAGTCCTGCCTGGTGCTCAAGTACAGGAGGGAGGCTCTAGCTAAACTCAGCTAATTTACAGCATTTGGACCTAGTGTCTGCATTCACTTCTAGAATTAACCTGGAAGCCTTCTGCTGGTTTGTGAATGTCCCTTTTGAGATAAGCTCACAGCTTTTGTCTGTGTTGAGCTCATTAAGAGACCAGTTCTTCAACAGGCCTCTTACTCCTAGCTACATGGCTAAAAAGAAAAGGAAAATGAGATGGCCCTGCAGGTAAAGGTGTTTACTGCCAAGTCTGATGACCTGGGTTCAGTCCCTGAGACTCGGTCTTGGTTAGGGTTCCTGTTATTGTGATACGCACCATGAGCAAAAGCAACTTGGGAGGAAAGGGTTGATTTTACCTTACGGTTCTTTTTTGGCAGGCCTGGTCTCTAGGCATCTGATGCTCTGGGCAGTAAGGCCAGGTCCTGTTGCCTTGTGAGGTGCATGGGTCAGATAGAGGAGGCCTAGCTCCAGAGTGGTTGGCTCATTTGTGGGTCAAAGGCATGTCCTGTCTGAGCTCTTATCTCAGAGAGCTGGCAAGTTTCCAGGAACCATTTCTCCCCACACAGGAGTGTTGTAAGCTATCAAAGTGTTACTTCAAAACTTTCTAATAAAGGGATAGCAACATGCAGATGTCCAATACAATTGCTCCCTCTCTTTGGCCATTACAATGGTCATGACTTTCCCCACTTATGCTGGGGTTCTGGTCTTCCTCTGCCCCCCACCAGGTGTACAGGTCCTCTGAACACAGATACCATTCTTTACCACCCCAAAGGCTCTGGTGCCTCCCAAACTCCCCGTGGACCTTTGAGAGCTCTGTCCACTTGTTTACCCCCCCCCACCTCCTCTTTCTCGTGGACCTTTGAGAGCTGTGTCTGCCTGCTCACCCTCTTCCTGCCCACCGCACCTCCTCTTTCTCGACCAGCACTTTGGAGGTGCAGTTTTGTTTTATGTTCTAAAGCTTTCTATCCAGCGAGCCCATCATGGATGACGCTCCACAGAGGCCCTCCCTCACCTCTTTATGTCCTGTCTTCATCTCCAACAGTCACCTTTCACATCTCCCCACATCTCGCCTTCCCTGATCATCCTGAAGCACTTCCCAGCCTCTTATTTTCTGCCCATCACCCCTTCCCTTTCTTTCCTAGTTTTCCTCCTGTAGTTGCAGTTGTTTGCTCGCTTATGGGTATGTGTGAGTGAATCGGGTGGGGCTGGAAAGTGGGCAAGGCCTCAGCTATAAAGAGGCATTGGAATGTATCTAATTAAGGAACAAGTGATTATGCTACCTTAGCACTCCAGGGACAACAGAGTTGGGGAGTGGGTGGGCCTCCCCCAGAGTCAGAGATGCTCTGAATCTGAGGTCACTGGGGTTCTGTGGAATTAACAATTAACAGTTCTAACACGTACCTCCTCACTCGTCCATGCCCACGTGGCTGGGGGAGGGGCTGGGACTTGGGGCTCCAGCATCCTTTCCAGAGCGTGCAGTCTCATTAACTGCACTAGCCTAATTTGCTGTCACTAGTCTGTGCATTTGTGCAGGGACACACATCCCAGCTCTAGTGAATTATGCACAGATGCATCCTGTTAGAAACAATGTGGGCAGAGGCCTTTTGTTATTTTTATTATTTAGAATGTTCTATGTGTGTGAGTGTTTTGCCTGTGTATGTCCACGTCCTGTATGTCTGGTACCCGTGGAGGCCAAAAGAGGGAGGGCATCAGATCCTCTGGAGCTGGAGTTATCGATGTTGTGAGTGCCATTTGGATGCTGGGAACTGAAACCAACAAGTATTCTTAATCACTGAGCCGTTTGTCCCACCCCAGAAGCCATGTCTCACTTGAGATTTAATTTATTTAATCTATTTTCCCTCTCCCCCTCCCCCCTCCACAGGAGAAAATAATGAATGTCAAGGGAAAAGTGGTCCTGTCGATGCTGGTTGTCTCAACTGTGCTTGTCGTGTTTTGGGAATATGTCAACAGGTAATTATGAAACCAGCTAGGATTATAGAGATGGAAAGGCTGTTTTCATTCTGTGTGACTGGTGGCAGCTGACTGACCAAGCAGGGTGAAGATGAGGAACTGGGCCATAAACAGGGTTCCACCCTTCCTGTATTCTCCAGCCCTGGATGGTTGTTAAAAGCAGGACCATCCAGGTAACTTCTGCCTAAGTAATTACCTTCCTTCTTGCCATGCTCCTGGGATCTTGCATTTCTGAGGCTAAACCCAGAGAGAATGCACATTAAGCCAAAAAACAGTCTCAAGTAATTTGTATATGCAGCAGATACAAGAAACGTTAAGCCAGGCAGGATGGTGTATACATGGAATCCTTATACTTGGGAGGCAGAGGCAAGAGGATTGTACGTGTTTAAGGCCAAGATTGTCTACACGGTGACTTCCAGGCCAGCCATAGCTTTACAGGGAGACCCTGACTCAAAAAAAAGTAGAGAGACAGGAGAGGTGGCTCAGCAGTTAAGAGTACTCAGAGGACCTGGGTTAGACTGCCAGCACCCACATGGTGTCTCATAATCCAGTTCCAGGGGATCCTATATTGTTTTCTAGACTCCATGGGCACCACACACACAAGTGGTACACGTCCATATAAACAGGCAGAACATTCACACATAAAATTTTAAAATAATAAAAATAAAGGGCAAAAGAGGAATAAATAAAATTCAGATAGGAATTCCACAAGAAATCAGCCCTAAGTCCTGCAATCCTAAAATATTTATAAGGTTTGAAGGAGCTATCCCAGGGGTTGGCTTTGGTGCAGAAGCACATACTAAGTTTTACTAGTGACTCATTTGTGCCTGGATGAAACTCTGTCCCTTCCTTCTTCCCCCTTTGGCTTTGGAAAGCAAGATGAATTAAATGTTTCTCAGTCATCCAACTCAACTGTGAATTAAAATATGTTGTCTGCCTCTGCTTCTGGAAGCTCTGGTGCCAGTGGCCTCACGGGGAGATAGCTCCACACAAAGCCCCAGCAGGTCCCTGAGACAGAATGCTGGCTCAGCTCCAGTCACCTTCAACAAGTGTGTTCCTTGTACAGCTAACTGTGGGAACTGTCTCGAAGATGGCCATTTTCACAGTGGAATGTTTTAGTGGCCCCAGAGTTCTTGTAGTCTGGGTTACCATCCAACTTGTCTCTTTCAGAATTTTTATTTTAAAGTTGGATGAGCCAGCAAACCTCTAGGAGTTTCAAGGTGTGACAGACATGCAACCACGTCTAGGATGTTCTTCTGTTTCATTCTGAATAGCTAAGTTTGAGAAAAGGCCTAACAAGCTAGAGTGTGACCAACTTAGAAGGTCTGGAGAGTGGGTCTTTGAATTGAGGAAGCTAGTTCAAGTAAGAGATGATTCACCATTTGGGTGTGGTGACCTTTGGGCTCTTGGGGGCTGAAGAGCACCCTGGCTAGACTGTAAAGCCAGACTGACTGGTGTGCCCTAGCCTTCCATTTACTGACAAAAAACCAGCTCAGTGGTAGAGCACTTACCTAGCATGTGCAACAGCACGGTTCAGTACCCACACCCCAGATGAGCAAACAGGAAACATTCCCACTGCTGCCGTCACCCTGGTCATCTGTTCTCTATCGGCATACCAGCTTTCACAACTTGGGTGACTTCGACAACAGGAGCTTATTTCTCAGTGTTCTTGAGGCTGGAGACCCAGTTCCCAGGTGAAGCTTTCTTCTTGGCTTACAGACCACCTTCTCCCTGACCCTGTACATGATGGAGAGCAAGAAATTTGCAGTTGTTTCTTTTTCTTATAAAACCACTAAATACATCCCGAGGTCCCACCTTTATTTGCCTATCTAAATCTAGTTGTTTCTCAGAGGCCCATTTCCACGTGCTGTCGTACTGGGCACAGGGCTTCAACAGTCACAGTTAGGGGTCCATAGACCCCTTACTGCACAGTAGCAGCATTTGCACTGATGGCCAAAACATGGCATCAAGATTGTGGCAAGCGGAAGCCAACTGCTAGAATTGTCCAGGACAAGTGCCCTCTGGGACTGGAATGCTTGTTTAGATAACCGGCAAGCTCTAAAGTTAACTCTGATTCAGTAGCTTTGGTGTTGTGTAATTAGAACTGTGCCTCTGTGTTGTGAGTGGTTCACAAAATGCAGGCATGAGGACTAGAGAGATGGCTCATGGGTTAAGAGTGCTACTGCTCTTCCAGAGTTCGGTTCTCAGCACCTGCATTGGGCATCTCACAGCTCCAGGCACTGCACACATGCAGGTCGGTCGTCTGTCTGTCTGTCTGTCTGTCTGTCTGTCTGTCTGTCTGTCTGTTCTCTACACACACACACACACACACACACACACACACACACACACACACACACACACACACACACAAATAAACAATGAAGGCCAAGAGCACATATAGGCATGGCATCTCAGGAGAATTGCCTTTTTGCTGCAGGCATGTGCTCTGAGCATCATGGCTGCAGGAGGTTCTGGCTGCTTTCAGGGCAGTTGTTTGATACTGAGACTCTAGACACATTGTCTTCCAACTTGATTTTCTGCAAGAAGCAGGTCTCTGCCACTGCCCAAACTGGCTATGCAATGATCCCAGGTGGACTAAGGACATTCACTCTAGAGAGGCAGGGGGCTGGCTCTGTGCTCAAAGGGATTTAAATATAACTGACTGCACCAAGTTAGTAAATAGTAAATAGTTAGTAAATAGATAATTTAAAAATAATACTGCCTTTGGGGCCAGTCAGGACTGAAGTGAGATCCTATCTCAAAATAAACTGCTAGGGGCTGGAGAGATGGTTCAGTGTTATTCAGAGGACCCAGGTTTGGTTCTCAGCACCCACATGGTGGCTCACAGCCATCTGCAACTCTGTTTCAGGGATCTGGTGCCATCTTCTGGCCCCCATAGGTACCAGGCCCAGAAGTGATGCACAGACGTACATGCAGGCAAAATACCTATACACAGAAAACATTTTTAATATCAATCAATCAACCAATCAATGAAAAGAACATCACCCAGGAAAGCATTTGATTTGAAGCTGTTTGAAAACACAGAACTATATTTTTGAATGGGAAGAAACCTTGAAAGTCAATAAAGTAACAACAAAGAAGATGATGAAGATAGCCGGAAGTTACTGAGCATGTGCCAAGCCCTGGGCCGTGTGCAGCACCTATCTTAGGATAACTCTGCATACTGGGCATGACTGTAGATGTCTTGATAAGGACACCAAGTCTCAAGAATATTTCCTGATCACATCTTGGGAAGACTTAGGCCTCCCTGTTAGCTGCCTGTGAGTCAGTCATTCTCTTACTTAGTACACAACCCTTCCCGTAGCCAAGACCTCATATTCAGGCAACCAAATGGGGGCCAGCTTTGGGGACTGACTCAGTAGTGGTTTGCATCCTTGTTCTAAGTAGAATTGGATCTAGTGATTCTTTGTCCCAGACTCCATCTAGAGCTCTTATCTGCCTCATGCACAAGGATGTGGAGGCCAAATAGAGCTCCTCCCCATAGGGTGACACCTATGGATGAGTAACCAGAGTTTCAAAGTGGGTAAAGGACCTGGAGGTAGAGACCAAGGAGTCAGAGACTGCCTGGCCTGTAAGGAGAATTGATTTACAGACCCTTTGGGAGCACTGGGATGGGAGGACGGGAGGCACAGAAATGGTGGCTGTTGAGCTGTGGCTGCTGGGTGAGTGCATGTTGAAGTGTCACTTTAGTGTAGCTATATTTAAGGGGTCTGGGAGGTGATGGGAAGAGTTAAAAAGGAAGGCTGTTAAAGAGGTGTGACAAGATAGCTCCTGAATGCCAGGCAGGGTTCTGAATGTTGGGTTGTCTCCCCTTCTCCTCACTGTTGTCTCCCCCTGCTCACTGTCTCCCTCCTCCTCCTCCTCGCCCTCTCCAGGTTCAGATATGGGGGCTCTGCACATCATTAGCAGAAATTCCATGAGAATGCTCATGGGACACCCCTGCTCTTCAAGGTGAGGGTGGGGACAGATAGCTGCAGGAATATGAGGGTTCCCTAAGCAGCTGGATATAAATTACCTGGAATGGTGCCTGGTGAGGCTCACCAAGGTACCACATCAATTCACTGATTTAGGAGCCAGGGACTTTAAGGCTTGGCCCTTGAGTGAAGGTTTCTGGGAGGAGCTGGAAGGGTCAGAGGGCAGGAAGGCAGGTGCTTGCTCCCTAGGAGGAGGCTTGAGCTCCAGCACAGGGAGGAGGTGGAGAGAAGAGATAAGGGCTAAAGAGACAGTGATAGAATCTAGGGAATGAACAAATTTAGGACTTGGGCACAGTGTCTCCGCACAGAACCAAATAGTTCAGTATGGCACTGAGTCCTGTCATTGGTTTTATTTTGTTTTGTTTTTAAGACAGGTTCTCAGTATGTAGTCCTGACTGCTCATTGCTAGGCAGACCAGGGAGGTCTCAAACTTACGACCTCTGCTGCCCAAGGTTGGATTTACAGGCCCCAAGCCACCATGCCCACCCAGAAGTACTGTTGTTTATATTCCCCAGAAGTCTCTGGTCAGCGCTATCATGAGCCATGGCTGCCTTGATCACTGACACACCTAACTGCTGCTCTCCAGCAAGACTTCATTTGCTTTCTAACAGCTCTTCACAGGCAGATGACCAGGAGGCCCTGCCAGCACTGGCCTCATTTCCTTGGTGACGCTTCCTGTCTCAGGGCCTTTGCGTATTATGTATTCTGTTGGGAACACTTCTTGTGTCCTTTTCACCTTGGTGAACTTCTCTTCATCCTTTAGAATTCATTGCCGTCTCCAGGAAGCGCCCATGCTTGCTTGTCCTCTCTCTTGTGCTCCTTGGTTAGGAACTGAAGTAGCTGTGTGATTGGCCTGCCTTCTCTGTTACATTGTGTTGTGCTCATGGGTAAAGGATGCTGTCTGCCCTGGCAAGCAGTGAGTCCCTTCACTTGGTCCGGAGGACCAGCCCAGCAAGTACTTAGAGAATGACTGAATAGAGGCGATGCCCTAAAATGCCTGGCCTAGCCTTCCAGGCATCAAGTTAGCCTCACTCGTTAAAGCAATGCCCTTGGGGTCTGCTCTGATTAAGGGGTCTGAGCTGAATGTGCCAGGCTCTGTTTCCTGGGGTAGAGAAATTCTCCATGTTGAATGACTGCCCACGATGCTTCCACCCAATCCCTGCGGGCTTCCTCACTGCCCAGCTTCTAAGAATGTGGTAGAGGGGGACCTTCCTGCCCAGAACAGCTAACCAACCTTAAACCAGAGAAAGGGGGTGGGAAATCCCCCAAAACAAAACAAAGCAAAGCAAAACAAAACAAAAAAAAACAGGAATTGAGCCTGTCACATGCCCCTTCCCTTCCTTGGCTTTGCTTGTGGGAACCCCAGGGCCTTTGTCACTGGTCTCACGGGAAGGGAGAGCCTGGGAGGAGTTAGAACCAAGGCAGTGAACTAAAAGTAAAGTGACTTGCTTTTGTTTCTTGTTTGCCCTTAGCCCAGAAGGTTCCTTCTTGTGGATATATCACATGAAGTAAGTGCTCTGAGTTCTGCATCTATTGGATGTCTCCATCACTTGGTCTTCTAACCCCTCTGAAGTTGATTCTCTACATGCCAGCCACTCCGGGTGCTTAGGCAGGGGGGGAGAGGGGGCAAGGAGAAGGAGGGATACCTAGAGCCCTGGGGTCGGGGCTGTACTCTGCCAGTGCCCAGACTGGTCTTTATAGAATAGTGACATGTTTTGCCCTCGATTCTAATCAGAGGACTCTTTTCAAATGGTGACATCTGTCTGACTGAGGGAGGAGCTAGCTATGTTAAGCTCCATTTTCCTGTCTTTGTTGTGGTGGCCAGGAAGCTTGGAATACATTCTCCTTCTTATCTGCTTGCACCGTGTCTTATTCTTCATTTGAGTGTAATCCATGCCCAGGCATTAGAGTTGAATTGTATCCTTACTGCTGAGGGACCTTGGCCACATGCTCAAACCCACTAAGCCCACACCTCAATTTAACAATGAGAATTAAATATGAAACTTTTATTTGGGATGGCCAAGGTCATGTGAAAATGACCAAGGTCATACCAAATCATTGTGGGGAGGGCTGGGGTGTGTGTGGTATGTGCATGTGTGTGCACATGTGTCTGTAGGTATGTTTGCAACTTTGAGCATCTTCCCCTATTATTCTCTCCCATAATTTTGGAGACAGAGTCTCTCACTGATCCCAGACATCATCATTTTTGGCTACAATGGCTGGCCAGCCAGTCCCAGGATCTATTTGTCTCCACCTCAGGTCCTGGTGTGTCTGAGACAAGTACTTTACCCACAGAGCAGTATTCCTGACCACCAATATTTAATTGTTAAAAATCATGTGTGTGAGTGTGTGTGTGCCTGTGTATGTCTCGGTCTGTATGTGTGTCTCTGTGTCTTTGTGTGTCCCTGTGTTTGTGTTCCTCTCTCTCTCTGTCTCTGTGCCTGTGTATGTTTGTGTGTGTGTGTGTGTGTGTGTGTGTGTGTGTCACTGTCACTGTGTATCTCGGTCTGTGTCAGTATGTGTATCTGTTCCTATGTGTCTGCCTCTCTGTGTGTGTATGCACATGTGCTTGTGTGCCTACATGTGTATGTGTGGTGATCAGAGGATAACTTGGTTCTCTCCTTCTACCATGTGTGTTCCAGGAATTGAACTCAGGTCATCAGACTTGGTGCCAAGCTCCTCTTCACTGAGACATCCTGTTGGCCTTTCTATTTCCTGTGATTTTTATTCTGATGGTGTTTCCCACTTTTTATAACCACACCTTTGGTTCGTTAACCATCTCAGATGCTTCCAGATGAAATCTATAGTGGTTTTCTTAGCCAGGATTGGTGACGTTTGCCGTCATCTCAGCCAAAGACCAAGTGGGAGGATTAGCTTGAACTACACAGCAGGACCCTTCTCCCCTAATACTGTGTCCCTGCTCAGGGTTTCCGAGCCATCTTATCCAACTTCCCCTTGTTTTCTCATCCCAGAGACCTAAAATAGAGACTTTCACAACGAGAGAATATGCAAACTAGCTCAAGTCGGGCCTAAGATGGCTTCTAATTAGTTTTCTAACTTTTGCATTGCCAATCCTTGGACTGCAGGAAGCAGATTGGGCAACTAGAATTTTTCTCAGACTGGCATCTCTCTCTCTCTCTCTCTCTCTCTCTCTCTCTCTCTCTCTCTCTCTCTCTCTCTCTCTCTCTCTCTCTCTCTCTCTCTCTCTCTCTCTCTCTCTCTCTCTCTCTCTCTCTCTCTCTCACACACACACACACACACACACACACACACACACACTTGTGCTATTGTTCTCAGGAAGATGCATGGTGCATGGTTTGTTATTTTTTGTTTTAATTAAGATTACCCTATGGGGCTAGGGAGATGGCTCAATTGTTAAGAACACTGGCCTAGGCCCTGCTCCAAATGATATGACAGACTTTGAAGATCCCCCATGGAAGGCCTCATCCTCCCTGGAGAGCAGAAAGGGGATAGGATAGGGGGTCGGTGGAGGGCAGGAGAGGAGGGGAAGGAGAGGGAACTGGGATTGGCATGTAAAACAAGCTTGTTTCTAATTTAAAGAAAGAAAGAAACAAACAAAAAAGAGCATGGGCTATTCTTTCCGAGGTCCTGAGTTCAATTCCCAGCATGCACATGGCAGCTGACAACATCTATAACTCCAGTTCCAGGGGATCCGACACCTTCACACACACAGACATACATGGAGGCAAAATACCAATGCACATGAAATTAAAATAACTAATTAAAAACAAACAATAACCCGTTGTTGTTGCCAAGTTCTGTCACCAAGCTCTTATGTGTTTGCTGTCTCATTGGTCTTTACCACAGTCACCCCCTTAGCAAGCAGAGCTCTGGACTACAGGCTTATGTGTTCCAAGCATCCCCATCATTGTTTTTTTCACTTTTAATAGTTATATCTGACACTTTAAAAAAAGAAAAATTGGAAAGTCCCTCCATCCAGCTGGGGACTGCCTTGTTTTCTAGAAGTGTTTATATTCTTTTCCATTTCCTAGAATTCCAGAGATTGGTGACAGCAGCAGGCAGAGCTGGTGGTTCCCGAGCTGGTTTAGCAATGGGTAAGGGGCTGGGATCAGCTGGTTTAGCAATGGGTAAGGGGTGGGGATGGGTTCACCCTTCCATGACACTCAAAGCCTTGGCCTTCTCACTCAATCTTTCTGCCTCCCTGAACTCATTCAAGGAGTCCCTTTTGTTGTTGTTTTTTATTTCTATTGTTACTGGTGTGTGTATGTGTGTGTGTGATATGTGTATGTGTGTGATGAGTGTATGTGAGTATGAGTGATAGGTGTGTGAATGTGTATGTGTGTATGAGTGTGTATGTGAATGTGTGTGTGAATGTGTGTGTGTATGAATGGAGATACATTCATACCACAGCACACATATGAGGTCAGAAGACAAATTTCGGGAGACACTCCTGTCTTTCCACTGTGGGTTCTGGAAATAAAACTCAGGTTATCAGGCTTTCATGACAAGCAGTTTTATTGAAGGAGCCATCCCACCAGTTCAGAGGACTCTAACTTACAAGTGGAATTCTGGAGTATCTCTCTCTCTCTGTCTCTCTCCCACCCTCCCTCTTCTCCTTCCTCTCTCCCTCTCTCCTTCCTGTGCCTTTTCTCCAGTTAAGGGTAAAATTCAGGCTGAACTTTGAAAGTTCAGAATAGACATTTCAGTAGGACGTTCCTTTGAGGGATGTCCCTCTTGGGTAACAAAGGGTTACAAGGTCGTTGAAACCTAACTGCTGACCTGCATGGCAAGAGAGACAAATGCTGCGCCTTTGCCTGAAGTATGTCAAATCTATGCTTTGTGTCATAAGTGATGCCCTTTGTCTCCACCTGAGACACGAGTCATTGAAGAGTCCCCCACTGCCCAGCCACCTGGCCTCACCCAGCTTCTTTTCTCTTTGTACACAGGACCCACAGTTATCAAGAAAGACATAGAAAGAGGGAGAGAAAAGCAGCGAAATGCAGTCAGAATTGAAGAGCCTCACTTGTGGGACTGGTTTAATCCAAAGTAAGGACAGAGACCTAGTGCACGCAGGGGCACGCTAAGCATGGGGCTCATGGGGAGGGGGTGTCTTAGCATCTATTAGACCTTCATCAATGGGCTTTGGCTAAGCAACTGATGTCTGGGTACTTTGAGTCAAACACACTGAGCACTGTGGTAATCGAAACAAGAAATGGCCAGTGGTAGGTAAAGCATAA
The DNA here is from genome assembly GCA_030556225.1 of Cricetiscus sungorus. Classification (NCBI taxonomy): domain Eukaryota; kingdom Metazoa; phylum Chordata; class Mammalia; order Rodentia; family Cricetidae; genus Cricetiscus; species Cricetiscus sungorus. The sequence continues at coordinate 6,200,801 of JANBXA010000132.1, forward strand.
AACATAGACCATGTAGGATCTATGGAAATCGGCAGGATCTGGAATGGGCCAGGAAAATTCTCTCTAGATTCAGCTAACTCAAGTTTGAAGTAGGAATCATGAGCTAAGAGATCTGGGGCCATGAATTTACTAATTACATAAGCAAACAACAAATGTCTATCAGAAATTGAGACATGTTAGCTAGTGTTTTCCAAACTTCTGGTCAAAACCAGGTGTGGTGATGTTCACTTGTAATTTTACACTGGGAGGTGGGGCAGGCCATCCCTAAGGCTTGCTGGTCAGCCTCTCTGCCCTAATTTGTGAGCTTTAGGCCAGTGAGAAATTGTGTCTCAAAAACAAAAAATCTGAATGGCACCTAAGGAAGAACACCCAAGGTTGTCCTCTGGCCTACACACACACACACACACACACACACACACACACACACACACACACACACACACACACACCACACATAAAGAGTATTGGCTTGAACCATCATCACACTGAAGCTTTCTCAAGACACCAAAATCTATTTCTTGAATAAATGACTGACTAGATGAAGGAATGAATGAGGAAATAAATATTTTTATGTCATATGAATGTGTCCTTTGCTATATTTGACGCAGAGCTGGTATCGTGTTGTACATGCACATTTCCACATTGTGGTCCCTGCTTTCTGTCTTCTTCCCTTCTGGCCATTCTCCTCTCACTGTCTCAGTAAGGGCACCTCCCTCTTCTTGCCAGGAGTTTCTGGGCATTTCCACACTGCATCTTCTTTGGGCTGTGGTTTCCATCATGCCCTTATCCATTTCCTGGCCTCAGGTAGCATGGAGAGGCCGAATCTCACAGCCATGTCTTTAGCCCACGTGCTTCTTGGCCCTGACCTGTTTTGGCCTGCCTGCCTGCCTGCCTGCCTGCCTGCCTGCCTGCCTGCCTGCCTGCCTGCCATCTCTGTTTGCCCCATACAACCCACATGGATTTCTCAATTCCACCTTGCCCTGTCCTTTCTCACTCCCAACCTTAGTAAGTAGCTCATCCTGGTTCGGGGAGAATTGTTCCTTTGTCCACCACGTCTTCATTCTTTCATCGGTCCTTGTTCCCAATCCTGTCCACATCTGCTCCGCAGCCACCACCCTGTCCATGCTGCCGTCAGCTCCTTGGTGGTTGGGTAATGGGTGGTCCACATCTTTTCTTCAGTTTACTGTATAATTCTTAAAAATTTTGAATATTGACTTATTTGTGTGCCTGTGACAAGGCACTCGTGTAGAAGTCAGAGGACAACTTGTGGGAGTTGGTTCTCTTCCCTCCACCCACTGTATGGGTACTGGAGAGCAATTCCCTCCATTCACCGTGTGGGTACTAGAGAGCAAACTCTGCTTGCCAGGTTTCCCACAAGTGCCTTTGCCTGCTGAGCCATCTTGCTGGCCTAAGTCTCTAGCTAACCCTTGGATACCATTAATGTACCTGTGCATAAAGACATAGAATTGAAAACCAACTCCTAGTAACCTAGTAACCTTTATTCTAGGAGGTCTGTGCTTTTCCCAGAAGCCTTTGTCCTGTATGGTGGATCTAGGCACAATGAGGATACCCAGTGCTGTGCCTCGATGTCTGTCACACAGTGCTGAGTGTCCCCTTCAGAAGGACAGCATTTGAATGGCTCTTTGCTGGCACTTTTCCTCCCTCCTTTTAGAACTCTATTGTGGTGATCTTGGCTAAGGCAGTTAATGGTATCACGGTGGCTTCCTTTGGGGATGGTGTGTGGGTTTGATGACTAAGTTGCTTCAGGCTGGTTGCTCCTGGAAGCTGGTCTCCCCGCTCATCGTCCGTCCCACTTCCTAATACATGCATTTCCAGGCTGTTGTCTGGCTTCTCAGTCAAGGGTTGCCAATGTGCTGGAATTGTCAATGGAACTGAACAATTGGCTGCTGGGAAATAGAATGATTCAATTTTTAATTTAGCATTAATTTTTAATAGTGCTGCTTTGTCTTCCTGCTCAAGTAACCACAGTGGACACTGGGGTTCTTACTCAGTTTCTAAAAGACAAGGCGTGAGAGGCCATGTGGCTGAGGGTGTTGGCAGGTTCATCACCTGCTGACTCAGAGGCTCTCGAGGGGAAGGACTAGTTGCCATTTCTGTGGGTCAGTGCTTAATTTCAGTTGGCTCTTTGTATGAATTAGGTGACCGATGGCTCAGTCCCCTACCCCTCCCATGGCCTCACTTGACTTGTAAAGTGGCAGTGGCTGGTGTGGAGATTAAATGCAGGGGTGAAAAGCTTGTACTTAGCTTCTGGTACAAACAAAAGATTAAATATGTGCCTGCTTCCTTTTTTATTAAAAAAGAGAGAAATTCTGCCTCTCATATAGAACAGCAAATGATACTGTGGCTCGTATACAGCAGCAAGACTGACTGAGGAAGTTGGCTTGGTTAGCGCTCCTGAGACAACCTTCCTTGACAGGCCCAAACTAACAGCCCAGCAGACAAGGCTGTGACATGTGAGGGTGGTGACATTCACAAATACTGGTTTTGAGAAATAGAATTTGTGTATGTTGGTTTCCTTGCTCTTTTTGTTTTGAAATCCTGTCATCAATAAAGCGAGAGTACAGCAGGACTAAATGTATCACCAGGGCAAAGCTCTCTCAAGTTAGTGCCAACAAAGCCAGGCGCTGCGAGCGAGCGTCTAACAAACACCAGCAACACAAAGGCTCAATCATATCGAGATGCCACAGTAGCCACTCAATGGACAAAGGCAAATCTGAGTTAACCAGATTTTGTCAGCACACCAGTGTCCATTCCAGGAGCAATGGAGACTGGGGCTCAAAGCACTGGACTCCAGAGAAAGCCTCTGTGGGTTGAGTCTCATCTTTATCCCTTAGTAGCTGTGTGACTTCAGGCAAATTACTTAAGCTTCCTGTTCTAGGTTTGTGATGAATTAGATAGGAATCAGTTATTTGCACATGACTTTGACATAATGTAAGCCCTGTAGGTTCTGGTTCAGAGCACTGGCAGATAACATTGCTTAAGGAGCCAGTGGATACTCAAAAGAATGAGCCTTCACATGGTACCGAGACTCACGGGAAGTGTTTCATGTTCATTTATGTAATTGTCAGCATCCATGGCCAGTTACATGGCTTTCCCTGAGCCTTGTTTCTCATACCTGGATAATTGGGTATAACATGTCACAGACCTGTGATAAGGACAAGCCTGGCTAGGGTTTGTAGAGTCACTGTGGCATCTCTCATGACTGAAGGGTGCCCAAGCCGCTGTGTCCTGCAGCAGGGACACCTGATGTGCTAGCATGGAGCCGACTCTCACTCGGGGACTCCAAGCCAGCTGGCATCAAGGCACCAGGTGGCCAGGACTTTCCCTACCTTGCCACTACACCAAGAGGAGGTACTTCCAGTTTTCCCAGAGAAGAAAGAGGCCAGCCAGAGGCAATACAGGCAGGGAAGGGGGCAAGGTCACCTCAAGAGTCAGAGAGCAAAACCTAATGATGGGCACCCTCCCCACTCTGCAGCAGATGGCAGCATTGCTGACGGCAGGCACAGGTTTGTGCACAACCTGCCCTCCAGCCACTGTGCAAGGTGCAGGGGACATTGCTCTTAGCTCCTTCAGCTGCAGCAGCAGCAGCGGCAGCAGCGGAGCACACACATGCACGTAGCCATGGAGGATCAGAGTGTGTCTCAGTGTCCTTGCAGACACATGTGTCTTCACTCCTGTGAAGCACAAGTAAGGGCCAGGGCCACAGGGGTGGGATTTCAGCATTGGGAACCAGTGAGCTTTAGGTTAAACATCAGGCAACCACTGTGCAAAGCCAAACAAGCTGGCCAAAGTGTGTTCCGCCCAGCCAGGGTGTACTTCAGATTGTCCCAACTGAGTTGGAGATTCAGTATGAGTCCACACTGCACTCTGCCTAGACTCCACCCCTGCTAGGCTCTGCTGTCTTCTGTCCTTCCTGCCTTCAGCCTTCAGAGTCACTGTTGCTATCTGCCTGGCTGCCTGTGTTGGTGTTGCTGGGTCTCATTAGAGCTTTCTGAGTGATGAAAACAAACCTGCTCACTTTTGTGTCGTTAGTGAAGAGACAAGGTGGGTGGGCAGAAGGGTCTCTGCCAGAGTTCTGCTTGTCCAGCCTTGGCTGTGCTGTACTCCCCAAGGCCCTTCCTCTCTGGGCACTGTGTGTCCTTGTCTGTAATTGATAACACTAGTTTTATCCCAGGGCAGCCCTGAAGGTACGCTAATTAAGGAGACTGGAGAGGTGGCCTGTGGATGAAGTTCTTTCTCTGCTCTGCTAGAGTGAGTTCAGCTCCTCAGCATCCTTGTAAAATGCTGGCTGGGTGTGGCAGCACCCCCGTGATTTCGCTATTTCGAAGCTGGGGACCGGATTCCCCAGAACAAGGTGGCTGGCTAGACTAGTCCACACTGATGGACTCCGGGTTCACTTGAGAGACCCTGTCTCAGTGAATAAAGACTCCCAACATCAACCTTGAGTGTATATATACTGCACTCACATAATGCACATAATGCACATGTGGAAGTTTTGTAAAAGTTCTAAAAAAAAGCAAGAGAGTGGTGAACATGAGAGGAAGAGGCTCATTTGATGTGTTCTATTGGGAAGAAGAACACATGGAGAGGTCTAGGGACCCCTAGCTCAGTCTTTGGGTCACCGACTGATGCTTAGGTTTAAGTACTAGGCAAGAAATGTGCATCAACCCCCACCACAGCAGCCTGTCTTTCAGTGTGGTTTCACAAGTTGTTACAACTTCTGAGACCACTTCCTAGCGAGACAAGCTCCTCCTCTGGCTGATACCAGTCTGGGCTTTTCTCGTCATGCCATAGGAGACTGCTGGAGAAGTCCATGTTCCTTGAAGTATGTTGTCTCAATAGTCTGCTAGCCAAAGGGAGAGGACACACATATCTCTAGAGTGTCTTCATCCTGCAGGCCTATGACACCAGCCTCCCTGAGTATCGGGCCCTTTCTGGCCAAAACACGCCTTTCTCTCTCAGCTCTGATGTCTTTCTCTCATCCCCCGTGCATCATACCTTAGGGTCTTCTTAGGCTCTGGTGATAGTCTTAAGGATAAATAACAACCCAAACATGTCAGTTAGGGGCTGGAGAGAAACACAAAAGTGTCAGCATGTGGGTCAGTTGGTAGAGTGCCTACCAAGCATACACAGAACCTGAATTCTATTCCTGGCAGCTCATGAAGAGGGAGGGCATGGTGGTGCATGCCTGTAATCTCAGCACTTGGAAGATGGAAAGGGAAGAGTCAGAAGTTCAAGGTAATCCTGGGCTACACAGGGAGTTTGAGGTCAGCCTTGGTACATGAACAGACTGTCTCGTGATATCACTAGATGAGAATCTGAGAAGGTACCTGAGCAGCCCTCAGTGGTTCCTGGACCCACTGCTGACCAGGCAAATGTCACACCTCCTATTCAAGCATTCTGGAACGAAGCTTCAATCAGGACTTGGGTACAGTTGCCATGACTCTTGCTGGCCTCCTCCTTGGCCAGTCTCTCATCTTAGCAAAGAAGTCCTAACTCACAATGTTGCATGTTTTGTCATCAGGAACCGCCCAGAAGTTTTGACAGTGACCCCATGGAAGGCACCAATTGTGTGGGAAGGCACTTATGACAGAGCTATGCTGGAAAAGTATTACGCCAGACAGAAAATCACCGTGGGACTGACAGTTTTTGCTGTGGGAAAGTAAGCAAACTGACAGACTTGCCCTTGATTTTTTTTTTTTTTCTTGTTTCACCATCAAAATCATTGTGAGGAACCCGTAGCCCTACAGAGGCCTTCCTTACTTTGTCTGAGTTACTAGGGAGGAGACTTCCATCTCCTTTCTGATGGAGGCTGAGGAACAAAATCAATAGTAGGTAAGTCCACCCATTCTCACCAGAGTGGAGAGAAAGCATCCTCAGGGTCACTGGGACCCAGAGCTAAGAGCATGCCTGCCGCTTCCTCCTCCCTGACCTCCAGGGCTTTTCTAGGGAGGCCCCAAATGCCAGCTGTTAGTGCCCAGGGACAAGGACAGGGAATTAGAAGTTCTAGAGTGTGCTCGTGATCTCCACAATGACATGTGGCTGCTGCTCTTTCATGGGTTCTTCTGGTCCTATCTACTGGGCCCTCCTGGAGGATTTGACCCTGATGTTTGGATGGTCAGAGCTTGCTGAGCATGGACAGGTTCTGGCTGCAGCAGCTTCTACTTGATTATTTAGAGTTTGATGCAGAAACATCATACTCATTCTTGAAACTCCAGCTATGTTTCTGATTTTAAAATCTAAGCCATTTTGTTTTCTTAGTAAATTAACCATTTCCCCCTAAAATAAAACATTAGGTTTAAATTTTCATTGTTTATTTTCTTTTTTTGGAGGCAGAGTTGTGTTTTTAAGGCTATTAAAAAAAAAAAAAAAAAAAAAGAGGCTGAGTGAGGATTGCTAGAGAACTACCACCAAAATAAGACATATTGGGTGTGTGGTGTGGGCTTCTCTGAGAGAATCATCCTGTGCTTTAAAAAAAAAAAAAAAATTGTATCTAGTGTATGTGTAGGTCAAAGGATGGTTTTTGGGTGCTGGCTCTCATCTTCCACTATGTGGGTTCTGGGGATCCAACTCAAGTCTTCATGTTTGGCAGCAAATACCCTCACATACTGAGAATTCTTGCTGGTTGTGTTTCTTTTTCTGCCCTCTGGGCCTCAGTGTTGGTACCTCTTTTGAAGAAGCCACAAAATCAACAGGATGTTGACTCCCCTGCCATGTTCAAAAGGAGTAGAAGGGGCAGTTTGGCCTGACCTTGAGCTTTAACAAGGACCTAGAAGAAGGCACCGTGATGTCCCCACAGTGCCCAGTGCTGTCCTTGGGAAGTTCTAGCATTGCTCCGTGTTCTGAGTCCTGGAGCCTGATGGAATCTCAATGGGAATCAGTGGCTGTGCAGTTTGGACATTGCACTGGAAGAATTTGTATTTTTTAGGGGTGGAATTCAAGGCTCAACTTAGCAAACACTTTTGGCACAGAAGGAATATGACAGCCACATTGCACATTGATTTGATTCCAGTGTCCCCCAAAGAACGGGATGAACCCACTGTCCCACAATGCTATCGACCATCCAATCACAACTTTACAGGAAAACAGAAAACAAAACAATGAAAATGCCCCATGTCTGCCGTCTACCTCCTGATGAAAGTTGTGCTCCCAGCTGTGCCGGTCTGCAGCGGTGAATCCCAGAGGACGTGCACCGTGACCTTGGCTTTACTTTTATCTCAGCGCCTGGAGCCCACTGTGTTACTTTACCCTCTTAAACAGCCTTAGTTGTCACAGTGACACTGCCCCACACTCCCCTAAGTATCGTTTCTGAGCTTTGGGCACACTGGCTTTTCTTGGGGATCAGAGTACAGAAGTCTGTCTTGACCTCCAGCCACGGTGTCATGTCAGAACCCTCTTTTTCCACTGGGATGTATTTGACCTGCTCAAAGAATCAGTACTAGAAACCTTGGGCTTCCCAATGCCAACAGTAAAAGTGCAATTTATTTCCGTGGGCAAAGAACAACCTAAGCATCAAGAAAAACAAAACAGGCTGGAGAGATGACTCAGTGGTGAAGAGTACTGGCTGTTTTTCTAGTGGATGTGGGTTCGATTCCAAGCACCCACATGGCAGCTCATAACTGTCTATAACTCCAGTTCCAGGGGATCTGACAACTGCACACAGGCATACATACAGGCAAAATACTGATGTACATAAAAATAAAGAAATTACTGAAAAAAGGAAAGAATAGAAATATTTTTTAAAAAGAAAAAACACCAGTCATTATTGCATTCAGAGCATTGTGATTGGCTACTTGTGTGCTCAGTAAACTGACTATGGTCCATGGTCTCTGTGTGTAAGTTTGAGGTTTGGAAAGGGACCATCTGACTTCCCCCTCATCTGTGCAGTCTCCTTTGCATGACTTAGGAAGACAGTCTGTTGCTTGAGCTTGTAGAAGGCATCACTATAATGTCATTCAAATGATAAATAGACAAATTAACATATCTCATCTGTTAGACTGGCCAGAAAACAAATACTGACAATACCAAATGTTGGAAAAGATGTGAAGTAATCAGAGCTCTTATTTATTGCTGGTGGAATACAAGACGGTGCAGCCATTTTGGAAGAAATTTTAGCAGTTGCTTGCAAAACTGAGCATGCTCTTATCATAATCCAGTCATTAAATTCCTTGGTATTAACCCAAGTGAGTTGAAAACATGTCTACACAAAAACCTGCATGTAGATATTTTTAGAAGCTTTATTCATAATTGCTAAAACTTTGAAACAGACAAATTTTTCTTTGATGGGCAAATATAAAAAATGAATTGTGGTCAATTCAGAAAACAGAATATTATTTATTGCTAAAAAGTGAGCTATCAAGCCATAGAAAGCAAGGAGGAATTTTTGTCATGAAGTGAAGAACCCAATCTGGAAAGGTTCCTGTGCTGGCAGTGTTATGCCACCTTGTCACAGCTGGGGTTACCAGAGAGGAGGAGCCTCAGATCAGCCTATAGGACACTTTCTTAATAAGATTGATAGGGGAGGGCCCAGCCCATTATGGGTGGAACCATCCCTGGGCAGGTGGTCCTGGATTCTATAAGAAAGCAGACCAAGTCACAAACTGCCACCTGGAGCATGGGTGGTCCTAGTAGAGAAAGCTTGTTCATATCTAGGCAGGAGGTATATGGGCACCCCCAATACTTTCAGCTCAGTTTTGCTCAGAATTCAAAATACAGAAGTATTAAAATATAGCCAGACTGTAGCTTAGATAGCTGATTGCATGATGTGTGTGGAGCTCTAGGTTTGATCCCAGGCACTACAAAAACTTCAGGTGTTGTGGCACAGGTTTGTAATCCTAGCAGGAGTATTGAGAAGTTCAAGACCATCCTTGGCTGCATAGTGAGTTTGAGGCTAGCCTGGTATACAGGACAACCTTTCTCAAAAAAAAAAAAGTTAAAATAAGGTGAATCACACTTTAAAAAAGTTAAAATAAGGTGCTCCAGTATTTGGATGGATTCATAACATCATATTTGTTTGGATGATACAGTGGTGTTTGGGGTAACCAGTGGGAGGTTTGTAGAATGACCCAGGCAATGTGGGATCTCCATCCTGTGCACCATCTCCTGAATCACAGAGGAGGATGGGACGGTACTATGCTTAGACTTAACCAAACACAGAAAAGGTAAGGTTGTTATGAATCCTCAGTGGACTTGGGCAGCATACTTTCTTTCCGTTTGGCCTGGCAGTAGCAACACTGGCCTTTTCAGGCTATTCTAGAACTACACTTTCTTTGATGGTAAGCTTCTAAATATGAGAACAGAGCTTTACCATGAGGCTTACTGCAAAGCGGGTAGTTGAGAACACATACCTCTCAGACTGGCTTGCTTCCTAGAGCAGGACAGGGCTGTGCATGCCCGGTTGTTCTTACAGAGTTGGCAGTGGCAGAAGTTATTCTACTTTCCCTGAGGACTGGGTGGCCAGCTGGAGAGGAGCTAGGGTGCTGTACTAACATGTCTCCCTGTGAAGGTAATAGGGCGTGGTTAAATGTGTCCCTCTCTGTTTCAGGTACATTGAGCATTATTTGGAAGATTTCCTGGAGTCTGCTAGCAGGTACTTCATGGTTGGCCACAGGGTCATATTTTATGTCATGATGGACGATGCCTCCAGAATGCCTTTTATACACCTGAGTCCTCTGCATTCCTTACAAGTGTTTGAGATCAAGTCTGAGACCAGGTGGCAAGACATTAGCATGATGCGCATGAAGACAATCGAGGAGCACATCCTGACCCACATACAGCATGAGGTCGACTTCCTCTTCTGTATGGACGTGGATCAGGTCTTTCAAGACAATTTTGGAGTGGAGACTCTGGGCCAGTTGGTAGCTCAGCTCCAGGCCTGGTGGTACAAAGCTGACCATGACAAGTTTACCTATGAGAGGCGGGAACTGTCGGCGGCATACATCCCATTTGGACAGGGGGATTTTTATTACCACGCAGCCATTTTCGGAGGGACACCCATTCATATTCTCAACCTCACCCGGGAGTGCTTTGAGGGGATCCTCCAGGACAAGAACAACAACATAGAAGCAAAGTGGCATGACGAAAGTCACCTAAACAAATATTTCCTTTTCAACAAGCCCACTAAAATTTTATCTCCAGAGTACTGTTGGGACTATCAGATAGGCTTGCCTTCAGAAATTAAAAATGTAAAGATAGCTTGGCAGACAAAAGAGTATAATTTGGTTAGGAGTAATGTCTGACTTCAATTTGTGCTGGCATATTTCTAAAGTTGACAGAGAATTATTCTGGCTAATTCCTCAAAAAGTAATCAGTTGATTTTTACCTTAAAAATCAAAATCAAAACCAAAACCCACCAACATGGCAAACGCATACTATTTCTCCTTATAACTTTGAGCCTTGTAATATGTGAGAAGGAGGTTATGGTAAGGAATCAGATGTAAATTCTCAGTGATTTCTTATATATTCTGGGTTTGGGGGAAATATTACATAAGCGGAAATCAAAATTAATTTGCCATTGGTAAATACAAAGCCAGAACGTTCTACTCAGTATGTCAGATAGCTTACTGGAGAACAGGGTGCTAAGAGAAATGCTTGGCAACAAGATGGGCTGATCTTGGGGGGCACTGGCTCATTGCCTTCCTCACAACCAGTGAGGGTTCTAGAACAACACAGAAAGAGTTTGCAGCAGGAGAATTGTAATGTCTGGTCCTCAAGGACTTTCCAGCTGACGCTTCAGGCCAATGGCAGTCCATACTCCCATTTTGCTGTTGTCTGGCATCTGTGTATAAGAAAGGTAGAGAATACTAATGGGTATCATGGTGGCGCATGTTCAGAATCCCAGTAAACACGGGCTGGCGACTTAGAGTCTGTGCTATGCTGGAGCAACAGGGCATGGGTCAGTGCTTGAACTGAGTTGCAAGCACAGACAGTGTTCTTAACAGTGCCTAATGGCAGGAATCGAATGGAAGGTGCCCAAGTCAAATTCAGTGTTGAGCACTGTGGTGAGAGGCGTGGGTGACACTAGGGAAGGAGAAGGCCAAAGTGGACTACAAGGACCTGATTTCCATCGGAAGACACTCTGTCGTCATCTGTTCCTACCACCTTCTCTGAACCTCAAGGTTCCTCAGCCCTTCATATCCTAGCATGGAGGACTGGCATGAAGAGGAAGCCCTCCGTTGTGTGACCTCATTTCCCCCTGCTCTGTCTGCACTATCCATGTTGCCCAGACAGACGTTCTGGGCAACATGGGAACTGACTTTATAGCAATGGGAGAGCCAGTCACCATAGCTGAGCTGCTAAATGTTCGGTTCCCTTCTCTGAGGGAAGCCTAACCTCTTCCATATCGGTGGTTCTTAAACTGTGGGTCATGTCCCTTACAGTGGCCAGATATCAGATATCCTGCATATCAGATATTTACGTTATGATTCATAACAGTAGCAAAGTCATAATTATGAAATAGCAATGAATAATTTAATAAATTAACACGAGGAACTGAATTAAAGAGTCGCAGCATTAGGAAGGTTGAGAATCACAGCTCTATATGGTAACCTAAGCAAATCAGTATAAGGGGGGATTCTCAGACTGTATTTCCATATGTACATATATTTATATTTTGCTTGTCTTCTTGTTTTGTCACCTGTTTCCATTTTCAAGCAATGTATTTAAAACACCATTGCATTGTTCTGACTTATGGTGTGAAGGACTTCAATAAAAAAGCAACTTACATTTTGTCTGCAGTGAACTACCTATTATTCTTCAGTTGTTAAAAAAAAAAAGTCACATACCCAGCAGCAACAAAAACAAAATAAAAAAGAAAATCCCACACAATCCCCAGATTGGTGGGATTGCAGAAGGAAGTAGAGATCACACATTGGCTAAGAACTCTGCCTCTCTGACACTCAGTTAATGTCTCAAGTGTTGAACCAAAGAAATGATCTGTCCTGAAAGTGTAGAAAAAAGGCTGAAGGAATTTTGAGGGAACTTCTTGACTTTTAAAAATTCATCTAAATTTAAATCCTTAGTGAGTAAATTTAGGGTGTTATTAAAGGTAATATTTAAACTTTCTTAAGTGAAAATTCTGGTTTAAAATTGAATATTTTCTCAGTATATTCTGGTCTGGTCATGGCTTATGTATTTTCTCACAGAGATGTTCAAAAGTATCAGTTTTGATTGTCTTTAATCATAGGATTTTAGGACCTTAGCCTTAGAAAAGCTGTCATGACCTCCTGGACCTGCTCTATTACAGAGACAGGAATACAGAGAGCAAGATGTCACTCCTAAATTATAAAGCTCTGTGTGTGTGTGTGTGTGTGTGTGTGTGTGTGTGTGTGTGTGTGTGTATGAGTGTTTGAGTGAATATATATGAGTGAGTGTGTGTTTGAGTGTGTGTGTGTGTATGAGTGTATGAGTGACTGTGTGAGTGTGTGTTTGAGTGTATATGAGTGAGTGTGTGTGTGTGTGTGTGTGTGTGTGTGAGTGTCTGAGTGTGGAGGGGTTGACACTGATGTCTTCCTCAGTTATTCTCTACCATACTATCTTTTGAGCCAGGGTCTCACTGATTATGACTGGAGCTCACTGATTTGGTTAGACCGGCTGGCTAGTGAACTCCAGCAAGGGTCTGCTGTCTACAGCTGCATGCCCCCCTACACACACATATACTTTCTGTGGGTTCTCAGGAATCAAATTTATCAACTCAGCCATTTTCCCTACCCAGCCATGTTCCCCCAACCCTCCCAGTGTAAAAGACAGGTCTGTAAGGAATTTACTGGACTAAGTTAGCTGACCACCTATAACTGGATGGCACCAGGCAATATGAGGGCGGAGACAGACTAAAAGAGAAAGCAGGTGGAGGCCCAGCTTTTCTCTCTGCTTCCTGTTTAGTGTCTTGTGACTGAGGTGCCTCACATCCTAGCTACTGCGACTTCCTCCTTCATGGTCTGGCAGACAGAACCTTCCTGCTGTGGGTCATGAGCTAGGAGTTCAAGGGTTGCAGCTTGTGTTCAGGCTGAGACTCTGGGCTGCAGCACACAGGGTTCGGTGCCCATTGCGCAGGGGGGGAAGGGGAGGGCTGGGGGGCAGTAGGCCTTGCATGCATTTGCCCCATCAGCAAATCAGTGGCTCTCAGCTGGGACTCGCTCCCCTCCCTACCCTTTGCTGCCATTTGGCAGTGGCAATATCTGCATGTTTTGCCTGTCACAACTGGTGAGTGTGGGTGCTGCCGGCATTTAGTGGGTACATGCAAAGACACTGCTAAATGAACGATTCACGATGCTCAGCTGCACAGGGCGGTAAACCCCACCTCAAGATGAGTCATTAGTGGCAATCTCAGAGCCCTGGTGTCATGTTCTTTCAGATTTCCCCCGACAGAAACTTCATGTTTGTGTGGGAAATGGCCTGATCAAGCCCCAGAAGCTCTAGATTCACTTCCTCCGGAGCCCACACGGAGGAGTTCCCTCTAGTGGACACCAGGGGGCAGGAGTTCTAAAGATAACTAGTTTCTGAAGTGATTAAAAGCATGCTACTGAAGGTGGCATATTTGTAGAAATGGTGTAGATTCTGTGTATAAGTGGAACTGGCCCTACAAGTTTAAAGGATGCCACCGTGAAAAGTTAGGCAAAATCAGAACATTTATAAGGACTTGGCTGTAACTGCCTAGAGGGAGTTTCCCGACTTGGCTCAACAGCTTGGTTATGAAAGCCAGGAGCAGTCTGTTTACTGGAGGGGCTGGTGCAGTGGTCTACAGAAGACAGAGGTGAGGTGACCAATGAGCATGCTTGTGAGAGTCCATGAGCGGTCATGGAAATCAGCAAGATCCTGGGCCACCCGTCCCCTCCTTCCTCTTTTGTGTCATTCTTTTTTGTATCACCTGTGAACACTTTATAATCACGCCACCATAGCCAGGACATGAGCAAGAACCAAGGGCATGGAGGGTCTCAGAGCTGAAAACAGTGCTGTCCCAAGAGAGCTGCGGTAGGTGTGACTGTAACTGGGTGTCCCATCCTCAAGAAGTAGCTGCCACTCTGGCTATGATTCCAGACATCTCTCCCACAGGTTCAGAGGCCACCTTCCCATCATGTTCCCATTGTGCTCCAAAGTTGTTCTGCAACCCTTGAGCACAGTCCTTTGCACAGCAGAATGCAGGTATCTACAGGTATATCAAGGGACTGGGTTCCTTCCAGTATTTAATAAATGCTTCTTTGGGTCCCATGGGCAGCTCATTTGACTGTTAATTGAAGTTCTTAGGTACAGAGTCTGGGGCCCTGGCCTCCAACTAGCTATCCTTGGCCACACATCTCCTCTAGGCTAATTAAAGAAATAGGTCATGGTCAAAGTCACAGAGATTTATTCAATGTGGACACATTAGGAAAAGGAACAAATAGAGAGGTTCAATGACAGCCACCCTAAAGCCCTTCTTAGGAGATCTGACACGAGGTTATGTTTAAGTAAAAAGTAAGGGGATGCATAACTAGGCATCTCTGGCCAAGGTACAGTTTTACTGTTCTTAGCATCCCAGCTCCAGCCTGTCCTGAAGGACTATCTGACATGTTCTGGAACTATATGAAGTCTATTTCCAGGAGAGAGATCCCTCCTCTGATGGATATCAGTCTTCTGTCTTTTTCATTTTCTCAACACCAGATTCCTATGGAACACTCAGCTATTTTTGTTTGTTGGTTTATTTTTTGTTTTCTGAGACAGGGTTTCTCTGTATTGCTTTGGATCCTGTCCTGGAACTCTCTCTGTAGACCAGGCTGGCTTTGAACTCACAGAGATCCACCGGCTTCTGCCTCCTGAGTGCTGAGATTAAAGGCGTGCACCACCAACACCTAGTTTACACGGCTGTTCTTTAGGGTGTGTTGTCCCAGAAGTCTGATGGTCAAAGGCAGGGCATGTATATTGTAGTACCCATGCTACGATCTGTTCCACGAATCCGGCGATGGCCTAGAGATTGAAATAAAGAGACAAGACAGCAGGTCATTCGTTCAATGGCAATGTTGGAATGCCAAATGCCAAATATTGTTTATTGAGGGGAAGAAACAGGCTTAAATACTGACTTGTAAGCACAGTGGAAAATTACAGGAGTTTCAGGCTTAGCTCCTCCCCACGAGGTGTGTGTTGTCACGAGGTGCGTGTTATCAAAACAGGGATAGTACCAATAACAGCTTTGGGGCAAGGAGTTCCAGCCAACAGCTTTAGGCTTGCTCAAGGTGCCTCGGGGGTCCATGCAGGGCCTGACAGGACCCCCTTTCTTTTAATATAAACTAACACCTGTCTTAGATGGCAAAGGACGTCAGCATAATTCCTCACCCGTCATTGGAGAGGTCACCCAGGCCTGTAACCCTCCTGTCTTAGGTTGGATATTTGCCCCCTTCTGCCTTACCCATCTCTGGTGAATAGTTTGTCAGCCACACGGTGGGCAGAGGCATTTTCTCTTGAGCCAAACACAGTAGAATCTGTCTTGTTTGAAAGTTGGCCTGGGCCTGTCTAATGCCGTGGTGAAGTAGCACCAAGTGCAAGTGCTACGAGCCCCATTGAGAGAGAGCTTACCCATTCTCTAAATAATATGCCCACGAGTTGAAGTCCTTGTAAAAGGTCTTCTGCACTGGCAGGTGGTACTCAGGTTTCACTGATGTTAATGATCTGCATGACTAAAACATGTGTAACATTTAAAAACTGATCACTGCAGGATCCCTGGAGAAAAATGATGCATTAACATAGATATGTGTGAAAGACAGAGAACAAGAAGCCATATGAGCCTCTCACAAAAAAACATAGGAGGCTTGTTATGAGTAGTTTTTCCCACCAGCCTGGTCCCACCGCCACATCAGCCCCAAATAACACACAGAGACACTGTTATGTTATTTGACATAATGCTGTTGGCCTGTTACTAGCATTTCTTATTGGTTAGCTCTGTCTTAAATATTAACCCACTTCTATTAATCTAAGTATTTCCACGTGGTCTTATCTTACCGGAGAGAGGGTCTGGACTTCTGTTCTCTCTCAGTCCACCATCTTTACTCTCTTCCCTACTACTTCCTCTCACCTCATTGTCTCCTAGTCCAACCTATCTTGCTTTCCTATTGGCCAACAGTGCTTTATTCATTAACCATTAAGAGAAACATATCTACAGAACGACATATCCCATCATCTCCTCTTTTCTGTCTAAAATAAAAAGGATTTTAACCTTGACATAGTCAAATATATAACAAAACAGTTATCAAATAATAATCACAGTTAACAATTTAATCCATTAACATTTAGTAAGATTTAAAGAAAGTATTCTATCATCTACCCTATCTTTGTGGGTCTAAAGTCTTATATGTAACTTATCTTTTTATCTTAAATAAGGAAAACTATAACCATAACTATCTGTCTTCAGCTCCATCAAAGACCACAGAAGGATAATATATAAACTCTAGAAATGACAGAGACTACTCACTGCCTGGTCAGTCACCCGAAGTTCTTCTGTAACGTCCCATCTTCAGCCTATAGGCCATAGTGTGTCTGGCAGACTACTCAGCAAAGCAGGAAAGTTTAAACTGTCCACCTGTATTGGCAGTTTGTCAGTCATTTTTCTCTGTGTCCTGTAGACTGTCGGGCAGACTCTTCCATGAAGCAGGATCCCTGTAGCATTGTCCATCTTGTATCAGCAGTCACTTTCCTGTGGGTCCTGCATGTCCAGTTTATACAGCATAAAGTCAGACAGTCCAGACAAGAGTAGTTTCTTGCCCAAATGACCATAATGAATTTCTTTGATGTTCATCTTCCATCCTGATGCAGATGCTATTGCCAGGAGCAGTTATGTCTCACTGTCAAGAAAAACTCTAAACCATTTTGAATGCCATATTCTGAAATGTTTGAAGAATGCCTATCCATCTCAAATACATCTCTATATATCTATAAATCCTAACTAACTTAACTCTAAGTTTTGACTATCATAGGTAATTATCTATAATTTGAGTTAAATTATATATTTCTAAATGAGCTATATAAACACAATACCTAAACAAGAGAAATATACATATCACAAAATTGACCTTAAATTGTATCAATAAATGAAAATCCATTCCAAAACAAAGTAATCATTTCTATACCATAATCCCCTTTTTACCTTTAAAGAGATTGGTTGTGGTCATTAACCATTTATAACCAATTCCATTTAAATGAAAACAAAAATTTATAGAAAATATTTGGGAATTTGGGCATTGTTCTTTCCAAACTGTTTTCTGTTAGTAGAAATCCTGGCTATAGTCTGCAAGGCTGCTTTGTCCCAACTGCTTTGAATGTTGGATCACTTGGGGCGCTGTTTCAGGGGGTCTGGCTTGATCAAACCATGTTAGCTTAGAAGGAATCCACAGCTTTTCATTCTGTGGAAACAAAAATAGAAATCCTTTTCCCCAGTAACCTGTCCTTGAACTTAAATTTTGGAGTCAAAGCATTTTTAAAATATATAAATTGAATTGATCCAGCAGCATTTGTTTCAACAGTTGTTGCTATTTCCTAAGCAGTCAAATAATTTAAAGATAACAGAACAGCATATATTTTTCCAGACTCTTTTTGTGCTTTCCATCTTTACGTGGCTTTTTTATTACTTTATTTCTTATACTTTTATTTTTTTATTTATTGAGACATGGTTTCTCTGTGTAACTTTTATCTGTCCTGGAATTAACTCTGTATACCAGGTTTACTTTGAAATCACAGAGATCTGCTTGCCTCTGTCTCCCAAGTGCTGGAATTAAAGGCATGTGCCACCATACCCAGCTACTCTTTCTTTTTATTATTCTTTTTTAAACCACTTTATCCTGTTTCTTTTTCTCTCCCAAGGCTACATATATTTTAAAACATACCGTAAACTTTCAGAGGTTTTTCTTAATTTAAATCTTTATCTTTTTCTGGCCATGAGTCTTTTATCTGATAAACAACAACATTGCTAAACTGAAAGCCACAGCTGTGGTCTATCCAAGATGGTGGTGGCTATTTTACAGCCAGAACTGAGAGCTGCGCTCACTGCCTTGGTCTACACTGCCATCCAGCAGCATCCTGCCGGCTTGGAGATGTGGTCACTGCCATTGCCAGCTCTCGTACACACCAATGAATTGTTAGCAGTGCTTCTTAAAAACCATGCAGTTTTTTGCCGCTTATGCTGAGTCAGGAAACCTCCCTTAAAGGGGCCACACAAACCTCTTCTTGTCTCTAACAAAGCAGAGCCCAGCTGAGAAAAATGCTGCTACCAAGAAGCCTTGCTTGTGTATGTTGTCTTGTTTCTAAGCTTTTTAAAACTTGTGTTAAGTTTCAAGTGGAAGTTCTCAGGTCCACATTTGGCGCCTTTTTGTTACGAGCAGGTTTTCCCTGCCAGTCTTGTCCCATTGCCACACCAGCCACAAATAATACACAGAGACACTATATTATATATAGAGCTGTAGGCCAGTTATTAGTTTCTTATCTGCTAGCTCTGTCTTAAATATTAATCCAGTTGTATTAATCTAAATATTTCCCAAAATCCTTTGAAGGGGGCCTGCAATGTATTTACAGATGGCTCTTCAAATGGCTGTGCAGTAGTTGTTTCCTTTCCCATTATTAAATGCTCTACCCTAAAGTGAAATCTGCACAATTTGCTGAACTAACTGCAGTACAATTAGCCCTTCAACATTTTTCTGATGAGCCGTTTAACTTATACACTGACAGTAGATATGTGTATCGTATATTGGCCACCTTAGAAACTGCTGCCTATATAGCTCCTGTCTCTCGTGTACAGGAACATTTACTAGCCATACAAAGCTAGTATGGAAGCATTCTCATTCAATTTTTGTAGGACATCTCCAAGTGCATTCTGATTTGCTCAGCCCTTTGAGTGACGGAAATGCCATTGCCGATTTTAATACTAAAACAGATAGTGCTGTCATGATGTTGAGAGTCTGGTTATGAAGCAGCCTGCAAAGCTCATACAACCTTCCACCTTAATGCAGGGTCGCTTAAATCCCATTTTAAAATTACTAGAGACCAAGCTATTAATATAGTTAAGAACTGTCCTCTATATTCAGAGTTCTTTACCTGTTCCACACCTTGGAGTTAATCCCCAGGGTGTCACGCCTAATGATATCTAGCAGATGGATGTTACCCATGTTCCTTCATTTGGCCGACTACAATTTGTTCATATATCTGTGGGTACCCATTCTCATCTCATATTTGCCTCTGCTCATACTGGAGAAAGGCTTAAGGGTGTTAAGAGCCATTGTCTACAAGCCTTTGCTTATATGGTGATGCCCAGACAATTAAAAACTGATAATGGCCCTGTTATACTAGTCAGGATTTCAACTATTTTCGCAAAAAGTTTTTTATCTCACATAAGATGGGCGTCCCTTACAATCCTCAGGGTCAGGCCATGGTGGAGTGTGCACATCAGACAATTAAAGCCTATCTTCATAAAACAAAAAAGGGGGAGTTTACAGGGTCTCCTCATAATCACCTTTCTCTTGTCTTTTATATTTTAAATTTTTTTAACTATTGATGGTGCTGCTTGATCTGTGGCCAACAGGCATTGGCACCCTTGGCCATCTGACTATGGCTTAGTTATGTGGAAGAATGTCACTATTGGAAAAAGATGCGACCTCGACCCAGTTCTAGTATGGGCCTGAGGGTCAGTTTGTGTCTTTCTACAAGACAAAGATAACCCTGTTTGGGTCCTGAGTGTCTGATTTGCCATATGGGGAGGAACCATGATTGATTGTAGCAGCCAGCAAGAAGGTCCGATGGGCCTTCATCAAGAATCTACCCATTCTTGATGCCTGTGGGTCTGAGTAGCCCTATGTGGTCCTTTTTCCTGACCACTAATTATAGTTTGGGTCAAGCGGCTATAAATTTACACTTTGATCCAAAGGACAAGAATTTCACCTTCATCTCAGGCACTTGTATTCTGGTTCCCTTCGTTTTGTTGTAACTAATGCTACTAATTTTGGAGGAAGTTTCAATTGTTCTCAGCAGATCTGCCAACTTGTTAGCTTCTGGACTTAGGAAGTAACAGCTATTGTGGGCTATGTACCCCAGGTGTGCAGCAGAGGGGAAAGGAGATTCGGGGATCAAGGCTGCCAGTGCTGCCTCTGCCACTGAAGCAACAGTTTCTAGGATAGCCTTCTCCCAATCTGTAAATACTGCAAGCACAGTGGATCAACTATCAGGTCATTTGGCTGAAGCCTTAGCCACTCAAAACATACTTGATTATCTAGTACAAATTGGCATGTTTAAACTAAATCTACAAACTAGCCTCCTATACAAACACTTGAATTTTTTGTGAGAGGCTCATATGGCTTCTTGTTCTCTGTCTTTCACACATATCTATGTTAATGCATCATTTTTCTCCAGGGATCCTGCAGTTATCAGTTTTTAAATGTTACACATGTTTTAGTCATGTAGATCATTAACATCAGTGAAACCTGAATACCACCTGCCAGTGCAGAAGACCTTTTACAAGGACTTCAACTCGTGGGCAGATTATTTAGAGAATGGGCAAGCTCTTTCTCACTGGGGCTCAAAGCCCTTGCACTTGGTGCTACTTAGCCACGGCATTAGACAGGCCCAGGCCAACTTTCAAACAAGACAGATTCTACTGTGTTTGGCTCAAGAGAAAATGCCTCTGCCCACCGTGTGGCTGACAAACTATTCACCAGAGATGGGTAAGGCAGAAGGGGGCAAATATCCAACCTAAGACAGGAGGGTTATAGGCCTGGGTGACCTCTCCAATGACGGGTGAGGAATTATGCTGACATCCTCTGCCACCTAAGACAGGTGTTAGTTTATATTAAAAGAAAGGGGGTCCTGTCAGGCCCTGCATGGACCCCCGAGGCTCCTTGAACAAGCCTGAAGCTGTTGGCTGGAGCTCCTTGCCCCAAAGCTGTTATTGGTACTATCCCTGTTTTTGATAACACGCACCTCGTGACAACACACACCTCGTGGGGAGGAACTAAGCCTGAAACTCCTGTAATTTTCCACTGTGCTGTAAGTCAGTATTTAAGCCTGTTTCTTCCCCTCAATAAACAATATTTGGCATTTGGCATTCCAACATTGCCATTGAACGAACGCCCTGCTGTCTTGTCTCTTTATTTCAATCTCTAGGCCTTCACTCGATTCGTGGAACAGATCGTAGTGCAGGCACTACACAGTGGCATCAATGACTGCAGACTCCCAAGTCGCAGAGATCCCACAGAGCATTGCATCTGGCTTGAATTCTGAAGTCTATGCTTTGTGACTGTCACATTATATTTGAAGGGTTTGATTCTTATCTGAGTTCTGCCTGAAGGGTTGGAAGTCTTTGTAAAACTGGTAGGAGAGGCCTGAGAATGATTTGGGCATTAGGTTCCTTGACTCCAAATAAGAGGTTTTGGTATGTAGAAATTGACTTGGTAAGAGATGTAAATTGTAGCCAGGCATCGGGGGCACACACCTTTTATCCCAGCACCTGGGAGGCAGAGGCAGGCAGAGATCTCTGTGAGTTCAAGGCCAGCCTGGTCTACAGAGCTAGTTCCAGGTTCCAGAACAATACAGAGAAATCCTGTCCTGAGAAACAACAACAACAATAAAAAGAGGTGTAAACTGTACACAATTAAAAGGGCATGTTGAGGAGCAATGGTAGTCAGTTCACTGGAAGCAAGTTCCCCTGCTACTGCTAAACTTAAAATTCATCCTAGAGTGACCCTAATTCTTCCACAGACCCACACAAAACAAAATGCAGACACTCACAGTTGAGAATGAAAAACAGATGGCTTCTATGGCAACCTCTCTTCCCCATCCCCACCCCTCTAAAAGAAACAGTCTAGACACACAGACACAAAGGTATTGATGAGAACGCTTAAAAAATTGTGATAGGGATGTTGAAGTATAGCTCTTCATAGTTGATGGCTTCTGGTCGGAGTGGGTGGGTAAGGGCTCAGTTCCGTTTTTTCAGCTTCTTCTATATCTGTTATCCTTAGGTTTGGCCTTTTCACGGTGTCCCATATTTCCTGGATATTTTGTTTTAGGGATTTGTTGAACTTAAGATTTTCTTTTGTAGATGAATGTAGTTCTCCTAGTGTATCTTCATCACCTGAGATTCTCTCTTCCATCTGTTGTGTTCTGTTGGTTATGCTTGCATATGTAGTTCCTGATCATTTACCCACCTTTTTTTATTTCCAGCATTCCCTCAGACTGTGTTTTTTTGTTTTGTTTTGTTTTTTAATTTTCTCTATTTCAGCTTTCAAACCTTACACTGCTTGAATTGTGTCTTGCAATTTTTGGTTTGTTTTTTCTTCCATTTCTTTAAAGGATGTTCTCATTTCCTCTTTTAGGGTCTACCATCTCCATTAAGTTGTTTTCAGGGTCATTCTCTTCTGCTTCTTCTGTGTTGGGATGTTCAGGTCTTGCGGGTGTGGAGTCCCTACACTCTGGTGGCGTCATATTGATCTTTCTGTTGTTGACTGTGTTCTTACTCTGTCGTCTACCCACCCCTTCTTCCAGTGTTCACCTGTGGGGGTCTCTCCCTCTCTTAGTGGGTACGGGACCAAGGTTCTCTTCCAGTGGGTTCAAGCAGGTCCAGTACTGTGATGCCTGCCCTCTTCCAGTAGGTGGTGGTGGGACTAGGGCACTAGAAGACTCTGGATAGGCTGGCCCGCTGGGACAGGTTACCCTGTGTGCAGTCCCCAGTCTTCAGAAGGCAGGGCCCCGGAAGGCGAGCAGGCAATAGACCCATGGTCCAAGGTGGGACTAGAATGTTGGCCAACTCTAGATGGGCTGGTCCTCTGGGATGGGCTCCCCCGAATGCAGTCCCCAGTCCTCAGGAGGCTCTAAGCAGGGTACCTGAAGGTGGGATCCTCCCGTGGGTCCCAGTAAATCTTTAAACGTCATTGTTTATCTTCTCTAAAATCTTTCTTCTTCCTTCCTTCTTTCCTTCCTTCCTTCCTTTCTTTTTTTTTTCTTTTTTTCTTTTTCCTTTTTCTTTTTGGTTTTTCAAGACAGGGGTTCTTTGTGTAGCCTTGGTTGTCCTGGAAGTCACTCTGTAGACCACACTGGCCTTGAACTCACAGAGATCAACCTGCCTCTGCTTCCTAAGAGCTGGGATTAAAAGCCTTTGCCACCACCAATTTTCTGAATGAAACAGCACATTGGCTCAAAGGGGCACAAAGACAAGTCTATTAGTGTGGCAGCTTAAAAAAGAATGTTCCCCCACTCCCGCTGTAGGCTTGTATATTTGGATGCTTAGTCATCAGGGAGTGGCACTATGAGTGGCACTATGTGAGAAGGATTAGGAGGTATGGTCTCGTTGGAGGAAGAATGTCACCATGGCAGTCCCCATGTCACCCTTCCTGCTGACTGTGGATTTGAATGTAGCTCTCAGCTACTTCTCCATTACCATGTCTGCCTGCATGCCTTCAGGTTCCCTGCCACGATGAGGATGGACTAAAGCTCTGAAACTGCAAGCCAGCCCCAACTGAATGCTTTCTTTTATAAGAGTTGCCTTGGTCATGGTGTCTCTTCAGATCAATAGACCAGTGTCTAGAACACTCAGGGTTTGCTAGAGGAACAGGACCAATGGGATGAATACAAACAAGTCTATCATTTCTGTTTCTTTAGAGAACCCTGACTAATATATCTCCCAATGGCACAACAGTGACACTTTTACCTTGGGGTAATCAACAGCTGTCTAATTGGATGCAGGGCCTGATCAATAGAAGAGGGTTCATGCCTGGTTCTGTAAACCTATCTGGGGAGGTTATAGACCATTGAGGAAAACCTACTACTGCTATTTCTTCTAAGCAATCTAATTTCTAACTATATTGTCAATGTGTATCCTTATACCCATAGATAAATGTAGCTCACACCACTCACCAAAATAGATTCCTTCTTCAACATATGGAGGTTATTATAGAGATGCACAATGGGCCAAAGCATAGACCATAGTGCCCAGCCCCAACTGCTCTACTTAACACTCAGGGAACTTCATGTGAGAGGGGGCAGAAAGATTATAAGAGCCAGAAAACTGCGATGCTTGCTTCAAGATAAATGTCCTCTAGATGACAGGGAAGTTGCACCATGAGACTGAAATAGTGTGATTGCCTAAACAAGACATATATAATGAGAATACCAGTCAACATCCCACTACGGATTGGGGAGCTGTGACAAATCCCACCCCTAGAAGAAGAGCTAGAGGCAATTGATAGCTGCAGAGAGAGGGAGGATCTGTTGTTTTGCAGGGATGAGCTCCTTGTTGGGTGCTCCAATTCCAACCGGTCATCCCTACACATGTATAAACACAGGTGTACATAAACAACACTAAGTAGACTCAGTAAATTTTACATATACATGTAAATATGTTTACTTATTTATGGAAGAGGTGATAATAGTACATTTGAGAGGGAGTGTGGAGAGAGACTGAAGGCATCAGAGGGTGGAACTATGTAAGCACAGTAGCCATGCATGAAATTCTCAAACAAATGCCTTTAAATAAAAACAGTCGAAATCTAGTCTTTGGATTATGAAAAATAAACTCCAGCACATGAATTGTTAAGATCACAGCCTGGTTCCTTCATCATCAAGAGACTGATGACATCACCATCCACAAAGATCGGAATAATGAAAACACTTCACATTCCAAAGACTAATGGAAATGCGCGAGTGTGGAGTGACAAGCTGACACATTGGATTAACTCTCAAACACTTCAAACCACTTCCCTTATAAAAGTCTCCATGAGTGGTAAGGGTCTGATGAAGAACCTGTATGGAATTATTTCATGATCTGGAAAAATACTTGGTAAGAGGTTATTTTTATTGTTAAGGGAACTGACAGCTAGCTGTTTTTTCTGTATACGGATAATTTCATTTGGATTGGATTAAACAGCATGATTTTGTAACTTTTTTTAAAAAAAACTTTACACTTGACATGAGGGCACACATCTTTAGTCCCAGCACTCATGAGGCAGAGGCAGGAGGATCTCTGAGTTCAGGGCATCTTGATCTACAGAGCTCGTTGCTGGCCAGGCAGGGCTACACAGTGAAACTCCATCTTCAAAAAGGAGGAACATTTTATTATATTTATTTGTGTGTGGGTGGGGGCGGTATATGTGTACATATGTGGAGGTCAGAAGATTACATGGAAGGATTGGTTATCTCCTTCTACCATGTGAATTCTGGAGCTTGAGCTCAGGTCCAGGCCTTTTTGTTTGACCTTTGAGCTAGGATCTCACTGTGGATTGAAGACTGGCCTCAAGCTTGCACTGACACCCTTATCTCTGCCTCTGAGAACACTGGGGTTACAGGGATGTCTTGCATGCTTGGTTAGGCTTTGTAAACTGCAGGCTAAAATCCAAGGTAACCTAACATTGCAGTTGAGCCTCCAGGCAGCACAGGAAACCAATTTTATATTCAACTACTTTTGAGAAGGATAATGAGCAGTACACTGCTATCAGTCAGTGCCCTTTCTGCTGTAATCATCACAATACCATATGACTAAGATGACTTAGTAATTTCGTGTATAAGTGTACAAGTCTATAGTCTCAAAGTTGGAAAGTCTCAGTATTCAGGATTCAAGGGGGACACTGAGCTAAGAGATGAGGGGAGTTGTAAATGTCGGGGAAATACAGCACAGTGAGGACTCTGAGGAGAGATCAGGCCCACACAGGGGTCCTCTTCTATAGATCTTGGAAGTCCTATGACATGTAGGTGATGATGCTTAGTCCATAATATGTGGGCATATTCAGGTTGCCTTTGATTTTTGGGTAGAAAGAGAAGGGAAAAGAGTTGGCCTTCTGTTTGGGCCCATCATACAGTATGTGTCACCTGTAGCCTCTAGTAGCCAAGTATACTTGGCAGACTTCTTTTGATGAAGAATACAGACTCACAGTCACAGTATGGGTATTTGTCATTTTATTTACAGAAGCTGAGAGTGTAAAGCAAAAGAGGCTGCTGCAGGTGAGTGTGACCTGGGAAGCCTTTAGCCCAAACCTAGCACAGGTGAGTATTTTCACAAACAGCTCTTTCGACTGATACCCCACAGTGAGATTTAGGCTGGGAAGCAGAATTTTAACTTTTGTTTCTCTAAGATAAAGCTCTTGTAGTTTAGAGAATACAAATGCATTGAGGCTGGATGAAAGCAGTTAATTAGTAGCTAACTAAGAAACAAGTATGCTCACTGACACAACTGTGTTTTTGTGTAGACAGACATCCAAGGAGCCACAGTGCACTAGGATGAAGCCACAGAGGAGCAAGATTTTCCACAGCTCCCTCTGTATGCATGGGGTTCCCCACAGCTCATTCTGTATACACTGTTTCCCACTGTTCTGTGTCTGCTCTTTAGATAGCACTATACTAATTCAACTTTTATCTTCTTCTTTTTCCTTCAGGAAAAGAATGAGATACAAAATATTAATCTGGTTGCTATTGATTTTAATGTCTCTGTGTGCCCTATATAGAGAATACTATTTCTGGTAAATGTGAACCTTAATGTTGTATTCTTATATGTGAGTTGGAAAATTAAAGGGATTGCCCTTTAAGTAAATCAGCAGCCAGATGCATCAATCTGTACATAAAGGAATTATACCCAAGCAGGTCTGCATAAATAAAGCCCTTTGTCTCCATCCTTTGTTTCTAATTATATCAAAGATTAAAAAAAAAAATGCTAGAGACAGCCTGGTGTGGTGGCGCACACCTTTAATCCCAGCACTGGGAAGGCAGAGATAGGCAGATCTCTGAGTTGGAGGCCAACCTGGTCTACAGAGCAAGTTCCAGGATAGTCAGGGCTGTTACACAGAGAAATCCTGTCTAAAGAAAAAAAAATGCTATAGGAGAATCACTGTGTAGATACCACTTACTGTTACAGTGAGTGTAATGTTCATTTAAAAAAAAGTTAAAGAGAAACTGCTTTTGGAAACAGGTGACATCTTTAAAGAAAGAGATCTTACTGTTGGTGACTTAATGTACAAAATATTGTATTCATTCCATAAATATGAAATCAATAGAAGGACTTCCTATCTAATGAATGAGTTTATATTAATAACATGAATTAATCACATTTATTTGTCTCCAAGAATTATGAGGCAGTGGGACATGTTTTGTAAAATTTAGCAAAGGGTTGGGGAATTCTGGCTTGGTGGTGGAACACTGCCTAGCATGAACACGGCCATGAGTTCAGTCTCCAGATGGTAAAACAAAAGTGGATATATAGGACATGAGCCTCCAATTTAAAGATCTGTACCATGTTTACTACATTATTTGGACAGCAATATTGCACTTCCAGTAGTATATTTTGCAATATTAGTTAATAAGAAAGCTAAACGACTTGTGGAAAGCCTTTGTATACATTGCAAAGTAACATAGTGTTATTTGTTTTTTTTTAACCATAAGCACAAAGAGACTGCAGACAATATATCAATGCTGGTAAGTTTTTATTTAAAAATATGGTATGACCTGTCCCTTGAGGACAAAGTTGGATGAAAGGCCTGGGCTACCCATGAATCCATGTTTCCTTCAGTCAGACTAAACCAGCAAGCATATGTTTACAAACATGTTGGTGATAATTAAATTTAGAATGTCAGGAATCAAAGAAAAAGCAGATGGGCAGAATACCATATCTGATGGAGGGGTGGGAATTACCAGGAAAATGTATCAGCAGGAGTCAGAATTGTAAATCTGATTAATCTTAATAAAAAAATCGGAGTCAAATGTTGGGATAAGAATCTAGACTATCAGAAAACTGGAGCAGCTGCTGGTTGCTTCCTACCTTTTATTCCTCTGTCACAAAGGGCTGGGGTTCTCCCTCCACCCCACCTTATCACTTCCCATTTCCTCTCTGCACACTCCTCCAGACATCTATGATTAACTAGTGGCTAGCTTTGCCCTCTGACTACAAGAAAGCTTTATTTGTCAGATACAAACAAAATACTACACAACACTTTGTCTCTTTGAAAGCTCTGGGCAAGTGCACAGGTACAAGGCTTGATTAAAGACTGTCAGGAGCCACAGCCATGAAGTCTCAGCAACATGACTGCCTAAACAGGAGCTGAACAAGGACAATGTCAGTAGACACAGCAAAGTGGAGGGGGGCGGCTACCACAGGCCCTCAGCCCTACACAAAGAACCACACGCAAATAAGAAACACCCAGAGTGGGAGAGTCTTCTCTAGGGAGACCACAGCAATTGGTTACCCCCTATCAAATGGTCAGCTCTGAAAACATACATACAAGTAACATTATATGGACGAAACAGGTTATATTTAGAAATATAGTGGGGTTTTTTGTTTGTTTGTTTTGTTTTGCTTTGGTTTGGTTTTTTTTTTTTGTTCTTTGAGACAGGGTTTCTCTGTGTCCTAGCTGTCCTGGAACTCACTCTGTAGATCAGGCTGACCTCAAACTCACAGAGATCTGCTTGCCTCTGTCTAGAGTGCTGGGATCAAACGCATGCTCCATCACTGCCTGGCTAGAGTATAATTTCAAAATTAAAAGAAATAATAATAATAAAAGACTGTCAGGAGACTGCAGCAGTCTCATAATTGTGGATTTGAGAGGACTGTCATGGACCCACAGTGGTGCCCAGCAGCTCTACTCTCTGATGCTCATTGTGTCCAGTGACATGTCTTGTGATGACTCTGTGACTCATAACACACTGAAAGGACCAGGTTGACCTGGGCTGTACATGAATGTGATGTACTGAGGAGTTGGTGAACAGTGGTGCTTGCTTGTAATCCAGCACTCAGAGAATGGAGGCAGAGAGATTAGGAGTTCAATGCTACTTTAGCTAAACAGTGAGTTTAAGGTCCGCCTGGGATATACAACAACCCACCTTAAACAAACAAACAAAAAAAAACATATTTCCTCTCTCAATCGCAATGGATAACAGAGAACAGTAACTTTCAGCAACTCAAATGCAACAGAACCCACTTCCTGGCAAAGATATGAGCATCCAAGGAGTATCCATTACAGCAGATGGTGGAAAGGGGAATGGGTTAATAGACTTCCTGGCAAATCTATTTGTTTGTTTGTTTATCTGTCTATCTATCTATTTATATTTGCTCTCTCTCTTTCTTTTTTCCTTTCTTTCTTTCTTTCTTTCTTTCTTTCTTTCTTTCTTTCTTTCTTTCATCTTTCTGAGACAGAGTTTCTCTGTGTAGCCCTGGCTGTTATGGAACTGGCTCTATCTTCCCAAAATCTGGAACTAAAAGTATGAGCCACTATGCCCCACCCTGGCAAATGTATTTACTATCATATATTCTAACAATAATGCCTTCTATTACCATTAGTTCTCCTAGAGTTGGAGTTCTTCAACCTAACACACCAATACACACTGTCCAAAGGCAATGGCAGTCAGAGTTGAGTGCCATGTCTTAGTCACACCCTGCCTTCAACATAATCTTATAGCAAAGTCCAGCTGTAACATGAGTTCTAATAGGTCTTAATAATAAGAGCCCAGAGTCAGATATTAGGGAGTGATAGCTAACAGATCAGAGAAGCAGAGCAGCCAGCCACTACAGCTCTTACTTCCATGAAATCCTCAGACTGAAAAGAGAGCTAGTTCCTGTCTCCTCTGCCTATGTTCTTCCTGTCTGTCTATACAGACCTCCAGACCTCAATGGTTAGCTAGTGACTAGCTCCACCCTCTGATCTCCAGGCAAACTTTATTTGTTAGAGTATAAACCAGATATCACCACACCCAGCTCCATGCATGTTCAATCCCTTCACCAGCCCTGCTTAAGATGAAGTCTCCACAGTGCCCTTCTACCTAAGTTGCCACTAGAGTGTGTGGCAAAGATGAAAATGACTTACAGTAGGGTGATAAAAGATCTTTGTGCCTCAACTTTTTTATCTAGTAAAATGGGGGATGAGAATAATGATGATGATAGTGTCTATCTTCATGTGTTTAATATGTGGAATAAGTTAGATATTAGGAAAGTATTCAAAAAGTGTGAACTATTAATAAGGGAGCTCTACTCTTATCCAGCAGATTAGGAAATACTTCACTAAGTAAGGGATAGCTCAAATGAACTCTGAAGGCTACATGGAAATCAGTTGGCTCAAGTTGCAGTGTGATTAAGGAAGTTTGAAAAGGACCAAAGAATCAGAAAAGCTATGATAAGTGTCTGGAAAGAGGTCTGGCTGAAGTAGCATAAAAGATGGTTCATGGGAAATTTGTGGCCATATAAGGAGTGTGGACATAGTTGTTAAGATGTGGGAAGCTACTGAACACTGTGAAACTGAGTGATAACATGGTAAACGTGGGGCTGCAGAAGCCAAGCAGAAATCTAGAGACTGAATGGAAATGGGGCAGACAGGAAGCAGCCTGCTAATTCTGGAAGATGGGCGTATGGAAGCCCATGGCATTCTTCATCCTGTGAAAAATGTTAAGTCTTCCAGTTGAGGATAAAACTCGAGGGAGAATGTTTATTTAGCAAGCATGAAGCCATGGGTCACTCCCCAACTCCAGAACCAAAATACTCATACAGTGAGGCCTGTTAGGAAGCTATCATAATAACCCAGAGAGAGAGAGATGATGGGTTGAGGACATTGGTGGTGGGGGGTGGAGCTAGGTGAGGCCACAGGATTTGATGGATTTGATGGTGGGCTTCCAGAAGTGACTCTATTGTTATGACTCGCCAATGCAGACAGGTTTGATGAGGTAAAACTCTTTAAACAGGAGGGACCTGCATGTGAGACTATGACTTCAGCATTTAACACCTTCCTGGATGGTGTCCAAAACACTCAAGACCTCCAGAAAGGCTGCTGAATATCCAGGTGTTAAGTTCATGGAGAAGTTCACGTTGTGTGTAAACAATAAGCAGAGCAGCGAGAGTGCCAAGAGCATGCCACGTGGGGAAGTACACACTCTCAGAGAAACCCTCAT
Source organism: Cricetiscus sungorus (assembly GCA_030556225.1). Taxonomy (NCBI): domain Eukaryota; kingdom Metazoa; phylum Chordata; class Mammalia; order Rodentia; family Cricetidae; genus Cricetiscus; species Cricetiscus sungorus. Next base: position 6,231,671 of record JANBXA010000132.1, read on the forward strand.
GAAAATTACCATCAAGTCTCAGATGAAGACTCCTCATGTAAGAAAGGAAATGGATCTTTTTCCACTGTTTAAAAAACAAAAACAATAATGAAAACTCAGGGCAAGTCGAGGGAGCCCAATTTCTGTGAGTTCGTGGCCAGCCACGGCTATATAGTAAGACCCTGGCTCAAATAAAACAAGCAAAACTCAAGACAATTCAGAGTCAGAGGCAAACTTGGAAGTGAGATGGGAGGAAGCTGAGGAAACTTTAAATTCTCCTTGAACTCGATGAGTGGACAGGAGAACTACGGAAACCCATGTGAAGGCTGCTGGGAAGCACAGTTTCCATGCTAATGCTATTGGAACTCATCAGTATTCCTCATTGTGAATTTTATAATTTTTCTATTTTTTAGGTCTGTGAAAGACCAGCCAGAACTACAGATATCAACAAACTGGTTTAATTCCATGTAAGAATGCAAACCCTGCGTCTGTGAGGTTAATTCATAAATGTTGACAGGTGGCTCCAGGGCTACTGTTGGGAGTGTGTGGGCTGAGTGCCAAGGAGGCAGGACAGGGTTATAGCCACCATGTGCCACCGATAGCAGACTGGAGTCCTCCACCAGAGAGCGTCAAGTGCTCTAACCACTGAGCCATCACCTAAGTCCCAACTCTGGGCAATCTTGCTACTTAAAACCTCGCCTACAGCTGTTTGCATCAACTGAAATAGACATATCTGCTATTGTGTGCACGAAACACACTTGTACATAAAATAATAAGCATGCTTACAGTCATTAATTCTGTTTCTCAAGTTTGTAAGAGGTCTAACTAAAATTTCTTAAATGGTTCAGGTTTTCTGTGAAAAGTGAAGACTAACGTATAAAAGAGCCCTTGGTTAACTATCCCTGACACTCTACGTGTTTCTATTTTAGTGTACAAGTCTCCCAATATACAAAGTGTGGGGAAACACTCTCCCAAGCACTGTCATCCAAACTAAAATTGTTGATAATAATAGTCTTTTTCAGGCCTAAGTATATTCTAATTATACTGTGATCATCATTTTGAGCACAAACAATTAGTTGTGCCCAAGCACTTTGCATTCCAAGCTGTGCCACTCCAATAGTAAAGAGGATTAGGGTCACCAGGAAATTCCATTCTGGGTGTGAGAATGGAAGCTCCTAAACCAGAGGAAGGTTTCATCCCCAGAAAAAAAAAAAAAAGGGACTTAGATACAGCTCGATCTTGTGCACAGGACAAGTCTGCACATGCGCTTTCCCTGGCTTTCTTTTCATGTTTTCTTAACTGTAAGTGTGTGCTTTCATGATGGTCTGACCTGCCACCACCTTCTTCCCTTTCCTTTCTTTGTGGGGATATGTGAGTGTGCACATGAGTGTAGTGACCACAGAGGCCAGAAGAGGGCATTAGATCCCCTGGAGCTGGAGTTACAGATGGTTGTGAGCCACCCTGGTGCTGGGAACTAACTGTGCTCCTCTGCAAGAATGATACACACTTTTATTGGCCATCTTTCTAGTCCCTCCTCCTCCTCCTCCTCCTCCTCCTGCTCCTCCTCCTCCTCCTCCTCCTCCTGCTCCTCCTTCTTCTTTTTCTTTCCTTTGATTATTTATGTTTTCATAGATTTTTCTTGAGACCTGGTCTCAATCAATAGCCTATGGTGACCTTGACCTTACAGCTGTCTCATCCCCCTGATGATTTGGTCATTTTTAATATGATGCTTCTTTGGTTTATCAGAGCTGTCAATGCTCTGTGTTAGACACAATGGGATGCTGCCTTCAGATAAAAGGCTTTGGGTACTGACAGTAACCCTCCTGATGTCACGATGATATATTTTACTTTAAAATGTTGTCTTTCTTACAGATACAACTTGAATTTGATACACAAGCATATGAGAAATACCACATGGTCAGTTCCAATTGCATATTATAAAAAGCACCCAGTTACTGTGGGGCTGGTTGTGTTTGCAGTGGGAAGGTAGGTAACAATGTCAAGTGTCCTTTGCAGTCAGGCTTTTCATTATAGAAAGTGGGAGATAAGCTACTTTCAAATTATTCCCTCTAAGACAATTCTTGCCATAATTCAAAATATCACCCACTTGGGCCACATGCAACCATCTCAGTTCCTTAGTTTCCTTCTATTTTCATGGTCTTCCTTCCAATATTAACTAAATTTCATGGGCTTTTACCGGTCATCTTAATACAAGTTTATACTTTGTTTTACTCACTCCTCATTATCTCTGCATTTAATCCACTAATTTCCCACTTCCTATGTACCCCCGAGAGATAACTAATTGCCTTCAGAAAATCCACTTAACTCTACAAATTGACTTTTAGAAGAGCGTACCAAAAATAAGGTAGCTGCAATTTTATGCAACAGGATTTTTATATGCTACATTTTTTGACCACTAATCATAAAGTTAAAAAAACAAGCATACATCCAGGGGTGATGGTGCATGCCTTTAATCCCAGAGTTTGGGAGGCAGATACAGGAAGATCTCTGTGAGTTCAGTTTGGTCTATAGAGTTCTAGGATAGCCAAGGCTACATTGAGAAATCCTGTCTGGAAAAAACAAACCAAAACAGCACCACAAAACATATAAAAATCATCCAGTAATTTAAAAACAAAAGCAAATCTATACCGAATTCCTAATCAAACAAAAAAAACCCCAAAGCCATAAAAGTCAGCCACTCAGAAAAGAAAACAAATGCAATGAAGTATTTCCATTTAAAGATAGAAGGGTGTGGACAATGTTGATCTTCTGTCTCCTGAAATGTTATAGACAATAAATATTCTCTCTCTCTCTCTCTCTCTCTCTCTCTCTCTCTCTCTCTCTGTGTGTGTGTGTGTGTGTGTGTGTGTGTGTGTGTGTGTGTGTGTGTGAGAGAGAGAGAGAGAGAGAGAGAGAGAGAGAGAGAGAGAGAGAGAGAGAGAGAGAGAGAGAGAAAGCTTTGGGTTTTGTGAAGTTGGGATATACATTTTGAAGACTGTTTGCCAGACATAAAATGTAGACCATGTACACAGTCCTCCGACTTCATAGTGTGTACCAATTGTTTAAAATGTGACGAAGAGCTCTATCATCCCCTCCTATTTTCGTCTCTCCTCCCATTAGTCCTTTTTCCAAATCTTTTTACATGTGCACCACCATACCCCATATCCAACTTTATTATACTTCTTTATTCACTAATCTGAATGACACACTCTTAAATACCCAATAGGTCAAGACTGGGGTTGTAGCTCAATTAGGAGTGTTCTTGCCTGGAACTCCATGTGATTCTGTCTTGGGGGAAAAGTGGGAGTCTCATAAATCCCTGTGCTTGAACTCCAGTTCCATACATGCACACATATGTAGATATGAATATATAACCTAACCTTTATTTTAAGAAACTGGATAAAAAAGAGAAAACAACCTAAAACAAGCAAAATAAAAAATAAATATTGGCATGAAGTAAAAACCAAAGTTAGTCCTTAACAAAAGCTCAATAAAATTGACAAACCCTTGAAACAAGAAACAGATTAAAAAAGACCATGACAAATACCTGACCAAGGTCTTCAGAGCCGCAGGTGTTCTCGGGTGAATGGATGCAGGTCAGAGGAGAGCAGGCAGCTGGCAGGACTAAGGCCATGTGTGCCTGGGCTGAATCAGGGCAACTGAAGAGTCTCTTCAGAGATAAAACTTGGGAAATCAGAATGAAATGTGTAGTTTAGCAGCTGAGGATATCATTTTGACAGGTTAAAGGTGTGAGCCACTACGTCCTGTTTTCAAACTCCATTTTTTAGATCATGAGTTTCTCACACCCACTACTCATGTGCCTGGTGACGGTCACATAAGGTACACACCAAAAACTTCATGGTCATTAAATAAATGCTCAAACAAACAAACAAACAACAGTCTGCATTCCTCTAGCACTCAGAGGCAAGACCTACTTTGAATGATGCCTGCCGAAACCCAGTTTGTGTGTTGATATCTGAGACTGCTAGTGTCACTCATGCTTTAGGGTTCACTGTAAGGATATGCCTGTGGCTCTCACATACCTATGAGCAGTGTTTGTATTTTGAGGTGATTAGTCCTGAGGTATTTGAGCCTGTTTTTGGCTTTACATCTTTGTGATGATATACTTTGTTCAACAGTGGAGCAATCTGGAGTCAGACATTGAAGCTGCTGGCCAAATGTCTACAGATTCATTTGTTGTTGGAAGACACTAAAGAAAGTTGTTGTTGATTTTTACTTTTAAGCCTTTAATGGCATCTCCTTTTCTTCTCTTTTTTGTTTTTTACTTTTAGGAGGGAATGAATTTTAAAAGAGAAATGCTGTCACTAATCTTGCTTGCTTTACTGCTGGCATTATCTAAGCACCACCACAGGTAAACGTGAAACTCTGCTGTGGCTGACCTCAACTGCTGTGTGTTTGCCCACTCACGCACTCTCCAATTTAACTTTAGGAGAAATCACCTTTTCTTTGGTGAGCATACACAGTAAGTCTTTCATTTTTTGCAACTTTGAAGCTCAACACCAGGCCATGGTGGAACCCACCTTCAATCCCAGCACTCGGGAGGCAGAGGCAGGTGGATCTCTGGGAGTTCAGGACCAGCCTGGTCTACAGAGCTAGTTCCAGGACAGCCAGGGCTACACAAAGAAACCCTGTCTCAAAACAAAACAAAACAAAACAAAACAAAACACAAAAACAAAAACCAAACAAACAAAAAGAAAGGAAGAAAAAGGAAGAAACAAAACCCCACATTCTCTGCTAACTTTAGCTTGAAATTCAGTTCAGTCTCTGCATATCTCTACTGAGTCTGCCTCCTCAGCGTGCTACACAGAAACACCTTTTACAATGGCTGCTAGCTTACCTTTTTAAGAAAACAAAGTTCTGATCATTGTGAATGAGACTAATATAGCGACATGCTGAGAAACAAGGCCACACTAGAGAAATGTGATAACATCCCCTCATACAGAAAAATGTAAATTCTCATCCCCTCTGCCCTACTCTACATAGTGTAAGAGACACAGTGATACCAAAGGCTGTTTGAAAAGCAGCTGCATGGGGGAGTAATGTCTTTAAAGTTAACCCTATTGCTTTGGAACCTTAAGCTACATTTATTTGCCCTCCAGAGTTACTGTATTTTTATGAAGGAGATTCACACCAGGCATTATAGTCTGGTTTTTGTTGTTGTTATTGTTGTTGTTTTGGTTAGTTGACTTTGTTGTTGTTGTTTGTTTGTTTTTCCAGACAGGGCTTCTCTGTGTAACTTTGGAGCCTGTCCTGGAACTCATTCTGTAGAGGAGGCTGGCCTCGAATTCACAATGTCTCTACCTCCAGAGTGCTGGCACTAAAGGTGTGTGGCACCACCGCCCAGCTAAGGTTATCTTTTTAAAGACCATACTGGCCCACAAGCTACTAGCATACCTGCATTTGTTATGTATTTCATAACTTCAGCCTTAAGTCTGGAATAGAGTGAGTGTTTAGTGTACAAACAGATAAAAGGAGGAATTTCAACTAGAGTTTTTGGGGTTTTTTTTTTTTGTTTTATTTTGTTGTTTTGTTTTTTTGCCATTTTCATTATTTATAGGCATTTTTCAAATTTAAAACTAAATTGACTTTTTCTTTGTTCTCTTAAAGAATAAAAGGTCATTTCCAGAAGATGTACATCTGTTGGTAAGAGTCTGTCCCATGACTATTAAAAGAGAGGTGGAGGCAAAGTAGTTTCTATTTGAGACTCTATATAGAGAAGAACGGTTTTGCCACCAACTAAAAAAAGCACCCATGTCCAGGACAGCATTTGCCTTGGTTTCTTTAGACAGTGCCAGCGTCCTGCAGTTGCAGGGCACACAGCCCTCCAGAGGGAAGAGACCCCTCTTTTTAAAAAAAAAATTTTTTTTCCTTTATTTTTAATTTTTTAACTTTTCATTAATTATTTTTTACATTCCAATCCCAGTTCCCCTCCTTCCTCTTCTCCCACTCCCCCCCCCACCTCCCATATGCTCCACAGAGAGGGTAAGACCTCCCCTAGGAAGTAAGTCTGTCCCATCGTCTCGTTGAGGCAGGACCAAGGCACCTCTCCACCCCCACACCCCTGTGTCTAGGCTGGGCAAGGTGTCTCTCCATATAGAATGGGTTCCACTAAGTCTGTTTGTATATTAGAGTTAGATCTTGGACCCACTGCCAGTGGCCTCATATATTGTCCCAGCTACACCATTGTCACCTATGTTAAGGGAGTCTAGTTCAGTCTTATGCAGGTTCTCCATTTGTCAGACCTGAGTCAGTGATCTCTCACTAGCTTGTGTCAGCTGATTCTGTGGGTTTCCCCATCATGGTCTTGACTCCTTTGTTCATATTATCACTCCTCCCTCACTTCCATTGTACTCCAGGAGCTTGGCCCAGTGGTTAGTTGTGGTTTTCTGCATCTGCTTCCATCTGCTTCTGGAGGAGGGTTCTAGCTTCTCTGAGGTTGTGGATTATAGCTGGGTATCTTTTGCTTTATGTCTACTATCCACTTATGAGTGAGTACATACTTTATTTGTCTTTCTGGGTTTGGTTTACCTCACTCAGCATGTTTTTTTCAAGTTCTGCCTATTTGCCTGCAAATTTTAGGATGCCATCATTTCTTACTGCTGAGTAAGTACTCCATTGTGTAAATGTACCACATTTTCTTTATCCATTCTTCAGTTGAGGGGCATCTAGATTGTTTTCTGTAGCGTGTATGTTTTCCCACTGGTCGTCTGGTCCCACCATCGTGCCAGCCCCAAATAACATGCAGACTCTCTTTATTTGATATAAGGCTTTTGGCCAGGTACTAGTTTGTTACTGGCTAGCTCTGTCTTAATGATTAACCCATTTCTACTATTCTAAGTATTTCCACGTTGATGGGAGATGTGATTCTGTATATATGTTTCTCATACTGTTAATAAAGCCCTGTGGCCAATAGAAAACTAGATAGGTGGGGCTAGGAGACTAGGAGGAGGAAGAGGAAGTAGTAGGTGGAGTCAAGATGTAGCCCGGGAAGAAGCGGGAAGCCTGCTGCGCGGCTCCCCGATAAGACGACCACGTGGAAATACTTAGATAAGTAGAAATGGGTTAATAATTAAGACAGAGCTAGCCCATAAACAGTAATGGTAATTGGCCAACAGGATTGTATCAAATATAGAGTCTCCTGCGTGTTATTGGGGGCCAGGACGCCAGACCAGCGGCGGGCGGGCTGGTGGAAACTTACACGCTACAAATGGCGCCCAACGTGGCTATAAGAACTTTCACTTAAAACTAATAAGAGCTTAAGAAATGTTTTAGAAACAAGGGAACAGAGACTAGCAAGACTTATTGGTAGCAACATTTTCTCGGTTGGATTTGTTTTGTTGTAGACAGAGATTTTCGCGGCTCCTTTAAGGGAGGTTTCCAAAATTAGCATAAGCGGCAAAAAGCCGCCTGGCTTTTAAAGAGCTCTGCTAACAATTCATTGGTGTGTAGGAGAGCTGCAATAAAGGTTTACACTGTGTTTTAAAAAATACACTGGCTTGGGAGAGAAAAAGGAACAGGGTACAAGGTTTAAAAAAGAAAAAAGAAAATAGAATGAATGGGTATAATGGGGCATGCCATTAATCCCAGCACTCCGCAGACAGAGGCAAGCAGATCTCTATGATTTCAAAGCAAAGCTGGTATGCAGTGAATTCCAGGATAGATAAGAATTACACAGAGAAACCCTGTCTCAAAATATGTAAAAATAGAAATAGAATAGAGTAATAAAAAAGCCACGTAAAGATGGAAAACACAGAGAAATTTTGGATACTATACATGCTTCTGTTGTCTTTAAATTATTTGATTGCTGAGAAAATAACAACTACTGATAAAAGATATGCTACTGGATTAATTCAATTTATATATTTTAAAAATGCTTTGACTCAAAAATTCAAGCCTAAGAACAAGTTACTGGGGAAAAGGATTTCTATTTTTATTTCCACAGAAAATGAAAAGCTATGGATTCTTTCCAGACTTATGTGGTTTGATCAAGCCAGACCCCCTGAAACAACTCCCCAGGTGATCCAACATTCAAAGCAGTTGAGACAAAGCCTTGCAGACTACTGCCAAGATTTCTGCATCTTCTTTGGACCCCCATGACAGCGCCCTCTACCAGCAGGAAGTAGTTTGGAAAGAACGACGCCCAAATTCCCAAATATTGTTTATAAATGTTTGTTTTCATTTATATGGGCTTGGTTATAAATGGTTAATGACACAAGCAATCCTTGTATAGGTAAAAAAGGGAATTAAGGTATAGATATGAATACTTTGCTTTGGAATGGATTTTCTTTTATTGATACAATTTAAGGTCAATTTTGTGATATGTATATTTCTCCTCTTGTTTAGGTATTGTGTTTATATAGCTCATTAGAAAATGTAATGTAATAATTTAGTACAGATTATAGAGAGTTACCTATGGGAGTTAAGTTAGTTTGGATTTCTAGATATATAGAGATGTATTTGAGATGGATAGGCATTCTTCAAACCTTTCAAAGACCTACAGAATATGGCATTTAAAATGGTTTAGGGTTTTTCTTGACAGTGAGGCACAACTGCTCCTGGTAACACCACCTACAGAAGAAAGGAAGATGGACATTGAAGAAACACATTATGGAGTTTGCTTCTAATATGGCAAGACTAGCCATTTGGGCAAGGTACTGCTCTTCTGAACTGTTTGACTTTATGTTGTAGAAACTGGACATGCAGGACCCACAAAAAGGTAACTGCTGATGCAAGATGGACATTGCTACAGGATTCCTGTTTCATGGAAGAGGCTGCCAGACAGCCAGATAGTCTACAGGACACAGAGAAAAATTTCCTGCCTTATTGAGGAGTCTGGACACACATTATGGCCTATGGGCTGAAGATGGAACATTACAGAAGAACTTCGGGTGACTGACCAGGCAATGCATTGTCTCTGTCATTTCTAGAGTTTATATATTATCCTTCTGTGGTCTTTGAAGGAGTTGAAGACAGATAGTTATGATTATAGTTTTTCTTAGTTAGGATTAAAAATAAGTTACATATAGGTCTTTAGACTGACAAAGATAGGATAGATGATATTTTCTTTAAGTCTTACAAAATGTTAATGGACTAAATATTGTTAACTGTGATTCTTATTTGATAACTGTTGTACGGTATATTTTGCTATGTTAAGGTTAAACCCCTTCTTTTACTTTAGACAGAAAAGAGGAGATGATGGGAGATGTGATTCTGTATATATGTTTCTCATACTGTTAATAAAGCCCTGTGGCCAATAGAAAACTAGATAGGTGGGGCTAGGAGACTAGGAGGAGGAAGAGGAAGTAGTAGGTGGAGTCAAGATGTAGCCCGGGAAGAAGCAGGAAGCCTGCTGCGCGGCTCCCCGATAAGACGACCACGTGGAAATACTTAGATAAGTAGAAATGGGTTAATAATTAAGACAGAGCTAGCCCATAAACTGTAATGGTAATTGGCCAACAGGATTGTATCAAATATAGAGTCTCCTGCGTGTTATTGGGGGCCAGGACGCCAGACCAGCGGCGGGCGGGCTGGTGGAAACTTACACACTACACCACGTGGCTCATCTTACTGGCCAGAATGGCACTGGCGTCCTACCTCTTCGGGCTCTCCATGTTGACTCCTCCTTCCTACTTCCTCTTTCCTCCTAGTCTCCTAGCCCTGCCTATCTTGCTTTCCTATTGGCCACAGTGCTTTATTTATTAACCAGTATGAGAAACATATTTACAGAATAACATCTCCCATCATCTCCTCTTTTCTGTCTAAAATAAAATGAAGGGTTTTAACCTTAACATAGCAAAATATATCACACAACAGTTATCAATTGAGAATCACAGTTAACAATATTTAGTCCATTAACATTTTGTAAGACTTAAAGAAAATATCATCTATCTTATCTTTGTGAGTCTAAAGTCCTATATGTAACTTATCTTTAATCCTAACTAAGGAAAACTATAACGATATCTGTCTTCAACTCCTTCAAAGACCACAGAAGGATAATATATAAACTCTAGAAATGATAGAGACAACTCACTGCCTGGTCAGTCACCAAAGTTCTTTGGTAATGTTCCATCTTCAGCCCATAGGCCACAGTGTGTCTGGCAGATTCTTTCATGAAGCAGGAACCCTGTAGCACTGTCGATCTTGTTTTAGCAGTCACTTTTCTGTGGGTCCTGCATGTCCAATTTATACAGCATAAAGTCAAACAGTTCAGAAGAGCAGTACCTTGCCCAAATGGCTAGTCTTGCCATATTAGAAGCAAACTCCATAATGTGTTTCTTCAATGTCCATCTTCCTTTCTTCTGTAGGTGGTGTTACCAGGAGCAGTTGTGCCTCACTGTCAAGAAAAACCCTAAACCATTTTAAATGCCATATTCTGTAGGTCTTTGAAAGGTTTGAAGAATGCCTATTCATCTCAAATATATCTCTGCATATCTAGAAATCCTAGTTAACTTAACTTAAGTTTTTACTATCATAGGCAACTCTCTGTAATCTGTACTGAATTATATATTACATTTTTCAATGAGCTATATAAACATAATACCTAGCCAAGAGGAGAAATATACATATCACAAGATTAACCTTAAGTTGTTTCAGTAAATGAAAATCCATTCCAAAACAAAGTATTTATATCTATATCATAATTTTCTTTTTACCTTTAAAAAGATTGTTTGTTGTCATTAACCATTTATAACCAAGCCCACTTAAATGAAAACAAACATTTATAAACAATATTTGGGAATTTGGGTGTCGTTCTTTCCAAACTTCCTGCTGATAGGGGGCACTGTCATGGAGGATCCTAAGAAGACACAGAAATCCTGGCTGTAGTGGTCTGCAAGGCTGCATTGTCCCATTGACGTTGCTTCAGGGGGTCTTGCTTGAACAAATCACATTAGTCTGAAAGGAATCCACAGCTTTTCATTTTTTGTGGAAACAAAAATAAAAATCCTTTTCCCCAGTAACTTGTCCTTGAACTTAAATTTTGGAGTCAAAGCATTTTTTAAAATATATAAATTGAATTAATCCAGCAGCATTTCTTTTATCAGTAGTTGTTATTTTCTCAGCAGTCAAACAATTTAAAGATAACAGAACAGTGTACAATATCCAAAGTTTTTCTGTGCTTTCCATCTTTATGTGGCTTTTTTATTACTCTATTTCTTCTACTTCTATTTTTACATATTTTGAGACAGGGTTTCTCTGTGTAACTTTTACCTGTCCTGGAATTCACTTTGCAAATCAGGTTTCCTTTGAAATCACAGAGATCTGTTTGTCTCTGCCTCCCGAGTGCTGGGATTAAAGGCATGTGCCACCACACCCAGCCACACTGTCTTTTTAAATCCATTTTATTTCTTTTCTTTGTCTCCCAAGCCTACGTATATTTTAAAACACACTGTAAACCATCATTGCAGCTCTTTTACACACCAATGAATTGTTAGCAGAGCTCTTTAAAAGCAATGCAGTTTTTTGCCACTTATGCAAATTTTGAAAACCTCCATTAAAGGAGCTGCACAAATCTCTGTCTACAACAAAACAAATCCAACTGAGAAAACTGCTGCTACCAAGAAGTCTTGCTAGTCTCTGTTCCTTTGTTTATAAAACATTTCTTAAGCTTTTCTTAGTTTTAAGTGGAAGTTCTTATTTCCACTTCTGACACCATTATGTTATGTGCAGGTCCCGTCCCCCCACCCCCACCCCCGCAGGCTGCCTGGTCCCATTCTTTGTTCCTCCCTAACGGCTGCCTGGTCCCACCGCTGCGCTAGCCCCAAATAACACGCTGAGACTCTGTATTTGATACAATCTTGTTGGCCAGTTACTATCATTGTTTATGGGCTAGCTCTGTCTTAATGATTAACCCATTACTACTATTCTAAGTATTTCCACGTGGCTCATCTTACCGGAGAGCGGCAGCCCGCATCTGCTCTCTCCAGGCTCTACATGCTGACCCCTCCTTCCTACTTCCTCTTTCCTCCTTGTCTCCTAGCCCCACCTATCTTACTTTCCCATTAGCCCAATAGTACTTTATTCATTAACCAGTATGAGAAACATATTTACAGAATAACATCTCGAATCAGTTTCCAATATCTGGCTATTATGAATAATAGTGCTATGAACATAGTTGAGCAAATGTCCTTGTGGTGTGAGTGTGCCTCCTTCAAGTATATACCCAAAGGTGGTATTGTGGAGTCTTGAGGAAGGTTGATCCCTAATTTTCTGAGAAATTGCCATACTGATTTCCATAGTGGCTGTACAAGTTTGCACTCCTGCCAGCAATGGAGGAGTGTTTCCATTTCTCCACACCTTCTGCAGCATAAGCTGTCATTAGTGTGTTTGATCTTAGCCATTCTGATGGTGTAAAATGGAATCTCAGAGTGGTTTTGATTTGCATTTCCCTGATGACTAAGGATGTTGAGCATTTACTTAAGTGCCTTTCCACCATTTGAGATTGTTCTGTTGAGAATTCTTTGTTTAGATCTGTATCCTATTTTTTAAAGTTGGATTATTTGGTAGTTTGATTGTCTAGTTTCTTGAGTTCTTGTATATTTTGGGGACCAGCTTTCTGTCAGATGTGGGGTTGGTGAAAATCTTTTCCCATTCTGTAGGGAGTGGTTTTGTCTTTTTCTTTGCCTTATAGAAGTGTCCTTTGCCCTACAGAGGTTTCTCAGTTTCAGGAGGTTCTACTTATTAATTGTTGCTCTCAGAGTCTGTGATACTGGTGTTCCATTTAGGAAGTTGTGTCTTGTGTCTGTGAATTCAAGTGTATTTCTCACATTCTCTTTTATAAGGTTCACTGTGAATTGATTTATATTGAAGTCTTTGATCCATTTCAATTAGAGTTTTGTGCATGACAATATATATGAATCTATTTGTGTTCTTCTACATATGGACAGCCAGTTATACCAACATCATTTGTTGAATATGCTTTCTTTTTTTTCCATTTTATATTTTTAGCTTCCTTGTCAAAAATTAGGTGTTCATAGGTGAATGGGTTGTATAAGGGTCTTTAATTCAATTCCATTGGTCCACTTGTGTGTTTTTATGACAATAACAAGCTGTTTTCATTACTATAGCTCTATAGTAGATCTTGAAGTCAGGGATGGTGACACCTCCAGATGATCCTTTATTGTACAGGTTTTTGGCTATCCTGGATATTTTGTTCTTCCATATGAAGTTGAGTATTGTTCTTTCAAGGTCTGTGAAGGATTGTGCTAGGATTTTGATGGGGATTGCCTTGAATCTGTAGATTACTTTTGCTAAGATTTCCATTTTTACTATATTGATCTTACCTATCCAAGAGCATGGGAGGTTTTCCCATTTCCTGATATCTTCTTTATTTTTTTTTTTTTCTTCTTCTTCTCTAAAGATTTGAAGTTTTTGTCATATGGGTTTTTCATTTGCTGGTTAGAGTTACCCCAGGATATTTGATATTATTTGTGGCTATTGTAAAGACTACTGATTTTTTTGAGCTTATATTGTATCCTGCTAAATTACTGAAGGTGTTTATCACTTATAGGAGTCCTTTGGTAGAATTTTTGAATCATTTTTAGAGACTATCATATCAACAACTAGAGTTTGACTTCTTCTTTTCTAATTTGTATCCCCTTGGTCTCCTTTTGTTGTCTTATTGTTTTAGATGGAACTTCGAGTACTATTTTGAATAGATATGGACAGCTTTGTCTTGTTCCTGATTTCAGTGGGATTGCTTTGACTTTCTCTCCATTTAGTTTGATGTTGGCTGTTGGCTTGCTGCATATTGACTTTTTTATGTTTAGGTATGTTCCTTGAATCCCTGATCTCTCCAAGACCTTTATCACGAAGGAGTGTTGAATTTTGTCAAAGGTTTTTTTTTTTAGCATCTAATGAGATGATCATGTGGATTTCTTTCTTTCAGTTTGTTTACATGGTGGATTACATTGATGGATTTTTATATGTTGAACCATCTCTGCATCTCTGGGATGAAGTCTACTTGGTCACAGTGGATGATTTTTCTGATCTGTTCTTGAACTCAGTTTGCCAATTGATTTTTTACCTCTATATTCACAAGGGAAATTGGTCTGTAATTCTCTTTATTAGTTGTGTCTTTGTCTGCTTTGGGTGTCAGTGTAACTGTAGTCTTGTAAAAAAGAGTTTGGCAATGTTCCTTCTGTTTCTATTGTGTGGAAAAATTGAGGAGTATTGGTATTAGTTCTTTGAACATCTGGTGGTATTTTGTGCTGAAACCATCTGGCCATGGGCTTTTTTTTTTTTTTTTTTTTTTTGGTTGGGAGACTACTGATAACTGTTTCTTTTTCCTTAGGGATTATAGGTGTATTTAAGTTGTTTATCTATTCTTGATTTAATTTTGGTATGTGGTACTCATCTAGAAAATTGTCCACGTCCTTGAAGTTTTCTAATTTTGTGGAGTATAGGTTTTTGAAGTATGACCTGATGATTCTCTGGCTTTCCTCAGTGTCTGTTGTAATGTCTCCCTTTTCATTTCTGATTTTGTAAATTTGGATATTCTATCTATGTCTTTTGATTAGTTTGGATAAAGGTTTATCTATTTTGTTGTATTTCTCAAAGAACTAATTCTTTGTCTCTTTGATTCTTTGCATTGTTTTCTTTGTTTCTATTTTATTGATTTGAGCCCTCGATTTGACTATTTTTTGCCGTCTACTTCTGGGTGAGGTTGCTTCTTTTTGTTCTAGAGTTTTCAGATGTTCTGTTAATTCACTAGTGTGAGATTTTTTCCAGCTTCTTTATGCAGGCATTTAGTGCTATGAACTTTCCTCTTAGCACTGCTTTCATTCTGTCCCATAAGTTTGGGTATGTTGTGCTGTCATTTTCATAAATTTTAGGAAGTCTTTCTTATTTTTTTTCAGTTGATCATTGTTCAATGTCCATGTGTTTGTAGGCTTTCTGAAATTAATGTTGCTGTTGAATTCTAACTTTAAGCTGTGGTGATCTGATAGGGTACAGAGGTTTATTCCATTTTTTTTTTAATCTGTTGAAGTTTGCTTTGTTGCCAAGTATATGGTCTATTTTTGAGAAAGTTCCATGAGGTGCCAAAAAGAAAGTATATTCTTTTGTGTTTGGGTGGAATGTTCTATGCTGCCTGTTAAGTCCATTTGAGTCATAACCTCTGTTACTTCCCTTATTCTGTCTGGCAGACCTGTCTGGCATGGGGTTTCGAAGGCTTGATTTGTGATTAAAGCTTTAATAATGTTTCTTTAACAAATGCAGGAGTCCTTGTATTTGGGGCATAAATGTTCAGAATTGAGATTTTCTCTTAATAGATTTTTTCTGTGATGAATACAAAATGCCCTTCTTTATCTTTTTTTTATTGATTTTAGTTTGAAGTCTATGTTGTTAAATATTAGGATAACTACACCAGCTTTTTTCTTAGGTCCCTTTGATTGGAAAATTTCTTTTCCAACCCTTTACTCTGAGCTAATATCTGTCTGTGTGAGATTGAGGTGTTTCTTGTATGCAGCAGAAGGATGGATTCTGTGTTTTATATCCAGTCTATTAACCTGTGTCTTTTTATAGGTGAATTGAGAACATCTATATTAATGGATATTAATGACCAGTTATTGCTAGTTCCTGTTATTTTTGGTTTTTTTTTTATTGGTGGTGATGGCATTGTGTGTTCAATTTCTTTCTTTGGGATTTGCTGCTGTAAGTGCATCTATTTCCTGTGTTCTTGTGGATGTAGCTGACTTCCTTCAGTTGGCAATTTCCTTCTAGTACTTTCTGTAGATCTGAGTTTGTCGATAGGTATTGTTTAAATTTGTTTTTATCATGGAATACATTGTTTTCTCCATTTGTGATTATTGAAAGCTTCACTGGATAAAATAGTCTGGGCTGGCATCCGTGGTCCCCTAGTGTATGCATAACATCTGCTCAGGACCTTCTGGCTGACATTGTTTCTGTTGAGAAGTCAGGAGTAATTCTGATAGGTATGCATTTATATGTACCTGGCCTTTTTTCTTTGCAACACTTAATATTCTTTTATTATTTTTTATGTTTATTGTTTTGATTTGTTTTTTTGTTCAGTCTATTTGGTGTTCTGTAAGTCTCTTGTACTTTCATAGGCATACATTTTAGGTTGGGGAAGTTTTCTTCTATGATTTTGTTGAATATATTTGTTGTACCTATGAGTTGGACTTCTTCTATCTCAATTATTATGTTTGATCTTTTCATGGTGTCCCATATTTCCTGCATGTTTTGTGCTAAGGATTTGTTGGATTTAACATTTTCTTTGACTGATGAATCATTTCCTCTATTGTGTCTTCAGTGCCTGAAGTTCTCTCTTTCATCTCTTGTATTCTGTTCTTTATGCTTGCTTGTTCCTGATTGTTTACCCAGATTTTCCATTTCCAGAATTCCCTCTGTTTGTGTTTTCTTTATTGCCTCTACTTCAGATTTCATGTCATGTATTGTTTCCTTCACTTGTTTGATTGCTTTTTTCTTGGTTTTCTTTAAGGGATTTGTCAACTTCTTACAATTTTATGTTTGTATTTTCCTCCATTTCTTTAAGGGAAATTTTCATTTTCTTCTTTAAGGGCATCAATCATCCTCATAAAGTTATTTTTTAGGTTGTTTTCTTCTGCTTCATCTGTGTTGAGATGCTCAGGTCTTTCTATTGTAGCACCACTAGTTTCTAGTGATGCATATTACGCTTTATATTGTTGAGTGTGTCCTGACCTTGTTGTCTTCACATCTTTCTCTAATCTGTATAGGTGGATCTTGTGTTTCAGGGAGTCTCTCCAACTGGTGTAGTTGGGGGCTGTGATTCTGTTGACTGCTCCTTCAGGAGCAAGCAGAGCAGAGCCTCTGGTGCATGCTTTTTCTGGTGGAAGTGGGCCCAAGGCTCAGGTGGTCACTTCTTGAGTTGCGGGTGGGGCTATAGCTCCAGTGGATGCTACTCACATTGGAGGCAGGGCCACAGCTCCTCTAGGTGTGGGTAGGGCTGAGTGTCCAGTGGTCACTGTAGTAACAGGGTGTATCCAGTTGAGAACTGGCAGGGGATGCTGGCTGGACACAGATGCTCTTTCCCAAAGGAACTTCTTGCGATAGTTTCTGGAAGCTATAGCTGGAAACTGTTTCTGTCATCTCACCTGGCAGTTGCTCCCTGTTCCTGTGCCTGAGGCTCATGGCTCCCTCTGACACAGCTTCTGGGCCTGAAGCTCCACCCAGACTCCTTGTTTACCTTACGGATTCTTTGCATGTGTATCAGGCTTCCCATTTTGTGTGTTTATGAGATTCCCTATGTGTGCAAAAATGTTTCTGTGTCTATATATGTTTTCTGTGCTTTTTCTTTGGCTTTTGTCCTTCTGTCTGTTTGTCTTGTCCTATTCCAATTTGTTTGCTTTTGTTCTGACTTATTATTATTCTTTAGGGGCTTGTTTGTTTTCTTAACCAGAGACAGAAAAGGCGTGGATCCAAATGGGAGGGAAGGTGAAGAGGAAAGCAGAGGAGTTGGGGGAGTTTTGGTTTGTTTGTTTGGTGTGTGTAACAGGGTTTCTCTGTGTAACCCTGGCTATCCTGGAACTTGTTCTGTAGACCAGGTTGGAGTTGAACTCTGCCTGTGCCTCCTGAGTGCTGAGATTAAAGGCATGCACCATCACTGCCCAGCCTAAAATCTGTTTTCAATAAAATAAAAATAGAAAAAAAAATCTCAAAACCATGCTGCTTAAAAATAGCTAGTTTTATGTAAAAAACAAATTCCCTGTCATTATACATTTTAATGAATTTAGGCAAAACTAAATTTGGATGTTGAAAAAGCACCTTCCTAGGAAATCACATAATGAAATATCTTTGACTAAAGACATCTCTGAAAATAACAGGGTACCCTCTTTATGGTCTCCCATCACTCACAGGAAGTCGCATAGAAATCATGTGTACCTTTCACAAGACCCTCTTCTGGCGGCCCTCAATGTTACAGCTTATGCACCTGTCTGGAGACCGAACCTGAGGCAAGCTGCATACGCAGTTCTGCATTTTGTCACATGTAGAGATTCATATAATCACAACACCAATCAACATACACTGTTCTCCCATTCCAGTTGCTGCTTAATCACTGGTCCCACTACTAATCATTTTTCCATCTCCATCATTTTGTCATTTTGAGACCTATAAATAGGATCATAAAATACATAATGCATTGATAAAAGATTGTGTCACTCAACACGGTGTCCTTGAAATCCAAGTAGGTTGTATTTATTAATAGTCTATACTTTTTTACTGGTATGTACTCCATACACATCCAAGTTTATTTGTGACATTTTAATTAACAGGCTCCCCCGGCCAAAAAAAAAAAAAAAAAAAAAAAAAGTAACCTAGAAAATATTGTGTCATTTCCTTTTGTCCTCTGTGGTTCCTGATGAGAAATTCACTTGTTGGGGTTTTTTTCCTTGATGGGTGAAGAATCGTTTCTCTCTGGCTTCTCTCAAGATTTTTTGCCTTAGTTTTCAGTTCAAATAGCTTCTTAAATCTGTTTCTCTTTTGCCATATTTGGGTATACTTCAGTCTTTTTTTTTTAAATTACTATTGCTGGAATGAAAATACTCTGACCAAAAGCAACTTGAAGAGGAATGGGTTTATTTGGCTCCTACTTCCATATCAGTATCCATCACTGAGAGAAGTCAGGACAGGAGCTCACTCACACAGGGCAGGAACCTGGAGGCAGGACTGATGCAGAGGCCATGGAGGGAGCTGCTTCCTGGCTTGTTTCCCATGGCTTGCTTTGCTTTTTCTTACAGAATACAGGATCACAAGCCCAGGGATGACTCCACCTACAAGAGGCTGGGCCCAGCCCCTCAGTCACTAGTTAAGAAAATGCCCTACAACTTGATCTTATGTGATGGGATATGTCATTCTGTAACTATGTTTCTCTTATTGGTTAATGAATAAAGCACCATTGACAAGATAGGAAGGCAAGATAGGCAGGACTAGAAGACAAGGAGGATTCTGGGAGAGGTAGTAAAGAGAAGTCAAAATGTAGGATGAAGAGGAGTAAGATGTTCGGAAACACTTAGATTGATAGAAATGGGTTAACATTTAACACAGAGCTAGCCAACAAGAAACACTAGTAACAGGCCGACAGCTTTATATCTAATACAGCGTCTCTGTGTGTTATTTGGGGCTGATGCAGCTCTGGGACCAGGTTGGTGGGAAATTGCTCATAACACAGAGGCCTTTTCTCAGTTGAGGCTCCTCCTCTCAAACGACTCTAGCCTGTGTCAAGCTGATGAAAACTATCCAGCAGTCACAGTTTTAGTACCATCTCCCTCTCCTCCCCTTCTGAGACTCCACTCACATGAGTGTTGTCTTTTGTTAAGGCCCACTCCATCTCTTTTGCTTTTAGTTTTGTCTCTGTTGTTCAAATTGAGTGGTTTCTGATAGCTTGTCTTACAGTCTGATGGGTCTTTTCTTTGTCCTCTCCAACCCTTGAGTGATTTCTACCCCATCCTGCTATTGAGTGCACCCTTTGAGTGATTTCTACCCCTATCTGCTGTTGAATCCACACATTGAGCAATACCATTTGGAGGTATTGCTAAGATTTCCTGTTTCTGTTTCTTTGCACCATATATGTCTGTCATATAAGAGGACTGACTCCTGATGTGAGTCTTCTCTTTGTATCTAGGAATGATCATTTGGAAGAACCTCAGCTCTCAGCCTGGTTTGATCCAAAGTAAGAACAAAACAATAATGTAATTCAATTTGAAGAAAATGCTGTTGTTATCAAACTGTAGGTACTCAAGACACTAGAACTGAGTTCTCATTGTTTCTCAGACTTTTTACTTTTACATTTGTTTTTATGTTTATGGTCTACTTTTCAAGAATCATACACTTAAGAATGCTGTCATATTTAACCTATCTTATCATTCCTGGTATTATTAAGGAGAAATCATCTTCAGGTGCAACCTGAATATGCCAATATTGACTCCTCTAAATTTTAATTTATCATACTGTAATTATCATACTAATTATATAAATGAATAGATTTGTCTGTGACATTTCCATGGATGCAAATATCATGTTTTGCTAGTATCAGTTCTCCCTGCCATCCTCATTTGACATTAATACCCTGGGGAGACCATTATTCTCTTGTAATGGCTGTATAATATTATGGTTATATAGTATAAACATTTCTATAAAATGTCTATAGTGCATTTCACTGACACTCTGTGATATTTACCATGTAGGAGCTATTATATTCCAACAAGTGTGTGTGTGTGTGTGTGTGTGTGTGTGTGGTGTGTGTGTGTGTTACAGTATGGATTTTGCACAGCAGACAGCAGTCACTCACTGGTGTAAAAGCTACAGATTTCAAGGCATGGGAAGTTGGTTCTGTGTGGTGAAGTGGATGCTGCATGAGCATGAGGACCAGAGTGTGGATCTCCAGCATCCACATAAATACTGTGTGTGTGTGGTAACCAACCTGTTGTCCCTGTGCTCAGAAAGTAGAGGAGGGGATCCCTGGAGCAGGCTGGCTAGTTCTGTATTCGGGTGAGAGTCATTTTCAATAGGAAGACACCCCATGCCAATCTCTAGCCTCTACATGCACATGCACAGACATAAACCCACATACTTATCAACATGCATACACACATGCACACACATCACACACACATACAAAAGCAAAAATAAAACACTGAAATAGGGACTGGAGAGACAGCTCAGCACTCAACAGAGCTTCTTGCTCTTGCAGAGGACCTGGGATCTAGTCCCAGCACCTACACGCAGCTTACACCCAGATGTAACTCCAATTCCAGGGGAGCCCTTGTCCTTTGTGGGCCTCTGTGAGTACCAGGCACGCATGTGGTACACATATATACATGTAGACAAAACACACTTCGGAAATTAAACTAAGTAATGAAAAGATACAAATTTAAATGTTTGATTTAGGCTACTCAATGACATTGACTTATTGTAACATTTATTTTCCAATCCGTAGTGGGTAAATACTAGTAATGCTTTGTTTATTTTATGTATTTACTTGACATTAGTTTTATAATATCAAATATTTCATTCTTGGCTATGAGCACACCTAGGCCTAGAGGAGCAAGGGTAAGGATGGTTTAATAAGAGACCAGCGATTGCCAGAACTGTGAAAAAGGAGTCATCCCAAACAGTAGTCATGGAAGGACACAGCTGTCCAGCAAAACTGGAAGAGAAGATAGGCAACCTGACCTCTCTCCCTTCCTGCCCTTTGAACCTTTGTTGGTATCTCTCATTTGTAGAACCTACTAGAAGCCACAGATCAAAGGACTTGGGGTAGCCAATTTACTCTCAGAGTAGAGAAGGGATGAAGATGGATAAAAAGATGGAAAATAGCTAGCACAACACTGTCCTTCTACAAACTGGCATTGTTTCTCAAGACTTCACTAACATAAAAAAGCTCATGTCCCCAAACAGGATAAACATAAAGTTCCCGAACAATACTCACCCTACAAAATAGCAGAAGAAGGGGAGAAAATAAAATAAAACTAATTTACATAGTAAGTGATTGCTACAGTCTTATCACAACAGCCACTAGGGATGGCTAATAAGCAGAAGTGGTTAACAGTCGATTGATGGCTTCATTATGCTGTATATTCTGTGGGCCACTGATCTGACTGTCTCCTTTCCCAACAATTCTGAGTCTCTCGATAGTGTGGCCCTACCAAGTTGCCAATTTCCCAAGGACTGCTAGAAACAAAAATATAAAGACTGTCCCAGAGGACAGAGGATTTTCTGTCTTCTTTGAATGACAGTTCTCCTAGTTGTCATTTTTGCAATAGCAGTTTTTATTTTCTTGGTAATGAGAATCATTACATGGACATTTAATCTTACTCATGAATGCTTGGTCTTAGCTTGGCTTGTTTCTAGCCAGCTTTTATCCAGGGTTTTTTTAAAGTGCACTTTGCTTCTGGGGCTTTTACCTTTCTCTATTCTCTATATCCTTGGTGGTATTTTAAAACCCCCAGAGATTTCCCCTATGAGAGAAGAGTTAAGTCAACAGCCTTCATCCCCTTTGAGAAGGGAGATTTCTATTACCATAGAGGTATTATTGGTGGCACTCCCAGTAATGTTTTAGCTTTCGTTAAACAATATCTAAAGGGAATTGCAGATGACAGCATAAATAAACTTGACAGCACATATGAAAGTCACCTAAATAAATACTTTTTAATCGATAAGCCTAGTAGGGTATTATCACCAGAGTACAACTGGGATCCAAAATTTAAAACTCCTCCACAGATAAAGCACATGAAGATAGCATGGCAATTGTAGATCACTTGATGATTTTGTCATGGGGTTTATCAATTCATAAGTAAATAACAGGAAATACTCAATATAAAACCTGGGCCACTAACAAAAATTCATAATCCTCCAGAATAAATTATCTGCCTTTGAAATTGTAATTCTATTTCATCCAAATAAAAATAAGTGGATAAGTGTTACTTATGTGATGTAATGTTTTATGTAAGCACTATAAATAATGTGAGAATTATTTTTGGTAGTATAGGTTTTTTATGAAAAGTATATTTTTATGAAAAAATCATACACATGTCAAATAGATCCACATAAAGGAAGCTTAATATTCATCATTTTGCTCATTTTGTTGTTGTTTTGGGGATGTATATTTCTTATGATTGATCCCCTTGATCAGTATTCAATCTGCCTAGGATTGATTAAACTCAGGTGCTAGTATCCTTTAAATGGAGTGTTAATGGAAACTGTCTGTGACTGAGTCAGGCAGATCTACAATGGCTTACAATGAGCCACTTCTTGACCTTATGTAATATGCCTCCCCTCCAGTCTCACTTTAGAGTGGGCTGAATGTATGAGTGGCTTCCAACCAAGAGAACAGGCATGCCCCAGTAGGACTAACCTATAGAACTCTGTGACTTCTGCCTTACTGCAGACCTTCCCTCTTGCTGTCTTTTGCCACAGCAAACTGCCATTTTGGAGAGGTCCTGTGATGTTCCCACAGGTGCTGGCCAGCCCATGGGCTCTGACTAACCCAGAGCAGAGCATCTACCACATTCCCACCTAGCAGTACCAGGCTTCTGTAGACAGGGTCCGTAGGACCAGGCAGCAGTGTCCACAGTAGCAGGTAGACGTTGGTCCCTCTGTGGGGTGAAAAGGTGTTACAGCCTTTGCTGGGGAAACCTTCCCTGCTGGAGCAGAGCTGTAACATCTTTGCTGGGGAAACCTTTCCCTAGAGCAGAACTATAACACTTCCGTCAGAGCAGAGCTGCAATGATTACAGTGGCTGTGGTATTCCTTGTTCTCCGACTTCCATCAGAGCTGCAATGCTTATATTTGGTGTCATAACTTGGATAGGCTGTCCTGGTGCCTGTGCTCTCGTCATCATGTGAGCCACACTGAGACCCTATCCCTCATCTCTGGTCCACCCGAAACAGACTCACCTTCTCTCACAGTCTCTCAGCACCCCCATCCACCAATGGCAAATTAGGTAAGCTTCCACTTTGGTCAGTGTAAATGTTTGTCTGAGTCTGAGGAAGTGGCATTGAGTGTCTGGCACCCCTCTGTACTCTTGGAGGCAGAGACATCCCCAGGCTCAGTCTGTAAGGCTACAGCTGGCCTTTTTCACCTGACCCTGTCCCACCACCCTCAGAGCTGCAAACCTGCACTTTCCTTAGTCCCAACTGGGCTATTTTGTCCCTTCCTGCCCATTTCTCCCATCTTCCCAGTGGAGCTGCCCATAATCCCACAGCTCCTCTAGGCCCTTGTGGCTTTTGCAACCCCATTCCTGAGCCTTCTCATGGATGAGGCCTCAGCTTAGGGCTCAGTTTTCGTCCTCATCTTCTGGCCTCTATGAAAGCTCTACTTCAACCTCTCCAGTGGCTGCGTGCTGGATAAGCCGCCACTCAGATGAGGTCATCCATTGCTGTTTGTTCTTTTACATGGAAGTCTCACCTGAGGAGAACTTTGACTCCTCCAGACTTTTGGAAACTGTATCTGGCTGCCTTAACAGGGCTTCCCAGTTGATTTCTGCTGCATGATCTGAGACCCAAATCTGATGATGCTTTGCTATGTATCCACCCACCCTTGATATTTACTGTTTTACTTTATGGCATTTTATATATTTAGTAAAGTAATTCATTCAAAACTAAAAGCATGACTTTGGTAGCTCATTCTCCAAATCAAATAGAAGGATACATATTAGCCAGTATTCTCTAATGATACATAGCCAAAAGAATACACACACACACATACACACACACACACACACACACACAGAGAGAGAGAGAGAGAGAGAGAGAGACAGAGAGACAGAGAGACAGAGAGACAGAGAGACAGAGAGAGAGAGCACTAACTTCCCTTGCTGGCAGGTAAGGCAGATCGTTACTAGATCTACTGATTCAAACCTCCTTAGGGAGGTGGAGGAAAACTCCACTCCCTAACTGCATTTACATATAGTGACTTCTGTCCAAACATATCAATATGAAAGTTGAAAGAAAAGGTAACTGCAACGGAGAAAATAAAACTATCGCAATCAAATTTGACACCAACAGGTGCAAGTTGTATAAATATCATCCACCCTTCGTATGGTGTATAATTCACTGTAAAGAGTTGAAATAGGTCCCTCCAAAAGATGTATTAAAGTTCTGGGTCATGGTCATCTGGATGAACCTGAAAAGGAGGGGAAGATTTTAATGTCAAAAACAGAGAAGACACACATGAAAAAGAAGGGAGAAATGAAAATCATTTCTTTTAGACTTCATTTATTCATTTATTAATGCTTGTATGCATGTGTTGAGTGTGGAGGTAAGTGTGTGAGTGTAGGCACATTTATGCTGCAACATGAAGTTTTATTATCCATTCACCAGGTGAGGACATTTGGGTTGATTCCACCCTTAGAGAACGCGAACAGAGCAGTGATACTGCTGAGCAGCCTGTTTCTCTGCCGTCTCTCTCTGCAGTCTCTCTCTGTCTCTCTCTGCAGTCTCTCTCTGTCTCTCTCTGCAGTCTCTCTCTCTCTGCAGTCTCTCTGAAGTCTCTCTCTGCAGTCTCTCTGCAGTCTCTCTCTGTCTCTCTCTGCCGTCTCTCTCTGTCTCTCTCTGCAGTCTCTCTCTGCAGTCTCTCTCTCTCTGCAGTCTCTCTCTGTCTCTCTCTGCCGTCTCTCTCTGCAGTCTCTCTCTGTCTCTCTCTGCCGTCTCTCTCTGTCTCTCTCTGCAGTCTCTCTTTGTCTCTCTCTGCAGTCTCTCTCTGCAGTCTCTGCAGTCTCTCTCTCTGCAGTCTGTCTCTCTGCAGTCTCTCTCTCTGCAGTCTCTCTCTGCAGTCTCTCTGCAGTCTCTGCAGTCTCTCTCTGCAGTCTCTCTCTGCAGTCTCTCTGCAGTCTCTCTGCAGTCTCTCTCTGCAGTCTCTCTCTGTCTCTCTCTCTATCTCTCTCTGCAGTCTCTCTCTGCAGTCTCTC
The DNA here is from genome assembly GCA_030556225.1 of Cricetiscus sungorus. Classification (NCBI taxonomy): domain Eukaryota; kingdom Metazoa; phylum Chordata; class Mammalia; order Rodentia; family Cricetidae; genus Cricetiscus; species Cricetiscus sungorus. The sequence continues at coordinate 6,257,076 of JANBXA010000132.1, forward strand.
TCTGCAGTCTCTCTGCAGTCTCTCTCTCTGCAGTCTCTCTCTGCAGTCTCTGCAGTCTCTCTCTCTGCAGTCTCTCTGTCTCTCTCTGCAGTCTCTCTCTGCAGTCTCTGCAGTCTCTCTCTGCAGTCTCTCTGCAGTCTCTCTGCAGTCTCTCTCTCTGCAGTCTCTCTCTGCAGTCTCTGCAGTCTCTCTCTCTGCAGTCTCTCTGTCTCTCTCTGCAGTCTCTCTCTGCAGTCTCTGCAGTCTCTCTCTCTGCAGTCTCTCTCTGTCTCTCTCTGCAGTCTCTCTCTCTGCAGTCTCTCTCTGCAGTCTCTGCAGTCTCTCTCTCTGCAGTCTCTCTGTCTCTCTCTGCAGTCTCTCTCTGCAGTCTCTGCAGTCTCTCTCTGCAGTCTCTCTGCAGTCTCTCTCTCTGCAGTCTCTCTGCAGTCTCTCTCTCTGCAGTCTCTCTCTGCAGTCTCTGCAGTCTCTCTCTCTGCAGTCTCTCTGTCTCTCTCTGCAGTCTCTCTCTGCAGTCTCTGCAGTCTCTCTCTCTGCAGTCTCTCTCTCTGTCTCTCTCTGCAGTCTCTCTCTCTGCAGTCTCTCTCTGCAGTCTCTGCAGTCTCTCTCTGCAGTCTCTCTCTCTGTCTCTCTCTGCAGTCTCTGCAGTCTGTCTCTGCAGTCTCTCTCTGAAGTCTCTCTCTGCAGTCTGTCTCTGCAGTCTCTCTTTGTAGTCTCTCTGTGCAGTCTGTCTCTCTGCAGTCTCTCTGCAGGAGCAGTTAGCTCCTGCACACATATGTCAAGGAGTGGTTCAGCTGAGACATGCAGATGATCCACTTTCAGCTTTTCAAGAATTTGCTTCCCTGACTTCCAGAGTGGCTGTGGCAGTTTGCAATCCCTCCAATAGTGAGTGCACGCTCCCCTTTCATCCTCTCCAGCATTTGCTGTTAGCTGGTGGTTGTTTTCTTTTTTGTTTTTTTCTATTTGGGGGTTGGGCAAGCCAATATGTTTGTTTATTGAGTCGGTTATAGCAGTGTGGACGAGGGGTTACTTGAAGGAGCGTGAGTAACTGAAATGCATTTGTATCATTGGAAAAATCACACTTGACATAAGGAGATGACATCATGGAGGAAGAGTCAGTAGCATGTTCCACTCGGTGAACTTTCCACTTCCTGTGTACTCTAGTACCACCTGCCACCCCAGAGTCTGGGACTCCCTTCCCTCTGCTACTAGAGTGCTTGCAGGCCTATTACACACATCTCTGTATTAATTTTCACATTTTATTGCCACCATTACAGAGGTCAACATATTCTCTAAGTCACCTCAGCATTCTCTACTCCATGATGGACAGTAGGCATTTGATGTCCAGAGGAAACAGCTGTCCTACAACTCCGTTTGGGAAAAAGACACTGATAAATTAGTTTGCCATGAGTCTCAAGGAGAATTGGAGAATAATGGATTCTAAATAGTGCAAGGCAGTGGTGGTGCACGCCTTTAGCCCCAGCACTTGGGAGGCAAAGGAAGGTGAATCTCTGTGAGTTCAAGGCCAGCCTGGTCTACAGAGTGAGTTTAAGGACAGCTGGGGCTACACAGAAAAACCTTGTCTGGAGAGAGAGTACAAAGCTCAAGAACAACAAGCCAGAAACAGGTAAAATGTAGTTTTAAATAAAGTATAATTAATGTCTTTTAATGAAATAACCCTCCAGGCCAGCCAAACCCCAAGGGCTCAGTTCTGGATCTTTGTTGGGAGCCGCATTCGCCATTACAAGATGGCGCTGGCTTCCTGTTTCCTGGTTCTTGTTTACAGCATTAGTCATGCTGACTGCACATGCGCCACTGTATGGTAATTTCTATATGGTAGCTCTCCCTATCAGAGAAGCTATATCATTCGGGCGTTTTGCGGAGCACCAATTACAGACGAATACGTCGCCCTGCAGGCTATTTAAGCCGTGCGTATTCGGGGCTTGGGGTCCTTCTCCATCAGCATGTAAAGAGCTCTACAATAAAGATTCTGCTGGACACATCTTCGGTTGCCGCGTCTTCCTTATCGGCAAAGGATGCGCGCGACAAGTGGTGCCGAAACCCGGGAACGGCCGACCCTGGGCGGAGGAACTACTCGAAGGACCCTCGACTGCTCGTCGAAGGAAGATTCAAGCCAGCGGAGCGAGAAGCTGCAGCACTTTTCAGCAAGGTATGACCCCTGTGGTCTGGGTGATCCCGTTTCTTGTTGTTTGTTTCGTTTTTCGTTTTATTGTGCTGTCTGTGTTTTAATTGTCATAAACGGGAGAACACTCGCCGCTCACCCTTTTGTGACCTAGCATAAGTGGCCTTAAGTCTCAGGTAAATATCTGAGCCGTCACACCCTCCCCCTGTAGATAAAGGAGTTATGGGGAACCAGCCGACCAAGCCTATTGCAGATGCAGCGGGGCGCTGCTAAAGCAGAAGGAGCTAAAGATTCCAGATAGAGTTTTGCAGAACTTCCTTAAGGAAGTTGACCGTGTTGCTCCCTGGTTTGTGGTCTCTGGGACCCTCTCCAAAGGAACATGGGATAAGTTAGGAGGAGATCTTATGCGGGAGAAGGAACAAGGAACTTTAAGGACTGGTGTATGGCCGTTATATAAATTGTTAAAGTCTTGTATTGAAGATGAGAGATGTAAGGAACAGGTCAAAGAGGGACAGAGAGTGCTTTCAGACCATCAGGATAGTCTATCAGAAGCTGAAAAGGGAAAGGGAGAACAAAAGAAAAGGTTCTCCAGAAAGAAGTCAAATAAGAATGAAAATGTGCACAGTAAACTAGCAAAGCTAGGAAAGAAAGCAAAACAGCTCGCCGAAAAGGAAAAGGAACTTAACCGACGAGCTAAAGATTTAAAGCTTGTGCCTGCTCCAAAAGGAGGAGCATGTAAGGACTGTGAGTGTGAGGATCCAAAATTATACCCTCTCCTCACTGAGTTTAAACATTATACTATAGATTCTTCCTCCGAGGAGGAGACGTCCCCCGGAGAGGAGGATAAGTCTGACCTATCTGGGTCAGAAGGGGATCCAGAGCTGAACCCTGCCGAGCAGGCAGAATTAGATGAGGAAGCTAAAAATTATGAGGCTGGGAGATATGGGCGTGCCCCACCTTATGCTCCAGGCTATGAGCCAACGGCACCGCCCTATGATGTTGTACAGCAGCAAAAAATGGCCAAAAAAGGAAGAAATTCTATGATATCAGATAAGGAGACAAGGAGAATAAGGGCAGCGTTCCCCGTATGGGAAGATGCCCAGAATCAGAGACAACATACGCCATTGGATCTGAAACAATTGAAGGCCTTAGTGGAAGCAGTACAGACATACGGAGTTAGCGCTTCCTTTACCATAGCCCTTATTGAAAGGCTGGCCTTGAATGCAATGACCCCAGATGATTGGAACAATACAGTTAAAGCGTGCTTATCTATGGGTCATTATTTAGATTGGAAGTCCATTTATCAGGAATTGTGTGCGGCCCAGGCAAAGATGAATATAGCCGGTCAACGACCTCAATGGAGCTTTGATATGCTCACAGGTCAAGGTCAATGAGCTGTAAATCAGACAGCCTACCTACTAGAGGTTTATGAACAAATAAATAAGGCTGCCATCAGAGCATGGAAGAGTCTACCTAATAAAGGGCAAGTGACAGGAAATCTTACAAAGATTATTCAAGGAACAACTGAACCATTTTCAGATTTTGTGGCTAGAATGATGGAAGCAGCAGGAAGGATATTCGAGGACGCTGAAGAGGCTCCAGCCAAGAGCGCAAAAGAATTACATTGGCAAAATGAGGAAGGGAAAAGAGGAACTATTACCCCATATGTGCTAACCCTCCCTATAAATCTATGGGGAAGAGATGTATTACAACAACTAGATTTTGTGCTCACAAATGACTATTCACCTCAGAGCCAGCAGATAATGAAAAATATGGGCTGCGTCCCTGGTCGAGGCCTTGGAAAACACTTGCAGGGACGTACAAGTCCCCTGCCCTCTAATGGGAAGCAAGACAGAACAGGACTGGGTTTTTCCTAGGGGCCGCTGGGGAGGCAATCCCCATTCCTTGGAAAACAGAGGACCCGGTATGGGTTCTTCAGTGGCCCCTTACCTCTGAAAAACTGGAAGCCGCCAATCAATTAGTCCAGGAACAATTAAATCAGGGACATATAGAAACCTCTCAATCTCCTTGGAATACCCCTATTTTTGTAATTAAGAAAAAATCTGGTAAATGGAGATTATTACATGATCTGCGAGCCATAAATAAACAAATGCAGGTCATGGGTCCCATTCAAAGGGGTTTGCCTTTGTTATCCACCTTACCAGTTCGCTGGAGAATTTTAATAGTGGATATTAAAGATTGCTTTTTCTCTATACCCTTACATGAGCAAGATAAAGTTAGATTTGCCTTTACCTTGCCTAGCATTAATCATGAACAACCTGATGAGAGATACCAATGGAAAGTTTTGCCGCAGGGCATGGCGAATAGTCCTACTATATGTCAACTTTATGTAGCAAAAGCTATTCAGCCAGTTAGATCTCAATTTCCCGCCATTAAGATATGTCATTATATGGACGATATTTTGTTATGCCATTCTGATCAAGCCCTTCTGCAGCAAGCTTTTGGCGTTCTATCTAAAGAGTTGAATAATAAGGGTTTGTTTATAGCTCCTGAGAAGGTACAAGAAGGAGATATTGGAAATTTTCTTGGCTCTACCATTTATCCGACGCAGGTAAAGCCGCAAAAGATTGTTATCAGAAGAGATGTTCTTAAAACACTTAATGATTTTCAAAAGCTTTTAGGTGATATTAATTGGGTAAGATCATATTTAGATCTAACTACGGCAGAACTTAAACCTTTATTTGCCATTCTGGAAGGAGACCCAGCCATCACATCTAGTAGACAACTTACCGCTGAAGCTGCCCAAGTGTTGGATAAAGTGGAAAAGAAATTGGGTGAAGCTTCTCTAACTCAGCTAGATCCATCTAGCCCATTCCAGCTATGCATTGTCTCCTCACCTCAACAGCCTACAGCTGTGCTATGGCAAAGGGGACCGCTATTATGGGTCCATCCTCAAACCTCTCCTGGTAAAGTTTTGAGCCATTATCCCACTCAAATAGGAGAAATGGCCTTAAAAGGTCTACAATTAGCTCTAACTCATTTCGGCTGTGAGCCAGAATCTATTATTGTGCCTTATACTGTTTATCAAGTCAATGTGTTATGTGCCACCTTGGATGTTTGGGCGATTCTTCGTTGCACCTTTTCGGGGCATATTGATAAATCATTATCCTAAGCATCCTTTGTTACAATTTGTTCTTACTAATGCCATTATTTTTCCAAAAATTACTAGAAGTCAACCGATAATAGGAGCTATTGATGTTTTTACTGATGGGTCCAAAACAGGCATTGGCAGTTATGTTGTTAATAATCAGGTGTTTCAAAAGTGTTTTAATTTTTCATCCCCACAATTGGTTGAATGTGCCATTGTGGCTGAAGTTTTGCGAGCTTTCCCTCAACCTTTGAATATTGTCTCCGATTCACATTATGTGGTAGGAGCAGTACAGATTTTAGAAACAGTAGGATTAATTTCCTCAAAAAGCGCTGTTGCACAAGTCTTCGCTGATATTCAGCAATCAATTAGAACAAGATTGCATCCCTTTTTCATACAGCATATGAGAGCGCATACACTGTTGCCTGGACCTATGACAAAAGCTAATGAATTGGCTGATAAAGCTACTAAGGCATTTTATTTTATTCTTAATCCCATGCAAAATGCTGTTGCTTTTCATGAGTTGTATCATGTTCCGGCAGATACACTCAGAAGAAAATTTGGTATAACACGAGCAGATGCCCGTGACATTATATTAAAATGTGCCAATTGTGCGGAATTTAGATCTGCACCTACCTTTGGTGTTAACCCTAGGGGATTAAAACCTTTGCATATTTGGCAGATGGATGTTACCCACGTTTCTACCTTTGGTAAATTAAAATATGTACATGTCTCTGTGGATACCTGCTCCGGGATCGTCCACGCCACGCCATTATCTGGAGAAAAAGTGGCTCATGTTATCACCCACTGCTTGGAGGCATGGGCAGCATGGGGAAAGCCACGACAATTAAAAACTGATAATGGTCCTGCTTATACTTCTAAGACATTTCAGCAATTCTGCACAAAAATGGAAGTCCATCATGTAACAGGCCTGCCCTACAATCCCCAAGGACAGGGCATAATAGAACGTGCTCATAGCACCATCAAAATGTATTTACAAAAACAAAAAGGGGGGAATCTGCCCCGCCATAAACATGGGACAGAAAGCAACTCTTTCCCTCACTATATTTACTCTAAATTTCTTAAAATTGGATTCCAATGGACAGTCTGCTGCAGACAGACATGTCACTCATACATCTCCAAAAGAGCTTGTAAAATGGAAAGATGTACTTGATAATCAATGGAAAGGACCGGATCCTATATTAATAAGATCCAGGGGAGCTGTTTGTGTTTTCCCACAGGGTCAAGAAAATCCAATTTGGGTACCAGCACGATTGACTCGGATGGTGAAGCATGATGGCCCCGCTCTGGATCCTGACCATGCTAGGAATGCTGATGAGCCCGCAGACGACGAGTCAAGAGATACGCTGGGGAATCCTGTCGACCTTCCCTCGGCCGATGCCGGTGATGCATGATGCGCAAGTTTTTCCACGATTTTTTACGACTAATGACTCTTTGGGGCTACCATATTTGCCAATATCCAAGGATGTGGCTCCTATTCAAAACAATGATACTTGGATTATTAATGGTAGCTTATGTTTTACTGTGAACCAGTCATCTAAAGATCCTTGTATTAAGTTAGGAAACTTTTCCTATGCCAAATTAGGGGAGGAAGTTACTACTGGAAAAGGGCTTGCCAAGGTGATTTCTGCTAATGCCACTGTCCTCTTTGGATGGTGGCCACACCTCGATTCAGGGATGAGCCGCGGCTGCCATCGTCATCAACCACAATATGCACCTTTCTGCATTGGTGGGCGCCCAGATTCTTCCTCAATTTTTCCTTGGACTGGCTGTCAGAGTCGCAGAGCTCACCCATTAAATGGACACTTTACCTTCTCACCTTTAGAAGGCTTTGGGAACTTTATAGAGATGAATCCCTGGAGATATGATATTGATCCTTTTGATGCTTGGTTACTTTGTGGTGCAAGGGGTAGTTGTACAGATCTCTCGCCTATGGTTACCATCCTGGGGGGATCAACGGGGATAACCCAGATGAGCACCAAGATCGGAGGTGACGTGTCAGCGTCACCGATTTCTAATGTGAAATGGGTGGATCCCACTCCAGTTTGTGTCTGGCCCCCGTTCGTTTTTGCTGTATGTAATGATACAGGATGCCTTTTTGCCCTTTGCTGGAATGCTAGTGAGTTTTCCTCTGCTACTGTGGCCCGTATGCCCAGGTTTTTGCCAATGCCAGTAAAGACTAATAATTCTTTAACTTTATTTTGACAAAAACGTGATTTTGGCATTACTGCAGCTATAGTGGCTATTATAGCGACTGCGGCAGTTGGGGCCTCTTTGACCGTGTCGTCCTTAGCATTACAGGGACAGGTAGCCACTGCTCAACATCTTAACAATCTGTCTGCCTCAGTTAGTGAAGCAATAGATGTTCAAGCCTCTGTGAATAGTCGATTAAAAGGAGGGTTAATGATTGTTAATCAGCGCATTGATTTGGTTCAGGAGCAATTAGAAATTTTATGGCAATTGGCTCAATTGGGATGTGAAGTTAAGTTACCTGGACTTTGTGTGACTTCCATTCAATATGAAAATTGTACAAAAGCAGCAAATTTGTCTAAGGAATTATCCTCGCTGTTGCTATCTAATTGGAGTGTAGAATTTGATGAATTGATGAGAAAACTTCGTCTTGCCATAGTTCAGATTAATTCCACTCGTTTAGATATTTCTGTCACAAATGGATTGTTTTCTTGGATGTCCTCCGCCTTTTCCTACTTTAAAGAATGGGTTGGTGTAGGAATGTTTGGAACGACCTTGTTTTTGGGACTGTTCCTCTGTTTTTGGTTGCTTTGCAGATTCAAAAGACAACAACATACTAAAAATGTGGCCATTGTGCAAGCTATGCTGGCTGTTGAGCAGGGAGCATCCCCCCAAGTATGGTTAAGTATGCTAAGCCGTTGAGACGCTGTCAGAACTCCAAGCACTCCTGACGGGCACAGGTTCCCATTGCACCAGGATGCTGTTCTGGACAGACCTTTGCATCTCCCAGGGCTCAGGTTCCCATTGCACGGGATCTCAGATGCAAGGGGTCTCCTTCACTGTGTAATCTCCTTGATCGCTCAAACTGTTGATTCAGCGGGCTGATCGGAAACTTCACAGTGTTAATTGTGGCCTTGCATATAATTTTAAAGAAAGGGGGAGATGTTGGGAGCCGCATTCGCCATTACAAGATGGCGCTGGCTTCCTGTTTCCTGGTTCTTGTTTACAGCATTAGTCATGCTGACTGCACATGCGCCACTGTATGGTAATTTCTATATGGTAGCTCTCCCTATCAGAGAAGCTATATCATTCGGGCGTTTTGCGGAGCACCAATTACAGACGAATACGTCGCCCTGCAGGCTATTTAAGCCGTGCGTATTCGGGGCTTGGGGTCCTTCTCCATCAGCATGTAAAGAGCTCTACAATAAAGATTCTGCTGGACACATCTTCGGTTGCCGCGTCTTCCTTATCGGCAAAGGATGCGCGCGACAGATCTTAATAAGAGACCAGGTATAGAGGCCAGAGAGATGGCTCTGCAGTTAAGAGCACTTAGCACTCTTGCAAAATGAGTACTCATACAGCAGCTCTAGGGAATGTAATGCCCTCTTCTGACCTCTGTAGGCTCCTTCACACACTCAAACACAAACAAACACATACATTTAAAATAAAATAATAATGTAAACTTAAACTGATTTTTCTTCGGCCTTCCAGCACATAAAAACTACATGGAGACTTATTATTAGTTATGAAAATTTGACCTTAGCTCTTCTTCTTTTTAAAAATTTATTTATTTATTACATGTACAGTATTCTGCCTGCATATATCCTTGTAGGCCAGAAGAGGGTACCACATCTCATTACAGATGGTTGTGAGCCACCATGTGGTTACTGGGAATTGAACTCAGGACCTCTGGAAGAGCAGTCAGTCAGTGCTCTTAACATGTAAGCCATCTCTCTAGCCCCCCCCCCACACACACCTAGAATATATAACTTAAATTAGCCCATTTATTTTTATTTTTTTATTTATTTTGGTTTTTCGAGACAGGGTTTCTCTTCATTGCTTTGGAGCCTGTCCTGGAACTAGCTCTTGTAGACCAGGCTGGCCTCAAATTCACAGTGATCTGCCTGACTTTGCCTCCCCGAGTGCCGGGATTAAAGGCATGAGCTGCTGCCACCCAGCCCTTAGCCCATTTATTTTAATCTATGTTCTTTTACATCGCTCAGCTACCTTTGCTCTCTACAGCCCATCCTGTTTCTTTTTTTCTTCTTCCCAGAGTTCTGTCTCCAGAAATCCCACCTAACCCCTTCCTGCCTTGCTATTGGCCATTCGACTTTTTGTTAAACCAACCACAGTGACACATCTTCACACAGTGTAAAGGAATAATCTGCAACATAATAATTTTTAAAAGAATGATGGAAAATATAATAAACTAAAACAAAACAACTAACACATCGGAATGCAGTGAGTCTTTCTTTGTCCTGCCTGCCTGCTCCCACATAACCACACAGAGACTTATTATTAATTGTGAAAGCTTGGCAGATAGCTTAGGCTAGTTTCTAACTAACTCATAACTTAAATTACCCATTTCTTTTTAACCTACCTCTCTTGCGTGTCCTGGTTACTGTACTTTGTGAAGCCCAAGCTGTTTTCTCTGCATCCTGGTGTCTCCCCTTCTTCCCAGCACCCTCTCTGTCTGGAAATTCTGCTTATGTATTGGCCAGTCAGATTTTTATTAAACCTGATTTTTCAAACCTCACATAGTGTAGAAGAATATTCCACATCTCCCCCTTTTGTCTAAATAAAAAAGGCTTTAACTGAATATAATAAAGCTATAAACAATGAGAACAGGTAAGAATTAACTTGGATTGCCTTCTTAAAAGTATCTTTGTAGACCTCAAAATATTTTCTTAGATAAGCAATTTAAGCTTTTATGTCTCTCAACCTTATACATTTTACATCCCTTTTGTAAGTTTTTTTTTTTAAATTGGTAACAAAGAAAACTGTAACTGTAACTATCTCATCTTCAACTCCATTGGAGTCTGAGGAGGATAAAATATTACTTGAGTAAACAGGAAGAACAAAATAAACAACTTCCAAAACTATGAAACACCTGGCTGCCTGGGCATTAGTGGGCATTCATATTCATCTTCAGCCCACAGACTTAGAATGTCTGACAGACTTTGCTGTGAAGCAGGAATTTTTGAAGAACTGTCCTACTCTGTCTTGGCAAAGTTCAGCAGCTGCTTTTCTTTGTGTCCTGCATGTCCAGTTTGGACAGCATACTGTCAGCAGTCAAGGCAAGGGCAGTTTCTTGCCCAAATGGCTAACTTTTGCCACAAAAAAAGCAAACTCTTCAATGCCTATCAGCTTTTTTGAAGTAAATTGGTGCTGCCAAGAGCAGATGTGTCTCACTGTCATGAAAAGCCTTATGTTATTAAACATTTTAAATTACATATTCTATAGGTCTTTGAAGTGTTTAAAGATAATCTATATACCTAAAATACAATTTTGTATGACCTTCAAAACATATTTAACATGACTATAAGTTTGATTGTTATTGATGGCTAACTCCTAACCTGTATTTCTTTATTATGCTGAATAGCTTTCAGGGACTAAAATGACATTTTTTAAATGAGCTGCATGGGTACAAAACCTTAAACATAAACAGAAATATGTATATAGTATAACAAAAATAACCTTAATTTTTATCAATAAGCAAAATTCCATACCAATGTAAAATATTTGAGACTAGTAATTGTTCAAAATTAGATTCAACAATATGCAAATGGAAGTTTCTGTATCCCACAGCCACTGTCAAATAAACACTCAGAGGCTTATATCAATTATTAATGCTTAGTAAATAGCTCAGGCTTAGTACTAGCTAGCATTTACATTTTAAGTTAACTCATATTCCTTATTTACATATGCCACATGGCAGTACCTTCATTAGCATGGCACATTCATCTCCTGCTTCCTCTGTATCTGGCTGGTGACTCCTGACTCTACCCTTCTCCTTCCCAGAATTTTCCTAGTCTGGCTATCCTGCCTAATCTTATTCTGTTCAGCTATTGGCCAGTCAGCTTGTTTAATAAACCACTCATACAGGCAAATCTTCACATTTCTATACTATGCCCCCCCTTTTCTCTTCAGAAAGAGATCTTGAATCTAATCTGCTTTGTTTAGCTTTTTTCTGACCTTTACCAAAAACAGCTTATAACCAGCCTCCCTAAATGATGATAAATATCCATAACTCACCAAATGACCAAAAATCACCCACCCCATCTCTTAGGAATGTGGGTATCATATTTTCTAGATGGCTTCCTGTTATCTGTGGGTGGTGGCATCTTTGGGGACCCTGAGAAAATTAGGATCATGGTCAAGTCCCGGGAGAGCTAGCTGTAACATTTCTTGTCCAGTCTCTGAGCAGTGTGAAAGTGTGAGGCTTATCTGCAGTCCTGGCTGGAGTAGTCTGTGAGGCTGGACCATCTTGGCCAGCAACCTTGAAGCTGTTCTGGATGCAAATATTGCCCATCCTTATGTTATTTCACTCTTTCTTTAAAGACTTTACTTTTATTATTTTTAACCTATTTTTTCTATGACTGTCTATACTTTTTTTTCTCTTCCTGCCTTTACTGAGCACTGCAGCACTCTATGACCAAGTGAGTTGAACCTTAAACCCACCGTACAGCTTAGCTCATGGTACACTACCAGCTCAAGCCCATGGGTAGTGACAGGAAAAACATAGCCTGCCTGGGAGACCGAGGAACTAGGAAGTAGTATCTGACTTCATGTTTGCAATTTGGGGACTTTCTCAGGTCCTGTGTGGAAATGCATGCCCTCACAGTGGATGCCATATGTAACTGGGATTTTCTTTGGGCTACCAGCTCACAAAAAAAAAAAAAAAAAAAATGACACAGAGACTTATATTAATGATGAAACCTTGGCTAATAGCTTAGGCTTGTTTCTAACTAGCTCTTATAACTTAACTCATTTCCTTTAACCTATTTCCTTTCCATGGCTTGGTTACTGTGCTTTGTAAAGCTCATGCTGCTTGTACTGCACCCTGGTGCTAGGTATTGACCATCCAGCTTTTTATTAAATCAATCAAAGTAACGCATCTTCACATAGTGTAAAAAATATTCCACAATGGAATTGACAAAACAAGCAGAAGGAAAAGCGTCCTAGAGAAGCTACCAGACACAGAGAATCACTTGTTTGCACACTCAGGACTTCAATGCAAACACTAAACTGAAATAATAATGTGTAATATGCAAAGGACCTGGCGCACACCTATGCAGCCCTGAGCATGCTGCCTCAGTCTCCGTGAGTTCATACGATCCTTGTCCATGTTGATTTAGAGAGCCTTGCTTTCCTGGTGTCCTCCACCCCTTCTGGCTCTCACATTCTTTCTTTTTGAGGAGAGGGATTTGGTGGAAACATCCCATTTAGGGTTGAGTGTTTCGAGCTCTCACTCTCTGCATAATGTCTGGCTGGGGGTCTCTGCATCTTCTCTTGTTTGCAGCAGGAGGAGGATTCTCTGATGGCTGAGCAAAGCACTGATTTATGAGTATAGCAGAATATCATTAGGAGTCATTTTATTTATACATTTTTTGGAGCAGTAGCATTTGGTTTCTATGTCCCTGGACTACTTAGTCTCAGGTTTTTGATCACCTAAGCAGTGTTGGATATGGGTTCCATCTCATGGAGTAGGAGTGTGATCAGATACTGGTTTCTTTCTTTTGCTCCCACAAGCTTTGTGCCACCATTTACTAGCAGGTGCTACAGGCAGGGTGCCTCAGTCCTGCCACAGCTGGGTTCAGTTCCTGAGGCCAGGAAGGAGCATCAGTGCAAAAACAAGAAAAGTGTTTGACCACTGAGTTTCACACAAGTGGTTGGCTCCAAGTAGCTTGAGCTGTCTTTATTTATACTTCAAAAATAAGCATATTTTCCCCACCCTTCAGCATTAACCTCAAAAAAAAAAACCAAATATTTTTCCCCCAACTTTTACACCAAAATAACTTTTAAACCAAAACTAATGCTCAGCATTTTGTTAACTTGGCTAAATATTGAGCTGAGCACATTCTGTCTTTACAAAGCTAAAATGTTGATGCATGGATCAAGATACATGGGACTAAGCTCAATATATGTTATTATAATTTTATTTGGGGAGAAGTCACTTACAAAAGAAACAGATGACCTGAAAATTCCCCCTCCAAGGATCCCCACCCAGGCTGCTGTCCGTGACTTGACCAGAACCAAGAGAAAGCCACCTGTGCCCAGACCCCAGACCTAAAACCAAATGGGTGTGATCAGCACTACAGGTGTGGGCGGGGTGGATAGCTACACTAAAAGATGATAAACATAAGTACAGATTCTCAAGAACAACAATATTGTTATAACTAAACAAGGCATATTTACAGAAATAGGGGTGATTTGCTATAAACTCTATGTATACAGTTAGCTTGTATTTTTCCAACTGGTCCCTTGTACCACAAAAGGGTCCCACATGCCTAAGCCTCTCAATAAAGGGAGAACTTTGATAAGGCACTCTTTTTTCATCTTAATGTCTTTCCCAAGAATTAGGAAATGTAGTTAATGTCCCCTGTGTTGCTTTCTTATATGTGCCCATTAACTATTATTGCCTCCAATGCTGTCAGCCCTGAATCAGAAAAGTTCCCAGGGTCTGGGGTGACAGCTGGCAGATAAGAAACCTGAGAAGCAGAGGAAATATCAGAGGAAACAAATAAGGTTTCTGGAAATGGTTACACCTGTCCTGTGTGTGAATGACTAAGTGACACTAAACACCATCAAGCAGCATTACAAGAGAGAAGAGAGCATGCAGGCAACACTATTCTATACTGTCCAGAGGTCCACTGGTTCTTGCCAATAAGAGACCAGCTCCACAAGTCTTGCCTTACAGAGACCCATTGGACAAATGTTTATATGCTGATCTGAAACTAGCCCACATGGCTCCCAACAGCAGGACACCACCATTGAACAAGAGTTTGTGTCTGGGTTGTTATGTTTCTCTTGTGGTAGTGTGCACAGTATCTTGCTGTACCAAAGAGCTAGTGGTACATAGGTTCTACATAGGTACCAGCTTGACTTCTCCATGTTCAATGAGTTGTGTATTATCTTCAGCAATGGGGTTTTGCAGTCAGTTTGTGGAGAGCAACCTATAGTCTTGGCAACAGCCTGGGTGGTTTGGGGATTTCCATGAGACGCCTTAGGCCAAAACCTCAATTAGATTTAACCCAGTCTTGGAACTTGAAGTTTCATTTGGTGACAAGAGATGGCCAATTGGAGCTCTGTCTCTGTTACTTGGCCATTTCTGTTAGATTTCCCGTGTGTGTGTGTGTGTGTGTGTGTGTGTGTGTGTGTGTGTGTGTGTGTGTGTGTGTGTGTGTACGCGCGCATATATGAAGCTCCTACTGTGTTAGGTTTCCATACTACCCCCCAAATGGCCCTTAATTTTAGCCATCTCTCCCTGTACTGCCTTTTCCCTCTCTTCCCTCTCACCCCCACTTGTTTCTCTCAGTTTGCCCCCCCATCCATAATTAATTATCTAATCTATTCCCTTTCCTAACAAGATCCTTCTGTCTCCCTAGTCCCTTATTCTGTACCTAACCTCTGCAGTTCTATGGATTTTAGCTTGGTTATCATTGATGTCACAACTAATATCCACATGTAAGCAAATAGATAACCACATTTGTTTATCTGGGTCTGGGATAACTCATTCCGGATGATTTTGTTTTTCTAGTTCCATTTATTTACCTATAAATCTCATGATTTTGTTATTTTTAACAGTTGAGTAATACCCCATTGTATAAAAATACCACATTTCTTTATCAATTCTTCTGTTGAGGAACATATGGGTTAACTCTCCAAGCTAGATTGGTGCATGAGATGCAAGACCAAACAAACCCTGGAATATAGGAACAACGGGGTGACAAGGAGGGACACTCTGAGAGAACAAGCCTTCTGCATTTCTTTTAATCCCAACTGAAACCCAAGAAGTACATGAAAATGAACACTAGATGGCGCAAAATAGAAAGTAACTGATTGTCACTTCTGAGATGTTGCTGCTTCTACAAGAATCTACTGTTGTTATCCTGGAGATAATGAACTTGAATGTTACTGATGAATGCCTTCTGTGTGGTGATTCTGCTCTCCCACACATCCCCATCCTCCTTCCTTCCAGTAAATCTGGTCTAATTCTTTTTCTCTATCCCCACTTCCAACTTCTCACCAACTGAAAAGTCACCAGTGCACTAAGGCTGCCACTCTTGAAGGAGTCTCTATCTACACCACACTCAGTTCTTCTAAGTAGTCACAGATAAACAGGGCAGGGCTTTCACACCTCACTTTAAATCTGCTCTCCATGGAATGCTAGACTCATCTACTGTGGGGTGGACCTGAATGGCAGTCATCATGCAACAACATTAAGAAATTCTATTTCCACGTCGGGTGGTAGTACACACCTTTAATACCAGCACTTGGGAGGCAGAGGCAGGTGGGTTCCAGGACAGCCAAAGATACACAGAGAAACCCTGTCTCAAAAAAACTAGGGGGATGGGGAGCCATTTCCTTGTCCCACTAAATATCTTCTTACTGGGTCCTAATCATTAGAAGTATTTTGGGGCACAGAAATAAGCTGTCACTAAATTATAGACTATGGTGTCCATCTTGTCTCAGTTATAGTGTCAAAAGTTTCAAATCCCAGATAAGCAATATCCAGAGCAAAAGTACTCTACAATAAACCTAGGTCCTCCTGTCCCTATGTAAATTCAGATCAGGGGGCTAGAGAGATGGCTCAGGAGTTATGAGCACCAGCTGCTCCTCCAGAGGACCCAGGTTCAGTTCCCAGGACCTCAGAGGCTGCTCATAACCCTGTTACTCCAGTTCCAGGGGATCTGACACCCCTTCTGGTCTCTGCAGGTACTGCATGCATGTGGTGCACAGACATTGCAGGCAAAACACCCACACATATAAAATACTAAAATTATTTTTAAAAATTTAAACTCAAACCAGGATTTTGACATATAAATACAAATATTTTCAGTAATTTAAAATTTAATATATATTCATTGTAAAATAATGTTTTATTATATTTTCATACATAGATACTGTGTGTTTTTCTCACAGCTGTCTCTCCCAACTAGTCCCTGCCTGTTGGTCCTTTTGCTTTTCCTAAAATGAATCCCCTTTCTCCTTTTAAATATGTGTATTCAGTACAGACTAATAAGTTCTCATTTTCTGTAATTGTTATTTTCTTTAATTAAGAATGTTTCCAAACTTGTCATTGATTTGTTTATTTATTTATTTATTTGTTCACTTGCTTGAATATGAGTATGTTCTATAAGTCACAACACTATAGAAGACATTGATACACGCATAGACAGATGCATATGAAAGGAAAAGAGATACTCATCTTTCTGGTTCTGGCCTATTTCACTTATCACGGTGGATGATCTCCAGTTCTATCTTCCTGAAAATAACATAATCCTGTTCTCCTTTCTGGCCAAGTAAACTCATTATATATTATGTGTACCATATTTTCTCCATCTGTGTGTCTGTAGATGGGCATATAGGCTGATCTCAAAGTGGCTGCTGTGAATTCTGCCACAATAAACACAAATATGCAGGAGTCTCTGTGTGTACTTTTGATTTCCCTAGATATACACTTAGACATTTTCTAGTTGGGTCATACGGCAGTTCTATTTTTAATTACTTTTTTTTTCTTTCTTTTGGTTTTTCGAGACAGGGTTTCTCTGTGTAACAGGCTGTCTTGGAACTCGGAACTCGATTTCTAGACCAGGCTGGCCTTGAACTCACAGAGACTGACTGTACCTCCAGAGTGCTGGGATAAAAGACGTGTACCACCACCAACGGTAATTTTACTTTTCAACTTGAATTTTGTATAGGGTGGAATGTAAGGATTCAGGCATTATGCTGGCTTGCCCCTGTCACCTGGCAGAATGCACTCAGGCAGGACTCTGGTCAGCCCAGGGTTCCATGAGTGCTAGTCTGCAGGTAGGTGTAAAGGACCCCTTTCAAAGACAGAGCCCCACCCTTCTGCTCTCTTGCTCTCTTTCAGGCTCTTCTCTCTCCTCGCTTTCTTCCCTTTCTGCTCTTCCTGCTCTCTTCTTGCTGCTGTTCCCCTGGGGCAGACAGGACTTTTCCTGTCTCCCTCTTCTCCTGTCCTCTCTGTCTCTGTCTCTGCCTCTTTACCTCTTTTCTCTTTCTCCCCCCCCCTTTTCTAATCAAACTTCTCACTTAAGCTCTGCCTGGTGAGTTTGTCCCTCCGCCTTGGTTCCCCACGTGGGAGTCCCTTCAAACTTCATGCTAACAGAGTCTTCTACACATGGACAGCACGTTCTCCTAGCACCATTTGTGGGAAAGGCTGCTTTCCAGTGCATATTTTTGTTTTTATAATTAGATGGCTATAGCTATGTGGGTTGATTTCGGCGACTTCTGCTCTGTCTCACAGTGTACACATCTTCGTTCCAGTACCACACTGCTTTTGCTATGGTTCTGTAAGATAAATTTGAAATCAGGTAACTGATGTCTTCAAATTTGCTCTTTCCAAATAGGATCAATTTGGCTAAGTTTGGGATCTTTTGTACTTCTCTATGAATTTTAAGGTTATTTTTTCCAGTCCTGTGGAAAAACCATTGGAATTTTGATGAAGTTTGTGTTACATCTCTAGAACACGTTTAACACTGTGCCCATTCATAGTACAGAAATGCAACTCCACAGCATGAGAGATCTTTCCACCTTCTGTCTTCCTCAGACTCTTTCTTCAGGGTTTTAAAGTCTGCCTTACAGAAATCTTTTACCTCCCTGCTAAGTTTATTCATAGCCTTTTCTCTTTCCTTGATTATTTCATGTTCTCTTCCCTCTGAGCTAGCATCTGCAAAATGATAGAACCCAATCCATCATTCCTGAATGGTTAAATCTCACTATTGTAGTTTGCCCTTAACCTTGATTATCATCAGTGGGATTATCCAGTTATCCTCAGTTTTCCTACTCTCACTTTTCAACAGCAACATGTTTTTCTTTTAACGACCAGATCAATCTCCATACAAAGCACAATTCAGTGAGATTCTGGTGGGGTGGGGGAATAGAAAATATGAATGAAGTAAGTTACTTTCTCTTCAACTACTTAACAATGGACCTGAGTTATTGTAGGGAAGCACCGCACATTAATAATTCAAACATATTAACCAATTCTGTAACTGAGTTTTCAGTAGACTGCACAACTATCAGGCTAGCTGGTTTTGGATGATGGGTGTACATGATCAGATTAATGGTTTCCATAGCTCAAAAATTTTAGCTATATTCTCTTGATAGATGTTCACCTTGTTCAGAAGCTTTATAAATAGAATGTCATGACAGTAGATAGGGATTTGTAGCTCTACTTGCATAAACACAACTGAGCTGTAAAGGTGAATTTATACTCAATGGCTTGTTTGTTACAGATATATGTATATATATATACACAAATATATATACATATATATACACACACATATATATGTATATATGTATATATACAAATATATATATATATATATATATATATATATATATATTCCCATGGAGGGAAGGATGCACTACTCAATCTACCAGCAAAGGATTGTCTTGTCCCCTTGATAAATGGTGCTACACATCGGAAACTCAAAGTTTAGATTCTGCTCTTAGTAATTTAGCCAATGGACAGCACCAACACATAGATTAGCTTAATAGGGAGAGTCCATGTTGTTGAGTTTGTGCTTCCGTCTTAGCTAGGGCTCTCTATTGCTGTGAAGAGACATCCTGACCATGGCAACTCTTATAAAGAAAACATTTAATTGGGGTGTCAACTTACAGTTCAGAGGTTCACTCATTATCATTATGGGGAACATGGCAGTATGCAGGCAGAGGTGGTGCTTGAGCTGAGAGTCCTAATCTTGCAGGCAACAGGAAGTCAACTGACTGTCATACTGAGGGAAGCTTGAGCAAAAGAGACCTCAACTCCCACCCCAACAGTGACACACTTCCTACAACACCTCCTAGTAGTGCCACTCCCTTTGGAGACCATTTTCTTTCAAACCACCACAGCTTCTATTCCTGCCATTGTGGACACTTTGTGCACAGACCCACTAAACACTAGTGTGTGGAAAGATGAAGAATGACAGCCACAGGACAAGCCATCTTGTCCATCTCTATACCAAGGCCTCTTCCAGGTTATCTGTGCTTGGTTAAGTATTCATGCTAGTTCCTTTGTGCTCATTTCTGAAAGATCAATTCAAGAATCTCCTCTTCAAGCTCCCTTGTTGTATCTTTCAAATATGTTCAAGTTTCTGACTAATGACTAAAGATCTGATTCCCATAGTAAATGCAGCCCTGAGTCACAGGCCACTTCAGCTTCCTGGCCATGGTGACAGCAAAATACTCTGCTTGAAGTCCTAAGTCCTATTGTCTAGGACTTGTCTTGACTATTCCTCTTCAACGGCATCCCCAAGTGAATATGCGTGTGCTAGCAAAGATAGAGATCTTTTTGTGAATGAAATCCAAACTTTTATTCTCCCTTCAATGTGTCATATGGCGCTCCTCATAAAACTATTAAGTGGAAGGTAGGAAAAGACCGCAAGGCAGCAAAAGTATATGCTACAGCCGGTAGGTGCCAGAACGATGTGTGTATTCATGTAAAACCTTGTGGTCTTCTGGACTTACTGGAGTCTGAACTTACAAATAATTTCCATTTGATGATAGACAGCTGTTGTACATGTCCAGCTTTGCACAACATTTAATTTATTGCCCAAACAACTATTGTTCATAATAGGCAGTGACAGTAACCATTTAGAATCCTCTGTTAATCATTCCATTTCTAGCAGGGCACAACAGAGTAAGCTATGAACTTCTCAAAAGGAGAATCAAGGTTCTATCAGTAGAAATAGGCATAGCTGCAAGCTCAGATATTTGTTTAGTAATTTTCCTGTTAAGTCTTGCTTAAAGAAGCCATGCAACATTCTTAACCACTGACACTTTGGGTGCCAATGGACAGAATTAGAGTGGCCTAGTGACTCGCAACATCCCTGCAGAGACTTCTCTTGTCCCCGGGCAATTCTCAGAAGCAGCAGTCAGACGGTGTGGATGAGTCAGACTAGTGCTTATGAGCAGGATTTCTGTTGTTTCCAATGAAGGAACCTCAGAACTGACATTCTGGGGATCCTGAACTAGGAAAAGATTCCACGTTACCTTTTGATAGTATGACAGGACATGAATGGCTGCTACCTTGTCATCTGTGGTTGAACATAGCACATTTTGTTAGTCAGGAACATTTTTAGGCTTGTATTATGGTAAGAAAGTGCATGTGGGTCCAGTCTACAAAAGGGGGCAGAGTTGAATTGAGTTTTCCCTACCTTTCTTGTCTACATGGAGGGCTTTACCCTAACAAAAACTCCCTTCCCACTTCAATATTTCTGATGAGAACTTATTGGATAGAACTCAGTCTAGAAACAGAACTACAGAAGCAAAGGCCTATTATGTTATGGTTTTTGACTGAAGCCATTAGTTCATTGTAAGCAGGAAATAGTGTTATGGGTGGAGAAATGAGAGAAATTGGAAAGGTCAGGTGGGGCTGTACAGTGGGGTTTATGTATTATGCTAGGAACATGGACAGCATTCTATGGGCTGAGGGACTGTAGTGATGGATTTCTACAGCCTGTGGATTGAATTGCATCTCTCATCACAGGTTTTACAGAATATAACAATGGCATGAAACAAACGCTATTTGTGGATTATACCTATGGCAGAATTAAGACAATATTAACCACAGATTATCAACAATTTGAGTGATCAAAAAGTGTTTCTCCCAAAATATTTATCTCCCAGATAAAGATACCAGGTTAAACATAACAATACAGTATTACTGCTTCTGAAACCCCACTAAAACACAGTAAAATGGATTTTTAAATCCCACAAACCTATCAGTACACAGAGAAGAGATAGTAGCAAAATTTTAGAAGTCATCCTCAAGAAAAATTACTTGTAATACTATTGGAAAAGCCAAGATCTGAAATGCCATATACTACAGATTCTTATAAAGATGTCCTCCAGGCTGACCTGTACTCTTCAAAGTGTCTTAAGGTGGAGAAAAAGACAGACCAAGGAGCTGGCATAGGTTGGAGTCTAGGGAGACATGACAACAGGTCAGTGCAAGTTTCTAAACAGCAAAAGAACATCAGTGGGGAACTGGTGGCATCCAAATGAAATCCGGCTTAGTTAACAGGGGTACTTGCCATCATTTCTTAGTTTTGATAAATATGCCATGATTATGTACAATGTCAATATGAGAGAAGACTTGGTGAAAAGTATATATGGGGACTATCTGATCAAGTCTTAAGACTCTTTTTTAAACATAGGATACTTTCAAGATTAAGCTTTAAAAGTACAACTATTGTTGAAAGAAGCGAGAGAGAGAGCTCCAGTTCCCCTCTCTCTCACTCAGGGCACTTCCTGGAACTGATGATCTCCGGAGCACAGACAGACAGACAGACAGAAACAGGTGTGAGTGGCTGTGGTCCTGGGAAACAAGAACATGAGCTGAGTATGTACACACACTTTGGTAAAGCTGACCTTAGAGGTACTTGCTGGGGCTGCATGGCAGAGAGGAAGAGAATACAAGAGGGTCTCCACCAGTCTCCCTCCAGCAGCCAGGGCTAATAGAAATTGCATCTTTGCTCTTAACTTCAAATTCCACTTGTTTATTGATGATATCTGAGAAAGCCACAGACTCTTTCTTGCCTATTAAACTATTCCTGCCATTTTGCCACAATCACTCATTAGAGAAGTCTTATGTCAATTCCTCGAGATTTTTCTATATAAAGTTGTGTTGTCTGTGATTTTCTTCCTACTGCAAGCCTTCATTTTCCTTTCTGCATTAGTTACCTTTTTTTTTTTTTTTTGTCATAGTGATTTGGCAGAAACCACTTAAAGAAGGGGAGATCTACTTTGGGTTCCTGGAGATACAGCCTATTACCACAGGGAAAACATGACTCCTGCATCGGTTTAGTGTATGGAGGCAGGACATGGACAGCAGACAGAAAGCAGAAAGTTGGAGAAGTGAGGCCTCCAGTCCCCTATGAACAAAGTACATGGCTTATCTCAATTGCACTCTGTCTGTGTGTGAGCATGACTTGTCCACTTCTTTATTTTGGTATTTGTTTATTTTTGAGACAGGCCTGGAACACAGGCACAGTGTGCCTGAGGATGACTTTAAATTCCTGATCCCCTGCTCCCAAATTTTGGGACTGAGGCAGACCTGACTTTTGTCCAAACTTCAGACATGCCATTCCCCTTTCCCTGACAAACATTCTCCTACTGCACCTTTTATCTCTCCCTCCTCACTCCAATCCTTGTTGGAGATGGTGGGAACCACTACACCAAAGCTTGGCTGCTGTCTTGAAATTTCCTTCATCAAACACATTAGCCCATTCCTTTAGAACTCATCATAGCAGATTTTTAGGTCAAGGGCAGAAAATTTCACACTCTGCCAGAATACGACATAAATGGCCTCTAATGCAGTCCCTGAGTGTGCCCTTGGTCCTGTCTGTGATCTAGGCCTTCACTGAGGTCACTTCTATCAGCATCCTAGACTTCCACACTCCCTCCAAAGCTCCCGTCAAGCTCTGATTATAGCTCCACATTCTTCCTGCAAACCAATTCCAAAGGCCTGAGGGACATACAGTGAAGTTTGTCACAGCAAGGGCCTACTTCCCTGTACAAGAGATTTGCCTTGGTTATTTTTCTTGTCATTGTAAAGTAATAAAATAACCAACCAAAGAAATTTGAGGGAAGAAAGGTTCTTTCTAGCACATGGTTTACAGCAACACAGATGTCACAGCAGGGAAGGCATTTGTAGTCTTGTATATTATTATGAGTTAAAATGCATTGTCCCCAAATTCAGATGCTAAAGCCTTTGATGTCTTTGGTGTAGTACCTGGGCACAGAGATGTATTTGAAAATAAGCTCTATAAGGTAATTAAGTTGAAATTAGATAGTTCAGGTAGACCCAAATCCAGTATGATGTCGTTCTAAGGAAAGGGAAATCTAAACACAAGCAAACGGGGAAAAATGTGAAGATGCAGAGAAACGAGTTATTTACACATCAAGGAGAAAGGCTTAGGAACAAATCAACCCTGCTAACACAATGAACTTCAAGCCTCTAGAACAATGGGTATCAACCTGTGCATTGCAACCTCTTTGTGGGGCTGGAACAACCCTTTCACAGGGGTCTCACACTAGATATTTATCATTCTTAACACTAGCAAATTACAGTTATGAAGTAGCAACAAAAATAATTTTATGGTTGGGAGTCACAGCAACATGAACTGTATTAAAGGGCCACAGCTTTAGAAAGGTTGAGAACCACTGCTCTAGAATAAAAAAGGCAAATTTCTGGTGCTTAAGTCTGTGAGACTTTGTTACAGAAACTCTAACAGCTAATATGTGCAAAAAAGAATACTAGATCAATAAGGACAGGAATGGTTGTCATTTTGTTTATTGATACACTGTAAACATATAGATAGATCTTCAATAAGCATTGGCTAAGTGAACTTACAAAGCAAATTAGTAAGAGTGGCCCTTAGACAAATCTATGAAATACCAACAATGCTATCACAGTAATGGCTCACCACCACTATAAGCCCCTAAAGCTGGACTCCGATGTCTTACCACATACTGTGATGTAACAGATCTGCAGCCACACCCCAAATGAACAAAATCCCCCAGTGCCGACTCACATCCTGGAGCAATTTCCTGAGAAAAGAAAAGACAAAAAAGTCTTACTGTTGTGATGCAATGAATTAGAACTAACTCACCCAGAGAAATATGTCAGGTTTGCCATCCTGGACAGAATGACACAAACACGCTGCTTGTTATTCCTGTTCTGCAAGGAGTTTAATTGGTTGACAGCGTTAGTGGAAACAAGCCTGGATCAGCAGTGTAAAGTCCTCGATAATTAAGAACTTCCCCTTCTTACTGAAGCATTTCTTACGAGCACAGGAAAAAGACTGATTCAATTTCCTTAGGACTCATTCAATTATGAATTCATAGCACAACTTTCAACCCCATCTCCAAGTCCTAATATTATCATTGTCATTGTGATCAATCAGTATTTAGTTAGGTGACCTGAATATGCTAATAAAATACCAGCATCATAAAAGAAAAAGCAATAAAAAATATATATTCTTCTTGTTAGCCACAAATGCCCTTTCCATTTTTTCTTTTGTGGAGTCAGTGAAAGAGAGCAGGAGACACACACAGCCTGAGGGTGAATCTGGATGGCTTTCAGTTCATCTATTGAAGAAGGAAACACTTTTGAACTCTATAGTTGCACATAGGAGTAAATTGGAGTAAGGAGGCATGTGAGCTGGGGTGTGGCTTGAGATCAGGGGTTGAGGAAGCTAGCCTTGACTGGTGCCTAACAAAGGACAAGAGGGACCAGTCATATGTTAATGAAAGGGCCTCAAGTTCCTCTTGCCAGAGTTAAGAATTTGTCTCCATTTTAGCAAGCAGGAACTTTCTTCAAGCCCCTGATGGAATGGGAACTTGTCTAAATGCCTGACTTGGGGGGTGGGCTTTTGTTGGAGAGCAAACATAAAATATTGAAGTTTCTTGTGTGGCTTAGTTTATCCAAATAGCTAAAGCTGAAAAGTGACTGTGGGGCCCAGAACAGCTTGGGCACCCTGTTTCCATGGCAGCTAAAATTAGGCCCTAGATTCAGTTTACTGGCAGGTAGTGAAAAGTAAAAAATTTACTAGCTGTCTGTAGGGACATGAACTCGCCACCCTAGGGCCTCCATCCCCTGCAGGTGGTCGCTCACGAGGTCACTCACGGAACTCTCTTGAGAAAAATAGTTCCTGAGATAACTCCAGGATGTCCCAACAACCTCTGTGGAATGTTCCAACACCTTGTTTAATACAATACATAGCTTAACTGATAAGTAAACATGTAACTCCGGATCTCCCCTACCCCCTCCCTAGTCAGCTGATAAGTGAACGTGTAACTTTGGACTTCCTCTATTTCCTTCCACTCTTTTGATGTTTTTGCCTTTATAAGCTTGTCACAAGTTTGGGTCGGGGTCGAACTCTTCCACTCCCCGTGGGTGTAGAGTCTCGACCCCAGCATGCTGGCCTGAGATCTCATCCAATTTCGTTTTCAATAAACTTCCTCGTGTGATTGCAGCAAGTCCGGTCTCGGTGCCTCACTGGGTGCGCGCTATTCCCGAGATTTGAGTGAGGGTCTCCCTTCGGAGGGGGCTTTCATTTTGGGGACTCGTCCGGGATTTGCGCGACCACCCAGGAGTCCTAGACCCACTTGGAGGTAAGAATTTCTGTTCTGTTGTGACTCTGTGTTTGTGGCCTGTTCAAAAATCTGGTGCGATCGCAGTTTCATCTTTGCAAATGCTCTATTGAGGCCGCTCTCCAGGAGGAGGGTGGAGTGGACAGGGATAGACGTGTCCAGGTGTCCACCGTTTGTTCGCCCTGGGAGACGTCCCAGGAGGACAGGAGGAGGACCAGGGACGCCTGGTGGACCTCCGCAGGGAAGGTCGGGAGATAAATTTTCTCCTTGACGACTGGTGTCAAAGGGCCATTTCTAGCCTGTCTGACTCCTCTCAGAATTACTGGTCGACTCGGAGTCGACAGCTGCTTTTGTGTTTCTGTCTTTCTGTCTTTGTGCTTATTTTTGTTAATAGAGGTAGACATGGGACAGACCGTGACGACCCCACTAACACTGACTCTGAACCATTGGACAGACGTTAAGACTAGGGCTCATAATCTTTCTCTTGAAGTCAGAAAAAGACCTTGGAAAACTTTTTGTTCCTCCGAATGGCCAAATTTTGGTGTAGGATGGCCTTCGGGAGGAACTTTTAACCTATCTGTCATTTCCGCTGTCAAGCAAATTATCTTTCAGGACACAGAGGGTCACCCTGATCAGGTTCCATACATCCTCGTGTGGCAGAACCTAGTCCAAAACCCACCACCCTGGATGGAACCTTGGACATCAGGGATAGAGACGGTGACGGTGGCCGTGGCTGCAAAACCGAAAGTACCTCCTTCAGATCCGCCGGCGCCCGCTCCATCTGCTCCCCCGAGGATCTATCCTGAAATTGATGATGTTTCCCTCCTTGACCACCCTCCTCCCCCATATCCTCAACCCGTTCCTCATGCAGCCCCCCCACAGGTGCCAGCCCCAACGGACTCTCGGACGGCCTCCGAAACAGGACCAGCGGCCGGAACTCGAAGCCGCAGGGGTCTCAGCCCGGAGGGATCTGGCGCAGGACCTGACTCCACCGTTGCCTTACCATTACGGGCTTATGGACCCGCCCCAGCTCCAGGGCAACTAGTCCCACTGCAATACTGGCCGTTTTCATCAGCTGATATGTACAACTGGAAAACTAACCACTCCTCTTTCTCAGAAAACCCCTCAGGCTTGACGGGACTCCTCGAGTCCCTGATGTATTCTCATCAGCCCACTTGGGACGACTGTCAACAACTCTTGCAGGTCCTCTTTACGACTGAAGAAAGAGAGAGGATCCTCCTGGAGGCCAGAAAGAATGTTCCAGGACCAGATGGGACCCCCACCAACCTCCCTAATCTTATAGATGCCGCTTTCCCCTTGGTCCGCCCCTGACTGGGATTACAACTCTGCGGAAGGTAGGGAGCGTCTCACAGTCTACCGCCGGGCTCTAGTGGCAGGTCTCAAAGGGGCCGCACGGCGACCCACCAATTTGGCAAAGGTAAGAGAAATCCTACAGGGTCCAGTGGAGCTACCCTCTGTCTTCTTGGAGCGACTGATGGAGGCTTATAGGAGATATACCCCATTTGATCCCTCCTCGGAGGTACAGCAGGCGGCTGTAGCCATGGCTTTTATAGGGCAGTCGGCCTCTGATATCAAGAAAAAGTTGCAGAGATTAGAGGGGCTCCAGGATTACACTTTGCAGGATTTAGTAAAAGAGGCAGAGAAAGTGTATCACAAGAGAGAGACCGAGGAAGAAAAACAAGAAAGAGAAAAAAAGGAGGCAGAGGAGAGAGAAAATCGGCGGGATCGCCGCCAAGAGAGGAATTTGACTAAGATTTTGGCCGCAGTAGTAGGTGGAGAAAGGTCAGAGAAAGGACAGTCAGGACACCTGGGCAACAGGGCAAGAAGACCCCTGGGAGGACAGAGGCTACAACTTGAGAAAGACCAATGTGCATACTGTAAAGAAAAAGGACACTGGGCCAGAGATTGCCCCCGAAAGAAACAAAAGGGCCCCAAGATACTGGCCCTGGAGGAAGATTAGGGAGTCGGGGCTCGGTCCCCCCTCCCCGAGCCTAGGGTAACTCTCTCTGTGGAGGGGAACCCCATTAATTTCTTAGTAGATACAGGAGCCGAACACTCAGTTTTGACTAAACCATTAGGACAATTAGGATCAAAACGAACTCTGGTTATGGGAGCCACTGGAAGTAAACTTTACCCCTGGACAATGGAAAGAAGTTTAGAAATAGGAAAACGCCAAGTAACGCACTCTTTTCTTGTGATTCCTGAGTGCCCTGCGCCCCTTCTGGGGAGGGGACTTGTTGACCAAACTAAAGGCTCAGGTCCAGTTCACCCCGAAGGGACCAGAAGTCACCTGGGGAGAGGCCCCTATAACATGCTTAGTTTTAAGTCTAGAAGAAGAATATCGCCTCCATGAACCCAAGACTGGGATTTTGCCCCCTAGAGAGTGGCTGACAGCTTTTCCAGAGGTTTGGGCAGAGCAGGCTGGAATGGGACTGGCCAAACAAGTACCACCCGTCGTAGTTGAGCTGAAAGCGGCTGCCACCCCCGTCTCAGTCAGACAGTACCCCATAACTCAAGGGGCTAAAGAAGGCATTCGACCACATATCCAGAGACTGTTACAACAAGGTATACTGATTCCCTGCCGGTCCCCTTGGAATACCCCCCTCCTGCCGGTACGTAAGCCTGGAACCAATGATTATCGACCCGTCCAGGACTTAAGAGAAGTCAATAAACGGGTACAGGACATTCACCCAACTGTGCCCAACCCTTACAACTTGCTGAGTTCCTTACCGCCTGAACGATCCTGGTACACCGTTCTGGATTTGAAAGATGCCTTTTTCTGTCTCAGATTGCATCCGAGTAGCCAACCCCTGTTCGCTTTTGAGTGGCGAGATCCCGAAGGAGGACATACGGGTCAACTGACCTGGACTAGGTTGCCACAGGGATTCAAAAATTCACCGACTCTTTTCGATGAAGCCCTCCACCGTGACCTTGCGCCCTTCAGGGCCCAGAACCCTCAGATTTCTCTCTTGCAGTACGTGGATGATTTACTACTCGCAGCTTCGACCCAGGAACTGTGCCTCGATGGGACCAAAAAGCTCCTAAAGGAATTGGGTGAGTTGGGGTACCGGGTGTCCGCCAAGAAAGCCCAGTTATGTCGCTTGGAGGTGACCTACCTAGGATACACCCTCCGAGAAGGGAAGCGGTGGCTCACTGAAGCACGGAAAAAGACTGTGATGCAGATCCCGACCCCCACCACTCCTCGACAAGTACGTGAGTTTTTGGGAACTGCAGGTTTTTGTAGACTCTGGATACCGGGGTTCGCCACGTTGGCGGCCCCTCTGTACCCACTCACTAAAGAAAAAGTCCCATTCACCTGGACGGAGGAGCACCAAAGAGCCTTTGACAATATAAAGACTGCCCTGCTCACAGCTCCTGCTTTGGCCCTGCCAGATCTGACCAAGCCTTTCACTCTATATGTTGATGAACGGGCTGGAGTGGCCCGTGGAGTTCTGACTCAGACCCTGGGGCCCTGGAAGCGGCCGGTGGCCTACCTATCTAAAAAACTAGACCCCGTTGCCAGTGGGTGGCCCTCTTGCTTGAAAGCCATTGCTGCAGTAGCCCTGCTTGTCAGAGACGCTGATAAGCTCACTCTGGGTCAGTATGTGACTGTAATTGCTCCCCATGCTTTAGAAAGTATTGTGCGGCAGCCCCCCGACCGCTGGATGACAAACGCCCGGATGACACATTACCAGAGCCTGTTGTTAAACGATCGAATAACCTTTGCTCCTCCTGCTATTCTCAACCCGGCCACCCTGCTCCCCGAAGCAGACGACTCTACCCCGGTGCACCGATGCACTGATGTCCTGGCTGAAGAAACCGGGACCAGGAAAGACCTGACTGACCAACCTTGGCCGGGGGTGCCTAACTGGTATACAGACGGCAGCAGTTTTGTGGTAGAAGGTAAAAGAAGGGCAGGAGCAGCGGTGGTAGACGGAAAGCAGGTAATTTGGGCTAGCAATCTCCCAGAAGGAACCTCTGCTCAAAAAGCTGAGCTTCTGGCACTGACTCAAGCTCTGCGTCTGGCAGAAGGTAAGGCTATCAACATTTACACCGACAGCCGTTATGCTTTCGCCACAGCCCACATTCATGGGGCCATCTACAGGCAGAGGGGCCTACTCACCTCAGCAGGAAGAGACATTAAAAACAAAGAAGAAATCCTGGCCCTCCTAGAAGCCATACATCTTCCAAAAAAATTAGCCATTGTCCACTGCCTGGGACACCAGAAGGGGGCTGACCCAGTCACAAAGGGGAACCAGATGGCTGATCTAACGGCAAAGCAAGCTGCCCAGAGAGCGGTAGTACTGGCGGAAGAAACTGGAATCCCGCCAGAACCCCCGCAAGCCATGGATCCCAGCTTCATCTATCCCTATAAAGATTATGATTTAATCAACGATATGGCCTGTGCAGGAAAAGCTCGGATGTTCAGTTCCGGCGGATTGGCAAAAACCAAGGATGGACGAATCATTCTGCCCTCTAAGGAAGGGCATGACTATGTGAGACGAATACACCAGCTAACTCATCTTGGAAATGAAAAGCTTAAGCAATTAATCAAAGGTTCTAAATATTATGTTCTAAGATTAAATACAGTAGTAAAAGAGGTAGTAGAGTCATGTCAGGCCTGCACCTTGACCAATGCTGCCCGGCCATTCAAAGAACCTGGAAAAAGGATGAGGGGAGACCGGCCGGGAGTTTATTGGGAGGTAGACTTCACTGAAATTAAGCCAGGAAAATATGGTAATAAGTACCTTCTAGTTTTTATAGACACTTTTTCAGGATGGGT
This sequence comes from Cricetiscus sungorus, assembly GCA_030556225.1. Taxonomy (NCBI): domain Eukaryota; kingdom Metazoa; phylum Chordata; class Mammalia; order Rodentia; family Cricetidae; genus Cricetiscus; species Cricetiscus sungorus. The sequence continues at coordinate 6,287,469 of JANBXA010000132.1, forward strand.
GGAAGCCTTTCCCACCAAGTCTGAAACTGCTCAAGTAGTAACCAAGAAGATACTGGAAGAAATCCTGCCCCGGTTCGGGATTCCCAAGGTAATCGGTTCGGACAACGGGCCTGCTTTTGTTGCCCAGGTAAGTCAGGAGTTGGCCACCCAACTGGGGACTAATTGGAAATTACATTGTGCTTACAGACCCCAGAGCTCAGGACAGGTAGAAAGAATGAATAGAACCCTAAAAGAGACCCTTACTAAATTGGCTATTGAGACCGGCGGCAAAGACTGGGTGACCCTCCTCCCCTTTGCGCTCCTTAGGGTCCGAAACACACCTGGACGTTTCGGCCTTACCCCTTATGAAATCCTACATGGGGGACCCCCCCCTTGACTGAATCAGGCGGGATATTGGATCCTTGCACTGACTCTCCCTCCTCCTCTGCTCTGTTTACTCACTTGAAGGCCTTAGAAGTTGTCAAAACACAGATCTGGAATCAGATCAAAGAAGCCTACACTCCAGGGACCACCGCAGTGCCCCACGGGTTCCAAGTCGGAGACTCAGTCTTGGTCAGACGACATCGCGCTGGCACGCTTGAGCCTCGGTGGAAAGGACCCTATCTGGTGCTGTTGACTACTCCCACGGCAGTAAAGGTAGACGGGATTGCTGCCTGGATCCACGCTTCTCACATAAAAAAGGCACCCAGTCAAAATGAAGACAACCGCGAACATAATTGGACAGTGGCAGCCAGTGACAATCCTCTTAAGCTGCGCCTTCGCCGTAGCCCCAACCTTGGGGGATAACCCTCATGCCCCCCAAAGACTGACATGGGAAGTGCTTAATGAAGAGGGCACCGTTGTGTGGTCAAAAACCGCAGTGCACCCCCTTGGACTTGGTGGCCGGATCTTGCACCTGATATCTGTAAGTTAGCTGCCGGTTCCCTGGCCTGGGATCTTTCTAATTATGACAATTTAGATAAACCACCCCCGGAGGAACAATGTGTCCCTCATGGTATAGGGAGCACATTGGGATGTTCCGGACAATTCTTCCGAGCCAACCTCCAGGCAGCAGACTTCTACGTCTGCCCCGGGCAGGGACATAACAGAGAGATGAAGAGGCGATGTGGAGGGGCATCAGGTTATTTCTGTGCTAAATGGGGATGTGAGACCACAGGAGAAGCCAACTGGAATCCTTCCTCCTCCTGGGATCTGATTATAGTAAAAAAGGGTCGTGAGCCGGAAGAGCCAGAAAGAGGAGAGAGAGACACATCTAAGTACCCATCTTATAAGACTGGATGTGCTCCCGGGGCCTCGGGTGGCCCTCAGGGGCCATGCAAAGGCAACTATTGCAACCCTCTGAATATTAGTTTCACAGCACAGGGAAAACAAGATCGTCGATGGGTGAAAGGTAACCGCTGGGGGTGGAGAGTCTATACTGGAGCAGGAGACCCAGGGTTTGTTTTTGCTATCAGGATGAAGATAGAGAGTCCGCCCGCACAACCGGTAGGCCCCAATCCGGTGCTTGATAACCCCCTACCCAGGCCTGAGAGACTTCCTAGTCTCACCCCATCACCAAAGGAAGGTTCCTCCACCAGCCCTACTCCATACCCTCTTTTGATCACATCCTCCCACCCCCCTATGAGAACCGAGGATCGCCTATTTAATCTGCTTGATAGTGCGTTCGTTGTTTTAAACCGCACAAACCCCACTGCTACCCAATCTTGCTGGCTGTGCTTTGCTTCTAGTCCCCCCTTATTATGAGGGAATAGCTCAAATGCGGAGCTATAATGTTACTTCTGACCATTCGCATTGCCCCTGGGGGAGCCAACGAAAGTTGACCCTGTCAGCGGTATCAGGCACTGGACTATGTATAGGCAAAGTGCCTACCAGACACCAGCCCCTCTGTAACGTAACTATTAACACCCTGACAGATGGCCCAAATCAATATCTAGTACCCCCCCCAGATACTTGGTGGGCCTGTGGCACTGGCCTGACCCCCTGCCTGCATACGTCACTTTTTAACAGTACTAGGGACTTTTGTATTTTGGTCCAGCTGGTGCCTAGGGTCATCTATCATGATGATGGTTCATTTATAGATGAATTTGATCACCGTACTCGTTACAAGAGGGAACCTGTTACCCTGACCTTAGCTGTCTTGTTAGGATTAGGAGTAGCAGCAGGGATTGGGACTGGAGCATCCGCCCTTATTCAGCAGCCCTACTACTATAATGAGCTCAGAGCGGCTATGGATGCAGACCTGGGAGCATTGGAACACTCCATAACTAAACTAGAAGAGTCATTAACTTCATTGTCAGAGGTAGTGCTGCAAAACAGAAGGGGATTAGACCTGCTTTTTCTTAAAGAGGGAGGGCTCTGTGCTGCCTTAAAGGAAGAATGTTGCTTCTATGTAGATCATTCCGGTGTCATCAGAGATTCCATGGCAAGGCTTAGAGAAAAGCTAGAAAACAGAAAAAAAGAAAGAGAAGCATACCAAGGATGGTATGAAAATTGGTTTAATCGGTCACCTTGGTTCTCTACTCTGGTCTCCGCCGTGGCCGGGCCTTTAATCATTTTGATGCTGATCCTAACCTTCGGGCCATGTATTCTAAATAGGCTGGTGGCATTTATAAAAGAAAGGATAAGTGCTATCCAGGTAATGGTCTTAAGACAGCAGTACCAGATACTACGAGAAACTGAGGGATCGCTCTAAGATTAGAGCAATTCACAAGAAGAAGTGGGGAATGAAAAGTAAAAAATTTACTAGCTGTCTGTAGGGACATGAACTCGCCACCCTAGGGCCTCCATCCCCTGCAGGTGGTCGCTCACGAGGTCACTCACGGAACTCTCTTGAGAAAAAATAGTTCCTGAGATAACTCCAGGATGTCCCAACAACCTCTGTGGAATGTTCCAACGCCTTGTTTAATACAATACATAGCTTAACTGATAAGTAAACATGTAACTCCGGATCTCCCCTACCCCCTCCCTAGTCAGCTGATAAGTGAACGTGTAACTTTGGACTTCCTCTATTTCCTTCCACTCTTTTGATGTTTTTGCCTTTATAAGCTTGTCACAAGTTTGGGTCGGGGTCGAACTCTTCCACTCCCCGTGGGTGTAGAGTCTCGACCCCAGCATGCTGGCCTGAGATCTCATCCAATTTCGTTTTCAATAAACTTCCTCGTGTGATTGCAGCAAGTCCGGTCTCGGTGCCTCACTGGGTGCGCGCTATTCCCGAGATTTGAGTGAGGGTCTCCCTTCGGAGGGGGCTTTCAGTAGCACTGGGCTCCAGGAATAGCCATAATCTGACCACCCATAGAGGGCCAGCATCTAAGGAGATGTACCTGACATGTCAAACATCCAAACCATTAGATAAGATTAGGTAAGACCACCAGACATCCCTGAGTCCTATATGCACCTATGCTCCTATCCCCTTTCACCCAGACACCCCAGACAAATGTCAGCCAGTCAGGGTCTTAAGCCTTTGATCTGGCCATGCTGGGATTCTACCCTCTCTCTCCACCAGCAACAGAGCTGCTTTTGTAAGACCTGTGAGAGCGTGTCCCTCGTGCTCACGCTCCCACTCAGGAAAGCCCCCCCCCAAATCACTCATGAGAAGCGGTCTTGATGCAAACGCATAAGGTTCTTTATATTCTAGTATACTGGGGCCGTCAGCCATACGCCATGCAGGGTAGAGGGCTGAGCGACCCCTAGCACAGAATTGAGACAACTTTTATAGGGTTACAACAAAGCCCGGGCATCATGAACCAATCACCTTGTAGCATCCAGTGCGGACCAATTAATTTAAAGTATCCAACCCTGCCCTTAGCCCAGGAAGTCTGCTTTCCCACAGGCTTCTGGGTGTTCATTCACTCACAGGCTGCCGTAAACATTAAAGTAGGTGACCGTCAGCTTGGGATTTAAGACTCCCAGCTTCCTGGGTTCACTGGAGAATTAGGCTATATTTTTCCATCCTAACATTTCCCACTTCTTCTCTTGTTAATAGTTCTAATCTTAGAACTGGGAGGACTATAGGCGACTTTTCCTTTGTCGGGGAGGCTCTTGTACCATTGCCTAGGTACCATAATCTGGACCATACTTATTCACTTCCAAGCAAAAGTAACGATTCTATTAATCATACAAGGTCCATCAGTAAGCAGCAAGAGCAAAGTCATTGAGGGTCCCATCAGATCAGAAAGTTGGATGGTCATCCAAGGGGACTTGTTGAACCATCCCTTAACCCAAAGGGCAGCAGAGGCCTCCTGCTGTAAAAATAATAGATCTACCCCCTTACAGTTGGATCGACCTTCCTCTGTAAACTGGATGGAGTCACCTGGTTGAGGAAGCGGGGCCCATACGATAAAGCTTGAGCTTAAGGGGATTCTCAGTCTTTTCAGCTTTCCATTCAGGATGGGGGTGGTGGTGGTGCTGGTTTGACATGCATGGATCCAGGTGGGGATTCCTTAGACCTTCACTGCTGTAGGCATGGTCAGGAGCACAAGATATGGTCCTTTCCACCGAGTCTCAAGGTTTCCTGCCTGGTAACGCCTTACATATACCGAATCTTCAACCTGGAAGCCATGTGGGACTTGCCATTCTCCTTCCACAGAGTAAGCCTCCCGGAGCTGCGTCCATGCTCGCTGTCTCAGCCACTTAAGTGCCTTGAGCCTAGTGAACAGGGACTGGGAGGACATCGCATCAGCACTATGTGCAGAGACAGTTCCCACCAGTGGAGGGGGCCCCCCACAAAGCAACTCACAGGGGCCAGCCTAACCCATTCAGGGGTATTTTCAACCCTTAAAAGCATGAAGGGTTCTAACCTTCACATAGTAAAATATACCATACAACAGTTATCAAACAAAAATCCCAGTTAACAATATTTAGTCCATCAACATTTTGTAAGACTCAAAATATCATCTATCCTATCTTTGTGAGTCCAAAGTCCTATATGTAACTTATCTTTAATCCTAACTAAGGAAAACTATAACCATAATTATCTGTCTTCAACTCCTTCAAAGACCACAGAAGGATAATATATAAACTCTAGAAATGACAGAGACAACTCACTGCCTGGTCAGTCACCCGAAGTTCTTCTGTAATGTTCCGTCTTCAGCCCATAGGCCATAGTGTGTTTCCAGACTCCTCATCAAAACAGGAAACTTTAAACTGTCCACCTGTATTGGCAGTTTGCCAGTCACTTTTCTCTGTGTCCTGCAGAATGTCTGGCTGTCTTTTCCATGAAGCAGGAACCCTGTAGCATTGTCCATCTTGAATCAGCAGTCACCTTTTTGTGGGTCCTGCATGTCCAGTTTTTACAGCATAAAGTCAAACAGTCCAGAAGAGCAGTACCTTGTCCAAATGGCTAGTCTTGTCATATTAGAGGCAAACTCTATAACGCCTTTCTTCATAACTTCCTTTCTGATGCAGGTGGTGTTGCCAGGTGCAGTTATGTCTCATTGTCAAGAAAATCCTAAACCATTTTAAATGCCATATTCTGTAGGTCTTTGAAAGGTTTGAAGAATGTCTATCCATCTCAAATACATCTCTGTATATCTAGAAATCCTAACTAATTTAACTCTAAGTTTTTATTATCATAGGAAACTCTCTATAATCTGTATTAAATTATGCATTACATTTCTAACTGAGCTATATAAACATAATATCTAAACAAGAGGAGAAATATACGTAGCACAAAATTGACCTAAAATTTGTATCAATAAATGAAAATCCATTCCAAAGCAAAGTATTCATATCTATACCATAATTTCCTTTTTACCTTTAAAAAGATTGCTTGTGGTCATTAGCCCTTTATAACCAAGCCCAGTTAAATGAAAACAAACATTTATAAGCAATATTTGGGAATTTGGGAGTCGTTCTTTCCAAACTACTTCCTGCTGGTAGGGGGCGCTGTCATGGGGATCCTAAGAAGACACAGAAATCCTGGCTGTAGTGGTCTGCAAGGCTTTGCCTCAACTGCTTTGAATGTTGGATCATCTGGGGCGCTGTTTCAGGGGGTCTGGCTTGATCAAACCACATTAGTCTAGAAGGAATCCACAGTTTTTCATTTTCTGTGGAAACAAAAATAGAAATCCTTTTCCCCAGTAACTTGTCCTTAGGCTTAAATTTTGGAGTCAAAGCATTTTTAAAATATATAAATTGAATTAATCCAGCAGCATTTTTTAACTGTTGTTATTTCCTCAGCAGTTAAACAATTTAAAGATAACAGAACAGCATACAATATCCAGTGTTTCTCATCTTTATGTGGCTTTTTTATTATTTTATTTTTTTTTTTTTTACTTTTTATTTTTACATATTTTGAGACAGGGTTTCTCTGTGTAACTTTTATCTGTCATGTTTCTGACTGGTCTTGGATGTGTGCGTTTACTGTGTTCTGTATGTCTTGGTGATGAAAGGACCAGACCCTCATCCAGCCCCCTGCGTTAGCAGCCATGACAGGCTGCAGAAAAGACCCAGCAAGTGCAAGCCTCTGACTCAGCACATGTTGCTAAGTTTCTGGCCTTCTGACCTTGCTGGATCTGCCCTAGTCACTAGGAAGTCAGGTTCCCTCCATGTGGCAAGGAACCAATCAGAAGTTAGCTCCCGGGCTCTGGATGTGCTTTTAAGATAGCAGTGACCTACAGAGCATAGCAACCACCCTGGGAGGGCCTATAGGTCATAGCAACCAGTTTGACCAATCAACTCAGGACAGGTTATCCAAGCCCAGAAGTGCACTAATTCTGAGACTGTTGGGGATCCCTAGACTCTCCCCTTGCTCTGCACCAGTAAATTCCCTACCTCTCAGGCTCTCCAGATCCTTCTCACTCTACCAACCATGTCCGATGGACAGAGGAATCAAGTTAATGAGTTAACGCATTAAACTATTAAAGACTTTTTGCTTTTGCATTAGAACGGGCCTCTTAGTGATTTGGGGGTTCAGAATTTGAGCACATCATTGATAGTTCAGCTGCTACTGTTGCAACTATCCACCTGAGCTCAGAATTTGCCTCTGGGCTTTCTGGCCACTGAATTTGTTGTAATAACAGAGATTCATATGTCATTTGGGTGTAAATAATATTAAAGTTGTCTTATGGTGTTCTACCTAATAAAAAAAATAAAACAGCTAAAGAAATTGGGTATGGTTAAAAATTTGTAACAAAATGTTAACTTAGAACTGGTAAGCCTGAATTGGAGCTATTCTGGGAAACAACACAAGTTTCCCACCATCTTAGCTAAAGTGGACAGTTACCAACTTGACTAGGATTGAGGGGGGTCATGTGACTTTGTCACCAACTTGATTAAAGGATACTGGCCACATGGAGCAGGCCTACCAAGGAGGCAACAACAGTTCTCCAAGATATTTTGGATTAGGGTGGATTTTTGTATGGTAACTCCTGTTCTGTTCTGAAAACAAGGTTTATGAAAGATAGGATTTAAATAATGCTGGTTTAATGTGGTATTAAAGCTGCACCTCCATGTGTTCCTGTGGTAATATATTGCTTATGACTTATTAAAGCCACTGGAGATCAAATAGCAAAGCAGTTATACTAATTAGCCATAGAAGCCAGGCAGAGGTGGCACACACCTTTAATCCCACAACTCAGGAGACAAAGGCAGATGGATCTCACTGAGTTCAAGGCCACCCAAGGCTACACAACATTGAATCTGTCTAAAAGAGAAACAGAGCTCACATCTCTGATGCCGGGACTCATGACAGGTGTTTAAGACAAGGAACAGGGTCTCAGACCTGGCATTTGTTCTCCAGCCATGCTGAGGAGAGGCAGCAGTCTGGCTTGGTGAGAGTTTGTGAAGTCAGGGTCAGCCCTTTCAGAAGTGAGAGCTGGTGGTGTGGCTGCTTTGTTTTTCTGATCTTTAGTGGCTTTAATAAATCATAAACAATATATCACCACGTGTTCATAAACAGGGCAAAGGTGCTGGCAGCCAGAGTTTGAATTTGATTTTTTAATTTTATTTAAATAACAATCTGGGGTTATATATAATTTATGATTTGATGAAGCTTGCCTGAAGGTTCAGAATGCAAAGCTACTCGCAGCCATACAGGTCAGGCTGTGGTGGCACACACCTTTAATCCCAGGACTCAGAAGTCAGGCAGATGGATCTCTGGTAGTTCAAGGCCACACTAAACTACACAAAACTGATCCAGTCTTAAAGAGAAGCAGAACTCACACAAAAGTGACCTCAGCACTTGGGATCCCACGCCATTAATCCCAGCACTAGAGAGGTATAAAAGGAAGAAACAAAGGGTCCCCTGGGGAGATTTAGTTTCCAGACAGAGACAACTATTGTCTCTGAGGATCTGTGGAGACAGGATCACCTATTTTGGTCTGAGGTAGAAGTTAAGAGCTAGTGGCTGCTTTGCTTCTCTGATCTTCAGCTTAAAACCCAATATCTATCTCTAGATTTTTAATTTTTCCTGTTACAACATTCCTCTCATCCATTTTACATACCAAATACAATCTCCTCTCTCCCTTCTCCTCTTTATTCTCCCAACTCCCATCCACCCCTCTCTCCCTCTATTCCTCTTCTGTCTCTATCCAGAAAGGGGCAGGCTCAAACAAAGCATGGCATACCTTGTTGAGGTATGGACCAAGCCTGCATACACACACTCTCCTACACCCCTGTGCCAAGACTGTGCAAGGCAGTCCAGCATGGGGAATATAAGGATTCAGGCATTATGCTGGCCTGCCCCTGTCACCTGGCAGAATGCACTCAGGCAGTACCCTCCCTGGTCAGCCCCATGTTCCATGGAGTGTGTAGGCAGGTGCAAAGGACCCCTTTAAAAGACAGACCCTGTCTACTTAGTGGTCTTTTTGCCTGTTCACCTCTTTCTGTAACTTCTCTTTCCCATGCTCCTCCCTTTCCTGCTGTTCCCCCTGGGGCAGACTGGACTTTTCCTGTCTCCCTCTTCTTTCCTGTCCTCTCTCTGTGTCTGTGTCTCTTTACCTCTATTCTCTTCTCCCTTTCATCTCTGTCCCTGGTTGGCCAACACCTACCCCTCCCTTTGCTCCCTTTCCCAATAAACTCCTTGTGGGTTTGTTGAGTTTGAAGTTTTGTGGTTCATGTTTCATCACCCACAGCTGCAGTAAAACAACAGCAGGGAACAGGTTTCCAAAAGTCAGGTCCTGATATCACTGTCAGGAGCCCTACAAAGAGATCAAGTTACACAACTGTCACCAACTCTTGGTTCATTGATTCTTTGTATTGTTCTGTTTTTTGTTTTTTTTTGTTTTTCTAATTTATTTCATCCCTGAGTTTATTTCCTGCCATTTACTCCTCCTGGGTGAGTTTGTTTCTTTTTGTTCTAGAGTTTTTAGGTGGGCCGTTAAGACACTAGTGTGAGATTTTTCCAAATTCTTTAAGTATGCAATTAGTGCTATGAACTTTCCTCTCAGCGCTGCTTAAATAGTGTCCCATAAGTTTGGGTATGTTGTGCATTTATTTTCAGTGAGTTCTAGGAAGGCTTTAATTTCTTTATTTCTTCCTTTGACCCAGTGGTAATTCAGTTGAATGTTGTTCAGTTTCCAAGAGTTTGTAGCTTTCTGTAGTTTGTGTAGTTGTTGAATTCTAACTTTATCCCAAGGTGAGCCAATAAGATACAGGGGTTTATTCTGATTTTTCTTTTAATCTGTTGAGATTTGTTATGTGGTCAAGTATGGTGATCCATTTTAGAGAAGGTTCCATGAAGTGCTGAAAAGAAAGTATATTCTTTTGTGTTTGGGTGAAATGTTCTGTAGATGTCCGTTGAGTCCATTTGAATCATAGCATATGTTAGTTTCCTTATTTCTCTATTAAGTTTCTGTCTGGCAGAACTGTCCTTTGGTGAGGGTGGGGTGTTAATGTCTTCTCTCTGTATTGGTGTGTGGGGTTAGATGTGTGGTTTAAGTGTTAGTAATGTTTTGGGTTTTTTTGTTTTGTTTTGTTTTTTTACAAATGTGAATGCCCTTGTATTTGAGGCATAAATGTTCAGAGTTGAGACTTCATCTTGGATTTTTCCTGTGATGAATATGAAATGTCCTTCATCGCTTTTGATTAATTTTATTTTGAAGTCTTTTTTGTTAGGTGCCAACTTGCTTCTTAGGTCCATTTGATTGGAAAATCTTTTCCCAAAACTTTACTCTGAGGTAACACCTGTCTTTGAAGTTGAGGTGTGTTGACAAAAGTTTCTGTCCCTCCAGGTCCCACCACCCTTCAGAACCAAATAAACACACAGATACTATATTAATTATAAAACTGTTGGCCAATGGCTAGGGCTTCTTACTGACTAGCTCTCTCTCTTAATTATTAACTGATAACTACCAATCTATGTATTTCTTATCTTATCTTACATGGCCTTATCTTATCAGAGAACACCTATCTTTCTGGTTCTCTACATGGCATCTCTTCCAGGGCCTCTCTCTCCTCTCTCCCCAGCATTCCCCTCATATCCTAGTCCTGCTTCTTCCTGACTCTACTAGCCAATCTGCATTTTATTCACCAACCAATATGAGAAACATATATACAGAAGAACATCCCCCATCATCTCCTCTTTTCTGTCTAAACAAAAAGAAAGGTTTTAGCTTTAACATAATAAAATTATATATAATAAAACAGTTACCAAGTAACAGCTATAATTAACAATATTTAGTCCATTAACATTTAGCAAAATTTAAAGAAAATATTCTATCTTCTATCTTTGTGAGTCTAAAGTTTTATATGTAACTTATCTTTTATCATAACTAAGGAAAACCTGTCTTCAACTCCATCAAAGACCTCAGAAGGATGATATAAAAACTCTAGAATTGAGAGATATCTTACTGCCTGGACAGTCACCTAATGTTCTTCTGTAATGTTGGATCATCCATCTTCAGCCCATAGGCCATAGTGTGTCTGACAGACTTGTCAGTGAAGCAGGAAATTTGAAACTGTCCACCTGTATTGGCAGTTTGTCAGTCATTTTTCTCTCTGACCTGCAGAATGTCTGGCAGACTCTTCTGTGAAGTAGGAACCCTGAAGGACTATTCCATCTTGTTTTGGCAAATTCAGCAGTCACTTTCCTGTGGGTCCTGTATGTCCAGTTTAAACAACATTTATTCAAACAGTCCAGGCAAGAGCAGTTTCTTGCCCAAGTGGCTAGTCTTACCATGTTGAAGGTAAATTCCATAACGAGTTTCTTCCATGCCCATCTTTCTCTCTAAAGTAATTGGTGTTGGCAGGAGCAATTGTGAAATGTCATGAAAACCCTAAAATATATTAAATGCCATATTCAGTAGGCCTTTGAAAGGTCTGAAGAGTACCTGTCCATTTGAAATATATCTCTATCTAGAAAATCTAACTAACGTAACTATAAATTTTGACTATTATAGGTGACTACAGTCTGTATTTAATTATACATTACATTCTTAAAAGAGCTGTATAAACATAATACCTAAACAAGAGGAGTGCATAGTACCTATAACAAACTAACATTAAATTTGTATTAATAAATCAAATCCATACCAATGCAAAGTATTCATTTCTATATCATATTCTCTCCCCCCTTTTTTTAAAAAAAGAGATTGGCTGTGATCATTAACCATTTATAACCAATCCCATTTAAATGAAAACAAACATTTATCAACAATATTTGGGAATTTGGGCATTGTTCTCTCCAAACTGCTTTCTGCTTTTGGAGATGCTATCAATCCCATGGGGTTCTGAGAAAACCCAGAAACCTGCCCAAATCAAATCTGGCGGAGGCTACATTGTTTCAGTTGTCTTGGATGCTGGATCACCTGGACCACAGCTTCAGAGTCTTGCTTGAGCAAACCATACTAGTCTGGAAGGAATCCACAGCTTTTCATTTTCAGTGGAAACAAAAACAAAATCTATTACACAAAGTAAAGTGTCCTTAGACTTAAATTTTGAAGTCAATGCATTTTCAAAATGTATAGGTTGGATTAATTCAGCAGCTTTTATAATCAAATGTCTGTTAGCGGTTGTTGTTCCTTCCCCAGCAAACAATTTAAAGACAACACAATAACACAGAGTATCCAGACTCTCTGTGTATTTTCCATCTTTACATGGCTTTTTAAAAATTATTACTCTATTTCTTTTATTTTGTCCTTTTTTGAGACAGAGTTTCCTCTGTGTAACTTTTGCTGCCCTTGAACTAACTCTGTAGACCAGACTGGCCTTGAAATCACAGAGATCTGCTTGGCTCTGCCTCCCTAGGGCTGGGATTAATGGTGTGAGCCCCCACACCCAGCTACTCTATTTCTTTTTTAACCACTTTATTCTTTTTCTTTTCTCATCCAGGTCTATGTATATTTTTATACACACTATGAACCCTTTAGGGATTTTTTTTTTCATCTGAATCTGTCTGTACTGTATATCTCTATCTTATTCTAGCCATGAGTCTTTTATCTGCTAAACCGCATTGCTAAAATTAAAGTGCTGTCTTTCCCACATGGCAGGGGTACATTTACTGCCAGCATGGGGAGCTGTGCTCACCACCTCAACTCTTAAACCTTTTTTGTCTGTATGAGTAAAAGCTAAATCTGTCATGTAGCATGCTGTGCAGCTTGGAGATGTGGTCACTGCTGCTGCCAGTTTGGCTGCAGGGCTCTTTTAAGAGCCTTTTGGCACTAATGTTGAGTCAGAAAGCCTCCTGTAAAGGAGTCTTGAGTCTCTGCTTCTCTCTAGCAAAACAGAGCTCACCCAAGAAAATGCTGCTGCCTAGAAGTTTGGAAATTTGACTTTGTTCTTTTTTTTTTTTTTTTTTTAATAGCATCCCCCTTAAAGCTTTTGTCAGGTTTTATGTGGAAATTCTTGCAACCCACATTTTGTTGATGAAAGTTTCTGTCCCTCCAGGCCCCAATACCCGTCAGCTCCAAATAAACACACAGATGCTATATTAATTATAAAACTGTTGATCAATGGCTAGGGGTTCTTACTGTCTAGATTTCTCTTAATTATTAATTCATAACTACTAATATATGTATTTCTACATGGCCTTATCCTATCAGAGAACACCGGGAGCATCCTAGAGATATGTTTTTTCTATAAAGCAGAAAGATGGGTCTTGTTTTTATACCCATTCTGTTAGCCTGTGTCTTTTTATATACAATTTGAGTCTATTGATATTAAGGGATATTAATAGATCAGGGATTGTTAATTTCTGGTTTTGGGGGGGTTGTTTGCTTGTTTGTTTTTGTTGTTGTTGGTAGGGTTGTGAGATTCTCTATTACCTGTGTTTTCATGGGTGCAGCTAACTTCCTTGGGTTGGAATTTTCTGTCTAGTGCTTTCTGTAGGGCTGGAATTATGGATAAATAATTATGGATAAATAATTATGGAATTATTTAAATCTAGTTTTGTCATGGAATATCTTGATTTCTCCATCTATTCTGCTGGGTATAGTAATCTGAGCTGTCATCTGTGGTCTCTTAGTGTCTAGAAAACATCTGTCCAAGACCTTCTGGCCTTTAGAGTCTCCAATGAGAAGTGTAGTGTAATTCTGACAAGTCTGCCTTTATAAGTTACTTGCAGCCAGGCTTTGTAACATAAATCCACTTGGTATTGATTTTAGAGACACTGAATTGCTTACACTTTTCAAACTTGGTTTTGCCTTCTACAAATTATGCCCTATGCCTTCATTCTTGAAATAAAAAATGTACTTTAGTTGGATAGTACCAGAACACACAGTTGAAAGATCTTAAACTTCTCTAAAAGAAAATTTTAGAGTGTCTCAGAAAGTTTAAATAAATCAGATATTTTTAAGAAACAGTTTGTAAAATGCTTAAATTTATAAGGCTATAGGATATACTAAGTGTGTAAGACATTTTATAGGAATGCCTTTGTTAACCTATGATCTTGATAAATAGGTAAATAGAAAGCTAAAACTCAGGACCATAGTTAAACATCAGAGACTGAGGTATTCCTATCTTATGATTCGGCAAGATGATGACCTAAGCAATCTGGCAGAGGATCTTGCTTTTACTAATATTGCTAATCCATAGCTAGTTTGGTAAACTAAGTCATACAAAGAACTGTCCTGTAATGGTGAAGTATTAAAGGGAGAGAAATTTCCAGTCTCTTTGTGGACTATTTTGAGTTGAAAGTCTTAACTAAAAGAACATTAATTCAGAAATTGTTATTTTCTAAGCTCAAACGTAACAGGGATAAAGCTATAAAATCCTAATCTTACAAGACAGAAGTTAATAGTCACCTCATAAAGGATCAAATTCTTGATATGTTTAGATTTAGCTTTTCATATATGTTCTCAAAGTTAAGCCTAAAACAAATAACTAGAAACAAACAATATTTGTCCAGTTTAGATATACTTAACAGATAATGGTCTCCAAATGATTTATAGATCTGAGACTATGGCATTTTAAATGTTTAATAAAAAAGCTTTTTGTAATAGATATGCCAGCTTCTGGCAGCACCCCTATCTCCTCCAAAGAAGATGTTGGACACAGAAAAACTTCCACCTGAAGCTTGCTTTAAATGTGACAAAGCCAGCTTCTGGGTGGCCTTTAACCTCAACTGCTGCCAAGACCCTGTCCAGAGTGTGGACAAGCAGGACACTGTGGAATGATTGCTCGGCTTTGCCTAGTCAAGGTAGGCTAGTCCCCCAACGTTCATACTCCACAAGAAGGTGTACCAGAACTTTTGGTCACGGCAGTCAAAGCCTGATGATGCCCTGTACCCAATGACCATGGAGGAACCTGGGATAGCAGTCTAAGTAGCCAGTAAGTCTCTGTCATTTCTTATAAATCCAGAAGCTTGGTCTGCGCTTTTTCTTACTCAGGTGATTATTCAATTTGGAGAGAGGAGTCCACATTCAACTGGCTGGGGTCGAGCATAGAGTTTCCTGACCAACTCAGAGAGAGACAGAAGGATACATGAAGAAGGAAGAGGGACCTAAGGTTGCACAGTCTTAATGATCTGGGAAGTGGAGAGAGGAAGATTCTGTCTCGAGCTCAGGCATACTGTTAGCATGACTGGTGCAGGGCACCCCACCACCATCACCACAGGTGTCCCCTGCCTCATCTGTGCCTGATAGGTTCCCACATCCCCAGTGCTGAGCCAGAGCCCTTGGTTTCTCTTGCACTTGGCTCTGCCTTTTAGTAACAGCTGTCCTTCTGCCTTGGGGCTAAGCCTGCACATCCTGCTGGCACAGGCGAATGTCATTACTGCAGTTAATTAACCATCCCCACAAAGCTCCACCTATCCTGTCATCGTTAGCAGATCTGGTGAGACGCTTGGGAATTCTTAAGAGGGAAATTAGGTTTAAAAAAGAGAGGATCTTTCCCATATTAAAAACTAGAACTATCACAATGCAGAAAGTAAATGGAAAAGATAAATGAGGGAATAAGCAACTTAGCTGGGATTGACATAATGTCAATCACAATTATTATTAGTTTGGTAATTCATATTTTAACCTTTAAAAGGTAGTTTGATAACTATGCCTAATATGGTAATTTGGCTGATAAGACACACACATTAAAAGTACTTATTATTCATAATATATAAGCTTTTGGAAAGAATTGCTGCTGATAAGATATAGCCTTAAAAAGACCTAATAACAAAAATAAGGAAAATATTCAAACATAAAGCAATTTAAAGCAGAACCTACCACAACATTGCATTATGAAACTGAAGAGGAGTACCAAAGTTATTAGAAAATCAATGTTATTTATCCAGCTCCCATACAAGAATGACTATCAGGTGACAGGCATCACCAAGGCAATACAGAAGTTAACTGGAATCCTACCAAAATATTAGATTTGAAGAGATTTAAGGAAGCAATAGTTTCATATGTTATGCAGTCACCTGTTACAAGCAGTTTTTCCCACCAGTCTCCAGGGGGCTAAACTAGACCCTCCAAATGTGGGAGGCAGTTGCAAAGCTTGGACTATCAGAAGGACCCCTGGCAGTAAGACCACAATACAAACCTGGTACATGGGCTAGCTTGTTAGAGCCCATTCCCTATGATGGGATGCTATGCTCAGCCTTAATGCATGGGAGAGGGGCCTGGCCTGGCCCTGCTCCAAGCTATTGTGTCAGACTTTGTTGACTCCTCATGGGATCCCTTACCCAAGAAAAGCAGTGGACTGGTGGTGGGCTGGAGGGGAGGGGAGGGGATGTAGGAGAAGGGGTGGGAAGAAGAACTGTGGTTGGAATGTAAAATGAAATTTAAAAGGATAAATAAATTATTGAAAAAAGAAATCTGGGAAAATGAGAATGTTAATAGATTTAAGAGCCATAAACAAGGTGATTCAGCCAATAGACTCTTTACACCCTGGAATTCCCTTGCCTTCTCTATTACCTAAAGGATGATCTATTATGGTGATTGCTTTTAAAAGACTGTTTCTTCATTATACCTTTACAAAAACAGGATAGAGAAAATTTTCCTTCATGGTATCTACTTATAATAATTGCCAATCTGTTAAAAGGTATCAGTGGAAAATTCTTCCACAAGGGATATTAACCATCTGACTTTGTGTCAATATGTTGTACAATAGTCATTGAAAATAATCCATTTCCTCAATTTATAATTTACCATTATATGAATGATATTTTACTGGCTGATTCAGGTGCAGGCATCTTAGGAAAAAATGTTTGAAGAAGTAAAGAAAATTTTGCCTTGTTGGGGATTACAAATTGTTCCTGAAAATAAAAAAAAAAATACCTAGGATATAAAATAGGTTTACAAAATATTCAACCACAAAAAGGACAAATCAGGGGAGAGCAATTATGAACTCTTAATGATTTTCAAGTATTGAAGGGAAATATTAACTGGCTGCATCCCACAATTGGATAGACAACTCAGGAGAATTAAGGAATCTATTTCAAACCTTACAAGCTGCTAAGGACTTAAATGGTGCAAGAGAGTTATCAGCTGAGGCTGAGAGAGTCTGCTTTGGCAGAGAGGAAATGACGGGCGGCACACGTGGGTCACTTGGACCCAGAGCTGGATTGTATTCTGGTTATTTTATCCTCTCCACATTCTCATGTGGGAATTCTAATGCAGAGAGAAGATAATGTTTTAGAAGGGATATTTCTGCCACACAAACACACCAAAAAATTAAAGACCTATGAATAAAATGTTTCTGAATTTATTCTGAAAGGAAAATTTAAACTGTTAATTAACAGGAATTGAACCAGAAGAAATTGTGGTAACTTTTACTAACATTGACATTGCTTCATTATGGACACAAAATGAACATTTGGCAAAGAGCTCATGGTAATATTTTGGGAGTGATTAGCAACAAATATCCCCAAAGCAAGAGACTTCAATTTATAAAGATAACTAATTGGATCCTTCCTTACTTTGTGTGGGGAACACCAATTTCTGGAGCTCCTATATTCTACACTGATGCAAACAAATCAGGAAAGGCAGGTTATAAGTCAGGAAATACAAGTCCTCAAAGTCCTTATTATTCAGTTCAAAAATCAAAATTATATGCTATTCTTATGGTATTATTAGATTTTCCAGAACCTTTTAATATAGTTACTGACTCTCAATATGCAGAAAGATTTGTTTTACATATTGAAAACACTGAACTTATTCCAAATGATTCAAAATTAAATTCATTACTTATTCAATTACAAGAAAAAAATCAGAAACAGACATCTCTTGTATATAACACATATACAAGATCCCATACAAGTCTACCAGGCCCTCTAGCACAACGTAATAATGAAATAAATTAGCGTTTTGTAGGAAATGTGCTAGAAGCTTCAGAATTTCATAAAACATCATGTCAAAAGCAAGGGTTTAAAGAAAGCATTTTCTATCATTTGGCAACAAGCCAAGGAAATTACAAGTGAATGTCCTACTTGCTCTATGTATAACCACACTCTACTACCTGCAGGAAGTAACCCAAAAGGTACTCAAAGAAATGAAACTTGGCAAATGGGGGTGTTTCATATTGTGGGTTTTGGAAAATTAAAGTATGAGTATACCATAGAGACATAGGATTTCAATGAGCAAATGCTTTGAGTTCTGTAAAGTATGATTCTGTAATCACACATTTATGAAGTTCTGGATATCATGGGATACCTGCACAAATTAAGACTGATGATGCTCCATCATGTGTCTCTAGTAACATGAAACTAGTTTTTTGCATATTACAATAAAAAGCATATCACAGGTATACCATACTATTGTACAGGTCAAGTAGTTATAGAAATGTCTGATCATACTTTAAAAGATATGCTTAATAAACAGAAGGGTGTAATAAAATTTCCCAGAAACAGATTGCATAATGCCTTATTAACTTTAAATTTTTAAATGCTAATGAGAAAGAAATGACAGCTAATGACATTGGATAGTAGAAAAAACTGTTGTGTTAAATCATTCTGTATACTTTAAAGATGCGTTGACCTCAGAAATGAAACCAGGATATATGTTGTGTTGGGGACAAGGTTTTGCTTTTGTTTCCACAGAAGAAAAGCTATAGACCCTGTCAAGATTGATAAAGATTATATTTTAACAGGAGAGGTCTCTTGCTTAGGAGAAGTGATAGTTCATCAAACTGCATGGTCATTGCATCTGAATTAACCTATAAGACTAATAAATGTCTTTCATTTGATCAGACATAACCTATCAAAAAGGGAAACTCCCAAAGTTGGAGTTGAGGGAGAGCTTTGTTTTGGTCTTCCTGGAGAATAAAACATCCGACTGAGGAATCTGAAGACTGTTGGACAAATGAAGCATCTGAAGAAGAAGGGAGAATCATCCAGAGAAAATGTCCCAAGAATAGGAGTAAATTGGCCTAATGGTATAAATCTTTCAGAATGTTTGTTTTGGGTGTTCTCAAAAGACATGTTAAGCATTTGGTCTGTATGTAGTTCCAACTTTAAAACTTAAAGTTGGCTTTGGAGTTGGAGCATGGCTCTCTCCTTTAACAAGCATGCTTGTTAAAGAAAAATTCAGAGTCTCTGTCTCATGTCAGAAGAGCCACCAGAAAAAAACCAAAATCTAGGGATGCCTCAGACTGCTCAGTGGGTAACAGGTCTGTGTGGAGACCAAGACTCGGATGACCAGGTCAGAAGTGGCTTCGGCTTGACAGACAGACACAAACACACTTGGAGGAGGTTTGCGAACTGTTGCAATTTTTACTTCAGCTCATCAGGTTTTTAAGCAGAAAGTTCAAGGAACAGATCTTTGGCCACAATTCAAAAAAAATTACAGATATTCTACAGAAATTAATGCACATCAATAGTTCCCTTGAAGCATGAAATCACAAGTATATAGCCAAGAGAACTCCTTCTATTTTGGCCTGCTGTGGTCAGCCTGCCAGACACTTGGTTCACTGAGTTTAGAGAATAGTCATTGTTTTTGAACAGGAAACTTACAACAGCATTGACAAGAACTCTTGCATTGTTTTAGGGGCCCTAAGATCCCCAAAAGGCGTTAGAGTTTTATAGTAAATCCCACAGCAGCTTTGCTGTGGGTGGGCTATTTTCAGGCAAGATGACATTGCGGGCAAATTCACACAGCTTCAACTCTATTAATTTCTCAGGCCTTGAGCTGACACCTGTTTGCTCAACCAGTGCCGTGGGTCTTGTGGTTGAGGGCACAGGGGACATTCATCTGCTGATTGCTGGTCTGCAACTCTTTCAATTCTTGAAACTATAAATATTCTCTGGGCTTCATCAGACTAACAGTGGAGCTACAGGCCAAAACATTCATAATCAAAAAGCATTATTGTTAACATAGCACAAAATACATCTAGCACCCGTTCCAAACTGCCAGCCAAGCAAGCACCTGTAGGGACCTGGACCACTTTTCCCCCAGGAGGTGTAACCATGTGTGGTGCAAACCTCTGGACAGGTAGCCACTGAGATTTCTCAGCCATTGCCACACTGTCTCCACTGGGGCTGGTGTAGCATAGGGACTATTATATTATCACTAATCTCACATCTCTTTGGTTTATTTTGACATCTTAAAACCTTTTTTAAGGTATTTTAGCTCAAAATTTATGAGATTAACATATGCATATATATTTAAACTTTCTGTTGTGATATTAATGGTCATATATAATACTAATTAATTCTAGATTTAGGCTTCATCTAGCTTCCTGTATATGATATCAGGCTTAAGTCTGAAGCAGGTAATTTGGAATTAAGCCTGTGTATCCAAAATGTATTGAAATAAATTATGGTCCTTTAACCTTTCAGAGACTGTATATGACATTTGAAATGTTTAAGTTTGCAGCAATGAGCCATGAACATTCCTAACAGCAATCTTTGGAAGTCTCCAAAAAGAATATGGGGCCCCATAAAGATGATTTCTACCTAGATTTTGGTAATGCCAAAGCTGACAAACACCATCCAAAGATCAACTTTGAACTATAAACTGCTATGAACAATTTCAAAGCAGTTAGCTAAGATGGTCCATCTTGATACACTATTCAGACAGGACTTCAAATACACCTTGTATTTGACCATTATCTTCATTTTCTCAGCATTTCCTAAAGATACCATAACCCCAGACAACAGACAGTAATTTTAAGAACACAACAGCCATATTCCCAAAAGGTGGGGTAGATAGATGGTTTTTGGTTAATAGGTAGGTTATGGATGTTTATCATTGTTTAAGGGTTCTGTTGCAAGTTGTTATTAGTCATGGTCAAGGAGGAAACTAAGCAAGGGAGGTTGGATTCAAGGAAAGAAAAAAAGGGGTATAGGAATGATAGGATAAAAGGGCAGGTCTTGAATCTACTTTAAACTTAAAAGCAACTATTCATCTCAAATATTTTACATTGGTATGAGTTCTTGTTTTTCGAGACAGGATTTCTTTGTAGCTTTGGAGGCTGTCCTGCAACTCACTCTGTAGATCAGGCTGGCCTCAAACTCACAGAGATTCACCTGCCTCTGCCTTCCAAATGCTGGGATTAAAGGTGTGCGCCACCATTGCCCAGTCATATAAATCTTTTTAAACCCCTATAATAATAGATTTATTAGAGGTGATAAAATTGCAAGCAATTTTCTTTTCTACTTATCTATAACTTACCTGAGTTTCCATTTTTAAAGCCTAAAGTTTGTAAAATAAGTTCTTAATTGCTCTAAATAATGAAAACCCAGGATCAGATGTAGAGGAAAATGCTGAGAGATCAGAGAGAAGAAGGAGCAAGCCAAAGCCACCTTTACTTCCTTAGTGTCTCAGGGTTCAAGAGAGCAAGTTCCTGTTTCCTCCCACTTATATCATCTCTCCACCCAGCCTTCTGACTTCCTGTCTGCCTATACAGACCTCCAAACCTGTATGGTTAGCCGGTGGCAAGCTCCATCCTCTGATCTTCAGACAAGCTTTATTTGTGCAAGCAAGGTATCCCCTTTTATGTCTGATTAAAAAAAGTTATAACTAATATAAGAAAAACTATGTATAACAAGTATATACAATATATACAAGCATGCCGGGTGGTGGTGGCACACGCCTTTAATCCCAGCACTTAGGAGGCAGAGGCAGGTGGATCTCTGTGAGTTTGAGACAAGCCTGGTCTACAAGAGCTAGTTTCAGGACAGCCTCCAAAGCCACAGAGAAACCCTGTCTCGAAAAACCAAAAAACAAAAAACTCAAACAATATATACAGGCACTAAGTACATTAACGATGTCTAGCCCATTAGCATTTCTGGAAAGAGGAACACATAGAAGCAGTCATGAGGGAGACACCATGTAGCTACTGGGAAGATAGGACACCAGACAATCTTCAACAAGTCAAGACCATGTGGAGATACATGGATTAATAGAAATGGGTTAATAATTAAGAGAGAGTTAGCCAATAAAAGCCTGAGTCATCAACCAAACAGTTCATAATTAATATAAACACATAATTAATATGTGTATTTATTTGGGACTAAATGGCTGTGGGACAGAAACTTCCATCTACACACAACACTTTGTCTCTGCTTCAGTGGTCCACAGCATCACTGGGATCTAAACTCTCATTCTTATGACTGGGAAGCAAGCCACCTCTCCAGTCCTCTTAGGAAATTCTAACTTCTAATCATCCTGGAAATTTTAAAAGGAGATATTTGTGGTGTGTGGGGGTGTGTGTGTACGTGCATGTGCATGTGTGATTTGCTTGTGTGCATGTAAGTGCTTTGCATATGAGCCTGCTCTTCTCAGAGGCCTGAAGAAAGCAGATACATCCCTTGGAGCTGATGTTACAGGTGGCTGTGAACTGCCCAGTATGGGTGCTGAGAACTGAACTCAGGTCCTCTGAAAGAACAGGAAGTATTCCTAACCATTGAGCCCCCTAAAATTTATTTTTAAACCAGGCATTCACAGAGAATTTGTGATGGCCAAAATACAACAGTATTACTGGCAAGTGTCAGTCAAAATATTTAACTCAGATTTGTAAACTCTCATCTATTCCCAAAAGTTTGTTCTTCATCTGGGGCCCAGAATTAATGCTAGCACTGATGCAATCTGAATTAAGTGCCAGAAAATGTTTACCAAAAGCCTCTGTCCCAAAGGGCGGTGCTTCAGAAATGACGCTGGCTGAGATTGCCTTGAGAGTTCAGTTTCATAGCAGGAGCAGTACAGACAAATACACTTTGAAATACCATTTTCCTTTCCAGTAAAAAACCGTGAAACCTAAATACCTTATCACAATATGCAAGGTGGTTTAATTTCCTATTTGCTCTGCTTCCCTGAGAAACACAGCATCTACAGGATGTTCATGCCTCTGGACCTTACTTATGGCAGAATGGAAAAATAAATGAAGCTGTGGACTTTATCAAGGATGATTCCAAGAGAACAGACCATTAAACTACTGTAGCTCCTTCCTTGTCTACTATCTTATCTGTAAAACAGCTTATCTGTAAAAAGGCTAATAATGTGATTACATGAGCTGTGACACCATCCCCAGGACTATACTTGCTCTTTGCAAGTATGTGGCCTATTTTATGGAAAGTCAATTGGGAAGAGCTAAATCACAAGGTTTAAAAGTCTAGAACCTTCACCCTCAAGCAAAGGTAGTCTTGGTCCCTCTCAACTGTTACGTGTTTCTGTTTTCTTCAGGACAACAACAGCTATAAGGAACATTTATCATTTCATGAAAGAAAAACCATTGCACAGCATCTGAAATTGCACAGCCAACACTGATTACAGTGAAGAAAGAAAGTGTTTCCAACAGGAAGATCTGGGCAGATGAAATAGCTCTGCATCTTTATAGCTATGGCCGTAGGAAATACCTGTGCAGTAAAATGGCATATTTATGTACTTATTATTTATGTCAGGATTAATTTCCTGTTTTGAGACTACACCTAAATATGACAACTACAGGAGTAGCGTGGATAAAGGGTCCTTCTGACCTCTGTCTTTCAGTTTCCTGTGATTCTGTGTTTTTTTCAAAATAAAATGATTTTAAAAGTTTATTTTGTGTACCTTAACATTTCCCTGAACAGTTTGCATTAGGACCAACCAAGGAGAATAAAATGGCAGTGGTTTTTCATTTTTGATTTTGGTTTTCAAGAGTTTTGGTTTTGAGTTTCTCTGTAGCTTTAGAGCCTGTCCTGAAACTCTACTTGTAGACCAAGTTGGCCTCGAACTCACAGAGATCTGCTTGCCTCTGCCTCCGGAGTGCTGGGATTAAAGGTGAGCACCACCATGTAAGGTTTTCAATCGTGAACCCCAAGGGAGGCAACTGGAGACTGGGGGTGTTCTGGCAAAAGCTTCTTCCACAGCCTGGATATTGTAAACATGTAATGTTGGAATGCAGGCCTTTCTCACGAACAAAAATGCAGAATTCCCAGGGTTGGCTCTTTGTCAGGGGGCGCCCAAGGGCCACATCCTTATTTATAGAAGTCTTCATGTTCTATTAACCAAAGTGGATTCTCTGTGCTGTTGTTCTGCAACACCCTTAGCTTGTTTATTTGTGGCATAATATAAACTTCACGAGGTAGACCCCTTCCCCTCAGCACCCTACTGCACCAGGGGGCTCCTCCTTCCTCGCTGGTGCCTGCGACCACAGGCGGCTTTGGTTTAGAATTGCTCCTAGACACTGCCCTGCTCCAGAATCTTTTCCGATCATCCCTGTGGAAGCTGGGGCGAGACCTTGGCCGGGTCCTAAGCATTCCAGCCTCAAAGACGCGGCCCGGCAGACACCGCCCTTTAGGCCATGCCCCTCGGGCCACGCCCCTTAGCGCGAGCTGGGGGAAGCGCGGAAGGGGCGTGTCCTCTACATTCCCGCGCGCCTATTGGAAGGGTGACCGGCGGGAGGCGGGGCTATTCCCGGAGCTCAAGCCTGGTGCTTGTTAACGGCTTTTGGTCTCTGGCTTTTGGCACTGACATGGTGAAGAGCGAGTCCGACTCAAGCAATATGTCTGAGAAACGACATCCCCAACACGGAGTACCTCAGCGGCTCCCCGAGTCCTTCAGGGGTGAGTCCCTCCTCCCTGGGCTGCCCTGAGCCCGCCCTGGGTACCGAGCCCCCCAGCCTGCGACCAGAACCCCACTAACAGCTGGGTTCCGAAAGGCGCATCTCCCTGCACTGTGTGCACGTCTCAGAGCCGCCTCTTCTCCTTTACCCCTGGTTTCTCGGGCTGGTGGATGATGATTTCGGGGTGCTGGGGTGAAACTTGTGTGACAGCCAAGAGGGCGCACCGTTGGCATTGCCGTGTATCCATTGCTCAGGACCCTAGCAGGCAGGGGCTCGCTTATCCTTTGGGTTCTGGATGCCACGCCAGGTGCCTGCCCTTCCTTATCTCGCGCCATGAACGAAGACCAGGGCAGTCTCTAGCAGTCACGATGGTAGAGGCTGGTTCAGGCTCGCCTATTTTCCTTTCTTTCCTGCCCCAGCCTCATAAGGAAAGCCATCCCGCCAAGCATCCATCATCTACCCATAGGTAATCCCCACACCTCTGGACCAGGGAAGAACTCCCACCTGCTTCCCTCCGTCCCCAGCTTTGGGAAACTAATAAGTTTTATGGCAAAGAGCTAGGCGTGTAAGAAGAAGAAAGGAAGACTCTGGCTTTCCTTCCGTTGTCTGCCATATTCTAGCCTCTTTTGTCTTAGAGATCTCGCCTTCCAAGTAAATAACCCACCTTCCAGGCAAATAACCCGGTGCCCAACACCCTACCGAGTCCTTCTTTCATAGTCTTGACGTCAAGAACGGTAAAAAAGGCCCCATCCTATGCCCTGTGAAGAAATTAGTTATTGAGCAAACTACCTACTTGAGCCTTAAATTGGCTAACTCCTTGGGGTCGGAGATGCCCAGTAAGAGGATAAACCTCACAAGAGTTCTGCTATCCTCTCAGGAGCTTTATTGATCCAAAGGAATTATTTCTGAAGATGGAATTTCAGTGAGGACTACGCAGTGGAAGAGCTTTAGGGGGCTGGATGGGCTTTTCCAGCAGAGAATACTGCCATTCTTGAAGATTGTTTGCAAAGCTAGCCCCTAAGCCAGGAACACCCCCCTTAGTTCTCAGGAGTATCACAAGAATTTCAGGGGTCTCCAGAGTGTAGGAGTAGAGCACCCGGCAAGAGTCCCTGGGTTCCTTTCTCAGTATCCTGCATACAAGCATGGGTATGTGAGTCTTTCTCAATGCTCTCCCTCCCAAATTGGGAGTATAATAACATTAAAGAGAATAATAGCAAAAAAAAAAAAAAAAAAAAAAAACCACTTAGTAGGCTAAGCTGAGCCCAGACAAAAGTGTATGTATTCCGTGAGACTAGGAAGTGGGAAGTGGATGTGAAGCAGCATCCTGCGAACAAACATGATCTCTGCACTCAAAGATTGCTCCATTTTCTCTGTCACAGTGCATTTTGGGTTTTAGTTGTAAATCCCTTTTCTTGGTTCTACATTTAGCTATTTTAGACAGAAATCTTTTAGAACTGGGTGAAAATGAGTGTGCTCTTTCTGAAGTATGTATACAAATGAAATTTTGCTTGGTTTCTGTCATTTTTTTTTTTTACTTTAAAACCTTTACATTTAGGTGTGTGTGTGTGTGTGTGTGTGTGTGTGTGTGTGTGTGTGTGTGTGTCTGCCTTGTGGAGGTCAGAAGGGTCAATCTCCTTCAGACATGCAGAGTTCAGGGGTCAGGTCCAGGCTATCCTTGCTGACAAGCGAGCACTTCTCATGCTGAGGCATCCCACCTTCCAACTTTCTAGTTTGTTTGTTTTTAATGGTACTCCTCAGAGATTTAACATTAGGAAGAAATCTGTCACTATAACATATTAGAGTTTCTCAAATGTATGTCACATGCCAAACATAACTAAATGCTTTAAAAACATCCAATTGCAGGAAATGTCTTTATTCCCCATCATTCAGTAAGGAAACTCAGAGGTGGAATGATAAAATTACAGATAGTCCAAAAAATTCAGAACCAAGTTTCCAACCCAGGCTCTGACTTTGTGAGGCATTTTCCTGATCCTACAGCTAGCAATCAGGTACCAGCAAAGTTATAGTCTGGTCCAGCTTGAGAACTTCACTGAGTGTAAGAGACAATAAACAAAGGAAGCCCAGAGGAGCCAAGCGTGAGTAGTCAGGTTCTCTTAGGTAAAGTCACTCCAAAGAATGACTTCTGATGGAAGCAATGGAATTACAGAGCCCCAACTCTACGTCATTGTACCTTTGTAGAGAATTTGTTCTGGAGAGACAAATATGACCAAAGCTAGGAGGAATGAAGGAAGTTTAGTTAAATCCAGTGAGTTTGCTTTCCAAAGGAACAGTGTAGGGGATTGCAGAGATGTTATAATGAAGAGCCTTGTCAACAAGATAAGTCCCTTAGGGAGGACCTCTTGAAAATAAGCAGAATCATGGGACTGGTGTGTTTATTTCAGTTGTTACAGTTGATCAGATTGGGGAGAACTGCGTAACTTCAATAATTGACCCGAATTAAACCATCAGGGGTAATACATGAACTCAAACTGAAGGCCAAAACTACAGAAGCTGTTGTGTATATATTGTTTATGATAATAGATTTCAGTACTCCTGAACAGTGTAAGTTTTACACTGTAAAAGACAGAGTAACTGACTATCTAGTCTGCTTTGGAAAATGTAAAATGTTGGTAAAGTGATGCAGAGGGTTTGAAAGATGAGTTTTTAAAGAGGTCACAGAAAAACAATTTCCTGTAAGTTGTTATGACCACATAGCAGGATCTTCTTAGAGTCCTGTACATACTGACATAATGTTTATTGAATGGTATTGTAATTTATCAGTTGGGTTCATCTGGTACCCTCTCATTTTTAGCGTCATTGGAAGAACTCAGTATGAGTCAGGTGTGGTTGCACACGCCTTCAATCCCAGCACTCGGGAGGCAGGGGCAGGTGGACCTCTATGAGTTGGAGGCCAGCCTGACCTACAGAGTGAGTTCTAGGAGAGCTAAAGTTACACAGAGAAACCCTGGCTGTGGGGGAAGAACTCAGTATGAAGTACATAGTAGTTGAACAAAATGTTTGCTGAAAAAAGGGGGGAGTGGAAAGGACTAAATCATGTTATCCAGTGTTGATGGACACCTTCTTTTATTGTTCATTGGTTTTAGGATATTATATATTCTTACTATAGATAGACTACTTATGTAGGTTTGTGTTAACAATAAAGGAACTATAATCGGCAAGAAAATATATTGTACCTAATAAGGAGCTTCACTCATGAAAATGAAAGTTGAGGATCAAGAAGAAAAAGGTATGTACCAGTTCATTACACAATAGTTCCTTCTTTTTCTGGCTCTCATCTGCATTCTGGGACTACTAAAGAAACTTGAACCTCAGGCTTTGCTATTTTAGTAGGTGGAGCCTTGAAAATACAACCAAGAAAATGCCTTCAGGTATGAGACAGTAAGAATGACGTTCACTGGTGTGAGCACTTTGGGAAGGCGGAGTGGTGAAAGGAAGTGAGAAGGCTGGGCTGTGGGTTCACTCAGGCGAGTCCCTCAACTTGCAGAGTCACCATTCAGCTAGGCATACCCTCACTTCCCTGTCTCCCAGGGCTATCAAATGAGAAGATAGATGTGCTTGAAACACTAGGGGAATCAGGAATGCTAGCACAGAGGGTGAGTGTTTTCCACCCAGAAGGCTGAGAGAGAGGTGGTTAAAAGCTTGATGGCTTTTGCACTATCTGTGTGGCCGAGACCACACAGATCCCCTGGACCTTACCATGAACTTATTTTCCTCAGTCAGTCTACTGGCCCCATCTTTATGGAATATGTCACATGTACTTTACAAAGAACTTTGATGTCTTAAGCTTTATTGTCACACAGGATTGAGTTAATTATCATCAGGAAATTTTCTTCATCAAATTGTACTGTGTACTGAATATGCCGAAACTATTAAAAGTTTGAGCCAACACTGGTTACTAAGTTGAGCTAACCAAACTGCCTTCTTATCTCTCATGGATCAATCCTCTGCTGGCCATGGTGGTCTAAGAGACACCCCTCACCCAATTATATATGAATTTTCTTTTGAAATTTTAAAAATTATTATGGCAGTACTTCATGGAGAAATAAAAGAATAAAAAGATTAATGACAGCTAGACTCATAGAAAGACACTCATTTCTCATTCAATTTACATTTAGGGGAAAGTATGAGAGGTATATGACAGATGGCCTGACAAAGTTTAAAACTAATTTATTGCCCCATATATGATCTGTTCCTCTCCCCTGAGATAGAATCCCCAAGCAGATTGTTAGTTTTGATATTTTCTCCATGGTATGTAGGTCCCAGAAGGCAATCCACCCAGTAAAACACTTATTTCTTCTCAAGCTATTAAATAGTGGCCTTAAAAGTGTCAAGTATTTTATACATTTTCTTATTTGGTCTTTGTAACACTGTGAAATAAGTTCTGCTCCTTCTGATAAGAAAATAGAGTGGTAGGATTGGAATCAGGCTCTAAATTGGCAACACCTTACATGTATATTAGCAGTTCATCTGAGGGAAGAATTAGAAATTAATGATAAAGTGTCCTGTGCTTTTTATTTCCACCTTAAATTCACATAATGTTTCACTCCAAACAGTTTTTGTTTTTTTGAGACAGAGTTTCTCTACTGTAGTCCTGACTGTTCTGGAACCCTGTAGGTCTGACAGACTCACCTCCTACTCACAGAGATCCACCTGCCTCTGCCTCCTGAGCGCTGGTTAAAGGTGTGGCTGGGCAAAGGCTCGAGAGAGTTTCGTGACTATGGATATTTTTAAGATGTCTAAATAAAAGAGCTTTGAGGAGAAGGAACCACTAATAAAAGGAGTGTGCCTGTCCTGCCTGTGTGAATCTTAGGCTGAGTCTAAATTTAATACTTCAGTGCTCACAGGCCAAGTGCTGTCTTCTTTTTCTGAAGGCCCTTGTGTTTCTCCACAGGGGTCATGCTTAGCCCTTCTTGAGAAGAAAACATCTGTGGCCTGTTTTGTTTTGGTTTTGGTTTTTTAAGAATAATCACTAGAGGAAAGCAGCTGATGATTCCTTTAGGACAGAATGGCCTAAAGCTGGCACGAGGCCCCAGACTGGTTCATGTAGGAGGTTCCCTTTCTTGTCCCAGAAAAGAATGCAATTGTTTCACTCAGTTACCGACTCTCTAGTGTCTCTCTTACTCCACACCCTCGTCCAGAGACATCAGCCTACTAG
This sequence comes from Cricetiscus sungorus, assembly GCA_030556225.1. NCBI lineage: Eukaryota > Metazoa > Chordata > Mammalia > Rodentia > Cricetidae > Cricetiscus > Cricetiscus sungorus. Next base: position 6,316,993 of record JANBXA010000132.1, read on the forward strand.
CGGTCTTTTTAGGTGAACAGCCTTTTGGGATTTTTTGGTTTTAACATTTTGTTGGATGTGTATGAGTGTTTTGTCTACATGTATCTGTGTGCACTACGTGTGTGCCAGGTGCGTGTTATGGCAGATCCCCTGCAACTGGGTTATGGATGATTGTGAGCCGCCATATGGGTGCTGGGAACCAAGTGCAGGTCCTCTACCAGAGCAATAGGAGCTCTTAACTAGTGAGCCCTCTCTTCAGCCTCTGAAAATAGTTTTTCTGTTTAAAAAAAATCCCTTCATTTTTATGCATTTTAAGGGTGAATGTTTTGCTACATATGAAAATCAGATTTTTGTGTACATAGTGGGTTTTGTTGGAATACAGCCATGATCCTTACACATACCTGTGTGCTGCCCATGGCTATTTTTATACTGCCTTGGTAGACTGGAGCATTTGCTCAGGCTCTGTGGGCTGCAAAGCCTGTTTTCTCTTTGCCCCTCTCAAGGAAAAGCTTGCTAAATTCTAACAGTCTGCTGTGGAACGCTGGTGTTTAAAAAGGAGGAACAAGAGGAGGTCAGTTGTGTCTTAAATTTAAATGCTTTAAGAAGAAAATAAAAATTTGCCAAGACTTTCACTGACCATTCACTCCTAAAAACAGTGCTAGTCAACATGAATGGCATGTGTTTTAAAGATAAAATTCTCAGAGTCCTATCTGTCTCTACCCAGACAATACTGTTTATGGAAGTTTACAACATAAAGTGTTTCACCCACATTCTGGGTAAGGAAAGGGAAAGAATGCCTTTAAGCACTGCAACTCAGATGGTTTCAGCAACTCCACAGCCCATCCCTCTCCCTTTGCTCAGTGCTGCACGTGATGGAGTCCTAATCTTAGACGTAAGACACATCTCTGGCCTTTCTCAGCAGACAAGTGCAATGCATTTTGAACTTTAGAGTAATTAGATCTCAGTGGTAAATGGGATTCATTACTCCCAAGGACTTTTAGTCATACCAGATCCAGTTCATCTTAAAATAACCTAGCTGGCACATGATGGATAGCAGCATACACTTCTCTGAACATTGGTCTAGAAGCTTACAAGGGAGGTACTCCTACTTTCCCTATGGCCAAGTAACAAAAGTTACTGTATAACTTGTACCTCTTTTTTTTTGAGACAGGGTTTCTCTGTGTAGCTCTGTAGACCAGGCTGGCCTCAAACTCACAGAGATTCACCTGCCTCTGCTTCTGCCTCCCAAGTGCTGGGAATAAAAGTGTGCGCCACCACCCCTAACTTGTACCTCTTTATGTTTTGGTTTGGTTTTATATTAGTTTTCTTGAGGTAAATTCAATCTGAATAATAATAAATTTAAATGTATAGATATATGTTATGTCCTTTTGAAATATTTTAATTTATTATCATTATTATTAGTGGTTAGAGACAGGGTTTCTCTGTGTAGCTTTGGCTGCCCTGGAACTTGCTTTGCAGACCAGGCTGGCTTTGATCTCAGAGATCTGCCTCTGCCTCCCAAGTGCTAAGATTAAAGTTGTGCACCACTACACCGGGCTCATTTAAAAGTTTATTTTTAATGCAGTTTCCAGGAAAGTTTCACAGTGGAAAAAGGATGCAAAAAGGCATAGCAAAGCAAAGTTTGCAACCAAGTATGGTAGAATACCTGATCTTTCAAAGCCTTCCCTCAGTGAAGCATTGACAAGTATTTAAAGGAAAACATCTCAGGAATAGTGGTTGCATGTTACTTGTCATTTACCTCATAAGCTGACAGGAGACAGCCCAAAACTAGTAACTCTGAGGGAATGAGGCTCGTGACATTTTGGTGGGTAACTGAGAGTTTTTCTACTTGCCCAACAATTATGACAGAATTAGACTCATGTATGAGCCCAGCAGAACCTCACCTCCTGAGAAACGTAGTTTACATACCTTGTGGCCAGATAAGAGAGACCCTTGGTGGTTTCATTGAAAAGGGAGTAAGGACATACATGTAATGGTGCTGGCATGGAGCTGCTTCAGTATTTGTAGCCAAGCTTTAGATATGGACAAGACCTTGTGAAAAGTTCCTACACCCCAGTAAGCCTCTCTACCAATGCGGCAATCCAAACCAGACCAAATCAAACCAAATTAGAAAGAGCCCATGTTTAATGGATACAGATGGCTCCCAGATGGCCTTCCAGCCCCCCAGAGAAGAGATGGGAAAAGAAAACGAGAAAAACCACAAGTCTATTTTCTGGGGGGCAGTTTAAATGTGGGAGTGGTCTTGAGCATCTCTGGGGGAGGTATCATCATTTATTGGGCTTCTGAGATGCATCAGGGTTTGGAAGGAGATGGGGGAGGGGGGTTAAAGCTTCCACCATAACATCCCAGACTCTTTGGGTGTATGGATACCAGGAGCTGGGGTGAAGCCTCCCCCATTACATCCTGTCCAGTTTTCAGAGCACACACCCTGGTCTTCATCTCTGATGCCATGTACTTATCTGAGCTTTGAAGAGTCTCAGTGTAATGATGGGACCTGCATTCTTTTGTATTGTAGAACTATTTAATTTTTTAAAATGTGTTTCTTCTGTGTGTGTGCATTCATGCCCTAGCACACAAGCACCATAGCACACATGGCCACAGTACCAGTGTGTGTGGTGGACAGAGGACAATTTGCAGGAATCAGTCCTCTTTCACCATGTGGCTTCCAAGGATCAAACTCAAGTTTCCCCATTTTGGCAGCAAGCACCTTTACCTGCTGAGCCATCAATAGCATAACAACTTTGATTTTTTTAAAAAGTCAAAAATAGGACTGTAGAGGCTAATAAGATATGTAAAAGAACAATAGCTAGAGGGGGTAAGTATGCTACTAACTTTATTTATTTGAATTTTAAAATATAGTGTGAACCAGGAAGGAGGTTGGAAGGATGCATTGAAATACTGCTTCTGGGTTTAAAGTAATTTCCCCCTCCTTTTTATATAATTTCTACATGGTTTTACAGCAGGGTGTGTGTGTATTACATCTGTAATCAGACAAAAGCACTATTTGCAGAAGAGGGAGGAAGACCAAGGACAATGATATTCATAGCAGCATTGTTTCTAATAGCAAGAAACCAGACACAGCCCCTTTACTAATCAGGAAATGGGTGGTGGTGCATGAGCCAGGGCAAGAGTATGCAGAAGCACTTTGTATAAAGACACTGTAATGGGATTATGTGCCTGTGTCGTGGTTTTCATCATGAGTCACGCTGCTCCATGAACCAGAATACCCATTCTCTCTCTCTCTCTCTCTCTCTCTCTCTCTCTCTCTCTCTCTCTCTCTCTCTCTCTCTCTCTCTCTCTCTGTCTGCGTTTTTTGTTGGCATTTTCCTTGCTGACAGGAAGATGATGATGCCGTGGCCTACCCACTCCACTCCACGCTGGCCTCCATCTTGATGTGCGTCGCTCTCCCTCCTTTATGTTTCTAAAGCTTCCCAGCAGACACTGTGTCTGTTTCCCACCTGGTTTGTAACTCTCTTTATTCCTCCCTATCTCTTTAGAAGCTGAACAATCTTTGTTTTTGTTATTTTGCATCACGAGTCAAAATAAATAAGTAGTATTTGAAAAGTGTTTGCTTGGTAAAATGATGGGTAAAGTGAGAAATGTGTAGGTACTCGTATTTCAGGACTGTGTGAGAATTAGACAGGAAACCCAAGTAAAGCAGCCAGCAAACTGGCAAGCACAGAGCTGTTCAGGGAAAGGTGGGGCTTAAATGATGGTACCCATAACAGGCTGTATGGTTTTGTTTCCACAGATAACCCCAAGGCAGAACTGGGACCTTGTGGATGGATTTTGGTGGCTTTCTCATTCTTGTTCGTACTTATAACCTTCCCCATATCAGTATGGATTTGCATAAAGGTAAAGAGCATTTCTCCCACTTCCAGAACAGGGCCAGCTCCTACCTCCATAAGCCACGTGATCTATGGGTCAAATGGGGATGCCACACTGGCCTATGGTTCTTTTTCTTTCATCTGTCTTCTGGAAAACACGTTCTGCTGATGAATTATAGTAGATACTAAAACTCCATTCCCTCACTATTCACTCAGTCCTTGCCACAGGCAAAGTGAGGATCACCATGCAACAGTTTTCTGTGTCGGGATGTGAGACCAGGATGGCAGGGCTGGGCAGTATCACCCAGCACCATTGCCGAGTTTCCTCACTTGTAAAACTGGGGAGAACAGCATCCATGCTTAGGGTGACAGTAGGGATTAAGGAAATGCCTGATTCCACATACTGACTGCAGAGCCTGGCATGGAGCCAACACTGCCCAGCACAGTGCTTCCCTACAAAGAAAGTCACTGATGCTTACAAAATAACTGTCATTTGCATATTCCTGAAGTAACAAATATGCTGCCTGCATTTTCTGACCAATTTTATTGTGATTAATGGACTCAGAAGAAGAGCTATAAGCTTTTCTGAGCAAACAAAACATAAATGATCAGCATGGATGCTGATGATCAGGAGTGAGCCTGGCGATGGATTTCCTTTACTTTGCTCTGATCCCTAATATTCCATAACCAGTGTGCTTGTTCTGTGTTTGGGGCAGGGGCTTCAGGCTGGCCTTGAACTCACTTTGTAGTGCAGGTCGGCCCAGACTCATCACCCTCCAGCTTCTACTTAGAGCCCTGGGATTAGAGGCATGTGTCACAACTCCCAGTGTCTATTGCTTTTATGAGAAGTATAAAAGAAGGTGTATAATAAATAAACACTGTGTTTGGAAGTAGCAAACACCAGATGGCCGTTTATGGACACTGTCAGGAAACGGAGAAAATGCCAGGAGGCTATGAACCTGATCACAGTAGAGACACATTAAAGACGGTATGTCCATAAATGTGTGTGCTCATCACAATGACTTTATTCCTGTGTTTATTCCAGATTGTAAAGGAGTATGAAAGAGTCATCATCTTCAGATTGGGTCGAATTTTGCAAGGAGGCGCCAAAGGACCTGGTCAGTACTAGGTTTCTGTCTGGAAACTAAAGTGTTGTGGGTTTTAAAAAAACCTATTTGTATATATGTGGCTGGGGTAAGGGTGGCTATCTGCACGAGTGCTGGAGCCCACAGAGGCCAGATGTATGGGATCCCTGTATCTGGAATTACATAATTTGGGAGGCACCCAGGGTGGGTGATGGGGATCAAACACTGGTCTTCTGGAAGACCATCAAGTGCTTGTAACTGCTGAGCCCTCTCCACTCTAGAAGACTGGAATGGCTTACTGATGTGAGACCCCAGTGAGGCCTCTGCTTGCTGCAGAAGCTGTGTAGCAGTCAGTGGCCCTGGACAGTCTGGGTGCTGCCCCACCCTTCCCATTACTATCTGCTTAGAGCGATTAGGCTGTCGTTGGCCTTGGCCACAGCTGTGGGAGCTGGACATGAGCATCCCAACCCAGGAAAGACTTAATTGCTCAGATGCTGAGCTTGCAGGAGTTTATTGCCATGCCCAGAGAACAGAAGGCAGTTGTCTTATCAAAGGGCTTGCTGTCCAACAACTGGACACCAACAAAGAATCAGATAGCTACACCCTGCATTTAGCGTTCTCATATAGCGACCACAGAACCCTGAAAGAAAGTTCACAGAAGACACAGAGAGGAGTGGCTGACCTGAAGCAATAGGTAGGTAGGTAAAGCTTTCCCATCATTTATTATTTGTTTTATTTTTATTATTTTAAAATTATAAGTTACCCAGGTGTGGTGGTGCATGCTTTCAATCCCAGCACTTGACAGGCAGAGGCAGGTAGATCTCTGAGTTCAAGACCAGCCTGGTCTACAGAACAAGTTCCAGGACAACCAGACTACACAAGGAAACCCTCTATCAAAAAAACTAAAATAAAATAAAAAATAAATAAAATTATATGTGGATGAGTGCAGGTGCCTTTGGAATCCAGAAAAGAATCGGAGCCCTTGGAGCTGGGGTTACAGGCAGTCGTGAGCTGTCTATAGGGTCCCGGGAACTGAACTTGGGTAATCTGGGAAGAGCAGTAAGCACTCTTAACCACTGAACCATCTCAGTCCCTCTGGTTGTTTTTCTTTTTCTTTCTGATGCAGCATCTCACTGTGCACCCTAAGCTGGCTACAAACTCTCAGCATCCTCCTGCCTCAGCCTTCTGAGTATTGTAACTATCTGCATGCACAACTGTGGCTGGCCTGTGTGATTGCTGAGGAGTACAGAAGTGTCAGCCACAGAGAGGTATCCCTGACAGAAATGACAACATGTGCAGAGCAATGTAGGGAGAGAATAGCAGAGTAAGGTGCTGTGGGAACTGCATGCCCAGTGAGGATGCAGGGCCTGGAGAGAGGGAAGGAGACTAGAGAGGCGGGACTGTGTCCTTTAGAACCCGACAAGAGCAAGCTGAAGCTAACGGTGTCTCTCTGATGCTCTGTGTTTTACAGGCTTGTTTTTTATCCTGCCATGCACTGACAGCTTCATCAAAGTGGACATGAGGACCATCTCCTTCGATATTCCACCTCAGGAGGTGAGCAGTTCTCACTGCAGCTGAGGGACACACACAGACACACACACACTCACACACACACACACACACACTCACACACACACATACAGAGATACACACTCACACACACACTCACTCACACACACACTCACTCACACTTACACACACACACTCACTCATACTCACACACACAGATACACACTCACTCACACACACACTCACACACACACACACTCACAGACACACTCACAGAAATACACACTCACAGACACACTCACACACAGAGATACACACTCACAGACACAGTCATGCACAGAGATACACTCTACAGACACACTCACACAGAGATACACACTCACAGACACACACACACACAGATACACACTCACAGACACACACACAGAGATACACACTCACAGACACACTCACACACAGAGATACACACTCACAGACACACAGTCATGCACAGAGATACACACTCACAGACACACACAGAGATACACACAGACACACACTCACACACAGAGATACACACTCACAGACACACTCACACACAGAGATACACACTCACTCACACAGACACACACAGAGATACACACTCACTCACACAGACACACTCACACACAGACACACACACTCACAGAACACACTCACATAGACACACTCACAGACACACTCACACACAGAGATACACACTCACAGACACACAGTCATGCACAGAGATACACACTCACACACACACACACACACACACACACACACCCTCACAGACACACAGCTGCCTGACCCTGGGAGGCCAGAGCTGGCAGCCCTGACTGCCTTCTCTTTTCCCAACTCTCTGACCTTAAGCAGGTCCTGAAATTCTCTGTGTCTCCATGTCCTCAACTGTGAAATGGAGGTTGTAGACCTACTTGTGGGGTGCTGTAAGGAGTAAGCGAGATACTGCACAGGACTGTTCAGCACGGTGCCCGAGGCGGAACTGCTATTGTTCAGCATGGTGCCTGAGGCGGAAGTGCTATGTGCACTTGCTGCTGTTATTAGAAAGTGTGATGCTCAAGGACATTGATTATCATCACTGTTGTTGTGACCACAGCTCTCTTCCATAGGTTTCTATCAGAAAAAAAAAAAGCCAGTCTAGTTCAACATTCTTTCTAGGGGCTTCATTTTTATTCCAGATAAATTGGTTAGAAGCCAAAGAATTAGAAACTGCTATTTGGCATTTTAGGAATCTGCGGTCATTTCATGCCTTTTCAGGCTTCTTCACAAACAGCTCACCATTGACATTCGAAGCCTGTTTCTGGAAGGATGCAGTCACAGTCAGGCATCCTTAGAGCCCCACTCTTGGGATTCTCTGTTGCTTTCTCCTCAGCTCAGGGCTCACTGCACTGGACACCAGCTCCGCTATGACCGTTTGGTACCCATATGTTAGGAGACATAATAAACATTGCAGACAGGAGCCCCAGGGGCCAGTTGTGGGAGCAGGAAGAGCAGTGTTCCCTGGGCACAGGCTGGGTACTCAGCATGATGTTGGAGCCTAGATTTCTCTTATCATAAACTACAAAATCCAGAATGGGAACCTTACTGGTACTGATCCAAGCATCTGGAACAGGTGGACGTCTCAGCCCACACATCTCTAGATTCTCAGCATGTTTCCCTGTCACTCAGGAAGATGGGCTCCCCAGAGCCCCTTGGAGGGCTGGGAATTGTGTGGCATTTTCTTGTATAAACACTGCAGGCATCTGGCATGAGGGCATCTGGCATGTCGCTATGAGCTTCTGCCTTTTGCTGCTCCCTTTCCCCTGTAAGCTGCCAAACCCAGAGTGGACTGGAACTTGGCAAGCAACTCCTTCTCATCCCCTGTGATCTTGCTGCAAAGGGAGATAAACACTGCCCACAGTAAACTGAGCAGAGACACCGCAGCTCCGAATGCAGCTGTGGCAGCCACAATGGCAAAATCTGTGAGTGACATTCATTTTCCCATCATGGTATGAGCAGTTGTCACGCAAGATGGTGTTTCCCTGTCACTCAGGAAGATGAACTCCCCAGAGCCCCTTGGAGGGCTGGGAATTGTGTGGCATTTTCTTGTGTAAACACTGCAGGCATCTGGCATGGGGGCATCATGGTATGAGCAGTTGTGACACAAGAGGCTCCCCTCTTCTCCAACTTAGAGGTATTTTTAGATTACTAAATAACTAAAGAGGGTTGCTTCCTGGCAGAGCTAGGAGGCAGTTTAGCTTTTGCGATTACTTTCCATTGACATAGCTGGGGTCAGCTTCCTTCATGACACCTCCTCCCTTGATCATCATAAATATATGGATTGGAGGCAACACTGCCAGCCTCCTCTTACAGATGAGAGGCTGCCAGGTCACATGGCTTACAGTCAGATACAGCCCACCCCACTGGACCCCACTCTTGCATGGCTCATCACTCATTTTCTACGATCTCATTTCAGTTCATCTCTCACTTAGGGACCCTCTGCCATGTGTCAGTCACACTGTCTGATAGAGAAACAAAGAAAAACTGCCCCAAGAAACTCACAGTCACCAGGTGGTGGTGCATGCTTATAATCCCAGCACTTGGAGGCAGAGACAGGAGGATCTCTATGAGTTCAAGGACAGCCTGGTTACAGAGTGAGTGCCAGGACACCCAGGGCTACACAGAAAAATATTGTCTCAAAAAGACAACAACAACAAAAAAGGAGAAACAGAGGCATCCATACATCCTATTCAGAGCATCCCTCCACAGATGTCCAGGGGATGTGCACAGGAGGTATCCCTGACCGTGAGAGTCAGGAAGTCCACTGAGAAGACATTGAGTGGTGGGAAGAAATGGGCCACAGTGCCAGCCATGAGTGGAATTTCCAAATTGTTGTGTGATTGAATGAATCTGTGGAGTGGGATAAATATTATTAAATCTCTATGGATATCATTAACCTTTTGATGCCTTGCTCCAGAGTCTCAGCTATTGCCTGAGGTTTCTTGGAAGGGTGTTTGTAGTGGCAATGAAAAAGCTATGGCCGGTGTATGATTGCCTTTTTCCTCCTGCAGGTCCTCACGAAGGATTCGGTGACGATCAGTGTGGATGGTGTGGTCTATTACCGTGTTCAGAATGCAACCCTGGCTGTGGCAAATATCACCAATGCAGATTCAGCAACTCGCCTTTTGGCACAAACCACACTGAGGAATGCCCTGGGCACCAAGAACCTGTCTCAGATCCTGTCTGACAGGGAGGAGATTGCACACCACATGCAGGTAAGGAAGGCATCCATGCTGATTAGCCCGGAGAGAAAAGCGTTGAGGGTGTTGACTCACCAGACAGGGGTGGATGCCCTGTTTTCTTTTTCAGGTTTTCAGACATTATAGAAATGTTTTCAGACAAACACCCATGGGTTCATGGCACTCAGGTGCATGTTATTTTTAAATTCCTTCCAGTGTTTTATTTTTCCTGGAATCCATATTATCCTCATCACAGCTCATAACAGTTTGGAGGTTACGCTGCAAGAATACTGTAAAGCTCTGGCCTGTGGACAAATCCACCAATCCCTGCATAACCTCCATGCTTTCCAGCCTTGACTGGGGGTAGATGTTACAATAGTAAGACAAGCTTGTTCAAAAAGGATACTGTCGTATAAGTATGAATTCCTGCCTTTCACAGAGGCTTCCTTGCTGTTAAGTCTGTGGCTTATTTTGGTTGAGAAGGCTGCCCCTACAGCTCAGAGTGCCCTGTGACCTGCTCGCTGGCCCAAGCTGGCCTTTGCAGTTCTGCTTAGCATTACTGCCACCTCCTGCTAAAGACAGATGGTCTGTGTGACACCATTACAACCTCATGAAATAGAGAGTGTGGTTCATTTCTGCCCTTCTAAAGAGGGGTGTGAAGCAGGGCTTACATGGTATTACATTAACTCGGGTAGGCAGACTACTAATATGGGAATCTTAGACAATAGTGTTTCCCTGGAATACAGTTCAACTGCTCACTTGTATATTACCCATACTGCTCTTGACCTATGAGGGCCGGGCATAATAGTTGCAGTAGAGACTGCAAATAAACAATTCCTTTATGGCCCCTTAGAAGTTTGCCAACACCTGCATTAGCTCATTAGTAATAGAATCGGGGCAGTTTCTTGCTCTCCAGCCCCTGCTTCAGCCTTCCAGACGTGCTGTTTCTCTGCCACTGGCACCAAACCATATGGGCATCACACACCAGCGAACACAGCTGCTCTTGGCATCTGGACAGGAGCATTGGTGCCTCACTTGTTGTCTCTTCTTCTTCCAGAGTACACTGGATGATGCCACTGATGACTGGGGAATAAAGGTGGAGCGTGTGGAGATTAAGGATGTGAAACTCCCAGTCCAGCTCCAGAGAGCCATGGCTGCAGAGGCAGAAGCTGCCCGGGAGGCAAGAGCCAAGGTAATGTTTCCTATTTGATTAGGTTCTGTTCTTTTTCATTTTAGTTTTGATTTCCTTTTTAAATTCCATAGTAATAAAACACTCTTGGAAAAGAGTGAAAAACCCCTGAATGTTTAGTACAGAAGCTCTTTCTGTCATTTCAAATCCTATTTCCTCAGAGGCTGCTACTCTAAGTGTGTGTGTGTGTGTGTGTGTGTGTGTGTGTGTGTGTGTGTGTGTGTGTGTGTGTGTGTGTGCATTTTGAGACAAGGCCTCTCTGAACCTGGACCCCACCCCCAGGACCCACGTGCCTCTGCTCCTCCAGTACTGAGGTTACAGAGGTGTGCCACCACGCCTTGCATGTATGTGAGTGCTGGGGAATCCAAATTCTGGTTCTCATGGCTGCAGAAAGCACTTTATCCTATGAGCTATCTCCCAGTCCTATACTTGCATTTTATTTAGCCAAGTTGTTGGGTTATTGGCACAAGCGGATTCTGTACCTTGGCCTTATCACTTAGGTCTCATGGGAATATTGGTCTGTTATGGTTGTATCATTGTCGGGAATTGTGGGCTGTATGCTTTATTTCCTCAGCTCATTAACAAAGGCAGATTGACATTCAGAGCACAGGCCAGTCGCCTCATCTTGCTGCCTCTGCCCCTCACTTGTTCTCAGCGTTCTCACTCCCTGTCTTTCCCAGGGACCCTTGCCTTCATACTGCCTCTCCTTTCTCCTGTTCCCACAGTTCTCTTTCTCTGTCTTCCCTTTCTTTTCATTTAATCTTGCCTTTGTCTTAAGCCTTCATGAGTTTCCCTTCTAATAGTGCTAAGGAAATGTTTGTTAAGCTAACCTCAAAAAGAAATATATCTTTTAAGAAGATAATGTATCAAAATAAGAATGTATCTCACCCAACCCAAAGACTGAAATAGAGGCAGGCCTCTCCAGAGATGGACCAGGCTTCGTCTCGCTGTAAGTAGCCCATGGTGGAGGATGTCCCACTCCCAAGTCCACAGCATTCCTAAGGGGACAGTAAAGGACAAAGTCTTCCTGTGTAGAAGGGGGATTCTCTCTGGCACAACAGGGTGGCGGCCACACCCCAGCATGACCACACAGCCCTTCCCTGTGAACACTGACATCAGTTTTCATAGGAGGGTTTGCTGTGCCTTTGACATGTCTCCTAAACACAGGAACAAGCCAGTAGAAGTTGGCGACTGGCTGACCACAGAGCCCTGTCCATCTCATAGGATATAGATTCAGCCACAGATTGCCCATTGTAATTTTTTAGCCAGCCTATACGAAACAGAGGAGTACCCTATTAACATGCTGTCTTGGCCAGAGTCTTTATTCTTTCGGGGATGTTCATGGATGCTCATGGCATTGAAGAACTCTCAAGTGCTTTCATGTAAAAACCATCACTTTCAGGGACTAAAACACATAAATAAAATTGTACAGTGTTATTAAAAGTTTCCTCTTACCATCCAGTTATTTGAAAATTATGAGTTGCTTTTACCTTATTATCAGTCATTAGCTAAAAGCCCACTTTTATAACATGTAGAAAAATAATTTCGTTCCACAGAATATTGGACTTAAAGGGTCCAAAGGTGACAATGCCTTGCCCCCAACCGGTGCCTTCTGTTCCCATGTCAGTAATTAGCAGCAGCACTGTTCCCCTGAGCTTAGACTTGATTTCAGAACCCTTGGGTGGCACTCTAGATAACAACCCCCAACTGCTCGGAGTTAAGCCTCAAAATGAAACTTGTTTGCCACCTTAGCCGGTGAAAGCTGAAACCCAGAAGAGCAGAGTGATTTCCTCAAGATCCCGCAGTTGATTAGTAATGGGAACTCTCTACTCCCCTCCTTCCCTTCCCACCTCCTCTGGGCCTCCCACAGCCAGTTAGAACTCTGGCTACCACGCTGTCCCTTAGGTGAGGCTATCAGCCTGACAACTGTGACATGAACCTGTCCTCAAGGTTGGGGTTTACACAGCAGGCCTACTTCTGAAAAGTACGCCAGTGACATAAATAACTCTGTAGTAGCTGTGACCTTGCTTACCCTCAAGTTCTCATGGCAGGCAGAAGGCACCGCCTCTTCGGTAGCAGGTTTCATATGAGAGAGCTCAGATGTGAGAGGACTCATAGACACAGACTGCAGAATGAAAGCCCTCAAGTTAATTAGCCACAGGGAAATTCATTTTCAAGTCACAGGCAGATGCCACTCTAGATATCCATCAGGATGGCTTGGAAACACAGCGAGAGAGGAATCAGGACTGAGGAGGCAGGAGCTGGCACCCTGTGTTCCGCTGTGGGAATGAATGCCTGTTGGTACCATCACTCTGGAAGACAGTTTAGCTGGATGTTCGCAGAGCCTGCGGCCAGTAGCTCCACTCCTCAGTGTATATCTTACAGATGCACACTTGTGTTTACCAGGGGTGTGCCACAGCGACACTTCACCCCAACCTGGAAACGTTCCAAGTATCCTGAGTCAGATGGATAAAGGCATAGTTGTTCACAGGCAGTAACCGTGTGGAGCAAAAATGAGCATGGAGCTGCTCCCAAACATAATTTGAGAGAAGGAAGCCACTCAAAAGTGTCCACACAGGAAGACACACAACAACAGATTCTCCAGCCATGTCACTAAATGCCAACTAAATCTCGCTTTAAAGTGTGTGGACCATGGGTTCCATCTCCAGCACAGCAGGACAAATGATAAATGTGGGGTGCGAACATGAAGGGCTGATTTACATGGAATTGCTGCACGTTTGGCCAGAGACCACATCACACTCACGGAGCTTGCTTTGCTCTGAGTGCTATCTACACAGTGTTCTTGTCTATATCTAGACAAAGCCTGCAGCCTCATGTTCTTGTCTTTGGTAGCTTTCTCAGAGTAGCTTTTTGGTGAACTAAATGTGTGCCCATCATAGTGGGTCTGGCTTCCTGGTTTATTGATTGGAGGTGAGGAGTGGAATATCTGTGGCCCATGTCCAGAGTAAAACGTGCCTAATTGGATGCATGAGATGACGTGAAAGAGAGTCTGACCTCCCACTCATAGTGGGGTGTATTTATGCTTTCTCCAGGGGTTGCCTTAGAACCCCCCTGCCCAGTTCTCTGAGTGTATGTGGAACTCATCTCATAGTTCAAGGTGGGGCATGGTGGTTTGTCTCGGTAAACTGAAGGTTTAATCCTATAAATTGGATCATTTCTTCAGTGAGTATAGCATTTGGTACCCTCTATCTATTTAATGATACCATTCATGCAAACAGAATTTGGGAACTTGGGACTCAGATGCTGACTTCTCCCCTTCCATACCCATCAGTCTCAATAGGCAGAGGCAGGGGGATCTCTCTGAGTTTGAAGCCAGATTGGGCAACATAGTGAGTACCAAGCCAGCCAGAGCTACATAGTGAGACCCTGTCCCAAAAACCGAAAAGGAAAAACAGAACTCGTGTGTATTTACCAGGTCTGGGCTTGCTCCTCGCTGTTCTTCTCTACCAGTCAACACTTGATTCCCCTGCTCTGTCTGTCTGCATCACAATGATGCCAGGAAATGCTGTCCCGTTTTTAGAGGAGTGGATTAGCTACTTTTCTATTGCTGTGCTGACACACCACGACCAAGCAATGTGTTTAGGATGGGCTGGAATGAAGGCTTCCTGTAGGTCTGAAGAGGGTTTTGAAGTGTTTCAGACTTTCTCCTAAATAAGTCCTCTCCTAGATATACTCCTCTGAGCACAGCGCGAGGGGCTGCTCACACGTGTGTGGATGGTTAGTACCCACTACTATAGAGCTAAGAAACTTCGTTTATATTCGTAGGTGGAGCTTCTGTTGTTGGCATGCACTTCCTAGCATGCACACAAGTTAGTGTGCTAAAACTCACGCTGCCATCTTTTATCAAACAAGATCTGTTAGGTTTTGTTTCAATAAAGTTTTTCCTTTCTTTGATTTCTGCCTGACATGCAGTCAGTCACTCACCCCTTTGCTGTAGACTATTCAAAGCCCTGTTCAATGGAAGACAGGCAGTAGTAAAAGAGAGTGCCTTGACCAGCCACATCTTAAGCAGTTCAGTTTCAGGAGAAGGAATGTCTGGCCCTGAGTGTCCTGTATGCTGCCGGGACGCGAAGACTGCTGGGTGGCACCATGCTATTTGCCAACTCATCTTTTTTCCCCTCTGTAGGTGATTGCAGCTGAGGGGGAAATGAATGCATCCAGAGCCTTGAAAGAAGCTTCCATCGTAATCACCGAGTCTCCTGCCGCCCTTCAGCTCCGCTACCTTCAAACACTGACCACTATCGCTGCAGAGAAAAACTCCACCATTGTCTTCCCTCTGCCCATCGATATGTTGCAGGGTCTCATGAACCCTAAACAGAACAAGTAGTGCTGTAGGACTGTGCTGAACCCCTGCCAGGGTGAAGTGAGGACCAAATTAGCCTTTCACTCACAGGGAGATTAGCGGAAGCTTGACTTGACTGTCCCGTCACTCCCCATTTCTGTATGTAGAGTGAGGGTCTCTTAGAAGGGACAGGAGTCCTAAGAGCAGCCCAGAGACCCGCTTTGAAGCTATGAGCTCAGTAGTAGAGTACTTGCTTAGCATGCCCAAGGCTCTGAATTTCACTGGCTTGTAAATACTGAGAGAAATGGTGATTTATGTACGATAGATAACCTTTCTCTTTACTTACAACTGTCTTTATTCTGCGGTAGGCTGGGGCCCTCTTCTAACTTTAAGTCATTCCGAGGCCTATGTGAGCAGTCAAGCCAGGGCCAGGGACACAGCCTAGACATGCCACCTACCCCACTGGGTAAATGCTCTGCACAGTGAAGACTTCTGTCACCCCTCTTCTCTAGGCCACCTGTGCCTTCCCTTCAGGGATTCTTAAAAGGACATTTCCCCAGTGTCCATCCACTTGACCTAAGCCCAAAATGGGTTTTGGAATAACCCTTTCCTTTTCTGTGACCCTGTCAGAACCTGAGAAAATGGCCAGAGCCAATGAACAGGCTTGGAAGGCCACCCCGGGACCGTACTTCCCCACCGTGGGGTCCTTTTGAAAATAGAACGTGCAGTTTTTACAAAACCTTTGAGCCTCTCCCCCCACCACTTGATGATCCCTTTCTGTGTTGCCTTTAAAAGCAACTAAATTCTTGTTACAGAAGTGCTTTTTCTCACTCTTGCCTATTTCATGTATCAGGTTTTTAAATCATTTCGATTTTTTAAAAATCACTTTCTACGTTCTATAAATAATTGTTATATGCCCATTTGCATATCTTAAGTCCCGAAGCACTTTTTAAAAAGTCTTAAGAAAACCATTATATTTTGCTCTCTTCACACTATTAACTGTTATATACTGTGAAATATTGTGATTAGTAATCCCACTTAAGTAGTTTGAGGAATTCCTAGCACAAGGAGCATCTCACCCCCGATCTTGCGCAGACACCCATGCTGAGCTCTGGGTGCAGAGGGAGCATACTTTTGTTTGGCTAGGTTTTTTGTTGTTTTCATACAAAACACTGATGCCAGTAGAGGAAGTGGCCAGTCCCTCCGGACCACAGTTTCTGACTGTGACATCTTTCCTTTGGCCTGGAAAGCTTGGTGGGGACTTTTGCAGCATCTTCGAGGCTCTAGATTCACCTGGGGAAGCCTGAATCATGGCTACCTGTGGTGGGAGCAGCTCTGTTCTTATCACCTAGCTGTGTATGCCAGACCCACGCGGAGCCCCTCTCTTTCCCTCCCTCCCTCCCTCCTTCCCTCCCTCCCTCTTTCCCTCCCTCCCTCTTTCCCTCCCTCCCTTCTTCCCTCCCTCCCTTCTTCCCTCCCTCTCTCCCTCCCTCCCTTCTTCCCTCCCTCCCTTCTTCCCTCCCTCCCTTCTTCCCTCCCTCCCTCCCTCCCTTCCTCCCTTCTTCCCTCCCTCCCTCTTCCCTCCCTCCCTCTCTCCCTCCCTCCCTCCCTCTCTCCCTCTCTCCCTCCCTCCCTCTCTCCCTCCCTCCCTTCTTCCCTCCCTCCCTCCCTCCCTCCCTCTCCTCCCTCCCTCCCTCCCTCCCTCTCTCCCTCCCTCCCTTCTTCCCTCACTCTCTCCCTCCCTCCCTCTCTCCCTCCCTCCCTCTCTCCCTCCCTCCCTCCCTCCCTTCTTCCCTCCCTCTCTCCCTGCCTCCCTCCCTCCCTCCCTCTCTCTTTTCTCCTCCCTCCCTCCCTCCTCCTCCCTCCCTCCTCCCTCCCACTCTGATTCTGAGCTGTTTTCTGAGGTATATGGAGCATTTCCACCCAGGACTCAAGTTGCATTTACATTTTGAACTTAAAATGGTGGCTTCATCTGTTTGGAGAAGGGACATGCCCTCCACTAAGGACCAAGAAAACCCATGTCCTGGTGAAAACACTTTCTCAGAGGTGGAAAATGTATGATACACTTGTTGTCTAAATTTCTTCCTCCAAACACCAACTGGCCTTTTCTTCTGTGCCTAGTGAATTAGTAACCCAGTAGGCTGAAGTTGAGTCACAGTGAGGATGGAGAAAATCGAGCTGTGGGAAGTGGTGATGGTGTGAGGGTTTTCCTAAGTCCTCGCCTTCAGCTTTGTAGAATAAAGTGTGTACCCTGTAATGTTTTCCTCTGTGAGTCTTGTTTCCCTCTGCATTGTTGCTTTGAAGAAGTTCACTTGACTTTGCATTTATACTTGAAGGACCCTTAAACATGAACTTCAATTTTAGGTTCTCAGACCTTACTGATTTAGGGCAAAGAGGGGAGTCTGTAACAATGTGTTCACAACACAGGCCTGAATAGAAAACAGAAAATACAAAACACAGGGTTAATGTGCTTGCAAGTACATTGTTTCTTGTGAGTCCCCACACTGTCATTTTCCCATACCTGGGCACTACCCTGTGAGTCCCCACACTGTCTTCTCATGCCTGGCCACCACCTTTTAGTGGTAAACCTTTATTTCTTCCCAGCACTTAGTGCTTCAGTGAGAACAGGGAGGCTGTTAGTTGGCTACAGAAGTCGGGGTTCTCCACTCAGCTGTGCTTCTTAGCATCGGGTTTTCTTACCACTTAAATGGAGTTTGAATCCTGTTTGTAAGATCACAGAAGTGCCTCATAGGACTCTATAGATTCCCAGCTCAAAAATCATGCAACTGAGGGTTTCTCCCCTGCACCAGTCTGCACCACAGCCTTGGATGTTTCCTATCTGCTGTCCTTTGGGGGTGTGTTAAAGCTGCAGAGCATCTTTGAAAACTGCACACATAGGGGAGCACACAAACTTGTATACTTAAGGAGGGGAACACCAATCCAGCTACTGTGTCTTTGGGGACATCAGAACTCCTGAACAACCTTATTCCTATATCATAACTCCACAAATACCTGGTTACCTAAAACAGCTTTGCACCAACTAAAGATTACACTCAGGGAACAGTCATTTTATCCAGTGCCAAGTGCTGTGCACAGCTTAGCAGGCTGTCATTTTCCACTTCCATTCATAATCCTACCTGGTGTGTGGACCAGGTCAAGGGGAATCTCTGGATTCATCGGGGCTATTTGTCTCTTATAATGATGCCCATGACATCAAGTGTAGAGCAGCTCCAGGCTCAGATGAGGCTCGGATTTGTCTAAAGGAGACACTAAAAAGATGCATGCAGCTGTTTTTGGATCTGCCCTGTAACCAGAAGGGTCCTGTGAGAGAAGGCTGAAAGCCATGGTTAAAACTGAGGTTCTAGGAATCTAGAGACTTAGCACTCATAACAGAAGCTAAGGATCTTCCCTAAAGGGAAGGGTTCTGGGGGAGGGACAGTAAGGTGACTCAGTGAGGTGGCACCTGAGTTCAAGCCGCAGGACACACAGGATGGAGAGAATTCCCTCAGGTTGTCCTCTGATCTCCACAGATCTGCCATGCAATGCACCCACATATACAAAACAAGATATAATTTTTTTAAAAGATTGCTGCATAAGGGACTAGAGCAATGACTCAAAAGTTAGAACTTGATCCTCTTGCAAAGAAACCTGGGCTCCCTTCCAACAACCACATAGTTATGGGGCATTCACCACAGATGACTACTCAGGCACAGCTTATAACCAGTTGAAAGTCTTTAGCTTTCTGGGACAGGTATTTGGGACCCAGATCTATCCCTGAGTGTCCAGAGCATGAGGTTTCTGGAGGCTGAAACCACATTCAGGCAGCCTGCTCAGGCTTTGGGGAGCAGGCTTTGCAGAAACAAGCAATTGGACAGAAACTTTAACAGATCAAGGAGGTTCTGCACAAGCAGACAGATAACCCAACACTAAGATAACTTAGCTGGGACATCCTGACCTTGGGCTCCTAGACTAGAGCTGGGTAATGTACATGGGATTCTCCATCAAGGAGACCAAATTCTAGTTAAAGCTGAAATGGTCTTAGCAAGAATACAAGATGAAGGAACCTCTGCACTGTCTGACCTGTTATGACAGGCACTCACACCAGCAGCAACTCAATTCTAGGGGACTCAACTCTGACTTCCTTACGTACAGACACACATGTGGTACACATATGTACATACAGATGCTCAACAATGCAAGTAAACAAATCGTTAAGATTTTTCTGGGGGAGAGAGGAACAGGCTGGAAATTGAACCCTCTGGGAATGACTATACACCACAAAGCAGTAGGAGTCTACTGTTAAGGTTTTTATTTTTAGCATCTGACCCCTCACAAAGTCAACAAAATAGCTATCCACTGTGTCAACTTGCCTCCTCCTGCCTCAGAACCCCTGCCTTGTTCTCTGGGATCCCACTAAGAATGCTCAGGAGAGGAAAAATTCACCCAGCAGCCAGATGGACTTCACTGACTATGATCTCACCAGGAATGGGCATGAGGATTCCTGAGAACCAGAGAAAGAGAAAGGGTTTTCTGTGGTCTTGGAAGCAGCTCTCTCTCTCTCTCTCTCTCTCTCTCTCTCTCTCTCTCTCTCTCTCTCTCTCTCTCTCTCTCTCTCTCTCTCTCTCGGGAAAACATTTACAAACAACAAATTTGTTCTTCCCTCAGCTTGCCGATGCATAGTTGAGAGCCAAAATGCCTGTAGACACTTCACTACCTTGCCGATGCCCAAAGCCAACAGAGCTGGTGGAGAACATAGACCCATAGTGGCTTGAGTCAGACACCAAAGCCCCTAGACTCTGGATTCTCACAGATGCTCCTGAGGCAACTTGATTTGGGCTGGTTCTCCATCCACTTCAACCCAGCACAGGGCAGGCTTACTCCCACAATGCACTAGGCTCTGTACATGTAATTTTCCACCACTTAGCAGGAATTCTATCTACAATGGGTTAAGTCAGAATCACAGATTTCAAGGAAGTAAGCTGGCTTTGTCCACAGCAACCTCAGTCTCCCTGAAAAGATGGATGGCCCTGTTGTATGACACTGGCCCTGGCAAGGTGTGAGCAAGCATCCACTCTCCCAGATAGAGAGCCAGCTCTGCAGGAGACCATCGAAGTTCAACTTGATGAACCGAATGGGTTTACTGGGCTCACTAACAGGGGCAGAAATGACTTGGAGACCAATGCTCACCCTAGCATAGGTGACAGTGCAGAAAGTGGAACCTGGAGCTCACAGAGCTGACCACCCAACAGGTGGGAGAGTTGTCTGTTCCAGGCTTGGAATATTGAGCATCTCTGGGGCAGCCTGGCTTCTCTGAGCATGTCTCCCAGCAGACCTGAACAGCTTACATAAACTTGGGCAGGGAGATACCTAATGGATCTGGTCAGATTCAGGGACTTTCTGCAACTTTTGTTGTCTACTTCTGGAGCTTAATGGGTGGAGCTTCCTGAGTTTTCCTCCAAGATGAGCTGTTATTTCTCTGGGAGAAAACTGCTCCCAGGCCCTAGGAGCAGTCTCCCCTTCTGCTAAGTGTTTTCAGGGTGTTACCCTTGCCGAGTCAATTGCTTTTACTACCAAGAGGCACTCTTTGGAGATAAGCAAGGCAGGCATAGAATCAAGTCCAAGCCCCTTGGCACAGTGTTCAAGGCTCCTGCCCACCCCCAAGCTTCTCTGCCACAAGTCTGCCCTGAGTGCACCACTCTCCCCACAGCACCCACCTTTGTGTCTGCTAGAGCCCTGCTATGATGACCTGCCTCCACCCCCAACCCATATCCTCTTCCACTTGGAAAATTCCTCCTCTGTTGCCCTCATCGCTCTGGCAATGACTCAGAATCTCTGGAGACAGAGCCTCACGGGAGCCTTGCCTCTAAAAAGCTCCCTAGAGTTTCTGGGCCCAGTCAGAGCTGGAAACAACAGTGTAAATACAACTCTCACAGGCTTCCTGCCATCAAAACCTCACCCTGGGCTCTGTTCTGTAGCCCACATACAGAAGCTGCATTCTATAACATGGAGTGGCATGGACCAAGATGGGGAAAGGTAGCCAGAAGAATCCAGAAGGAAAGAGCGGAAGGGACAGGCCCTGTCCTTGAGTCTGGCACTGGTCTGGCACCTCCAGGAAGAAAAGCTTTTGAAGCAGTTCATGGGAGTGCCCAAGAGGGAGTTTTGGTGTTCTGAACACCAGCCTAGAGGGACCACACTGGACACCAAGGAATACCTCCCCTGTGTTCCAAAGGCTACAAACTGGGGCAGGTCCAGGAGCTTCTCTGGCTACGGCAGTTGCCAAGACAGAGATCTCACAAAGAGTTTTGAATAATAGAATGAACAGAAGGTACCACCTGTAGAAAGCTGGTAGAGGCAGACACCACAGGAGATGTCTCTATGACAACACACCTTATTCACTTCCTACTCTGTCAAGGCCAAGTCTCCTCCTAATGACAGTACACAGAATCAGGGAGGCAAAACTCACATGCTCTTAGGAGAGATACAACTCATTTGACAGCAGGCTCAGAACATTCAGCAGGAATATATTTTTGTGCCCTACATTCACAACAGCATTGTACACAACAGTCAAAAGGTGGAATAATCCAACCACCCATGGTGGATGAATGGACAAATAAGATGACATATGTACATACGACAGAATAGTATTCACCCATCATTGTAGACCAAAGGTTGCTTTTAAACGCATAATTTTAAGCAAAATAAGCCAAAAAGCAGACTAAATATTGCATGACTCCTCTTAGGTGAGGTGTGCAGAATAGGCAAATTTACTGAGACTGAAAGAAAAATAGAGATTTCCCAGGGTGATGTAAAATGAGATGAGGGGACTTATTATTTAATAATAAGCACTTAGAAGCAAGGGGTAATAGTGCACACCTTTAATCTCAGCACGTGGGAAGCAGAGGCAGGTAAATCACTTCGAGTTTGAGGTCAGCCTGGTCTTCAGGACTAGTTCTAGGTCAGCCAGGACTACACAGTGAAACCCTGTCTTGAAAAAAAAAAACAATATTATTATAATTCATTATTATTAAGCATTTAGGTTGAGGGCTATAAAAGTGTTTGCAATGGGCTGGAGAGACATGGAGGACCCAGGTTAGATTCCCAGCATCTGAGTGTCTAAAACCCAGTTCCAAAAGTTAGATTTCCTTTCTCTCACCTGCTCAGACACTACACACAGGGTGCATATATATATACACACACAGGCAAACATGCTTACACATAAAACTAAAAACCTTTTAAAAATGTTTTTAAAGTTTGGGTACAGGTAGTAGTTACAGCTTATATCACATTATGTATCTGTGTAATATCACTGAATTGTGTGTCTCAGGCTGATTAAAATTACTCTGTCAAACACAGCTTACTATCCAAAAAAAAATAAAAATAAACAAAAACCAAAGACCTGGACTTCGTGGCACATGCCTAGAATCTTAGTCTGAGGAAGGCTAAGGAGATTTGTAATTCAAATAAAACCTGGACAACATAGTGAGACCCTTTCTCAAAGTAAAATAGAACAGGGTTCAGGGAGGGGGAGGTGAAGCTGCTCAAAGGGTAAAGGCAGCTACAGCTCAAGCCTGGTGACCTGAGTTCCATCCTGAGAACCCACATATTGTAGGCGAGAAAGAATACCTCAAAGTTATCCTCTGACACACACATACACACATACAGAGAGAGGGAGGGAAAGAGAATGGGTTGGGAGCGTAGGGAGTGTAGCATTTGTCTAACTTGCACAGGATCTGGGATTCAATACTGAAAAATGAAACAAAAACAGACCATACCATGGAATTAAAACAAAACAAACCCTGCAGGACTAAACGGTGAGCAGGACACTTCCGTCCAGCCTCTTTCTTCCCTGCCCTCTCCTGGTCAGCCTGACTCTGGGTTGCCAGCTTCCCATTTTTGGTTTGTTTTTATCTACTAGACACGAGCCAGGGTCATGTGGGAAAAGGTGGCCTGTATTGGGTGGCCTGTAGGGAAGTCTGTGGAGACATTTTCCTGACTGATTGATGGGGGAGGGCCCAGCCCATTACAAGTGGTGCCTGGGTTGTATAAATGAGCCTTTGGGAGCAAGCTGGTAAGCAGCACCTTCCTTGGCCTCTTCTGTTCCTGCCTTCAGGTTCCTGCCTCGAGCCGGTCCTGACTCCATGACAGACTATAAACTAGAAGTGAAAGAAGCCACTTCCTCCCACATTGCTTTTGGTCAGTGTTTTTATGACAATAGAAGCAAACCAGGCCACTCCCCACTAGTGTGCCCTCAGCTTCTCAAGGTCCAAGGTGCACACACAGGTGGGTGAAGTTCATCTGCTGGCTCACAGCCCACGAGCACCTACCTGGGCACCTCAGAATCAGCAGGGTTAGGAGCAGGTTCAGAGACTATGACTGTGAGGTGGGTAGGGCCATGGAATGAGAAAAACAGTGACACACACACACCGTGGGAGAACACACTTCAAAAGGCTTTATTGAATTTAATTTCCAAAGCATGGATACTTGAGGCAATTTTGTAAAGACCCCGACTTTTCCCAGGGCTGGTTTTGGCTACTGTAAAAAAAAAACAAACAAACACACACACATACACTCAACATAGTTTTCCAGCTTGCCATATGATCTCTTTGGGAGGTGGACAATTCTCAAAGGCACTGACTGGTGACATTGGTGGCTCTGGTCCTTTTCTCAGGCAGACAGCTCAGCCAAGGCCCTGTCCAAGGGATCCACCGACCAGTAGTTGTCATCCCAGCCGAGGAACCAGCCCACAAAGGACGGAGGCTCAAAGCCCTGCTTCACGACAGTGATGGGGGTCCGCCTGTCCCGATTAGCGGGGTCTGTCTCGATGTACCGCTTAGCTGCAGACACACATGGAAAAGAAACCCAAGGACTCTTAGTGTCTCCTCTTCAGACTGTGGTCTCAGGCCTACTGACCACCACCATGCAAAGACCTTACGTGGACTGCCCCAACACAGGAAGGATGGGGACTTCCACCTAAATTCCTGCTTCACAAAGTTCCCTGCCCATCCCTAGTGTATCATTTTCCCCTGGTGGTGACGATATTAAATAAAGAAACTAGTCTTGGAGTTCACCCTCTAGATTAGCTACCAAGATTCTGCTTTCCCACATAGGGACCTTAACAAGGGAATCCCTGGGCATGCTGGGAATTGGACATGGGCTGGCCTCTGTCCCTTCCTTCCCCCAGAAAATCCTTAGGCATTCCAAAGGGACACATTTATCTCTTCACACCTGCCATAGCTTAGACCTGGAATGTCCCTCAAAGCCTTGGTCCTCAGCTAGGGGCAGTGAGAACTCTAAGAGGTGGTGTCCTCTGCTCCTTGAGGCATGCCCTTGAGGGTGACATGACACCCCACCCTTTCATCTCCCTCTCCAAGTCCCGGTGGCCTTACTCTGTACACACCCCCACCTCAACGACAGGCTCAAAGTCACCACAGTCAACAGACCTGGGCTGAAACTTTCAAAATAAACCTTCATTATGAACTGACTGTCTCGGGTAGTCACAAAAAGCCACAGGAACAACAACCCAAGCAGGGCTCCAGAAGGTCAGAATATGAGCACAAAGTCCCCATCCCCATGGATGCTAACTTCTAGAACAGCACCAGAAGCTGCTCCCACCTACCCACAGCCAGAGACCCCACCCACAGCCAGAGCCTTGGGCCCTCACCAGAGGTCAAGGCTTCGGTCTTTTCCTCTTCCTGTGAGTCCTTTCCAACCCAGACAAAGACCTGGAGGTGAGAGGTGAAACGAAAATCACATGAGAGGCACTAGTGACAGTCACTGCCAGATAAAGAACAAGGGTGCAGGTGACCTAGGTGTCAGAAAAAGACACCACTCCCCCACAACCAACAGCCTTTACACAGCAACTGGAAAGGTATGAGGCACAGGCTGCAAAGCAGTGGCCTGAAAACATGTTTGCCATTAACGTACATCGGTCTAGAATAGCACTGTGTTTGAATGTATGATAGCATAAGAGTCTGGGTTTCCAACTTCCCCTAAATCAAAAGTGTTGGGGGATATTTGGTCACACTGAGAACTCTAAGTTAGCATTTGCATTACTGAAATAAAATTGACCTTGGGTCAGGAGGCTGAGTCACCAACTAGTTGACAGAAAGTAACAGAGTTTCAGAGGGTATCTGGAAGAGAGAGACAAATGTAGGAGGGAGGGATTTTGAGAGGCACAGCTTTTTTTGCTTTGGCAGAGCACAAAGACGGGCTTTCCGGGAGAGGCCAGCAAGGAGAGAAGATTAGCTAGTTGCTACCTAACCTCTCTAAGCTGGCAGATTTTTTACCCCAGCCTTTGAACCTCAAGTCTTATTTATAAATAGGAAGATAGAGATTTGGTTAAAGCTACTTCTACCTGGGGGAACAGATTCCCACCAGGCTGCCAGAGAAGCAGGACAATGGTTGCAATTGCTGGCTGAAATAGGTGTAGATTAAGGCACTGCCACTGTGTTAAAGATAAAACAACACAGAGGGATCTGGAAACTGGGATGAAGCTGAGAGGTGGGCCCCTTTGGTGGGCAGGTCCAATTTGCTGCAGGCCACACACCATCCCCATCCTGCTTCACTCACCCCAGCCTGCTTCACTCATAATCATTGCAATGTAAGGTTAGAGTTGGAAAACCCAAATGGGTAGACAGATGTTTGTACTCATCCAACAAATGCATGCTAAAGGCTACCCATCTCTGCATCTTAACTAATACATGTCTAGAACATGTTTGAAAAAGCCACGTCACTGTGAGCCTTATTATAACAAGTTTAGTCATAAGGTCATAAAAACCTACTTTGCTCATTTTTACAAACCATCTATTTTTTAAATCATGTGTGTGTGTGTGTGTGTGTGTGTGTGCGTGTGTGTGCATATTTGTGCCATAGTGCACATGTGGAGCTCAAAGGGCAACCTTGGATGTGGGCCTTACTCTTTGTTTGAGGTCAGATATTTTTGTTGTCCATAGTGTTGTAACCAGACCAGCTGGCCTGTGAGCTTCTGATGCGCCTGTCTGAGCCTGTCTGATGGCCATGTTGCCTCAGGAACTTGGGATTGAGGACACATCTGATCACTCTCAGCTTTTCCTTGAGTTCAGGTCCTTATGCTTGTGTGGCAGGTGCCTTACCTACTGGGACATCTCCTCAGTTCTGCCATCTATTTTTAAGCATCTTTCAAGATAATCACATTCAAGAGCAATTGCCATTTATCAATGACAATGTATTTTGTCAAATGCCTTAGACAAGAAAACTCCAGGCTTGACAACGTATTTACAAACGTGCTCCTAACAGAACTGGAAAACCCTGAGTCAGGGCTGGCTCTGAGCCCATTTGGCTTGTCTCGGGATTCCCAGCACTTAACATTTTGCCTGGAAGATGATGATGCTAAGGAACACTGGCCAAGGGACTGTCAAGGAGATGCAGGTGAGGTCACCAATGGCTCAGTCAAGGATGGCAGCCAGATGGCTCAAGCTATAACACTGATCCTCCCACTGAGCTGCCCAAAGCTGCCCCAGGGAAGAAAGACAGGCTTGGGCCTTTGTGCCCAGGCATTCTACAGCCTGGAGGATGCTTGGAGCAGGCACTTGATAGGAGTTATTGAGCTGATGTTCCCATGGGAACAGACCCAGAGGGGGCAGAAGAGACCAACTTGATGCAATATTTCATTCCCAGCATTTCCACAGAGCACTGTTCATATGCGCAACTGATACTGGGTGAATGAATGAATGAGTGAATGAGTGAATGAGTGAATGAGTGAATGTCATCCTAACAGAAGACATGAGTGAGCCCAGAGCTGGGGAGTGACAAGCCTTAATGCTCTGGGAAGCTTATACCTGCACATGACACACTGCTAAGCTCAGCTTTCTTTACACAGACTTAAAGTCAGAATCCACACTCCCCTGAGGCTACGGAGAGAAGGGGACAATGCAGGTTTATGTAACCTGGGTTTCTATGGTGCTTTACAGTTTCCAATGGCCATGCACCTACCAGGCATAACCCACTGCTTCCATCTAATATCTGAGGGGATGGCGGCTCAGAGAGAAGGGCCATTCAGAGCTTCCCTGGAAACACCTCTCCCTCTCCCTTCGCCTTCTCCTTCTCTCCTTCACTCACCTGGTCCCAGGTGTCCAGGAGCATGACATCATCTGTAGCGAGGTCTTCCTGCATAAGTTCACCGGGAACCTCTTCGATCTGAGAAGGGTCAGAGGAGGTCAAGGAAGAAGCATCAGCACCCAGGATGAGTAAACAGAACTGGCCTTGCCTTCAGGGCCCTTGCCCTGCACTGAGCCATCAGACTGTGTCTCCAAGCTCTGAGGTTCACTGAACCCCCAAACCCGCCTAATTCCCTAGGCACAAGCAGAGGTGTCACCTCCAGACTCACCACAAAGCGCCCAATCCTGTTGGAGCAGGCAAAGAGGCGAGGAGGATGGGCGTCCATCTTCTTGTCCTTCAGTCTTGGGGATGTACGGTAGACAGTCTTCCCGCCTAGAGCCTCCCAGAAGCCATCTATGAGGAGAGAACACATCAGTTGACAAGGGAAACCATGGCCCACAAGCACATCTCACCAGACCCCAGATCCATCTGGCTACTCTCCACTTTAAGATTCCCAGGGGCTCAAGATAGAAGGGAATGGAAAAACCCAGAGAGGGCAAGCTGGCTTAAGACACATGGCAGAGACAATAGCCCTGCAGGATGGGCTAATTTTCTCCACCCAGCACATAGAGGCCCAGACATAGCAATTCACCTAATTCACACAGCCTGGAAATAGGAAAGCCAGGATACAAATCTTTTCTAATCCATTTTTCATTCTTTCTACAATACTTGCTCTGTCTGCCATTTCCTCATGTCCACTCACTCCCATTAGTCACATTTCAAGTATTTAAAAGCCATAGTGAGCATCAGCCACCAACCTGGGGCTAGGAGGCACAGAACATCTATCCTAATAGCAGTTTCTCCTGGGCAGAGAGGCTGCAGACCAAGCTACCCTTCACTGCTTTCATGGGACACCAAGAAAAAGGGGGTGGGTTCTGAGTAGCTACAGAAAAGACGGTGAGGGCTGATGCCTTCCTCTCTGTAGTTCTAAAGGTGAGGAGAACCCCTCTGACATTATCACCCCTGTCATCATCTCCTGAGGACCTCTTGGACTGTCCATGCCAAGTTCTCCTTCCTTCAGTGTCTGGGGATTACCCTGTCATTGGCCATCATGCTCATTTAATCCTCCTGCTCCCTTTTAACACACTCGAGGGTGAAGGCACCAGAGAAGGGCGTGGAGGGAAGTGGCATGGCCCCAGCTCTCACCTGGCTCACTGCCTTCCTCCACCTGCACAGGCTGGGCTCGCAGCACCCTCAGCAGCTCCTGAGCCCCTATCTTCTCTGCCTCGCTGGCTCCGGCACCCACCCACAGGTAGGCAGCTGAGGGGGTTTTCAGCACAAAGGCATCATTGGAGTTCAGAGCACCAGCCTTCGGCATCACCTGGAGGCGGGTGGGGCAGGCAGGCAGTACTCAATCAGGAACAAGGAAACACAACTCAGCCCTCCTGACAGCCCAGGGACCCTGCAGCAGACAGACTTCTTCCCCTCAGACACTGAGAGCTCAGGCTAACACCCACACTTCTTGGATGCATTGTGATGAGTAAGAATGATCTGGAATTTGGGGCTGCGTTAACAGAAGGTGGTAACAATGTGACTCTCCACAGTGCAGAGACCATTATGGTCAACTACAGTGGAATCATAAACGCGGTCCAGGCTGCATAGCATGAGTTACAGTGAGCTGCCTGGCAGGAAGTATGTAAGGAACCCTGGTAGAGCATGGGGCTGCCAGGGCAGGATGCCCTGGAAATCTGCTCCTTCATCCCACCCAGACCCATCAACCCTGAGCTTCTGGAAGTCTACTCAGTGGGCCTAGAAGACATCAGGAGGGCAATCCTGCCCACGTTCTGGGACCTGGTGGTACCTCAACGGCCCTGGTGGCTCCAGAGCTGCTGGCTCGGACTTGGAAGAGGCGGGTGCTGGCAGGGGTTGTCTGGCCACCATCTCGGGAGGTGCCACCCTTGTAGATGATCATGGGCTTCCCGCCAAACAAGCTCATGAGATGCGCGGGTTCCTTGCCTTGGACCACTCGGCTCTGGCAATGAGAGAAGAAAATTGGCTTTGGTTCCTTTCCTTTATAATAATTTACTTATTTTATATACATCAGTGTTTTGTCTGCATGTGTATATGTTGAGAGTGTTGGGGTCCCTGGAACTAGAGTTACAGACAGTTGTGAGCTGCCTTGTGGGTGCTGGGAATTGAACCCAGGACCTCTGGAAGAGCAACAAGTGCTCTCAATTGCTGAGCCATCTCTCCAACCCCAAAAGTCAGCTTTTCTATGTGGTTCTGGGCTGTTCCTCCCAAAAAGGCTACCACACCTGACAATGGCAACACTGTGACTTGGCAGCATCAGCGCACTGAGTATGGCCAGCTGGAGATGATGTCACTGCCAAGGTCCCTGGACGCTGTCTTGTCCCCCCCCCCACCTATGTGAAGTCTTGCCCTGCAGCCCTGAATCTGGTCCAAGAACCAGGGAAGCCCAAGTTTGCAAATATGGCCTTAAAAGGAAGGACAGATTGCTTGGGTACATTCTTTCAGAATACTGATGTCAGTCCTAGACAAGTGAGAGGGTGGAGGGATACAAAAGGCCTTCCAGAGCTGGAGGCACTGCTGTACCCCATACAGACCCAACCTCCCAACTCTCCCCCATCCCTAGCCTGCCTTCTTACTTAGGTCTAAACATAGCACATGGGCTTCCTTGTCCTAAATGTGTCCTGCAGGAGCCAACTGTATCACCCCTGCTGCACAGCCAAGGGAAGGTATGGAGATAATACCCAGCAAAGGCAGTATCTATATATCTGGATGCAGACATTAAGCCTAGTACATAGAAAACCTTGCATAAATATTTGTTATCTGGCTAGGTACATAGACAGATGAATGAGTGGGTGGGTGCATGGATGGATGGATGGATGGATGGATGGATGGATGGATGGATGGATGGATGGACGGACAGATAGATGATGAGTAGGCAGATCTGTAGATGAGTGGATGAATAATTAGGAAGGTAAGTGAGCAGACAGACCAAGCCCTGGCTGAAGCCCTAAGAGGCACTGTTCTGGCTTACCTGAACAGGAGTTCCTCCCAGCTCCTCATCCAGCTGGGCAGTCAAGATAGCAGATGCAGCGACCTCATCTTGGGTAGACTGGGCACCTTGCCTAGAAGAGGGAGAGAGACTAAGCACTAGTTTGTGTTGAGCCCTGGGTCTCTTCCTTGCCCTGAGCTCCAGTAACCCATGAGCCTCCTTGCTATAGGGATGGAACTGGGATGGAGAAGAACGGGGACTGTGGGAGAACCAGACAACAGCCTCACCAACCTGCCCATCCCTCAGCAGACTCTTCTTATTTAGGTCCTAGTATAATAGGTAGATTTCCTTGACCTAAATGTGTCTGTGGAGAATTCCCTGGGTCATCCCCTGATGGACAGCCGTGAGAGAGTACTGAGACTCAAAAGCAAAATGTACAAAAGTGGTCAGGCATGTATACAAAACCCCTGTATACAAAAACAGGTCAGAAACAGTAGTTGTGACACATGTGCCATCTGTAGTGAAAGACACCAGACATATCCTCATGTAAATATGAGACGTGTAAAAGACTGTCTGGATGTTCAAGGAAAGATGTATGGTAACTACCCTAAGAGGGAGGGTTAGGGAGACTCAAGGTCCCCTGCCTCCATTTTTTGCCAAGGCTGGGCCTTGCATGATTATACCTGGCATATATAGTAAGTCAAAAAGCCTTCTTAAGAATTTTTTATCAGCCAGGTGTGGTGGCTCACATCTTTAATCCCAGGATTTAGGAGGAAGCAGGTGGATCTTTGAATTCAAGGCCAGACTGGCCTACAGAGTGAGCTCCAGGCAACAGGGTTACATAGAAAAACCCTGTCTCAGCTACTTGGGAGGTTGAGGCAGGATGATTGCAAGTTCAAGGCCAGCATGGGCAAATTATTGAGACTCTGCCTCAAAATAAAAAACAAAAAGGGTGCCGGGCTTATAGATCAGTGGTAGTGGCTTGCCTAGTATGTCCAAGATCTGGGCTCAATCTCCATCATCCTCCATGCCCCCCCCAACAGTATGTGTATTATCTAGTTTGTAAATGCAGCTGCTTTAAAAGTATGGGGTTGAGATACATGATACATGAGCATCCCTCTTCAGGGGTTTATGGTCATCAAGGAAAAGGGCAGGCTGTGTCACAGGCCCCAGAGGACTGAAGGGACACAAGGAAGAAACACCATGTGGGATCCTAGGCTCTAGAGATGTCCCATAGGGTCTTGGTTAGAGCCTGGGCCAGAAAAGACACAGGAATGGAGAGATGGTGATACTGGAGTGGATGCAGACAAGTGCCCAGCCCTGAATCTGCCTGGCCCACAGCTGCTAGGGCTGTGAAGTGAAGCAGGCAGGGCAGCTCACGTATGAGAATTGGCCAGATAACTGAACTTTTATTTCTGTAACTTTTCAGTGGGTCTATGATTATTTCAAAATGAAAACTTTAACATAGAAAAAAATCAACAACTATTAGATACGAGTCTGAAACGTCTAGCAATATGGACACCATTCTCTTCCTTCTTTCCTTCCTATCTTCCTTCCTTCCTTTCTTCCTTCCTTCCTTCTTTCCTTCCTGATGGGAGATGTCATTCTGTAAATATGTTTCTCTTATTGGTTAATGAATAAAGTCCTGTTGGCCAATAGGAAAACAAGCTAGGCAGGACTAGAAGACAAGGAGGATTCCAGGAGAGGTCCCGGAAATTCAAAATGTAAGACCAAGAGAGCAGAGGTCCCGACTCTTTCTCTGGTAAGGCAAGACCACATGAAAATGCTTAGATTAATAGAAATGGGTTAATATGTAAGACAGAGCTAGCCAATAAAAAATGCTAGTAACAGGCCAATAGCTTTATATCTAATATAACATCTCTGTGTGTTATTTGGGGCTGACATGGCTGTGGGACGAGGCTGGCAGGAAAACTACTTGTAACATCTTTCTTCCTTCCTTCCTCCCTCCCTCCCTCCCTCCCTCCTTCTCTCCCTCCCTCCCTTCTTTCCTTCCAACATGGTTTCACTGTATAGCCCTGGCTGTACTGGAACTCGATCTGTAGACCAGGCTGGCTGGCCTTGAGGCATGGATATCCACCTGCCTCTGCCTCCTGGTTGCTGGTATTAACAGTATAAGCTGCTGCCATTTTCTTAATGTTTGTTTTTCAGTACGAGGGGAGAGACACAGAGCTACCTGCATCTATGAAAGTGTTCTGCTACTCCTGACTACAAATGCAAATTTTAAGTCTAATAAAATACCATTTTATAAACTGTCAGACCAAAATCCATGAGTTTAACAACATAGTCTGCTGAGGTGGAGCCAGGTAAACAGGGACTCTTACATGTAGCTAGCAAGAATACAGGAATTTGAAACCTATCAAAACGACAGGTCCAGTCAGTTGACTCTGATCTGGCAATCTGTCTCTGGGAACTCACCATAGAGAGACGTCTCTAAACATCTGACTGTTTGCTAACAGTTATTAATCTTGATGGTGCTGGTAAGAGCAGGTGACTAGCATACAAGTATGCATGGGTGTGGGGAACTTGTTGATAAATGGCAGTATAGCAACCCAAAGGCATGGTACAGTTGGTAGACATGCACACCTACATCAGGAGGCTGTCAGTTTCCAAGAAGGCTGTAAAAGGCAAGCCATATCCTTCCAGTAATTATGCAAAAAAAGATAAATAAAAACTGCCAAACTGGTGACTGAGCCAACAGGGGCACTGGTAGGATGAAATGACACCTTTGGACTCTGCCTTGGGTTTGGAATAATGTTATATATGCTCTGTTTTAAAAACAATTATTTAAATAATTATTGTAATTAACATATATAATAATACTACATATTTATGTACTACAGAATAATCTGTAATTGCTACAATGAAAGCCTCTGAAAGGATAAACCGGTGTTAGGATCTGGCATTGACAAGGGTTGCTGGGTTGGTGTGTCTCTGTCCCTAAGATGGGCATGTCTAAGCTTGATGGCAAGCTTAGAGTTGTGACTCTGAGTGAGAATGGGCCCCAGCCGGGTGTGGCTGTCGGAACTCAGGCCTCTCTAATCCAGATTCCCTCAACTCACTCTCTTCCTCTCATCACCATATTCAGATACAGTCAGAGCCACACACTCCCACTGACACCGAGCAGACAGACCAGGTCCCTTACCAGTTGTAGATGATCTGTCCCTGGCGGCCACCATGGCGATAGTTGTACAGAATGATGTAGCTGTCACCTCCATAGAACTGCCCGTATGTGGCAGGGTCCACTGGTACCTTGTTGGAGCCTTCAATTCTCCAGATCTGCAGGGGTAGAGTTGGGGTCAGACACCGTAGTGTGCCTCTGTCACCTCAGGCTAGCTGGAGACCCCAGCATAGTGGATAGTGTAGATAACAGGACAAGCTTTTCACAGGTGCATGGTGCCATTCAGGTCCAAGCAAAGTTAAATAATTTGCCTCACTCACAGCTGTTGAGAGGCATGGCGGGACCAGGATCCCAGGGTTCCTGTTCTTCTCACCATATTTTGGCTAGCCCCGTGCTTCCCTGAGAGGCCCCTCAAGATAGCACTAGATTAGAAGGCTGAGCCAGGCCTGAGTCAAACCTAAGCCCCAGCCCTTGAGAAGTCGTGTAATTTCACACAATGTCACATCTCAGAGCCTCAGTTTCCACACCTGAAACATGACTGCGGTGACAATAGTTAAGGCAGGTCCTTGAAGCCTTAAATTCCAGTCATGAAGATGGCATGATGTCCTGTGCCACAAGCTGGATGTCAGCTGTTAGCAATAGGACTGTCATTACATCTCCAACATTTCCACTCTCCCCATAGTTACAGAATCACTAGGATAGTTGAGTGACCTCAGAATGACCCCTACAGGCAGTCTCTGCAGAGATCCAGTGACAGGACCTTAGTCATCAAGAGACCCTGCAGTGACACCTGGTGGTAAAGTAGAGACTCTGATCAACCCCACTTTACAAGTGAGCAAGTGAGGCTCAGAGAGGTTGACTCCGCCAGGCTCAACTCGTCCACTAAATACTTTCTCCGCCTCCTCCCCGCAACCCAGAGCAACAAAAGAATAATACCCAGGACAGTAATGATGCCATACAAAGATGACCCTCTATCTAGTATGCCTCTTAGAAAAACAATGGACGGCGGCCTGAACCGAACTCCGGGTCCTAAACATCTCTGAAGACACCTCCACCTGCACCAGTCACAGGTACCTCATCGTCTCTCCCCTAAACCATCACTACCACCCCTCTCAGATGTTTCAGCTTTACGTGTCTGCCTCCTACCTATTCTTACGCTGTTTCTAAAGCACAGGACCAAATCTGTCATACACCCACGAAAAAGACAAGACAAAAAGAAAACCCAAAATACTTGAATATTGCCACACCCCATGAATGGCATCAGCACCAAATTTCAGTAAGCCCTGTCCGCCTCAAACAGTGGGTCACACCTGGGATGTGCCCCCTATATCCACCCCAGCAGTAAATCCTAACTACTGTGATATCCATCCCCAGTCACCCCATCCCCATTGTTCTTCCTGTGTTCCCACGAAATCTTCCTTTCAGCTCTGGGAACAACAGATTTCAAGATTCTTTTGTGGCTGTGGTCACCCTCGCCCCTCCCATCCAAGCACTCCTAGGGAAAAGGATGGGGTAGGGAACCTGGCAAAGAGCCTGGCACATAGTAGGTACTCAGGGTTTGGTTGCCAGCAAACAAACAAAAAAGGCTCTCACCCACAATAACTGTGTTGGAGAACATAAAAGAAGCATCCTCAGGGAAGCAGAGGGTGAGGACATGAGGCATGGGTGTCTGGGAGGAAGGGAGACTGGAGAAGGGAGGCATCCAGCCAAAGCTGGCCCAGGCACAGCAATACTGTAACAAGCACCCAGAAGCTGCTTTTGTTAAAAAGCACTGGCTCCTGCCTGTGACCAGGGGCAACAGAAGCCATAAGGACGTCTAGACTTCCGTTTGGCTAGGGTCTCCCTTATTCTTGAGTCGCTTGCTCAGCTCTGCTTGTTACTCCCTCAAGGGTATCTTGCTGACCTATCTCACCTGCCTTTGAGGCTGAAGGCAGAGATGATCACTGCCCGGGACTATGTCACTGCAAGAACAGCTTTTTCACCCACCTGAGATGATGCTGATTATTCAAGGAGGAGGGGCAGCACCCTGGAGTCTAACTGGCCTTAAAAGTAGAGGCCTCCTTGCAAACCCGATCTGAGGTGAGTAAACAGGCCACAATTTGACCAGGGTTGCTTATTTACACACACCTCCAGCCCCAGCTCTCCCTCTATTTAAACGTAAAGCTCATGTCCATGCTGTGAAGATGGACTTGGG
Organism: Cricetiscus sungorus; assembly: GCA_030556225.1. NCBI lineage: Eukaryota > Metazoa > Chordata > Mammalia > Rodentia > Cricetidae > Cricetiscus > Cricetiscus sungorus. The sequence continues at coordinate 6,352,572 of JANBXA010000132.1, forward strand.
GATCATGAGGGCCCTTTTCTAGTTATCAATGTGGTTACATTGATAAAATCTCCATCTGCCCCTTACCATCCTTCAACTGGTGTAACAGGACAGGTGACTAAGGAATTCCAGGCCTGTGGAATCTGGCAGAGCCAGGCTTTTACTCTAAAACTGTGGTTCCAATACCTGTTTCTGGCCGGTGCCGTCATCATCCATGCCATGCTGGGCGGCCATGGCGGTGGAGGTGTGCAGTGTTGCAGCATCGAAAGGCACCCGCTCCACATTGGCAATGTGGCTGGAGAGGTAGGCCAGGCCAGGGCCGTCTGTCTGGTCTGGGTCCCTCCAGTTCTTAAAGAACTGTTTGAACAGTGGGGTCTCACCACCCTCTGGGAGGACTGAGACCTAGGAAGGGAGGAGAGAAGGATGTGGCAAGGCTGCCTAGCATGGCTCTTAGGGCGCCTCAAGTGTCCATCCAGTCCCCAAAAGGGTGGGGGCGCCTCCATCCCTTACCACCACTGAACCTGCCTCTCCTGGTCTCAGACCCTCACCTGGGTCTGCCTGGGGTACTCCATCTTCGTGATGAAGTCAGAGGCTGTTTTGAGGGCAGCCTTGCGCTCCTCCGTGTTGGCCTGCTTGCCTACCGGAAGTCAAAAGAATGATGCAAGGTCAGCAGCTGTGGTGGTCTGAATGAAACTGGTCCCCATGGGCTCATAGGGAGGCATGGCCTTGTTGGAGTAGGTGTGGCTTTGTTGGAGGAAGTGTGTCACTGGGGGTAAGCTTTGAGGTTTCTGATGCTCAAGCCAGGCCCAGTGTCATTCTCTCTTCCTAATGCCTGCAGATCAGGATGTAGAACTCTTAGCTGTCTCTCCAGCACCATTAGGCCTGCATGCTGCCATGATTCCTGCCATGATGATAATGGACTAAATCTCTGAACTGTAAGCCAGCCCCAATTAAATGTTTCTATAAAATAGTTGTTGTGGTCATGGCATCTCATCACAGCAATAGAAACCCTTAAGACAATAGCTCGGAGGTCCCAAGGAAGGGGCAGTCAACCTACCGCCCCACTCTCCGTAAACTTAGACCATAGCTAGGGAGGACTACCCCTAAGAGCTGAGGGCTTCTAGTTCCCCCTCTGAGGCCCTGGCCAATAACTGCAACCATGACAACCACTGTGGTCCACTTACTGAACATATATTTTGTACCATAACTGCACAGAGATTATTTCATTTAATCCATAGGACAGCCTTAAATCATAGAGGTGTTGTTTCCCCCTCATATATAAGGAAACGGGCCTCTCAGAGTGGTCACATGAAGTTGGCCCGCTGCTCCCTATCAAGGCAGCACTTGATAGGGAGTCTCCTTTCAAGGTAACATGCTCCCCCCTCCACACAGCAGGGCCTCTGCTCCAGCCCTCCAGACCCTCGAGGAATCAGGTGAGGCCCTGGCCAGTCCATGCCCAGATCCCTCAGGGGCAGCCAGCCCAGGCTCAGGGAGCCTCTCGAGTTCTTGCTGTCTCCACCTGCCGCCTCCCTCCCGCTTCCCAGCACCAGTCTCAATGCATCTGAGGAAGGGGTTGGGGAAACAACCAGGCCCAAGAGACTCACAGGAGACACTCCATCCACAGAGATTTCCCATCCCCAGCGGAGAGCAAGCCTCACAATAACATACTGCTTACCTTTCAGCACACTGGGCCCAGGAGTTTTGGACCCACAAAGCTACACCTTTTAAAGATACATAAATTTTACATGGTATCTATTAACTTCTCAAAGACTGACCCTGTCACACACTTGGCAAACATTCATCTGGGCCTAAACTGGAACTCAGGCTCAGCTAACTGCAAAGCCAGACATTAGCTTAGGATCCTGATTGTTCTGTACTGTCCCAGCTGCCACCGGCCAGCACTGTTGTCCCTGGGGCTGAGATCCTGGAAGCCTCTGAAGACCAATGGAACCTGGGCGCCTGTCCAGTACCTTTCCAGACAAAGATTTTCCCATCTCGGCCATGATCCAGGATGAAGCAGTCCTCAGATCTCAAGGCACCCTGGGCGAATGGGTTCTCATCAGCCACGAGAGAGACTGACATACTGCCTGCACCGTTGGAGACCTGTGGGGTGAGAGGGCAGTACCATGTGAACACTCGAGGCAGCCAGCGGGGCAGACCAATGCCCAGGCCCATCCAGCTCTGCAGCACAGTCAAGGCTGTAAGCTAGCATGTGACATGGATGCCACACCTGTAATAGGAAGGTGGGTAAACGGAGGCAAGGCGTGTAGCTCTCTGCTTGCCCGGTATGCACAAAGCCTGGGGTTCTAGTCCCCCAGAACTACACACACCAGATGTGGTGGTGCACACTTGCAATCCTAGAACTCAGGAGGTAGAGGCAGGAAGGTCAGGCAGACATTCAAGGTCATCCTCAGTGAGTTCAAGGCCAGCTGGGATACACAAGACCTTGTCCCAGTAAAAGTGTAGAGTGTCAGATAAGTTGTAGAGTTTGCTGAAATGCTTTTGAAATCATGAATTAGGGATAAGAAAAATGACAAGAGCTAAACACAATGGGCCACTCTTGACTGTGCTTGAACGAACTTGGAAAATCAGAACAACGCCTCTAATAGGTTGACAGCACTGGCCCCATTTCAGTTCGATGACAAGTATGCCTGCTTACATTAGGATGCGAAGGAAAAGCAGGAGGAGGGTATACAGACTATCTCTGCAATGTTCCTTTAAATCTAAGACATTCTAGAATAGAGTTCTTTAAAAACAAGATGTCCACTAGTCACATTTCACAAGATTGGCTGAGTAAGCAGAGACTACTGAGTCCCTGGAGAAGGAGAGTTGGGAGCTGGGGATTGCCACACAGCAAAGTCCATGAGCCTCATCCCATGGGCTAAAATGACAGGGAAGGGGCAAAGGCTGGCAGCAGTCTGATGATGTGCACATGCCAAGGCCCTGGGATGGGCCCCAGCACCGAAAAATACATCCAAAGACTCACAGGAAGATATCAGAAATGTTAGCCATGACCTTCACCCTAGCCCAGTCATAAAATGCTTTCTCATCCCCCTCTCCCTGCCTAGGCTCCCAGAAATCCTACAAAATTCTGCAAAGATAACTCTTTCTCTGGGCACAGTGGTGCCCACCTGTAATGCCAGGATTTAGATGCTGAGGCATGAGGATCAAGGCTATCCTGGGCTATACAGAAAGACAAGATCCGGACAAACAAATAACAATAACAAAAACCCCAGACCCAAACCAAAACAACAAAATTTTGTTTTTTTTTTTTTTTTTTTTTTGCAGAGAGGGGCCAGGAGCCAAGTATTACATGGTCTAGCAAGAGAGCACCCTCTTTCTCTCTGGCTTCAGGGAAACATCAATCAGTCCCTTGGACCTGGGACCCTGGGACATCAGTCCCCCACCCAGGGCAGCTGAGGATGGTGGAGCTTCCTGCTTCCCCAGCCTGATCCTGTTTGGTTCCGGAAATATTACCCCTGGGGCTCACCTTGTAGAGCTTGGCTAGCTTTCGGTTGGCTGCGTCCTCCTTGGCTGTGTCCTCAGTACCTGCAGGCAGACTTGGTTTGGGGCCCAGGACCTGGAGAAGGTGTCAGGAGGGGTAGAAGGGTGACCATGAGCATGGAGGCTTCTGAGAGAGCTCCCAGCAGGCCAGGCTGCATGGACAGAACCTGCCTGGCCCTGACATCTTCATGACTTGCCTGTCAATGCCCCTCCCTCTTGGTGCCCCACCTCCAGGCTGGACCTTCCCTCAGTCATCTGCTTTGCATTGGAGCCCATGGCAAACTGTCAAACACCTTCTAGTCAGGACTGGAGGAGCTCTCGCTCACCACTCTCCATTCGCAGCAAGAGGCGCTGACAGCGAGAGGAACATGCTTACTTACTGGCTCAAACAGCTTCTAAGAAGCTGTCAGAATTGGAACCTCAACTACCATCACTTTTTTTTAAGTGTCCACTGTCCCTGATGTCTGGAATCTTTTTTTCTCCCCCCCAATAAAATCCTTTTGCTCTTTGCAAAAATCAGAACTAGATGCCCCAGGTGAGAGCATAGTGGCACAGGGCAGACATTCCCCCCTCCATTTCCTGGGGAACCTCCCTCCATCAAAGCAAAGTACCTGACAACTCCACCATACTGTTAACCTAATGAGCAGTAAATAAACAGGAATGTCAGAGAAGACTGAGACAGCAGGGTCTCGATAGTTCCAGATAGTCCTCAAGAAATCTTCCCAACCTGCTCTTTTGGAAGGACTGGGTCCTCCTTGCTGGAGGGTGTGGCATACAGTCCCAACATACACCACTCCCTGAGATTGCAGCTTAGTTCTCATGGGAGTTAGAGCTGCAGGGAACTGTCTGTCTAAATGCTCAGACCAGGTAGAAAATAAAATAAGGTCTTCAGGGACAGGGAAGGGGCCTTACTAAATAACTCTTCTTAAAGGTAGGAGTAGCCTGCCCCCCTCATTCACTCCTCCCACACCCCACAGATACCTGGAGCATAGCTTCTGGCTCTGCACCTTCTTCAGACACATGTACTTGGGCACGGCCACTTCTCTCATTGTCCCGGATGCCCTTGGACACCTGTGTGGCCTTCAGCCTTTCAAATTTGTTGCTGCTGGAGCCACACCACTGATAGATATTCTGTAAGACAGAGCCCCCAGGAGGTCAGGGCCCAGCCCTTGCACATCCTGCCTGGAAGGACAGTAATGTGCAGACTGTGACCATGTATAAGCTCCCCTTGGCCTGTGCTTGCCCAGGTAAGGGCCAGCAGAGTGCACACACACCAAGGACAATGGAGTGATCATTGCATTTGAGGATTGCTGGCTGCTATGGGTTGCATATAATTTGTTCCTCTGAAGTTTGTGTTAAAGTTTGATGGCCACTGTGGCTGTGTTAGAATTAACATTTTTCATGTAGGTTCAGTCTTTCCTGCTACAGCGCAGGTCACCTTTGTCTCTCAACTATTTTCATTTGCCTGTCGACACTGGCCATTTAGTAAATCAGCCTGTCTGTCCCCAACCTGTGCCTCTAAACCAAGCTTCTGCTATAGAGACCCCTGCTGGTGGGAAGCAAAATTGCAAGCACTTTTTACAGCCCCCACAGCATCCAGGACCTACACCCTGCCTGTGTGCTAGTTAGTTTTTATTGTCAACTTGACACAACCTAGAGTCACCTGGGAAGAGGGAACCTCAGCTGAGGAATGCCAAAATCAGACTGGCCTGTGGCCATGTCAGTGAGTGGCTGTTTTGATTGGTGATTGATGGGGAAGGCCCCTGCTCGCTGTGAGGAGCAGCACCCCTCCATGGGCTCTACTTGAGTTCCTGCGTGAGTCCCAGCCCTGACTCCCTCAATGGTGGACTATGACACTAGGCATACACATGCAATACACATACATACATGCAGACCAAAAAAAAAAAAAAAAAAAAACCGTTACACATAAAAAATTGTTAAGACATTTTTTTAAAAGCCTCTGCTAAATCAAGATAGGACATTATACCACATGTACAATGTACAGAAGTTTTGGGGTGTAATGTCTGGCTATGACCATTTGCAGGTTTGTGTTCATGTGGAGCTATGAGTCAAGTATGTAGGAAACATCACCCATTCACCAGTCAGTGGGCCTGGGGATGTGCACCACACACCGTCACATACCAGGAACATATGCAACCAATGACGCATATGTGGGCACACTATGGGTCCAAGTCTGCATGTCTGTCTGGGCACTCACCACAGTGTTAGTAAGAGCCTACAGCTTCAGCCCATAACTGCCATGTGCTTAGAAATGAGTGTCTGTATTTTAAAAGGTATATGGCTGTGTGTGTCAAGAGGTGTCAGGAAATTTGCATATCAGAAACATTGTGTAAATGATGGGGATGCCCCAAGATCTATGCATACACACATGACATGCTTGGGTTCACCCGTGAGAACCTAGGAGTACCAGACTCATCCATACTGGATCTGTCTGCCTGATTCCGGGCCTTCTGGACCCTGTGACCTGTCCCTTGAATGTTCACGTAGCCATTCACGAGTGTTTCCCCTTCCCCAGAGTTCACCAAGTTTACCACAGTGGCCCTGGAAAAGGGCAGGCAAGACTCACGTTTCCCAGGTCCAGAATGAAGCAGTCACCATTATTGAAGCTGTCCCAGGACACAGGAACCTCAGTGGCGCGGACTACACGGCGTCCTTTGACCTGGAAGAGCCTCTGCACCACCACCTCGTTGGGTACCACATGCTTGAATCCAGATGCCACACCTCCTTTCTGTCAGATCAAGGGGACAGTGTTAGTCCAGGAGAGAAGGTCCAATGACATAGATCCAGAGGTGACACAGAACTGGGGGGGGGGGTGATGGCCTGTGGATGCTCAGCTAACCCAGGACTTTCACTGCGACTATGTCTGATACTGAGACATTCTTTTCTGGGGTTCAGAAAATAACATTTGCCCAAGACCACAAAAGTAAGTATTAGATTCCCTACACACTGCACCCCACTCAATCTTACACTTCACCCAAAGGACCCCTGGAACTGCTTCCCTGAATCAAAGACCGCAAACATTGCTCTCTCAAAACCAGCATTCCCCAAAGGACACTCTGTGGCAACCCGCTCAAGCTATCTTCAAGGAAAAGGATCCATGATAAAAATAAGAATGCGCCTTGCTCACTGACCCTGCCTTTTGCACAATGCACATGAAGAACACGCAAAGGCTCCTATGGGGAACACACCTGTTTGCCTTCTGTTTCACACAGTCCCTCCCTAGTTCACCACTTTGCCCCATCTCACCCTGCTCCAGTACCTGTTCTGAAAAGCCACGTTGCCAAGTGCTAACCCACTCATCTCCGTCCTCCCCACCCGCCCAGCCGCTGGACTTCCCTAGCCCACATCACCTATCTCCTCCCTCCTGTGGTGTCCAGGCCACTTGGGCCTTCAGAGGCAGGCAGCGGGAAGGAACAGCCATCCACCACGGCGCCGGATGACTTTGGATAATGTCTTTCCCTCCCAGCCTCAAGCCTCCCCTCCACCAAATTCTTAAGGAACTTGCCCATGGGCTTCCCTGCCACAGCTGCCACATGCCCTTGGCTCAGTAGGAAGCCAAAAGATACTGGCTGAGATTTCTCCAGCTCCAGGAACTCACTGGAGTGCCCTCAACTGTACACTCATTTTGCCCAGCCTAACCCAAAGCCCAGAAGAGTGAAGACGATGCCTCAGGTGTGCTCAACAAGCCTGTGGCATAGTCTAGGCTTACCAGCTGCTAAAGGACTTCTCCCTATGGCACACACCATAGGGGTGGAAGCTCGAAGGCTTCTATAGGTCCTCAGACCACCCCAGCCACGACCATGCCTGCCTACCTCACTGCAGTGCTAGGTCTGACACTAGACATACAAACTTGATAGAGGCAAGGAGGGAGAGGCAGCCACTTCAAACTAGACTGCTGTTATGCACAGTAAGTGCTACGGAGATGTAATCATACCCACCATGCCGCACATGTCACACAGATCTCATCGGTGAGGACAGCAGAGCCTACACATGAAGAGACTTTCCCAAGCTCTCACAGTGAGATGAATGGCAGAGCCATAATCAAAACGCAGAGCGTCCAAATCTACAAACCCAACATCAGGTCTTCTTAGAGCCAAGGTCCCAAGGGTCAGGCATCTAGTACAAGCAGATTCCCGTTGCTTGGGCTGGAGCGCCCTCTGGTGACCCTTCTTGGTATGGATGTAAGTTCTATTCAAAATGCTCAGCTCTGACTGACTCACTAGTGCTCTCACACTCCCAAGAGCACTCTGGCAGAGTGTGGACGCCACTAGGTATGAATGACCTCACTGTGCAGCAGCCATATCCGAAGTTTCCACTCGAGACGTTGGAAGTCCACAGGCCAGGAACTTTTCCCATCATAGAAAGAATAAATCTAAGGTCGGGGAGGGGGGGGGAGGTGGCCATGATGACTGAGATCCAAGAATGTGAGTGGGGGCTGGAGGGGGCAAGGGCTGAGACAGGACAGTCACGTGCTAACAGTCACCGGGGACCAGGTGGGGGCAGACACTTGGGCAATACACCTGTCACCCTGTGCTCACTTCAGTCACCCACAGAAACCTAGGACACCATGACCTTGCAGTAATAAGACTGGGCACTAACTGTCCATGCAGGACTCACAAGCCTCTAAGGTAGGACAGTCACTGCATCAATTCTTGGGCAAGGCATGGCAGTAAAGCGGGTCTAAGCAGGCATCTGGGCTCCCCGGCCAGCTGGCTGCACAGCTGGTTTTCAACCTCATGTTCTTCTGCCTTCTAGGAAGCAGCCTCACTGCCCATCAGCCCTGGGACTCCTGAGAGTCTGTGGGCCCAGGACTTCGCTCAGCTGGATGGCAGGAAAGCGGATCCAAAAAGCTTTTCCAAATAAGTGAGTGCCAAAAGGACCTGCTTTACTGGTCCTCAGACACAAGAAAGTGTGGGAACAAGAGAGACTGCCTGCTTGCTTTGTACACTTGGAAATATTTTTACTTGTTCGAGCATGCTTTCTGTTCTGCTGTTTTAAAAAATAACTCTTTGGCTGAGCAATGGTGGCACACACCTTTATTTTCAGCACTTGGGAGGCAGTGGCAGGTGGGTCTCTCTGAGTTTTGATCTACAGAATGGGTTCCAGGACAGCCAGGGCTACACAGAAAAACCCTGTCTCAAAAAATCAAAAAACAAACAAAAAACCCAAAAAACAAAAACTCTTCCAAAGAAAGGAGGGTTGCTTTGTGCCATAAACTTCTGTCATCAGGAAGTCTCCTTATCAGCCCCACCTCCCCACACACACACACTTGCATGTTAGGCAAACACTCTACCACCAGGCTGCATCTTGGCCTTTTTTTACTTCTTACTTTGAGAAAACATTGATAAATGTTGGCACTGAACTTGAAATTCTCCTGCCTCAGTTTCCCAAGTAGCGGGGATTATAGGCCTGTGCTGCCAAAGGATTGATTATTGCCATTATCTAATCTTTGGGTGTAAAAAGAGTAGCATCAAATTCTTCTAACAAAATCCTACAGGGTAAGCTGTTTAACGAGCCATTTTCTGAATAAAGACACGAGGCTGACAGACAGGTTTGTGAAAAGAACCAAAGTAACCCAGTGCCACAGGTTTGTGCCTTCTGGGATGGGGTCCCAGGACAGTCCCTCTGAGAGCTGCTTCTAGTCTATGTTAAGCTTGCCTTATTCAGCCAGTGAAAAGCGGGGCGGGGGGGGGCACTAAAATTTCCATTAAAAAAATAAACAACTAAAAACCTTCTTGCTGAGGCTGGACCTACCCATCCTCTACCTCGAGCCCTTTCCTAGGACAAGGCGCAGCAGATGGTTCCCAGCTTCCCATGGTCCAGACTCACAGGCCAGACTCTTTTAGCAAATGACTTAAAATAACTCAGCCCTTGAAGGGGGACGTCCCTGGGATAGTGGGTAAAGATGAAAGCAGGGAGGCGGGTAGGAGGATGAGCATCAAAGGATTGGACCCTTCCCATCCCCACCCAGGGCAGGGGCAGGAATGACTGGGGTGACAGAACAACAAGGCCAGTTCTTCCTGGCCGCCCTGCGTCCCCTCTCTGGCCCTTCTCTGATCCAGGACAGAAGTAGCTCCTGGAGGCTTTCATAGAAACAAGTCTTGTGTAACAAGCCTGGCTCCTGGGCATCTATAATAGATGAGGCAGGGAGGCTGAGGACCTTGGTCTGGGGCTGCCAAGTGCGGGGGCGGCCTGAGGACCTGCAGGAGGTGGTAAACAGGACTGGCTTCAGGACTCACAGGTCCTCCAGACACCAGTTTCTTTCATGAATGAAGCCTCAAATCTGAGCCCTGATTGGGATCTGCCTCTCAAGTGTTCCTCAGAGCATGGTCAAGAACATTCCAGAAAATCCATTTGATACAGGAGAGACTAGTGAGATATGCAGGGGATTAGCCCCATAGAGTTAAGACGGAAGGTCAGGGACTCTGGAAGCATCCACTCTGGATGAGCTCTGGGCTGTGCTCTTCACACTCAAGTCGGAATCTCATTCAGTCACTCACAGCTGTGCGACCTTGTGCAGGAAGCGTTATTCTGCCCTTCATTCTCCTCATTTATACAATGTGGCCAGCACCAGCAACTGCCTCACGGCACGAAATAAACTGAATAAAAGGCATAGCAAAGTCCACGGCAAGAGATGGAAGAACACTCTACTAGCTTATAGGTCCATTCCACAGAACCTCAGCTTTCTCATCCATAAAATGGGAATACTACTGCCACCCTCCCAGCAATGGTGAGAACGAGATATGATCCGATAGAAAAGCCTCACTATATTGTACGTATGGCTCCAAACCTGGGTCACCTATAGCCTGCTCTGAAATGTTCTCTGGCTTGGCAATCTGTTCTTGTGTTCACAACAACTATCACATTTATATCTGCTCAGCTTTTCCCAAAACAACAGGTAACTGAGGCAGACGGACAACTGTTCCCAAGAGCTGACCACGTGAGCCCTCTGGACTTCCCCTCTCTGCCTTCCTACGTTAAGTGGGCGGAGTCTCTGAAGACTGCCAGTCCTCTCAAGTCCTTAGAAAGGAAGCCATCTACCCCCCACCCCACCCTGGAACCAGTGTTCAGTGCACAGCCTGACAGAATGAGGGGAGCCCAGGCTGGGCTTCCACCACTTGTCAAGTGACCCTCCTGAGTCTCAGATCTCCTCCTGGGGATACCTTCCAGGATAAAACAAGGTCACACAAGTTTCCAGTCCCACACCTGCATCGTGACAGCCACAGTGGGTGCTGACACAGGCCTGCCTTTCCTCTCTCCTTCCTCCCCTTTATTATTTAGACAAGGCCTCCTGAAGCTCAGCCCGGCTGTGGATTTACTCTCTAGCAGAGCTTGAAGCTGTCTGCTGAGTGAATGACAACCGAGAGGCCATGCTGGTCCTTCTGCAACAGGACTCAGCTCTCTACCTCTCCTTCCTTGGGATTTCGAGGACCCCGGGGAAGGCAGGAGGAGGGCTGAGCAAGAGCTCAGCCACGGTAACCCAGAAAACGGGGCTGGGTATATGCCAGGAAAGCCAGCCCAGCCCCACCCATCCTGAGCTGCCGGTCCAGGACACACCCTCCCTTGTTATCTAAGTCTCTCAGATACTCTTCCATCACTCAATCCCTGTCCCTCACCTGGGAGCGAGGGAGACACTACTGCATCAACAAAGAGGACTCTGAGAGCAGAGAGTGGCAGAGGCATGGGTAGGGCATATGTCCTCCCTAGAACCCGGTCGTGGGAGACAGGTTGGTTTAGTGGAAACAATACTGGGACATTGACAGGAAGTCTGGGCTCTGGTCTTAACTCCAGTTAACTCACTATGTGGCCCTCCTGGTCCAGCTGTTCAACCTTTCCGTACTCTAGTTGCCCTCATCCCCATAAAATGAGAGAGCTAGACTCATCTGGTTCATAAAGCTTATGATCCCCTCTCTACCCTAAACAAAAAGAACTGAGCTTCATAAACTCTTAAATCTTTCCAGGAACCAAGCTGAGAGGGACATTTCCCAACTACCTCTGCACCAAGCCCTCTCCCTGGGACTGTGGGGCAGGTACAACTGGCTCTCCAGCAACCAGAGAGGCAAGGCAGGTTCTGGGTGCCAGGGGCTGCAGGAGGTTGTACAGCATACTGGGTACAGTTTCCAGGGTTCCAACTTGGCTCTGCTCCTGTCTGGCCAGAAGCTTAGGAACAAACTGATACAGACATGTGAAAGTCCAAGTTCAAGGGGAGAGCGGGCAGTGTGAATAGAGGAGACTCAAATACCTACTTAGGGCCCTTTCAGAAAAGCCCTAACAGGCGTGGGTCTGGGACTTGGCTTGTGCCCCTCAGGGGGCTGTGGATGTCACCCATGGACGGACTCCCTGTGACGTGGGCAGGAAACATGCCGAGGATGGAAAGAACCTTCTTTTCATTGTAGGGCAGGGAAACAAAGGTCAGAGAGGGAGTTTGATTTGTCCAAGGCCTCCACACTGGGAAGAGAGACCATGGTTCAAACCCACCGCTGAGACTCCAGAGCCTGACGTTTGGCCTGTGCGCCCATCACTCCACACGGCCGGCAGACTGCGAGCCCTGGCCAGCCAAATAAAGTCAACACCAACCCACCTTGTACTTCAGTCCAGACTTGAAATAGCCAAGGAAGGTGGATGACTCAAAGCCCTGGACCTCACGGTGCTGCACAGCCCGGCCATTCAGATAGTCATCCAGCTGCACGGTAAAGATGGCAGCAGCCCCACTCTCGTCCTGGCTGCACTCGTTGCCTAGGGAACATCAGGGTAGCATGAGACTAGAATCCGGAAGGTAGTCTCAGCCCTTTGGGGAGGAGGCATCCAGAGCCAACAGCTCTACTCTGGCCTGGCTATAGAAATTGAGTAAGTCCCTGTCTGCATTCCAAGAGTCTCAGTTACTCCATCTGTATAATGGGGTAACCCTAAAACAAACAGATGAGAGCCAATGTTAGACACTGTGAAGAGAAAATGAAGGAGTGATTGAAGCTCAGCCAAGGAAGTGCAGGGCTATCCAGCGACCCCGTTTCACCAAGGATAACTTGGTTTATGTCTTGTGAGATAGCATGCCTATAAGCATGTCCACACTATAAAAAACACTAGTGAGTTATGAGAGGCAGATCACAGTGGGCAGAGCTGGGATCTGAACCTGGCCAGGTTGGCTGTAGGGTATAGTGGCATATAACCACTAACCAAAGCCTGACATACACAACACTCAGTTCAAAGTCCAGGTGCATCCATGCTTTGGGGGCTCAGGGGTGGGGTGGGGCTGAGCAGGAACACTTCACTCACCCAGCCAATAGTGGAGGTCATATTGTAGATTCCCATTCCTCAACTTCACTGTCTTTAGGATGACATATGCATCGCCCGTGAAGAAGTCTCCATAGAGGTTGGGGGGCACAGGTACCAGGTCAAACTTCTCCACACGCCAGATCTGCAGGCCAGGCTCCTTCCCTGCCTTGAGGAATTCAGGATGTTCCACCACCATAGTGCTGGGCTGCAGAGAGACAGAGTCCGGCCTGAGCAGGGGTGCAGGTCTCAGCAGGGAGAGACCCCAGGCATGAGGGAGGGCAGGTTCTAGCACCAGGAGGGACTCACTTGAGCCTCCTGCTCACCCATGGTGGAGAGTCAGCCCCTTTCTGGGAGTTCAGTGTGCCCTAATCCTCAGCTCTGGCCAGCAGCAGCCTCTGCTTCTCACTACTCTGAGCTCTACCGTTGTTTATTGTTAGGGAGGAGGCAGAGAGCTCCCTCCCTTTTGGTTGCCAATTGCAAAGGCACAGAGAAGCAGGCTGTCTTTCTGGGACCCTCAGTGGAGGAATAACACAGAGGGATGTCCCTGGGCTCCAAGAGCACTCCTGTGTGGGTAGACTCTCCCAGGTGGCAGTGGCACCTCTCCTGGTCCCCACTGACTCTGCTTGCTTTCTTCTGGCACCTTCTTTCTGCCCCAACTCTACAAATGGGGAAACCAAGAATCATCCAAAAGGAAGGGGGCCTGACCCCAGATCGTGTGGCCTGTTTGCATTTGCTCTTTGGAAGAGAGAGGATCACCCCAGGGCCTTCCATCTTCTGTCATACCCCAAGAAAGGATTGGCTTAGTGGGCCCAAGTGGCCTCCTGCGCTGTCTGCCTCCTCCCTCCTGCCCTACCCAGAACCCACCCATTTCCACATCTTGGAAAAGGGGGAAAGATGGAGCCTGAAGTCTGCAGGAACCTGTTAGAAGAAGGAGGTAAGGGTGGGAAAGGCTGTCAGGCATGCTCTGGGGGGAGGGGGGCAGTCGCGATGGGGCAGAAGGTTAGATTGGCGCCTAAGGATGGAAGTCAGCAGGTCACCTCAGCCAGAGGGAGGTCTGCTAGGAACAAAAATCGGGCAGGAGAAGTTAGAACAGACTGGGGAGAAAGAAGACATGAAGGGGAAAGAGGTGAAGAGGTGGGGGAGGGGAGGGGGAACCACAGTCAAGGAAGGACAACAGTCACGTCCATAGGTATTCATAGGGGAAACGGGGGGGGGAGGGGGCGCACAGACATCAAATGAGGAATCTGAGAAGAGGACCATCACGGAGAAAAGTAGGGCAGAGAGGACAATTAGACGTAGTAAAGAAGATGGGATCTGAATGAGTAGTGAAGGAAAGACCCTACCAAGATGAGGTTAGTTTGCGGGGAGGGAAACAGCCTTGGCCCGGGGCCCCCACCCTCGCCCCCAGGAGTCCCGAAGCAGCAAGACATACTTACAAAGCAACAAAACAGTTTTTCCATTCTACACCTGAATTACTCCCCTTTTCCTAGCGCTGTATCTGCAAGAACTTACAATAGACAATTACTCGGGGAGCTCCAGGGACCCCAGGGCACTCACCCGCGCCCCAGACACCCGACCTGGGGGCGCCCTCACTCCGGCCTCGCCCTGCAACCTGGTGGCAGCACCGGACGGCGAGGGTGCGCACAGTGCCAGGATCAGCGCGCAGAGCAGCGAGAGGTACGAGAGGTACCGAGCCATGGAGACGGTGAGGACCCAGGCTGCGGCCGCGGCCCCGCGGTCGCCCCAACCTTTAAGTAGCTAGCTGCCCCATCCCGCCCCAGCTGGGGACCGCCCCACAGGGAGGGCCTTGTGGCCTGTGGGGGAGGCGGGGATCTGCCCTGGATCTCGGAGACATCTGGGTTCTCACACCGACCCGAACGGGTGCGGTCGCCCCTTGGACCCTAGTTTCGAAGCGGGAAATCCGGCATGTGGGTTAACATACTCGTGAGACCTGTTTTTTTCTGTGACCCATGCAAGCCCCTCTTGTTGATGCAATTAGCAGGTCCAACAAAAACTACCCAAACAAAACAAAACAGCAAACAGCAAAAAACACCTTGCACGAACTAACCCTTTGGGGTACCTTCTACTCAAAGGCTCATTGGAGCATCCTTTTCAGAATAAACACTCTAAAGAGAGCCCATTTTACAGAGGGGGAAACCGAGCAGAACAGTTCAGGACTGGCTTAAACCCATTGAGAGGACAGCTAATACAGTACTGTCAACCAATGCCTCAGATAGTTCTGGGTCTGAATATCTGGGCTACAAGCAAGGGCTCCGGCTCCCCACCAGTGGAGCAGAACTCTTATGGCCTGGTTCCCCTTTTCTCAAAATGGCGTTTCTCTTGTTCTTTCAAGAACATTTTTCTTTAAAGTTTTTTTGTGTGTGTTTGTTTCTTTGTTTGTCTTGCAAATCTTAGTCACTTCATTGTACAAAGCTGTTGCCTGTTGACTGGATGCACTTGCCTCTGCTGGGGGTGACACTTTTATCTACCCCTCTGAGCTGATGACACCTCCATTTCCTTCTGTAACCTTGTTTTCCTATTTCAAGCCCTCTCCCCTCTCCTCCTGGAGAGCCAGGATTTGAGCCCTTCCCCACTCCTCAGCTCACAAGGAAGTTGGGGATCTAGGCTGGACTCTTGCACACTGTGCCTCAGTCTCCTACTCAGCATAGAGGTTGCAGAGGATTAGCTCAAGCCTTCTCAGATAGTCTGGCCTGCAGGTGGTAACACTCACTCACCCCAGCTCCCTTTGGAGCCTGAAGTGCATGATTTCTTGTCCCATAGGACTGAACTTTGCCCTCTCCCACCCCAATTTCTTCCCACTTAAGGGGATGTAGAGGAAGCCTAAAGGGACAGAGGGGCCAGCTGGGACTGAACAGCATCCCAGGGAAGGAACAGTATATGAGCAAAAGACAGGCCATGCACAGTGAATAACAAGGGTCCGACCTAGGGGTACTGTGGGGGGGGGGTGAAGCTGGCAAGGAAGGTGGGTTCCCCAAGGCATTTGTGCACTCCTAAAAACGCCGGATTTTATCAGGTCCTGTAGAAGCCTTGAGTTCTCTGGCTTCCATGGTCTAGGAAGCCCTCAGGCCTGTGGAGCCTGTAGTGGGCTGCCCTGGACTCAACTCAGAGTTGATTAAAACCCACACTACTCAAATAAACATTCTTAGCTGGGTGGTGGTGGCACATGCCTTTAATCCCAGCTCTTGGGAGGTAGAGACAGGTAGATCTCAGTGAGCTGAAGGCCAGCCTGGTCTACAAAGTGAGTTCTAGGACAGCTAGGACTGTAACACAGAGAAACCCTGTCTCAAAAAAACAAATACATAAAAAATAAATAAATAAATAAATACATGGACAATTGATAAATACATGAACATTTGAAGCGCACAATACAACATTCCCTACAGAATTGCTTGCAATAGACAAGGATATTCATTGAAGCATTGTTTGAAAAGAATTGGAAAGGACCCAAAATGTCCTGGGGAAGTAAGTGATGGAGCTGGCACACAATGAACCACAATGCAGCTGGGGGGCAGGGTATGAGTTAGAGCCAATTGTGCCTGGTGGCACATAGTAGGCACTCAGTAGGCATGGAGAGACCTCCAGGTGCAAGAAGTAAACTGCACAATGATGGCTATAGAGCAGCCCTTTTCTTCCTTTCTATAAGGGTTTGTGTAGTTGACGCACAAACCCTTGCAAACTCAGTAAATGCTAAATAGTTAAAGCCCTATGAATCTTGGAAGTGATGGAGCGTTTCACTCTGGACACTACCAAGGCTGCCCAAGGCTGGAAGAAGTGCTCAAATCACTGTAATTGTCACAGGAACCTTTCAGGATGATGGACACTTTTTAAGCCTACACCACCATGATGATGGTACAACCGGTTCATACCACTGAAAACCACAGAACTGTATACTTCAGTGAGATAACTGTGTGTGCCAACAAATTACTTACTGGGACACATACAAAACAGCTTAAAGCACGAGATCTAAAATGTGACAAGAGTATATCCAACAGAGTCACTGGTTTTGTTTATTTGTTTATGAACTGTAATCGAGAAAGAATGCTCTAGAAACATGTGCAAAGGGATACTTGCTCCTTAGCCGACTTGGGAAATGACAAGGAACCTGAGCCAGCAGCTGAGCTGGCTAAGCAGCCCCCTCGGGAGCCTTGTGGCCCCAGTTTGCCCAGTTGGTGATTAACAGAGGGCCATTATGGATTGGCCTCGACCCCTGGGGTCAGTGGCCACCAGCCCACTGTCCCTGGCCCCAGGTTAATGATCACAAAGGTGGTGTAGCTTTGCTAGCCATGTGGCTATGGAGTTTGAGCCACAGTGACCAAGGCCCAGCCTCTGGGACCCTGTAGAAATTCTTACTCCAAGGAATCAGTGAATGGAGAGCCTGGAAGAGGCTTGCGTTCAAGAGAACAGGGAGTTCAAGTCAAGGTGAAAGGTGGATGCCCCAGTGTTGGGGAAGGCTCTGCCACAGACTTCCTGGATGACTGGGGGCAACTTACAGTCCCTCTCTGGGTCTCAGTATCTGTGTAAAAGGCGAGGCCTTGCTACTCTGACTCTAAGGCCCAGCATTCCCAGGTCCTGGCTGCACCATCCGGCCCAGAACCTTCTGAGCTTCAAGACTCCATCTGCAAAATGAAAATACTGGACCAGATCACCTTAACAGGTCCTTCTGAATCAGACCACCTAGGACCCCTGATGAGAGAGGGAGGCTCTGAAATCAGTAACAGCTGTCACCTCACCTGGGATCCAGTGAGGAATCTAGCCTGGCTGCTGCCCTGCAGGCACAGGCAGTGGAGACTATGATGGGGTGACCCTGCCTCCCTCTGTTCCTGATTTAGGAGAGCAAATGGGTATAAGTGCAAAAGAAAGGAAGACACACCAATGATAGAGAAACCGAGACTCAGTCCACTCATGGAAGGAGGCATTGCTGAGGTTCAAACCCTTAATGGGGCTCCTGGGCTCCAGTTCTGTCTGGGAGCAGGAGACTTGGCCCCACCTCACCTGGGCAGGGAGCAGCAACCCTGCGCAGGAAAAGGGTTGCTGTGGCTAAACCAGTCCAAGACCACGCCAGGCAGGCAGGCAGAAGTCTCTAGAGCAGCTGGCACCAGCACATCTCCTAAGCCGGGGCAAGAGGAGGTTCCAGAAAAGCCCTTGAACCCTCCAGATGTCTGATATCATTACCCAGGACAACCACGTGTATGAGAAGATCTCAGACCATGGCCACTGGGTGGAGAAAGACTGTGGTGCCTCCATTCTAGACTTGGGTCTGGGATGCTTGCTCTGACTTGAACGTAACCCTGCTCACCATCAGTTTTGTCTGGTATGTGCGTGTCCTAGTCCCTGTTCTTTGCTGTGCCTTGGGAGTCCCTTGATCGCCCATCTTGCCTGTTTGTGAGTCCTGCCCAGTGCCCCCTACACACCAGGAACCTACCCTCTCAGTATCTGCCCCAGGACTGAGTCACACAGCTCATGTCCCTCTGTGGACCCTTTCCTCCCTGTGGTTGAGGCCCATAACCATCTCTTGACCCGTTCTTCTCTCTCTGACTAACCTAGTCAATCTCCAGATCTCTGTGGGCTGCCTAGGGTGGCTACCAGATGAGATGTTTCACCGTCACCCTTGGCTACAGTGAACAAAAGGCCTTGGCGGCTGGGAAGACACCTCCCTGTTCTGTTCCCTCACCCCAGACATTGCAGCTCTTGATCTCCCAGGCACAGGAAGAGCTCCCTCTTTCTCCCAGAGCTTGTTTGCTTTTGGCCCACTGCTGTGCTCTGCTCCCACGGGAGCCCCCACCCTTTTGGCCTAGGATTTTGCCTGGAGGGACAATGATCAGTAAACAGAGAAGGCTGTTATGAAACCCAGTGACACCAAATAGGGCCTGCACAAGTTCTGGCAAGCCCCGTGGACTTGAATGCACAGGCCTTGGCACCTGTATGTCAATGCCTCAGTTTCCTCTCTTTTAAAATGGAACGGATTTTTTAAATGCCAGGCTCCTGGAATAGCAGGAGACTCCAAGGCCTCATACACAGCATCTCCCAAAGAGTCCCTGGATGGCCTGCTGTCTTCCCTCAGAGGCCTGAACCCAGCACATCCACACCTACCAAATGAAAGCGGCCTGCAGCAGTAGGAGTTAGTCTGTAAATTTCAAATGGGCCTCGGGCTGGGGATGGGCTATGCAATCTGGAGTGGATTATTTCCCTTCCTGAGCCTCCAGGCACTCATTTATAAATAGGGCCAGTAATACCTAAGCAGAAGGAGGTGATGTCCACAGCCTAGACTTAGAACTCAGGTCTGTGGGCAACCAGATCAGAACCAAGGCCTGAGTCTCACGGAACAGGGTTCCCTGACATGGCCAGCTGGGCCTCTGACCTGTCCAAGTCTATTGTGGGTGTGGACAGCTATTGGGAAGATAGCCAGTGGGGCTTGGTTGAATCTATCCTAGGGACTGCAGCCACTGACCCTCTCCCAGCTCCCAGGGCCCCACCTACTGTTGTGAGGACATTCAGAGGAAGAGGCTGGCCCTACCACCTCCTGGCTCCGTGTCCTGGAAGCAACAGGATTTGGCCATGTGTAAAGTCCAGGCCTCTTCCACCAGGACTCACTGGAGCCATTGGTCTCTCTTGTCCTGAGGCAGACACTGTAGCCCTGGAAGCTTGGGACTGCAAAGAGCTGAGTCTCAGCCCCTCACCACTCCCAAGTTATGTCGGAGCCCCTGAGAAGCCCAGACACAAACAGATCAACAGCAGGGTGAAGGGGCACAACACAAGCTTGGTGACTTGGGACAGGACGGGCAGGAGACCTGGGTGGGGTGCAGACAGAGGCAGGGTCTAGAGTGCCCCAGCCAGAGCAGGAAGGGACAAGAGATGCTGCTGCGGTTGGATTTGGGCTCCCACCACCAAAAGCGAGGGATTGTGATCTACCCCCTAACTAGCTGAGAGGCTCTGAGCAAGTCACCTTGGTGCCCAGAACCTCGGGTTTCTCATCTGTAGGTAAGGGTATAATATCTTCTTCCCATGAAGGTTGTAAGAATTAATAAGGAACAGCTGTTAACCCTGCAGAGGACCTCAGTTTGGTTGGCAGCACCCACGTCGGTGGCTCACAGCCACCTGTAACTCCTGTCCCAGAGCATTTGATGCCATCTATAGTTACCTGCACTGACATAATATTAACACACACACACACACACACACACACACACACACACACACACACACCATTTAAAAATAAAAAAGAATAAACCTTAAAAAATTGTAGCCAGGCAGTGTTAGTGCACGCCTTTAATCCCAGCACTCGGAAGGCAGAGGCAGGAGGATCTCTGTGAGTTCGAGACCAGCCTGGTCTACAAAGCGAGTTCCAGGACAGACTCCAAAACTACAGAGAAACCCTGTCTAGAAAAACCAAAAAATAAAAAGAATTGTAAGTGGGTGAAGCACACTGAGGCTCAGTGTAACCTGGGACAGGTGATGTCTGTAAAGAAAAAGCTTTGACTTTTGCTGGGTTAGTTGCTTGGGTGAGTTTCTGTCTCTCTGAGTCTAATTTTCTTGTGTGTAAATTAGAGGCCAAAGGGACTTCCCTGCCAAGTATGATGGTGTGTACCTGTAAAGTCGGAGACAGAAGCAACTTTGAACCTGGATTTGAATAATCAGTTTCAGCTCACCCAGGGCTAGGTAGCAAGACCGGATCTCAAAGCAAACAATAAAGTGTGTGAAGTGTGTGTGTGTGTGTGAGAGAGAGAGAGAGAGAGAGAGAGAGAGAGAGAGAGAGAGAGAGAGAGAGAGAGAGAGAGAGAGAGAGAGAGAGGAGACAGACAGACAGACAGACAGGGTTTTCATAATATAAATGTTCAAAATTACTGAGACATCTGCATTCCCATGTTCGTAGCAGCACTGCCCACAACAGTTAAAACATGGAAGCAAGCCAGCTGTTTATTAAGGAACAAGTACACAGTCAGCAAACATTCATACAGAGGGGCGGTAACCTTTAAAAAGAGTGCATCCTGCTTCCAGGGTGAACCTCAAGGACACTATGCCAGTCACAAAACAGCAAATCCTGGAGTCCATCTCCACCAAGTTCTGAGGCAAATCAGATTTATAGGAACATACAGTGAAGTAAGGGTTGTAAGGGGAAGGAAAAGGTGGGGCCATTGTCAGTTTGATGAGCTAATCTGCCTCCATCTTGGGTGTTAAAGCCATCTTATAGTAAAGACAAACTAAGTTCCCTCATGTTTATGATTAAATCTCTGTTTCTCAAAGATTAGGCTATGCCCCACATGTAACCTTACCTACAATTGGTTCTGTACTGCGAAACTGCAACTGCATCTTTGTTTCAAAAAGTTCTAGCCATCTTGCAACCCTACTTTTGCTTCAAAACGTTGTTATGACTACCTGTAGTTATGGCTACCTTGTTAGGACCACCTTACACTCATGTCTTTGTTTTACTTGTTATGCTGATGTTCTGCTCCTGTAACCCTGCCAACTTTTGCCCTCCAAATCCTCCATGCCCTAGGCTATAAAAACTTTATCTTCCTCATGTCCAGGGCTGATCTCTTGAATCCCGATTTTAGGGGGAGGCAGCTCATGTACATGAATTAAAAAGCTTGCATCAATTAATTGCTTGCTTTAATTAATTTGGCAATGATGATTTGGACCAGTGGTCTTTTTCCTCACATCTTTGGGATTAACAAGTTCTGCAAAATGGACAGTTCTGGGGATGCGGAGTGATGACAGGTACAAGACACACAATGTATTTATCACCATGGGACCATGTGTTTAAAATGTCTTCCATGCTAAGTCTTGTGTTATGTCTACCTTGCCACAATAAAAACAACTGGGAAACATCTGTTCATCTGATGGTCTCTTTCTGAGAGACAATGGTCTATCTAATAGGGATGCAGTCAAGGGGACTCATGTAGCAAGAGTTCCAGGATTGTTCAGGCCTTGGGACTCAGATACAGAAAAAGAAAAGGTGAGCACTGAATCTGACCAAGTTCATCTGGAGACCAGGTTCATTCTTCACCAGGATCCAACAGCTGGGTTCCCCAGGCCAACCTTCATAGGATACAGTGACTGGGCCAGATGGTGTCCTGCTAAAGGCTCCATATGAAACCCTTCTGATCCCATACTCTTTGCAGCTAATCACCCCCACAGTTTCCTCTGTGTTGGGCTCTGGCCACTGCGTGAGCTGATGGCCTGAATGCCCCATGGCAGTCTGAAGGCAGAGGTCCCAGAGGGGACAAAGAGGCAGGCATGGGGAAGAGATAGGCGATGATAGGCCATGTTCAGGGAGGGATGTGAAGGAGCTCAGGGGACAGGGCAAGTGGTCCTTTTCTACAATGATCCAATTTTATTTTCTGTAAAGCAGAGTGACATTGCTACCCTTCTGGATGTCTGGCAGGACAGAAGTCTTTGGCTCTGAGTGTGCCACTCAGCTGGTCCCTAGCATCCGTGGTGTCCAAGGATGGCCCTTCACCTCAGTCTTTATGCACCCGCATCTCACTTGTCACTTGCTCCATACCCTCCCTTGACCTCTACTTAATTTTCACATTCAAAGCAAAGGACAGCTGGGTGGTGTCTACCAAGGCCAGAGACAGGGTGGTGGCTAGTCCAAGGAAGGTGACTGTCTTGGGAAGCGCCTTGGCCTACACTTGAAGAGCCAGCCTTCCTATATTACCTGGAGAATCTCTTTCCTCCATGAACTTGCTGCTCTGTCCACTCAAAAAAACACAGACCCCAACATTCACAAACTGAGTGTAACAAGAAACTTAGCCACTCTAAACTTCACTGCCCTTGCACATAGAAAAGCCATACATCTACTATTAATTAAATTTTAAAAGTTCCAGAAAAACTTCAAAGGAGAGATGAAGGCCAGGGGCTAGCAAGGAGCAGAGAGGAAGGACTCATAAGAGCTCATGTTCAGTAGACCTGTGGCTACCACTGCTCTAGACCCCCTCCATGACCCCAGTACAGACAGAACTCCCAGGCCCTAAGTATCATAGCTCAGAGACCACCAGGACATCCTCTGACATCTAACCTAGGCTCTGTATGACTTCAGCCCCCTGCCCCAGGAACTCTGAGGACTAGCTATGTGGCCTTGATCCTGCCACTCCTGTTCAAAAGAAACAGAATAAAATGGTACGGAGAGGGCTCAAGAAACTGTTGCCTACACCCAGCAGCCTCCTCCTCGGCACCCCCCTCCTCCCAGCAGCTGTTAGCAATCTACTCCCAGGCCCCCAAAGTGGTGTAGCTCTCTCTCCCCAAAGGCCTGGAGGCAGTCTCTCTCAAGCCAGCAAAGCAGCCAGGGAGCCAATAAGAAGGAGAATGGCGAGAGGAAAATTACTGGTGCTGGTCCCAGCCAGTGCTTGCGGGGGGGGGGGGGGGGGGGGGGGGGGGCGATCTGGCTTGGAGAGAGGGGAAGCTGGGGGCCTGGCAGGCTCTTCCTGAACCATGGGCTTGGCCCCATGCCTTGACCCCTGTCTGAGCTAGGGGGATAGTGGGTGTCCTTGCGGCCCCAGAACTCCTCTGGAACATGCCTACTCTTTGGCATCCAGAAGCAGGAGGAAACAGGCAGGCCTTTGTGAGATAGAGAAAGGAAAAGGCTCCTGCCTGCTTGCTAGGCCCCAGGTCCTACATTGTTAGAGCCCACAGGGCCTAGGAACCCATAACTGCCAGAGCTCAAGTACCAAGGTCTTCGAACCATGTCTGTGCTCTTATATGCTATACCACACCCGCTGTCACATATACACCATGTGACTACGTCACACATCAGGCCTTGTGCTCTTCAGACCTTGTGCCTAGGGTCTACTTTGTAGCTTTATTTATGGCACTCCCGCCTTCTGTCGTGATTCGCTCATTGATACACTCCGCTATGTGCTGCTGTCTATATCCACTTGACCAAGTCTCAGCCCTTGGAAATACATGCCATATCCTTGTTTTGGACCAATAAATGATGGTCCTCACCTCAGAGATATTCACAGCCTAAGGTGCAGGGGCAATACGATGTCATATTTAAGGACACCCTCCCCAGCCTCTGTCATCACATAGTCTTGCCAAAGCAACTTGTCCTGTTGGTGCCTTGCCTCCTTCTTCAGCTCCAGAATGTTAGGACAGTAACATTTACCTGACAGGGTTGTGTATATTAAAGTAGGTAACACACTGGTGTGCATCCCAGCACTTGACATTCTAGGTAAGTGCTTTGAAATGCTGCCTGAGTCTGTGTGCTGAGCACCAGGGCCCACGTGCCCCTTATCCGCTGTGCATGAGGCACTGCATGCTGGGGATATGCTAACAGACTGCAAAGAGGGTGTGCTGATCCCTTCTCATAGAAGGAATCCTAGGCTCAGAGCAGGATGACACTTTGCACAGGGCCAGAAAGGGAAAGAGGGGCTAGACACAGATGTTGATGGGGGGTGGGTACCAGACCCTGATTACTGATTAGCTGTGGGCAGCAGAGGAGGCGGCAATACAAGAGATCTTTCTGTAGTAGTGAAAATGTTCTTGCCTGGTGTGGTAGTGCATGTCATTAACCCCAGAACTCAGGAAACAGAGGCAGGTAGAGTTCCATGAGTTCAAGGCCAGCCTGGTCTACAGAGCAAGTTTCTGGGAAGCCAGGGCTACATAGAGATGCTGTCTCGAAAAAAGAAAGGAAGAAGGAAGAGAGGGAGGGAAAGAAAAGTCTCTTAAACATGAGGGTGGAGATGGTTATATAACCCCAAATTCAATAAGAATCAGAGTTCATGAAAATGGGGGATTATATATGGAAACTCTATGTAAATTTAACCAATTATGTGAATTATATTCCAGGAATGTTGTGTGAACAGAAGCCTTGTGTTTAGCTGGGGACCAGGAGCTTTCCATTGTTAACTACCTGAAGCCCAGCTGAGAGTGGCCTGGAGCCACTGAGAGCAGATGGTGGCTGTGAACATCTCCACACACAGAGGTAGGCAAGCATAACCACTGGGAGATCTTGGAAACAGTACCAACTCCTAAGCCCAGCCCAAGCCTTGGAATGTGTAGATTTGGGTGGGGTCCAGAAACTCAATTCTAAGGGTCAGCTACCATTGGGAACCACTTGGCAAAACCATAGGAGGGGAAACTGAGGCTAAGCAGGCAAGGTGGCCCATTGGGTCTGGTTGATCAAACATCAGGACAGCTGGGACTAACTGGGCCCTTTCCTGTTTTTGTTTTCTTCTCTCCTTTCCCTGTGCCTCCCTCCCAGGGTGGGCCTCCGCCTGCCATCAGCTGTGACTCAGAGCTCTGAGTCATCCTGTGGCACCACAGAAGGAACTTAAGAAAAACAATCCCTAACACGGAGCTCCCTAGATCTTGGGAACAGGATAGGCCCAGTGGGCTGGGAGGAGGAGAGAAAAAGGTCAGAGCAGTGTGGGAGGCCAGGGCTCCCCAAACCTGACATTCTCAGTCACTAACGTGTCCAGTGCACTATAAAAGGAGCCCCAGTGCCCAAACCTGCAAATAAAACCTTCTGCACAGGGAAACTCCATGTGTAGCAGGCATCACAACAAGAAGTGTGTGTGTGTATACAGATGTGTGTGCAGATGTGTGTATGTGCAGATGTGTGTGTCTATGTGCAGAAATATGTGTATGTGTGTACAGGTGTGTATGTGTGTCTACAGGTATGTGTACAGATGTGTATGCAAGTTTGTGTGTGCAGATGTGTATTGCAGGTGTGTGTGTGTTCAGGTGCGTGTGTGCGTGTGTGCGTGTGTGTGTGTGTGTGTGTGTGTGTGCAGGGGTGTGTGTGTGTGTGTGTGTGTGTGTGTGTGTGTGTGTTCGCACATGAGCACCTGTTACTCTCTCCCTTGCTCCTTTAAAAAAGCACTTACATGGGCTGGGGAGATAGTGCAGTGGTTAAGAGCACTGGCTGCTCTTGCAGAGGACCTCGGTTCAGCTCCCAGCACTAAATGGCAGCTCATAAATATCCATAACTCCAGTTGCAGGGGATCCAAAGCCTTCTTCCGGCCTCTTTAGCACCAGGCACACATATAGTGCTGAAGAGATGTAGGCAAAACATATAGAATAAAAATAAATACATCTTAATTTTTATTCCTATTTTTTAAGATTTATTTACTTTGATGTTTACAGGTTTTCTACTTGTGTGTCTCTGCACCAAATGCATGTGGAGGCCAGAAGAGGACATCAGAACAGGCAGGGAGCCTAACTGGTAGCTAAATTGTGGCCTTGCCTGAAAAAGCTTCAGAGAGCCCCTCAATTCCCTGCTACTCATCATTCCCCCTAAGGCTTCTTCCTCAGCCATGGCTGGGAAGAGAAAAAGGGATAAGGCCTCTTCACATAGGCCAGGCTAATCACAAGGGCCTATAAATAGGACCCTGTGGCTTGGCCTGGAGTAGCTATGCCAGGCCCAACTCCACAGGCATCAGACACAAACAGCTCTTCTGCCCCCGGAAGTTAGCCAACACTTCTTCAGGAAGACAGGATTTGAGCAAAGAGCCTCACCTGCCTTGCGGGGTACCAGACCTGTGCCGAAGCTCTTTTTTTGCCTCTTCCTTCCATTGCTTCTGTCTGGGACCCAGTTTCCCAAAGTGTGAGCTAGGGAGGTTGGTGTGTGCCCTTGGGACCTTCAGTCAGGATGCTCTTGGTCTGTCTGTGACACCCTCGCCTCTCAAATACCTATTTCATCGTGTCCTGCCCCAATCAACTTAGGAATTGTATTTTATCTTTTTTTTTTTTTTTTTTTTTTTTTTAATCATTATTTTAGTGCTGGGAACAGATCCCAGGCGGGTACTCTATTGTCTGAGCCACATCCACAGCCCCTGTGGCACATTTCAAATTAAATACTGTTGTTGTTATTGTTATCTAGGATTTTTGAGGACCTAGCCACCCTGAGTGCTAAGTGCAACGGATGAAGAATAGAACAAGTCCTAACCAGCCCCCATGCCTGCCCTGGGCCAAATACCAGTGCAACAGGCATTTCCAACCCCGCCCTCCAAAATCCTCCCAGTAGCCTCTATGAGCATTGCTGGGAACATCGTGTTTCTGGTTCAGATGGCAAATTTACAAAGAGGATTCCCCACAGGGCAGCATGTGACCTGGGCAGAGCTTTTAATCTTACAGGAAAAGCTCCCCAGCCATACCATGTACATGCATATGCTACAGCCCTTCCTTCCCAGTTCACTGTCGATCACCACCCAAGCCCTACTTCATGGATGCAGAACACAAAGCTGAGAGGGACTGGGGCAGACTCTCTTACTCCTAGAGTCCAGGGCTGCAGTGGTCTGACTCACATCAGCCTAGCTGGACAGTGGGAATAGAACCAGACAAGAACAAAGAACAGAGACAGACAGGTAAGATATTCCTGTGTGTGTGTGTGTGTGTGTGTGTGTGTGTGTGTGTGTGTGTGTGTCTGTCTGTCTGTCTGTCTGTCTGTCTGCCTGTCCATGGGTCTATGTCTGTGTCTATGTAAATGTATGTATGACTATGTATATGTGTGTGTGTCTATGTATGTCTGTATGTCTGTGTGTGTATATGTCTGTTTGTGTGACTTTGTGTATATGATTGTGTGTCTGTGTTTACATCTGTGTATCTGTCTATATGTGTGACTGTGTGTTTGTGTGTGTGTCTGTATGTGTTTGTGTGTCTGTGTGTCTGTGTCTATGTGTATGTGTGTGTATGCCTGTGTGTCTGTGTATGTCTGTGTGTGTGTCTGTGTGAATGTGTGTGTATGTCTGTGTGTGTGTCTGTATGCATGTGTGTGTCTGTTTCATGAAGGAAAGTGACAGGGCTTCACCGGTAACACACATTCTCTCCTACGAGATGCCAGCATTGCCCTGGCTGACCCACCTTCCTCTTTGCTTGCTCTGAAACACCATCAATCAAGTCACTCCTCTCTGAAGGTCACTCAAGACCCCTCCTCACCTTCTGCCACTCTCACCTCAGTCTCCAGACATGACTCACCAGTCCTCAGGCACACAGGTGACTAGCTTTTTGCACATAATCCTTTTGCCTAGAACAACCAACTCCCCATCATAGCCCAGTGCTCATCTCATGGGAGGGAAAAGCTGACTGGCCCCATGGGCGTCTTCGAAAACATCTGGGGATTGGCCACCATTGTCTCCCTCAGGGGTTACAGTGGCACTCCTCTCCAAATTCACCACCCGCTCCAGTGCAGGAGTCAACAAGGATTGGCTGGGAAAGGGCGGGAGTTGGAGGCAAAAAGCCAAGAGAATCCTGGGAAAGCACCTGAGAAGTCCTAGGACTTCTCAACACCATGTCTCACATGAAGCATCAGGGCACTCCAGTGAGGAAAACCCTAACACATCGCCATGCAGGGCCATTAGGTGTGTGTGCATGCTCGGTGTGTGTGTGTGTGTGTGTGTGTGTGTGTGTGTGTGTGTGTGTGTGTGTGAGAGAGAGAGAGAGAGAGAGAGAGAGAGAGAGAGAGAGAGAGAGAGAGAGAAATGGTTCCATTAATGACATTCTCCAAGTCTCCCACTGGAACGCTCCTAGCAGCCTCCAGTAGCCGAGACTAAAATCTGCAGTCAAGGGCAGCATGGTCTGGAAGTAACCATCTAACAAGACTCAGGAGGTATGGAAAGGTTTCACTCTTTGCTCCTTTTCCAACCCCCACTCAGAGCTAGATATCTGTCACATGATTCTGTGAATGAATGGGTTCCAGAATCCGCTGACAAATAAAGCCCTGTGCAAAGTCAGAACAGGTGTGGTGGAGCAGCTCAGGAAACGGACAGAACAGCCTTCCGGTAGCAAGGGAGAGAGGGTTCTAGATGGAGAAGAGTCAAAGCACCAGAGACTTGGGACAAAGATGTCTGAGGATCTGATGGGATGACATCAGTGGGCCTTGCTTACACCCAGGTTCATGGAGGTAAGGTGAGGCAGCTGTGGTATGGGAGATAGCGGAGGCACAACGGTGAATAGGCAGACTCCTGAGACATTCAGCTAGGCCGGGCAGGCCTGGCCGTGACTGTGTGGTATTTTCAGAGGTTGGGCAGGCAGGCAGAAAGCAAGGGCCTTGTGACAATGCTAGCAAAAGCTGGCACCCCAGAAGCCAGATGTGGCAGCTGAGCAAGGCCAGGCCTCTGGGCCTAGATAACCTTCTAGAAACCCCTGGCTCCAAGGACTAAGTACCTTGATTGCCATCAATGGCCCTCTCATCTAGACTTTAAGAGGGACAGAGTCATGGTCAGCTCCTGTCACTGCCCAGAAGCTGTGTGCAGTGGGTGTTTGGGAAACGCAGGCTTCCAGCTTCTTTTGGCAAGCCAATGGTGACATCATGGGCTGGCCATTGATGCCATAGGCTGGAGGGCACTTTTCTTTCTCCTCACACAATTACAAGTTCTCTTTTGTTCAGGCTGAAACGCTCTCACAGTGACCCTCCTGGCTTTCCAGCTCACAGACCTGTCAGATCCCCATCACCACCTTGTTAGACGAGAGGACCAAATGCACCTGCCTCACAGGAGGAAAAGCCCAGGACCCACTTGTGAGGGACTCCGGGTCTCCTGGCTTGTAGCCCAGCACTCTGCACTCTACCCAGCCTCCCAGTGCACTGCACCTCAGGCTCACCCAGCCAGCCAGCCAGGTGGGGATGACTCATCCACCCTCCCGTGACTCATGCTCCTCAGGTGCCTCCTAAGGTCAACAAGCAGGGGACTTGGTGGCCACAACCCAACTTCTTCCACTTCTCCACAACCTGCAGGGAGAGCTCCTACCTCTCCTCCTGGAGGGAAGCTACCCCAGCATAGAGCTCCCAGAGGGCTTGAGAACACAGCAACTGAGAAGCACAGCCGGTGGGAGCAGGTGCGGGGCACTCAGCCTGCCTCACCCTGCCTTCTGCTTGGCGAGGAGCTGATGAGGTAATGAATAAACAGTACAGCCACCAGGGGAAAACCTTTCAATCCACAAAGGCTGTTCAGACTTCCACTCAGGAATCATCTGGGTGGACAGCGCTTCTGTGTTGTTCTACCTACCTTACAGGGTTGTGTAAGGAGAAGAGAGCCACTCCGTCAGTAGAAGCTGTAACAGCTGCTGGCTGAGGCACTGGAAAATGAGAGCTGGTGGTTCCTGGAAGGGGCCCAGGAATCGCAGGGTCAATGTCTGAGGTCACATGGGTAAATCCCCCTACCCTCATATCTCTAGCAACGACACACGGCTGCTGCTGCTGGAGGGTTGACCAGCCAACAGTGAACCTCAGGATGCCAGGCTATGGGCTCCTTGGAGTGCTTCACTCTGAGGCTGTGGCCCAGTATGACCTGGCAAACGCCACCTCCATAGTATGTTAGAAGAGGGACTGAACGACCATCCTATCCTAATCCCAGACCAATGGTGTGTTATACAGCTGAGCCTTCTGACCCCTGCCTTCCAGGGACAACCTTGAACTTCTGTCCTATACATCACTACCCAAAGTCCTAGTCAGCCCCTTGTGGGCAGCAGCTCAGAAGGCTAGCTCCTGCCCACTCTGGAAGGTCTTGCTAACCCAGCCAGCTTCTTCCAGCCAAGGGGAGAGTCAGAACCCCAGAACAATGGGGCCTCACAGGCTCCTGAGATAAGAGCACAGCAAGCCCCTTCTTTTTTTCTTGTGTATGTGGGGAGGGGGGCGGGTTTCAAGACAAGCTTTCTCTGTGTAGTCCTGGCTGTACTAGAACTCACTCTGTGTAGACCAGGTTGGCCTCAAACTCACTGAGATCTACCTGCCTCTGCTTCTCCAGTGCTGGAATTAAAGGCGTGCACCACCACCACTCATCCAACAATCCCCTTCTTAACCATAGTAAATGGCCCAGACATTACTGACGGTTTCTGCAGAGTCTGTCAGTAGGTGACACAGTGTCTGTGGGTGGGTGACACAGTAGTAGACCTTGAGTCATGGGCTGAGAGGTCAGAGGTCACATGTTTATCTAGGTCTGAAGAACTGGAGTTAAGTGGCACCTCTGTGGACCTTCCTCAAATATCTTCCTTACTTCCTCGAGGCACCAAAGCACATGGTGGGGGTGTTTTAAAAAGGACAGACAACTAGGCACATTCTATTAACTCCTGTTCTCACCTGTTCCCTTGGGGGTGGGGGCTGCATTTGTTTCCAAGTGTACCTCCTTCATCACACTTCCCATTCAGTGGAGAGTACCCCCAGCCACCATCTCCCATCCACACAAAGGTCCAGGCACCGCCCCTCACAAGCTCCAGCCTCCAATCACTTCCTGCCAGATCAGCCTCTGTACCACAGAGCACACTTCTGCCCCCCCCCCATCACTGCAAGTGGACAGTCATCTCTGACTCACTCACAGTGCAAACCTCAGAGCAGGCCACACCACATCACTGGGTTGCTCAGACGCTGCTCTGGCCCCACACAGCCCAAAGACAAAGTCCAGAACTCTTTATCTACTTTTCAGTGTCTAGTCTCTGTGGTCTGTCATGGCCAACCGCTTGAACTACAGTTCTCATCCACTGCCATCCTCCATCAGTGCCTGCCAGACTGCAGCCAGCCACAGTGTGTTCCATCCCTCCATCCTCTGTATGTGTTTTGTATACACTGTTTCCTTGAATCCCCTCAGCCACCAGGTTCTCTGCCACACTAAACTGAAGCAGTCTCTCCCAGGAAACTAAGATCTGTTTGTGTTACCCCAGATCCTGTGCCCCTGCAGCTCCAGATGGAACAATATGCTTGCACACATGACTGACACGTGCTCACAGGCACATTCCCACAGAGCTTGCTCACAGTACAGATGCTGCCATCTATGGGCAAGAAAAACACTACACTCTCCCTGAGATGGACACCAGCTTTCACACGTTTACAACCACTCCCAGCTATGGCTGAGTTTGTGGGTTCCCCTTCTGGAAAGGCTATAGCAACTCAAAAAAATGAGATCTGCAAGCTGATGATACTTAGCCAGGTCTCCACCCACACACTCCCAACAACAAGAAAGGGAGGGTTTCTGTTGCAGCCCCCACCAGACCAGCTGCAGGCCGCTGGTTCTGAGTCTGCCTGCACTACCTCAGAGCTCAGGGAGGAGGCAGCTCCCAAGAGTCAGGCTGTCCACCAGGAAAAGGCTAGCCTCTGGGCAGTGTGCTCACTGATAGTCAGTGTGCAAGCCACAGGGGATCTCTATCTAGGCTGCTAAGAGGGGGCATTCTATTCTGCAACAGCAGCTCTTCTCATCCCCTGTCAAGTCACCAGGAGGACTTTTGGACTTGATGTCCAGTTACACCAAGGATTCAAATGGCCACCTCCAGTGACAAGTTGTCATTTTCTGCAGGCAACATAGGAAGTCTACTAGGCAGTTACTATGGTGCTCATCGTTTCAAACGAGGCTCAGAGAGGTGAAGGAAGATGCCATAGGACAGGTCACACAGCCAGACTGCTGCTCTTGGATCTAGCTTTTACTCAGCATCAAGCTGTAAATAAGGCTATGCCTCCTGCTCACTTGAAGAAAGATGGGAAGCTTTGGTTGCTCAGCTTACAGAGGGCTACAGGCTACATGATCTGAGCCTCGGCAGGCCACTTTGTCTCTTGTTTTTTATTGTTGTTTTCCCTTCCTTTCTTCTTTCTGTTTGTTTATTTTGTCTATTTATTGGCTTAGAAATTCTTAGCTCAGGGACATACAAAAACAGATTGAGTGCCCCCTGCAACAGTGGGCCATTGACGTATTTACTGAGAACAGTATTTATTGCCTTAAGTGTAAACCCTTCTGGTGGAGATGTTTACCAAGACCATATTGCAGACCTTTCAGCTGCTCTCTCCCTTCAGAGCTTCCCACTGAGTCAGCCTCTCCTGTTGCAGAGCCCTGCCTCTCCACCTCTCCATGACTTGGCAGGAAACTATTTCAACAAGGCTCACATTCTCAGAACAGTGGAACAAAGTCTGACCCAGAGTTGGAAGAGAAGAGGGAGGCAGATAGAATAGGTAAAAGGAATCTCCAGGGTGAGGCATTGAAAGCCCTGGATTGGGGCAGCTCATGGGTGGAATGCTTGCCCAGCAAGCACAAGGCCCTGGGTCCTATGCCCAGCTCTGAAGGAAACAAAACAGTACCTGAATCTAGACTGGCTGCTTATGCCTTATCGGTAGACTTGACTTTTAAATATTCAGTCTAAATTGACCATCAATTGATTGTCCACTACTTTCTTTTCTGAGGGCCTCGTTTACCTCAGGTTGGCTTTGAATTCAAGACACAGCCAAACATAATCTTGAATTTTTGATCTTTCTGCCCACTTTATACAGGTGTGCACCACCACACCCACTTTACACAGGTGTGCACCACCACACCCACTTTACACAGGTGTGCACCACCACACCCACTTTACACAGGTGTGCATCACCACACCCACTTTACACAGGTGTGCACCACCACACCCACTTTATACAGGTGTGCATCACCACACACACTTTATACAGGTGTGCAACATCCTACCCACTTTATACAGGTGTGCACCACCACACCCACTTTATACGGGTGTGCATCACCACACACACTTTATACAGGTGTGTAACATCCTACCCACTTTATACAGGTGTGTAACATCCTACCCACTTTATACAGGTGTGTGCCACCACACCCACTTTATACAGGTGTGCACCACCGCACCCACTTTACACAGGTATGCACCACCACACCCACTTTATACAGGTGTGCATCACCACACCCACTTTATACAGGTGTGCATCACCACACCCACTTTATACAGGTGTGCAACATCCTACCCACTTTATACAGGTGTGTGCCACCACACCCACTTTATACAGGTGTGCATCACCACACCCACTTTATACAGGTGTGCATCACCACACCCACTTTATACAGGTGTGCAACATCCTACCCACTTTATACAGGTGTGTGCCACCACACCCACTTTATACAAATGTGCAATGGGCTCACTTTATCCAAGTGTGCACCACTGCACCACTTTAGCATACTGGCTGCATGCATGTTAGATAAGCTAGATAACCTAGATAAGCATTCATTGTTGGTTTAGAATCTTCCAGTTCAGTGTGACCCCTGGACCAGCACATCAGCATCAGCTGGGAGCTCATTAGAATGCAAATTCCAGGCCCCAAACCAGCAGTAAGGAATCATCACCTACATTTTCACTAAATCCCTGGATGATATGGACATGGTAAGTCTGAGAGATTCTTCAGAACATCATTTCTATCTATTTCAAATCATTAGAAGTCTAAAGGCATCATCCCTGATGTCACAGTGTCACCTCCCTGATCTCAAAACTGCAGCAAACTCCAGGATGTAAAGTGGACAGACCAGGCCTTCACTTGATCTTGAGATCTGATCCTAGCCAGGTAGGGAAGCTGACTTGGGAGGAGAGGAGAAGGCAGCATTCCCATTTCACAGAGGAGTGCGAGCCAAGTTAGAGAGCCAGGCCAGACAGGTGGGCAAATGACTCACCCAAGCTCAGCAGCCAAGATGAGCTAAGGCCAAGTTCCCCGATCTTCCCAGGCCTTGGGTTGAACAGTAGCTGAAATAATTTTGATTTAGATGTGTACTTTTGAAATGTCACAAGCGACGGCACTCAGGGAGCTAGGTGGGTGTTTGTGGAGACATGCTTGCCGTCTCGGCGTGGGAACCCCTGGCCTGTAGAGAAGGGGTGGAGTAGACAGTCCCTGGACCCAGTGCAGTGAAGAGGACTAGGCAGTCCCTGGGAGCCATCTCTACAGGTCAGGTGGGGAACTTGTTGGTGAGAAGGTAGTTAAGAGTGGCACCAGCAGAGTCACCACAGACAGTCTCAGGGTTGGGAGCACAAAGGCTGGTGCTACTGTCCCAAGTGTGAAGCCAGAGAGTAGCTCGGAATGGGCACTGTCAGAGATGCTGTGGTGGTGAGGAAACGGAGGCCTCCCAAGTTGCCAGGACTTCTCCTAAAGCCAAGAAGCTCTCCCATTAGCTGCTAACAATGCGGTGTAACAGGGGCCTGGGAATTGGGATTCTTCCAGGAAAATTCCATGTGGCACCTGTAGGAACCCTGATGTCAAGAGAAACTTTGCTAGTATGCGTATTTCCTAGCTTTATTTTTCCTCTGCATTTTGCCACTTTGCTAGGAACCAGGTAGAGATGGACTGGAGGACCCACCTCAGTTTTGGGCAAAACCACAAATAAATTAATTTTCCATCCTTTATAGACTGTTATTTTTCTCATAATGTGGGGACCTTTGGTACCCATGGGTAGGCCTAATGGCAGAATATTAAGTCCTATAGTTCTCTGTAGTGTGAAAACACAATATAGGAACATTAAGATGTATACCAATGAGTGATGTGGAAATTATCAGTTCCCTAACAAATACTATGCTCTGTTTTACACAGGCAGTCATTACAAAAAGGATTCAGCTCGGGCTTTGATGGGAAGGCCTCTCTAGCACATCGTGTTTCCCACACTGAATCCCATGAGCCTCCTGTAGGAGTGCAGAATGGATGCAGCAAAGTCAGGAGAGGCAGGGTTGCCGGAAAAACCCTGAGTGCTCATTTAAATTTGAACTGCAGATATGCATTGATTTTTCTTTATAAGGATGCCCTAAATATTGCAGGAAGGATAGTAATACTAAATAATTACTCATTCTTTATCTGAAATTCTAATTTAGCTAGCATCCTGTTCTTTTAGTTGCTAAATATGGCTACCCTAAAGGCAGAGTCTGAGATTTCACATTTCTGAAAGGCTCCCAAATGCAGCCCTGCTGCACCTAAAATATCACTTTCCATTCTCAAAATGGAATTTTATGCAACCACAAATTCTACAAGTTTTTAAAAAGACCATTTGAAGAATCGGGTAGGCAGTCCCCAACTTCTAAAGGAGTGTTCTAGAACAAAGTGTTCTCATGACTTTGTAGAGAAACAGTCTGGGAAAGTGCAAAGGGGACAGGGCCTAGGCTAGCCTATGAAAACCCCACTCAGAATGACACAACTCAACTGGCTTCCACTTCCTGACCTGAAGCTCAAGAAGCCAATAACATGTGACCATACAAAGACAACGGCCCTCACCCTTCTGCTCCACTCCAGGGTGCTTTGAATTGATGAGAAAACATCAATTCTGAGAGTCGGAATGATCTACATTGGGGAAGCATTATGTCGGCACGCCTCAGAACTCTAAGGGGCTGGGGCTGGGGCGCAAGGCAGAGTGCTTGTCCAGCACGAACAATTGGGCGCTGTGGTACATGACTGTAATCCTAGCACTTGTAAGGAAGGTAGGTGTGTAAGGCCATCCTCAGCCGCTACATAATGACTTCAAGACCAGCCTGGGCTATAGGAAACCCCGTCCAAACAACAAACTAACAAAACGAACGGAGCTACTGTTGAAATCTGAACTTTATCATTGAAGAAACCAAAGCACAGAGGTGTCCATTCAAGGTCTGAACCACAAGTGCATAGAGAACCTCTGCAGAGAGGTGTCCTTCCTCCTCTGCCTCCTTTTCTCATTCTTCCCTCTTCTCTAGATTTCTCCTATTTATTCTCTCTGCCTGCTAGCCCCACCTATTTTTGCAAGTGCAAGTGCAAAGTAGAAACTGGAAAGAGAGCATTTCCCTTCTGCTTATCGGCTGAGAACCTCAACTCCACCCTTTTCTGATACCAGACTATGCAAAAAGATTTGCTGAGAGAATGAGTTAAGTCTGAGGTTTTGGGAAAATGGTCTATAGACAGCTAGACTTCTGATAGCCAGCTACAGTGCTCCTCCAAAAATGTGGTTTCCCCACCAATGGTAGTAGGATATAGGACCACTCATGAACACTTCTGAGTAACAATTTGGTAAAATGTAGCAAAAGCTATCAAATGTCTCACAACTGAACCAGGAACAGCCAAAATGTGTGATGTTAGATGATTGTTAAGTGAAAGTATCTACTGGTCTACCAAGGGTGAAATAACAGTGATAAAAATTAAGTTAGCATTCATCACTTTTATAATTTACAAAAAACAGGGCTGGGAGTACGGTAAAGGCATTGTCTAGCATGTATGAAGCCCTGAGTTTGATACCTAACACCAAGAAAGAGAAGGAAAAAGAAAGACTTAAAAATAAATTAAATATACTATTGTTGTGGAATATTAGTTTAAGATGTGTTACATTCATTTATGCTGTGGAACATTTGTCTAATGATGCAAAGATGGGTTGTGTTCTTTTATATTGAATTTGTAAAGCTTTGTTACTTTGCCTGCCTAAAACACCTGATTCATCTAATAAATAGATGAATGGCCAAAAGCTAGACAGGAGAAAAAAATAGGTGGGGCTAGCAGGCAGAGAGAATAAATAGGAGAAATCTAGAGAAGAGGGAAGAATGAGAAAAGGAGGCAGAGGAGGAAGGACACCAGGGGCCAGACACACAGACACACACCAGTCAAGAGTAAAAAGGAATGATACATAGAATAAAGAAAGGAAAAAGGCCAGGAAGCAAAATGTAGTTAAAGAAAAACAGGATAATTTCAGTTAGAAAAGCTGGGTAGAAACAAGCTAAACTAAGGCTGAGTGTTCATTAGTAAGAATAAGTCTCTGTGTATTTATTTGGGAGCTGGGTGGTGGGCCCCCAAAGAGTAAAAACCTAAATATATATTATTCTATCATTTTAATCTTCTGGCCCATAAGAGTAAGAGTTTATATAGAATAAACACACACTGGCCTAATTAGGTATAGTAACCTGAGAAGACTCTTAAAAGTTAAGTTTAATGAATCCTTCATGAGAAAATATTTGTTATCATATTGAGAAAAAAGCAAAAGAACAGAAGATTATACACACAGTATGACCATCATGTGGTGTTGAAAATGTTAGGAAGTGGGGGCCCGAGAGACTGCTCTTCCTGAAGGCCTGAGTCCAGTTCACAGCACCTATGTCAGGCAGCTCCATGTCTGTCAAGCAACTCCAAATCAGACACCTCTGCAAGCACGTACACTAACATGTTCACATCCCCACACAGAAACACTTGCATACACACAAAAGCAATAAAATAAATACTTTTCAAAAAGAAAATGCCAGCTGGGCAGTGGTGGCGCACGCCTTTAGTCCTAGCACTCAGGAGGCAGAGGCAGGCGGATCTCTGTGAGTTCGAGGTCAGCCTGGTCTACAGAGTGAATTCCAGGACAGCCAGGACAGAGAGAATCCCTGTCTCAAAACACAGAGAAAGTGCCCAGAAAAAAAAAAAAAAAAAAAAAACATACCCAAAAGTTAGTAATGATCACTTGGGTGCCGTTATGGATAGATTTTGTTGTTGTTTTTAATTCTTTAAAAAATTCCATTTTCTATCACAAGCTCCTGTTATCATGAGGAAGAAAGGTCCTCTGAAGAGGTAATGCATAAATGCCACCAAGCCACTCCCCAAGTTTAACTAGTATTTACTGAGTATTCACAAGAGTCCAGCCCAGCCACAGCCTCTAAGTAGGGGAAGCAAGGGCCCCACTCTGGAGGCTGGCATACATGGAATATGCATCCTTTGCTTGATAAGTACTTTGACCCAAATGATAGATCTATTGAGGTCAGAATGTAACAAGGCACTATTTGCTTAACCAATTTAGCAAAATGAAAGAATTCACCACCACCACCACCACCACCCACCACCGGCCTGGTCCCTTATCAGAATTCCCTACCAGGCTCCACGGCTCAAACCCTTTCTGGATTCCTCTTAGGAAAGCCAGTTTCAGAGAGACGTTCATAATCAGGAAAAAACAAGTAACAAAATAAAATAGAGAGCAGACCAGATGTGGTGCCGCACCCAGGCCTTGGGAAGCAGAAGCTGGTGGATCTCTGTGAGTCTGTGGCCAGCCTGGTCTACAGAGTGTGTTCCTGGCCAGCCAGGGCTATATAGTGACACCCAATTCCCATTCTTTAAATCAAGCACTGAGTGCAGAAGGTGCCAAGGCACCATGAAGAGATAACAATGGGTGGCACTAGCTACAGAATACAAGACCTGGGAAGGGACGTCCCAGCAAGGAGACTCGGTGTTCCAGGCCTCAGTTTCTTCATCTGAAAAGTGGGCTACATAAGAACAACATCAGGGTTAGTGTAAGGAGAAAGTTAAGCCACTTCACTCCTCTAGGGAAGGTCTCAGTTTGCTTATCTGCAAAATAGAGTCTTCCTTCCTAAGACTATTTAAACAGTAAAAGCTGAAGGTGAACTGGAGATCAAGGAATAGTGTCTGGGAATGAAACCCCACTCTCAGCTTCCTGTTTGCAAAATGGGACAATTGTTTCTGCTCAAATTCTTGTAGACTCTCCAAATTCAAGTAGGACCACAGAACTTCTACATCCCACCGAATCTGGCTCACCTGCCACTTCTAGGCAAGACGGTACCATGTCGGTATGCCAAGCACAAAGCCCTCTGACTCAGGAGCCATCCAGGCTGGGCAAGCCTGATGTATGCTGCCCACCCTATGGTGTGCAATGGACACTGGATCCATTAAAAAAAAAAAAAAAAAAGCATGCAGGAGCCAAATCCTACCCTTCATTTTGTCAGTGGCGCAGATGGGACCCCAACTCCAGCCTTTAGCTGCCTAGCCTCACCCAACACACCCACTGGTTTTCTTTCCCCTACCCTGCAATTGCCCCTGTGGTCCCAGGCAGGGCAGGAGCAAGTAGACACATCTCAAGAAGAGGGGGAGGGGAAGCCAGCGGCAGCAGCAGGAACTAAGCCTGCCTGTGGTCTCCAGCTTCATAAACCACACCAGGCTGAAATATGACACATACTTATTCAGCTGAAAGGGAGGAGATATTTTTACTTAACATCCCTCAGCTGCCTAAACATCGCTCTCCCCTCCCTGCCACCACTACCATACATAACTCCTGGGACCCACTTTTCTTTGCTTCAGCTCACATTTTCTTAGGAGGTGCCTTTCCCAGACTTTTGGGATATCTAAGACTTTATCAAATAGTAGAAAACAAGGACTAGTTCTGGCCAGGCGCCCAGCTAACAAAAGACCTTGCCCGCTTCCAGGAGCCTTAATTTCCTAAAATAGATGGGAGACTGAGCCACACTCTGGGAACCTGTTGATGGTAAATAACATATGTGCTTGCTGGATGATGGTGGATCACACCTTTAATCCCAGCACTTGGGAGGTAGAGACAGGTGGATCTGTGAGTTAGATGAGACCAGCCTGGTCTACAAGAGCTAGTTCCAGGACAGCTTCCAAAGCCACAGAGAAACCCTGTCTTGAAAAATCAAAAACAAAAACAAATATGTGCTTACAAATAAACTGTGAGGCCCCTTCAGTGTTCCCTGAGCTGTGCAGACCAAGTCCCAGCACCCAAGGAAAAGCCAGGTCATGCACAGGCACACATCTGTGCCTCCAGTGCTGAGCATGGAAAGAACAGAGACAGGTGGGTCCCTGAGGCTCACTGGCCAGTCATTCTAGCTGAACTGTTATGCTCCAGGTTCATTGAGAGACTCTCAAAAAAAAAAAAAAAAAAAAAAAGTGGAGGGTCTGGTGAGATGGCTGGGCAGAGCAAGTGCTCCCTACAGATGCCTGAGTTTGGCGCTCAGCAGAGAAAAGACTCTGCTAAGTTATTCTCAGGCCACCACACGTGCCCACCAGAATGCTCACCCACACATATGCATCACACATACACACAGTAATAATAAATTAGGAGCAA
Source organism: Cricetiscus sungorus (assembly GCA_030556225.1). Classification (NCBI taxonomy): domain Eukaryota; kingdom Metazoa; phylum Chordata; class Mammalia; order Rodentia; family Cricetidae; genus Cricetiscus; species Cricetiscus sungorus. The sequence continues at coordinate 6,392,894 of JANBXA010000132.1, forward strand.
ATAAAAACTCATAAAAATAAAGTGAAAAAGGCCAGCCTGATCTACAGAGTTCCAGGAAAGCCTCTAAAGCAATACAAAGAAACCCTGTCTCAAAACACCAAAATAAATAAATAAAGTGAAAAGTGATACATGCCTGAAACTGACCTTTGGCCTCTACACATGCACACAAGTGTGCACACACATGCACACACGCGTGTGCGCGCGTGCATACACACACCACATATAAAAAGAACTAAGAATGCAGCCGCCCCACTTGTAATTTCTCTTACATTCTCTCTCCCTCTAGCCTATCATTTCTGGTCAGCAAATATTCAACAGCTGTGGGCCCAGGCCAGAAGCGCTTCCTTGAAGAAAACCAAAGATCAGTTTTTCATCAAAGCACTACAGGCTAGAATGATAACATCTCTATGGCCAGACACATGTCATCTAAGAGCCAAACTCCCCACACAGAGTCAGGAGGAGCCCAAGGGCCCCAGAGCAGGGAGTGCTCCCTCCCAGGCACAGTGCTTACTGTGACAGTCCACGTCGAAGGAAAGAGGAGGATGATCAAGCCTGTACCTCATTTTGAACCTACAGCAATAGTCTTTTTATTTTAAAACTATTTTTTGTTTAAAGAAGAAAATCCACAACACTAAATAACAGCATCTACCAAGTAGCTGCATCCCATCTGTTTTCAGGTAAAATTTACCTGGATTTCCAGGACCCGCTGTTGGAAATCTCAGAAGGCATTGCTCTGGCTTGGACCTAACTGCTGACCATGAGATTCATCCTCAGGGCCCTCCCTGCCTCTAATAGGGCCCTTCCCCATGCATCTCCATGGCAGCCACTGGGTCAATGAGTTCTTGGTCACAAACCTTCCCTGGCATCTTACGCCTGTGGAGTAAAGTCTAAGTCCCTATTTTACCATTCTGTCTTCACTCACAGTCCCAATTCCAGCACTCCAACCTTTTCCCATCCTCCAGTCTAGCTATGTAGACTGCACAGAAAACCTCAGTGCCTTTGCACAAACTGTCCCTGCTTCTTTGAATAGCTCTTTTCCTGATCCCTCTTCTTCTGGCAAACTATTACTCACTTCCAAGGCATGGTTCACACAACTGAATTAGTCACCCCCTCTTACTATGCTGAAGTAACTGAGTATGGTCTAGAATGCCAAGGTGGGAGGTATAGAGAGCTCTCTCCTCCTTGGGGCTCCTGGGCCCCTCCATGATCAGGACATATTAGGTTAGGAGGGAAGGAAACTGACTGACAGGCAAGCCTGCCTGCTTCCCCTGGCTCTTGTGAGGCCCTCATAAAAAGACTATGGAAAATTGTGGAATAAATTCCCTCCCCTGATTCACACAGAAACCTTTGCTGCTGGGTAATTTACACAAGTGCCAAACCAAGCTCCCTTGGCTGCTTATGATTTCCCTGGTATTTATAAATAGGGAGGCCCAAGAAAGGAAGACCGTCTCAAAGAAGGATGCCACCGGTGCCCTGTCCCCATCCCTCTTCCTCTTTCTTTTCAAGTCTCTCAAGGAATACCAGCCAGCACCCCCAAGTATGGGGCAGGGAGACCTCTGGCCAGCACTTTAAGGTCCCACGAAAGGAGTCTGTAAGAGTAGGCTGACACTGAGGCCATGCCCTGCCACTGCCTCCCTGTGTGACGACGCCCCCCCTTGGGTCGTGCAACTCCACGGGGGGGGGGGGTGGTCAGTATAAATTGACTCAGAGGTCCTGGTGCCCTGGTCAGAATCAAGGTCCCTGGGGGAACAGAATGAACAGGATTAAGTCTTTAAGAAGTCCCACAGATCAAAGGCAGAGGCTACACCTTCCACAAATGCTTCTATCCCAGGGAACGCCAGGAAGAACTCCTGGGCCTGTGAAAAGACACTCCCTGCTCTGTGGAGACTCTAAAGGGGTGAGTGACTGGGCTGAGGACAACCTACAATCGGATCCCCTGATTGCCCACACCCCAGCTCTCAGACCGGGGGGGGGGGGGCTCCTCGGCCGACCCAGCAAGCCCATGAGTCCTGGACCATGGGGAAGTTGCTATAATAAAGTTGGGGGAAGGTGGACCTGAAAAGTGACGGAGACCCTGAGACAAGGGGCTTCTAATCACTCAGGAAGGCGTGAACGTTCGGTCAGAAGTTTCTTCTCCAGGCTAGAAGGGGATGCAACACTGCAAGGCGGGAAATAAAACAGCTAAATGCCTTCAGAACAGTCATGAAGATGTCAGGCACGCACAAGGAGGAACTTTCTAACAGTTTTGGTCCCTGAAGGAGGAAGGTATTGCTCAGGAGTGAAGGCTCCGCTGTGCGGACTCCTCACCCGGCCACTGCTCAAACCATGCGTGGGCAGTCACCTCTCGCGGAGTCTGACACCCCCAACGCAACGATGACTCTGGCCCAGTTCCCTGTACCCGCGGGGCGGGTCGAGGTGAGGTCCGGTGCCTGCAGCACTGAGGATCTAGGCGTGGCGCAAAGGGCCGTTCCTCCTCACCTCTAGCTCCCAGCCACCCTTCTCGGTCCCCTGGAGAGAGGCAAGATGAGCGAGCACGTCCTTCTCCCGCGATGCCCACGCGTGGGCCGAACTCCAGGTTCATCCGACCTCGGGTGCGCACGGGGCACGGGAAGGAGAGGAGATTCAGCTCGATCCACCCCCAAAGCCCGGAACCCCGGCGGCCCGCCTCCTTACCTTCGGCGGCGCTGGCGACAGCGACTGCTCAGTCCAGCTGTGTGCCCAGCTGATTCCCGGAGTCGGGGCGGGGTGCGCTGCGTGAGAGGCCAAATGGGCAGGGCGCGTACCAGAGCCGCCCTCGAGGCGGGGCAGGCTGCGGGGAGGAGCACAGCTGGGAGGATGAAGACTGGCTCCAGGCTAGCATTCATCCTCTGTCTGCCTAAAGTTAATCAAGAGCACTGCGGTCCGCAGGAGGAAACTGAAGATGGGAACATGGAGGGCAGTTCTGAAGGGGCCTAAGGTAGTGAACAGCAGACTCAGGAGTTCAACAGAACGAGACAGGGGGCAAAGAGTGGTAATCTGCGGTGCAAAGCTAAAGCAGTCCAGGGAAATAGCTGCCTGCAGGAAGAGGCGGGTGATGATATGCAGTCTGCAGCAGCTTGCCCTACTGAAGAGAATGAAGGAGAATCTCTTCTAAAGTCACCCAGAAGTAAGGAAGGAGAAATGCCAAGGCAACCCCATCCTAAAATATGAACCGTAGCTAGGTAGGAGTGAGAGTCAGAAGGTCTGGGCTGGAATGCCTGATGTGTTCAGCCCCAGGACTCTGGACAATGAGCTAGGAACTTAGCACATCTAAGGCAGCAGCTTGTCAGATGGGCCTCTCATGGTGGGCGGGGACATGACTCCACTCTGTGAGAAACGATGCTTAGCACAATGGCAACCACAGAGGATCATCCCTCATAAACAGATGTTCACATTAGTACAAAAGCAAATCTTCCCTTGGTAGGGAACTTGAGTGGAAGGGCACTTCCATGCAAGTGTGAGAATGGACTGCTCCCCACTGCATCAGACACCACTTGAACACTTATAAAGGAATAGGATACAGGGTGCAGGATGCTACAAGCATGGCTTCCCTTTGGAAGAATTCACACACCACACAGGGAATGGCACCAAATGACGATGTCGTTCCAGTCTGACAGTAGCTCACGTTCACCAGAGTAGAGCTCCCTCCAACACAAAGTGAAATGTTCTGGGAGTTAGTAATTACTAGGTTCCAAGACTGGTATTTTAGTAGCAGAGAGAAGAACTCAGAATTTCCTAGTTTGCTCTTTCACTGAGTGTAGCCAGGAAAGCCGCAAGGCCTGGGGAATCCCAAGCTGGCTAGTTCTCCACCTACTCTCTCAGGACACTCCAAATGCTTCCCATGTCACCAGCTTTCACCCTCCCTTTCTTGTCTCCCCAGGGAGGCACTACGATGTGTGGTTTTCAGAAGAGATGACTGAGCCACAGACAGGGTGGGCTCTCTGGATCTGGTCCTCTGTGAACACGGCATGGCTGTGGCTCATATGTACCCACACAAGGGGAAGCCCACACCCCTTCTATAGGGCCAACGGGCTGGGAGGCAAAAGCACAACTGCTTGGCTTTCCACTGACTCTGAGCCCAGGCATACCTAACACATCGCTTCAAAGAAATGGGAGAGGAACCTTAAATCTGTGTCCCCCTCAAGCTGAAGGGCATCATGTTGGGATAGAAGAAACACAAGACCATTTGTTCAAACCCTCATGTTAGAGAGGGGGAGACAAGTCAAGGGAGCGAAGAGCTTGTTCCTGTAACTCTCAGCTGGAAAGCACAGAGCTATCACCTAAAAGTAATTATAAAGGTGAAGCTACAATGATCGATGCCCGCAGAGAAGGGCCAAGCACGTTCCTGCTCCTTTGCTCCATGATATTCACAGGCACTCAGGGAATATCCTAATGCTCTTTCCGGTCAGGTCTGTTTTGCTTTGCAGGGTTCTGTAAGTCCCCTTTGGCTCTGTGTACCATCCCGTTTCTTTTCTGGACTCCATGAACCCCAGCATCAGTCAGGTGCGCACCCTGGATCCTCACCTGCATGTGGAAGGAAGAATCTTGATGTAGTTTTTTGATAGAATACCTCCCCATCCTCAAAATGAGGATGAGAGAGATGAAGGCCACACAGGACATTCAGTAGACAATCTCAGAGGTGCCTGCTTCCTTTTCGAGAATGCCTCACCCACAGATTCCTCTCACTAGGAAACCACAGTTGTACTGTATCCTTCCCACACCCTTCTCTTTTTCAACATACTTCAGCCAGAGTAGCAGGTTCATGCTACCCAAGCCTGGCTTTTCATACCCTCACCTGTGGGTGCAGGGATGAAGTTCCAGGGGTGGGTGGCAAGGGGCTGTAGCTTAGCAGAGAGAATGCTTGCTTTGCATGTACAAGGCCCTGTGTTCAATCCCCAGCATTTCGTGTAGTAGGCATGGTGCTACATGACTGAAATCCTGACACTTAGGAGACAGAGGCATGAGGATCTGCTGGACTAACAGTCAGTTTCAGGCCAGCCTGGGCTACATGAGATGCTGTCTTAAAAGAAATTCTTTATTAATCAAAAATTGAGAGAATTCTGATAGAGAAAACCAGTTTTACCAGGCAGAAGGTGAGGCATCTTTGGAAGGATGGAGGAGAAAGAATGGATGTGAGAAAAGGGGCCAGCTCTTCTGTGTAGAACAGGCAGGTAGGAGATGCAGGGAGATGGGAGGCAGAAAGGGAATCTGTTCTGCTCCACCTGCTGCCAGCAAGGACGACTAAGGCCAGCTCACATCCATGCACAGATAAATCTCTGGTAATGTTTTAAAAACCAATTTAAACACCACTTATATAAATAACAGTTCATGTGAACTCATAATTAAGTAAATTACACTGGAAATTCATTCTCAAAGCATGATTTCTGAATTACTTTTACCATAGTTCATTACTGGCTAGAATTTTAAGGTCATTTTAGCTATATTCCCATATGGTAAAAAAGCTACATGTAATTGGGTACTATTTCATGTCTCTTTCCAGTTCTACCTTCTTGATATCATGCTGGTACCAGAAATCAGTCAAGGTAGAAATCTTTACAGGAATAAACAAAAGCCTTAAGTCAGAGTTTCCAAACTTTCAGTCCCTGAGAGCCTTCCTTCTAACACCAGCCCAGCCCAGCACAGTCCAATCCAGCCCAGTTCAGCACAGCTCAGTCCAGCACAGCCCAGCCCAGCACAGCACAGCACAGCACAGCCCAGCACAGCACAGCACAGCACAGCACAGCACAGCACAGCACAGCACAGCCCAGCCCAGCCCAGCCCAGTCCAGTCCAGCACAGCACAGCACAGCACAGCACAGCACAGTCCAGTCCAGCACAGCCCAGCACAGCACAGCCCAGCCCAGCACAGCCCAGCACAGCACAGCACAGCACAGCACAGCACAGCACAGCACAGCACAGCACAGCACAGCACAGCACAGCACAGCACAGCACAGCACAGCACAGCACAGCACAGTCCAATCCAGCTCAGTCCAGCACAGCACAGCACAGCACACACCCCACCCTGCCTCACCCTGCCCCACCCCACGCACACCCACCTAATGTCTGATGTCACATGTCATTCCACTGGGACTCAGTGGAAGGGGAAAGTATGTCTGCTTGATTTTCAACTATAGCCCCTCTGTCAAATAGTGTCCAGCACAGAGCAAGGGCTGAACAACATTTTCAGCGAATTAATTAGTGAAGGAGATGCATTTGGTCAGATGCAGAGACTGGAACATATTACGGGTCTTGAGAGAGGGTTGAAAGAACTGCCAGCCAAAATGTTTTCAGTGTCCTGGGCAGGAATGTGTTTGTACCATTGTTTTCCTTTAGTTTGGTTCGATTTGGTTTGAGTGCTGAGGAGGTTGAACCTGGCACACCTCAGCTATGTGCTAAGTGTCTGTGAACTAGACCCAGTTACAGGCAACCCCTGCCAACTATGAGACCCATAGTGTATGGGTTTCCAGACCACTTGATTCTGTAATTGTGTTTAAATGCCATTGAGATTCTGCACATCTGACATCAGCAAAGCCCACTGATTCTGTGACAAGCCATCTCCACCCCACCCTTCTCAAGTCACATTGTCAAGGAAGGACCCAAAGTACCAGATATTCTTTCATTCTGCCAAGCCTGATACTGCTGCTCCCAGAAGGCCCTATGACATCCACAATAATAATGACATGAGAAGCACAATTACAACTGCCACATACCGCATTACTTGCATTAAGCCTTGTTCACTTCAACATCACAAATTAGTAAGCGAGGAGAGCCACAGAATGGGATTTGAACCCAGATCTTTCTCTAGTACAAATCTTTTCTGTGGTCAACGTGAAAGGCAATTTTAGATCAAGGTCCTATACAGTATCAACAATTATTTCATCTGGGGGACTCAAGAGATGGCTCAGCGGCTAAGGTCACTTGCTGCTCTTGAAGAGAACACAAATGTAACAACAGTTCAGCTCAGCACCACTCTGACTCCCACTTTCCAGATGGAGAGACTGATGCTTTTCTATGCAAAACCAAAGAGTCTTTTATTGTTTAATGAGTTAACTGTTTTAACTCAGGCCCTTCATCTATTCATCATGGCTGTTGGAATGAGAAGAACCTCAAGGGGCCTCGAGGCAGGGAATTGTGTAAGGCGAGTCTCTAGAGGTACACAATAGTCTCAGGATTGGTGCACTTCCAGGCCTGTCCTGTGTTGATTGGTTAACTGGTTGCTATGGCCTATAGGCTCTCCCAAGGCGGTTGCTTTGGAATGTCACTGTTCCACCATTATTACAGTAAAGCAGTCCAGAGCCCGACAGCTAACTTCTGATTGCTTCCTTGCCACTTGGAGGGTATCTGACCTCCTAGTGACTGGCAGGACAGGCAAAGTCAGGAAGTTCAGCACATTTTGCTGAGTCTTTTCTGTAGCCTGCTAAGGCTGCTAAAGCAGGGGGCTGGGTGAAGGTCTGGTCCCTTCACTGGGAAATGGCCAAGTTGGAACAGAAACCAGTACTTTGGCAATCGGGGAACATGGAGTGCCACAAAAGTCACACCACATAGCAGACCTCATGTAGGAGATTTACTGGAGAGGAAGGATGCAAAATGACTGCCTTTGAGAGGTGATGGAGACAGCTGTGGAACAGGCTTTAGAGGGGATATGGATCATGTGCATATGGAAAATATGGTGTCAGATTGGCTGTCAGTGATGGTGGGGCCACTGAGTCATTGAGGGTGGGGAGGAATGTGGCTCCTGAATGTGGACGAAGGGCTTTTGGTGGTTCTCAGTACACCCAACACACACACTCACCCCCTGAAACTCTTCCTTCTTTCTTTCTTTCTTTCTTTCTTTCTTTCTTTCTTTCTTTATTTATTTAAATTATTTTACATATCGATCCCAGTTCCCTCTCCCTCCCTCTCTCCCACCCTCTCATGCCCCCCCACACTCCCATCCCATTCCTCCCCTCCCCTCCCCACTCCACAGGGAGGGTGAGGCCTTCCAGGAGGGGTCATCTAAATCTGTCAAGGCTTTTGGAGTAGGGACTAGGCCCTCCCTTCTGCCTCTAGGCTAAGGGAGTATCCCTCCATGAAGAATGTGCTCCCAAAGTCCTTTGGTGCACCAGGGATACATCCTGGTCCCACTGTCAGAGGTCCCTTAGACTGCTCAGGCCTTCTAACTGAGACCCATGTTCAGGGGGTCTGGAAACTCTTCCTTCTAATAAGTGGCTTTAATCATGGTGCTTTGTCATGGCAATAGAAAAGTAACTAAGCTGGGCAGTGGTGGCTCACACCTTTGATCTTAGTGCTCTGGAGGCAGAGACAGGCAGATCTCTGTGAATTCCAGGCCAGAGCCCTTATACAGAGAAACCCTGTCTCAAAAAAAAACCAAAAAGAAAAGTAACTACTACAGAAAGGGGGAGAGAGAGAGAGAAAGAGAAGGGCATGGGGACCTGCTGGCCTCACAGCCCAAGCCTGCCAGGGATTTAGTAGGAAGAGCAGCCTTTGTTCTGATGAATCAGGCCAGCTGTCTGTGAAAGGCCAGCCCTGCTCTTCTGGGTGCTGCATACCAGAAAGCATTAGGCTGTCCGTGCAGGTCACCAGTGGGAGGAGGGGCAGTGCTTTGTATGCAGGACTGTACCATCGACAGACTTAAATTATCAGCATACAGAACAATGGGCTTTTCAGATGTGGCAATGTGTCTTAGAGTTGAAACACAATCAGCTGGCAATACACTACCTTCTTTGGGATTAAAAAAAAAAACTTTGAAAAAAATAAAACTCAGCAGAGCCCCTGACAGGGCTGAGATTGAGATTTTACTCAAGGAAACTAAAGGCTAAGCAAAATTGGTTCTTGTCACAAAACCTGGAAGAAAAGAAGCATTTTACTGGAGTCAAAATTATCTTGGTGAGCCAGCTGCCTTGTCTTGTTCTTTCAGGTGACCTGTGACCAGACACTCATTTCTCTGAGCCCACCTCACCCACCTCCCCATCTTATTTGCAAACTGAGATTCTGGAAGTGACTACTCCGAGAGCTCACACCTGGCCCGGGTACCAGCCATGGCCAGCTCTTGGCTGTGGTCACTATCCCAGAACTGGCTCCCAGCCTGAAGGTCTTGGCCTGAGCAAGCCAGGCAGTGATGCATAGCCATCCTCTGTAGCTGAAACAGCAGTAGAATCAGGTGCAGTCAGGGTGCAGGAATAATAACAGATTCCCAAGAAGCATGTTGCTTCGGTTTTCCTGCTGAGTGGACCCTTGCAGGTCCAGGTCACTCAGCAGGTGCCGGGGGCCCAAAGCCATATGTGGCCATTCTCCAAAATCCCAGCTGTCTAAGAACCCTATATCGAAATTTGTTGATGCAATCCCTCACTCCCCTCACAGACTCTGCCTTCCTGTTGTTTTCTGATGTCTTCCACATTCATCCCTTGAGGAATAAAAATGCAGCCTTAAGGCAAGTTTGAAGCAAAGTACTCCAAAAGGACTTAAATTTTTAAAAAGTATTTTATTGTGGCAGACTGGAGAGCTGGCCTTACCCTCTACCCCCAACCTGGGCAGAGTGAGAGATCTGGCCCTGGGTGGGTGCAGAGGGGTGGACAGGCTGACCAACTCAGCTACCACCCCAGGCCCTGGGGCTTTGAGTTTGCCTGCCCATCTGTGAGCTGCTGGAGCACATGAAGGGGCTGGTCCTGCAGACCCAAAGCTACAGGACCTCCACAACAAAGGGCAACAGCAGGGTATCCAAGAGGACTCCTGGTAAGGGTCGAGTAGTGATGGTGTAGCAGAACCAGAGGCCTCAAACCAGTTCGATGACTGCTTGCAATGAACATTTGCAAGTAAAGCTATTTGGGCTAAGGGTATAGCAGGTGACACAATGCAGCTTCCGTGGCCAGATTTTTGTTTGTTTGTTTTGCTGTCTTTTGGTGAGGAGGTTACAGGGCAGAAGGGCAGATATGGAGGGACAGAGAAATGAGTGGGTTTGAGGCACATCATGTAGAATTCACAAAGGATCAATAAAATGTTAAAAAAATAAAAAACAAGGAAGTTAAAAATTATCATAGTATGTGTATGCATGTATGCATGATTCCCACAGAGGTCAGAAGAGGGCATTAGATCCCCTGAAATTGGAGTTAGATTGTTGTGAGCCACCATGTGGGTGTAGAGAATCGAACCTGGGTCCTCTGGAAAAGCACCAGTGCTCTTAACCACAGAGCCATGTCTCCAGGCTCTGTGATTTGCCTTTTAAAGCATACAGCTTAATCATGACATAAAATGCAGCTGGTGGTATGATCTGGCCTTACAGGGACTTGCGAAAGACTCGGGGAATTTGACATGTCCAGGACTGGGAGTGGGTGGGATTGGTAAGCATTGCAGTTATCACCGCTCAGACGGACCGGTTCCCACTGCGCTGCCTGGCACAGTGACCACAGGTGATCTGGCCTCTCTGCCTCTCCAGCCTGATCTTGTTCCTTCCTGCCACAACTCTGTAATTGTAGCTGCTGAATCACTTGCTAGCTTACTGAAAACCCTCTGAACCCTCCCTCCCTCCTCTCTCTTTCTTTCCCCTCTCCCTTCTCTCTCTTCTTCTCTCCTCTCCTCTCCTCTCCTCCCCTCCCTCTCTCTCTCTCTCTCTCTCTCTCTCTCTCTCTCTCTCTCTCTCTCTCTCTCTCCTCTCCCACCCTATTTACTATAACATGCTTCCCACTAAACTTCTCATCTTTCCAGACTAGGAGGCTTCCTCTGGGGGGACCCCTTAGGAGGCTTTCTCTCACTTCTCCAAGGTGTACTGTATTAGCTGTCCTCTGTGTTCCTAGGGCCCTCAACACCTCTCTAATCCTGTAGAACTGGGTTCCTCTACCCCATTATTGATGGTTGTCTGTAATGACTTACCTGCCTGTGTCTCCTCCACTGGCCTGGGAGCTCTCTGAACAAAAAACACCTAGGAAAGCACTGTGTTCTGGCTGAAACGGCTCTCAGGGACACATTCACAGAAAGGAATGAACAAGTTTGGGGTATCACGTGTTCTAATACGCCCCAAGAGCCTGGATGCACCAGTGAGTCCATCATGGGCAGGAACTCGTTCAGTGCCCTCTCAGTGCCGGTACAGAACCCAGGACATAAGGATGGATGGACGGACAGACAGACCAACCAATTAGTGGGTGAAATGACAAGCTGGAAGAACTAAATGAATGCAGGATATTAAAAATGATCAAATAAAAACAATTCCAAAAAAACCCACTGGGACAATCAATGGATAATTGCTGCTCACTACTGGAAGTGAGTTTAACATTTCTCCTTTGATTACAATTGCCTGTACTGCTGGGTGAAGAGAGGATGACTTCTACTGGAGTTGGTCCTTTCACCACAGAAACCTAATGATGGGAGTAACCTCTTGATGACTAGGCAAGACATTGATATCATTCACATTAGTTAGTAACATAGGGATAGCTTCTCCAAATATCTGCTCCTTAATCCTAGATTTGTATCTGATATCACCCTTTAGTTTTTCCAAGTTTTATATTTAAAAAAAAATATGCTGCCTGTTTAGGTGTCTTCAGCATAGTCTTTAGCTTTAAGTAGTCAAATGTCCCCAAGCTACCAAAACTCAGAGCACAGCATCTGATATAAGCCTGTCATCAACCACGATTCGATCGTTAAACGGGGCTGCCCTAGCATGTTCTGCATGGGAAGATAGCACTCCCCTCCCACAGACACAGATCACATGGCAGTGGCCTTACATTAGGTAATGGTACACACAGGTGTTTGTTGTTGTTTTACCTCCCTGTTACATTATTTAACACTTTCCCCATCCCCCACATTCTTTGTATCCCTCTGAATAAGCACTCTGACAATGCCCCAGAGCTCGGAGAGTTCTGGGATTGGAGGAACTGGCTGTTCATTCATTGCAGCTTGTGAGAGGGCAGGCAGTAAGATCACACACCCCTCCAGAGTACCAGCTCCGGAAATTCCCTGTCATCGTTGATCCTCAGTTTTTTCATCTGAAAACTTCAAATTACAATCTGTTATGCAGCAGGTCTATCAGACAGAGGGTGTGGGCTTTTGCTTTGTTTTAAAGCACATATACCTTTTTAAAAATCACATTATTTACTTATTTATTATTTATCCAGAGACTCACATGTCTTGGGTCACATGTGGAGGTCAGATTAAGTTTTCCCTTCCACCACGTGCATCCAGGGCATGGAACAGAGTTTGTCAGGCTTGCTGGCAAGCACCTTTTACCAGCTGAGGCATCTTACCAGCCCCACATATAATGTTTAACCCAGAGCCTGACGCACAATCAGCTGTTGCCAGAGGCATGAGTATTGCTGTCCATTGTTGGTTCTCATGGGGTTTGTCTTACACCAAGGTTATTTAGTCCTTACCATCATTATTCGAAGACTCCGCACTCCCTAACTCACAAGTGATTCTGCAGAATCCATCCTTCGGCACAGCTGTCTTTCTTTTCTTCAGATTAGGACTTCGCTCTTCAGCAGCTGGAGAGATGGTTCAGTGGTTAAGAGCACTGACTGATTACTTGAGAGGACCCCGGGTCAGTTCCCAGCACCCACATGGCAGCTCACAACTGCCTCTGTGCCTCTTAAGATCTGATACTTTCACCCAAACATAAATGCAGGCAGAACACCAATGCACATAGCATTAAAAAAAAATCCCTCTTCAGATTAAATTTCCAACACTTCCCTGTCTGCTTTATTTTGTGTGAACTCCTGCGTATTAAGGCTGACTTCCCCCAACTAATAAAGCCTCTTTGACCCCTGAATATAGAGAAATATCCTCTATAGCAGTGTTTTTCAACCTTCCTAATAATGCAAGCCTTTAATACAGTTCCTCATGTTGTGACCCCAACCATAACATTATTTTCTTTGCTACTTCATCCCTGTAATTTTGCTACTGTTATGAACCTTACTGTCAGTGTCAGTATTTCCCAATAGTCTTAGACAGTCCCTGTGAATGGGCCTGTCTCCTAAAGGCTCTACTGCCTCCCAAAACAGTGCCACCAGCTGGGGACCGAAGGTTCAAGCACAGAGTCCATAGGGGACATTTCACATTCAAAGGAGAAGCCTTTGTTAAATTCTTCTGTTAAATAAAAGAAGTCATAGGAAGTAAGAGAAGGAGTTTGGGGTACTGCAGGCAGAATGGGGGCTGGGGGTACAGTGCAGTAGGGTCACACCAATGCCTGGCCAGCCCTGAGAGCTGACCCGAAGTAGATCAGCTGAGACAGGTGACTGTCTCAGAGTAGGGCCTTGGGGGACTCTGAGCACCAAGAGGCAGGCTAGACCTGACCTCTGACACAGCCACGGCCACAGAGAACCTCCTGTTGCCTTCACCAAAAGCATGTGTGTGGCCTGTTTCCCTGTGGGTCACCTGGCCTTTTGTCACTCTATCAGCACTGACAATTCATCAGCCAAATGCTACTCAGGCAGGGACAGGCCTCCCAACAAGCAATCTACTACTTTCAGGCATTACCGTCCTATATAAGGGCTCCCAAACTAAACCCAAAGCAAGAAAATGAGGCCCTGGGCCCAGTGAGATGGTAATAAGATAATTAGATGTCTGTGCTCAGAGCAGGGAAGAGGAGCAGCAAAGAGGGAGACAAATGTAATCTCAAATGCTGCTGGGTGGGACAGTGCCTACTGGCATTGCCAATGCAGGCGTGCGGGAGCGATCTGGAAGAGTATCACAGTGAGTCTGAAAATGTTACCTGCTTATACTCACCAAGGCTCACACATACTCACACAAGTCACAGATTGGAATTCTAACCTGTAATAGTACTTGGAAGTGGGGCCTTTGGAGGAAATTTGATTACGAGCTGTCTGTCTGTCCATCATATGAATGTATAGTGAGAACTCAGCACCTTGTGTCCCTGAAGGGGACCCTCCTCAGGATGCAGTCATGCTGGGCCACCCAGAGTCGGTCTCACCAGAACTGGGGGAATGAATCTCTGTTGCTTATTTGCCCCAGTATGTATAGCCTGTTATAGCACCCCATGCTGACCAAGTCAAGCCAGTCTCTACCTCTGGAGTAAATTACAAAGCCAGGTGTATGTCAGGCAAAGCTAAGTTATACTAGAGTGACCAATAAACTCCAAGTTCTAGTTCTCCAAGTTCAATATAACACAAATTTAGTTCTTGCCCGCGGTACTGAACCCAGATTGATAGAGGGGCTGCCACCTTGCAGGTGACCACTGGCATCCCTCTTTGGTCTTCAGAGCAAGGCAAGAAAACTAAGGTACAGTGTATACTTGCTCCTTCATGCTCAATCCAGGAACGAATGTGGGAGATGCCTGTTTACAGCTCATTGGTGAAACTAATCAGGCGGTTCCCCACAAGGGTAGGAAACTGGGGAAACACACAGATTGGGGCAGGAAGTTCTCTGTTTTCTGTGGCACTTAAATCATTTTAATCTAACTTAATCATTTGATCAGCATTGGGAGATAATACTGCCATGTAGCTTACCACTTTTACCTCTCCTGCATGCCCTGCTTCCTCTAAATCTGGCTGCGGACTCCCCCTTTCTTCCCAGAGCTCTCTCTGTCCAGAAGGCCAACCTATATCTCCTGGCCATTTAGCTTTTTATTAAACCAATCACAGTGACATATCTTTACATAGTGCAATCAAATATCTCATAAGCCTGGTCTACATAGTGAGTTCCAGGACAGCCTGGACTACACAGAGAGACCCTGTCTCAAAAACAAAAACAAAACAAAACATTTAAAAGAACACAACCTTTTAATCTGTCTTGGGAGTCCTGCAGTCTTATGGCCCAGCTCTGTACATATGTCTTGAGAGCCGTCCTCGGTGTGTGCTGGTTTCTGATGTATATTCTGCCTCTTTCTACCTTCTCCGTCCACTGCATTTCTACTTCTTTGAGCCCAGTTTGGATGCTGTCTTGTCCATTTTGATCCTTCTAGGTAAAATTAATTAACTGGTACTAGTGGCAGATGACGCACAAAGTCTTACTACTACCAACCAGCCCTGGGACTTGTGCCAGTAAATGTTTCACCAGACTTCATCAATTTGTCTTATATTTAAGTTCGGATAACAATTTTAAGATAATTGCAAGTGGATCTTTAAGAAAAGGAACATAAGCTTTATGTATGATGCCTCGGTTTCAAAGTCTCTTTTATAACACAGGCAGGAACAATAAACAAGGGAACTGCTTAGAGAGTAAATTTCATGAATACAAAGGTTCTTCCATCAGATGCAGTCCCTGGTGTGTGGGTTTTGAAATGTTATCTGTCGCTAAAGCTATTAGCATTCCCTTGGGTTGGGTAAACCAACCAAAGCTAGAACAGCAAGGGACCCAGGGCAGCATCTCATCCCAGTCTCAGGATAAGGCAGAATCTGTTTCTCTCTGGGCCTACACTTTATTATTCTCACTCAACAAGCCTAGGTTTTGCTCAGAAAACAACCACTTGAGCCATAGCCAACAGCTACCCAGGTTCCAATTCCTTTCAAAATGGTTGCCCTATCCTCTGTTCTGGTTTCGATGTCCAGAGAAAGGCTGTGCTCAGTGCTGGGTGCTAAGCCATTTCTGTGTGCTAAGGTAAGCCCCCAGCTGTACCTGTGGCCACTACAACTGACTAATTTTGCTTTTACGAAGAACTAAACTCCAGAGATCAGGGAGCAATCACTGTTTATAGAAATCATGAACTATTCTTGAGAAAATAGCTTCAGAGAGAGATATGTAACTGGCCGGGTATTGGTGGCACAGGCCTTTAATTCCAGCACTTGGGAGGCAGAGGCAGGTGAATCTCTGTGAGTTCGAGGCCAGCCTGATCTACCGAGTGAGCGCCAGGACAGACTCCAAAGCAATACAGAGAAACCCTGTCTAGAAAAACAAAACAAAGCAAAAAGAGATATGTAACTGTCAACACTTTCTGTCAAACAATGGAAGTTAAGGACACAATTTGAGAAGGACTTTCCATTCCCCTGCCATCCCCTTACACGCCTGCATGGACCTCCACACAGTCCTTTTGGTTCTATCTTACAACTCTTTCAATGAAATAACTCCCTCCTCACAAACGTCTTTTCTCAGACAGTATTTTATCATTTTTGGTATAGACTGGCAACATCCTCCTGTCTTGACTCTTCTACCTCATCTTGCCTTTATCATCTACCCCATAATAGCCTCCAAATGACCCTTCTTACCAACATAATTCTATCACTTCCTTGGGCCAAGCTCCTCTATAGCAGCAAGCCTCCTGGCACAGCTTTTAAGGCCCTCCGTGATGGGACCAGCCTCCTCTGCTCTCACCAGGGTCTCTCACAGTCTGCTTCCTGCCACAGTGTGTGCCTTCTCTATTCCCTCTCCCCCAGATGCCCTTCCCATCTCTTCATCTCTGCCTGCTGCTGCTGCTCACTCTTCAAGCTCTGGTTAAATATCCTTTCTCCTCTATGGTCTCCACATAACATCCATTTAGATTTGGATACCACAATTCCCCTGCTGTGTTCTGTCTTGGGAATAATCGTGTCATTTTATCTTGAATCTGTTCTGAGCTCATAGCCTAGCTGACATCAGGAATTGGGGGATGCTATTGGAGGGGTGGAGGAGGAGGGGCAAGAAGGAAAAAAAAAGAGGAAGGGAAGAGAAGGGACCTGAAGAAAGAGAACAGGAGAAGCAAGAAGGAAGAGAAGGAAAGAGGAAGAGAAGCAAGGAGAGACAGAGGAAGGAAGGAGGGAGGGAGGGAGGGAGGTTGGGTTAACAAAATCTCTTGGTTTCTCTTTGAAACCCAGTCCTTCATAAAGTAACACCTCTTCTGTTTAATGAACAGGCTTTGGGGATGGAATGAAAAAGAGACTGTGGAGGTGTTTAGTTTGTTTCTAATAACTAACATTGTTGCAAATGTTAGTTATTGTGAGCTGGCCACTGTTTAGCATGTATTCTCCAAACAGCTTAGGCTGTTATTAATTACTTAAGCCCAGTCAAACATTTTCAATTGGCTTTGCTCTCAAACTTCTGGGTGAATTTAATTGAAAATGGCGAAGGGCTGGTGGTACATCTTAGCATGGAGCGCTCACCTGGCATTTGCAATGCCTGGGTTCAGTCCCCAGCACCACCTTGTGCCTGGCCATGGAGGCTTGAAGTTGACATTACAAGATGCAATGATGAAAGCTGCTGTAACTCACTTCCTATCTGCGTGGAGTGAAGCTTTCCCAATACAGTGTAACCAAGGCAGAAAGCGCACAGAAATTAGAAGTGCATAGGCCTCAGGCTAGAGCTACTGAGTCTTCCTTGTTTGGCAGGCCAGGTTCAAGACTATTTTGAGAGATGGAACCACTCAGACCACTTGTAGAATGGCACTGGGCAAGGGCATCCTCCTGTAGAAGCTTTACAGTGGACCCATTAGTTAGTGGACTAAGACCTGAGCTTCTCAGGCCTGTCCAACTCTTTACTATCCATAGATTTATGGGCAGGAAAAGCTTGCCTGTTTTTTGTAACGACTTCTGAGCTAAATAAATCAAAGAGCAAGAACCAGAGGGGGAGCTTTCTGTCCTTTCCCATCACCCATTCCACAGGCTGCAGTTTCGCCCACTGGAAACAGGTCTTATTAGCCCAGGGGTGATACTAGTAAAACCTTCAAGCAAAAGTTAGCATAGCCATGGATATTTACCTTTGGTCAGTCTCCTGTCTCTACAGGACTAGAAATACTCTCCTTGGTCCTATCCCTTCCCTAAAAGCCATTGTTCCTGGACAAATCATTTTTAGCCATTGCTTTAAGCTATCATTCACTGAGGTTTCCCCTAGAGGCATGTCCTCCATGTGATAATAAACTTGCTTGTTTCTCTTGTGAATGGGTTTTGTCACATGGGTCTGAGGGTGAATTTACTTTTCTTTTTCAGTACTTAATCCACCATGATTTGGGTGGATCGCAAACAGTCTGTGTTAAGGGAAAACAGATGGTTAGCAAATTTCCTTCTTCCATGATTCCATGTACAAGACTGTCTCAAAAAGGCATATCACAGGGCCAGAGGACGGACTGTTTGTTGATTGCCAGGGGCTGGTGAAGAGATGCCTTGATTGGGAACTGTGCTGTGATGACACTGTTCTGTCGATTATGGCATACTTCCTCCATCACAAATTTTATTTATTTTTATCTATGTGCATGCATGCACATGTTTGTACCTATGTGCACCATGTATGTGGCTATGTGGACCATGTATGTGCAAGTGCCTGATATGGTCAGAAAAGGGCATCAAATCTCTTGGAGCTGGAGTTACAGGTTGTTGTGAGCTGCCTGGTGTGGGTGCTGTAAACTGAGCCTAAATCATCTACAAGAACAGTAAGTGCTCTTACCCACTAAGCCATCTCTTGAGACTAAATTGTATATTTAAAAGAGCAAATTTTACTATATATAAATCACACCTCAGTAAGCCTACCAGTAAAAGTAAAATAATAAAATAAAGACCTAGGTATAGTGGGGTACATGCCTATATTCTCAGCTACTTAAAAGTCTGACAAATTAAGAGGATTACAAGTTTGAGGCCAGCCTGAGGACTTAGAGAGCCTTGGTTTCAAAATTAAGGAAAAGAGGGGGTGGGAAAGAGGAAGGTAGAGACAGAGACATCGTCAGCACAGTGGGTTAGTGGTAGAGCTCTTGCTTAACTTAAGGCCTTGGGCTCAGTCTCCAGTACCACCCAAAAGAGACAAAAGAAGCCGGGCAGTGGTGGTACACACCTTTAGTCCCAGCACATGGGAGGCAGAGGCAGGTGGGTTTCTGTGAATTCAAGACCAGTCTGGTGTACAGAGTGAGTTCCAAGACAGCTAGGGCTGTTACACAGAAAAACCCTGTCTCAACAACAAGAGAGAAGAGGGGAGAAGAAAGGAGAGGAGGGCCAGAAGGAGAGGAGGAAGGAAGGAGAGGGAGAGGAGGAGAGGGGAGGATTACATAGGTAATTTGCTAACCCCCTCTAATATGGTAATTACCAGTCTCCACAGATTCCTAAACCCTATTTCTTAGGACCTATATTACCTTATAAGGCCAAAAGGAGTTTTGCTGATATGAATTAAGAATGTTGACACGGAAGGGGCTCCTGGGTGATACAGGTTATCCTCTACCCATGGTATCACAGACATCCTTAGAAATGGGGTGGAAAGAGATTTTACCATGAAGGAGAAGGCAAAGTGAGGACAGACATTTGAAGATTCAGGTTTGCCAATCTTGGAGATAGATGAGAGAGGAGCCATGTACCCAGAGATGTTGGCAACAAAACTCTACAAGCTACAATTTTTGAGGAACACATTTTCTTCCAGATCCATCAGAGGGAAAATAGAGCAGTGAACCTCCGGAACCTTGAATCACTTGCATTTGTGGACAGGTGTTATGTAGCAATAAAAGGTGAGTGTGCCTTTTCTCAGGAGGGACTGTAGTGTTTTGAGGCTGGATGTGGTTGGGTCCCTACCTGTAACCCCAGTCTTAAGAGGGCCTTCAGTTCAGGGCCAACGTGGGCTTCATGGAGACTCCATCTTTAAAAACAGAGAGGGCAGAGCGAACAAACACAATCTATCTATCTATCTATCTATCTATCTATCTATCTATCTATCTATCTGTCTATATCTGTCAACTATCTAATATCTATCATCTATCTACCTATCTATCTATCATCTATCTATCTATCTATCTATCTATCTATCTATCTATCTGTCATCTATCTATTACATATCTACCTATCATCTATCTATCTACCTATCTACCTATCTATCTATCATATATCTATCTATCTATCTACCTATTTATCTTTATTTATTCATTCATTTATATATTTGGCAGAGTCTCACTAGGTAACTCTACCTGGCTGGAATTCTACTTTGAGGATGAGGCTGACCTAGATCTCACAGCCTCCACAACTGAGCTCTGGGATTAAAGGTGGTTGCAGGGATGCTTTCTACTTTTAAGAATGAGGAAATTTTTCCCAGAGGCCTTGAAGCACAGGGTCTTCATGTCTCATGTGCCCGTTCCTAGACCAACCACTTAGAATAGCAACCAGGCTTCCTAATCCGGGCAGTGGTGGCACACACCTTTAGTCGCCAGTGCTGGGGAGGCAGAGGCAGACCTGAACTACAGAGAGCGTTACAGGACAGTCAGGGCTACTACACACATTGAAATCCTGTCTAAAAATAAATAAATACACAAGCAAAGAGCTTCCTTGCTCTTGTAGAAAACTGGACTGTTGTGTCTGGGGCCCCTAGTCACAGACCTGAACTATATCAGGATTTTAAGAAGGGAGAAGAAAGGACCACTTAGGGGCTGGCAATCAACTACCTCTAAAGTTATTTACAGGGAAAATGTAGTTTCTCAATTTAGCCAATGTTTTATTTGAATGGAGAAACATTTGAGGGGAGCCATCAGCTTCAGTTTCCCAGATTTCTGCCCCAGAGTCCCCACGGTTAAATTGTGTTATTATTTGCAGCCAGTTACTTGATACATGGTAGAACTTTTTTGTTTCCATGAGCTTTTCAGTTTCGGGGATAGAATGAAAACCATCTGTGGGAACTGAGCAGCTAAGAGAAGCTGCTTTCCTGCTTCCCTGTGCCTGGGACTTTCCCTCAGCACCACACTTTCCAGATGACTAAATGATTCTTTAGTAAGAGCCATACTTAGAGGCATAGTTGCTGTCTGATTTGGAAGTCTTTTGCAAATGAATTCTTATGTGTAGCCAACAGTGACACTTTCTTCACCTGATCCCTCCCCCCCAAAACCATTGTTTTGGAGTACAGATCCTAATTTCTCTTCTTTGGAAGTAACTGATCACCACCACCACCACCAAGACCCCCTCCCCACACACCCATCCCCAGCCCCCAAGCTCACCCCCCAAGCTCGCATGCACACTCACACACACACAGGCACACTCCATCAGGTCCTAGGAAGATTGTCATTGATGCCACTTCCATACTCCAAAGACACCCTGGCTCCCCCATAGGCCAGCCAAACAACCTCTTTAAAGGATGTATATCTTGAGGAGCAATGAGGATCAGAAGGTAATGGTACTTGCTGCCAAGCCTGATGACCTGGGTTCAATCCACGTGATGGAAAGAGAGAAATGACTTCACACATACTGTGGTACGACAACAAACACACAATGCAAATGCACACTAAATAAGTAAGTAAGTCAGTAAGTAAGTAAATAAAATGTAATTAGAGAAGCAAAAGAGAATGTGTGCCTTGAGACACCCTGTAGCTGACATGGTAGCACAATCTTCTAGGAGATGCTTGGGAACAGTTGCCTGGGGCTGCCCTGTTTCTGTCTTGTTCAAAGGCTTGTTTCAAGTTTCCTTTGATCTCAGTATTACAGGTAAAATTCCTAAACAAAGGATTACACTAAGGACACTCGGTAAGGTTGTACATTTAAAGACAGTTGGGCAGGGTGTAACAGCACTTGGCTTTCCTCATGGTGTTCAGCAGGCAGAGGCAGGTGGATCTCTGTATGTTCAAGGCCAGCCTGGTCTACATACAGAGTTGCAGGACAGCCAGGGCTACACAGAAAGAGCAACAATAGCAAAAACAGACATTTATGAAGAAAGATACAGCACACTCAAGAATGGGAAAAAGCGTTTGACCATAAGGCTATTTACTCTGCATAGGTTACTTAACCCTTGCATAGGTCATTTACTCTGTCTGCATTTGCCTCTCTCATTTGCATCCCACAGGCTCTGCTTGTGCATACTCTGTTGCCTCTGTTGCATGTAGCCTAAGCAGAGAGGCATGCCCAGTCTCCGGTCAACTGGCTGTTTTTCTCCCCTCCTTCCTTCCCCTCTCTTCATTTATTTGCAGCAGGTATGGGTGAGAGTGGGTATGCAGGTGCCCCTGCACACATATGGGGGTCAGAGGTTTCTCATGCCTGCTGCCGCACAGTGTAAGCAGGCTTCCAGCCATTGCCTTGTCTCCCTCCCATCAGGAGTGCTGGCATTACAGATGTGAGCTACCACATCTGGAGGCTTTTCATGGGATCTTCCTGGTTCCCAACTGGCTTCTTTCACATATTCTGCCTTGCTCTAGTCCCTACCCTCTGACACGCACACTGTAGGGGCAACTGTTTGCTCTTGCCTGAGTCGAGCAAAACTCTCTGCTTTTCGCTTTTCCCCAGACTCAGCAG
Organism: Cricetiscus sungorus; assembly: GCA_030556225.1. Classification (NCBI taxonomy): domain Eukaryota; kingdom Metazoa; phylum Chordata; class Mammalia; order Rodentia; family Cricetidae; genus Cricetiscus; species Cricetiscus sungorus. The sequence continues at coordinate 6,414,999 of JANBXA010000132.1, forward strand.
GGGGCAGACATTGGCAAGAGTCACTCAGCAGCTCCCTTACCCAAAGTGGAAGGATTTAGAGTGAGTGCATGGCAAGCATCTTGCAGCCCCCTTTTCAAGTAGGCATGGTGAGGAGAGACACAAGGGCCAACAGAATGCAGCAGGAGGGACATACTTCCTCGGGAGAAAGTACCTTTTGTTCTCTTCATCCCTTCCTCCACCCCATGGCCTCAAGTGTCGTTTTTAATCCACAAGGCTGATGTCATGTAGAGCAGCGTAAAAAGAAAGCCAGTGTCCTTGGCATGCTGGGCCAGTGTTCCAGCCTGGACTGCTTGCCCCGGCTTTTTTAAATCTCTACTGTCAGGGGTTTTCTGTTGTTCGATTTAACCAAACTGAATCTTTAGCAAGGCAACTGGTTCAGGAACCAAGAAGTAGAACTGCCCAGAGTAACACCAAATAACCCACCTGCCAAAGTGAGTCTGCTGCCTTAGGACTCCGGACTGTGATGGCCTCCAGTTTGGGGGCTTCTTTTGTTAACCTACTAAGGTGTGGCAAGCTTCCCCCCAGTTTAATGGTTTAACATGCTTCTTCTGTGCTCTCTCTGCTTTTGGCTGGGGTCACTGGGTGGTCCTAGTTTTGAGTCTCTAATAAGGTTGCAATCTGGTGTCAGCTGGATTCAAAGGTTTGACTAAGCTGCACATTACAGGTGGCTTCTACATGCGTGCAGTTCCCCAGTGCTTTTCTTGGGGCCTGTGTCCTCAACAGGACCTTACAGTGTGTGTGTGTGTAGGGGGGGGGGGTTGGGGGGGCTGGGGGAGGGGCAGTGTTCAGGGCTCTGGGAGGAAGAGGAAGTTGCCTGCTTTGTCAACTCAGAGCCAACCAAATTCCTTTTCCACCCCAGAATTGTTGGTTACAAAGTCTCAGGTGAACTCACAATCAGGCAAGAGGAAGCAAAGCAACAAAGCTAACCTCTCAACATGAAGAAATAAGACGTTTACAACCCTCCTTAGCTCCACCACAAAGTAGTTGGGAGAAAAAGCCTACCTAGGGTGCTGCCATGGTTGAGGTGTCATCTGGCTACTTTGTCTCCTAGGGTCACAAAACACCAAACTGAAGACTGTATTAGTTACTTTTCTGTTGCTGTGGCCAAAACACCAGGAGCAAAGCAATTTATAAAGAGTTAATTGTAACTTTAAGTTCCATAGGGATCCGGATGGGAGGCGAGGCAGAGTGGCTGAAGCAGGGAGCCTCAAGCCCAAGTCTCAAAAGACAAGAACAAAGAAAGCAGGAACGAAACTGGAGTTGGGGAGGCTTTTAACCCTTCTCGAAGCTGGCCCCTAGCCTTTTTACCCTGATGGCCAGAGTTCATTCCCAGGGGTTCACATGAAGATGACTGCACAATTGGCTTCTACATATGCTCTGTAGGCCAGGCATGCATGCCTCTTACCCCAGTCACACACAGAACACACACACACACACACACACACACACACACACACACACACAGCACACACACACACACACACACACACACACACACACACACACACAATCACAAATTTAAACATTTAAAGGAAAAAGCAAAGTAGATAGATAGCTCCTCGGTTTGAGGGTTTAGTCTTTCCAAGACTAAATTTGTCATTGCTCTGTGAAATCCAGGCCTATGCAGAGTTTTCCAGGCAGGTCCACACATGGACACCTTCTGTAAGGATTCAGGCGTTATGCTGGTCTGCCTCTGTCACTTGCCAGGATGCACTCAGGCAGTACTCTGGTCAGCCCAGGGTCCATGATTGCTTAGTGTGCGTGCAGATACCCCTTAAAAAGACAAACCCCGCCCACTTATGCTCTCTTTGCCCGCTCCTCTCTTTCCATCCTCTTCTCTTTCAGGCTCCTCTCTCCTACTGTTCCCCTGAGGCAGACAGGACTTTTCCTGTCACCCTCTTCTCTTCTGTCCTCTCTCTGTCTCTGTGTCTCTTTACCTTTTTCTCTTCCCTTCTCCAACTTCTCTTTCTAACAAAACTTCGCACTGAGCTCTGTCTGCCTGTCGTGTTTGTCCCTCTGCCAAGGTTCCCCTTAAGCTTTATCATAACACCTCCCCTTCCTATGCCTTGGTTTAAGATGACAAAATGGGCCACATTGCATCAAAGGTATCGGACACACACAACTAAGTTGAAAGACTAGATCATGTGTAGTGTTCTTACCACAACAAATAAAATAGCAATATTAGAGTCTGCTCCTAAACCACCCAAGAACAAAATGAAGTTCATGGCTGAGGGAACAGGACTTGTTCAAAGTCCCCGGAGCTGACACCGCCTTCCACGTCCAGGTCCATTTCCTCCCACCCATCTCGGAATCACAGGGCTTTCTCAGGCTTTATCTTACTTTGTGGTTCCAGGGCTCAAACCCAGGGTCTCTCTGGAACATCTTGTAATGGAAAACAAGAAGCTGCTGAGGGCTTTTGGAGTTGGGTGAAAGCACACAGGTACCAACTCAGAGCAGCTTCCACAAGTCGCACTGAGATGATTCAAACACAAAAATTGTGCTTAGAATAAAAATGCCCCCCAGAGGATTATATATTTGAATGCTTAGTCACCAGGGAGTGGCAGCAGGGAGAAGGATGAGGAGGATTAGGAGGTGTGGCCTTGTTGGAGGAGGTGAGCCAGGCCATCCTAGCACATCCCCACTTCTCTCTCACCTACTTCTCAAGCACCACCCTGTCCTGCCATCATTTTCGATACCATGAGGATAATGGACTGAGATTCTGAAACTGTAGGTCACCCAATTAAATGCTTTGTAAGATTTGCCATGGTTATAGTGTCTCTTCACAGCAATAGAATAGTAACTAAGATAGACCACAAAAGATTACTATACACTGACTAAAAGAAGGAACCCACCCACAATTTGATACTGCTATTTTTCTAATCGAAGTGAGGAGAAAAGAAATTAAAAACATTGTCTTACAACTACCATAGTGATAATGGATTCAGGTGAGATCATGTATGGATGCAAAGATCATTACATGAGAAGTTGTTTAGGGACATAACAATCAGACAGGCTCCAAGCATTTCTCTCTAAATTTGCTTAATTACAAAGAGAAGGGTATGAACAATGAGAACATCAAGTAGACACTAGTGATTGATTTAGTTAGGGTCCCCATGAGAAATGGATACCATGTGCTTTCTGATGTGACAATGAAGGGCCCAGACCCTCATGCAGACCCCTGCTTTGGCAGCCATGACAGGCTGCAGAAAAGACCAAGCAAGACACAAGCCTTTGACTCAGCAAAATGTGCTGAGACTTAGCCCAACCTTGCCCTAGTCACTAGGAAGCCAGATACCCTCCATGTGGCAAGGAACGAATCAGAAGTTAGCTGGCGGGCTGTGGGTATGCTTCACTGATAACAGTGTAATGGAGGGAGTTGCCCTGGGATGGCCTCTAGACATAGCAACCCTTCTGCAGCTGCAGCTGACCATCAACTCAGGACAGGCTGCCCAAGCCTGGAGGTGCACCAATCCTGAGACTGTTGTTATGCAATTAGCAGACCCCCAGACATGCTCCTTGCTCTACACCAATATATGTCCTGATCTATTGCTGCTTGGGGTCCCTCTTGCTCCATCTGCTGTGTTGGACATATGGAGGACCTGAGTAAACTCCAGTTAACTTGTTAATTATAAAGACTCTTTGCTTTTGCATCAGATCTGGTCTCTTGGTGGTTTGGGGAGTCTGGGCACACCAACACGTTAGAAAGACAGTCTGTCCTGAATTCGGTTTGTCCTATGTAATGGTTAATCCTCCTGGTCTCTTTGACAGATTTGGAGTCATCTGGGAAACATGCATCTAACCTAGGAGGAGAGACACTTGAATGTGGGTTCCTGGCCTGAATAAAAGAAGGGGAGGGGGGCAAATTGACACCAGCATCCATCTGTTGCAGATTTGTGCACTGTGTGAAGATGTGTTGCTGTGATTTGTGTAATAAAAGATGAGCAGCCAATAGCTAGGCAGAGAGGAATCCTCCTGCAACCAAAACTTTCAAACTAAATCTCTGAGTAACATGTTCCAAGGCCTTGAATATTCAGTTTGAAGTAAATTATTATTATTTCTTCTTTACAGCAGAATCATAGTCTTACATTGACTACTGAGGGGAGAATTTCAACCAGAAGGGAGACCCACCCTTTACCAAGGACAAACAACAAACTGAAAATCATTATAGCAGTACAATTCCAGTGTCCAGAGTCCTGGCCAATAGTTTTTTACTTCACCATAATAGGCAGTCAATGACCATGGTGGAAGACCCAGGAAATGGGTCTCAGGAATATGGCACACTTGAATAAGGAAAGGCCAAGGCTGAGCTTTTGGATGCTTATCTTTAGAAGTGAGGAGCGTGGAATGTGCCCCCTCTACATCCAGGGTTGGGTCTAAAAGGGGGCCACCCTCACAGCCTAACTTTTCTTCCAGGCCTTTAGTATACTACCCTTGGAAAAAAGTCTGCCACTTAATTCCTTGGTGAGGGAAAACTAGGTGCTTTTTTGCTGTTTGTTTTGGGGAAAAACTTGATCGGAGGGTAATTGTTATGAGAAAGGATATGGAAATTCCACTTGTAATGGAGAAGTGTCCAATAAAGGAGCAGCTACAGGGAAGCTTTTTACCTGGCTTTCTTCAGCACTGGGACTGGGATGGGCCAAGGGACCTCTGAGAATGCCAGAAACAGAAGCCACTGCTGAGTCCTGAAGAGGCCAGGTCGCCTCACTTGCCTTTATTATATGCTGTTGTCCCTTAGCCTTAAAGGCCACATCTCAATTTTTTACCATTTCAGAGAGCTAATCCCATTACTGTTTGCTCTATCGTTTTTCTGTAGAAATGTATTCACTTTAAAAACATAGCTATTTTTATTAGCGTTTATGTAGCTCTGCCAAATTTTTAACTGGGGGAAAAAATCCCTCAATTATTCTGATAATCAGCATCATTTCCATGAAAATAAATTCAAAGAAAACCAAAAAACCAAACAAGGTGATTAAATTCTACCTGGATACTGTTGCCAGGCTCTATCTTTGCTGGAAAAGGAGATTGGGCATGGCATTAGGGGATGTTTAAAGTCTGTTAGAAATAACCCAGTGCTTTCCTTGATTTAATCAGAAACTTGGAAAAACAAGAAAAGAGAGTAGAAATGAGATTACTACCTCACTCTGGGTGGTTCAGTGGCTTACGATTTGTGCTGAGTAGCTAAAATGATCCGGACTTCTACCAATGAATGCAGTCAAAGTTCAGAAAATGCTTTAACCAGGCCCTCTGTTAATCACACAGGTGGAGACTCGGGTCACTGCCACAATTATTGAGACAAATTTAAAGCAAGTTTTAACTAAATATTGATCAAGATGATGGACTCTGGCCAGATTATTCCAGGGTTCCCAGAAAATGGTGACGAATCACATTGAACAGATGCTTAAAAAGGTAAACCTTCGTCCAATCAGGGGCAAGCACTACTTCCTGGCCAAGAGTCCATCAACCTGACCAGTATTTAATTAAAACTTGCTTCAAATTTGACTTTAAACTGCGGTAGTGGTCTTACTCTTGATTGGTGGGATTAAGAATACATCCTGTCTACGTGTGATCAAGCACATCCAGAGCAGTTGAGTCCGCCAGACTTCTTTAGGGAAGTGAAAACATGTGGCTTGTTATCTTATACGGGGCCACAGTCTCCAGCATCTCAGAAGTATCTGTCCTTGGGCAAGAGGCGTGTAGGTTAGAGGTGTTTTTGTTTTATAAATCTCTTAGGTATGGTAAATAAAACTTAAAGCATAACTTTAGCTCTTTCTTTTTTGTTGTTGTTGTTTGTTTTGTTTTGTTTTTTTTTTTTTCAAGACAGGGTTTCTCTGCATTGCTTTGGAGCCTGTCCTGTAACAAGCTGCCCTCAAACTCACAGAGATCTGCCTGCCTCAGCCTCCCAAGTGCTGGGACTAAAGGCGTGAGCCACCAACGCCCTGCATAACTTTAGCTCTTATACTCCTAAATAACTTCACTGAGTCTCTGAGGACTGAAGGGATTTTGAGCAAATGAAATGCTTAACCTACTGTGTTCTCTGAGGTGAGGACTCTGAAGAATAATGATGATATCAGAAAGGCTTTGGCAAAAATTCCTCAATCTGAACCAACTGAGTACACTCTGAGGAATGAATGGAGCAAGAATCCAGTCTTGGTTTTATGAAGAGACACAGAGGGAGCAGCAAATAGAAGTCAATAGAGGAACTCATGACCAAGAAGTGATTAGTCTCACCAGTGCATTTGTGGAAAATGAAAGCATTCCCTGGGATTCTCAGAAGCAGCAAAGTAAAATGGGGGTTAAGGGGGTTTAGCCTGGTAGTAGATCACTTGCCTAATATCCAAAAGCCCTGGCTAGATTCCTAGTAGTGAAGGGGGTAAAAATAAATTAGAATGGAATGGAGACATCAGGGTTTGGTGGTCAGGTGGGATAGATTCTCAGATAATGCTGGTGGGTTTCCAAATATTACTGGATAGAAATCCATCTGCTTCCACTCAAAAGCCAAGAAAACAAGTCTACTGGAAGGAAATAAGGTTTATTAAGGGACTGGCACCATTGAAAATGAAAATGGACTGCCACATACATCCACCCCACCACTTCCAAATAACATCCCGGGGAACTCAGGTACGTGAAAGACTTATGGAGGGACAGGAGGGGAAGCAGAATAAGATGTGAAGTCAGCCTGTGGTCTTCCCAGGGCACAGGTCTTTTCCTGTGACTAGAATACCACAATCGATGACCTCTGAGGCTGGTTACAAACATACAACTTTTCTGTAAGTTAAACATGTTGTGGTCAATCTTAATTGCTACCCCCCCCCATTTGTAGTTTTGACTATCCTGAAACTTGCTCTGTAGACCAGGCTGGCCACAAACTCAGAGATCCACCTGCCTCTGCCTTCTAAGTGCTGGGATTAAAGGTGTGTGCCACCACACCTAGTTCCACCTAAGAAGTCTGTTGGAACGAGTTGGTCTATAGGTGCATCTGTAGAAGACTATTTTTTTAAAAGATTCATTTTATTTATGTTTATTTATTTTATTTATTTATGTTTATACATATGTTTTGTGCACTGCATATATCTCCCTGGAACCAGGGTTACAGCTGATTATAAGCTGCCATGCAGGTGCTTGGAACTGAACCCTGGTCCTCTGCAAGAGCAGCAAGTGCTCTTAACCACTGAGCCATCTCTCCAGCATCTGTGGAAGGTTATCTTAATTACATTAATCAATGTGGGAAGACTCACCCACTATGGATGGCACCGTCCCCAGACAGGGGACCCTGAACCACAGGAGCAGAGAAAGAGTGCTGAACATATGCAAGCATTTGCTGCTGTTTCTGATTATGGATGTGGTATGCCCAATTCCCTCGAGGGCTGGTCACTGTGACTTTTCTGCTATGATGGTTATAACCTGAAACTGAAAGTTAAAATAGACTCTCTCACTGCTAAGTTTCTGTTCCAAGGTATTTTATCACAGCACTGGGAAGAGAAGCTAAACCATAAGCTTTGTTTTGTTATATTACAATCCCAGTTCCCCCTCCCTCCTCTCCTCCCACTCTCCTTCCACTCCACATCCCATCTGCTCCTCAGAGATGGTAAAGCCTCCCCTAGGAAATCTACTAAATCAAGATACAAGTTTTGTGATAGCTGATGCCCAAGACTAGAGTAGAAAGGTGTTCTCTGCAGAAAGATTAACTAGTAGTTACCATCTGAATCATTTAGGTGCAGATTTTCCTTGTAATTTAGACTACCAGGCAAAGGGGAGGCAGCAACTCCACAAAAGTAACTCTCAAAGAAGCAGCCTGACACATGAAAGGTACCCTCCATATGCCAGCTAACTGGGTGGCCCGAGGAGATGACCAGAATAATTTCTGTCTTAGGGTTACTATTGCTATCATGAAATGCCACAATCAAAGGCAACTTCAGCAGGAAAGGGTTCATCTGGCTTATACTTCCATATCCATTGTCTTTCACGGAAGGAGTCTGGACAGGAACTCCAGAAACCTGGAGGCAGGAGCTGATGCAGAGGCCATGGAGGGGCTGCCATGGAGGGGCGCTGCTTCCCAGCTTGCTCCTCGTGGTTTAGTTCAGCCTGCTTCCTTATAGAATCCAGGACCACCTGCCCAGGAATGGCCCCACCCACAATGGACTGGGCCCTCCTCATTAATCACTAAGAAAATGCCCTACGGTCTTGCCTGTAGCATGATCTTATGCAGGCATCTTCTCAATTGGGGTTTCCTCTTCTCAGATGACTCTTGCTTGTGTCAAGCTGACATAAAACTGGCCAGCACAATTGCTGTCCTCTACATGTAAGGGAAGGAGACCCCAAAATATTAGATGAAATTGCATAGCAGATTTACATGCTCCAAGCTTCCATCTTTTAATAGTTCAACAACTACTCTGAATGTGTTACTCACAGCTCATGTCTGGGTCAAAGCAAGGAGGAGAGTGGCACCTACACAAGAAGAATGGAGAAGATGGCTTTACACAGGGGTATGCATAATATGAACTATTTCACATCAGGAAAAAGACCCACACCAAAGCTACATCTTTGTGAAAGTGCTAATCCACACAAGGGCTCAGGGACAGAACTGGGGGCCTCTAGCATCCCTTTGAAGTGATAGTAATAATAATAATAATGCATTTGTATATTATTTAAATTTATTAAAATGTAAAGAAATAACTGTTATAGATCACATCATGTTCTGAGGTAGTTATGTCGTGGTTGTCATTTATGCTGCTGTGATGAAACAGTTTTTTTTGCGGGGAAGGGTTTATGTGACTTACTAATCCAAGTTACAGTTTGTCATTTGGGGAAGTCAAGCTGCCACCTCACATCCACAGTCAGCAGGAAAGAAGATAAACACACCCTTGCTTGTTTTCTTCTAGCTTTCTCCTCTGCCCCTCTAGGGGATGATGCTACCCACAGTGGTCTTCCTATGTCAAGTGCCCAGAAGCCAAACTGATCTGCAAAATTCCTCACTGAAACTCTTCCAGATGATTCTAGGCAATGGCAAGCTGATAACTAAAAACTAACCCAGCACTAAGGAGGCAGAAGGATCTCTGTGGGTTTGAGGCCAGCTGGATCCATATAGAGAGCTCCAGAATAGCCAGGGCTACATATGAGACTCTGTTACAAACCAAACAAAACAGTAACCATCACAGAGTCTTTGAAGAGAGAAGTTGAAATGATGTTATAAGGGTGTATTCTCATGGGACTATGAGAAGAGGAAACTAAGACATAGGCACACAGGAAAGAACGTGTGAAAACAAAGGAAATTTCCATCTACCAACTAAGGGGAAAGGCCAATCTTCAGAAGAAACCGACCTTGGAGTCTTTGATCTGGGTTTCTAGCACCAGAGTTATGAGAAAATAGCTTCTGTTCTCAGCCATCCAGTCTGTGCCATTGTTCTCAGAGCAAGGCCTAAGTTAGAGGTTTGGTCCCTAGCTTGGTTGTGGGTTCTTTAAGGGGCGGGGTACAGTGGGAGGCCTTGCAATCACTGGAGTGAGCCCTGTAATATGATTGAGTGAGCTGTGGCCTCTCTTCATGCCCCTTTATTCTTGGCTGTGAGGTGAACAATTTTACTCGTCAAATTCTTTTCTCACCTGCTCTCCCATGAAGACATTCGGCTTCTCCACAGACCCAAAGCAATAGGGCCAAGTGTTTGTGAGCTGGAACCTGAGAAACTCTCACAAATTAATTATCTCAGGTATTTTGTTATCATGATGGAATTCTGACAAACACACCTAGCAAGCTAACAAGACAAAGGTCAATTTCCAGCTCCCAGAAGCTGCCAGCCTATGCAGAGAAGCAGGGTCTTAGCATAAAGTATTAGAACTCCAAGAAAACTAGAGAAAGGCTGGGAAAGGAGGAACTGTGGAGCCTGGGAGTGAGGGAACAAATGCCAGACATGGTTTAGAGATGGACCTTAAAGGTGATTAGCAAGGAAAGTCAGACTGGGTATGGATGAAGACTGATTCTGGAACAGGCAAAGGGAGTGGGGTGGGGCCACTCCATAAAGGGTCATAAACTAGAAAAGATAATTGAAAGATCCTGGGAGATGAGCAGGTAATTAAAGTTCTCTACTTTCCATGTAAGGAGAAAGAAATACAAGCCAGGCCTGGCCGTGACATTCTGGTCTGTGACTTCGTAAAATGGAATGCAGTCGTTGAATGCAGGGACTGTGCAGAAGGGTCTGAAGTGGTGTTAGCCGCTTTAACATCACCGTTATGCAGCGTCTGACATAAACAGCTTATAAGAAAGACTTATGCCAGCTCCCGGTTTCAGAGGGCACTTTAATTCCACAGTTGCTTGGCCCTGTGTGCCTGGCTGGACTGCAACCAAAGCAACACAAGTATGGAAAAATAATGAACAAATGTGAGATTAGTTGTGCCCCTCCCTCCCAAACAGATGAAATTCCTAACCCCTAATGTCTGAGGATTGAGTTTATTTGGAAACAGGATCGTTTCTGCAGGCGCAATTAAGAGATAAAAGTACTGTGTGGTCATACAGGAGGAGACTGGGCCCTTCATCCAGTATGGCTACCATCCCAATCAGCAGCTCAAAAAAAAAAAAAAAAAGCAAGGAAGAAGGTGGCCCAGGGACAGCAGGGGCAGACTAGATCTCCGCAGCTGCAAATCCAGTAACAGCTGAGACTGATGGCTTCCACCAGGAGGAGCCAGTTGTCCTGGTCAGTGACAGATGGAAGCCTGCCTTGATGGCTTTGATGTTGGACATCTAGCTTATAGAGTTTTGGGAGAAGACACTTTTGTGGTTTTAACCTGTCCAGGTGTGGTGCACAAGCTCTAGGAATGGAATAGCAGGAGGAATCTACATTTCCTCCTGGTGATGGTTGGCTGGAGCCCAGGATGTGGAAAGGAGCTCAGTCAGAATGGGAAGATGCAGGACAATCAAGGGAAACAGCAGGACTTCCTTCGTGTCTTTCCCTGCTGCTGTGGTAAAATACTTGGATAAAGCACCTTAAAGAAGACGGCTTATTTCCTCTCACAGTTCAGAGGACAAGTCATGTGGTCAGGGGATTACAGGAGCTGGGAGCAGCTGGCTCCATCGCATGCATCCACAGTTAGGAAACGAAGGGTGACACGGTTTGCTTTCTCCATTTTATAAATCCTAGGAACCCTAATGAGGGGAAGTGCCCACCCCTAGGTCTTCCCACCTAAATGAACAATCTCACAGGTGATTCTTGGTCCCTTCAAGTTAACACTAAGGAACAATCTTTAGGATGAGTTAGAATACAGTCTGAAAGTTGGAACCCAGGCATTATGCTGACCCTGCTGACGATGGGCAGGGCAGATACTTAGCTCAAAGGGCCCTGTCATGGCTATATCACGTGTTACAGGGCTGCGTAAGAACTCAGTACGAATGTGCAAACTTCCCCTTTTAAGCGAGCACCTTCCACATGTTTTCCCTTCTCCTTTCTTCTTCCCCACTTCTTCTCCCTTCCCCTTTGTCTCCTCACCCCTTCCCCCAATAAACTCCACAAGGGTTTGTTGAGTCTCGTGGTTTGTGTTCCATTGTGAGAAACTCAACCAAAAGAATAACACTTAGTCTTCTTTGCTCTTAGAAACAACCATTTCTTGCTCATGAGAGGGGATAAATGTTATTGAAGGGACCAGACCCTCATCTAGCCCCCTGCTTTGGCAGCCATATCAGGTTGCAGAAAAGACTCAGCAAGAGGTAGGCCTCTGACTCAGCAACATGTGCTGAGCCCCCGATCTTGCCCAACCTTGTCCTAGTCACTAGGAAGCCAGATAGCCTCCATGTGGCAAGGACCCAATCAGAAGTTAGCTGGCAGGCTCTGGATGTGCTTTTCAATAACAGTGGAATGCAGAGCATAGCAACCGCCCTGGGAGGGCCTCCTAGCATAGCAACATTCCTACAGCTCCAGTTGACCAATCAACACTGGACAAGCCGTCCAAGGCCGGAGGTGCACCAATCCTGAGACTGTGCGGACTCCAGACACTCCCCTTGCTCTACTCCAATATATTCCTTGCCCCACTGCTGCTTGAGGTCCCCTGCCTGGTCCTGCCTGCTTCACCCACTGTGTCGGATGGACAGGGGAACTGAATTAACCAGTAAAGATTCTGCTTTTGCGTCAGGTCGGGTCTCTTGGCGATTTTGGGGTTCAGAGTTTGAGTACAATAGTTAATATGTTATGTATTGCCACAACCCTTCAGTCAACCTTCACCTTACAGATAAGAATATGCTCCAAAAGCGCACATGACACCGATTTTTAAGAACTGAGGGATGTGTTGATGTCTATGGTCTGTACTGCCACTGGATACCATGCTGCTGCCAGAAACCATGTGCAAGTGTGTGATCACTGTTGCCCAGCGGACAGTAAAGGCTAAGGAAGCGTTTGCAGTAGTGTCGATGGCTGCAGACTCAGGTTGAGAATGGGAGATATAGAAAGGCTTCTGTGACAACCTCTCCCCCCACCCCTAAAAAAAGACACAATCTAGACAGGAAGCCATTAGAGAGAACTCTTAAAAATTGTGATAGGGACGCTGACGTGTAGCTCTTCACAGTTGATGGCATCTGACCGGAGTGGGTGGGGAAGGGCTCCGTTTTCTTTAAGGGGCTGGCCACAGGGAGTTTGGCTATGCTCCAGTGAGTGTACGGATAGCGCAAAGTAAGACTAGTTGGTTTTGGGAGATATTTGGTTTGTTTCTTCTTTTTCTGGGAGGAGGTCACAAGGGTTGTGGGGATGGACCTGGGAGGACTGGGAAGTGAGAATGATCAAGGTGCATTGTGTGAAATTCCCAAATAATAAAAATATTATGTTAAACAAGCAAAACAAAACAAACAAACAACAACAGCAACAACAACAAAAACCCAGAACACTTATTCCATGCCTGTGAGATGCTAGGCTCTATGTGAAGCGTGACACAGTCGTGCTGTCATTGAAAGTGCACACGACACTGTGGGGTAGGTACTATCTTAATCTTTACCCTATGCTTTCCACAGCTGCCATTAGGAAACCGAGAGCCAAGAGGTCAAGTACTCGCCCAAGTGTGTAACTGCGGAAGCAGGATGATGAATGCCGCACTCTGTCTGGGCTCTAACAGTAATCATAAAAGGGCATCCTTGGGTGCTGGAGGGGAGAGCAGGAGTCTGGAGAGTAAGACTTGGGCTCACCTAACGCCTCGACCTTGGGTCTGACGAATGAAATGTAGGGGCTACAATGACTCAGGTGAAAGACAGGTTCCTTTGTGTGCCGGGTGTCTATAATTCTATGCTTCCCCAGGCTTGGGAAGAAGTCACTAATTATTAATCAGAACAAGAGCTACCTTGCCAAGATTTTAGCAAATGGCAGAGCCAGGATTTTAATCCAAGTACACCTGACTCCAAGGCTTCTCCACTTACTCCTAGGCTGGAGTAACAAAGAGGCTCGGAGAAACACAGCTGCCAAGCAAGATGTGCAACGCAAATAGGCCCCACAGGCAGAGCTAGCTGGGGGCAGAGCTTCCTGGCATGGACTCTACGCCCTCTTGTGGCGAAGACCTGAAATGCTCTTCTCCCGCAAGTTTTATTCTGACTGAGTAGTACTGAGTTTTCTCAGTATGTTTTGGAAAGCAGTGGCCACATCTACTGTTCCACACCTGAGGCCACATGAAGACTAGGCGCCTGCACTGTGAAGGCCAGCTATGCCGGGTTCACTTATTGACTAAACAGAGATTTTGTGTTTTGGTTTTCCATCATGTCCACCAGCTTAAGGTGGCACACCTACCTGAACTGGCCTTTCCTGGGCAGTGTGCGAACATAAAATACACAAAGCCGGAATAAATATATCAGCAGGAAGAAATTCAGCTTCCTTCGTGTTTCTTTTGTCTTTCCCTTTTGTTCCCATCTCTGGAGTGGGAAGATCTCTGGCAAGCCCAAGGCATGAGGGAATGTGTTGGTTTGCATGTGTCTGAACTGGTCTCTGAGCTGGTGTTGCCCTTGGGAAGAGGGAGGAGCTTCTGGGGCCTGGCTAGAGGAAGTAGGTTGCTGGGAGGCAGGCAGTTAGGGCAAGCTTCCTCCCATCATGCATTCCCCATAATGGTTTGGGAGTCCTTAAAACTTCCAGCCAACATTAATCTCTGCTCCTGGAAGTTACTCCAGCTAGGTCGGAGCAATGCAAAATGAGTGGATATGCGGAGAGTTTTTAATGCAGCAATGCATTATAATCAGTTCTATCCGCATTTGAGGTCATTTGTCACAGTAGCACACACTGGCAGTTGTAACATAGCTAGGTCCTGAACTACTAAGCATTGCCTGCACCAACCTTGGAGGTGCTCTGTGGGTCTCCTGAGGGGGTGCAGCTGGCTTCAGGAAAAGAGAGAAGTATGGAGACCCTGAGCCTAGGTGCTGGGGCAAGGGCCACTGTTTCACCACCTCGATCAGCTAGGGACCCCCATCTTTATTCCACAGATGAGGAGATTGGGGCCCAGAAAAACTAAGAAGCTTGCTCAAGCCTTAGGACTGACAAGCTTCTAGTTAGAATTGGAGGAAGCCATAGGTAGATAAGAAGTCCAAAATCTGTTGTCTAGTCTCTACATACATACTTGGAAAGGACTTCTCTATTATCAGCACAACAGAGACAGATTTTAAAAGGCATCCATGATCTCTTCTGGGTCTGCCAGTTTACTACAAGGGCCAGAGAGGAAAGGACAACTCTGAGAGGGGCTTGAGTGGACCTGAAGAAACAAGGCCCCACATCCGAGGCCAGCCGTCCTTCATAGCAGAGGGAATGCCCTGCCAGCCCAGGTCCGCTCCTGCCCTGAACAGCCTCATCAGCAAAGAGCAGAGGACAGCAGAGCCCTCGGACATTTCTTTATGACTCTGTTTTTAAAGTTCTAGGACAAAAATACCAAGCCATAAGTCCTTCAAAATGGTTGTGTGCATTATTTTTTCCCAGTAGAGAGTTGTTGAGAGGGGAAGCAGAGTCATCAGCTGAACCTGGGAAAACCTGGAGGCCCAGTGCTGAGGCACATGGGAATGGATTGCTGTCTGAGCTCAATGATCTCCACATTTCAGATAAGGAATGTGAGGCCCAGAGAAGGGAACAGCCTCTTCGGGGTCTCAGCTGGCTTCAGCAGGCCCTCAAACGCTCAGTCTCGTTTCATGGTTGACCCAGGTTGCGTCCTCACCCCTAGTCCCTAGTTAACCAGCAGCATGTGCACCTGGGAGGTGCTGTTTATCAGCATTTTCAGGCCACAAAAGCCTTCATTCAATTACATAGTGGGACTGTTATGTGAGTTGAATTACCTAAGGCTTAAAGGTTCTGGGGGTAGTTTTCAAAATTAGTTTTTTTTTTTTTTTTTTTTTTTTGCTACAATGTACTTTTTAGGGTAGTAGATTATGATATATAATATTTACAATTTTAGTCATTGTGAGTATATATATGTACACACATATATATGAGTCTGTGTATGGTGTATATGTGTATATATTTGTACATAACTGTGTGGTGTGTGTGTGTAGGGGTGTATATGTGCATGTACATGTGGAATTCAGAGGACAGCCTTTGGTGTCATCCCTCTGATGCCATCTGCTTTGGCTTTTTAGACAGGATCTTTTACTAGCCTGAGATTCACTGGACAGTTGAGACTAGCTGGGCAGTGAGCCCCAGGAACCCGTCTATCTCCATGTCCCCAGTGCTGGGGTTACAAGTGTATACCACCATAGCCAGCTGTTTATGCGGGTGCTGGTGATGGCACACAGACCCTCATGTTTACACAATGTGCTGGTTAGTTTGTACTGTCAACTTGACACTCCTGTAAAGAGCAAACCTCCAATGAGCTCAGGCTTGCCCGTGGCCATGTCTGAGGGACTAATGATTGACGTGGGAGGGCCCACCGCCCACTGTGGCAGCATTACCCTGGGGGTGGGTCTTGGCTGTATATGAAAGCTAGCTGAGCATGAACTAGGGAGGGAGTGATCCAACAAACAGCTACTTAATGGTTTCTATTCTATTCCTGCTCCCCAACTCCAACAAAGCCACACCTCCTAATACTGCCACTCCCTATGAGACTATGGAGGCAATTACATTCAGTCACCACACTGACCAACTTAGCCACCACCCAGACCCATACCCACTGCTTTGAGTTGGCCCATCCCAACACCTACCCTGTTGGCACCTGAAGGGACTGGTCCTGAGGAGCCATAGCCAAAGGGTCCCCATGATGGTGGAGGGAGGGGCAACAGCAAGATATCTGAGAGGCATTTAGATGAGGGTCCACTTCTGATGGTGTTAACAGAAGACAGAGGCCTTGACCCAGATCAACAACTCATTACAATGAACATTTGCAAGTGAAGCTATTTGGACAAAAGGGTATTACAGTATGACACATTGCAGCTCCCAGTGCCACTAAGACGGATGACGAGGTGATGGAGAGTCAGCAAAGATGGAGGAGCAAATGTTCTTTTTTTTTTTTTCTGGGTGGGGAGACTGCAACTTGGACCTGGAAGTGTAAGATGAACCAACCTTTCCTCTCCAAGTTGCTTTTGGTCACGGTGTTCATCACAGCAACAGAAAGCAAACTAGAATGCATGGTCAGCATGTTACTGACCGAGCCTTCTCCCTCAGCCCCATTTCAACCCTTTAGGTGTAAGTAGACACACACTGTTGTGCAACTGTCACCACTGCTCAACTTCAGAGACCTTTCCTCATTGAAGACCGAGATTCTGTACCCAAGAAGCAGTTTCTCCCTGGCTTCCGCACCTCGATCTCTGCTAAGCCTCTCTATTTACTGTGTCTATGTGTCCGAGTGTACCAGAGGGACTCTGTGTAACTGTAACCATACAGTGCCAGCCCTGCTGTGACTGGCTTTTTCCACACCATGTTCAAGGTCCAGCTACATGTGGTTTGAATCTGAATTTCCTTCCCCTCTGAGACTAAATAGCATGTCATTGCATTTTGTTGTGTCTATCCATCTGTGAGTGGCCTTAGTGGCATGCTTCTGAGGATGGAACAGGACAAAGCATGTAACAAGGTGTGGCGCTAACAGTGTTGAAAGATCTTTCCTGGGCACAGGGTGGATGAGGTAGAAAACTAACACTGTAGTTGGACATGGTGGGACACACCTTTAATCCCAGCACTCGGGAGGCAGAGGCAGAGGCAGAGGCAGAGGCAGAGGCAGAGGCAGAGGCAGAGGCAGAGGCAGAGGCAGAGGCAGAGGCAGAGGCAGAGGCAGAGGCAGAGGCAGAGGCAGAGGCAGAGGCAGAGGCAGAGGCAGAGGCAGAGGCAGATTGCTCTCAGTGAGTTTGAGGCCAGCCTGGTCTACAGAGAGAGAGTTCCAGGACAGCTGGGGATACACAGAGAAACTCTTGAAAACCAAAGAAAGAAAGCAAACCAACACTATTATCTCTTCCAATACTCAGAGTGTCAAGGAAACACCCTCTTAGGAGTTGGGGACATTACAGTGTACCAACTACCCTCATCTCTGTGCTTCTCATTGTTCGGCTGGAACCTCCAGCTCACTCCTGCTTGATCTCGAAAGCCCCCCCTTCAGAGAATTTCCAACAAAGAAAAGGCGCCAAAAAGTTCAGTTCCACATTCTCGGTAGCTTCAGCAGCTCCTTCCCTGAAGTTGTCAGTGGCCCAAGTCCCCATCAAAAGTGGTCAGCTTTTGACCATACTTGGGCACAAACCTAGTTTGTGGCAGACAAGTATTCACCCCTTGCCTACAGGGCATATAAGCTCCCTTATTTAACTGGCCCCTGATGTCTGGGGCTCAGGGGCTCACCTGGGAGTTGATTTGCTCAAGTGTACCTGTTCTTTTGCTTTTCCAGTTTTGCTTAATCTGGCTAACTGCATCAGGGGTCCACTACAGAAAAATCTATCACGTATGTGAATTTCCACCCCTCCTGTGTAAAGTCCATAGGACAGATATTGTTGTGCCCATTTTGCAGAGGGCTCTTCTTAGCCACCACCTGTCTTTTGGGCTCTTGAATATGGATGGGGTCTGTGGTGGTAGACTGGAATTTGTCTCCTACATTCATCTTTCTACAGGAGAATTATACAGACACTCTCAACTTGCAGTCACACAACGTGATTTGCAATCCTTTGAACAGAAGACTGGTCTCTTTCTCATGCAGTCTGGCAGTGTGCAGAAATAGAGACAGAGAGTGTATCCTCTGTGTCCTGGAGTAAAAATGGCACAGCACTAGGAAGCAGTTGACACATTATGGGTGCAAGGGCCAGCAAGAAATAAATGTTTGTAATTGTAATAAAGACTGAGTTTGGAGTGTGGTTTTACTTGTCACACAGCAAAGCCTAGCCTCTCCTAACATCTATAAAAGCAATATCAATTCCTGAGACAGGGAGTTCTGACACAGATTCTAAATTAATCTTGGCTTTTCATGTGTGTGTGTGTGTGCATGTATACATGTGTGTGCTTTCGTGTGCATGTTCGTGCAGGTATGTACCAGCATGGGTGTGCATGTCATGGGCTACGGAAGATCCTGATGAGATTGTCCCAAATGTCAGCCAACTTCTCAGACAGCCAAGCCTATAGGCACCTACCTCCCATTCTTCCCCAACCTCCCTATCTTTCCCTATTTGTGTTTCTCTTTGAACACCCTTCTGATCTCTACTGAATTCTATGACAGCAGGTAAACAAACATTCATCCCTTCCAGGTCCCATGCTAAGTGCCTCACCTCATTTTAGCCTAATCACCACTCTAGGGATTTGGTACCACTACTTTTTGCAGACAAGAGCATGAAGTTCCTTAGAGAACTTACGTAAACCCTCAGCACTACAAAGAAAAAGGCTGAGCTCCTGTCCAAGGAGTTCCTGACTTGTTGGTTTGGGTGTGTTTATGTCATTTTTCCACAGACTTGCTTGGTCTGCTATTTCCAGGCCCCACTCTGTCCTTTTCTCTAGTTTTGCTTCATTTGGAAGGATTTTTTCTGATGGCCCTGTTCCTCTTGCCCTTGACCTCCCCCTGGGCTGATTTGTCTGGTAAATCTGAGAATTCCTGGCTATGCTCAGCTCAGCATGGTCCCTGGTTCTGCTCACATTTTTGGGAACTTGCTCTGTTAGTCGAGGTCTCCGCAGCCCAGGTCTGGTGTTTACCTACTACATTTTGCTGCCAGAGCTAATGTCCTCTTCTTTAACTGAGCTGTTGCAATAATGAGGAGGGCGTCCGGGCCTCTGTCTGTTTCATGTTTCATTTCCTCAACTAAAGAACTAAGGCAACACAAAGAGACGCCACTGACTTATAATACTGCAGACAGCCCCAAAGGAGTAGCCGGAGGGGATTGCTCTGGTGGGAAAAGCTTCAAGTCCTGCCATTCACCACCACCCCTATCTCATTCCAATGACCTCATCCCCACCAAGTTTATTACGGTGCCCCCACCCCAGCTCATTAGGACAGTCTTTGCGCCGCTTCCCCCAGCTCAATAGTCTCAGGGCTTAAATTTTATCTCCTTAAGTTATTTTGTTCTCAGTGTCCTGTTAGACAAAGAAGTGTAGAATGGCAGATGTGGCTGTGTCTCAGGGATTGAAGCCCCCAGTCTTATGATGAGGTGACTCATCTGAGGGATGCGAGCAGAAGTGGCCTGTATGACTTCTGGGAAAGAAAAGTTAAGTATTTTGAGTCACAGATAAAGCATTTTTTCTTGGGAGAGTGTGTGTGGAGGGTAGTAATAAACCAATCAAGACACCTTCCAGCCACCTGTCAATCAAGTCTTCCTGCCCAGTGTCAAGTGGGAGAATACATGTCTGCCTCTTGCAAGTCACTGTCATCTTGGGGGCACTTGGTTTAGCATCAGAACCCAAATCTTCTAACTAATACAAGTGGGCTCCTAGGAACTACTTCTCAACATGAGAGAAGGAGTAGGGGCACAGGGCTCTGGTGGAGGCCCAAATATGCACTTGAGCGTGCAAGCAAGATGTCTCAGGGGTTAAGGCCACTTGTTATTCTTTTAAAGGACCCTTTTGGTTCCCAGAGGCCACATTGGGTGGATCACAATGGTCTTTAAATCCACCTCCGGGTGACCCAATGCCTTCTGGCCTCTGTATGCATCTGCCCTCATGTACATGCTCACATAGACACACACATAATTTATTTTATTCTTTTTTATAGTTGATTTTTATTTTAATTGGTGTTTTGTCTGCATGTATGTCTGTGTGAGAGAGTCAGATCTTGGAGTTACAGTTGTTAGCTGCCCTGTGGGTGTTGGCAATTGAACCTCTGGAAGAGCAGTCAGTGCTCTTAACCACTGAGCCATCTCTCCAGCCCTATTCTTAATTATGTGTATGTGTGTGGACATGTACACAAATGCAGGCACTTGGAGGCCAAAAGTATCAGAGCCTACTGGAGCAGAGGCAGTTAGAGGCAGTTGTGAGTCACCTGATGTGGGTGCTGGGAACCAAACTCAGGTCTTGTGGAAGAGCTGTGAGTGTTCTTAACCACTGAACCATCTCTCTAGTCCCCATACATATAAAACAAAACCCAAATACACTCAGGTCTGGAGAGGTGGCTCAATGGTTAAGAGCATGTACTGTTCTTGTTGAGCACCCAGGTTCAGATCCCAGCACCTGAGTTGGTAGCTCACAACCACCTGTTAATTCCAGCTCTGGGAAAATACAGCACCTCTGATCTCTTTGGGTGGGTGCACACACACACACACACACACACACACACACACACACACACACAATTAAAAACAATAGAACTTTAAAAATTCACTTGACTTACTACTTGAGGAAATCGATGAACGACAAACAAGAGGTGTGAGGATTTGCTGAATGCTTAGAGTGTTCCAGATACCCTTTTTCACTTATTGAAACAACAGTTCTGGAGCTGTTAATCCATTTTGAGGTCCAGAGAAATTTAGTGTTAATTACAATAATAATAGTAATAACAATAAAAAACAGATTTTTCTAAGATCAAGGATCTTTCTGGTTGTTGTTTTGTTTGTATTTCATGACAGGGTTTCTTTGTATAGCCCTGGCTGTCCTGGAACTCTGCAGTCTGGATGGCCTTGAACTCACAGAGATCCACCTATGTCAGCCTGGGATTAAAGGTGTGCACCACCACACCAGGCTAAGCTCAGGCTCTTATAGCTCACCTTGTGTCCTGGCACCCCCTCACATCAGCACACTGGGCACCCAGTGACAGGGGAAAATAATTCTAGCATTCGAATGCTCAGGCTGTTTGCTGTGGTACAAGGAACAAGGCCTGTCATCTCAGAACCAGCAATTTCTCATCTTCTGTGAGCAAAACTGACTGGCTAACTAATTGTATCAGACTTGTCTGTTTCCTGTAGGAAGACTTTTCTTTCCCACCCAGTAGTTCCCAAATAACTGACACAGAGACTTAATATTAATTACAAACGCCCACCCAATAGCTCAGGCTTGTTACTAGCTCTTACATTTTAAATTAACCCATATTTCTTATCCATGCTTTACGTTTTCTCAGTACAGCATGCCCATCTTCTTCTCCATCTGCTGCAACTCAAGACTTCACCCTTCTCCTTCCCAGAATTTCAATATGGGTTTCCCACCTATCCTTATTCTGTTCAGCTATTGTCCAGTCAGCCTCTTTATTAAACCAGTCACAGCGACATACATTCACACAGTGTATAGGAATGTTCCCCAACTTCCACCTTTGCTCCATCAGTTATCACAGGGGTTAAACAGTTGTGTCACATCACACACACTTTTAACTTCTTTTTCTTCCTGTTTTGAAATTCTTCATCAATGCTAGGCAATCGATTGGCTGTTGAACTACATCTCTTATCCTCATTTAAACTTTTAGTTAAATGTGCAAGGCAATAGAGAGACACCTCAACTTCCACTCTGTTCTCCTAGTTTCTAGGCAGTGCCTCTTTGGAGTGAGGATGCAAAGAAAGAGTTAAATCTATTTTTCTGCAGATGAATTTCTATTGAATGTCAGAGGTGGCTCATTTGACCACACTGAGTGAGCTTAGTCCAAAATTGCCTCTACATTGAAACCACTCACTTCTGTGGCCATCCAGAGGAAAGGCTGTCAGACTCAACTTCAGACCTGATGTCAGAGACAAACTAAGGTTGTAGTGCTTTTTTTTTTTTTTTTTTTAGAAACTTTTAGTGTGATTTTTAATCTTCTATGGTTCTCGTTTGTTATGGGACATCTTTCAGATGTCACATTGTCACACATGATGTTTGCAAAGGACCTTATTATTGAGAGTCATCATTGTAAAGTATGTGGAGATAGGAAAGCATTTTGGTAATGGATAGAATATTTATTTTTCAACTTTTTAAGCAGTTGTATTGCTATAGCAACCATTAGTTAGTGACCATTAATGGACTGAATCCCTTTTAAATTCGTTACCATGATTTGATTTTAACTTGCTTAATCCTCCTAAATTTTGAAGCATGCCACTTATTTCTTCTTCAGATGAACTAGGGTTTATTTTGTGTGTTTTATTTTGTGTGTTTATTGTTGCTTTTTTGTTGTTGCTGCTTTGCTCTTTTTTGCTATTTGTTTGTTTTTACTTAATTATGTATTCCTGAAAGTTAATCAACCACATTAAAATATGTATTTGTCTTTAATTAGGTAGCACTAGCATATGGCATACAATGCAGATTACAAATTGTACTAATTCTGGTGTTACCTTCAGTACCTTCTATGGCATTGTGACAGTGATATTTTAATATCTGATTCTTGATTGGTGCCAACTCCAACCCTACCAGACAAAAAGGGGTAAGAGGAGAAAGACTGGGGGAGGGGAGAAGAGGAAAGAGTGGAAGGGAAGGGGAAAGGGAGAAAAAAGTATCTGCAATTCAAAAATTGAAAACACAGGATATTTAACCAAAAGCTAATAACAAGAAGATGCATAAATTTGGTTTAATAAACACAATTGAGCTGAAAATTACTCTAATTGTTTATATTCTGAAATGAGATACAGACTAAAATATCTTTTTTCTCTTACAAAAGAAAATGCATAAGAATACAGAAACAAAAGTAAAACAAGAAAGACCAGGTGGGTATGGCAATGACTAAGTACCAAGGGGGTCCTAGATGCCTCCTCTGGGAGCTGGTGACCCTCATGTATTGGCTAGCCAACTGCAGGTGCCATTGTTTATGCTTTAGCCTTCTGATAACATCCCATTGCTGGATTGGAAAGTGGGGTAGGGAAGATTCAAGCCGTTCAAGTTACTCTCCGTCTACACTTACAATAACATCTCACAAGCCCCTGCTAGGCTCACTCTCTCCATTAGTGCAACCAGCAACTGTGCACACTGAACAGGTAATAGTTCAGAGTTTCCAAGTCTGCCCTGGGATGGTCAGTGTCTCCTTGCTACAGGCGCACTCTGTTGTTCTTTTGCTGCAATGTTAGGATAAAGCTGGAAGGGGGTCCCAAGATGAGGGGCCATGGGGGATCCATGGCAGTCAAGGATGACTGAGGTGGGCAACAAACATGCCAGGCAGACAGAGTTTGAGTGAGAAATTTTATTAGAAAGGGGAGAGATGGGGAAGGGAAGAGAAAAGAGGTAAAGAGACATAAAAACAGAGAGAGGACAGAAAGAGAAGAGGGAGACAGGAACAGAAAGAGAGGAAAGTGGAGAGAGCAGAAAGAGCAGTAAGAACAGAAAGAGAGCAAAAAAGCAAAGAGGGTGTAAGTGGGCAGAGTCTGACTTTTAAAGGGGTCCTTTGCATTTCCTGCAGACTAGTACTCATGGAGCCCTGGACCGATCAGAGTACTGCCTGAGTGCATTCTGCCAGGTGACAGGGGCAAGGCAGCACAATGCCTGAATCCTTACACATCCAGTCTTCATTTATGACTTGAAGCCCCTCCCATTACTCTGGAAGGGGACAGGAGCCCCTTGGAAGAGAATGGAAGCATGGCCCCTCACCACTGCATTTTCCATGGAGACTGATGTCGTCCCCCATGTCTCCAGTCCATCTTTCCCCTGAGCTGTGCTGATGGTATGTGTCTGTGGGTAGCATCTGTGGTTGGGAGAATGGGTTGATAAGCAGTGGAGTGGAGGTGGGATGTCTATGGAACAAAATTTATATCTTGAAGAATATTCAGTCCGTTGCTAGAAGGTCCATGTTCCAGCCACTGATGGCTCTTTGGATGTAAAATGTAGACTCGTTAGAGACTTTTGTTTTCAGGTTTGGTTATAGCAGTAGTTCTTGAACAACACAAAAGATGCCTCCCAGTGTCTCAGTTTTTGTCTCTAGTCATTTGCTGGTACAATGCCTCTATGAATATTGTGTGTATACCTTTCATTACATAGAAACAACTTTTTAAAAAAAGTTAACTGAAAATGCTACCAGATGTTTGGCCGGACAACCCTTGATTATACAGCAATCAGTTACATTGAGTCTTAACTTCAGAAATTCTAGGGTCTGTTACATGAAATAACTATTTAATGGTCTACAGTTTCTGTGCTTAGCATGTGACCATGGAATTCTTCATTCACCACAATGTTTCTGTTCAATGCTACTTCAAAATGATACAGGTAATAGTTCAGGGTTTCCAAGAGTAGCCAAGGAAGAGGTAAAGGGTAGAGCTCAGAGTAGGAACTCTCATGTCATGTTTTGCCAGGCTCCTGTCTCTCAACACTGCCAGATTTTTACCTATATGACTTTGGCCTATATGAAATTACACCTTTTTCAATCATAAAATGGGTGGTGGATATAGTGATGAATTCATAGGGATGTTTTAGGATTAAGTAAGAATGGGACTAGAGAGGTGGCTCAGAGGTTAAGAGCATTCATTGTTCTTACAGAAGGCCAGTTTCCATGTCCAAAATGCACATAGTGGCTCACAACCATCTGTCATTCCAATTATTGTAGGGGTCTGGTGCCTTCTTATCTTTGTGGACTCCAGACATGCACATGGTGCACAGGCAACCACTCATACACGTACAAAAACCAGAAAAACAAAAACTAAAAAAGTTTAAAGAAACTGAGTAAGAAAATGAACTTTGGACAGCTCTTGGTATGTAATAATTGCTCAATAACACAAAAAGGTTTCATGTCAGGTAACACATAGACAGAAACTTTTTGGCTAGATATAATCTCATCCCCGGAGAAGTTTTATGTTCCACTCTCTCCTTTAGTTATCACAGCAGTTTAACACTTTTATTTTTTGCAGTGTTTGAGACCGAACTCACCCTGGTACACACTGGGTAAATGTTCTACCATTGCCTAGAAATTTCCTTGATTTAAAAACGTCAAAACATATACATAAACTATACTTAAGTATAAAAATGTGTAAGTATCTTAGTCATTGATCAAGGCAACGTTTTTTTTCTTTTTTTCTTTTTTTTTTTGTTTTCCAAGATAGGGTTTCCAGCTGACTTGAACTTACTTTGTAGACAAGGTTGGCCTCAAACTCACTTGAGATCCTTCTGCCTCTGCCTCCCTAGTGCAGGGATTAAAGAGGCATGGACTACCAACTCCCAGCTGACCAAGGTAACTCTTACAAAAGCAAGCATTTATTTGGGGGCTTGCTTACAGTTTCACAGGCTTAATCCATTATCAACAGGGCAAGGCGGTGAGCACCTAGTCGGTGCTGGAGCAGTAACTGAGAGGTGTACATTCTGATCCTTGGGCAAAGAGGCAGAGAAAGAGAGACTGGACCTCAAAGTCCACCTTCAGTGACACACTTCTTCTAAAGGCCACACCTTCTAATTCTCCTAACCCTTTCAAATAGTACCACTTCTTGGTTACTAAGCATTTAAATAATGAGCCTATGGGGCCATTCTTACTCAAACTACCACATTCCCTTCCCTGGCCCCCATAGGTTTAAAGGCATATCATAATCAGTCCAATTTCAAAAGACCCCACAGTCTGTAACAGTCTTAACACTGTTTAAAAGTCCAATGTTCAAAGTCTTTTCTCAGACTCATGGCAATCTCTTAACTATAACCCACTATAAAATCAAAATTAAAAAACAGGTCACATACTTTCAATTTACAATGGCACAGGAGGTACAATACCATTCCAAAAGGGGAATCGTAGTGAAGAAACACTGGACCAAAGCAAGATTGAAAACCGGCAGGGCAAACTCCAAATTCTGTATTTCAATGTCTGGTGTCAAAGTACTGTTAAGCTCTCCAACTCCTTTTATCTTTTTTACTGCAATAGACTTCTCTTTTATAGGCTGGTTCTACACCAGATTTGTAGATCTCGTTGGCAGGTATCCCACGACTCTGACATGTTCAACATCTTGGAGTCTCCAACACAATCCAGGCTTCACCTTCACAGTTTCACACAATGGCCTCTCTTGGCCTCTATGCAAGAACACCCCTGACACATGCTTGGCCTCAGTGGCTTGTTTTCCGTATCTGTGGAAAGAGATTCCACAATCCCTTTCTTTGTATCCTTGACTCTAAGGCCAGAACCATGAGACTGAAGCTGTCAAATGTAGACTCAGGCATTGTGTTGGCTTGCCCCTGTCACCTGGCAGAATGCAGTCTGGCTGTACCTTGGTCAGCCCAGGGTTTGTGGTTGCATCGTCTGCACACAGGTACAAAGGACCCCTTTAAAAGAAAAACACCTACCTCCACCTACAGCCTACTAACGATCTCTTTCAACTGTTCTCCTGGGGCAGACAGGACTTTCCCTGTCCCCCTCTTCTCTTCTGTCCTCTCTCTGTCTTTTTACCTCTCTCCTTTACTCCCCTTTCCCTTTCAGCCTAGCATGTTTGTCCCCCACCTTGATTAATCTCGCCTTCCATGAAATCCAACAAGGTCTCCCACGCCAGGTCCCCCACATGCATTATCATAATACCAACTGCTACTGCTTGCTGGGGCTGGAACACTGTCAGTCCTCTCTTTCAATGACATTAGCATTGGCTTTCTGTTGTTGATGGTTTCCTTCACTGCTTAAGTTTTTCTTTAATTCCTTTTTACAAGGTGGAAGCTTAGCTAGGTAGTGTTTTGCCTTGAGGTCACCACTCCCTTTATTCCTTTTAGCATCAGGCTCTTCTTCAAACTTTTACCTCCTTGAACACTGGATTTAGCTTCATTACATTCCCCTGTGCTCCTTTCTCAAACTGTACATTCAGCATTTTTCCTTGCCCACTTGCTTCTTTTCACTGTAGATCTACAGAAGAGTGACTGCTACTAACCAAGGGGCACAGTCAATATTAGGCCGTCTTGAAATCTCCCCTACCAACGCCATTAATCCAAATCGCTTCAATTCACCCTTCTGCAAAATTTTATAGCGGCAGAAAGCAGTCATATTCTTTGTCAAAATATCACAAGAATGACCACTTACTAATATCCCCTCTGATATTTCATGAGCTAGGCTTCCATGCTCCTCCTACCTGCACCATGCTCCATTAAGCACAAGACACAAGGATGGATATATTAATAACATATAGCAAGCCATTTTCTATAGCAAGTAAGTTTTTGTTTGTTTGTTTGTTTGTTTTTTTGGGGGGGAGTGAGTGGGTAGGACGGGATTCAATATATATTATTGAGCAGGGTAAAATAAAAATTAAACGTAAATGTAAAATAAACCCACACCCAGGTTTTACAAGGTTAAAAAAAAAAATCTACAAGGTGAAAAAGACTTAGGAGGAAGTAAGCTTTCACAGAGGTGTCTTGGGAAGGTGGGAGTGGTGGCCAGTGAAAATGTCGTTTTCCTCTTCCTATCGGAGGTCCGTAAAGCAAGTTTAGGAGACAAAGATGAAACACAAGGCAGAAAGTGTCGCCTCCTAATTAATACAAGTGGGTCGGTCAATGTGAGCCTCTGACAGCACAAGGAGAAGCCTCTCTGGGTGTTAGCCTGCCTTGTTCCCGATAGTCTCGAATTGGTTGGTAATTATTGAATAAATGCAGTAAATATGTGTGTGTCCCTGAAGCCAATATACAGAAGCGGCCAAGTGAGAAGCAGATGTGAGTATTAAAAACAGGTCTCCAAACACGACAATTTTGGACACAGGAACCCCTTAGAAAACAGCGTGAGAACCTCCGCTGTAACTTCCCCAGGAGGCGAGGCCATGCAAGTGCGCTTGCGTAGCTCACTTTCCCCGCCCCTTGAGGCGTGAGGACCAGTGGGGCGGGCCTCGGCAGGGGCGGGTCGACTCCAGATGGATGGACTGGGGAAGGGGCGTGGCCGTCAGGTCGGTTTCCGCCACCCGCTTCCGGGCTCCGCTGGCTGCGCGCGCACCCTCCCCCCTTCTTTTGTGGTCCGGCCCATTGCGAGGGTGACAGGAAACCCTGTGCAGGGAGTGCCGCCATCTTGGACCAGCCCGAGGAAGATCCTGAGGGAGCCGCAGGGTCAGCCGCCGCCACCACCGCGACTGCAGCCCGAGTGTCTGCAACCTCAGGCCAGCCCGCTTTCCCGCTGGGGTCTCGGCCGACGAATCTCGGCCGCCCTCCCGCCGCGTCCGCACTCCGCTTCCTCGTCCTGACGTCCCCCTCCCGTCCGGAAAGCTGCCCAGCCACCAGCAACCCCCCAGGTAACCGAGGCCTTCCGCAGCGGCAGCCGGCCTCCGGGCCCGGCCCTTCCGAGGGGCGGAGGCGAGCCGGGAGATAGGCGGGCGGCGTCCGGGGCAGGCCCCGCAGGCCGCGGGTCGGCGGAGGGCGCCGGTCTGACAGCGCTCTGGGGCGAGCTGTCGCCCGCGCCACCCCGCCGGGCTCGTGCTCCCCGACTGCAGTCCCGCTCCGAGGCGTGCGGGAAGGGTGTGTTCCCACCTCATCGGCCCGGCCTGCGAGACACAGCCGCGGCCTCCGCAGGCCCGGGTCTCGCCGCCTTTGCCCGCTGCTGCAGATCACCCCCGCAGCGTTTCCCCACGCGTGTCAACCGTCCTGCTACCCACGACTCCCAGTGCTGGCACCCCTACCCCACGGGCTTTGTCTTTTCGTCATCTCGGACTGGTTCCCGTGTCCTTGTGGGCACCCGGTTGCACCCCGGCTGGGGATAGGGTCGTAGTACTGTTGACGAGGTCCTGTGACTCCCTGTAAAGTCCCTGGCCAGCCTGCACGGTTTCGAACCTAACACTACACAGCATCGAGAAATAGCGAAGGGAAAAAGTTGGGGCATCTTGAGAATTTGAGAAAAGGAGGTAGAGTGGGACTGCTTCGAGAGTTTGCACTCCACTGTGTGCCAGGCACGGGTTTAGGTGTCTTCACACATACCTTGCTTCGAGTGCCTTTTGGGAGGTTTCCGCATTTTTTTTTTTTTTTTTCTTTTTTTATAAGGGCCTGGGACGGACTAAGGCCAGAAGTTGTCATGTAGCTGAGTAATGATGGCACACATAGACTCTCTGCTCCCAACACTGGCTGGTGTATTTTGTACTACACTACGTTCAACGAGGGTTGGATATACAGGACGTGACCGCTTTAGAGCAGTGACGACTCAATTCCATTTTTCCTCTCTTTGCACTGGGCGATAAACAGATAACACCCAAAATCTATCATGTCAGCTGCTACACTGTTAGGTAGATGCTCATTGGAGGAGAGGTAGTTGTAGGATTTCCTCTTTATTTGTGAAGAAAGCTGTGTTCTTGGTGGCTGCCCAGCTAAGTGTTAGAAACTCTTGGCAAGTTTACTATACATGGCATGTTGTTCTAACTACCTTTTATGTAAATGTGATCAATGAGGGCAAGTTTGACCCCACAGTAATCCAGCTCCCCTTTCTCCTCCCTTCCTTTCAACAGTTTTTCTCGGGAATTCACTGTAACTAGGAAGTGGCAATACCAGAATAGGAATCCAAAGCATCAAGACTCCAAAACCTTAACCTACACACCCTCAGGCATGAACAAGTAAAATCGCCCAAACAGTACTGCCACTTCCTAGTTAGTTAATTAACGCTTACCAGGTAAGCTAACTGCCCCCTCCAGATTCAGTGCCCCTTATCTGTAAAGGGAATAATCGTGCTGACATTTCAGTTATTTCAAGGATTAAGTAGGACTTAAAGAAAGCCCTTAGTACCTTGTTTGGCATGTAAGTGCCTCAGTATCTCTAATTTTGCTAGGCATAATGGGTGTTTAATCATGTTGAATGAAAGGAACATGGCTTTAGACCCTGGGCTTAATCCTACATGTCCATTAAGTAGTATATAACCATCAGTATGTCATTTCTGACCTGGTTTCCTTATTTGTAAAATGAATATTTAGTATTAGAGATTGTTTATGAAGTAGCTGGTTTATAGTAGGCATTTGGTATGTGGTATGTGGAGTTACTATAAGATGTAAAAAACTTAGATTCTCATAGCTAGCTATTGAAAATTCCTTGGAATTAAGGCTATTTTCTTTTTAAGAAACCTGAGTCCTATTTTTCATGTTTAATTTTATATTTGTAAACTTCAACTTTGCCAAAGCTTGAAAATTTTTTGTGGTGAATTTTATAGGTATTATATTTGCATCCTTTTAGCAAGACATGTAAGGTAAAAATGTTAAAACTAAGCTGTTGAGATGCTTGTGTCATTAAAAAATGTTAGCAACGTGGGGCTGGTAAGATGGCTCAGCAGGTAAAGGTTCTTGCTGCTAAGCTTGACAGCCTTTGTTGGATCCTGGAACCCATGTGGTAGAAGGAAAGAATGAATTCTTGCTTCTTATCCTCTGACATCCACATGTGTGCATATGTGTACACACATACACATATATACACACATACACAAATAGCTTTAAGAGACAACTATATTATATATAAATTAGTATCCATAATACTAGATTATATAGGAGATACCATATTTCAAACTTTTCAAAGTTTGCAAAATAAAGCAGTATATTGAATATCAGTTTAATGAGCATTACTATCATATTTCCCATTAGTCAGTGTCTGCAGTGAACAATCTTGTTCTAGCTATGCACTTCTCCCATCCTCATATGTATCTTAGATATATCAGGATATTATATATCTTATAATCCTTTCAAATGCAGGGTTCATAGTTTTTTGGTTAAGTACTTTTATGGAAAAGAGGGTGAAGAATTGGAATACTTTATTTCTTCATAGCATACTAACATTAGTGGGAAGATTTTACCTTTCTTTTTGGACATTGTCAAGCAACCCAGTATTTTTAAAAATTTATTTACATTAATTTACACAAAAGTATATAACCTTAAATGACTTGTGGAAAGTTGGTCTCAGAAATGGACACATAGTTTTCAGAGGTTCTAATACTATTATGGAAAGGGAAATGACCATTTTGATGAGATTAACTATGAAAGTTTTATATCCACCTGGCAGACAAGTTGAATAGCATTCCACTTCAGGGTAGTCTAAACAAGAATGCATCCATTCTTGAGTTCTGTGAAGACAGAGACAATGTTATTCCCTTTTTTGATCATTGTTAAAACCTTTAGTAGTGGTTTCTGCTTAGTAGATAGTAGGTATTGTCATATTGTTGGTGTTGGAATCACAAAAGTAGTCTTGTCTCCACTAACAAAATGTATAAATCAAAACCTAAAACTAAAGAGTGATATTAAGAGTTTGGATCACCAGCAGTATTTAGTGGGTTGCTTTTTCCACTAATTAGTTATATAAAGATTGTATAGTGATCTGAGGAATAGACTACAATAGGAATAGACAATGTATAAACAAATACATAAGAGTTAAAATATAAGCCTGAGAAAATACCCTATTGGGTGCTTTGTTTTTGACTCAGGTCTGTAGCAGTATCTTTAAAACTAGTCATTTGGGGCTGGAAAGAGATGCCTCACTGGGTAAAAGCATTTGCTGCTCTTGGAGATGATCTGGGTTTCATTCCCAGCACTCACATGGTGGTTTACACCAGCCATAACTCTAGCTTTAAGGAATCTGACAGCCTCCTCAACCCCTGTGCCCACCAAACATTTGGGTAGTGCACATACTATACATGCAGGCAAAATGTTCACATTTACAGAACAAATTTAAAAGATTAGTCATTTATATAATCTTAGGAAGGGATCTGATTTTGTTTGGTACAACAGTGACTAGCATGTTTGGTAATCATTTAACTATAAATGTATCGACTTGGGAATATATATGATTTCAGTAGTGAAGAAGAACATGCTGCATGTTTGCTTTTGGTTTTTCAAGACAGGGTTTCTCTGTGTAGTCCTGGCTGTCCTGGATCTTGCTCTGTAGACCAGGCTAGCCTCAGACTCACAGAGATCTACCTGCCTTTGCTTCCCAAGTGCTAGGATTAAAGGCGTGCGCCACTATCTCCTGACTGTTACATGGTTTTTGCACTGATAAATGCCATCTTCCCTCTTCCCCCCCTTCAAGACAAGATTTCTCTGTAGTCCTGCCTGTCCTGGCACTTCCTTTTAGACCAGGCTGGCTTCAAACTTACAGAGATCTGTCTGGCTCTGCCTCTCCAGTGCTGGGATTAAAGGCATGCACCACCAATGCCTGGCACCAAACTCTTTTAAATCGGTGGAAATTGTAGTGTTGAGTGGACTTGTGCTTTCAGTGTGAACTAGAACATTTCTTGCTCACATCCTAACCCCCTCTGCATTTTTTTTTTTTAACCTTTGAGCTTTTAAAGTGAACTTGCCCTTAAATGGCAGAGGAATTATTTTTTCCTCCTTTAAAAGTTAAGCAAAAATATTTTGTTTACTTTATCAGTCACATGCTTTATGTTCAAGAAGTGAGGTTGAGAAAACTTTATAAAGTGAGGTTAAGTGTAGCCCCTTACATATAGCTCTATTGTAAACCCATCATTTTGACCGAATCAACAAACTGAGATTATTTAAAGTTTACCAGTTTCTTATTTTTGAATAATTTTTCTGCCCTTGTCTGCAGAAATGAATAAATATGGTGGTTTTTGTTGTTTGTTTGAGACAGTGTCTCATGTAGCTCAGGCTATCCTCAAGTTTATTTTGTAGCTGAGGATGATCTTGAACTTCTGACTTGATCCTCTTTTCTACCTGAGTGGGGGCTTATAGGCCTGTGCCACCGGGGCTTGTTTATGTGTGGTTTCCCCGTTTCTGCTTTTAGGGTTTCTTATTTGTAATTGTAATAGAAACCCGAGCCAAAAAATTATTGTGGTGAAGTAGAAACAAAAGCTTTGGTGTTTATCCTGAAATGGTGATTTTTTTTTTTTTTTGGAAACCTACTATATTAATGTTATTACTTAAAAGCATTCTCAAAACTCACTATTTCAGTTGATATTTTAGAGGATGCTATGTGTGACAACCAGCATGTACACAAATTGTCCAGCTAATTAAGTTAATTTCATGATTGCTCCTAGAACACTTGAAATTAATTGACTTTGGGACTGTTTAAAAGCCATAATTCTTGGGTATTGTGTACTGGGGCTTGAAGCCAGGGCCTTGTGCATACTAAGCATGTATTCAACACCAAGCTATACCACAAGCTTAAATCAATTTCATCCATCATCCATCCATCCATCCATCCATCCATCCATCCATCCATCCATCCATGGTCTCTTTACATAGCCCTCACTGTACTCACTTTGTAGACTAGACTGGCCTCAAACTCAACAGAGATCCACCAGCCTCTGTCTCCTTAGTGCTGTATTTTAACATAATAGAAAGAAGCAAAGTATGTATATAAAATTTTAGTCAAAGTGGAAAAGAAAATAGGAAAATCAAGGGGAAGAGTGCAAGAGAAACCAATTCAGAGGTGACCAAATGATTGCTTTGGAAAGGAATTTTAAGAATTAAAAACTAATTAGAGGAAAAGAATGTACTGTTTCCATACAGAAAAGAAATTGCTAAAGGTTAAGAATTTAATAACCTTAAAAAGTCTTTAATTTGGGGTCCCCCCTTGTAATTAGCTGGTTCATAGATCTGGTAAATAGTTTAGATCAAAGTTTAACCTTGAGGCCAAGGGTTTTGTTTTCTTTCTTTTGTGTAACAGTCTGGCTGTCCTGGAACTTACTCTGTAGACCAGATTGACTTCAAACTCAGAAATCTGCCTGTCTGCTTCCATCAGCAATCATGCTGGGACTAAAGGCGTACATCACAATTCTGGTTAAAGCCAAACTCATTTTAAAGTTTGAGTCCTAATAGCACTTGGAAAGGAGGTAAAAGTTAGTATTTAGGATCCCAGCTAATCTAACTAGAAAAACTCCCCCTGAAAGAACTGGTTAAGGGAGTTTTCTATGATGTGGAGGACTGATTATAAATGTGTCACAACATGCTGGGTGGATTGGGAGCAATGCATGGACTTGTGTTGAGTGCTGTCTTTACAGCAAAGTGAGAGGAGATGACCACATATTATGTGAGGTGCTCTCTAACTTTCTGCTGTAAGGGTTTCTTTACCTATTACAGATGTTCTCCCCGTAGGTTAATTTGATTACATTGAAGTTTTATTTGACATACAGCATGATGTTATCACAAAATATTCATTAAAACAAAAAAGCAAACAGTTTGAACAGTTAATAAGTCTTAATGTGTATGATTTTTGTCTTTTCTTAGCTGAAAACTGGTAAAAAAAAAATAAATTCATTAGATGTTAGTATTGGTATTAGAATGTGTTTCTCTAGAACCTAGCACAGTGTTAGGTACATTAAAGCTCCCAGTGAATTGTTTGGCAAGATTTTTGTTCTTGAAACATAGGTTTCTTTATTGTTCAGGCTGACCTCAAAAACCTGGATTCAAGTAATCCTTCAGTCTCCTGAGTATCAGCTGGGACTAATGTGCATGTCGTTGTGCTTGTGAGATTAAAAGTTATTACAAGTAGTAAAAAAATTAAACTTTTTTAGGTTAAGTCTACTTGAGGACTATGGAGTAGGCTGTGATCTTTGGAATTATCTTAGTATATATAAGCTTTTGCATTTTACAAGCTCGAGTGTAATGTTATAGCATTATTTCTCAACTCCTAGAATGCTATATAGAAGGCACTTTGTGTTTTCAATAATTCAATACTATATTGAGTTGAGCTATATAAAATTGCAATAATTGTTCTTTTTAAAAATCAGTAAGAACAACAATTTCAGGTGATTCAATCTAATTTTGACATCAGTTTGATTTTGATTATATTTTTGTTCTTGCTTTAGATTTTAGATTCTTTGCTAAGTATTGATTTAAAGTAGAGGACAAAAGTTATTTTATACGATTAGTGGTTACTTTTGATACTGTAACTTATTTGACCAGTAAACAAGGAAAAGGACCTTAAAGGGAGAAGGGACTGTTCAGTGTTGTTTCACCTAAATTTATAAAGCTTCTCCTGAAAATTTTTCAGAATATTTGTTTTTGGATATTTCTAAAGTGAAACTTGGGAGTGTTTTGGAGTATATATATATATATATTTTTTTTTTTCATATTTTTGTGGATAACATGAGAATATTTAAGTAATGTTATTCAAGAAAATTTGTGATCAGTTTGGGAATTTTACTTACTGAAAGTTTTGTGTAGTCACTATGCTTTCTTAATAGTATGGTATATTTAAAAGATGTGACTATGTTTGCAATGTGTCTTGCCTTTTGAAAGGGGTAGCAGTAGTGGGCTTAGATAACTTGTGTGTACTTTTTTCTGAAGTAACAGATTTTTCTTTGTTTTTAGTGCCACCATGGCAACTGCACCATACAACTACTCGTACATCTTTAAGTATATTATTATTGGTAAGTTTATTAAGCTTGTATTCTTGTTCTCCAAAGAAAGTTAATACATGAAACATTTATTATACACCAGTACTTAAACATACTGCTGCAGAAGTACATGATTTTCTGACTAAAGAACTAAAGCTTTTTGATAAGGATAAATATGCTTTTTGCAACATGGCCCTTGGTACTTTTCTAGTTTCTTTTTGGCCACTAGTGAAATGATGGTGATTGTTTTTCAGGACCACTTCCAAAAGTTAGTGTTGGGGATGAAATTAATTTACTACTAGTGCTGAAATATCCCAATATCATAAAAGTTTTCAAGTCCCCTTGAATTCCAATATTGGTAGAGAACAGTTTGATTCAGAATCAGTTGTGTAATATATAGTGTAATTTATATTATATAAGAATATTTTTATTTCCTCAAGACTTTGTTCCAATTGTCTTAAAGCTGTTTATTCATGAATGTTTATAAAATGACAGAGGAAAGCCCAGGTGCTAGCTGGGTTGTGTGCTGGGGTGGGGGTTGGGGGTAGAACTCCTCCATGCCTGCCCAGGCTGTGGGTTTGGTGTGATCTCCAGCCTGAAAAAAAAAACAAACCATAAATAAATAAAAAAGCTTTGATGTCAAGTTCATGTGATTTTGTGAGATGGCATCTGCTGTAGAGGTAAAACAGGAGACAGTGAGCGAAGCTTCCAATATTTAATTTGTTATTTATTTGCCCTTGGGAGATAGATGGTTTGTATAGACCAACAGGTGTACTTGGGGTACCCACCTGGAAGCAGTTCAAACTAAAAAAGTCCCATAACAGTAATTTTTCTGTCACAAGCCATGTTCAACTTGTTGGCTCTTTACTAATAGTAATTTACAACCAAATTCTCTTCTAAAAAAGTTCTTTTGAATTCATTATAAAGGAGAGAGATGCAGGTGAACCAAGTGGTCAGAAACCTGTGATGTGTTTAATATGCCCAGTACAGCAGTTACTACAATATGAATTTAAGAGTAAAAAATCAGAAATAGACGAATTGCCTCCTGAAACATTTTTCTTGTTTTAAACAGGGGATATGGGAGTAGGAAAATCTTGCTTGCTTCATCAATTTACAGAAAAAAAATGTAAGTTCAATATGAAAGGTAAAAAAGATGTTACTTTATTGTCACATCCTCTACATTTTGAAAAGCATTATTTTCAGGGTAATTTATGCATTTCATTATAACCTGTCTCCATATTTATACTTTCTTTCTGAAGTTTGATTTTAAAGATTTACTTGAGACAGACAGAGAGAGAGAGAGAAAGAGAGAGAGAGAGAGAGAGAGAGAGAGAGAGAGAGAGATTGAGTGTGTGTGTGTGTGTGTGTGTGTGTGTGTGTGTGTGTGTGTGTGTGTAGGGGTATGTGTATGTGAAGATGTCATTAGAGGGCAGAGACAGCAGATCCCCTGCAGTGAGTTAGAGGCAGTTGTGAGCTATCTTGATGTGGGTGCTAAGAACCAAACTTAATTTGTCTACAAGAACAGTTTGAACTTTTAACTCTCTAGACCCAAGTGTTATACATTTTTTTTCAATAGGTACAGATGAAATGCAGTATTATCACCAGCATGTTTGAGGTTTTTTTTAAATTCGTGATGTATAACTAAGTTTACTTTGATTTTTATTTATTTATTTTTGGTGTTTTTATCGAGACAGGGTTTCTCTATCCTGGAACTAGCTCTTGTAGACAAGGCTGGTCTCGAACTCACAGAGATCCACCTGCCTCTGCCTCGCAAGTGCTGGGACTAAAGGCATACACCATCAATGCCCGGCCAGTTTACTTTGATTTTTATTTGTTTGTTTATTAAGATGTTCTTACTGCTCTGGCTGACATGGAATGAACTATGTAGACCAGACTGTCTTCAAACTCACAGAGATCTGCCTGCCTCTGCCTCTGCCTCTGCCTCTGCCTCTGCCTCTGCCTCTGCCTCTGCCTCTGCCTCTGCCTCTGCCTCTGCCTCTGCCTCTGCCTCTGCCTCTGCCTCTGCCTCCTGAGTGTTGGGATTAAAGATGTGCACCATCATGGCAAGCTGTTTTGATTATTTGATAGCACAAACATAAAATTAATTTTTAAAAATGTGTAGAATGTTAAATTTAAATAACCTCAATTTTACTCTTTTACTTTAAATGCACTCTTTAAATATTTATGTGGATGTATGTATATGTGTGCATGTGTACATGTTGGTATGTATGTATGTGTATACCATATGTGGGCTGGTACCCACAGAGACCAGAAAGAGGGCGTTGGATCCCTCTTTCTGTAAGTTATAGGCAGTTGTGAGTTACTTAGTGTAGGTGGTGTAGGGAACTAGACACCTGTTCTCTGAAAGGACAGCAAATGTTCTTAACCACTGTGACATCTCTTTAGTTCCCCGGCCTCAGAATATATGTGTGTGTGTATGTGTGTGTGTGTGTGTGTGTGTGTGTGTGTGTGTGTGTGTCATACATTCATACATACATACATACATACATACATACATACATACATACATATATTGTTTTTTTAAGATAGGGTTTCTCTGTGTAGCCTTGGCTGTCCTAGAATTCACTCTGTAGACCAGGCTGGCCTTGAACTCACAGATATCCACCTGCCTCTGCTTCCTGAGTTCTGGAATTAAAGGTGTGTGCCACCACCACTTGGCTAAAAATGTATTATTTTTAAGAAACTTTTATTTGTACTGTATGTATCATTTCATTACTAAAATTGGTAGCTTTAGAATATTTAATGGCTAAGATATAGAGTAAAATTTTTATCTTGTGCCAGAGAAAGAGGCCATATGTTATAATTGATAGGCTAAAATAATTGAGATTATGGCATTTTTGTGCTGCTTACCACAAAGGTTTTCTGAAATTTGGATATTTTCTTTTCTCCAACAGTTATGGCTGACTGTCCTCACACAATTGGTGTTGAATTTGGTACAAGAATAATTGAAGTTAGTGGCCAAAAAATCAAACTGCAGATTTGGGATACAGCAGGACAGGAGCGATTCCGAGCTGTTACACGGAGCTACTACAGAGGGGCTGCTGGTGCACTCATGGTGTATGACATCACCAGGTAAGATGACGTCATACTTGGAAGTAGACCTCCACTTTGGGCAGTGTGGTTTCTTTTTTACTGATTTAGGCCTGCTTTAATTTGTAATTGGATGACTGTAAATAATTCTTTTGAGTGTTATGGTTTCTACTCTAAAGCTGTGAAAAACTTAACATGCTGGTTTTCTTCACCTGAAGCTGGTTACAGAAAGACTGGAGACAATGGGAGAACTAAGAGAAGAACACAGTCTGAGAAGCAGCACTAGTTGTTTGCAGAGAGGTAGCTTTATATGAAACTTTGACTTCAGGGAAGGCGAGTCAGTTTTGAGGAGTTTCTTGTGTTAAAATTGACACCATCTATAAATAGTCCAAGTGAGGAGTGAAATACTTAGTTTTGTTATGAAAGCACGATAGACTGAAACAGATCTGTGTTTTCATCTGTAGGCCAAAAAAAGAGGCTCTTTTTTGATATATATGACTTTTTTTTGACATTTAGGTGGTGGTTTATATATAATATTTACTCATTTATTTAATTCATTTTTCTACAATGTATTGAAGTGACTTAAAACAATCCACCAGGATTCAATTCCTGACAACATGGTTGTTTCTGGAAACTCAGAGCATTTGACATGAAGTCACAAAACAGGAATGTAAAGGTTTGACTTTAGAGCACATAGCACACTGCCCTTTATTAGACCTGAACAATTGTCTGCTGTAAGTTAGATGAACTGGTTTTTTTTCCCCCTCCCCTAAGACAAGGTTTCTCTGTATAGCTTTGGAGCCTGTCCTGAAACTAGCTAGCTCTTGTAGATCAGCTTGGTCTCAAACTCACAGAGATCTGGCTGTCTCTGCCTCCCAAATGTGTGCCACCACCGGTGGCCCAGCCGAACTAGTTGCCTTTTATGCTGATGCACAGTGCCAGTCAGAAACACCCCTAAGAAGAGTCCCTCCTAAAAGACAGCTGAGTGGAACTAAATGACAGCTGAAGGTTGTTCTACATGGGAGACAGTTTATGCCATTTCATCTTGAAGAGTACCTGGGCATATGAAGACTCTAAGATGTTTACTGTAAGGGAATCCTTTGACTTTGACACACTTTTGAAAATGCTGCCTTAGAATATTGATAGGGATTGATTATAATTATAGTACAGAAAGCCTCAGTAAATTCTTAGCAAATTGTAAAGCAAGTCTCCATTCTCTTCACTGTACTGGGCAGTTGGTAACATGATCAGTAAATCAGTAAATAGGGAGACTGTAAGAACCAGGCTGTTAGCCAGGCATTGGCACACGCCCTTCATCCCAGCACTCAGGAGGCAGAGGCAGGAGGATCTCTGTGAGTTGGAGGCCAGCCTGGTCTACAGAGAGAGTTCCAGGACAAGCTTCAAAGCTACAGAGAAACTCTTGAAAAACAAACAAACAAATGAACCTGGCTGTTGTACAGAATTGCCTCAATGTGAATTATTATTGCATTCCTGAAGACTGACTTAGTTAAAACAACCCATACATTATCAATACATTATAATGATGTGTGCCTAAAATACAGTTTGTTTTGCTTTTAAACATATTTTTAAAGTATAGTTATATTATGGTAAAATTTATGTGTATTCAAGTGATCAAAGCACTTCATATGGAAACAGCAGAAATGTCCATCAGCTAAAGGAGTGATACATATCAGGTGACATGTCTCCACAATGAACTGCTTTTTGAGCTGTAAAAAGGATGACTGATACATGCTATATGAAAGTGTAAAAATCCATGTGCGATTTTGTACATTTATCTAGAATAGGCAAACTCGTCAAGGCAGGAAGAAGATTGCAAGGGCATAAGTAGTTATTGGGCACAAGATTTCTTTGGGTGAATGTTCTAGAATTTGATAGTGGTGATACTAAAAGTAAATTGTAATTTTAAAGGGGTTGTGGTGAGTCATTGTATCTCAGTATAATTTATTGAAAATAAATTTTCAGGTGTAGGTAGAGTCATGACACTATTTCCCACCAATTTTTTTCTGCTGATCTTAGATATTTTGTAACTCAGAAGTTTCTGCTTTAATTATACTTTTTGTCTTTGGCATTAACTGTGTTGTTATAAGGCACTTTCCTAAATTACAGTGAAGCTTATCCTGTCAGTTTTGCCAAGCAGTTAGGATGCAGTTAATACCTAGGTAAATATATTTTCAAGCCAAGAAGTAGAATGCTGAGCCATCCTAACCCAGAGCTGATCTGTGTTTGGATTTATTTGGCCAACTGAACTAGTGGTGATGACATGGTGCTTTTTTGTTTTGTTTTGGAGACAGATTTCTCTGTGTCCTGGCTGTTATGGAAGTTATTCTGTAGACCAGGCTGGCCTCAAACTCACAGAGATCCACCTGCTTCTGCCTCCCGAGTGTTGGGATTAAAGGCGTGCGGCACCAACACCCAGGTGGCACTGTGCTTTTTAAACTTGCTCAGATGAAGTAGAAGAATGCTACAGTCTGAATCTCCAGATGATTTAATTGCTGTAAATAAGAGTTAGAAGTTAAACTAACTTCTGTTGGCTGAGGTCTTGAATTTCTAGATGAGCATATTAAAGGCCTTTTTTAAAGGCAGTTTTTGTTGTGTTTCACCCCCCCCCCAGATTAATAAACTGGGCATGGTCCCACATACCTATAATTCTAGCATTTAGGAAGTAAAGGCAGGAGGAGCACAAGTTGCTGGGGAAACACTATCTGAAACAAGAAAGAACAAGAACAAAGATTATGTGCTGATTTACTGTGACTGTCTTTTATTTCTGCCTGAAAATTATAATTTGAAGGTAGATGCAGAAATATTTTTTATTATTGGCTAGACATTTTCGTATTTTTCTCCATTTTATGACTGAAAAATCTGGATGATTGCAAGGATTGTTTGTTTTGACTAAATTGCAAATCTTGATTCTGAATTTTTTGTGTTTACGTATATGCTTTTATATTTATGGTTGTGAGCCTATCCTTTAATGGCTGAGCTATCCCTCCAGCCCTGTGTATATGCTTTTAAATGCTTCTGATATCGTTAGTATATTGGACATTGAGCTATTTAAAAATAATGAATGAGTGGGCAGGTATGCTAGCACCTGCAACCCAGGACGTGGGAAGATTGAGAGAAAGTTGTCTGTATAGAAGGGGCAAGATGGTTTGTTCTCCACAGCGAGACCTTGTTTCAAAAAGCAAAATAAAGTTTGGCTAGATTTTTTTGAAAATTATGTTGGTTCTATTTTACAGTTGTTCTTTGGTGTAACTATCTGGTCAAAGTAGAAGTACATGTACTTGGGATGTCCCAATTAAAGTCTTTATATGTATGTATATATTTATATGAGTTTGTTAGCTTGTGTATTTTTTTGAGACAAGGTCTCACTGTAGTACAATCTGACCTAGAATTCATTTATGGCCATGATGGCCTCAAACTCAGGACACTTCTGCCTTGTTCCTGCATTTTAATTGCTGGAATTAGATATACATCTGGCTTTTTTTTTTTTTTTTTTGTATAAATGACAATTGTGTGTAGAAGTCAACACATTTTAAACATTTTAATTTTAATTTTTGCAGAAGAAGTACATATAACCACTTAAGCAGCTGGTTGACAGATGCAAGGAATCTCACCAATCCAAACACTGTAAGTCAACACCTCATTGTATAAGAAATTTAAAACCAGCTAACCCAAACAGGCAAGCCCTTTACTGGTGATTGTTATTTGGGTACTGTGAATAGAGTCCCTCCGTCCTTCTCCTCCCCTCCCCCCTTTGATGCTAGAGATCCAGGCCTCATGTCTGCTAGGCAGATGATCTGGCGTGAAACTAGGTCCCCAGCCCCTAGTATCTTTATCTTATTCTTAAGCTAATTGAAGAAAACTTTTTTTCAGTTTTAGTTGTTTCCAGGTTTTCTATTTTATACTTGTAATGTTTGGATCTAAAAAAAATTAAAAAAAAAAAAACAATGAATGAGGTGGTGCTTTCAGGTGGAGATGTTATACTCCAAAATTACAGTTTAAAAAGCATCTGGATTAAGTTTGTAAAATTCTGCCATTGGAGGAAACTGGACAAAACTGTGCAAGGGCTCTCCTTCATTTTTTAATAATTGCATGTGAATCTAATTATCTGAATAAAATGTCATTTAAAAGTTAAGTAGTCTGCATACTTTAAGTAATTAACTTCTTAATCAGCTGAGAAGATAATGAGATGTTAAAGGATAGCCATCATGCTAGACTCCACAAGATACAAAGATAACCCTGAGTCTCTGGTCCTTAGGGGTCATAGTCTAGCAGAGAGAGAACCTTCATGTTACAGAGAAGCCACAAAACCACCTGAAAGATGAATTAGAAATGCAGTGAATGGTGCAGTGCCGGTGAGCAGGACGTACAGGACCTTCTGGAGAAACCAGCTTTGCAGGCGTCAGGGTGTCAGAGGGTCCCTGAAGGGTGTTGCAGAGGTCAGGTCTGTCTCACTTAGCTCTCTACCTTCTGCATTTGGCAGAGGCCTGGGCCAGAAAATATGTAGGTGAGTGGTAAGAGGCCTAGTTTGCTAGTGTGGAACCTAGAGGTTTCATTTCCATTCATACTAAATTCGTTGTTGCTGTACATGCAGAGTTATGGATAACTGTGCAGTATTTTTTGTGATACCAAAAGTAGTCCAGCTGCCCACAGACAGGTGAATAGCAAAGCAGTTCCGGCGCATCCACATTGTACTATACTACTCAGCTACACGGAGAAAGGGTTTGTGATGACAGCATCAATGTTAAGAATTTTACGAGGATTTGGCTGAGTTAAAAAAAAAAAAAAGTCTCAAAAGTTTACATATTCTATGGTTCTATTGACATATTTCATATGTGACGCATTGTAGATAGATGGAAAACAAATTAGTGGGTTTCCAGGGGTTGGTTAGTGATGGGGTAGGTGGCTGGGTGGTATAACTAAAGAAATAGCACAGAGTAGTTTCTTTGTGATGATGCCATGGGTATGTCCCCTGATTGTGGTGGTAACACTGCACAGAACCACGAATGGACATGGAAAAAAAAACTGACATCTAAGGGCTGTAATTGCACCAACGTCAGTTTCCTGGTTTTGTGAGTATACTGTGGCTCTGTAAGTTGCAACCACTGAAGAATAGTGGTAATGAATGGTACATCATACCTCATGATTATATTTTGCCAAGTCTAGGTTTTCTTTCTTTCCCCCCAGTAAAATCTTAAAAATTATTTCAAAATTCATTGTAGAGGGTCCATGGAAATGTAATGAGCCATGTCATTTCAATTTATACTGTATAAAATCTAAGCATATCTTCACAAGAAGAAAAATGTCTCTTAAAGCCTAGGTCAAAATACTATGTTTTTTTATGAAATTGCCTTTAGTTTTTATGTAAAAATTAATGTATTTCTCATTGTGGTTGTTAGTGGTTTGTGCCTCTGGAGGTTGATGTGTAGTTGGAAAAAGGAAAAAAAAAAAAAAACATGAAACAAACCATTTCTTCTTGAGGAGGGTGGTGTTGGGGTGGAGTGCTGGGGATTAAAGCCAGAGCTCTGTGCTGGCTAGGCCAATGCTCACACTCCCAGACTAGAAGGCAGCATTTCTTGAATACCTGTCTTACAATGGCCCCATACTAGGCTTGATTTTTTTTTTTTTAAGTGTCATAATTGTTTAGCGACTATGTGAGGGTTG
Organism: Cricetiscus sungorus; assembly: GCA_030556225.1. Lineage (NCBI taxonomy): Eukaryota > Metazoa > Chordata > Mammalia > Rodentia > Cricetidae > Cricetiscus > Cricetiscus sungorus. The sequence goes on from JANBXA010000132.1 coordinate 6,459,186, forward strand.
TTTTCCCTTGGCAGTAGTCACTGGCTCTATGAAGAATATTCTTTGTTGTACAAGAGAACTTGTAGGGAAATGATTGATAGGAAAGACTAGTTCACTGGACCCAGACACTAATTTTGTGTAAAAAAAAATACTGGGAAGCACCTTTTTGCTGAAATTATTGATTACTAACGTATCTGTATCTGTTTGGAAAGAGAAGAGAGGTAAAAGAGGGGCTGACATCTTCCCTTTTTATGTCCTAAATAAGAACCAAAACCCCTTTGTTTCCTAAGGCTACCTTTATTGTCTTTAATTTTGACATAATTTTACTTGCATAGATGATTTCAAAGTAGACAATAGGGGTCTGATGTTTGACCCAGGATTTGAACTTGTTGCCTATGTACCCCATCTCCAGCTTCTTCCATAGACAGAGACAAACATTGGTGATCAGTGGCTAGAAGTTTGTACCTCTCCTGGGATAGTATCAGCTAGGATAATGTTGTTTCTAGGTCACAGTTTGTGTTTTCTTAGGGTTCTAATACCTTTTTTTTCTAAACTCTTTGCCTTATTTGCATTTAAGGGAAGGTAATTACTGTGACCCTAAAGGGGTTGAATTAGTGGTTTTTAAGCTTCCTTAGGGTTCCAGAATCTTTTCAGAATCTGAAAGTCACAAACTTCCCCAGGGAATATTCATAGTTTATTGTACTTTTGTACTTAATTCTAGGACATTTTTTTTTTCTTTTTCAAGACAATGTTTCTCTGTTTTGCTTTGGAGTCTGTCCTAGAACTTGCCCTGTAGACCAGGCTGGCCTTGAACTCACAGAGATCCACCAGCCTCTGCCTCCTGAGTGTTGGCATTAAAGGCGTGCACCACCAATGCCCGGTAATTCTAGAACATTCTTACTATTCTTTGGCCTAGACCTGGTATGAACAAACTGGCTTGTGGGCCATATTCACTTAATAGCTTGTCTTTTAATGACTTGCTTTTCTGTTTTTAAGCGATCTTTAACAACAATAAAAACAATATTCAATAAAAGCTGTATGAGGACCACAAACCGGACTACACCGTCTCTTTTTACAGTAGATTTTGAAGTCCTGGTCCAGTTTGCTGCCAGAGTCCTTCCTAGTGCAGATCTTTACTGGTGTGCAGTCCAGGGTACTCAGGGCTCTTTTTTTTTTTTTTTTTTTCCTGCCAAGACTTTTGTATTTGAGAATTTTAATGGTTATTTTTGTTCTAAGATATCTTTTCTTTGTTTACAAATTAGGTAATAATTCTCATAGGAAATAAAGCAGATTTGGAAGCACAGAGAGATGTTACCTATGAAGAAGCCAAACAGTTTGCTGAAGAAAACGGTGGGTTTAAGACAGCATTAATCCTTGGGAAAGTGTTAAAGGAAAGGTGATTTTAATCGTGCAGATTATTTGATAGTTTTTTTTTTTTTTAAATATGGACTGTTCAGAACTCTCAATGAGGAAATAAAGTTTTTGTTTCTGTGGTATGTGTTGGTAGTAGTGCAGCTACTGAATGACAAGTACAGATCTGCCCCTGCCCCTCAGATGCGTGCTCCTTCCCAAGTACTATAGCCAGAGTACTGACAGTTGTGGGAGCTGTGTCAGATGTGACTGAGGAGTGCTTTTGGCAGTCTGCAATGTCCTAATTATAGTCTGAATTTTATTTTTAGGCTTATTGTTCCTTGAAGCAAGTGCAAAAACGTAAGTATGGCTAAAATATAGATCATATTTTCAGTTACACGCAGGTTCTTAGAGTAGAACCATGTGTTGTGTAAGTGGATGGCTCTGTAGACATGCATGTGAATTGTACCATGTAGTGAGGGTATGTGCAGCACCATGGCAAGAAAAACAGTAAGCACATGGTGAAGAGAATGTGAAGTTCTGTTACTTAAAGGGTTGTACCTTATTATGCCCATTGGTAAGCCAGTTTAGTAAGTGAAACTGCTTACGTTTCACAAGTGTTGGACTTTCACAACTGAGGTTGGGCAGCATGTTCACACAGCACTTGTGACTTAAGGGATGATTTAAGGACATATGGAGTGCCTAATGAGATACAGTAAACATTTCTGATCGTCCTTGGAGTTCCAGCTTGATCCCAGCATTCCCAGTCATAGTTGTTCTTGTATCACACCTGGCAAAGGCAGACCAACCTGTTTGTATTTATTTACCTCTGCTGTTAGTCCCAAGAGAACTGAAGTGTGAACATGGCTAAGCACAACTATGTCACCACTACATGATAAAAATAGCATTGTTTTCACATGTCTGTTTATAAAATAATGGAAAGGCTAGAATCCTGTCAGTATTTTGGAGAAGTGGCTATCTCAGTTGTCATGTCATATGCTAGTATAGCACTGCAGTGAATAGAAGATTCAGTATGCAGACTGAGCTTAGAAACAGCTCAGGACTGTGTTGTGTGTTCACCACCAAAGCCATTTCCTACATTGTTCTCTTAGCTCAGTTTTTGGTAATCTCTTACTAGATGACAGTGGCTATAAGTGGAAGACATCATGGCTGTTCACTAAAGGTTAGCAGAAGGTCAGTGTAAATGTCTTACGTTTTCTAGAAAGCTTTGGGTTGTGAATAAAGTTGTTGGTTGTTTCTTAGGGGAGAGAATGTAGAAGATGCTTTTCTTGAGGCTGCCAAGAAAATCTATCAGAACATTCAGGACGGAAGCCTGGATCTGAATGCTGCCGAGTCTGGTGTACAACACAAACCCTCAGCCCCGCAGGGAGGACGGCTAACCAGTGAACCCCAACCCCAGAGAGAAGGCTGTGGCTGCTAGTGACCTTTTTGCTCTTGCCCCTCATTTGACCTTTCACATCTGTCTGTTGGGAGCAGTACTTTTTACTGCTTCCTTGTCTTCTGTACATCTTACTGGGTTTAATTAAAAAAAAAAAAGAAAAAACAACTCTTGTAAAAACAGTTTAACAATACTAAACTGCTAAACAACTAGATGTAATCAGGTTATCAAAGGCAAGTAGAGTAATAAATCTCTCCTGCATGGTAAATCTAGACTTTCCCCCTTTGATGTCCTTGTGATAGGTTTGTCACCACGATATGATTTAAACTGAGCACTGATGCGGGACTTGATTTTTACCTTCCCTTTTGACAAGGCTTTGTCTCACTGTACGGTTTAAATTTGATCTCTTTGGTCTTTCTCCCATCTTTAAACGTTCAAGTATGTCTGTTGTAGCAAGAAAGTTCATTGCTGTGAAATGACTTCCAATGGTAGAGAAAAGGGGGTCTGTAACTGCTTTTGTTTTTGTTGGAAAAATTCCCTGTTGTAGGGGTGGCATTTTTCTTGATGAAGTTTGCTTCTGTCTTAGCCTTGCACAGGGAAAAATACCCATTTATTTTTTCTTGTGCTTAATTAATAGCTTTATTTTTTTTTACACCATTTTATCCTTTTCTCTTTAACAAAAAGTAAATATGTATAAAATTGGAAGGAACCTAACTAACAATACCTTCTGTGTATATTATTTTAATGAAGAAAATAAATTGATTACTGGCATTGGAACAGTATAAAATACCAGTTTGTACAGTGTGACCTATATGTGACCATGTTACTCTTCCATTTCACACAAGGAAACAGACAAAACTGCAGTTTCATAAGTAATACTGGCTTCACCCCTTGGTGCTGGCAGTGACTGGGGACAGACAATGCTGGAAAGAGCTCCTGGCATCAGCGGAAACACTAGTGGATTCTTGTCCATCTTTGCACTGTGGCTTACCTGCTGATTTTCTTAACTGTTCTTGTGTAATCAACAATGTGCTAACCTGCTTTTCTTTTTGTGAACATTTTGTGTTACAGGCTGCATTCTTGCCTTACTGTATAGAAAAAAGGAAGAAGGTTGGGTTTAATACTGCACATTTTAAGATTTTATACCTTTATCTTGGAATGGTCAACTTCTGGACCAGAAAGCCAGAACCACAGGTCTGCTGTTAAGGGATTTTAAATTGTGCATTTTTAACACTACAGTGAAATAATTTAATACTATCCCTTGTGTTCATAGGATTGAGGGGCTATTTTATGTCATGTTGGTCTAAATTGTTTAGTAAAAGGGACAAATGTTTCTAAGTGTTTATGCTGACATAAAGTAAGTTACTACTTTGTACTGGGTGGTCTGGCCACAAAAGAACACCTTGCAAAGGAAACAAACCTTTAGAAGGCATCTGTTTTACTCAGTTATTCACTCATCTTTGTTGGTTTCTAGCTGAGCTGAAAGTGGCTGGGAATCACGAGGTCATTGGAAGTGCACACAGGGAAGAAGCCCAAGCACATTATATAAATCGCTCTCAGCTAAATGCTGTGTTTAAAATTCACATTTTAAATCCCTCTTTACCAGACACTAAAGTAAAAGTACATCTTTCTGGATTATAAACATGTAGTGAGTCCAGAGTTTTGTATAGTTGATGTTGAATAAAAGCCAAAACTGGAATGTGCAGAAAATAGGATTCGGTTTCTTTGTGAATTTACCTTTTGTCTTTGTTTAACTTAAAGGATTCCTGGAGTAGATTGGTATCTTCTGTTAAAGACTTACAGCGATCCATTTGCTTACACTGTTGCATCACAATTCACCCAGGGACCATGACCTGCTGGTGTGTGTAGATATTTACCAAAAAAGAAAAAAGAAAAAGGCAAAAAAACCCCACACCCAAATCACCCATCAGGATATAAGGTAGCAATCAGAAACTAAAGACGACTTTGGCTTGTTGAGGTGCAATACCCTGACTCTCAGTTACAGTGGGTCTTGATTGTTTTTGTGACAGAAGGATTTATTCAGACTGCTGTACTCTTCATTTGATGTAACAAAATGCTATTATCTAAATATTTGTAAATAAAGTACCTGTATCTAGATTAAATTGAATGCAGTTGCATTATTTTTGAACTGTAAAGACTTTCCTCAGATGAATATTTGCTATATAACCTGTTAAGTTTTTATTGCAGCATTGCACTTAGTGTATGGTGAGGTCTGTGTAGCTACTAATTGAGGTGGCCTTCCATCCCTGTATATTGCATCTTTGAGGCCAGCACATTGGTGGCTAATAGTGTTCTCCCTTTACTGTACTTGGGGCCAAGTTCTATTTGCATGTGTAACTGCCATGTAATAAACTTGGGAGCTTAAGGTAGAGGAGCAGAATGTCACATTGCAACATCTGTGTGCCAGACACTGGGTAGTGTATTTGTTAACTTTTAATCCACAAGAGCTTGTGCAGGTGCCTGCTTCTCTGGTGGTTACTGCTTTCACTATGGACTGACTAGCGGAGCTGCTCTGGGTAGCTAGTGCTCATCAATACTCTTGCACAGTGTTCATCTGTTTTTCTCAAGTACTAAAGTACTGGATGGAGGGAGTTGGCCACACTGTACTAGTAAAAGGTATACAAGTTTTCTTTAGAAATACATCCTTGAACTGGGAGGTTTTTGGTGTGTTCGGTAGATCAAACCCAGGACTTTGCACATACAAGGCAAACATTATGCCACTGACATAATCCCCAGCTGTGGAAAGGTATTTTCTGAAATTGGGCGTTTTGTTTCATACATTCATTACCTCACTTTCTCTACTCAATAAGCTTAGTTTTGAGACTTCCCCCCCCCCCAGTACTTGTTTTAAATGTGGCCTTAAAAGAAATAGTTTAAATTCCCTCACCATAAACAAAAACCCCAAATCCAGATAATTCCCATTCCTACTTCTATGAGGGTAGAGTGGTAGACTGAAGGGTTCATGGGGCAGTTTGAGAGGGTACTTTACCTTTTTTGGTTCAAACCCAGAAGATTGTCCCCAAATTGTGTCAATAATCGCGATGGGACATGCCTTTAAGCATTTTGCAAAGATGTAAAGTGAAAGCAAGGAGAGCAGGAATACAAAAGACAAGTTTTGTGTTGGAAATACTTGCCTTCTAGAACATTCTGTGCAGGAAGTGGTGTGGCTTCCATTGTCTTTGTTGTAATTATATTTGCCCTGTATCTTAATGGTTCAGCAGACAGTTTTGTGAGAATGTATAACCGTCGTGGTGAGGGGCTGTTGGACAGTGCTGCGCTGACCATGGCTCAAAGGCTATCTATAGTCACCAACATCATTAGGACTGTTACAGTCACACAGCTGTGACAGAAATGTAAGTCACAGAGTTGAGCTGTTGGAACACTTAAAGGTTGACAAATACAGATATGTCACCTGAGCTGAGTCTCCAGAATATAGTTTTTCACCAGAAAATTACTATTTTCATAGCCTAAAGAAAAGCAGTCTAAGTGCCTGGTTTCCTGGTAGAGACTTCTGAAGAAGGAAGCACTCATCTCATTGCTAAGACCTGGTAAAACATGGGAAACATGGGAAGATTGTCATTGTCTTGGAATTAAGGAGTAACCTGATGGCTAAGGAGTAACCAAAGAATGCCCAGTGAAATGTAAAGTTAGATGACAGCCCCAAGTTGAATTGTACTTTTTATTTTCATATTAAAAATAGATTTTTGATCAGAATCTAAAAATAACTTATCAAGCCTTGGAACTTTTTAGTACATTCTTTTTCATGGTAACTCATGTATGTGGTTAAATGTTCACTGGGGGAATAAAAACATCCCAAGACTGGAGGAGAAAATAGCCCCCTTACATTCTGGTTTACACTATACACATCTAGTCCCACATAATTTACAGGTACACATAATTTACGAAAACGTTTAAGTGTAAACAGTACAAACACTACAATGTATTTTCAGTCTTCAACTCACAGGATCTTGGTAATAAACTGATATTCCAATTAGGAAGTCAGTGAGGTAGAGTAGGTATTTCCTCTTAAGTGCACACAAGACCGTATTTTCTTACTTTAGCTGAAGCTTTTCCTACAACACAGAAGCAGAATGGACAAATTAAACCTCTTAAACAGGACAAGGCCTTACAGAATGAGGTGGTGGTGTGAACTAACTTGCTTAAGGACCTCTTTGGAATCTGTTTTGTACTGCTGGGATTGAATCTGAGAATGCACATGTGCTAGGCAAGTGCTTTACCATTACCCCAAACCTCCAGTTGTGCTGCCACACTTCCAAATCTACCAATTAAATGCATGATTGCTAACGTACCCTGCAAGCAGGAAACTCATCGGTGGTAATTGTGTGGCTCTGGTGGACCTTGCAGAACTGGGAAGGAGCTCTGAGAAGAAGGGGGAAAAAATTAAGCACAGAAGACAGTCCCCAGTCCCAGCCTAATTCAAGGCTTGACCCAACTTTGAAAGCATGCCTGAAGTTCATGTATTTTTTCTATACCCACTGCCTCATGTTCTTACTAAGCTCTTACTGAGTCTAATAAGTTCTGAAGGGCCAAGTGGTTTGGACCTTAGCTGACTTGTCTCTACCACAGGTGTTAAGGTAACCATATTAAAATCTCAGTTGCAGTTGTGCTGCTCATTAGCCTTGTGACTCAGTTAAGTCATTTGTCCCTCCTTAGGCCAATTAAAGAAGCTACTGTCCCTGGACAAAAATATACTTAGAACCACACTGCTTTATGGTTAAGGTAGGTTGGCCTGTACATCCTGATTTGTCCTTTGCTATATCCTTGACCTGTCACCACTTTATATATTTCCTTACCTACATAAATTTGTACCTTCCAGGATGTAAAAATTAGATGATGAATGTAGTGTTTAGCATATATATGGAATATTCGCCTGGAAGTGGAAGCCATTTTCTGCTTAATGATAATGTGTTATTGTTGGCCAGTTCCATGAGTTACTTTATGTTCTTATTAAATGGTTACTAACTAACTAAGCCCCACATAGAAAACCCTTGTGAGATCCAGAGTTTCCTAGACAGTGAAGAGGTCTGCATTCCAGCGTGCATGAGAAATGTACACCACCTAAAACCCAGGGAAACCCAGACTTGACCTCACAGGTCTAAGCTTTTACTTCTAAAAATGTGTTACAACTGTTTTGGTGCCTAGTGCTTGTGGAGAAAGGGTGTTGGGTCCCTTGGAAGATCAGCCAGAGCTCTTAACTGCTGAGCCATCTCTCTAGTCCTGAAGGTCTAAGCTCTATATTGATCAAGTAGAAAATAAGGAAATCTAGAAGTAGAGGACACAGACAAACATTCCTCCTGGGTCCTATCTCTAGTACCAGTTCGTTGACTAAGCCATCAGCTTAGCTTCTTTCTGTACCCACAGACCAGGTAAACTGGTCCAGAGATGGCAGACAAGGTTTTTCCTAAGACAGTTGAGAGTGGCATTAGATCCCAAGTCTTGGATCACCAACCCCAAAGTTTCCAAGTATTCTAGATAACACTAGACTCTTCAAGAGCTTCCTTCTTACCTGACTTTGTCCAAGTTGAGAGTCCTCCACAAGGGAGGAGTCTAGATGAGACAGACTGGGTGATGACGTTGAATCTACAGAGGTACTAGTCACCAGTTCTCCTAAAGCATCAACTTGTCTCCTCAGACTGTGTAAGGTGCCTTCTGTCTGCCGCTTTCCTTTGATTAACACTTCTGCTTGCTTAGACATACAGTGTCTAAGTTGAGCCTGAAAAAGTGTTACCAGATGTGGGGTTTACACAGAAGAAATGCACCTCAGTTTCTTCACCTTTGATAAGCAAGTCTGACTTCAATAAACAGGAATGAGGGGAGGGCATGGTAGTATCCCTATTTGGTCCTTGCCTTGGGGATGCTGAGGCAGGGCAGCCCCAAGTTCAAGGCCACCCTACAGTCTAGGGTACAGAGGGAGACCCTGTCTCAAGGAAGTGTTACATAGCTTAAAGAACATAACTTCACATCAGAATTCTGAACTAGACTGAGTGCCTTACATGTGCTAGGCAAATGCTGTACCACTGAGCTATATATCCAAGGCCCTAGAATTCAAATGGCTTTGGATGAATGACAGCCATTTACTACTGTGTGATGTCAATTTCTCTGAACTTTTACAATGTGACCTCTAAGTGTCCTCTCTAGTACTGCAAGAGTGGACTGAGCAACATGTGGGCATGGCAACATTTACCCACTCTTGCCAAGCTATCTACACTGTTTTTTTGTGTTTTAAGAGGCAACCTTGAGTCGATCTTCACGGTGGCGCAGTCTTTCACGGAGTGCTTCTCCACGCCAGTGTTCATCCTTTTTCAGAGAGAAAAGGAGACCAGTGAGTCACCAACTGACACGAGTGGGAACCTACCATCTTTCCCTCCTACCCTAGCACCCCAAAATCCATTTTTAGCTTTCCTGGGGGAGGTGGGAACCAAACTATCACTTTGTGAAGCCCAGGGAAGAGCAGGACAAACTTTACCATGATGTGAACTTGAGAAAAGTTGGATTTTTCTTCAAAAAGTCTCTCATTTGTGGTGAATGGGAAATTCTCTTTCAAACTTTCCAACTCTCCTAAGTTTTCATTTCTTTCCAAAATAGCTGCTAGATCTGCTGGGAGTTCTGGAAGAAACTGGTTGAGATTCTTCAGACTGGTTCTGATTTCATCTTTCACTTCAGATTTAAGTGTCCTCATTGCATCACTGATTTCCATTTGCCTTCTTTCCAAATCTTTCTGGTTTGCCATCTAAAGAATGAATTGGGGTCCAACACCAGTACTTAGAATCGAGTTCCTTTATATGTCTTACATTGAAGGATCTACAAATACTGGACTGGCTCAGCTAGTAAAGTGCTTATTTTGCAAGAATAAGGACACCCAAGGCTGGGCAAGGTGGATGATGCTGAAAGTTTAGTACTGAGTGGGGAGGCAGAGACAGGTCAGTCTTTGGAGCTTGCCAGTCAGCCAGCCAGCCAAGACTATCTAGTTACCTTCCAGTTCAACGAGAGACCCTGTGTCAAGGCAGTAAGAGCAATTAGAGGAAGACACCCAGGGCCCTTCTTTGGCCTCTACATGAACCACTCAGTGCATGCAACACCCATGCCCACACCACACAATACTATAACAACAACACCCCCCCCAATACCCTATCATACCACACAATACCCTAACACACAAACACACCCAAACAATACTACACAATAACCTAACACCACACACAAAACAAACAATACCCTAACACACACACATCACACCTACCAACACGCACATACAATATCCTAACACACACATATAATACCCTAATAACACATACACCCCAAACAATACTTAATAACACACACACACACACACACACACACACACACACACACACACCAATAGCTTCACAAGCCACACACTCCAAAGGATACCCTAACAACACACACACACATACACACCAAAGAATACCCTAACAAAAAGGAGGTGAGGAGATGGCTCAATACAGTGCAGGCCATGCAGGAGGACAAGTTTGGTTTCCAGCATTTACATAAAAAGCTGAGTGTTGGTATGTACTTGTAACTCCAGTGCTAGGGGGCATGAGACAGGTGGAGGTATGGGGCCTGTCCTAATTGGTAAGCCTCAGGTCCCAGTGAGAGACGGTATTGGTTAATTTTATGTCAACTTAAAAACAGTTATAGCCATTTGGGAGGAGGGACTCTGAATTGAGCTGAGTCTGTCAGGCATTTTCTTGATTAACGATTGATGTGTGAAGGTCCAGCACAGTATGGTTGGTGCCATTCCTGGACTGATGGTCCCGAGTTGTATAAGAAAGCTGGCTGAACAAGCTATGAGAATCATGCCAGTCCTCCATGGCCCCTGTTTCAGTCCTTGCTTTGAGTTTCTACCCTGACTTCCCTGGGTGAGGAGAGTGACCTGAGAGTCATAAGCTGAAATCAACCCTTTCCTCCCAAGTTGCTTTTGGTCATGGTGTTTATCACAGCAACAGAAACTCTTAAGACAGCAAGGCACTGTCTTCTGAGGAATGACACCTGAGTTTGATCTCTGGCCTCCACATGTAGAGTACATGCACACCCACATACAACACAAAAAGCAAGTTGAGGGAAGGAGGGAGGCATCAGTCAAGAAAGTACTTGGCTTGCAAGCATAAAGACTTGATCTCAATCCTCAAAAACCACATAAAATGTTGGGCATAGGGACATACTTGTAATGCTAGTGCTGGAGAAGTGGAGAGGGGGTCTCTTTGGTGCTTTTGCCCAGCACCCAGCCAGTCTAGTCTAACAGGTAAGTAAGCTCCAGGACAATGAGGGACCTTTGATGGGGGGTGCCTTTCAGTATATATGTTTCTCTTACTGGTTAATGAATAAAGCACTGTGTGGCTAGTGGCCAGGCAAGAAGGATAGGTGGGGCTACCAGAGGAGGATTCTGGGAAAGGCAGGCAGGAGCCTGCCAGAGTTGGGATACTACCAGGGGAGTAACACCACGCTGGACATTATCAGGTAAGCCACAGCCTTGTGGCAATACATATATTGATGGAATGGGTTAATAATTAAGACAGAGCTAGCCAATAAGAAGTCATTGGCCAACAGTTTCATAATTAATGTACGTCTTGGTTTGTTCATTTGGGGCTGACAAAGCTGTGGGACCAGGCTGGAGGGAAAGAGTGCTCATAACAGACCTGTCTAAAGATACATGGCTTGGGTTCCTGAGAATAATTCCTAAGGTGTCCCCCAATTCCACCCACACACATGTGGACCCGCACACTTAGGAGCTTGTGTCTGTACACCTATTAAAAAAGAAAAAGTTGGCTGAGCTGGCTCAGCAGGCAAAGATAACTTGTTTGTTAAGCCTGCCAACCTGAGTTCAATCTCCAAGACCCAGTAGGAAGGACAGAACTGACTCCCTGAAGTTGTCTTCTGACCTCCACATGCTCACCATAGTGTGTGTGTGACGCACTCACACACAACAAATAAATATAAATGCCATTTTAAAAGAGCTAGCTGAACTTAAAATAATTTTAGAAGTATATTTTTTAACCAATACTTTTTCCTTAAGTGTATGTAAATCTTAGGGCTAAAAAGATTTAACTTAGAGAACATTCTTAACAATCAGCTTTTCACAACTCCCACATGCCTCTAAGAGAGAGCTACGACAATAAAGCTTGCCTGAACCCTGGGGGAGGGAGTACACTGAGCCCACATGGTGTCCAGGCTGGCCAGCTGGCCTTCAGGGGTGCACACCTGTTTCTTGAGCTCCAGGTACTCATGCTGCATCTGGTTGAGTTCCTTCATGAGGCGTCTGGCCCGCTCATGGTTGTCCTGGGCTACCAGTTCAATTGTGGCCATTTCCTTTTGCATGCAGCTGTTTTCCTGTTTTTGCTCCTAGCATAGAGGGAGGCAAATGGCTTTGTAGTCTCATATGGGCAGTTGTAGTTACTGGCTTCCACACTCATTAGAGCTGTAATAACCTCAACTTCTATAGCTGTAGAATGGAACTAAGTCTATCTGTGTTTTCTGCAGGCAGGTGGGCGTAGGGTGGCTGGGAGAACCCCAAAGTTTGAACCTCAGATCTTCAGCGCTATCTCTGACAACTTACTCCCTTCCCTTCACAGCCCCATTAATTATCTGTGAAATGGCAATAATACCACCATGGTTTGTGGGGAGGGTGTTATTTTTTTACACATGTATCTGAAATATGGCCTCACTATGTATATCTGGCTGGCCTAGAATCTATCATGTAAAACCAGGCTGACTTCAAACTCAGAAATCCTCTGGCTTCTGGTTCTGAGTACTGGTACTAAGGGTTTGTACCACCAAGCCCAGATTAAATTTTTGACATCTAAATTCTATCTCTGTGGTCATCTTGTCTAAGTCCTAAGTATAAGCAGACCACGCTCTGGGAAATGCATCCAGATTCCTTTCATACAACAGATTCCATTACTACCTACAGAGAGCAGGGAGAACCCATTCCTTGGGAATCCACTTTGCTCACTGCCCTGAATGATGTCATTATCCCTCCCCCAATACACTTCCTACCAACCCAACACCTGGCAGCCCACAGTGGGCTGAGCATAGTGCACAGCTCTCTACTGAGCTGATACTGTCCACAGAATGGTCCCAGGCAGCGGCTGGAGCTGCTTTGGGTCTAATGATCAAATCTCAGGAAAAACTAACCATGTGCTTCAACAATAAATCATGATTAAATATAACCCATGGGTTAGAGCCTGGGTTGATGGGTAATTTACTTTCTCTCCAGTGAAGCAGTGGATGAATAAAGTGCGTGTCACTTCAACGTGAGCATGCTGTGTTCTCTAGGCTCCAGGGCAGCAAGCACTCACCAGCAGGTTTCTCTCCAGCTGGCTCCGCTGGACCTTCAGTGCTTCCTTTAGGCCAGCTACCTGCTTCTCCGCCTGTTTCCTTTCTGTTAAGAACTGCTTTCGCAGGAGGCTGAAATCTGCCCTCATAGCGTCTGCCTCTTCCTGCTGGGCCAACAGCTCACTTGCCTTCTCCATTAGCTGCTGTTCCCGTTCTGAAAGCTGCTGTTCTGGAAGGAGAGCATGCTTGTAGGTCTGGTACAGGCCCTGGGCCAGCCGTGGGCAGTGCTTTCTGGACCTCATGGACATGCTGCCTAACAGTGTCTGCCGTTTCTCTGTGTACCAGTTCACAAGTCTGTCCTGGCACACTCCATGGGCTCAAGAAAGGCTCACCAAGAGAGACAGCAAACTGATTCCAGGATGGATCCCTATATTCTGGTATAGCTCATGCAGTCAACCTTCAATGCTGATACTGTGATTAAATGCACCCACGTGCATAGCTCCTGAAAACCTGCCCTTCAGAGTCCCTAACATCTCACCTTAATGTCCCCACTTTCTGGCCCACAGTCTTGAATGAGGCAGGAGGGCATGAAGAGACATGCTGGCCAGTCTTACTGTCGAACCTCACTACAGAGACACATTCCCCTGCTTCCCTGTGTCCTCAGCCATCTCTCACAGGCCTGCTATCCTCCTTCCTGCTTTGGTTCTCCTTCCTCCTTGGACTTGGGCCAGGGTCTGGGTCTTGACATACTTCACAAGACAACCAGAACAGCACCCCACCCCCAGCTCAAGTCAATTCCCTACAGTGTACTTACTGGCCTGGGACAGCATCTTCTCCAGGCTCTCACTGCAGCGCTCTTCTTCCTGCAGGGTCCGGAGGCGCCCTTCAGCTGCAGACACGTCTGTGAGCAGCTGCTCCAGTTTCTTTCTCTGCTCTGTCTCCTCCTTCTCCAGCTGCTCTTGCTGCTGCCTCAGGGCCACTTTACCAGCCTCTAACTTCTGCTCCTCACTTTCTCTTTCCTTCTGGAGGTTTTGAAACATCTGAATAGAAAACTATCATCAGTCATAAAAGAACAAGTGCCCCTGATGATCCTCAGAAATTTCAGTTCAAAAGGAGAGAAATGTCTGCCAAAGTGGGAGGGAGGGAGGGAGGAGTCAGTCAGTCAGTCAGTCAGTCAGTCAGTCAGTCAGACAGACAGACAGACAGACAGACAGACAGGGACAGCAAGAACGAATGCCAGTGCCTTTATAAACACAAAACAGGGGCTGCAAAGTCACCTGGCCACCAGGAGAAGAGGATGCAAGCTGCTAACTAATTAGCATGTGGCCATTAAGATCTTTACAGGACCAATGCCTGACAACTTACACTAATTAGAGTCACATGGGGCAGTTTGATCTGGGGTGAGGAGGTGGGAGGCACAAAGGTGCTGTGAAGCACAGAATGGCCCCCTTTGTGCAGTACCGTTTCTTGCTGGTCTAGCTGGAGCTTGCTTTCCCTGATATCATTCTGAAGCCCCTGAAGTTGCTGTTCTTTAGTCTCTGTCTCTTTCTGGCAGCTCTCAAATCTGGCAATCCACTTGCTGATGTCCTTCTGCAGCTGCCCCTGCTCACTGAGCAGAGCATTCTGGTGCTGGGTGGTGTGAAGCAGGTCCTTTGGGTGAAAGAACACATTGGAGCTCCTCACAAAGCCACTTCCTAAGGTTCAGCACCTACCAGGTCTGAGAAGTGCCACATCTTTACTCTCAGTAAACTTACAGAAAAGTACCAAGGACTCAGAGTTAGCACCTGGCTGGCCCTCTGTCAGTGCCTAACAAAGTAAGATGGCAAAGGATGGAGAAATCTCAGCAAAAGTTTCAGCTTCCCTGCCACCAGATGAGAATAAAAACAGTTCTGCAAATAACCCAGGACTGCTGAGAAAAATGAAGAGAAACTACAAACAAGGTTGAAAAACTTTGAAAATATTTGAGTTAGCTTTATTTTTAATACAAATTTAATAATATAATATCGTAAAGTAATTTTGAGGGATGGAGAGATGGCTCAATGGTTAAGAGCAAGGGCTGCTCGTCCAGAGGACCCAGGTTCAGTTCCCATCACCCAATGGCAGCTCACAACTGTAACTCCAATTCCTGGGAGATCCAAAAGACACACATGCAGCAAAGATACATTTTTTTTTCCTTTCGAGACAGGGTTTATTTGTAGCTTTGGAGGCTGTCTTGGAACTCACTTTGTAGACCAGGTAGGCCTGGAACTCACAGAGATCCATCTTGTCTCTGCCTCCAAAGTACTGGGATTAAAGGCATGGGCCACCACCGCCTGGCTACAAGAAAGGTTTTGGGGCTATGTGTGGTGGCTCAGGACTTTAATGCCAGCAATTGGAGGCAGAGGCAAGTGATTATCTGAGTTCCAGGCAACCATGGTCTACAGAGTAAGTACTAGGACTATTAGGGCTACACAAACTCTGTCTTGAAAACAATGACAAAAAAACAAAAACAAAAACAGTTTTTTTTCTTAAAAGTTTTATGTCTTATTAGAAACACAGAATTTTAAAAGAAAAGGAAAAGAATTAGGTGTTTCACCTAATTTCCTGAAGGCTTCTGAAACCCAACACTAGCCCTGCTCTCACAGGTTGACACTGAGTTACCTAGAGCTGCACTAGTCAGCAACTGATGAGATGGATGCTCCAACGACAGATTCTCTGTGGCTCCATGAACAAGCAGTCTTACAAGGGGACTCCTGTGTCACAGGTCCCCACGTGCCCACATAGGCTTTTAGGAACTGCTGTTTGGCTCTGGTCTAGCTACCACCCCTACTTCTTCCTAGCTTTTGATAAGCCTGAATCAAGAGCTGAAACAGATCAGAGAAGCAGAGCCTTATCTGAGGGCTATGCTGTGTAGGTGACCCTATAGGTGCTGTGTATATAGGTGACCCTATGGTGCTGTAGTGCCAGCTGTAAGAAGCCAATTGTATTTGTGAACTTTACCTGCTTTGCTAGGTTCAAATGGTCTTCAGTATTACCTAGTTCCTCCTGTAGGGAGTTTATGGCTTCCCGTTTATCTACAGAAAAATTTTCATAAAATGTTATTTATACATTATACATACAGTTTTCCACTTGATCTCTCCTCAAAGCTCATCAGAACTGAATTTATATTTATTTCTGTTAAATCAATGATGATCTTATTAAAGGATAGAAGACAGTTACAATGACAACCCAAATAGTGGTTTTCAAAGATTTCCTTATAAAAGAATCCATAAACATTTAGATAATAAATGAGTTGGTGAGACTGGTGGTTTAAAAATGGGTGTACTGTATATTACTTTTGGAAGTGTAAACCTGGCAGACTCTTTCATGAAGACAATGCATGAGCAAAATTCAAGAAATTAAGCCTCAGTATCGTCACTTATAAATGGATAAAATGCTGGTTTGTAAATCAAAAATGCTATAAAGGTTTCTTTGCTTTTGATACAGTGTCTCAATATGCAGCCCAGGTTCCTCCTGCCTCAGCCTACTGAGTGCTGAGTTTACAGGTGCATGTCACCAGATCTAGTTTTGTCACGTGATTAATAATGAGACAGTACATACATCATGACTAGAACATAATAAATGCTTAACATGTACATTATAGCTATAAATACTTAGCAAACTTCTCCTAAATAAATTAACAGAAACATTTGGTAATAAAAGACATTTTTTACTATTGGCATTCAAACACACACACACACACACACACACACACACACACACACACACACACACACGGTCATGGTTATGAGCTGAAGGGGTATTGTCAATTTATTATTATTGTTTTGTGTGAGGGAATATGAGCATGTGCCATGTGTCAATGTGGAGGACAGAGGTCAACATCTGGGAGGCAGTTCTCTCCTTTTATTGTGAGCTTGAAGGACAGGATGTCAGGCTTTGTGGCAACTGCTTTTTACCTATTGAGCCACCTCACTAGCCCAAAAATAATTTTTATATAATTTTTTGTTCTAATTTTAAA
The DNA here is from genome assembly GCA_030556225.1 of Cricetiscus sungorus. Lineage (NCBI taxonomy): Eukaryota > Metazoa > Chordata > Mammalia > Rodentia > Cricetidae > Cricetiscus > Cricetiscus sungorus. The sequence continues at coordinate 6,476,246 of JANBXA010000132.1, forward strand.
CTGTTCTCTAAGAACATAAATTGGATTTAAAAACATCTTAAGACAAAATCCATGTATCATGTGTGTCCTAAAAGTACATGATTTAGACATGGTGTATTTATTGAGTGGGATAATCAAATCCATAATCTAACTTTAGAAAGACATTCCAAGCCCCATTTCATGTCACTCACTTCTCTTAAGCTGTGGGCTGCGGAGTCCTGTGTCTGTAAGGTTGCATCCTTACCTTGTAGCTGGTGCTGCACCATGGAAATGTCGCTGTGCAGGGCTAGCTTCTCTTGATTCAGGTGCTCCAGCTCCTGCTGTAGTTCCCTGACACGCATTTCCAGCTTCCCCAAGTTTGACTGCTCAGTTCTGTTGCTTTCTTCTGTAGCTGCTAAAACTCTACCATGGAATAAACCAAACTGTTAAACAGAAAACACACACACATGAAGCCAACTGAGGGACAATGCTTCCTTCCACAGTGTACAGGAGGAAGTTGGGATGAGGATGATGCCTGGAATTAAGATGCTAAAACTCATTTTCAAAAGGTACCTTACTAGCATTCCAAGTAAGAGATTAAAAAAAAAATTCACTAAATTCAAGTTTTACATGTGACATTTAAAATTACAAAAACAAGACAAATTAAAACTGAATCATCAACCAGATTGGTAACTCACCAGTAAGTGAAAAAGCAGGAAATGCACTATATGTACAATAGGTCTGTCCATATCTCGGCCATTCTAGCAAGTGCATATTTTACTTGGATTCCCTATTGATGAATGATGCTTAGCATTTTTTCACTTGCTTCTTTTCCATTATGTATCTTCTATCAACTTTTGAAGGCTCTTTATAGTATACATTTTGTGGACATAAAGTCTTATATTACACACATGGTTGAGAACATTTTTCTCCTAACCCTTATCATGTATTTTTTTATTACTTTCAATTGTGTCTTTTGGTTAGATCTTTTAAATGTCTGGTTTATTTTATTTTATTTTGGTTTTTTGAGAAAGGGTCTGTCTGCATAGCTCTAGCTGTCCTGGAACTCACACTGTATATCAGGCTGTCCTTGGGCTCAGAGATCCACCTGCCTCTACCTCTTGAGTGCTGGGATAAAGGGGCATACCATCACACCTGGCTTACATGTCCAATTTTCAATAAGATTACTTATTGTTACTATGTGCATGTGTCTGAGGGCAGGCCAGAGCACAGCTTCCATGCCATGGTTTATCGCCATGTTTCTGCTATGCTGTGTTCACTAGGCTGACTGGCACGTGGGCTTTCAGGTGATTCTCCTATCCCTGCTCCCCGTCTCTCCACAAGAGTGCTGGGATTCCCAGTGTACAGTCCCAGCATCTGGTCTCTATGTGCATTCCAGGGTTTGATCTCAGGTTATCTACTCCATCTTGTCAGCTTTAAATGTCCTGTTTGGTTTTGTTTTTAATCTTATTTTGTGTATATATGTAAATACATGTGTATAAGGTATGGCTTACCTGTACAGGCATTTTTGAAATGAGACAGTCTCTCACAGAACCTGGAAGTCACTCTTGGTGAAATGGGCTATCCAGTGGGCCCATGGGATCCACTTGCCTTCACTCTCAATGCCCAGCTTTTTATGTGAGTTCTAGTTCCTGAAACTTAGGTCCTCAACTGAGCCATCTCCCAACCCATATGCTTTAATGTTTTTATATGGATCATGTTTTTGGTGCCTAGTTAAGAAAAATGTTATCGTACTCAAAGTCATGAAGGGTTGCTTTCTCTTAATTTTTTTTTCATTCATTTATTTATTTTTCTTTTACGTACCGATCCCAGTTCCCTCTCCCACCCTCTCATGCTCCCCTCTCACCCCCCACCCCCACTCCACATGTAGGGTGATGCCCTCCAGGAGGGGTCATCTAAATCTGTCAAGTCATTTGGAGTAGGGACTAGGACTTCTCTCCTGTCTCTAGGTTAAGGGAGTATCCCTCTGTGAGGGATGTGCCCTCAAAGTCCTTTTGTGCACCAGGAATACATCCTGGTTGCTTTCTCTTAATTTTTATATTTAATTTTTACATTTATGTTTATGCTCCTGCCTCAGCTTCTTGGGTCCTGGGATTACAGATACACAGCACTACGAGCAGCTTTCTTACCTTTTGGCGTGTGAAGACTTCTTTTCCCAAGCCTCACACTGTTCTTGGAGATCTTCCTTCTCTTTAGTCAAACACTCGATGCATGACCGTAGTGCCTGGGTCTCAGCCCTCACTCGCTCTATTTCCCTCTTGTCCCTCTCCAGGAGCTGCTTCTGCCACTCTATTTCCCTGTTCTGTTGCTGAATTGTCTGCTGCAAATTCTCCAGCTCCAGCTTCTCCTGAATCAGACAGGAGAGGCTTCAGAACTGCCGCCCCCATCCCATGATCCCCCAACAGGATAGAGGCAGCGGGGCGATGGCTCAGGCTTTTCTCAGTACCTCCAGAACATCCACCTGGGTGTTCTCCAGCTCCATCACCTTTTGGTCACGCTGTAGCTTCAGACCTTGGAGCTCACTGCTTTCAAGCTGCAGTATGTCTGCAAGATTCTTTAGTTCTGATGGAGACAAAGCAGGGTCAGTGCTAGTTAAGAGAACCAGGAGACAGAACAGAACAGATTGCAACTCCTTGTTGACTGACACAGAAACACAATTTTGTTGAATTGCCTAAATGCTGACTTTCTCTTCCTCCCTCCCTCCCTCCCTCCCTCCCTCCCTCCCTCCCTCCCTCCCTCCCTCCCTCCCTCCCTCCCTCCTTCCCTCCCTCCCTCCCTCCCTCCCTCTCTCTTTCTTGTTTGGTTTTTCAAGACAGGGTTCCTCTGTATTGCTTTAGAGCCTATCCTGGGACTTGCCCTGTAGACCAGTCTGGCCTCAAACTCACAGAGATCCGCCTGCCTCTGCCTTCCCAGTCCTGGGACTGAGGGCATGGGCCACCAACGCCCAGCTCTGATTTTATTTTTAAAGGAAAAATCTTTTTGAAAGTACTGTTAGAAACACTAATTTGTAGCCACACAATAAAAAAAGCAATAAAAAAATTCAAAAGCTGCCCTCAAAGGGTACACTTTGCCCGACATCCTCACCGGTAATTATCTACAAGCCTCAGATGGCCTGGGAAGCCCTGAACAGGAAGCTGACCTGACTGTGCAAAGCCTTCCTTCCCCTAGCCTGTGAATGCTGCAGTGTGTGCACATACTAGCAACTGCAGCATCCTCCCCCAGATATTTATAGCCTGAGACTGCTACGTAGGCCCACAGAGACCTCCCACTGAGACTGGATCCCTTCCCACACTGCTGCACATAATAAACTGGGGATCCAGGTTGCTGTGGAGTTGGTGCTGCTCTAGCAGATGCCCACTGTTCTGTGTACATGCCTGCTTATCTGTCTGTCAGAACATCTGATGTCCTCATCTGGGCTGTGTACACACATAGGCATGCACACATATGTACATACACTACAATCTGTTCTGTTCTGTCTCCTGGTTCTCTTAACTAGCACTGACCCTGCTAGTTATTTATTTTATGCTCACATAAAATAAAACATGATCATAACCTAATAAAATAACTGAGCTATATCCCATATTCACCATTCATCTCTATTTTTACATGTCATTAAATATTAAACATAAGTTATTTTCTTTCCAGTTTTGTAATGACAAATCTTTCTGTGGTGCACATAAACGCTGGCCCTTTCTGGATGAGTAGAAATGGGCACTTTAGTTTGTTGTTTTTCAGTGGCTTAGTGGATACACTGGAATCTACCATCTTCAGCCCTTCAGCCTCTCAGGATTCCCAGTCCCGACAGCAGAGGCTCTACTGAGGTCACCAAATGCATAGTTTTTTTTCTTGTTCTTTTTTGTTTGTTTTTGTTTTGTTTTTCTAGACAGGATTTCTCTGTGTAGCAGCCTTGGCTGTCCTGGAACTTGCTCTGTAGACCAGGCCGTCCTCAAACTCAGAGATCTGTCTGCCTCTGCCTCCCAAGTGCTAGGACTAAAGGCATGCTCCACTATTGCCAAATGTAGTTTTTAACTCTATCGTTCTATTTACCAATAAAGACTCAGGAGTCAGATGTTGGGTTGTACACAAGCTCAGAGAGACTGGGAAGCAACCAGCTGACCTTCTTTTTTGGCCAGAGACCCAGGAAGAGAGTGTCTCTTCAGCCATCCCAAACCAAAAATACTGTGAAACTATAAGCCCCTCCCTACTCCTTCTTGTGTGTTTCTTTCTCTATCTTCCCTGGCTTCTGCATACTCTCTATGGCTAATTCTTGTCAACTGATCCAAGGTTGATTTTATTAACATAGTTCTGGATTTTACAGTGTGATCAAGTATTCTGAAACATTAGTTTCACAAGTTTGTCACCAATATGGTTATTTTACTTTAAATATCCCTTAACAAACTGAATGGTAGGAGCCATCATGTTCCTCTTATAACTTGTTTATCAATGGGCTTCCAGTCTAGAAGATGGGATCTGCACGGGTACACTTTGCTGTGGCCTGCAGCACGCATGTTCCCAGACTCACACCTTGATCCTGCTCTTTAAACTCACCAGTCTTATGTTTCGACAGCTGCTGTAAAACTACCTGAAGATTTTCTTCCTCTTTCTCCATCTCCTGCTTTATAAGTGCCAGCTGAGTCTTCTGTTCACTGATGTGGACATTCAGTTCCCCTTTCTGAAAACTCAGTTCTTCCAGAAGTGATTTTACTTCCTGTGTTTAAACAAAAGTCATCTCCTCTGTGAAATTAAGACTCAGCATCCCTTCCTTCCACAGGAGTCAATTCTGTTCTTGTTTTATCTCATACATCTGACTTGTAATTTAGTTTATAGCAATTTGTGCCTTTGGTAGCAAGAACAGTACTGTATTTTTCACTAACATCAACTGTGTGATGGAGAAAGGCAACATGTTCATGAAAATGTGTCTGTGCCCTTTACCCCATGCAAAGGCTGCTCCTAGCCTCAAGGACTGTAATGGAGGAAGGCTGGGGGTACAGACATGGTCACAGACTGGGATGCTTAGCACACAAGTAGCTGCTACCAAATACAAGAGAAAGAAATTCCTTAAGAACAACTGGAAGAAAAAAAAAAAACCCAACAAAATAAAACAAAAAGGCCCCCAGGAGGTTGCATGTGTCTGAACTATGAGAAACAGGCCGAATGGGATGTAGCCTGTGACTGGGATAAGGAAATTCCTGGACAGGAAAGACATGAGAAAGCTAAGAAGCAAGAGAACCCAGAGTGTATCCAGATGCCATGTGCCTGCCTTATCACAAATACATTAACACACTCAAACAGCACTATAGAAGAGGCATTTCTATTCCCATTTGGGAAGAACCAGAGAATGACTTCAAAAGTAAACCTACAGCACTGCCCTAAGACTCCTAAGAGAGCCTACTGCCAAACATACCCTGATGTGACTGCACTTCTCAGCAACTTCCGTCTCACCCAGTGTCAGGGCTTCCTGGAGGTCGGCTTTTGCCTGGACCAGGCTGTCCTGTAGTAGGTGCAGCTCCTCCCTTCTATGCCCCAGCTGTGTGTCTAGGACAGCAAGCTCCTGCTGCTGGCTTGTCACCTGTAAGGGAGAGATGGGAAAATTGACTCCAGGATGTACATATTCTTAATACATTTTGTATTTTCCCATCCTTATCCAGCAATCTTAAACAGTCTTTTGTGAGTGTGTAGCCGGCCATACCTGGCTTCTCAGCATTTCCAGTTCAGCTCTCTTGGCTTGAAGGAGAGTCTCAGAGTCTTTAAGGACCTGCAGGTGGTGATCCTCATTGCGTTCCGCTGTCTCGATGTCTCTCTGCAGACTTTGCAGTCTACAAAGCAGGGCAGTACTTCAGCTGCCCACAGCTGCTGCAGTACCCCACCCCAGCCCCTCAGAGGTCTGTTACTCACTCTTTGGTCAGCTTCTCCTTCTTCTCATTCAGACACTGGAAATCTGCATCTTTGGCTGCTACAACTTTGTTTATTTCTTTCAAGATTTCTTCTTGTTTGATTTTGTGCTGCTCCAAGTCCTCTGCATCAGCCTGGAGCAATCTACAAAGAAATATTTATCCTCCTGGCCTTTCAGGCTTAGCATACCTCAACCATTATTGTGTGCACCTCAGCCCTCAGTGGCACAGGGGTCTACCCACCTCAGGAGTGGGGTCCACCAACCTTAGTTGCTGCTCAGCTTTCACAAGGTTAAGTGCAGTCTCCTGGGCTCTCTTTTCTAATGCCTCAGCATCTGACTCGGTTTGTAATAAATTTCTTTCAGCATCAGCAAACTTTTCAACAGCATTCTTTGTCTAGAAGAGAAACTCATTAAAAACAATTCACTATAGTACTCACCACAGCTTTTCACAGTATTAAGTGGTATAATTGTCTGAAAACAAGATAAAAACAGAAAAACCTAAAATCATTCCTTTGCTGTGACTCGCTAACACTTAGAAAATTGTCCAGAAGCAAATAATTACTATGTAAAAATATAATTAGATAAATCTTGACAAATAAAAGCTTAAGTGATAGTGGTGATAGTGTATTAAAACAATATCTATAGTCTTTAAAATTATAATGCAGTAGCATGCAGATGTTAGATATTAGAGTATGTTAGACAAGAAAATAAATGTATTAAAGCACTGTGAGAGGAATACAAAACTATATCTGTGTCAACAAGGCATTTATCAAAAAAGTCATCTAAAGATGATAAGACTGACTGGAGATATCTTTTTTATTTCAAAATTTGATTATATCAAATCTAGACAACTAGATGGCAATAATTTTGCCAAGCTTCCAATCTTCCATACAAACTCCTTCTACTTCAGACATTATCAGCTGAAATGAACTCTCATTTTGTGATGATGACTTACTATGGCTAAGGAACACAAATACCAATTCCTTTGAAGTCTTTGGAAATACTTCTATTTGCTAGATTTGGCAAAACGCTTTTAAAATATCAATTTGGTTTCTTGATCTGCTTAGAATAAGAGATTTAAGGAATCTAAAAGGAGAGTTTAGTTGCACTTGTCTGAATACTGCCTCACACCCAGCCTCCGAAGTAAGAGATGTCTGCATGTGAAATCTGTCTATTAACTGTCCTGTGGATGTATACTCTCTGGTAAGGTCCACAGCCCTAGACATGTTACTGTATCTCTTTAGGGAGCTGCTTTCTTCAGGCTCATTAGCAAAGCAATGAGCAGAGTGCATCATTTACTCCCAAAGAGTGGCAGGTTTTAATATGTCTGGCACATTTAGCTACTTCCTCTCCCTTCCTTCTCCCCAAGATGAGCTCCTGTGTCCCTGGAAGGAGAGAGGGCCGCTCAGTTGTGGTCACCCTTCCTCTGTCTGCCCACTGCCAATGCTACCGATGAAAAATACAAGTGTTAGGTTTTCTCTAGGGTGTGACACCTACTTTTTCCACATAGTAACGAGTATTTACAGCATAAGGACTACTCATAAGAAAAGAAATGAGGGTTGAATGTTCATGGTACATGCCTTTAATCCCAGCACTCGGGAGGCAGAGGCAGGTAGATCTCTGTGAGTTCAAGACCAGCCTGGTCTACAAAGTGACCAGGATAGCCAGGGCTACACAGAGAAATTTTGTCTTGAAAAACAACAAAAAACAATTGAGGAGGGTTCCGGGAAGGGACTATGTCTGTAAAGGCTAATGGACTTCAATGATAACAGAGGAGTTGAAATGTTACAAGTCCAGAGTCTCATTACAGTTTACATTGGGTTAGCTTCAGCCTCCTAAATTAGAGACATGACTTGTCCACCTGTGTTGGACCCAATACCCTGTTGACTAGCAGATAAAGCCTGATTTAACATCCTGAAAAACTGATTAAAAACCCAAACCAACCAAACAAATCAAAAAACCTTTGGGCATATTAAACAACAGTCCACAGAATTTAATAGGTGAAACCATTCACTCAATTCCCAAATAGTAGGTTTCTACTAACTTAAATAGATTAAGTTGAACTAACAAAGAAAAAACAGTTTCTGAGGTGTTTCATGTGCCTGGGGGCTTTTTTTGCTCTGGAATTCTCATTTTACCAAAGAACTCTCAAGAAGCCACCACTTCAACTATGTAACTCTGGGCCAGTTAGGAGCCGTTTTGAACTGCGTGTGCAAATGCCATTAATGTCACTTCACAGGGCTGTCAGGGATGCTAAATGAAATGGCATTTATAAATAGCCACTACACAGGCTTGGGGAATCACTCTCCCTCTTTGGCTTTCTTCTGCATTGTGACCTAAAGAATGCTATTATCGCTCACTCAGTAGTCCACAGAGGTTAAGTTACCAGCAAAGAACAACTCAGAACCTTTCTTTCTTTTTTAATTTCAACTTGGCTGTATTTAAATGAATAGACATCTATGACCCAAGAACTGAAAACATATCATTACTTCTGTTATCAACAAGAAGAAAAGCAAGACTTCTGTAAGAATCTGACTGGTCATTTAAAAAGACACAGATTGGCCTGGTGTTGGTGGCAAAAGCCTTTATAGTCCCAGCACTTGGGAGACAGAGGCAGGCAGATCTCTGTGTGTTGGAAGCCAGCCTGGTCTACAGAGTGAGTTTCAGAACAGGTTTTAAAGCAACACCTGTCTTGGAAAAGACAGATTGAAGAGTCCAAATTAAAAACAAACAACAACCCCCAACAAACACTCAGATGGGGAAGGACATGCTGAGAACTAAACAGCTTCGGGAATTTAAAACATTCTATTTAATGTGTACTGAATAGCCTGCATATTCTTAGCTTGAATGTACAGACAAGGCAAGCAAAGTCTGAGGATCTAAACAACTTGCCCAAATGTCCAGCTCCTCACAGGGTTCAGACTTTGCACAGCGTGTTCTCATCATTTTTCTCCCTGCAGTCTTAGGCAGACAACAGGAGCCCCAGCCTGAATGACCCCAGACCCACCTTCTCCTTAGTGCAGGAAAGTTCATGCTCGGCCTCTGCCAGAAGTCGGTCAGCTTCCCTGAGCTCTGAGCGCCGTTTTAGAAGAGTCTTCTCTATGCACTCGACCTCATCAACAAGATCCTCATGGTGTTTCAGAGACTTTTCTACTTCTAGTTCAGTCATAAGATTCTCAACATTTCCATCAATGAAGTCCCTAAAAAATTACATAAAAATCAAGAGATTTTAAACAGACAATATAGACACTCATAACCTATGAAGAATGTTCAAGAATTTATTAATTTTTTAAGAGTGGTAGCTATAATTGGTTATGTTCAACTCAAGTTCAAAATATTATTATAAACATAGAATATTCCTGGCAATAAATGCACACTATGTAAAATGCCTGATAGATTTGTGCTGTCAACATCTGGCCAAGACAACATTGCTACATTATTTTCTGAAAAACAGAAATAAAGGAAATGACTATACAATAATATCCAGTTCCTTTGATAGTCCCCAGGCCAGTCAGCCCCAAACACTGTATGGGTTTGTGACTTATGTCTTTATGTTAAACTGTCATAAACGATTTGACAAAAAAAGTGATACAAAATTCAGTAACTCAAGGCTAATGTGACAAAATTATATGAAAATGGGCTGCTTCACAGAAAAACATGAAAACAAACTCAGCAAATTGATTCTTTTCTTCTTTCTTCAAAGGCATGAAGAGAACTTTTGCCTTTTTCTCTGAACACTTATCACCCAAATTTCCTGGAATCATCATTTTATTACCGTTAAGAGTAGCAAAAGTGGCACCCGACTGTCCTGTCACCTCTGTCCTCTTCTTAATGTGTATTTTCATGAAAAGTAGCTATAACCACCCCTACCCTATAAACATAAGAGTCCCTTCTTCTCAGTGTGGCTCTCACTTTCCTCAGCCAGTTTCAATCACTCATCTGTCCACACCTAGACAGCAGTGAACATATCTTATTTACTCTGCGTGCCTCACAGGCACGCCTCCTTACCACTGAGGCCTAGGGTACTCTGTATTAAATGACAAAAACTAGGGACCCATCATAATTCGTGGACTAGTGTAGAAAACAACATTTTATATAAATGACCAGACAATAAATGCTAGGTAAACTGACTCTATGCTAGGTGCAAGTACCCATAGACAGAGGTCCAGCTATTGCCCTCACTGATTCTCTGGCTGTTCACAGTACTGCGTAAGCAGAACTATGTCAAGGATCATGAACCCTAAATTTTACAAGGTACCTGAGAAGAAAAAAAAAAAAGGAAAGCTTAATGTAAAAGGGATTCCCTGACCTTTGTTTCAATTAAAAAAAAAAAAAAAAGATTTTATGTATATGAATGTTTTGCTTGCAGCACTGAGTGCCTGGTGTCCATCGAGGTCAAAACAGGGTGCCAGAGTCCCTGTAACTGGAGTTATGGGTGTTTGTGAGCCACTCTATGAGTGCTGAGAATTGAACTTGGATTATGTGGAAAAAGTGACAAGCACTTTAAACTGCTGAGCCATCTCTCTAGTCTCTTCACCTCCACCTTTGTTCTGAAAGGCAGGGCAGATAGACAGGACTTGGAGAAGGCATTTCAGGAAGAGGACAGAACATGTGAAAGGTAGAGACCATGGAAGTAGTTCAGGCCAAGCACTGTGTGAGGATGAAGGATAACGGACAGGCAGGGTTCAGTCTGCCTTGTGTACTGAAATGAAACTGAGCCCAGTGTTCCTGACAAACTAGAGAGAAAGATTCTAGATAGGATGGCTAGCATGGAACTTGCTACAGTGGTCTAGAATTCTACTAATTAAAGGCCATAGCAGTGGAAATATCAGAAAAGGGTCAGTTATCTCTCTGTAGGCAAAGTCAGAAGAACGTGGAAAGCAAACGAGTGCTATGGAGAATGAAGGTTTGAAAGCCCTGTTGTATGTTTTGCTGTGGTAGCTGGACAGGGAATGGTCATGCTGTTCACCAAAGACAACTACAAACAAGGTTGATCTGGATTATTCACCAGGAGACCTGAGATATTCGCTGTCCTAAATGGTATTTAACAGATGGGCACTGAATTGATTGGAATTAAATTCTGTTTCTCAGTTCCCATAGCCACATTTAAAGAGCTCCACCCACATATGGCTAACATTTACTATTTTGCAGTTTACATCAAAGAAATTTCTAAAATAATAGAATGTTTTATGAGGCAGTGCTGATTGAGAGTGCCCTTCAGAATTTGTATTGAATTATAAAAATATGATGGTGAATGCTTACTTTCGTTGTTGATGTTTCTGGATGGTTCTATGCAATTCTTCTACTTGGTGTTCTAGTTCTTTCTTCTCTTGCAAAAGGTCATCAATGTTATGATGCAGCTCTTCTGCTTCTTTCTCAAAACGCTGCTTGGCTGCTTTCAGCCACCGTTCTTCCTGTTGGGTTGATTTTAGGTGCTGCATTATGTCTTCTAGTCTAGATACTTCATTCTCCTGAACATAGAAAGTGAACACATTATAGAGATATCAGAGGGCATCTCTTCCCTTTTGCTGTCAAAAGTTGAAATTAATTGGATAAAGTATGTATCTATTGCCTAAAAAATAGTGGAGCACTATGATTTCAGTATGGAAAGAAAAATTGAGTCAAGCCAATTTTTTCACATGGCACAGATGAAACTTACAGACTTCACATAACTTTCCCAACAGTTTGACTATGTGTTAGAAATATATCAAATTGCTGAGCAGTGGTGGCTCACGTCTTTAATCCCAGCACTCAGGAGGCAGAGGCAGGAGGATCTCAGTGAGTTCTAGGCCAGCCTGGTCTACAGAGTGAGTTCCAGGACAGGCTCCAAAGCTACACAGAGAAACCCTGTCTGGAAAAAACAAAACAAAACAAAACAAACAAACAAAAAAAAGAATCATCCAGCATCTACAAATAAAGAAATGTTTGTAGATATTAATATGCCATTTAAACTATCTGTGGGAGTGGACAGCTGGCTCAGTAGTACTGTTGTGTGGTGTAACAGTTTCCACCCTGCAGGGAGCTCCTCAAGCACCATATTAGCATGCACACCCCACACACATACATGTAATTAATAAAAATCTTAAAGCTGTGAAGTACTGGGTATTGTTTCTAACATTACGTGGGAAAATGGAATTTAAATATGCATACGATAGTAACTGTAAAAATAATGTATAATTGTCAGCTAACTCAGAGATAATCTCCACCCATACCTACTGTACGCTGTTTATACATATCAGCATATATGGGCACAGATGTACATGTGGAACATAATCAGACATGTGTATATACTAGAGGTACTAGAATGTGATAGCTTTACATAAACACTACTACACAGTTAACAGAAAATCATAGGAAAAGTTGTTGGTTTTTTTAGACTGAAAGCATTTTAGAAAACAGCTAGCTACACCAAGCTTTGGGCTTACAATTTACTATCCTGTTCAAAATCATAATTTAATAGAAGAATGCTTGGTTCTTAAACATCAGCCCTATAATCTCACCCCTGGGCTAGGCCCACGTATCAGTGAACTCACCACGTGAGCATCTGTCTCAGATACATGGAAGTGGTGAGGATAATATTTCTCACTTACTAGGTTATGGTGCAATGAGGATAGAAATGTGTTTCCCACTTACTAGGTTATGGTGCTCTGGGATGTTGCAATGATGCATATCGACAGGGACAAGGGGAACAGCAAAGTTGGTGGGAGGAGGTCCACATATGATGGGGGCCCCAGCAGGAGGTGGGCCATAAACCACAGTGCCAGGGGTCAGAGGTTGGCTGTTGTTGGGCAAAGGAGGTGATGGTGCATATAAAGCCATCCCCTGGGGTACTGGAGAACCATCAGGAAACACAGTATACATGATGTACCCAGGAGGAGGAACAAATGAGGGTTCCTCCTGGTCATCCAGTCCATTCTCTTCCTGGCTGTCTCCTCCACTGCCTGCATCTTCTATGAAATAAATAGATTAAGCTAGGTAAGTAGATTTAGGAAGAAACAACAGCACTTCAATCAAAGCAATGAAGATGTAAAACAAAATTACAAGAAAGGTTAACTGTAGTTGTGAGAAACAGAGCAATATACAAACTATTTTCAGCAGCCAATATTTCATATTTCTTTGTCCATTAATTATTAATGTATTCAGCAATCATTAGAATATCAGTTTCATATTACATAAAAAAAACAATAGAGATGTTATAAGATCAGACAGAACTCAAATTGATTCTGCCATGACTTATAGCACTCTAATTTGACGGCTAACTTCTTACTTCTCTCCCCTAAAGGCAGGAGCTGTGTTTGCTGACCTGACATTAAATAAAGAAAGCATGCAGCAGATTTTCACCCAAAAGAGTTCCTGTTTGTTTGCTTTTGTGTTGCTAGGGACTGAGCTAACAATGAGCTACATCGACATTCCAACAAATACTTTCTTCATTAACAAATCATCAAAATGTAGCATTACTATGTCATAGAGCAATAGTCTCAGAGCAGCAAAATGATTTATTTTACTGTGACCACAGAGCTATGAATTATAATCCAAGTCTCACTCTTCACACAGAGCTTTGGAAGTTTAACCTCTGACAATCTTAGTAGAGCTACTACATAAAGCCATGATTTAAAAAATGGTTCAATGCTCCATGATCCAGAAGCCTAAGTCAATAAGCTTTACAGTTAGAGAGAGTGGAGGAAGGCAACATATAGAGAGCACAGCTTTCCTAAACCATGAGTATGAATTGGTTTGTGGAAGGAAAGAGGAAGTCAGACATTACAAAAAAATGGTTTAAAACATGGACATTTAGGGGTGAGGATGCAGCTTAGAGGCAAAGCGCTTACCTAGCATGTGCTAGGCCCTGCATTCAACCCACAACACTGAAAACAAACAAAGACAAAGGCTTGAAGAACCTGGAATACAACAAGTATCTTTAGGTCAGAGGTTCTCAACCTTCCTAATGCTGCACCCTTTAATACAGTTCCTAATATTATAGTAACCCTCAACCATAAAATTATTTTCATTGCTACTTTGTAACTGTCATTTTGCTATTGTTATGAATCATCATGTAATTATCTGATATGCAGTATTATCTGATAAACAGCCCCTTGAAAGGGTTGTTCTACCCCCAAAGGGCCAAAACCCACAGGTTGAGAACCACTGCTTTAGACAGACAATGAAGGGACCCTAGCCCACTGAAGCATGTGGCTCTGGCTGGCCTTGCCCTTCTCCCATTCCCTCTGCCTTAAGAGTGCATTCCTAAAGCCAGCCACCAAGGTCTGCTCCCTTATTTGGCCACTGCCTCCTCTTGCAGCTGACTAACAAGGTCCAGCTATGAAAGTATTGAAGTCCAGCAATCACAAGGCCCTTTTAGCTCACCTAATCAAAACTAAACACAGCATCCTAATACAGAGTTTTCCCCCTTTACCTATATAAACCATTTGCCTATGTGCCATGTCTGTCTCTCTCTATCCAGAGGTAGTCCTTTATCCCTCTGGGACAACACCCCTGCCCCCTTTCCCTTGTCCCCTTCCTCTTCTCCCTCATCCCCTATCTCCTTTACCATCGCATCCTAGCCCACTCTAACACAGACCTCCCCTTCTTCTCCTCTTAAAATTATATCTATAAGGGCATTTACTGCTGTTTTTCTGCCTGAATCAGAAAGTAGCCACTTTAACTTTTCTTCCAAGCATAAAAAAAAAAAAGTATTTGTCTGGGTAAACAAGTGTTTGGGTGAGGTTTGTGCCTAATCCAAGGTTGGGAGGGAGCCCCTGCTTTGTAGGAGTCTCCTTCAGATAACCTATGGGATGACAGGTTATTGGCCAACACAGGATCTCAGAGTAAGTTAAGGACTTTGGAATGCAGCTGTGATTTCAAGGAAACAATAAAAGATTATTAAATAGGTAAGAGAAATGCAACTTCCCTTATGTGATGTGACCTACCTCTATTCAAAAATGATTTATGCAACCTATTTCTGATGGGTGAATAGACCCAGTATCCTGAAGTAGGTAGAGGCCCACTGTTGTCCTTCTCTTCTTGTTGTCCAGGCTGTGGTTTTCTAAGGGGAGTAGAGGCTGTATACTTGAGACCTAAACCGGAGTCCTTGGTGGCTTGAGAACTATGGCTGGAAACCTAAAATCAGTGACAGGAGAGCACGCTGTTTAACATCAACGGATAGACTGACCTTTAGATACCGCTAAGGTGAGATACACAAAAACTAAGAAAGGATTTGTTATTTACTTATTATGATTCTCATTTTTCACAGACACATAAGAAATGATTACACAGTTATAAACTAGACTCCATACATATGGCTCAGCTTATTAACATTTCTTTAACATGGCAGTATCAGGAAAGCTGGGCAGGGAGAAGTATGTATGCAATGACTGGAGTCTTGTCAGACTGCTCCATAAAAAGAAAAGGGCTCTCTTCAGGAAGTTATGTACTAGTATCCATTTCCCACCTTGCTGTTTTTTTTTGTTTTGTTTTTTTTTTAAAGGACTACTGGTCCTCACAGCACTGCAATGGCAAAGGCATGCTATCTGGCTGTTTGAATTTATTTTATGGCATAATTTCCCATGAGACAAATAAAAATAAATTTTTCTGTAAATGACGGTTCTTCTAAGTGCAGGGATGTGTCCATCATCACAGCACCCCAATAGAACCTAGCACATGGTCTAGACTTTGATAAACACTCAAAGATTTTTTTTTTTTTTTTTTTAAGGAAATCAAGCCATTATTCCATTTACCCCTCTGTACATTTCTATAATCATTTTCATTCAGCTTGGTGGGCTTATGTCACCTTATCCTTTATCTAATTCATGGCACTGGCCGTGAAAGGCAAGTACTACTGTCTGTGGGATAGCTCTATTTTTAAATCTCAAATAACACAAACACCGAAGAACCTAAATATATGTTTCAGCATCTGCTAACAAATTTGGAAAAAGAGAAAATGTCACTTTCAAGAAAATTCAGGTTATACTCCAGCAACACACAATTCCTACTTTAGATGATGGTGGTGGTGGTGGTATAAAACACCAATAGCCTTGTCTATTGAAAGGGTCTGTCATGCTGTTGATGTACTCATTCTGAGCAGAAACTTCATGCCGGAGTTCAGCAATTTCCTCTAAAACATTTTCAATACCTCCTCCTTTATCACCTGTAAAGGAAAGCCATTCTATGAAGCTGCCAAGCATTCATGGACTTCCTTTCTCTCCCAACACAGAACAGAGACTCCTTGAGAGCCATCAGGCTCTATGTCCCCTAAGATGACTTTCAGCCTGCCCTTCGGTAATTACTTTTTGCTTAACACTAAGAAAATATCCTCTGTCCATCGATTATAATGTAATTCACAGAAAGCAAACAGATTTGTAAACATTATTTTTTTAAAATTACAGTCTACACCTTGTCTTTCTATAATTGAACCCCCTACTATCCCCTAACACCACACTGTAAAATGCTTGTTAAGATCTGTAACTTGTCAAGTAAGCCACAACTCTCTAGGTCAGGCATGAAATTGACTCCTTCAGTAAGGGCTTTTTTTCTAAAGGCAGAAAAAAGCACTTCAATTTTCTAATTTCAGAACCACCCAATTCAAAGTCAACAGTACTTTACCAGTCCCAGTGAGATTTAGTGTATCCCGAAGCCTTGTGATCTCAGCCCTTTGCTTCGCCATGGCCTCATTCAGTGTCTTGATCTCTAGCAGCTGTGAGTTTGCTCCTTTCGAACCTAGATCTGCATTCTCCATTTCAATGCAAAACTATTAAAGAAGCATACACACAAAGTGATAGGAGCATTTACCACTTTATCCCTTTCATTTTCATGGCTAAAGTACTGCCTACTGAGTGCTGCACAGGGCAGTGGGACTGTATACAGTAGTGACAACTAGTATTTAACAAGTCAACCCACTAGACATTGGAGAGTCCTGCTTGTCAAAACTGTGAATGACGACTGGTTGTTTTCTGACTGTAACTTGCTCAGGTACCACTGCCATGCCTCCCTAATAAGAGCAGCTGTGGGGCTCCTTCCACAGCCCTTTGGTGGTGTGTTTTATACTTGTTGGGCATATATAGCTGTGGATGGCCAGAAGATGACTTTCTACTCAGAGATAATACTAGACTGTTTTTTATTACTTAGATTGACAAAGTATTCTCAGTCACAAAGATAGTCTTTACATAGACAAGCTAACTGTAGATTTCAGAGCAAATCCAAAGAAGGTTAGTTGTCGCTAGAGACAAAGACACAAGGTCATTTCCCCAGGTGTTGTTTGCTGATTCAAAGCCAGAGCCTGAAAAACTTTAGCCTGCACAAAGTCCCAGTCTCAGGCTCCAGGTCCAGCTAACTAACTGTTATTGTTAAATCTTGATTTCCAATGTCATTTTCTGTCTGGTAACCCTCACCAACTTAGAGCTACATGCACAGATCATTCAGACATTCACAGCCTGAGAGAAACTATGTGACTCAACCTATGTTTTGAGTTACAGGTAAGGCCCTGTAAAACAGCTATGCTTGTCCAGAGTTGAGCAAAGAGGGAGGAAAGGAGAGCAAGAGGAGAAGCAAGCAAGGTAGAGAGCAAGGGCAGAGGCAGCAGACAGCAGCAGAGGAAGAAAGAAAGCAGAAAAGATGGTCAGAGAGAGAAGAGAGCAAAGAGGAGAAGCTGTTCAATAGAGCATTGAGAGGTACACAGCTAATTAAGAAACTGGAAAAGAGCAAGAGATTTTTTTTTTTTTTCAGAGAGGATATTTCAAGATAAAGAAAATAGTCTGCATTGGGTGCTTTGAGCAATCACCTGCAGTACTTTAGTTTTAGACACCTACGAGCTCACAAAGAGGGCAGCTCCAGGTAGCAACATTGACTGACCTGTTCCTCTCTCTCCCTGAGAAGATGCTGCAGGAGCTCAATCTCCGCTTCAGCTCGAGCCAGGTCTTTGTCTGCTTGCATGGCCTTTCTGCTTAACTTCTCTGCTTCCTGCAGCTCCTACTGGGACAGAACATGAGAAAGGCACTAACATCACGATGATCATCTTCAGTTAGTCTGCCTCTCAGAGGGACCCTCTCCGCTCCCATCCTATTATCAGCATGGCTTATGTCTGCATATGTGGTGCCAAGCCTGTCCTGTCCTGGGGCAAGTGGAGGGTTTTACACAAGGGTAAGGACTTTCTCTTCATTATACTATAGTCTCTTAAGATGTCTTTCTGAGTTCTCAATTGTCTGTTTTTCCTCCTATGGTCTACGAGCTCAATCTCACTGAAATCTGTGTCATATTGAGCACCTTAACCATCACTCCAGCCAGAGCACTAATGGTCTGTAAGGTGATAATAGGTTTTTAAATACATGCACAAAATAAGCATTTTGAGGCTCACAAGGAGTATGGTGGCACAGACCTTTAATTCCAGTACTTGAGAGGCAGAGGCTGGTGGATCCCTGTAAGTTCCAGGACAGCCAGGGCTATATAGAAAGAGCATATAAAAAAATCATATAGCCATGGCTGTCCTGTAACTTACAGGGATCCTATGCAAGCAAACAAACAAACAAACAAACAAACAAGCAAACAAACAAACAAAAAACCCAAAATACAAATATACAACTATAAAAACAGGACTTGAGGCTCAGGGGTACTGTACAGTGAGCCTTCAAAACTTCAATCCGAGAATGTATTGTCAGTGACTTGTTTAAGGAGACTGATGGCCTTTAATCATTTGATGGTTCCTTTCAGAATTCAGGAAAATTTGGGGGCCTGGGGCAGTCCCAGTGATGGAATATAATCACTGGGTCTTAAGAAAAGCAGACAGTAACACAGTAGTCTGTAAGATGACCAGAGTCTGTATCAATGATCAATAATGTATGTTGCTGCATTTTTGAGAGAAGATGTCTACCCCAAATGGACTGACCTCCGCTCGCTCCTGATTAATCCTCATAACAGTTCCATGCAAGGACTTAAGCTGGTCTTTGGCGATGGTGAGCTCTGCTGCAGCTAGTTTATCAGAAGCAGCCACAGCTTTCTTCAGACTCTTCAATTCTTTATCTAAACCAAGAAACTTCTCCTGAGATTTGGCATCTTCATGCTTCTTCTAAAATAAAAGAATCATAACTGAATAAATTAATCGTTTAGAGGCAATAATTAAGAGGTAAGCTCCAAGAGAGCCGGTATCTGTTCTTTGTTACATGCCCATGTCTAGAATAGTACCTGATGTATACGAGGTGCTTCATAAATATTCACTGAATAGGCCATTTCAAAAGAGACAAAAACATTTGTGTGTGTATGTGTGTGTGGGCATGTACACACGTGTTCAGATGTTATTTCCCATCCAGTCCTTTGAGATAGAATCCTTGGGGCTTGTGTTTTCTCAGCTAGTCTGGAGCCTGAAAATCCTAGCCACCCTCTTGTTCCAGCTCAGATGCCAGTTTGTTGTGAGTGATGCTGAGCTCTGGTTCTCATTGCCAGCACTGCTCCCAACACTTGTCATCTCTCCAGCTCCCCATACACATAAAACTTTGCAAATAACTCTTTTCTTAGTTAAGAATCTTGGACTGGAAAGATGGCTTGGAGATTAAGAGCACTGGATACTGTCCAGAGGACCCAGGTTGGCTTACTAGAACCCACATGGTAGTTCAAGTTCCTAGGAATCCAACACCCTTTTCTGGCCTCAGTGGGTACCAGGAACACACATGGTGCATAGACATACACACAAACAAAACATCGTACACATAACAATCAATGAGTTATATAAACTAACAACCTTCCAAACCCAACCTTATTTCTTAGCACCATACCTGATGGACAAAGTTCAATATAACTGTATCAGGCATGGATTGATGGTTAAGACCTGGACACTTTTGAGAGTACTGAAGTGGACAAATCACGTAAGATCTTAAGCTTAAGAGGCTTTGTCTTTAACAGTGGAGTTTGGGAGAGAAGGTGGGACTGACTACAGACAGCCATTTCCCCATTTCAGAGAGGGCAGGCTGGTTGTTCTGTGGAGTAGGGCCGTTTGAGAGTTGGGAAACTGGCTAGGTAGCTCAGCAGTTGTCCAGAAGGTGGAGGATGGCTAGAGGGTGGTGGAAGTCAATAAGACTCAGAGATGGGGGGTGGGTCCCTGGGGTAAATGATGAAGAGATGGCAGATGTGAAGGAGGAGAGATGGACCAATCAGATGGGAGGTGAGCTCATGGTAAAGAATGATGTCCACATGACATGTGACAGTTAGACTGTAGTGACACTACTGTGCAGGAAGGTGATAGTTCACCTCCCCCAGGACAATGCAGACCTTAAGAAAGGACTCATCTTAGTTTTGTCAGGGAAATAGGACAAGAGAAAAGACAGGGGACTTGAAGCTACATCTGGGAGAAAAATGACTTAGTAGTGAGCTATAGGCTTTAGGCTGGACAAGAAGGAAAGCAGAGGTTGAAAAGCTAGAGGCTAGTGAACCAGAAGTTTGGGGATGTTAGGAAGACAAGAGGCTGTGACTAGAGCAAGACACTTCTGGTTTCAGAAGTGCTGAGTGAAATTTCTGAGTGTGTCTGAGGTGATGACTCTGGGATGGGTGAACGTAGATGGAGAAAAGGCCATCAGAGATGGCAGGTATTAGAAAGGGAGATGAGTTTAAAAGAAACTCCCATGGATGTACATAGAGGGACAAATGTTTCTAAGGTGGCAAGCTAACATGCTATCATTTGTTAAGTGTCAATTACATGACCCTAAGGCTAGTTCTCCCATTTCCAACATTCTTTTTCCCCAGCATCAGGAGAGTCTCAGGCCCACGACTGAGTTATACCAACCCAGCTGTGAGGTCAGGGTCAGCACTGTGCCAGCAACAGAGAGTAGAATGTGGATCCTACTACTGACTCTGTCACCAGGGGCACGACCAGGTAAGCTGGTCCCTCATTTTTCTAGGTTCCCCACCTTTTTCTCTAACTCCTGGAGTTGGATCATAATTCTTTCTTTCTCTTCATCTGCTTCCTGAAGCTGGAGGTCTGTAAGGCCTTGAATTTCTTCCATACTTTTTAGGTTTTCTTGCAAATAGTGAATTTCATTTTCTAATTGCTGGATTCTTGCATTATGTTGCTTTTTATCAAACTTAATCTGTGAGGAAATAAAATTAAGAACATTTTCTTTTCTTTCTTTCTTTTTTTTTTTTAAAGACAGGCTCTTGGTATACAGCCCAAGTCAGCTTTGAACTTGTGATACTCTTATCTGCATCTCCTGAGTGATGGGATTATAGGCTTGTGTATACACATATATAAATACACATGTGTAAATACACATATATGTAACCAAACACATTAATAAATGTATATGTAAACATATACATATAAACATATGTGTGTGTGTGTGTGTGTATGTTTTAAGCAAAATAGGTATGTTTTTTGAGCTATGGTTTCCTTACCAAGGAATATAAAATGTTAACAAAGTTTTGTACTAAATAGCGACCAGAAATGTTTTTATCTTGTTCTCTGGGATTTGAATGCTTGCCTCAATGTGAACAACAGAAGGTTTAAAAAAATCAAAAAACAAAACAAAAAAAACCCCCAAGATTCTGGCACCACACTATACTTTAGCAATGTGTTATTGACCTGTCCATTGTAAAGTATCTCTCATCTGCTTTCAAAACAATGAAACCACTGTTACAAACAGACCTGACTTTGATATCAATAATCATATTCAGGATTGGATTTTAGTCACAGGCTAGTTTTATGTGAAAATATCAAGGGGTATGCTCATTGCTGAAGGCTATCCCTGCCCTTTCTTACTCTGGCTTCAAGTGCTCGTTCGCAGGCCTGCCTGAACTCCTCTTGTCCATTTGCCAGGGTCTCTTGCTGGAGAACCATTTCTTCATGGAGTTTCCTCTCTCTAACTTGTGCTTCCTCTTTTTCCCACTGAGATCGTGCAAGGATTTCACTGAATTGTTTCTGTAGATCAGCCAGACTTTTCCCCAAGACATCTGAAGGACTACGGATTCTAAGAAAAAACAAGAAGGTATAAATGTGTTTAATTTGATATTAAACATATCAAAATTAAGAGTAGAAAATACTATGTGAAGGGACTGGTGTCAATTGCAGCATTTTACTGAGGATCTTCTAAGAGCCAATCATTATGTCAAATCACTTCCGCCACTCTGAAGACACAGGCTAAGAATATGTGTCTAGAAATTAGACATTATCCTATTTTTTACTTACTTCTTTCTGATCACACAGTGAACTTTCAAGAGAAACTCTTAAATACCAATATGATGTTATCAGAATTAAGCAGTCCTGCTTCATAGTCTTTCAAAAGCATCAATCAGTACTACAAACACTAAGGATGGAGAGCTCACAGCACAGAGTCTCAGGCACACTCTAACTTGGGGATTCTGCTTCTGCTTACCTCATTTCCCCAGCTCCTAGTTTCAACTTTCTCCTTAGCTCATCTACACGAGCTGCTACTTCTTCTGGATGAATCAGACCATCAACCACGTGGTTGAGGTGGTTCTGGAAATCTTTCAGCTGCTGCTTTAAGAGGCTGTTGTCATCCTGTGTGGAAGGGTGAAATGGAGAGGATGTTATCTGCCAGCAGATATTTATTACTAACAGATGCATAAGCATAACTTGACCACAGAATGAAATTCACATGGCCTCTTTAAAAATAAAAGGAATTGCTAAAATGTCCTCACAGTATAAAGAAAAATGCTGCTATATCCTAAATGGACTAATGCCTGGAATACCCCATGTGGAAGCAAGGAGGCCCAGTCCCTGGACTAGCCAGGCCACCAGACTAACAATACCTCCACAGTGTACCAGGCGCCATGATCTTTACATTGTGTCTTGTGTTTCTGTGCCATCATGTTTCCAGTAAATCACAACAGGCAGGCAACATTTTTTTTTTTTTTTAAATAAAATAAGCTTTATGTTGAGGTAACTTTTCCTTACTAAACTAAATTCACACATTATAATGCACACTTAAGGATAGTTATGTCACAGTATGATCTTCTGGTTAGGTATAGTAAATGAACCTGAAACACATTATTTTCAACTTGAGGTCAGGACATAAGCCCATCATAAATCAAGGACATCTGTACAATCTAATCCTGGCCCTAGGTGAGCGGACTCAAAGCCAGCAATTCCACTAATTAACCAGAAACATATGCTCTCACTATCTTCATAATTTGAAACTAGATTCAGTACATATAAAGGCTGTACAAGAGTGGCCCTGAGGGGCTGGTAAGATGGCTCAGAGGTTAAGAGCACTAGCAGCTCTTCCAGAGGTCCTGAGTTCAATTCCCAGCAACCTTGTGGTGGCTCACAGCCATCTATAATGAGATCTTGTGCCCTCTTCTGGCATGCAGGCATACATGCAGGCAAAACACTGTATACATAATAAAATAAATAAATCTAAAAAATAAAAAGTTGGACCTGAAACAATACATCAACTCAGGAGTGGGGTTCAGGTTATGTTAAATATGATAACACAAAGAATTAGGAATATAAGAGCCACTGAGCTCCTAAAACACTAATCAGTGACTTTGGTTCTTAACAAGTTTTGTATTAAGTTTCCTCTTAGATTAAACATTCTACCCTGCAGGGAAATTCCTTAAAGTAGGGTCATAGACTACTCAAAATAGCATCAGGAAGTCCCTGAAACTGACCAGATTACCTAGGCCCCTCCCTGCCAGAGTAAGCAATAAAACCGAGAATCCCTCTCAGATAAGGCAAGCTGCAAAGAAGCCTGTCTTCTGTTTTTGTGATCATTTTAAATTTCCATAGTAAAAATAAAATAATCCAGTAAAGACTCCACACACACACACACAGACACACACACACACACAGATCCCACACAAGGATGAAAAAATTGATTGTATTTTTAATCAAATCTTTAAGATTGTGACAACTGTTTCTAATTAGGAGGTCTAATTAGCAGCTCATTACGGGAGATATTTCAAGATGTATGATCTAGCAGTCTTAGCTCAGTCTGCAGGCATTTCCTACGAAGCAGGCAAGGAGTTGCATCACAAGAAAAGTTTACAGAGTCCTGTTTAATCCAGATACAGGCTCCATATCTTTATACCATCCAGTGAATTAAAAGCAGTATTACGAAAAGGCATAGGCTATGGTGTGATTCCCTAGAGTTCATTTTCACCTAATAATTCAAGTTGCTTAGTACATGTTAGAGCAGGCTGTTAAATGCCTGAGTAAAGAGCCATCACTAGCTTTGGTGTTCCACAAGCACAGATCTTTACCTGCAGCTTCTTAAGCTGTGTGCGGAGCTCACTGTTCTCTTGCTGCTTCTCTTCTGAGGACTGGGCTTTGCCCAGGGCATCCCTGAGGGACTCTCTTTCCTTCTCCAGTTCTGTTTGAAGCACCGACTGCTCTAGCTGTTGTCAGAGGAAGCAATGTTATTAAAAGTGCAAAATAGTCAGTTTATGATCCCAAACAGCACAGGTACATTTACATATGCATATACACCACTGCTATAGTTCTACGTTTATGCTTTGAAATTTAAAACCCAAGATTACTTTTTCATATGCCCCTCTGACCATTAATACTTAATGAGGAATTCATATCAGAATTTGCTCAGCCTAGATATCCCATCAGAATCTTCAGGGCCACTGCCAATACCAATTTTTAAAATCAAACTGTGGTCCACAAATACTTGTTTCAAAATAATTTCAGCTATCAAAAATGAGGGGGCTGGAGAGATGGCTCAGTGTTTAAGAATACTGGTTGTTCTTCCAGAGGTCCTGGGTTCAATTCCCAGTACACAAATGGTGGCTCACAGCCATCTACACACAGGTCCAGGGGGTTAACACCTTCTGGCCTTCAAAAGTACTAGGAATGCATGTGGTGCACAGACTGACATGGAGGCAACACTCATTCATACACAACGTTTCTGAAAATGCAGCTGAAGCCTGGCTTGTAATCTCAACGCTTGGGAGACTGAGGTAGGAGTGGTCTGGACTACAGAATGAGACTTTGTCTTAGAGAAAGAAAAGAGAGGGCAGGAGAAAGAGGGAGAGAAAGGGAGGGAGGGAGAGGGGGAGGGAATGGAAGAGGGAAAGAAAAAAGAGGGAGGGAGGGAAGAAGGAAACAAAAGAAGGAAGGAAAGAAGGCAGAAAAAAAGAAAGGAGAGAAGGAAAAAAGGAGGGAGGGGAGAAAAAAAGGAAAGAAGAAGAAAGGAAAGAAGAAAAGAAGGAAGGAAGGAAGAAAAGAAGGAAGGAAGGAAGAACAAAATAAACAGCAGATGACCAGACCCCCATCTCAGATTTACAGGTTAGAGTATCTATTGGAACTACATCTAACAAGCTTCACAAATGGTTTCATGTAACTATAGTGAAACAACCCAAGAGTGCAAAGCTTTCATGCTCTGTATTTTCTACTTGATCTGAAGCCCAATCCTGGTGGTAAAGGGTAGACTACTGCTTTTAATACCAAGTGGACATCAAGGTTCTACTAACATTTTTTTGTAAAGACTTAACCAAAAATATAAGTAGAAGTGCAAAAAATAATATCATTCAAACTAGTTAGGGGAGACTTAAAAAAAAAGTTTACTCCAAAGAGATGGCATTTAGAAATTTTATTTACTATTATTAAAAAAAAAAAAATACACACCTACTTGTATTTTATTTTCTTCAACCTGCTATTTTCTGTTACTCTGATCCTACAAAGGGTTTGGTAAAACTTAATACTCTCGCATATACAATCCTGACACTTGGCAAGATGCTGATCTCTGCTAAGGAAAGAACAGACCGCAAACCACTACAGTACAAGTCCCATTTTTCGTTCCTTTCCTAATCACAGGGCACTCTAGCATTTGCCTTTATGCTTTATTATTTTATGCATCTAAGTGTTTGCTGGCATGGATGTCTGGACACTGTGCCTTGTGCTTGCGGAGGTCAGAAGAGGCATTTAATTCTCTGGAACTGGAGTTAAAAATGGTAGTGAGCCACCATATGGGTGCTGAGAATCCAACCTGGGTCCTCTGGTAATGTTCTTAACCTCGGAGCCATCTCTTTAGCTCCCCAAACTATATTTTCCCTCTCTCCTTCCCTTTCTCTCTCCCTCCCTCCCTCCCTCCCTTCCTTTTCTTTCTTTCTTTCTGAGACAGGGTTTCTCCATGTAGCCCTGGCTGTTTTGGAACTCAGAAATCTGCCTGCCTCTGCTACCATTGCCTGGCCCAAACTGTATTTTCACTCTGATAAATACTATGCTACAGCTGGCCTCCCTTTACCTTTTTGCCTTCCAGTTTTACTCTTTCCTCATCCTTTTGTTTTGTCCTCAGGTATGAAGAATCTTGAAGCACTTTGCCTCCCCTAATCCTTTGGCAAGGTCACTCACCTCTCCCTTCTCCATTCCTTTCACTCACTCCTGACCTTCACTGTGCCCACAGCCTACACACCTTCCAAGCCACAGCTGAAACATCATTTCTAAAGGGTGATCATCCCTTTCTCTCACGTGTTTCACTTGCTAGACTATCAACTCCTCAAGACAGGACCTCAGTCAGAAGCCAATACAACAAAGCTGAGGCAGGGTGATTTCCATGAATCCCAGGCAATCCCTACACTATATAGTGTGATGCCATTTCAAAGGCAGGACAGACAGCACAGGCTGCTTAGTCTGTACTTGACATATGCGCCACTTACCTGACTGAGCCTTGTGAGTTTTTCCAACTCTCCCTTGAGCTGGCTGGCTTCAGCATCCTTCTGTCTTAGCCTAGTCTCTAGCTCAGCTTCATAGGCACTGAGCTCTCCCTGGGCTTGCTGAAGGGATGCATTCATCTCACGCTGCTCCTGGAGGGCACTTTCTAGCTCTGCAAGCTCCTGCAAAGATTCACATGTTTAAATGCAGCATCCTGAGTGTTGCAAGAGCATCTACAAGGCATTAATTATCACTAACCTTTGCAGCAAATGCTGGCCAATCACGACTGCCTGGCACAGAAAGATTTATCAACAACAGGACAGAGTGTCATGCTGGCATATCCAAGTTGAAATATAGACTCCTCTACTAAATGTAACCTGAAAATTCACTGTTAACATGTTGTTTCCAAAGTAACTATCTGTGTGACATTCCACAAGCATATAGACAGTGGGAAAAATGTACAAAAAAGAGAATAACTAAGTGTAAGGCCTGTTCTTTCCTGGACTTTGTGTTTTTACATTACTGTTTCATCTGTCTTCCTAAAAGCCCTAGAAGGCAACTCAGTTTTTAGGTAAGCAACTAGAAAACCATCCTAGTGATCACAGCACCATGGAGCTAGAAAAAGGAGGCACATTATGGACCCAGATCTCTGACTACAAAGCCCACATGTTTCTAAGTAAACCATATTATGCTCACGTAACAGAAGAACACCAAAGGACTGGCATTCTGAAGATGACAGTGACTGAACTGAGTGCTACCAACCAACAACTCAAATGTTAGCCACTTAAGAAAGGAAAACATGCTATTGTATGCCTTTAATCCCAGCACTCAGGAGACAGAGGCAGGAGGATCTCTGTGAGGTCAAAGCCAGTCTGGTCTACAAAGTGAGTTCCAGGACTGTTATACAGAGAAACCCTGTCTCAAAAAACAAAACAAACAACAAATAAAAAGGAAAGGAAAACACTTTCAAAACTAAACTGTATTGACACACCTTCCTGTATTAGTATACAACTTCTGCCTATTTACTTGGGTATGGAAAAATTAGCTCAAACTACTATGAATAAACAGGAAGATCCTAGATGAACTACTATTTAGTTTTCCAAATAGGCCGGTTGGGCGCAAGCCTTTAGTCCCAGCACTTGGGAGGCAGAGGCAGGTGGATCTCTGTGAGTTTAAGACCAGCCTGGTCTACAAGAGCTAGTTTCAGGACAGCCTCCAAAGCCACAGAGAAACCTTGTCTCTGGGGATGGGGGGGAAACCTAAAGAAAGAAATGCAATTACTATATGTATTCTATTAGAGAATTCTGATCCGATACAAAAAAAATGGTCAAAGGGGCCAAGGAACTCGGAACTGCAAAGAAAAAATAAAAATCAAAGGTGTGTAACCTCTCCAGCATTCCTGGAAACGAAGTTAAAATAAGATACTATATTATATGGAGCATAGAGGAAAAAAGTCAAACAGCACAAGAAACCCATCAGGCAGAAGTACAGAACGAAGAACAATCCAAAGTTTCACCTGCCTAGCCCACACATGCACACTATAAAAGACATTTTGGGGATAGTTAGAAAAATCTGAAGTAGTTTAATTGTTAGGTGACCCCAGAGAAGCATCCTCAGATTCCTAGGTGTGAGAATGGCATTCACTGTAGTGATGTTGGAAACTAACAATAGTGATGAAAGGACCATATTTGGAATTGTATGAACAGGAACAAAGGTATATAGTTATAAAATCCAAATCAAAATATTTGCTAATCTAAGGAGGCTCAGAGATATTTATTAACCACTCCTTCAATATTCTTGCAAATGTGAAAATTTTCACAATATAAAGGTTTGGAGTAAGACACTTTAAAATTAAGCAGATTGACAAACTATTACATTTACTGCTGGTGTCGTGACGCACACCTATAACTAGGTGGTAGAAGCAGGAGAGTAACAATTTCAAGGCCATCCTGAACTACATAATAATATTTTTTTTTAATTTTAATTTTTTGGTTTTTTGGTCAGGGTTTCTCTGTGTACCTCTGGCTGTCCCAGAACTTACTCTGTAGGTCAGACTGGCCTCAGACTCACTGCCTCCTGAGTGCTGGGATAATGAAAGCAGCTTAGGAAAATCTTCAAAGTGATGAGTATGGGCAACAAATCAAAGGTATAACTTAGAACCTTATGTCTATTAGCTGTAAAAGGATGTCAGTTACCAAGTAAGAACAGTAAGATGAATCATGTTATTCCTATAATTTTACTGCATAAACGGAACATACACAGTGCATACAGTACTTCAAGTAGATACAATTTCATAATCTTTAGTTATCTGACAACCTTTGAGGGACAGGAACAAAGCTAAAATAATCTTTCTGGGTAAAGGAGAAATAATGCTTTCAAGTGTGCATAGTAAGAAACATTAGTTGTTATTGTTCTCAACT
Organism: Cricetiscus sungorus; assembly: GCA_030556225.1. Lineage (NCBI taxonomy): Eukaryota > Metazoa > Chordata > Mammalia > Rodentia > Cricetidae > Cricetiscus > Cricetiscus sungorus. The sequence goes on from JANBXA010000132.1 coordinate 6,505,128, forward strand.
TAAAAAAAAAACCACACCAAATAGTACTAATCCTTTTGTGACTTACAGTGGCACTGTTTCTAATAACATTTGGACAGCTCAAACAAAGAAAGAAAGAAATCCTACCTTCCTCATATTTTCTGCATCCATGGCAACTATTTCCAGTTCATCCCTTTCCTGCTTGATGTCTGTCAGTCTCTGCAGCAATGTCTCTTTCTCATCCTGTAGCTTCCTGCACTCATTCTGGGCCTGAGTTGCCTGACCTTTGATGGTCCCCAGGTACTCTTGCAACCCACTGATGACACCTTCTAATTCCTTCTTCAGAGCTTCATTTGCTGCTATCTGACCTATGCAAGATGAAAAGAGAGGGTGATATGTATTTCAAAAGTACTTTGTCTCTTTAGTGATTGGTTATTAACCCAGAGTGAAATTCTAAGGTTCCTATTTACTTTATTTTTCAAGACAGGATAATTTTTTCCTACAACACAGAGATATTATGCAAGTAAACAATAAGACAAGTTTATTTATGGCAAATACTTTCAAAATTCCTAATGCTGTAAAAATTTAATTTCTGCCAAAATAATAAAGAGGTATAGTAAAACTATGAGTCCTTGCTGGATACACAAAACAAGAATACTCAATATTTAAGACTAACACCAATCTCAGACTGGCAGCCTAAATATATGCCCTGAAGGGTTAAAAAAAGAAAGGAAACATGGGGGTTGGAGAACTGGCCCATCAGTTAGGAGCAACTGGCTGCTTGTCATGGCAGCTTACAACTGGCTGTAACTCAGTCCTGGGGATCTGATGCTCTTTTCTACATTCCATGGGCACTGCATGCACATGGTACGTGGTCACACATGCAGGGACTCCCCCCCACACACAATTTTTGGTATTTTAAAAGTGTATGCTGATACATGTTACTCTGCAAGATACTTTATGAAAAATTCCTCTCAACAACTACTTATCAAGATATAAATAGGTTTAAGAACAGCATCCAGGGATTGGAGTCTTGCTTTACCTTGAGCTCAGGTCCTCATACCACACTATAATTCTGAGAATGTTCCCATTTAAAAGTACCTTGCAAATGTGGACCCTGACTTCCTTCTACACACTCCTCTATAACTAGATGAGTTTCCTAAAGTCAATGGGCTCCTGAAAGGATTTTATGCCATACAAGATAGTCAATAACCAAGCTTCTTCTGATCATACTGACTTACTGCCTACTAGTCATCAATGTAACAAACCATAATAATATAAAATACTTTTATTATAGTAAATATTCTGGATAAGTTTGGCAAAATTTCCTTATCTATTAAAATACTACTACTAATGCTTGGACTGCATCCACCAAGTCCTAGGCTGTCTGTCTGGGAAACTTGTTAACACTGAAACTGTTCACTTAAATTACACTTCAATTCTCACCATCAGTAAGCTGTTGTTCAAGATCTTTGATCTCTTCAGTCTCTTTGGCAATTCTAGAAAGTATCTCATCCAGGCGGCTCTCGAGTTGTGTGTACTGCTTGTTCATAATGTCAAGCTGCTGTTCTTTACCCCTTTTCTGGGCTTTCATATGGGACTGAATTTAGGGGGAAAAATTAATACAACTGTTTTTTAAACCTCTTAAAAATAATAATCTTTAGCAACATTTTAAAAGAAAGAATAGAAAATAAAACGTGACAATTGCATCTGCTCTCAGTTAGGCCTTGTAGTATTTTCATGTAAGTGGTTCCTGTAAAAACCCCAGGATAACTTGAAATAAGATGAAAAAACAGGGAGCATAACTCATTTTTTCAAGGGCACAACTGGTAGGTCATATAGAAAATCTCAGTGTTATATGCATAGCATTAAAATGTGTCTCTTAAAAAAAGGTTTCCAGGATACTGGTTTCACTGAAAGACAGCATATTTGCAGGGAACATCCAAAAGTACATTCCAAAATATAAATAAACATTCTGTCTGTGTACAAGAGATTTTATTATGGGTTTTTATATTTACAAAAATTTTGGGTTTTGAGTTTTATAATGTGACAAAATACACTTGAATGTACTTTAAAAGGTTCCTTGGGGAAAATGGGGACTTGTGATAAACAAATATTCAGAATTTACATTTATTTTGTTTTGAGATAAACTGGAATGGTGAGGGTGCTCAAATCCATTTATTCCAGCAAGTATTCAGTGCAGGGTCTGGGGGAGGCATTCCCCTCATACTATCCATGCTCTGGATGCAAACAGACCTCAAAGGCCCACACACCCTCTTGCTCCTACTTCCCAACAATTAAAGACATTATCCAGCCACTGCTACCTGAAAGGAATGGACTGTCTCCCTCCATGGGTGTGCTGGGGGAAAAGAGAGAACCAATGACCTAGTCTAACCTTTCATTTCAAAAATGTAAGCCTGAGTCTCCGCTAAATTAAATCTCTTGACCAGGTCTCTTTAGGCAACAATTCATACACACAGTAATTCTTGAAACTTTGCCTTCCCACTCTCTTCCATCCTTTCCCAACCGGCTCAGAATAGAACAATAACGGAGGGAGACCTCATCAGAACAATTAAGAGCCTGGACAACAAACATTAAGGTCTTCATGCCTAAAAGCTGTTGGATTAGACAAGAACACTCTCTGTTTGAGAGTTCTCCTTTCAAATGGAGAACAAATGAGTGGCAACGCCATTGTCAAGGTCAATTTTTAGCTTACTCCGAATAAATTTAATGGGATGTTCAAACCTTACCTTTCCCCACACTCTGCAACTACTCACCTTAAATCTTTTTATACTTAGTTACTGTAGATAAAGAGTTTGCATCCTAATTGTACACCCAAGACTTTGGTGGCTGAAGAATGAACAAAACCCCTTTTATACTCATATCTTAACCAACAACTCTAAAAATTTCCCCGTTAAAAGTACACTGCAACTTCTGCATACAGAGCAAACATGTGGTTCAAAATGTCGATGCTGGCCACTAAACACAATCGAGCAACAGCAGACTGCGGTTTTCCACAGCGGTGGAGCTCACAAAAGAGTTACTGTAAAAACAGGAACTTGGGAGACATGACTCCTCCTTCTTCCAAGCCCCTTCTCTATACACAGAGCAATGACCATACCTTAACTCCGAATCTGTGCTGTTACAAGTGAGCCATGGAGAACAAAAATAGTGGACAGAAAGCTAAGATCGTCTTCAAATTCATATGCCATTCCCTCTCTGACAAGTGCCTCCGTGACTAGGTAACTTCCCAGCGCCTCAAACTGCGGTCGGAATGGAGCCTGAGTGACAGCTGAGTAGGTCCAGTCACCAGCCGTCTTTGTAAACAGGCCCCGCCCCCAGCTTTAAATCAAAACACAGGAAGCTCCCGAGGGCCAATCACGCCCAGAGGCTGAAAGATCACTAGGCTAATTCCCTCTAGGAAAGCAGCACAGTTCTTAATGATGTTTGCCCAGTGATAAATGTTCTTCTAGATGGGAAAACTTGGTAACTAGAATGGGATTCGATCTTTAAATGCCATTTCCCCCCCTTGAAACCTAATGAAATGTATTTTTAAAAAACATCTCACTAGGTTTGGTTCCAAGGTAACATTTTATTTTTATGTTTTATATTTAATCATTTTTTGAGTTAAGGGTTGTTATAATAGCTTAAGCAAGGGCTCTGTCTCTTCCTCAGAGTGATCAGGGGCAAATACTTTATTTTCCCAAGACACATTTCTACCATTTGCAACCTGAAAACTTGAGGTGACTTGAACTGAGAAGGCCATGCTATGGTGTTTGACTCCTACCTGAGCAGATGGGTTCTAGCTACCCTCAAAGACTTAAGACCATTCCCGAGTCTTTTTAGCCTCTCTTCTATGTGATACTCCACAGAAACACAGGGAAAAGTAAATTCCCCTTCTGCCCAGGATGTCACAGTCATTTGCTGAAGCAAACACACAATTCAGGCCTAAATTGGACTCAGCACCATCAGTGTGCTTCCTTCCTGCCTTCCAAGGGGATAAAAGGGATATAGTTTTCTATTGTCAGGGCAACCCTGTCACAGATGGAAGACTACTTAATACATCACGGTACTTAAAAGCCTCTGAGTTTCCATCTAACAAAAATTCTTAAAAATAACCAAGACCCTTATTGTTGGGGAGATGGCCATACATGCATGAGAAGCTGAACTCAGATACCCAGCACTCATGTAAAGCAGTCACAGCACAAAGGCTATAACACCACCTAGTCCAGGGGAATCTCTAAAGCTCTTTGGCCAGCCAGCCCAGCTGAATTACTTAGTTCCAGATTCAGTAAGAGAGCCTGTCTCAAAAATAAATGAACGAATGAATTAATATATAAGTAAGACAGAAAACACACGAAGATGAAAACTGACATTGACCTCTGGTCTCCACACATATACAACATGCACGCTCGCGCGCGCACACACACACACACACACACACACACACACACACACACACACACACACACACACGTTTACTACATATGCATGCATAATTAAAAATAATAATTTCAGTAAGAATACTAAGTCTTAGGCTCTTTTTAAGAAAATATTTTAAACCTTTGACAGTAAGGTTATTCTTTGTCCAAATTACTTGGCCCTCTTCATAGGTATGTACACACACAAACACATACAAAACCAACGTATTTAAAGAGTGATTAATTTGTTAAGTACTTAAAGCATTTCTAGTGTGCTGTCCTTATCACACTAAATTTTGATTCCTGTTAGTCTGGAGATCTTAATTTTTTTCTTAGTTTATAGCTTTATAATTCAAACTTCCACAGGAAAACAAGAAAAAAATAGTTTTACTTATTTCAGAATAGTGGCTAAAACACAAGCCATTATTAAGACTTATTAGGGTGTTGACTAACAAAAAAATAAGAGTCTGACTCTACCATTCAGCCATTCAACTTCACACTTTGGAAAACAAACTCTAGAGAAATGTTTTATTTTTAAAAACAAAATGAACAAAATCAGCAAATAGCTTTTATGGAGCATTTGCTTGAAGAACTAAAGAGGGACACTAGACCTCTGCCACTGCCCCTGCTTTAGCAATATCTGCCTTTAAGGAGAGAGAAATTTACAGGGCAACTTGAAGCAAGTCTCTCTTGCTCTAAAATACAATGAAATTCAACCACTGCCTCCCCAAAAGTATACTATGCAGCCTTCATTTATTGAAAGCCATTCTTTCAAGACTTAGGTTGTTTTGTTTTGGATATAAATGTTTATATGAATACATAGCATATGTTTGTATCTAATTATACACACACACATGCACGCACGCATGCAGGCACGCACACACCACTTAAATCAATTTCTCAAACCAGGACACTTTCAGAAAGAGTTCTGCCATTAAAAATGATGAGGCATGTACTATACTATCCACACATAGTAATCTTCCGTCTCTGTAGAACAAGTCAAGATCCCTATTGTACTCACATGCTTTGGGTCTTTGGAGTCCAGGCTATCTATGGCTAGCTGCAGGTTGTTGATGTCCTCCTGCTTTTCAGCAGTTTCTTTCCTTTGCTTTTCCATCTGCATTTCCATATCCAGAGCCTCCTGGCGTAATTTGTTTAGTAGTTGTATTCTACCACTCAATTGCTTGAGAAGAAGGTCCTTCTCTGCTTCTGAAATCTAATTCTCCCCAAACCCCAGCATGTAATTAACAAAGGAGAACAACATCAATTTATGAAGCTAACATGTATAACTTTAAAAAAATATTTCATGTTTAGAAAACTTGTAAAATAAGTGGTGTTATGAATGAAAATGGTTCCCGTGAGCTTGTGTATGTGAATACTTGGTCTCCAGTTGTTTGGGAAGAATAAAGGTTTGGCATTGCTATAGGAGGTGTATTACTGCGGGTGGGCTCTGAGGTTCCAAAAGCCCAAGCCATTCCAAGTTAGGTCATTCTACCTTGTGTATCTCAAGGTATTATTTATCTCTTAGCTACTGCTCTAGTACCATGCCTGCCTGCCTGCTGCCATGAAGGTCATGTACTCTAATTCTCTGGATCCCAGAGACACTACATTAAACATATAATTAATTAATTACTTTTGGTTTTTCAAAACAAGGTTTCTCTGTGTAGCTCTAGCTGTCCTAGAACTCGCTCCGTAGACTAGGCTGGCCTCTGCCTCCTGAGCACTGGGATTAAAGGTGTGCACCACCACCACCTGGCTACTTCCAATAATTTTAATGTAGAGATGTATACAAATGTAGCAGTGCTTTCCAGAAGTGTAGGACTGGGGATGATGGCCCAGACCTTTAATACTAGCACTTGGGAGGTGGACGCTGGAGGAGGAACAGGTAGTTCAAGGTTATCTTCAGTTACATAAACTTCCAGGCTACCCTGGGCTACATGAGACCTGAATTAAAAAAAAAAAATATTCTGAAAACATTAAAAAAATTTAACCTATGCAATTATATCATGGATTTGAACTGCATGAAACACTCTGGCTATTGCTGAAAGTAGTGTTTGGTCATCACTCTCCCACCACCCCCATACACATACACCTTGTATCTCACAGAGTTCATGCCACAGCAGAGGTGTTCTCTGGTTCTTAACTCAAGTCCCAGGTAAAGAAGCATAGTCAGAAGAGATGAGTCAGGAAGCAACACAGTATTAGAGACCACATACATCTTCTTGTGTGGCTTTTTAAAATAGTTTTACTATTTTAATTATGTGTGTATTTGCACGTGAGGGTAGATGCCAGTGGAGGCCAGAAGTGTTGAATCCCTTTGGAGTTGGAGTTACAGGCAGTTGTGACCTGCCTGATATAGGTGTTGGGAACCCAACTCTAGTCTTCTGGAAGAGCAGTAATCGATCTTAACTACTGACCCATTTCTCAGCCCCCTTTGGGTCAATTTTTCTAAAAATGTATTTCTTTTCTTTCAGATTTTATTTATTTACTGTGTTGGTCCCAGATCTCATTACAGACGGCTGTGAACCACTATGTGGATGCTGAGACTGAAACTCAGGACCTCTGGAAGAACAGCCTATGCTCTCAACCTCTGAGCCATCTCTCCAGACTCCTTTTGTGTCAGTTTTAAATAATTTATTTCTACATATTTTGTGGAATGCTAATAGAATGTTATCATGAATGAAATGGTTTAACCTTATTCAACTCTAAAAGTATCCAACAATCAATTTCAAAATGATCTATATAACTATACATTCCTGGCTGTCCTGGAACTCACACTGTAGACCAGGCTGGCCTTAATCTCACAGAGATCTTCCTGCCTCTGTCTCCGAAGTTCTGGGATTAATAGCATACACTACCACTATTACAATTCTACAGGCAGGAAGCAAACATTAAAAATTATTTTCTTAACTATGCTCCACATACCTTTTTTTGTTGTATAGCTTCTTCCAGTTGCTTAAATTCTTGAGTAGCCTGTAATATTTTCTGTTCTGCTGTTTCTATTTCATGATGTAGTTCTGAGAGTCGAATTTGTGCTGAAAATTTAAAACAATCCTTATATATATACACACAAGAAAAAGCTAACTTCTAAGATTTTATTACATTTTCTTTCTGCAATGAATACCATCCTACTTAAGTTGTTACACTACAGAACAAAGAAATTTATTACTTATGATGGTTTCCATCTTTATTCAGCTCTAGTCTAGAAAACTATAATTGATCCTTTTATCTGTATAATTCTTAACATGAGAAGGACTTGACTTCTGTTATCACTGTGAACTGTTTTAAGAGCAAAGGCCTTCACTGAAATGTAGGTACTTTACATGTTACTAGGTCATAATTCACCCAGGATATTAACAATAATACCACTACATCACCTTTGTTATAGATTAAATGCTTTATGACCAGACTCAATACAGTATTAAGTTCATCATTTGGAGCTGGCCATGTTGATGCTCACGTTTAATCCCATCACTCAGAGGCAGAGCAAGTGGATCTCTATAACTTTATTGGCAGCCTGGTCTACACAGTGAGTTCCAGGATAGACAGAAACCGAGACATCCTGTCTCAGAAAAAACAAAAACTGAAACAAAAGTATGGGAGGGCTGGAGCTGGGCCTGAGGAAGGGTACTAGCACAGTATGCACAAGGCCTTAGGCTTGTTTCCCAGCCCTGAAGAAGAAAAAGGAAGGGAAGGAAATAAAGAACAGGGAAGTAACAGAAAGAAATAAAGACAACAAACAGAAACTTCCCTCTGGGAGGGACCTCAAGTCAGCTACTTTCTACCAGATTTCATTTTGCCTTTTCTCTTGCTCACATTTTGTCCTCTCACACAACCCTCCTGAAGCCAGTCTGTACACGTCTCGTTTACTTCTGCTTTCTTCTGTCAAGACTGTCCATAAAACACATGTAAAGAAGAAATCAGTCTCCACCTTACTGCCTATGTAACTATCAGCTAAGCAAGGATGTGCTAATAACCTGATTGGGGGAAGCCCCATAGCAGAGCACGCGTCCATTTGGAGTCCACTGTGGCAAGGTGCACAGACTCCAGGTAGGGGTCCCTTTCTTCCACATCCACATAGCCAGCGAGTAAGTAAATTCCAAGCTAACACTGGCAGAGTACCTTTAGTATTTTTTGGCTTACCTTCCTCCTGTATTGATTTGCCAGGAGTGGCAAGATGCCTTGAATTAGACTAGGGGATGCACACCTTGATTGAGAAAATAAATTGCAGGGCATTTATTACCAAGTGTCAGAGGCCAGCCTGAGGTCTAAGCCTAAGGAGAGTGCTCTACCCCAGCTTACTGAAAGGGTTTTGTCCTCATGGTTCTTTACTTGCTTCAGTGATTATTAACTATACCTCTAAATGAGTAGTTTCAGTGCCTTCGGGCAGGATGCAATTTACATACCTGCCCCCAAGACAGGGTTTTACTGTATAACATCCTTGGCTGACCTGGAACTCGCTCTGTAGACCAGGCTGGCCTTGAACTCACAGACATCCACTTGCCTTTGCCTCCTGAGTGCTGGGATTAAAGGCGTATGCCACCACTGCCTGGTCATACTCTTACTAGATCAATTCCTTGAACATGTTGCCATCAATTACTGTCAGAAAACTGATTCTCAACCACATAGGAATCATTTAAAAAGCAGGCTCACTAATCACTACTTAGGCTTTAGACTTTTCATGTAAACAGTAAGTACCATCAATATGTTCAATAAAAATTAAAAAATAAAAGCAACCTACATACTCGGTATTTTATGGCTATCTCTGCCTGTCTGTATGTATGCACGCATTACTTTTTGTAGTGCTGGACACTGAGTCAAAAGCCTTATACATGCCAGACAATTGGTCCACATGGAGCCGCATCCCCAGTCTCATATTTTTTAAGAACTTGTAACTTTGTTTAACCTGCACTTATTTTTTTTTCCGTGTCTTCCAACTGTACATCCGGCAATGCATGGGCTCTCAGGGGTACATGCTCATGTCTAAGCTGTCCTTCTGGCATCATCTTCTGGATCTGAACTGCCTGGGCATCGCTGACAATGTAAGTCTCGGTGGCAAACATGTTTCTTTTGTATCTGGATTTGCCAATGTAAGGGCTTTCATCTGGGGGGTTGTCAATTTCAGCATACTAAAAGCAAGCATAGCAACAGGTTTATGGATTAAGAAGCAACCTCCAGTCAAATGACATTATTCATCTTATTAGTGACAAAAAAAATCACAGAATGACTTATTTATATTAATCTTACCGCCTAGAAGCTAAAAGATGTAATGCTATCTTTATCTTCTTTTTCGTATAGCAAAAAAGGAACTAGAACTAAAGATGGTCTCAAAAGGATTCATCTTTCTACTAACAAGTAAAGCTTGGATTAACTGACTAAAGACTACCTATAGTTATATGACTGCTTAATATTGTTTAATCTTTCAGTCAAAAACTGTGTGTATTATGTTGCTTCCTGGCCAATATAAGTAAGAGCTCAATCTAATACATCTTAATATTAAAATCTTAAAACCTAAACAACACAAAATGCTGTTGGAATTACTGGTCTTGGACATTTGGCAGTTCCTTGTTTCTATGAAGTTTTTACTAATAATGGCTGTCTAATACTAACTCCAGAGAGCAGTGGATAAGCCATATTAGGAGGCTACCACACAGGTGCTGAAGCACTTCTGTTGACAGTCTGGATTTAATTGGTTCACACCTAGAGTAAGATAACGGCTAAGGTGACTGCTTTCAATTATAGATGTGGCTATAAGCAAGGATCTCCTTGGAACTTTTATTTTTTTTAGAACACTACTTTAACTCCATGAGCCAAATTCACACAGTCAACCAAAATATACTTTAGGTTGGTGATATCCTTACATCAAGAAAATGGAATGGGACTGGTGAACTGGCTCAGCAGGTTAAGGCATTGTGGCAAAGGCACCTGCTGCTAAGCCTGATCACCTGAGTTCAACCCCTGGGAACCACAGTGGAAGCAAAGAAGTGAAGCCCCCAAAATTGTCTAACCTTCACTTGTATGCCTCCCCTACGCATACAAGCAAAAATACGTATTTAAAAAGAAAATGGAGCTATTAATGGAAAAAAAAAAAAAGAAGAAAGAAATCCCTTTAATATTCCTGTCACTTGTCTTCCTCCTATCGCCCCTAATCTTGGCTTTAACTTTAGATTGCTTGCTTCTATTTACACACACACACGCACGCACGCACGCACGCACGCACACTTACCTCTGATGGATAATAATTTAGCGGCTCAAACTTAGCATCAATTTTATAAAAGGCGAGTTCCTGCTCCAGCTCATACTGCTTTTGACATGCTCGAGTTAGTTCCATTGTTTTCTGTTTTAGCTATTGGTCAATAAGAGCTAAATCAGTATTAGTGAGTTAGCACGATCTTATAATGATATGGGTAGTTTTCACCATAGCTACATCAAATAGCATGACACTGAGAATATTTTATTGAAATCTTATATTACAAAAAAATGAAACAGAATTATGATTTCAGAAGAGATCACATAAAAGACCTTTGAAGCTTGTATGCTATTTCAGGATATAGTGGGTCAAGTTTTAGAAAGCAATTTAGGTTGTTTCATCTAAACATGAAAATAAGTATCAGCCATTTTGTAGTACTTGGTTTCTGCTTTCCCATTTTAGCATTAATTTATTGAATTAACTGTTTGATTGTAATGATTGCTTCAATTCATGGAGAGACATTTTACAGAGAATGAAAAAGACTGACCTTAGTCAATGAATCTTAGCTTAATGACTGAGTGTGTGTGTACCCCACGATGTCTGCCAGTGTTTGCCATGCAGCCCAGGCAGGCAGAGTGTGTGATCTTTCTGTCTCAGCTTCCTGAGCACTAGGACTGCAGGCATGTGCCTCCATGCCTCCATGCTAGCAGAACATTACTCTTTTTAGCAGAGAGGTAAGGGATGTAAATAATCTCAATCCAATGCAAATATGTGGTATCAGTAATTTTTAGTACAGTAACTTTGGGGATTTTGGAGGGAACTGGAAGGAAAATGTAAGGGTAATCTATTCTAACCTGAATTTTCAAATGCAGGAGTGGAGTTCCAGATTGCTGAACTAACAGCCTTGCAACAGGTTACCTGACTACCAAACTAATCCTTTGAGTTCATTTCAAAGGTCCACTAAGTGATTTGTTTCTTTTTCTCTCTTTTTTTGGGGTGGGGTGGGGTGGGGCAGTCTGTAGTTGATCTCAAACGGAAAAGCATGCAGAAATATTTTATGATTATCAAAATGCCAAGTTGAAAAGAAGAAAGCATACAAATGAACATCTTACAAGACCAAGAAATCAAAATCGTGCATGAGACATTGTGCAGTCTCCTCCTGAGTATCCATCAAATGGAGTGAGTAATCCTGATCTGAGCTCTCTGAGAGCAAGATGCTGTGTGATTTACATGTGCTATCTCACCCTTGCTTCACAACTCCACAATTTACTCAACTTGCCCAACTGAGCAGTTGGTTGAAAAAGCAGTATTCAAATCTGCATAACCTGGCCTGAAGTCTAACACTCTGACTACTGTCCCATGCTGCCTAAGTGTCCTCTTGCAGGCTGTCTAGCACATGCTCACAGTGATGTTTTCAGTGAATGCTCAAGAGACTGAGTCTAAAAGATACAATTTGTAATCAATAGCATCATTATATTCAGGTTTTTCCCCCAAAGCAAATTGACAACAGGGCCAAAACAAGGACAAACACTGTTGGAAGCACAGAACAAGTCTGGACTAGTTTTTATAATAATCTTTGTTTTCAAAGTACTTTTGTGTTTTCCATAGCTCTAGATTTAGATGATGATAAGTTCTCAGCACCCATCTGCTGACAGAAGTGCTTAAATAGAGCAACACAGGAGCCAAGGGAAGTAGGCTAGTAGTATATTGGCTGTGGATAATCAAGAGATGACTGCAGATAACATATTACAAAAAGGAACAATAATACAAATTTCCTCTCACATTCAAATTTGCTTTCCTATATACAAAGTCATTCACAACATATTACACAAACACATTCCCAAAGAGGCAAACCAGTTTCAAAACTTAAAATGTAAACAAGCATACTAATAAAAGTTATCATGCAATACCACAGAAAACAGTGTGCAGTTCAGTCCTGAAGGAACTACCTTAAAGAAGAATAAAGACCCAGCAGCAAAAGGCCTGCAAGAAACCAAGATAAGGGCTAAGAGAAGAAGCAAACAGATACACATTACCTAGAGAACACTGGAGAGCTAGGTTCTGATGCCACTAGCATTTCTCTATTTATGACTCACCACTGAATGATATAGTTATCAGTAGTGGCATCACTCTTCCTCTGACACAAGGCATCACTGAGTACAAATTTACCACCTTGCATTGCTTAGCTTGCTTCACTTGAAGTTATTTTCACATTTAGAACCATACTAAATCTTCACAAGGCCATGAAGGTGGCAGGACATTTAAACAACAAAAAACACTGAAAGGTAAGAGTTAAATAGTTTGCAAAATAACTAAGAGGAAGTTGGGTTAGTATTTGCAGATGGTGAGGGATAAGGGTCCACATGGCTGTCAAAAGATTTAATTCAACACAACTTATCTTTTATAAAGGAACTACTTTAGTGTACAAACAATTGCTTAATAAAATTGCAAATTATTACACAATTGGAGTGATACTATCATCACATATCCTGTAAGAGACAAAAGAAAATGTAAGCTCTCAAAGTAAAAGCTAGAAATCCCCCTTTAAAGATATAGTAATATTTTGGGATAACAAAGAGACAAAATAATGAAATGGGTAATTTAAAAAGAAAAGAGAAATGATCACTCCTCCAGCAGTCAGAGATAAAAAAAGAAAAAAAAAAAAAACCTAACAAGATTCTATTTTTTTTTCTCTCCTATAAGTTCACAAAAGTAAACCTAGTTGGACCCTTTTATTCACTGCTGTGGAAAACATAAATTTGCAAATAAGATTTTTTAAGTAGACATTGACATTTATCAAAACTATTTAATTGTATGTGTGTAGTATGCATGTGTGTGTGTGTGTGTATGTTATGTAGACAACTGAGCTATCCTGCTGGTTCCATTTATCAAAATTTCAGAAGAAAATTGCACAGTAATTCCACCTGTGATTTATGCTAAAGAAATACTAGTGTGAGTGTGTAAGACATACACACAAACACAAACACATACACTTTCTCTGTGGTACTATTTCCAATAGCAAAAGCAGTTATCTAAATATCTATTGGCTAAATTATGAAGAAACGTTTTAATGGAAAACAATGAAAACAGTCTTTTAGAACACCAAGGAAGATATACATATACTTTTAAAACTATGTTGTTAGAGACAAAATGCCAGTATATATCTATATTGTCTATAGATACATATATGTATTAACAAGATTCCTTTTTAAAATATTCACAAAGTTATTCCAGTATATAATTCATTTATTACATATATAGTACAGACGCATGGAAAACAAAAAGGCTGTATATTAACATCTGGGGGAGTGAGGTAGAAGAAAAAGCCTTCATTTCCACTGCATATATCTCTGTGATATGAATTTGTTAAGACAAATACAAATCAACTATGTATAAAAAGGTTTTAAAAATGTTAACAATAAATACAACTTGCAAAAGTGCATAATATGACTTATAACAAAAATACAGAAAAAAGACAAAACTGTTGACAGTTTATAAAACATCTGTCTGAAGTGTAACATTATAACAAATGAAAGGAAAATATGGGACTGGCAAGATGGCCAAGTGGGTAAAGTGACTTGCCCTCAAACCTTATGATTTCAGTTTGATCCCTGGGAACCACTCAGTACAAGGAGCGAATTGAGAACTGCAGGTGTCTTCTGACCTCAACATGTACACACACGGTATAGTGCGTGTGAGTGTGTGTATAAATTTACAAAATCATACTGTCTGTGTTGAAAAGGTCTTTCTTGGCCTGGTAGTAGTGATCCATTCCTTTGATCCCAGTACTCAGGAAGCAGAGGTAGGAGGATCTCTGTGAGTTTGAAACCAACCTGGTCTACAGAGCAAGTTCCAGGACAGCCAGCACAACACAGAGAAAGTCTGTCTTGGGGCGGGGATGGTGGTGGTGGGTAGGTGAGTGAGGCCTTTCTTGCAGTGCCAGCACACAGTTAATGTCTGCTTGTTTGAGGACAGCAGTATTCTAATTATTGTAATGTAGTTCAAGATAGCCATCAGATTCACTACTAAACAAAAACATATCTCCTGAATTCATACCTTCTAGGTCTTAACTTTACCTCTCAAGGCCTGATTTATATGACTATAGCTCTAGCTCTTCTTGTGTGAGACAGTTGGTAGAGCAATTGGTAGAGCTCCCTGAGTTGCCTCTAGTCTGGACAACTGGCTTCTTTATCCTCTCCAGACCTCTCAAGTTTCTCAGTTAATCACCTTCTCCAATTATGCTGCCTGTTGTCAAAACTGTTCTACATTTGAATGTTTTTCTCTACATTTCAATTGTAAAGTCAAATCATGTAAAAGTTAGACTTTATACAGATACATAAAGGTCACCTTGGAAATTTCCTTGACATTTACTCCTCAAAAACTGTCAATCTTCTGCCATTTCCCCCAAATAAACCATTATGTACTGTTCATGAAGGATCATGCTGGATTCACCATTTTCACCACTTGGTATTTTTCACATGGTAAAATATGCCCAGTACACTTCCATGTACATACAGTCTTGCTTCATTTTATTAGCAGCTTATTATAAGCTATTTGACCACATGGATTCCAATGATGGACATTCTAGTTATTTGAAATTTTGCTAATATGAAGCATGTCGTGTGTTTGTGTGTGTCTGTGTGTATATGCACGAGTGTGCGTGCCTGTTCGTCTGTGGATGAACAGAGGGTTACTTTTACACATTACTGCTACCATTTCTATAGAAAAGGAGTCTCCATGACACAGGGTGCATATGTTTAACCTTTGGATAACTCTGACAGTCTCTAAACTTTTGACAGTATATAGTCTTATCTGTGAAGCTATTTTAAACATATCCTAAGCAGTGTGACCAAATCCTCCCAGTGTTTCTCCTCATGCTGCACACCATACCCCACACATCAGTCTTCGGGTATCACAGTCAACTATAGTTCACAAAGCCTTTTGGCCATATTCCAGATGCTAGTCAGGATGTTGTGTTTTTAAATTTAAGAGCAAAATTACTCTACCTTAACAGAATAAAGCCCTAGCAATGTGTAAAACAGACTCACCAATTCATTTTTTGTGTTGAGGTCACTTTCTAGCTCCTCACAGTTCTGTTTTTGTAACATGGCCTCTTCTTTTAATGACTTATTTAGTTTATCTTGATTTTTTATTTCTTCAAGAAATTTTGTTTGTTTGTTCTTAAGCTCTTCTGTTTCCTCCATCTTCTTCTCCAGGTCTTTTTCAAGTCTTTCCACCTCTTCTGTCAATAAAAATGTAATAGATAATTTGTCATTATATTCTCTCCCTGGAAAACAAAGTGTGTTTCTCAGAAGAGTGAAGGAAGTCTAAGAACAATTCTGCTTTGAAAATTACATGCCATGGGGTTTCGGGAAAAGATGACCACCTTGGATTTGAATCTGACCCATATAAAAGCTAAGGGAACAGTAGTAATTGGTGGGGGTCTTTATTATAATTAGTACTTGCAGCGTAACACACATGTCATAAGGCAGCTCTGTGGAGCTGGCTCTCTTCTGGCTTTTTGTAGGTTTCAGGATGGGACTCAAGTTAGTTGGCTTGCTCAGAAAGTGCCTTCCTCACTAAGCCACCACTGGTATGAAGCTGCCATTTTTTTATGAACACCAATTTCAGATTGAACAGAGGGGGACTTCTCAATACTAACATGGTCACCATATCTCCCTTTATCCTTAACCCGCCTATGCTCCATCCAGTCCTTCTCAGCTGAGCTACCCATCTCATTAAGGAAATGCCCTTGTTTACCTACTTCTAAGACAACAAAAGCACTAACATCTACACATTATTTCTTCTCTTTTTACTGGAGAAAGTGTCCCTCCTACCAAAAGATGATCAATGATTTCTGTCTCTCAAAATCTGATCTCATGGTCCTCATTTTTATGAACTAAAAGAATCAAGGCATGATTTGTCTCCCAATCTTAGAAACACTATTTCATTACTACAAACTTTGAGGTTTAATTGCATTTTGTTTCTTCCCATTTCCTGGCCTTGAAGCTATTGGTGAATATTTAGTGTTAGATCTTTTCTTTACCTTTAAACTTAAAAATCACACTATTAGGAGAACGAAGCTATTATAGGAATTTCAAGTCTTTAATCAAACATCTTCCAATCTTTAATCTGTTAATATCTATCATTAGTTCCCACCCCTCTTGAACTTCTCTAGGCAAGAACATAATCCAATCCAAAGAATTTTTTTTTTTTTTTTGGTTTTGGTTTTTTGAGACAGGATTTCTTTGTGTAGCCCCAGCCATCCTGAACCAGGCTGGCCTCAAACTCAGAGATTAGCCTGCCTCTGCCTCCCTAATGCTGGGAATTAAAGGTGTGTGCCACCATGGCTCAGCCCAAAGCAATTCGAAAGCCATCTCTGTGTCTGTCTTACTTCATGTGTTAGCCTATTCACCATGTGGACCACTTGCTCTCTTGAAATCTTTTCTGGGTGTTTGAGACTATTTCCTGTACTCTGGTCTTGCTAGACTGTCATTTACTGTTTTCTTGGCTGGCTGTTCACCATCTCTGCTTTTCTCACACCTTACACATTCTTTCTTGATCATTTTTGAGGCAGGAAACTTTTGCTACATAGTATATGCTAAACAGATACTTGCATAATTAACCAATTTATGGTACCATTTCCATGTAAATTTTAGTAGAATTATAAGGTTTATAATTTATCCTTTTTTAAAATGTCAGGTGTGGTAATATGCATCTTTTTAATTTAAATATTCATTTGTGTGTTTACAGGAGGTGGGTAGGAATGCACACCTGACATGGCTTAAGTATATAGATCAGAGGACAACTTGTAGGAGTCAGTTCACTCCTCCCAGCAAGTGTATCCTGGCGACTGAACTCAGATTCTCAGGTCTGGCAACAAATGCCTTTCCCCTCTGAGCTGTCTCATCAGACCCTATCCCTCTAGAGAACAGTTCTAAAGGTAAGTTCCTTCCTCACTCAAGTTTAGTTTCTTTGTTTTTTAAGTATCATCTTACCTAAACTGAATCTCTCGAAAGCCTCTTGTCTATCCTGAGTGGTTACTGGCTGACCCTCCAAACTTTCCAGGGAACGGAGATGGAAAATGGTAAATTGGAGGTAATGAGGAAGGGTTGCAATCGGATTTTCAATGAGAGTTAGAGAAGTCAAATCTTGAAGTGGCTTCAACTTGCTTACATCCTGGAGCTGAAATAGTACAACAGCAGTATTGGAATAATTTACTTTAAAATCATAAACAAAGGAAGTAATAAATCAGAGGATTGTTTTTAGTATGTCCACAAACCTATTTTAAAAAAACCTACTGCCCCAAATTTAGCAATGTAAAAAGGAACAGAAAAGGTGTAGATGAGCATTGGTGTATCATGCATTTTTCTTTGTGGCTCCTCACAAAACTTGTGACATAAGCATTATCTAAATTTTACTGGTGAAGAACTCAAGATTCAAAGATGTGACCTGACTTAGCTAGCTCAGAGCCTAGTATAACTGAATAAAATGAGGGTTTCAATATAAGTTTACATTATTCTAAACTAATGTCTTTATTTTGTATTGATCAAATAAGCATAAAATGAATTGCTATGAGGGTTTTGGTAAATTTTGAGTTAACACTTATAACTGATGGCTAAAAACACACAAAAATATGTATAGATGCTAACATTCTTTGAAGATTCCTGTTTACTCTAAGGACTTATGTAGTTTGAGAAACATTATTTACAAGTACATATTTCTCCCAAATAAATATATATTATCCTTAATGATGCCAATGCCAAATATATATATGAAAAAAATGGTATGTGATTACACATAATAAATATTGAACAGTTTTCCTATTATTCAGTAGACAATGGGTATGACAATGGGTAAGATCAAGAACTCTGAGAAATATTGGGTCCATTTCGATCCAAGACTCCTACTTCCTATCGGCTTGTGAGGTAACATAGAATGGCATAAGGTTTGGGCTCTGAGGTTCTTGAGCTGTTGCAGTAGAGAGTCTCCTTCCTAGATCTTTATAAAAATGGAAGAAGGAAGATACTTGCTGAGTGTGGCAGAGCACACCTGTGGCACCAGCATGTGAGGATGAAGGTAGGAGAGCTGCAAGTCTGAGTTGTGCTTGGCTTACAGAGAGGAACCTTACCACAAGCTCAGTGTAAATAACAACCAGAATAATCAATAATAAAATGAGAAACAATGGTGTGTATTGTAAAGTTTCTTCACACTTGAAGGTATAAAGAATACAGCCTTAGTTACTCATCGTCTTAACGTTTCTCACTTTTATCTGAGTCTTGGGACCTCTGTGAAGTGGCCATACAAAATTATTTTCTCTGAACAGTTTATAGACATCAAAGGACTCTCCAAGGTCACATTAGGGCAGTCTAGCCCTGTAGCTTAGCTGGTCATGCCTTTCCCTTTTCAGTCTATGACAACTATCATTAAGTTATACACTATTGTTCCAGTTGTAACACCCAATGTAACATTGATTAGATGTTCAAAGGCATTTTCTAACTAAACATGAATAAATTAAGACTTTACCTCAAAAATGGGATCAAATTACAACCTCAGAATATAAAGTAATTTAAAATAGTATGTATCACATACGTATTACAAATGAAGCATGGCACTAGGCATCAAGCATATAAGAAGGGGCAATGAAATTATGAATAAGGAAATACTAAGAGATCAATTCTCAGTTATTATGGGACCTCTAGAAAAATAGATCAGTCAATGTTCAATTACACTAAAGGATCCTAGGTTATATCTAAATTTGACATATGGTCAATCAAACAAGGATGCTAAAAGAAATAATATTGTTTAAAAACAACTTAAGGTTTCTAAATTTTTTTTCTCCAATAACTAAAAAAAAAAAAAATGAATAAAGTTTTTAGGACGATAAAGGGAACTAACTAGAGGGGGAAGAGACATGAAAAGAGAGGATACTGGGCATAAGAGAGGTCATGTTCAATATAAACACGGACAAAGATTCCTACAATTCAAACTTAAGTTTTAAGAGAAATAAACCTTGATACTTTAAATACTTACCGATGATATCTTATTGCCTTTCAGATTGAGGACTTGCAAAGATTTCAACTTCTTTGCGAACCACACTGGAATACGCTCAATTTCATTTCCTGCTAGGTTTAACTTTTGCAGGTTAAACATGTTTTCTAGTCCTTCAATCTTGCTGGAAACCAGAGTACAAAATGAAACTCAGTATGTAAAATGATTAAGTTCTCCTGTGGTAGTTTGCAGTAAATAGCCTCAGCTGCTTTTCATAACTATAGTTTATTAACTTTTTCCTGAATGACAACCAAAGAAATGGCCAAAGTCAAAATTCCCCAAAGAACTAAGCTGCCACCCCTTTATGAGGTAACTCTACCCACAATACCACTAGGATCTCATAATATAGGAAAGAAGAGGGTGCCCGTGGCTGTTGTCACTGAGAGTGGGACACTCATCAGCACACTGACGTGATCTGTGGTGCTGTCCAGATGTCCAGAATAATTACACCATCCTCACAAAAGATGAACTATGCAGCAGCACATGTAGCACATTCTAAACTGATTCTGTGTGTGAGAATATATGCACTGCAGTGAAAATACTTGAACATTTGCCATTCATCCCACTGAACCTGCAATTTAGCTGTCAATTTCATTCCCTAGTTAATATACTATACTGACCAAATAGTCCCGAGCTTCTCTATTTTCACGAAATTATTTTTAATGAAAACCAGTTCTTTTAAAAACTTTCAATATTGTGAACTTGACTTGACAGGGTTTTGTTTGTTTTACATGTCATTTCTGTCATAATTAGAACTTCTAGTTATTACAGTTGTTTCTCCTACCACCACCTTTTAAAAAATGTGTATATATGTTTTGCCTACATGTATTTGTATGTGCAGTGTATGTGCACAGTACCCAAGGGGGCCAGAAGATAGTGTGGGATTCCTCTGACACTGGAGTTACAGTTACAGTTTTGTATATGTAGCCTTATTCATCACTAAGTTTTACCACATTTCTCCCAGTAACTGTATATGCATCTGAATAAGAAATGAGATGCACAGTGTTATTTCTTGTAACAATGGGCATGAGGATAAATGCACAGGATCAAGTTATTTGGAATATCTTCAAGATCAAAATGGCATCCTCTTCACATAAACATTATTATACAATAAGGCAAGGACTGATAGACACCATCTAGACAAAGTTACTGTTAAAAACAGAATTAAAGTAAAAGGTAGTACAAGAAACATATCTGCTTTAATGATACTAAGTAAAATACTATCCTATCCTTAAGTGATACTGAAACATAAAGACAGATGGGAAGTCCATCAGTGGAATTTCAATGACCTGGGTATCCTCAGTCTACCACTGATAGGAAGGCCCTGCAATGCCACCTAAAAGGAGCAGTCACTCACCTGATTTTGTTATATGACAAGTTAAGTTCACGTAGTCTTTGCAGCTTGTCTACTTTCTCAATCTTTGCTATTAGATTATAGCTGAGATTCAGTACTTCAAGTTTAACACACTTGTCCAAATTTTCGATGTACTAATTGGAAATAAATGGTAAATACTTTATACAACAGACTCCTTGGCATACAACACACTGAGGTAGAAGCATTAGGGACTGTTTTCATCATCAAATCCTAACAGCTTTCTTAGACAATTCCTGCTATTGCTTTCCCTGACCACGAGGAGTGAGGCTCCGCCAATATTCTCCCTGGTCCTCAGCAATGTCTATACAGATGAAGCTCAACAAGAATTCTTCCACCATTGTTGTCTTGACTTCAACTTTTCTACCCCTTCCATTTTTCTCAAAAACAGCTTTACTCTTTACAAACTAAGTACTACACTATTTAACGACCTTCCCTCCCCACTTTTCAGTTTAAAGGCAGTCACTTTACAGTAGATATGCTTTACATGGCTAATACAAATGAAGCGTGATACCTTGCATCAAGGCTATGGCAGTGACCTAGGCCATGTTCCCCACTGCACAAGTTTATATTCACTATTTTCACATTTCTTCTATATCAGCAAGATGCACTGCACTATAATGGTGTTTCTACTGAGCCTTCCTCTTACCTCCCTCATTTGTCATGAGCACAGTCACAAGAATTGTCTGCATTTCTTTTCCTGCCTTCCCCATTTTCTGCTATTGTCTAGTAAGGCAATACATCTTTTTAGAACATCACTACCCCTCTATTACCATCCATTCAGCAAAAACTTATCAAACATGAATCATGTGCCAGGAGCTGTTCTATGTACAGTATATAGTGGCAAATAAGGAAAATAGGATTTCTTGACTTTATTGGCATATATAAACATCAAACAAGATTTTTAGACAGAAAATGCCAAAGAAGACAACAAGGAAAATATCTTATGATAATATGCAAGGCTTCTAGAGGGCAGACTTTGCCTGTTGTGTGCTAAATGAAGTATCAGTTGAATGAATAGGAGAGGGAGTGTCTACAACTGGGTGGTAGGAGAAGGCCTCACAGAGGAAGCATATTCAGCAGAGACTTAGTAACATGAAGTCAGTTGTGTCTGTACCCAGGAACATAGAATACTAGGCCAACTTAAAAAAAAACAAAAACCACAAACAAGGGTCTGGAGAGATGGCTCTGCAGGTAAAAACACTTGCTCTCCTAGAAAGAACTCATGTTTGATTCCCAGCACCCACATGGTAACTACAACAATCTGTAACTCTAGTTCCAGGGGATACAGTGCCCTGTTCTAGCCTCTGTAGGCATGAGGTGTGCACAAAGGTGCACAGACATACATGCAGGCAACATTTTGTCTCTGTCTCTGTCTCTCTTTCTCTCTCTCTCTCTCTCTCTCTCTCTCTCTCTCTCTCTCTCTCTCTCTCTCTCTCTCTCTCTCTCTCTCACTCACACACACACACACACACACACACACACACCCTTAAAAACAAAACTCTAGAGGCTTTGAAAGAATGGACCTGTGTGTGGGTTTGAGAAACCTATGACTTCTGTTTTCCTCTTTGGGGCTATTCTGCATCACTTTTATCATCCTCTTCTGTCTGCCTTCATGCCTCATGCTCTTGGGTCTTTTCTAGCACAAAGATCCTCTAGGCTTTTGCACTGGCTTGGACTCTCCAACCCATACTCCCTGATTTGATTCTCCCTATTCTTACACTTAATCCTAGACACTTTTCACACCAAATCTAAGTTCCCAGAGACTACAAGCTGAGTTTATTTACTTCAGTATCTGCCTCCTTAGACTGACATGTCTGGTGCATATAACAGCCACAGAGCAACTACATACTGATTTGATATTTCATTTCTAAACTCTAAAACCACTGCAGGTTTCCTTTCCTCCATAACTATACAACTGAAACCTGAGTGTATTCTATTTAAATCTTCAAATGAAATTCAAAACATTCTTACTGAGCTTACTAAAATGATAAAAATGGCACCACTTAGTGAACCACCATTAAGAGGCTAATGTTTATGTACTCAGGTTCTTCTATCCCTTTCTGTCCATATGTACAGCAAACATCATTTATAAAGTAGCTTGAGCCTATACAAAATAAAACACTTTAGAATTTGGTTTTCATTAAAACTAATATGAAAAAAAGTATGCCATGTTGTGGTGGTTCAAATCAGACTGGCCTCATACACTCATATTTCAAGCTTAGTCCCCAATTGATGAGCTGTCAGGGAAGGATTAGGAGGTGTGGTCTTGTTGGAAAAGGTATCACCAGGGAACAAGCTGGTGAGGTTTCAAGGTACATCCAGGATCTCGTTCTTCCTCTGCCTGTTGCTCTCCCTCTGCCTAATGCCTGTGGATCAGGATATAAAACTTCCTATTCAGCACCACACCTCCTGCCGGCCTGGTGCCATGTTCCCTGCCATGATGATAACAAACTGACCTCTGAAACTGTAAGCAAGCCCTTAGTAAAATGCTTTCTTTTTTAAGAGATGCCTTGGTTGTGGTGTCTTCACAGCAACAGAACACTAAGACATGTTAACATATAGTATTCTAAGTCCCTTTTTAAAATTGACACATTATTTCATGGTATACTGCATAATAATTTATTTAGCCAATCTCCAATTAGACATTTAGGCATTTCTAAATTTTCTATTTAAATAATGCTTAATAAGCATACTATACTGGTACTTTGGTATACATGTTCAAATCATGTTCCTAGAATAGGTATAATAGAGTAGTAGAACTGCTGGGTATTGAGTGTAAACCCAGCGAGTACACACTAAGTTACTGACCAGAGAATAAGCACATTTGAACACTACTTGCTCTGCAGGCTCATACACTTAGGAGAAAATCTCTTTTTAGATCTCTGGAATA
Organism: Cricetiscus sungorus; assembly: GCA_030556225.1. NCBI lineage: Eukaryota > Metazoa > Chordata > Mammalia > Rodentia > Cricetidae > Cricetiscus > Cricetiscus sungorus. The sequence continues at coordinate 6,529,013 of JANBXA010000132.1, forward strand.
GTGAAAGCTTTCACAACTTGACTGTACAAAACAGACAATACTATCAATAATGACAGTGATGAATGTGCCAGGTTTCCAAGATAATACTGGTCATTTATATCATATTTTAAATAGCCTGTTCACATCCTTTGCAAATTCCCACTGTCTCTGTCACTGAATTGTAGACCCTCTATATTACACAAATGGTGCTACATTTGCTGCAAACATTGACTGCCAGATTTGTTTTCCTTTAACATTTAAAAACCCGCCTTCTAATCCCTTTACAGAAACTAAAACTATAGTGCCTTCCTCTGTGGCAAGTGTGTTAGTGTTTACTTAAGACCATCTCTACTCAGGAGTAAGAAAATTGTGTCCTTTTCTTTTGAAGCATTTCCTTCTCTGCTTTCCACGAGTTGTTTCCTTCTGGGTTTAGTTTTTGTATGTAACATACCAGAGTCCAATTTTACTTTTTTTTTTTTTTCCAACTAAAAATTAAGCTTTACATAGCCAGGCACAGTGGTATACACCTTGCATTCCAGCACTCAGGAGGCAAAGGTAGGTGGATCTGAGTTCGAGGCCAGCTTGATCTACAGAGTGAGTTCCAGGACAGCCAGAGCTACACAGTGAGACCCTGTCTTAAAGGAAAAAACCAAAAAGCAAGACCCAGAGTCTGCCATCCAACTACCCTTTGTCCTGCTGGCCCGATGCTCTAGGTGCGGGTCTAACAACCCTCCACCTCCAGGAACTTTCTGGGTCATTTCTGAGCACACTGAACCCGCCTATCCACGAGGGACCACCTTGAGGCCACACTCACCTGATATTTGAAACCCATCGACTCTGTGCTCTGCCAAAGGTAAGTCTGGGACCAGTTTAGGCCGAATTCCTCCCTACCCCCCAAATATTCTTCCCTGGGAACTCCGTGGGTTAGCTCTGCATCTCGTTTCTCACCCCTGTATCCTGGCCCTGCATAGTACAGTACAGTCCTGGAACTCAGCTCCATAACCACCCAGAGCCTGCCATCCCCCTATCCTTTGTCCAGCTAGCCCACTGCTCTACGTGAGCACTGGGCCAGAGTGCAGGTCCAATAACCCCTCCACCTCCGTGGAACGTCAAGGGTCTGCTCTGAGCACAGTGGACTCTCACTGAGCATGCCGGACCACCTTGAGCCCACACTTGCCTGATCTTTGGACCCTGTCACCTGCCCTCTGTCTAAGGAGATCTCCAAGAGAGCTTAGATCACCCAGAGATGCAGACAACAAACTCCTGACCCACCTACACCCATCAGGGGAGCAGGGTAGAGAGGGAGAGAGAGACTCTACCTGCACCCACTGGAAGAAGCAATACAAGGAAACACCCAAAAATAGAAAGACCAGTATGACACCACCAGAATCTAGGGACTCTACACCAACTAGACCTGAACACACCAAAGCAGATGAAGCAGAAGAAAACAACTTAAAAAATAACTTCATAAAAATGATAGAGCCCCTCAAAGATGATATGAGAAAATCCCTCAAAGAAATGAAAGAAAAAACAAAAAATTGGAATAGAGGAAAAGACCAAGCACAAAAATGCAAGAAATGAACAAATCTCTTAAAGAAAGTAAGGAAAGCCAAGAAAAAACAATCAAGCAGATGAAAGAAACAATTCTAACAGTTCAAGACCTGAAAACTGAAATAGAGAAAAATAAAGAAAACACAAACTGAGGGAATGCTGGAAATAGAAAAACTGAGTAAACGATCAGGAACTACAGATGCAAGCATAACCAACAGAATGCAAGAGATCAAATAGAGAATCTCAGGCGCTGAAGATAAATTAGAGAAAATAGACTCATTGACCAAAGAAAATCTTAAATCCAACAAATCCTTAATACAAAACATCCAGGAAATGTGGGACACTGTGAAAAGGCCAAACCTAAGAATAATAGGCATAGAAGAAGGTGAGGAAGCCCAGCTCAAAGGTGCCGAAAACATATTCAACAAAATAATTGAAGAAAACTTTCCCAATCTGAAGAAGGACATGACCATGAAAGTTCAAGAAGCATACCAAACACCAAATAGACTAGGCCAAAGGAAAAAGGCCACTAGACACATAATAATCAAAGCACCTAACATACAGTATAAAGAAAAAATATTAAGGGCAGCAAAGGAAAAAGGCTAGGTAACATATAAAGGCTGACCTATCAAAATTATACCTGACTTTTCCATGGAAACTCTCAAGGCCAGAAAGTCCTGGAATCATCTTAGTATTTCTACAAATACTAAGAGTCCACAGATGCCAGCCCAGGCTACTATACCCAGCAAAACTCTCAGTTACTATAGTCAGAGAAAAAAGATATTCAATGACAAAGCCAGATTTTCACAATACATATCCACAAATCCAGCCCTACAGAAAGTTCTGGGAGGAAAACTCCAATCCAAGGAAGTTAACTACACTCACAAAGACATAGGCAATAGATAATCCCACTTTACAAGAACTCAAAAGAAAAAGTGGGGCAAATATACTCACAGTACCACCACCACCAACAAATCTAAACCAAACAAGAATTAACAATCAATGGTCCTTACTTTCCCTCAACATTAATGGTCTTAACTGGCTTATAAAAAGACACAGGCTAACAGAACGGATGCAAAGACAGAATACATCCTTCAGCTGCACACAAGGGACACATCTAAACTTCAAAGACAGACATTACCTCAGGGTAAAAGGTTGGGAAAAGATCTTCCACTCAAATGGATCCAAGAAGCAAGCAGGTGTGGATATCCTAATATTTAACAAGTTAGACTTCAAACCAAAATCAATCAAAAGAGATGAAAAAGGTCATTTCATATTCATCACAGAAGTTCATCAGTACAAAGTCTCAATTCTGAACATCTATGCCCCAAATACAAAGGCACCCACATTCGTAAAAGAAACACTATTAAAACTCAAAACTCACATAAAACCTCACACTCTCATAAGGGGAGACTTCAAAACTACAATCTCACCACTAGACAGGCCCACCAGACAGAAACTTAACAAAGAAACAAAAGAACTAACAGAAGTTATGTCCAAATTGAGTTTAACAGACATCTATAGAATATTCCATCCAAACACAAAAGAATATACCTTCTTCTCAGCTCCAAATGGAATCTTCTCTAAAAGGACCACATACTAGGCAACACAACAAACCTCAACAGATACAAAAAAATTGGAATATTCTCCTGTATCTTATCAGACCACCATGCTTTAAAGTTGGAATTCAACAACACAAATTGTAGAAACCCTACAACTCATGGAAACTGAACAACGCCCAATTGCATCATTCCTGGGTCAAGGAACAAATAAAGAAAGAAATTAAAGATTTCCTAGAATTCAACGAGAATTAAGACATAACTTACCCAACCTTATGCGACACTTTAAAAGCAGTGCTATGAGGAAAGTTCATTGCACTAAGTGCCCACATGAAGAAAATGGAGGATAATCACATTAGAGAATTAACAGCACAACTTAAAGTCTTAGAACAAAAAGAAGCAAACTCACCCCGGAGGAGTAGATACCAGGAAATAATCAATTTGAGGGCTGAAATCAATAAAGTAGAAACCAGGAAAACAATACAAAGAACTAATGTAACAAAGAGTTGGTTTTTTGAGAAAAATCAACAAGATAGACAAACATTTATCCAAACTAACCAAAAAGCAGAGAGAGAACATGAAAATCAACAAAATCAGACATGAAAGGGGTGACATAACAACGGACATTGAGAAAATCAAGAGATTTTTCAGGTCATACTTTGAAAACCTGTACTCCACAAAATTTGAAAATTCAAAGGAAATGAACAAATTAAATCAAGAACAGATAAGCAACTTAAATAGACCTACAATCCCTAATGAAATAGAAGAAGTCATCAAAAGCCTCCCAACCAAGAAAAGGTCCAGGGCCAGATGGCTTCAATGCAGAATCCTACCAGAAATTCAAAGAAGAGCTAATACCAATACTACTTAAATTGTTCCACACAACAGATACCTATATTCCTCAAATTATTCCACACAATAGAAGCAGAAGGTTCATTACCAAACTCTTTTTATGAGGCTACAATTACCTTGGTACCCAAGCCACACAAAGATATAACTAAGAAAAAGAACCACAGACCAATATCCCTTATGAACGTTGATGCAAAAATACTCAATAAAATACTGGCAAATCAAATCCAACAGAACATCAAAGAAATCATCCACCATGACCAAGTAGGCTTCATACCAGGGATGCAGGGATGGCTCAACATAGGAAAATCTATCAACATGATCTAACATATAAACAAACTGAAAAAGAAAAACCGCATGATCATCTCCCTAGATGCTGAAAAAGTCTTTGACAAAATCCAACACCCTTTCATGATAAAGGTCTTGGAAAGATCAGGGAAAACAGGAGCATACCAAAACATAATAAAAGCAATATACAGTAACCCAACAGCCAATATCAAACTTAAGGTGATTCCTCTAAAATGGGGAACAAAACAAGGCTGTCCACTCTCTCCCTATCTCTTCAATTTGTACTTGAAGTTCTAACTAAAGCAAGCAATAAGACAACAAAAGGATATCAAGGGGATACAAATTGTAAAGGAAGAAGTCAACCTGTCATTATTTGCAGATGACATGATAGTTTACATAAGTGATATGAAAAACTATTTACAGCTGATAAACAGTCATGTGTGCAAACACACACAAAACTAAATTTAAATTTTAAAAAATCATTAAAGGAAAAAAATAAAAGATATTCCTAACAAAATTCTGGCAGGCTTAAGACATGTAAAAATGAAATCAATGTTTATATTTAGAAATTGCTGGAAACCTACCCTAAATTTCTTGCCACCATCTTTTGAAAGTGAAAGATTCAGAGATTTTACCAAGGTCAAATTGTCTTGTTTCGTGAGTTTTTTGATGAGGGCCTCTGTAATATACCGGACTCCTACATATGAATCAGCTCCTACAATCCAGAAACAGATCATTATCAGTAGGAAAGTATAAATATCACAAAATACAAATCATTTTTATACTATACTTAAAGATATTTTAATCTATGAAGATTAAAGCCAGACAGTATCTGGCTAGCTGTAATCACAGTACCTTAATATGTTACTTTTTATCACTTCACTATCATGATGAAAAGTTACCATTTGGGCTTTATGATAAATGCTTTTCATTTAAAATGTAATTTGTATAAACCTGAAGAAAAAATTATTGATGATCACATTTATAAAAAACTTTTTAATCAAGAGAAATGTCTCAGTGGCTTAGAGCACTGGCTGCTCTTTAGAGGATATAGGTTTGGTCCCAGAACCCACACAGTAGCTCACAACATCTGTAACTCCAGTGCTAGGGGATTCATCACCCTCTTCTGGCCTCCAAGGGCACCAGGCACACAGGCAGTGCATAAATTCACATACAGACAAGGCACCCATACACAAAAATAAATTATTTGTTCAATATCCTGCAACTAATATAACACAAATTCAAAATGTCAACTCAAGTAGATACATTTAAAACATGTACTCTCTATGTGTGTATATGGGTGAGGGTAGTGTACTTTTACCACAGCACATGTGTGGAGATCAGAGCATAACTTTTGGTAGTCAGGTCTTGCCTTCCACCATGGTCCTGGAGATGAAGCTCAGGTCCTCAGGCTTATGTGGCAAGTGTTTTTACTTGCACTTTCAACCAAAGGAAGCAATATTTCATTTGTTGCTGTATTTAGTAGAAAGTAACATTTTTATGGACACAGGGTATCAGTTTGGTAAATAATAGACCTTCTTTTATGACCATTGTGGAAAGTGCTGTCAAAGACTATTAAAGCCATACTGTGTTTTTTTGTCATCTGTGTTTTTTGTCCTCCTTGTTCTTTTTATCTTCTTCTTTTCTCATTATGGGGCTAGAGAGATGGCTTGGTAATGAAATAGGAAACATTAATAAAAATCTAAAAACTTAGACTGCAAAGCCCATACTGGGAAAAGAGAACTTCTGAGCTCTTTTGAGCTCCCTAAGACAGCACAAAAGATAAGGCTGAACAAAGGACTGAGGACTGACTAGAGGCCTAAAACCACCAGATGTGTCAACACTCCTCTGTCCTAAAGAAAACCAGGCAGCCACTGATTTGCAGTTGTAAAAGTCCCTGGCCTGGGAATAATTAATCTAATGCCCCCTACAATATTCTGTTCAATTGTATCCTGCTTAAACATACAGTTATTGTTTTATCTCATGTAACCATGGAAGCTTTGTAATCTTGAGGTTTTCAGCCTTACAGTCTTTCCCTTTAAAATCCCCGTTAGCTGTAAGCTGCATTCTACTTACTCCTGCTGTAGTTTGATAATAAAGATAATATCTTTGCATTTGGTGAGTCACTTCCTTGGTGGTGGTCTTTTTTGGACTGGGCATAACAGTAGTTAAGAGCACTTGCTGTTTCTGCAGAGGATCTGGATTTATTCCCAACATCTACATGGTGGTTTACAATCACCAGTTAACTCCAATTCCAGGGGGATCTGACACACTCATCTGGCCTCCATGGGCACAAGGCACATACATAGTACACTTATATACATGAAGGCAAAACAAACATAAAAATAAGCAAAATTTTTCAATACTATGACTATCAAATTCCTCCCTGATTTGACCATCACCTCTTGTCCCCCACAGGCCTACTGACCAACTGAACCAGGAAGCACTCTGAGGAGTCCTGGTCCCGGTCCCTGACTTCCTTACCCACAACCCAGCCCCTAACACACAATACTCCCTCCAAGGCTAAGGCCTCATACCTGCCACCTGTACCCTCAGGCTCAGCAAGCCAGGGAAAAATACAGCCCTGTTATGAAGCATTAAGCTTTTGAAGCCAGGGTACCCCACATCAGTCCCGGTAACTTTGTAGCCACACATGCAGCCATTACACCACCAAGCTGATGTAGGCCCCCACAAGGCAGCAGTTTGTTGTGCCTTGGTTAGGACAGGCTCATGGGTCCTTATCATCGGCTCTTCACTGGGACCCTGTATAGTGAGAAGCTAAGGTCAGTAACCACTGCAGTTCCAACAGCCACCAGCATTCCTTGGAGCCAGGAGGAGGGTAGGGGTGCAGCTTTGTGTGCATCAGCTGTGGAGAGGTGGTCATGGTAGCAAGTTGGGTAAAACCAGTTGTGCTGGGCTGTGCTGGTCCCAATCAGGAGAATGAGGTGGAGGCAGACAGCTGGTTCCCATGGCAGAATTCAGCTAATGACAGGCCTGGTAAGGCAACACTTTCAGGGAGATCAGCTTTGGAGCAGATAACGAGGCAGGGGGTCTGCCCGTCTATGTAATGGTGCATGTGTATGTTAGCAGCATACAAAGGTCTTGGGGTCACTGCTATCAAACATTAAACAGGTGACATCATAAGTAGCGTTCAGAGGTATCCAGTGGGCTATCAATACTTGCTTCACATAGAATCAGGTACTTCTCTTGTCCACTGACCAGTACTGATGGTGTGCATGGGGCATTCCTCAGGGAGTTCCCTGGCTTCCTTCAGGCTGTGGCCAAGGCAAGCTTGTAAGAAGGCTGACTTGCCTACTCCTTGAGCTCCCAAACCCTATACATAAGAACACTGCACTGTGTCTGCCCTTTCTCCTGACCTAGCCTCTTCTCTTGGATAACTGTGATGGCCTGTGCTTGGGAGTCCTGCTCACAGAAGGTGGGGTAGCCCAGATGGCCAAGGTATGCAAGGTATTGCTGGACATCTAGGTAGGTCACAAGAGTCTACTGGCAGAGATACTCATGTAAGGACAGCCAACCGCCTGAATGGGGTCTGTGTCAGAGTTCAGGTACCCAGGGAGCCATTGAGAACACAGTGAAGAGATTCTGTAGCTCCATGGATAAGAAGGCACCATCATGGTCCTGGTCATGCTTCTCAAATACCTGCTGCATAAACTGGTAGCCATAGTGATTGAGATCTGAGCTGCAGCTGGGGGGGTATATAGAGTGATGGGCAGAGGTAGTCAGGTATCAGCTCCAATGAGTCACACTGGATGAAGAGTGTGTTCAGGAAGAGGAAGACTGCCAGGATCAACCAGTTGTCCAGTACACCACCTGCCACATTCTTGCGTACTGTCTTCACATCATCTAGGACCCATAGGGCCAGGGAATAGCCAAAGCAGGACTTCTGGAAGGCACTGAGCTCCTCATCACTGAGTGTGCAGTCTAGGTCCTGATCTGAGGGCCTGAAGATGCATGTGAGAGCCTGGAGGCATGCAGGTCTCAGCTGTTTGGCGTCAGGGTCATAAAGAGGGGCTGTGGGGTGCCTTCTGGGCATAGAATAGCTCTGAGATATTCCTTAAGTGCTTGGCTGAACCCTCTATGTAGGTATCTATCTTAGGAAACTGGCTCATGATGGGAACACAGACTCCTTGGTACTCCCTGGTCGCAGGTCTAACTTACTGCCTACCAGGATGATGGATAACCTGGGCCCTGTGCAGTCCTACAGTTTACCAGAGGTATCTACTTGGTTTGGATCTTGTGTCTTTCCTCCTGAAGTTCCTCCTCTGTCTACTCAACTTCTGCATAATCCATGATGTGAGTGGATATCTTCTCCAAGGTGATGTGGGCAGGAATGGTTATCTCCTCCATGTGGGCAGGGACCTCCTCAGGAAACTCATTGCCAACCATCAATAGGGTCAGAGAAGTCTTCCTCCCACCTGGGCCTCACCTAGCAGCAGGATGTGCTCATAGCCTGTATGGCTGCGGCCTGCAGTAGCACCCCAAACCCACCCCTCCCAGCCCAAAAACACCATTTTGTGTTTTATAAAAAGAAAATAGCCTCTTGACAAAACCAATATTCTGGAATAACCAATAATTCAGAAATAACCAGGTACCAACAGGCAGAATATAAACTCAATGCTGAAAGATTTTTAACATAAAACCATCAAGTATTCAGGTCAGCAGATGGGTTTTCACCCATCAATAAAGCATTTCTCAGATTCGCTATGGCGGAGGTGCAGTGGCTTCGAGTGCAAGAGGCTGTGGACGCCATGGTGGCCATGGTGAAAAGTGTGGAGAAAACATTCGGAAAATGCAGGGCCTCATGTTCTGGTGCAGCACCAACTGCTGTGAGGACAACCAGGCATCTATGCAACAGGTGCACCAATACAGAGAGTGATGCCATGCGCCTTTGGCTCAGGCCCAGGCCTTGGTGACCAGTGAGCTGGAAGGGTTCCAGGACCTCCTGGCCCAGTGCACCATGCATTGCAGTGACAAAGCCAAAGACTCGAAAGATGCAGGAAATAAGGAGCTGCAGGTGAAGCGACAGCTAGACAGCTGTGTGGCTAAATGTGTAGATGACCATATGCACTTCCTCCCAACAATGACCAAAAAAATGAAGGAGTCTCTGTCATCCATCAGAACCAGTGACTATGGGGCTGAGGGCACAGTATTTAAAAGGAAGAAAGTTTGATCTGTTAAGTAATGTTTATGAATGAAGAAAATTCAGGACACAGCAAGTTTCAGCAAATGCCACTCACCTCTGGACACCAGTTCCCTTGCATCTGGATCTTAGAAGGTGAAGTAGAAAGCAGCTGGTGCTAAAATATGGGTCACAAATAGCACATGAGAGAATTCTAGATCCTAAATTTTCATGTGCAAGAGCTTGTTCTGGCAGTAGAGATTGCCCTCATACCAAGGGCTCAGATTCTTACTACACAGACTGAGCTGGCAGTCTTCTTCAGCCTGCTGGTAAAGTTTGAGGAAAGATGTATCTGTTTACACTTTGCATGTGTCACCACACTTTGCATGTGCCCTGAAACAACCCAGTAGGCTAGTCATTTAGAGGGAGGAGGTTTCCTTTCCAGATCTTTTCTTTTTGGTTTTGTCTTATATACAAGGGCATACAGTGGATTTAAGATACAGAAGGGAGAGTAGTTTGAATAATTCCTAAAGGTTCCTTGTATTTTCTGGCCATTGAGATGAGAAAGCCTATTCAAATTCTGTCATTCTGGAAGCCCCCGAAGAAGTGGGGTTGCATCATACTGTGTATGGGAAACAGCATCTTTCTCTTGACATGTGTAGCAAAGTAGCATATCCCCAGATTTCACAGAACAAAAGTCCAAAGCCAGTATTACTCCCTTGGCCCTCTGAATTCACAGAGTCTTTTATAGAGATTATCTTCTAGCAACAAGGAGGCCTAAAAGTAAGCAAGCTGGGCAAATGAAAACTAGGGTCACTATAGAGCAAGACAGGCACAGGCACACATCTCACACATCTTCTTACCAAATGCCTTTTTTTTTTTTTTTTTTGCCTGCGGCTTTACAGTGTAGTGTTGCTCCCTAACATGGCACCTTATCTTTTGAAAAGTACTGTGTTGTATTTATACCAATTAAATACTTGAAACATTGATAATACTTGTCAATTTGTTGTCAAACCTGCAATATATTTTTCAAATGGTTTGGTTTTTAAATAAAGTTTCAATGTCTCAAAAAAAAAAAAAAAAAGAATAAAGCATTTCTGAAAACAGAAATTAGAGCAACAGAAAGTTTTTAAGAAAAAAAGAAGAACTTAAAATGCTGGTGGGACAGGTGCATGTTGCCTGAGCCAAACATGTCCAGCACATTTACAATCCACTGTCAGGTGAGGAGGCATGTCCAACCCCAACTAAGGAGGGTGGACATTTAGTAGTAAGAACTTGAAAGAACTCTCCAAGAAATCCAACCTCCTTTTTCTAGAAACTCTCACCCCTAACCCTTCACAGACACCTTCACCCTCACCCAAAGTCCCAGTCCTAGCCCCATTCTCACAGTTTCTACCAGTTATTAAAACAGCAATTCAAGTTAATTCAGGAAGGTGTTATATCTGGCCCCACATCTAAGCTCAGTACTTTCCATCTCTACTTACAGATAAGACCAGGCACATTTTTAGCAGTACCTTTATGGTGTTGGGACTCCAAAAGTGTGATGTTTTCATCTGTAAGCTCTGCTTGTGCAGACCACTGTCCACCAGCATGAAAAGGCAGAGTCTCAGATCCAATTAAAGGAGAAAGTGATCGAGATCGCATACTAGACATAAGAGATGATGGCCCAGAAAAATGAGATGACAGTGGCATCTTCGCTTTGGAGAGCTTTTGTTCAGAACCTTTCTTCATTGCAAGAATAAAACCAGGTGCCCATCAAAACCTGTAAGAGTTTTCAATGTATTTAATAAGATGAAGTCTCTACAGCTATTAAGAGTATGAATTATCTCTAGAGCTCTAAAACCGTAATGCTGTGAACTCAATGGCTATGGAGACTTGGCCCACATTTCTGTACACCATGGAGCAAGTGCTGTCTTAAACGCTGATCACCCCTCCACAGGGCTGAGACCCTGGCAGGCCTGTCATGACACATGCTCAGGTCAGAGTCTTGTTACTTCTTTTCTCAGTTTATCAGTCTGAACTTTTCACAGGTCCTTTCCATAGGTTGACAACCAATACTGGTAAGCACCCTTTCCTTCCAGAAATCAGTCTATGATACTGTGTTCTACTGGAGTTCTTCTGTCTTTCTGGCTACTCTACAGCCTCCTTTACTGGCTCATGTTCAGTGTCCAGCACTCCTCTAAGCTTCCTTTTGTCCCCTTTAAATATCACCTTGGATAATCTAATGCATACCCTCAGCTCTCAAATACAGTTAATTTTTAGAAAAACCATTTAGTGACACAGTATATTAAAGTAGCATTCAATGACTAATTTGTATCAGTAGGGGATAGTATAACAGAATGATGTATATGAATCTTTATATATGTTGAATTTGACCTGAGGTTGCATTTCTTTGGCCTTGGGTTTCTATATAGCCAAATACAACTTTCATGTACAAACTAAACTGAAAGTCCAATTTAACAATATACTTTTGAAACTTAGTCCAGCTCTACTTAATCACAAGTTTGCTAAGGTATCAAACCATGTTCAAATAAGACAAATGTTGATCTGCAACCAATGAAGCCGTTCCTGCACCCCAGTTCCATTTCTGTACAGAAGTGCTGCACAAGACTCCATTTTCAAAACCTGTAATCCCAAACCCTGGCTCACCAGGATGGTTACCCTATGATACTGTGTATGTTCAGTCCCAATATCCAGACTTTATAGGAACTATGGCAATTCAGGGAGGGACTGAGGATGTACTGTGACTTTGAGAGCACCACTTAATCTTTCATGTCATGGTTTATAAAAAGGTTTCTGGAATCCACAGAACACGTTTCTAATGCAATGACTGGGTAAGCTTAAGTTTTATTTTGCAGGAGAGGTAACAGGACTTCATAATAATTTAGTGAGGTAATTACTAAGATTTAATAAAAGGAATTCTAGATAGTTTATAATTTTGAAGATTTGGAGAGAAGACTAAGATGTAGGCTACAAAATAAGTGATTGCCTAAAAATATAGGATGCTTTTTCTAAAACAAAAATGAAAAAAAATGAAAAAATATTTCTAGAGTATGTGATATATATATTATTGTTTCTACAATCATCAGATATGCTATGAGACAGAAAAAAATACACAAAAGAATGGGCCTATACCTCCCTGTTTTGTTTTTAATTTCTTGCCTTTATGAAAACTATAACCAAGAGTGTTTGTCATTCATTAATTTTATTTGGGAGTGTCTTAGTTACTTTCTATTGCTTTGACAATACACTATAACAAGGCAACTAAGAGAAGAAAGAACTTATCAAGGGTTACAATTCCAGAGGGTTAGTTCACGACCTTCATGGCAGGGAGCATGGCAAAAGGCAGATAGGCACAGTGCTGGAGCAATAGCTGAGACCTCACATCTTTATCCACAAGCAGAGGAAAAACCAACTGGCCCACCCCTAGTGACACTACTCCTCCAAAAATGCCATAGCTTCTAATCCTTCTCAAACAGTTCTACCAGCTGGGCACCAAATATTCAAACATATAAGCCTATGGGACCACTCTAATTCAAACCACCACAAGGAGTAAATACATTTTACCCAAGTGTTTGCATGAAGTTTAGTTTCGTGAAAGAACAGTATGATATTAGACATAAATGGTTTTTTATTGTTTTAGTTATTTTAGCCACACTTTAAAAACAAAGAGCACATCTTTGTGATGGTGGTATAAGCTGTAGTTTGTGATTCTGGGAGAAGCTTTTGTGATTTATATGGTTAGTTACATATGAGAAAAATGAAATAAAAAGTATAGACACATGTAAGTTAGCAGTTTAAAGTAGTGTGTGTGTGTGTGTGTGTGTGTGTGTGTGTGTGTGTGTGTGAGAGAGAGAGAGAGAGAGAGAGAGAGAGAGAGAGAGAGAGACGCGTGCGCGCGCGCGTGTAATACCATTACAGACTGTTTTGTGTAAGACATCATGGTGCCCTGTAGGATATGACGAAAAACATGATCTGAAATCCCAAAACTCATTCAGCCATGTGACATGGTAACAAAGAGCACAGGTTTGAGGATCATTGGAAGATTAAAGTCTTGGCTTATCCAATTAGTCTGGAACTTTGGGCAAATGAACTTTTCATCTATAAAATATGAAACATTATGTATTCAGTTTTTCCAATGTGACAATACATGTTTACCACAGTATTTGATACTTAGCAAACCCCCTGTAAAGACTGGCCACTAGCATAGTCTTTAGAGTTAGTTAACTTTGGTGGTAGCCACTTGTTTCTTAAGGAAGAAACAAAGAAGTTTGACCCTAGGTTGTTGTTTGCAGTGGGTTGAGTTTAACTCCAGAATGAACAAATGGAAAGAAAGGAAAAGAGAAGGAAGGGAAAGGTAGGGCTAGAGTTGTCATGGAACAAAATAAAGGCAAGTTGAGAGCTAGAGACTCATTTTTTTTAAGTGTCCAGCAGATGTTCAACAGTGAGGGAAAGCCACTTCAGTGATATGACAATTGGATTCATATGACTAAGTTATAACACACAACTCATCTGCTACCCACAAACCCAGGTACTTGCCCTGACCTAACAACCCCAACACTATTTCTTAGACCTTTAACATTTTAATTCTTTCCCTCTGATTCTCTTCATTCCATACCTTCTGGCTGCTGGCTTATTTTAAATATTCTCTTTGAACTTGTCTTCATACCCATTATCCTTCAAGGTTTCTAATCCAGCCACAATTCTTTTTAAAGCCAATGCCCCATTCAGTCTCCCTTATGGGAGATCCCACTTCTGCCTTTTATTTTTCTAGCTACCATTTGAGCTGTAAAGTTTCCCCCACAAATTCTGTCCTAATTCCCAAACACCACCATTTGTATACAATTCTAGTACTCTACCTTAACACTTCAGTATCTACCCCATCTTCCCCACCTGCTTATCTCTCTCCAACTCAACAAGTACCACATCCTTATCAATTCTAATACTCTGACAACATACCCCTACTCAAACATACCCAAACAACCCATTCATCTGCATTTCAACCTAATTATCTAAGAACATGCCTCTTCATGGAACACCCTGGCTAGTATACTTTCCTCTATTTACAACCTTATTTCTTCCTACCCATTTCACTCCTTCTGTTAAGACACTCAAACCCCAAACTTCCCATTCCTCTCTATTACTTTATTTATCCAACTTCATTGAACAGTTTGTATCAATTGGGGATATATGTTAGACTTGAAGAAAACACATAGCTAAGGTCAGGTTTCTACACTCAGAATGTATGAGAAGACTGTCTCTGCATTGCAGACTCTGCACTAAATGATTTATAAACACTCCTTCTGTTGGATTTGTGAAACTACCTGTCTACTATTTCTGCTATCAGACTATAAACTTCAAGATAGCAGAGGATTGCCTGTTGTGTAAATAATAAAAAGGCTTACTGCCTGAAAGAGCCAGGAGAAACACTCCAAAGACATTGTCAATGTTTTAAAAGATTTGTTTAAATACAGTATTTTATGAATATGGGTGCCATGTCAGCATGCATGCCTACACACCAGAACAACAGATCCCATTATAGATAATTATGCACTGCCTCATGGGGACTGGGATTAAACTCAGGACCTCTGGAAGAGCAGCCAGTGCTCTAAACCTTTGAGTCATCTTTTCAGCTCCAGACATTGCCACATTTAAATCCTTAAGATGCTATAAAAGGATAGAATCACTCAACTCACTTACAATCAAGAACCTAGATTCTAGAATTACAAGTCCTAAATCAAAATCTTCATTTTTTGGTTTAATATGTGACATTAAGACAGGTTATTTACTCTGAGGTTACTTGCTCAGTTTTAAAGTGTGAATGCAACTTCCACAGTTACATTAAATTCTAAATTGCTTTATACTTATGTAGTTCTTGGAACTGTATTTGACACATGGCAAACACTCAAATGTGAATAGCAATTACTTTTACATATGAAGAAACAGATCAAGTATGCTGACTGGTTTTTGTCAATTTGACACAAACTTAGACATATCTGTGAAGAGGGAATTTTCATTGACAAAATGTGTTCATAAGATTGGCCTGCAGTGGTGGCACACGCCTTTAATCCCAGCACTCCGGAGGTAGAGGCAGGCAGATCTCTGTAAGTTCAAGACCAGCCTGGTCTATAGTTCCAGGACAGCCAGGGCTACACAGAGAAAATGTGTCATGAAACACAAAAAAAACTGGCCTGTAGGCAAGTCTGGAGGGCATTTTCTTGATTAAAGGGAGAGGGCCCAGAATCACCCTTGGGGTGGTCTCAGAAAGCAGAATGAGCAAGCCATGAGGGACAAGCCAGTAAGCAGCATTCCTCCACTGCATCTGTTTCAATTCCTTCCCTGAGTTCCTGCCTTGATTTTCCTCAGTGCACTGTGGCCAGGGACTTGTAAGAGAAACCCTTTCCTCACCAAGTAGCTTTTGGTCAGCTTCTTTCCCACAGCAACAGAACCTTAACTAATACATCTAGGAAGTAGTTAAGAAACATGCCCTGAGGGCCAGTGAGGTAGCTCTGTGGGTAAAAGCATCTTTTGTGATAATTTGATGACCTAAGTTCCATATCTGAAACCCAAATAAAGGCAGAAGGAAAAGTGGCTCCACAAGTTGTCCCTTGACCTCCACATGTGCTGCACGGTATGTCCCATCCACATATACTAAAAGAAGAGTTTTTCTTCTTTTTTTTATTTTCGAGACAGATTTCTTTGCATTGTTTTGGAGTCTGTCCTGGAACTTGCTCTGCAGACCAGGCTGGCCTCGAACTCAGGGATGCACCTGCCTCTGCCTCCTGAGTGCTGGGATTAAAGGCGTGCGCCACTAACGCCCGGCAAAAGAGTTTTGTTTTGTTTTGTTTTGTTTTTTTAAGGAACATGCCAGAAGCCACAGAGCTGAGGTTAAGGAAAGCAGAGTGGTATAATCGAGTGTGGTTTCCACACTCACTGGCCCCTGTTTCTCCGGTACGACATTCCCTGCCAAGCTTCCCCAGGTCTGCTGCGCATCTCCATCGCAGGCATTCTGCATACAGGGCAGGCCCTCTTCCTTCAGCCGGACCTCCTCCTCCTCCGCAGCGCCGCACCCCAGCTCGCCGTCGGCCGCCGAGCGCAGCGCGCCTGCCCACGCCGCCCCTGCCCACGCCGCGCCTGCCCACGCCGCCCCTGCCCACGCCGCCGCCCGCCCTCCCGCCCAATCCCCTCCCCAAGCACACGCCCCCGCCCCGAATCCGTCCCGAGCCGGCCCACCTCACGCCGCCCGGGCCTTCCGGCCTTTGCCACCTGCCTTCCCCGCTCGGTCCGGACGCCGAAGCACACTCACCGCCTCAGGACCGGGAGGGACAGCCTTGCGGGAGAGGCGACACGGACACGCTCGGATACTTGACCTCAGGCACCCGGCGGCACCGCAGCCATCTTGTTGTGTTGTGCCAGTTGCCGAGAGGAGCCGCTTGCTGTGGGCGGGGCTTGTTCTCACCACGCCCCCGGCACGGAGCGAGGGGGCGGGGCGGGGACACTTCCCGCCACTCTTGCCGCCTCTGGGCGCGCTCAGCTTCGGGTGCGAGGCTTCCGGGTCTGAAGCCGCAGGGCTGGGGTCAGTGAGGAGAGGTTTCCCACCGAGCAGTAGACAAGACTGGCCGTCCTGAGGCAACAACCTGAGGGACCACTATGGAGGTGTCCACAGCATTCGGACTTGGGATGGTGGAAAAAGGGCCAGCCGAAGAAACACACTTTGGCCCTGCAACCAGAACTAAAGAAATGCACCCTGACCCTGAAAGAAACACACTTTGGCCCTGGAATCAGAGCCAGTGAAAGAGATATGCTCTGACCCTAAAATTAGAGTCAAAAGGACCAGTGAACGAAACACACTTAGGACCTGAAATCAGAGCCGAATCTGACCCTGAGCAGAAAACCATCCAGTTTGAGCTCAGGGATTGAAATCTGACCAATCCCCACCCTGGAAATCTCCCTGGTAAGCTCCTCCCCTAAGAAGCAATATATAAACCCTGTGCCTGTTCAGCTTGTGATTGACCTCTGCCACCCTGCCAGAGGCAGCCACTCTCCTGGATTCTTCCCTTCCAATAAATCTCTTGAGTGAGGTTTGGGTGAGACAGCTGTAAAAAAAAAAAAATTCCCCAGGAAACCTTCCCCTAGGGAAGCAGAGTTGTTACACTTTGGGGACCACAGCCGAACTGTAACAACTTCGCTGAGGAAACCCTCTCCTGCCAGAGCAGAGCTGTTACACTGGGGAAGTCTTTCCCTGGAGCAGGTCTGTAAGCTGCTTTTCATCCAAGCCGGACTATTTTGGAGACCAATTTGGGAACATATCCAGCCAGATGTGGTTGTACATCAGGACGGCTTGGGCCACAGCTAGGGCCCTCTTGAAGTTAGGGAGCTATATGAGCCTGAGATTCCCCAGCATCAGAATGTTCTTCGTGTTAGCACAAAACTAAAGCAAGATGTACTTGAGGGAACTTGAGCTGGGGATGCCCCAAAGTGCTGCCTTCTACTGCACTGATTAACCTGCACGCTTGTCTGCAACACGTCTATGCCTGCTGCCTGTTGAGACCAGAAGAGGGCATCAGATCCCTAGAACTGCAGTTACTGGCCATTGTGAGCTATCACATGGGTCCTGGGAACCGAACCTGGGTCTTCTGGGAGACCAGCCAGTTCTTTTAAGCATTGAGGCATCTCTGTAGCCCCTCCAGCATATTTCTTAACTGCCTTCTTCTCCAGTCGTGCATTAATGTTTCCTTTCTTTATCACTAACTTCCCAGCTCATTTTTTCTAGCACTTTTAGGAATTTCCTCTCTGCCTCAGTTTCTTCTCCCATTTAATGGGCAATCATCTCTATTACCTGTAGCTTTCCTGATAAGCAGAAACTGTAATGACTGGAAAGAACTGAGAACAAAATATGACATTTAGTAAATTCTCATATGCTCCGTTTTTATCATTAAGTAAAAACATCTTAGAAATCACTTTTCATCTTAACTCTGAAAGAATTTAACCAAGAGCTGGGGATTTGCTTGGCAAAGAAAACAGCTTGTATAGGCCCCGAGAAGAAGAATTGGGGAAGGGAACTTGGCAGTGAGCTAGATATTAAGTAATTCAGTGTGGTTGGAAGAAAACTTAAGTAATACACAAATGTAGTTCATTATGGCTTGTGCAAAAGTCTGGAGTGGAGAAGATAAAGTTGGAAGAGGAACCTTACAGGCAGCATTAAGCACTGCACTTGCTGATTTATAGAAGCAGAGGTAATTTCACCTAAGAGGAAATTCTGATAATTTCCAACAAGGGATGCTATTTACTTTTATTTGAATAATGCTCCCATCCCCATCACAATGAAGCAAATAGTAATTGCAGTTGAAAAGCAAACTCTACACAAAGATCCATTTAACCTTGAAAGGAAGTTGTATTCATTTTTTGTAGCACAAAATAAATAAGTAAATAAAAGACCCAGAGACAGATATTGGGGTTCAAGCTGAAAATCAGAAAAGCAAAACAGCAGGCCACTAGCTCTTCCCTCTACCTCAGCTCAGAACAATGGCGCTCCTTAAACTGCTCCTGACTTCACTGCTTATCACATTCACTCAGACTGCTATTTTCTCCTCAACGTGGCCAAAGACAAACTCTCAGACTGAATGTCATCTCTGAGACATAGCTCCTGTCCTATACACCCCCTAATGCTGGAATTAAAGGCGTGTGATCCCAGGTGCTGAGATCACTTTTGTGTGAGTGGTTTCTTTTAGGACTGGATCAATTTTGTGTAGTTAGTGTGGCCTTGAACTAACAGAGATCTGTCTACTTTTTAATCCTGAGTCCCAGGATTAAAGGCATGTACCACCACTGCCTGATCTCTATAGCTTGAGGCTGGCTTTGCTTTCTGAATCCTCAGGCAAGCTTTAATAAATCATAAACAATACATCACCACACATTTTTCAACGAAGTGCAAATGTTATGTATTAGTTCAGTATGTGTACATTGCTGAGATTTCATTCTGTTCTTTGTTTTGATACCCATCTACTTGTCTTTTCAACTGGAGATGAATTTATTGCACAAGCTCAAGGCTCTACCCCTAATCTGTAATGATATTCAGAAGTTCCATAGTTAAATTACACTGCGCCAGAGTTAATTCATCAGTCCTGTCAGTAGCCCTCAAGAAAATACACACAAAATTCCAGGGGGTCCTGCAACTCTTATTTTTGTCTGGTTTCATCTTGCCCAGTTTTCCTTCTTCATACAGCTCTACTAAGTAACCTTTTCTGGACGTCTAGCATGGTGAAAACCTTGGATGTACCTCCAGCCTTAGAGACTTCAGAAGAGAGACGAAAGTTGTCATTTTTCTGGGTTGCGTTTCATTTACAATGTAGGTATCAGGAGATGTGAAGGCAGCCTGGCTATGACCTGTCACAGGGTTGAAAGATAAACCAGGGGCATGATGGCTTAGTCCTCCCTTCATCCAAACCTCAGCAAAGCCGTTCCTTTGTTCTTACTTGCTCCCTCTTCTGCAATGCATGCTAAGCACTTGCTTCCTCTTCTGAGGTCCACACCTAGCACTGTGTATAGCACCTTTAAAAGAATTTCTCAGAAGTGGCAGGCCCCATTGTTGTCATTTCTGTGACTTCCTAGCATGACTTTACAACTGCTAACTTAACTAAAATTACGTTTAAAAATAAAGCTTGCTTCTGTTGTTTGAAATTTTCATATGTGGATTAGTGTATATTTATTTATTTATTTTGGTTTTTGAGACAGGGTTTCTCTGTGTAGCCTTTATTGTCCTAGAACTAGTTCTGAAGACCAGCCTGGCCTCTGCCATCCAAATGCTGGGATTAAAGGCATGTGCCGTTGGCATGTGCCTTGACCACCAGGCCAAGTTGTGTGTTTTGGTCAAACACATTCCCAGTTTTCTGCCCTACAATTCTTCCGTTCCCCCCTCATACTTTTCCCTCTGGAATTAATGTTTTGTTTTGTTTTGTTTTGTAAACCCACAAAGTTAATTTAGTGCTGTTAGCGCATGTATGGGTATAGGGTTGTCTACTGTAGCATGGGTAGTCTCTCAATGGCCTCATCCCTGAAGAGACCTGGGTTTTGTAGCATCCATCCATTGCCAGTAGCTCCTCAGCTGACCCCTGCATTCTGGGATTTTGTATAATTTTCAGCTAGGGTTCCATCCATGCTGGCATTTTGTATGACTTGCTCTTGTTATAGGGCCCTGCATGGACCTCCAAGGTACCTTGAGCAAGCCTGAGCTGTTGGCTGGAACATTCTGCAGTTTTAGCTGGAACATCTTGCCCCACAGTTGTTATTGGTACTCTTCCTGTTTTGCTAACACACATCTGCTGCTGAGGAACTAAGCCTGAGAACTTGCATTCTTAACCCTGGATTGTTTTCCACTGTTCTGTGAGTCAGTATATAAGCCCGCTCCTTCCCCTGAGTGAGCAGCGTTCCTGTTGCACGAATGACCTGCTGTATTGTCTCTTATTTAAATCTCTAGGCCTTCACCTGATTCCTGGAACAGATTGTAGCATGGGCACTATACCCTTATGGTGCTTTTCCCCCTAAGTCTTATAAGGTATAGCTTCAAAAGATATTGTACATGATAAATATAAATCTTGTCTTAGACACTTGAGAATATAGATATGAGAAAATGACCTGATTCTAACAAAAATATCAGCTGGTCTGCTGCCATCTACAAAATATCAAACATCATAGGCTGCCTTTAATATCTTCCCTCAATTAACTGGGCTTCTGCTGTCGTTCGTGTTTCCTTGTTCTGTATTCATTTTTCATAAATGCTATGTGATAACCCTAACATGTACTTATTCTGTGAGTATGCTTGGTGAATGAATGTAAATGCCATTTTCACTCTCAGAGAGATTGTAACATAGTGAAAAGTGAGGAAAAAGGCACGTTGACAGTGGAGTAGACTTACAGGCTTCCTTTTTTTAATACACTGTGAATCCAAGCGTGCATTCAGGAAGACTGTGTCATTCAAAATAAATAACAAATAAATGAATGAAACTCTAACTGTATTAGCCATAGGCTTTTTTCCAGTGCTGAGCTTGTGACATTTGTAGTCTGCCTCTACTCTAAAGCCAGGAGTGGGCTTACACTTTCAGGTCCAGCTAGAACCAGTCCTGCAAATCTGGACTCTATCCCTTAAAGCCAGATTCACCATTCACTTCCCCAAGATCAAAGTGATTCTCTCAAGAAAGTGAAAGGGCACATCACCAGAATACTGAAGGCCAAAAGAGACAGCAAATGCTATTTGCTATGCCCAGCTTTCACATATTTTCAGCTCCACATACCTCTAACTTTGTTTCTAATTTTAAAGCTTTTGTAAGTTGACTATGCGAATTGCTCTGAAAAGAAAGTGCTCCCACTGCTCTCCCCCCCTCAGAATTCTAGCTAGTTACTGTAGATAAAATGACCGTCAAGTGCAGGAACGTGGCAGCAAGCAGGTAGGCATGGCTGGTGGAGCAGTAGTGGAGATAGTACAGCCATGAGGCGGAAACAGAGCGCTGAGAGTGCTGCAGGCTTTTGAAACTTCAAAGCCGTACGACACACCTCCCAGAAGGCCACACCTCCTAATCCTTCCCCAATAGTTCTACCAACTGGGGACCAAGTATCAATCATGAGCCTATGAGGGCTGTTCTCATTCAAACACCATACTTTCCACGACAGCTTAAAAGGTTTAGTTTCTTATTAGTTGCTCTCATCATCTCCTTAACAGAATGCTTGGCAGTAATAACTTGAGGGGGCAATTCATCATTTTATATCACAGTTTCTTAACTCTGAGTTAGGATAGAAAGATATGGACAATTTGAGGGATATAAGAAGTGAAAGGAGCCCCTCATGCAGAAATCTAATATATCTTCACACTTTCACACTAATGACCTCTGTGGTGTCCCGCATGTGTGTGGCTCATATACAAACATTCAGAAACTACATATATATATATATATATATATATATTCCATGTATATATACATATGTGTATATACACACATACATATATAAATAATATATTCATATACATACATACATATATGGAATTGAGGCGTCTGGGTGAACATTTGGTACTGCAGGTCATTGTCTTCTATAGTGGAGATCTTCCTCAGATGCCTTAGCAGTACTTGGCTCTGTTAGGTAGGGAAGGTCATTGAAATACCCATTTTGAACATACTAAATTTCATATGCTAGTTAGATATACAAGTGGAGACTTGGTATAAGGCAGTTATGGTTGTGGTGTTTAAGAGGAAGGCCTGGGAATTTAGTGAAGGTTTGCTAGTGTTCAAATATCTTAGTCCAAGTGCGCTCAATCAGATACGAATGTTTAATTGGAAGCTCTACTCCAGCATCACTCTCCCCACATTCAAAACCCTGCCCCTTCTCAGAAAACCTGCCAAAAGGTAGCTCCTCCCCATGAAATGCTCAAGACCATACCTACAGGGTACTTTAAGGCCCAGTCCCTGGACCTGCCATGTGATTTCTCTCCTGCTTTCTTCCCCCGAGAATCACCCAGGAGTTGCTTTGCTTTGTTTATTAAACCTGGTCTTATTAATTTGGTTTCATTTGGATTACCATGTCAGTGGAAAGACTTCATATTGGGGTACCGAAACCTTTTGATGACTATGTAAAGAATGTAGGTAGAAAACAGGTTGGATGCACTCTGTTGTTGGAACATGAGGGATTTCCTGGAGTCTTGAATTTGCCATCAGTAGAGAAACATTATTTGAAATGATGACTTCTCCATGTAGAGCAGTGGGTCTCAACCTTCCTAATGCTGTGACCCTTTAATCAGTTTCTCATGCTGTGGTGACTCCAACCATGAAGTTATTTTTGCTGCTATTTCATAACTATAATTTTGCTACTATTATAAATCATAATGTAAGTATCTACATTTTCCAGTGGTATTAGGTGACCCCTGCAAGAGGGTCATTCAATTCATCAGGGGATCATGACCCAAAGTTTGAGAATCTCTGAGGTTCAGGGAAAGAATGCAATGGAGTTTTCTATAGTAGCTTCAAACCTCTCCATGAAAAGCCTGCCAGATGTTGTGTCTTTACTAGGGACACAGGCCTCATTCTCCACAAATTCTAAGCCAAGTACACAATAATGCGGAGATTTTCACTAAGGGACCTCTTTGAGATCCCTTCTCCCCCAAGAACATTTGACAGTGTAGGGGATTTTATTACTCTGAAGGTTCTACTGCCATCTAGTGGGTGGAAGCCAGGTTTGTTGATAAGCAGCCTGCAGCGCCCATAGCAAAAATCACCCATTACCCCTACCTTGTAGTAGTGCTGTTGTGGAAAAACATTAACATTACCTGTGATACTTGTCTTCTATTTGTCACAGTTGAGAAAAGAACTCTGAGAGCTGCAATATTTGAGAATGCTAAAGGTTTGTGTGCTAAGTTACACAAGCACTGGTTACTGTGAAATTTGACCTGAGGAGTTGTTCTGGCTCACAATTTTTGCTGCTTTGTTTGTTTCCTTCCTAGTGATAATGTGAATCCATGCACAAAATGGATAAAAAATAAGAGACATAAATTATCTTTCTGTGGCTAAAAGCTTGGGACCAGTGTGAGAAAAGCACATCACATACTATGTTTTGTTTTTTTCCTTATATGGTTTCATTTTTGCACAAATGATGGCAAAGGTATTTAGTTTTAATTAGATTCATTTTTCACAGCCCAGATGAATCACTTCACAGATGTTCTTTTGAAATAAATGTGCTAGGTTGTCAGACAATATTAGTCAGTTTTTGTCACTTTGGTGACACATATAAGAGACACTTCCAGTGAAATTTGCACATCAGATTCTGCATTGTGCTCCTTTAGCCCTCTAATATAAAATAAAGGTGTTGTTAAGTTGTAGTTGAGGTGCTAGTGACAGTTGATGGCTGCCAGGGGAAAATTTTTTTAACTGGTGTAGTCCCTAAGAAATTGACCATGCTCCAATGCATAGTCCCACACTCATGTATATATGGACAGTACTAATTAGACTCAGTATGATATACATGTGTATATGTATTAACGTATGTGTGTGTGTGTGTGTGTGTGTGTGTGTGTGTGTGTGTGTGTGTGTGAGAGAGAGAGAGAGAGAGAGAGAGAGAGAGAGAGAGAGAAAGAGAGAGAGTGCAGATGGGAATAGGGGGATCTGTTTGGGAGGAGTCGAGGGGAGGAGTGTGCTGTGAAAATTATTGAAATACCTTATTTGCATCTATAAATTCTTTTTTGTTGTTTTTTTCAAGACAGGGTCTCTCTGTGCAACTTTGTCTGTCCTGCTCTGTAGACCAGGCTGGCCTCGAACTCAGAGATCTGTTTGCCTCTGCCTCGAAAGTGCTGGGATTAAAGGTGTGTGCCATTACTGCCTGGCTTGCATGTATAAATGCTTAAAGAATATATTTTTAAAAATATGCTTTAAAAGGGTTGGTAAGTAGGACCTTAGGAATGCAAAGTAAATGATACCAACACATTAGCAAGTAATGTCAGTTTATACAAACATGTTTAGAGAGATTGTTTCTTTCAAATATGAATATATAAGACTATAGAAAGGGTAATGGAGAAATGTATAAATAAAACATTTTTACTGAATATAAAACAATATGAAAATAAATGTAATTAAAAACATTAAAGGTAAAATTTTATTTACATATAAATTTACGTGATTTTATTTACATGTAAATAACTAGAGTCAGTTGCTAGCTACAGAAATCTTTACCTTCAGTTCTGAAATGAGAACTATCAAACTAGTAAAATTCTACTGTAAGGTACGAATCTTTAAAATAAAATAGGTGTCTAAATGAATGCTGATTTTGGATGTGTGGCTTTGAAAGTATGTGCAATCTCTAAACTTTTGGGTCACTTAGAGAGTAATGGCAGCACCCTCGGTATGACATGGTCAATACATACTTCCTAGGCATATGGAGGAAGTTTTCCTTGGCCCGCCTTGGAAGAAGTAGATTGTTCATAGACTGTTTCTAGGACCAAGGATGCTGTCCACTCAGGTCGTTCTCTAAAAGGGTCCTCCTCATCAGCCTTGTCTAATTCAGACACATCCTCAGATTGTGTCAGCATTAAAACAAACCTAGGTAGGTGTCTGTCACTGTCAGAAACAACTAGACCCTACCAGATACTGTTAAGGTTTGAATCTTCACATGTTAAAGGCTGCTTTGCCAACTGGTAGGGCACCATGCATTGAGTCATGAGAACTCACTTACCAATGGGCTATTCCATTGATGGACTCACAGTTTGATGGCCTTATTGGGAGATAGTGAAGACTGAAGAGGTGATCTTAGTTATAGGAAGAAGATCACTGGAGACATTATACTTTTGAAGGGCGTGTTGTCGCTGGCCCCTGCCTGTCCTCTCTCTTTCTCCTTTCTGCCATGAGGTGAAGGTATTCCAGTGTGTGCTGACCACTGCTATGTGTGCTTCACTATGCTTGGGCCAGAAGCAGTGAGAATGAGTAAGTGACCATGGACTGAGATCCCAGAAACCATGAGCCAAAGTAATCCTTTCCACCTTCAAGTTATTTCACATCTTTGTCAGAGGGAGGAGAAGCTAGCTATCTCGGGCATGCTCAACGCTCAATACCAGAGCATCAGAGCAAATGACCTGGTCTAGAGAAGGCAAAGGCAGCAAGTCTCTTGCTGTCCAGGGCTGAGGCTCTCTTCACAGGACTAGGTTCCCACACCCGAGTCTTATTTTGTATTAATTAAGGTAAGTGTTCTGTTGCAAATTCCTATACAATACCTCCTGCCTGTGTTCTTGGGCATGAAAGAGTGTTTCTGTTCTGATTTCAGTTGATCCCTTTTCCTGATGTTAATGAGTAACACAACCTCGTTGATACCAAAGTTCCACATTCACTTTCCTTAAGCAAAAAATAACTTCAAGGAGGTGACATATATGGTTTGGATACCATCTCAAGCCATGGGCTTTTGGGGAGTACTTCTGGTTTTGGCCTTCCTGAAGAAAAGTTGGGGACAGGAACAAATGTAAGTGAAGGAGAGTATCTTTTTTTTATAGTGCTTGTCAGTAGTGGTGTGATCAGTAGGCATCAGATTGTGGGACTCTGACACACCAGGTGTATGTGCTCATCTAAATGAGAGAGTGGTGGGAGTGCTTGTATCAGTGGGTGGCTAGCAAAAAACTTAACCATAAAATAATATATACGCAAATACACACACACACACACACACACACACACACACACACACACACACTTTTTGTTTTGCTCATTTGTATTTAGTGCTTAGTTTCTTTGTGCCTTTTATGACTTTGCTACAGTTAAGCCATAGTTACGTGGGGATTAGCTCCTTTTTAAGATTTATTTTAATTTTTTAAAAAATTCATCCAATATATTTTGATCATATTCTTTCACCCCCCACAGTTCCTTCTAGATATTCCCCTACCCAACTTCTTGTTCTTTTTCTTGCACAAAATACAAACAAACAAAAAAGCAGTAGTGTTGGAACCAGGGTCAGAACCTGGGCTCCCATGATTCAGGTCGAGAAACACTCTGGATTATTCACAGATGTGCATGGGTTCTCACTGAAAGGCAGCTCCTCACTTTTTCTGAAAAGAGACTAAGTGTATCACGAACATGGGAATGGATCACTTAGTGGATTAACTGGGGCAGTAACCACCTGTTGAGCACGCACGGTGTAGCAGGCAGTGCAGTGTAACAGGCAAAGAGCTTTCATCATAGCGGGAGAATCGGGTACTAAGTGAATGACTGATGAGAGATTGCATCAGTAAGGATGTGTGGGGGATAACCGTGTATAAAAAGACATAGAAGTCAAAGGGCAGACGTGCACCTATCTGGGGGAAAGCATTCCACAGTAACGTTCCTGCCTCTCTGCAAGCTCGAGAAGATGAACTTCTTCACTTGGGTACATTATGTTGCAGATACACCAGTGAGGACCAAAATGTGTATGAAGGATGACCACAGCCAGATTTAAGGGCTTTGACACTGAGTATGCCATGTCTCACCTCCATCACATGGACAATGGGAGAACAACTGAACTCTGAAACTCAGACAGACTTTGATTCCTAAGTTTTTATCTCTTTTCAAAATGCTTAGCAAGTTCAGTTTACAACAGTTGTTGAAAGTTTTAATTCTGGAAACCTTAAGTTTTTAATTCTATAACTGGCTAGGTCTATAGCCCAGGACAAATGAATAACAGTTTGCTATTCTCACAACGAGATCAATAGTGAAACCTTCTGTACCAAATGTTGTAGCAACACAGTGAATGTTATATATATATATATATATATATATATATATATATATATATATATATGTATATATATCATTCAGAGAATGGCAGTGAATCACACACACACACACACACACACACACACACACACACACACGTCACTCACTGCCATTCTCAACGCTGAGAATGGGACCTGCTCATAGGAAAGTTTCAGTAAATTAATCTTATTACCTGCTTTCATTTTCTGTGCCTTTGCTAAGCATATACATCAGCTGAGTAGGTTTACAGATTCTTCATTTGGTCTGTACATGCCTCCAAACTGTTAGATTTGGTAAAGGTCTTAATTACTGACTAACTTCATTGTTACAAAAGACTTGCCGATTTGTGAAACTTACAACTTAGGTTTAAGTTATAACTTAAAATATGACAATATAACTTAAAATATTATAATATTGGTAGATGCCTGCAATAATTCTTGGGTTGGGTGTTGTGTATGTACCCCTATATGTTGGCAGTGCTGCACACCTTTAATCCCAGCAACATGGGAAGCAGAGGCAGGTAGATCTCTGTGAGTTCGAAGCCAG
The DNA here is from genome assembly GCA_030556225.1 of Cricetiscus sungorus. Classification (NCBI taxonomy): domain Eukaryota; kingdom Metazoa; phylum Chordata; class Mammalia; order Rodentia; family Cricetidae; genus Cricetiscus; species Cricetiscus sungorus. The sequence continues at coordinate 6,557,170 of JANBXA010000132.1, forward strand.
TCTTGCTGTGTATACTGTAAAGATTTGCCACCCAAATTGATATAATAAAATGCTGATTGACCAGTATCCAGGCAGGAAGTATAGGTGGGGTGACCAAACTAAGAATGCTGGAAAGAGGAAGGGTGGAGTCAGGAGTCACCAGCCAGATGCAGAGGAAACGAGATGAAAATGCCTTACTGAGAAAAGGTACCAAGTCATGTGGCTAAACATAGATAAGAATTATGGGTTAATTTAAGTGTGAGAGCTAGTTGGTAATAAGCCTGAGCTACTAGCTAAGTATTTATAATTAATATAAGCCTCTGTGCAATAATTTGGGCAGTGGCTGCTGAGTATTAGAGTTCCTTGCAGGACAATAATTTTTGCCTACACAACCTGGCTTACGGAGTGAGTTCCAGGACAGCCAGAGATGTTACACAAAGAAACTGTAACTTGAAAAAACAAAACAAAACAAGAAACAGAGAGAGAGAGAGAGAGAGGGAGAGGGAGAGGGAGAGGGAGAGGGAGAGGGAGAGGGAGAGGGAGAGGGAGAGGGAGAGGGAGAGGGAGAGAGAGAGAGAGAGAGAGAGAGAGAGAGAGAGAGAGAGAGAGAGAGAGAGAGAGAGAGAGAGAGAGAACACTTTGGGATTAATACATACTTCTCTTCTTTATGGTTGATATCCAGTTCTATTCATATTAGATACTCCAGTGATGTATTATTTTTGGTTTTTATAACTTTTCACTTAATAAGATAATGAAGAAAACCACGCATTTTAAAATTTGTGTTTCAAAATCAGATGTTGCTGGATGAAGTGACACATACCTTTAATCCCAGCACTCAGGAGGCAGAGGCAGGAGGATGCCTGAATTGAAGGCAAGTCAGGTCTACTATGAAAAATAAGTCCTGTCTGGAAAAACCAAAAATAAACAAAAACCAAAAATGACAAACAAGCAAGGGTTCCAAAGCTTGCCCTCAATTCCAGTTTTGTATAAATTCCACCTAAAAACTGAAGAGTCTACTGTTGTAGACTTGTAACCTTGACCCCAGTTATAAACATAGAAACTGGAGCACTCTGAGTATAAAGTCCTGCCTCCTTCACTTATAAACAATGTGGCCTCAATCAAATTACTTTTGCTCACATGTAACTTAGTAGTACCTGGGATATGGCTGTCTTTCTGTGGGGAGTGAATGAGTTCTGTAAAAATTACTCTCAGAGCCTGGGACCAGACTGGCTCACGCATGTGATGCCAGACAAGCCAGCCCCACTCCAGCAGGTTAGCTCAGGCTGGACCTTGTCCTTCAGTGCATAGATAATTCTCTGCCCATTTGTATGGTAGATTTATCTTTACCACTGACATAACACATTTCTAAGATCACTTTCTTCCAACTTCTTCAGTGAGTGTCATTATTTCTTGAGTAGTAGCTTGCTGATGATTTATAGATATGTTCTTATTTAGCACGCCATGGAAAAAGGTGACAAAAGGCTAGTGACTTTACTTCACTCGGTCATCAGAAGACAAAACTGGCATCCAAAGACTAGTGCCTATTTGATACTTTAATTCATTAGGGGGAAATGCCCCCACTTACATATTCCAGTAAACCTTGATTTTGTTATTTTATTATTACAACAGCATATGAAATGTGATGACATTATGGCCTTGTTTAGTCCTCTGCAGGTGGAGTGGGCCAGAGACACACTGTTATGACCTTTTCAAACTGTAACCAAATCTCATCTTCTGTTTTCCAGGACTTAATTTCAAGGTATATCTTCTCAGAAACTATGCTGAATTTGTTATAGATCATAAAAACAAAGTATAGTTTCTAAACATAACTATTAGAAAAATATATTCACAGTGAGATGAACATGAATCAGAAGGGGTGTATCACCAAAGCTACTGCTTCTTGTCCTTTTTCCGCAGATTCCTCGTTTCAGCACCAGCGGTCTTCCGCATCGGAGTGTCGGCAAACGTCACAGTCCAAGCCCATGGCCACACTGATGCCTTTGACGCAACCATCTCTATAAAAAGCTATCCTGATGAAAACATCAGTTACTCTTCGGGCTCTGTTAATTTATCACCAGAAAATAAATTCCAAAACTCTGCCATCTTAACAGTATGAATTTGGCTTTCCTTTTAAAACATATACACAGAATATTTTTGGTAAAATATGTATAATTTTCAATACTGATAGCAGAGATTTACTCACTTGTATCAGTCTACCATTGTATAATTATTAGATGATTATCACTAACCGGCAACAATCTGAGTTTAACAAAATTCCTTTTTTAAAGGATTTATTTTTTATTTATGTGGATGTGCCTGTGTGAGTTTAGGTGCAGGTATGTTCAGGTGTTCAAGAAATTCAGAGGGCCTTTACCCAAGTCTCTCCAGTTTAGCATCTGCTTCACAAAAGGTGAATGCATGCCATATGAGGTTGTGGTGAGAACTCCTGAAGGCAGAACCAGCCAGGCTAGGGCAGGTTAAGTCCTGTGGTGTTTGGATCCCAGGTGCTTCTGGTGTTTGGGGCCTGTGGAGTTTCCTGCAGAGAGGCTGCAACAACAAAACTTGCTTAGGGAAAAAGAGAAAACCTACCCAGTATAACCCTGAGGGAGCCCCCCAGGGCAGTTCTGGCCTGTACTAGTGGAGGCAAAGCCACAGGCAAGCAGCTTTTTGTGAATTCATGCCTTAATGCTGGGCACCAAAATGTAAGATGAGTTCTAATAGGTCTTAATAATAAAGACCCAGAGTCAGATATAGGGGGAATGCTAGAATATCAGAGAGAGGAAGGAGCAAAATCACAGCCCCCTTACCTCCTCTACTTTCCAGAGGAAAAAGGACTGAGATTCTGTCTCTTCCTACCTACATTTCTCACCCCACCCAGCCACCTCACTTCCTGTCTGTGCAGACCTCCAGACTTCTGTGGTTAGCTAGTGATTAGCTCCGCCCTCTGATCTGCAGGCAAGTTCATTTGTTAAGAGTACAAACCAGATATCACCACAACCTGGGTCCTCTGCAAGAACAGCAAGTGACCTTAACCACTGAACTATCTTTCCAGACAATTGTGTTGCTTTTGAGGCATGCATATAAATGTTAACACTTTTATTGGAAAATAAAATTGTACCAATGTGGAAACATTTAGAAATGAGTTAGAAATAATTTTGCTTATGAAATTATCACTAAAAACAGTAAAGAAACAAAAACATGCATGCTTTTAACATTTGTCTGTAAGAGTTATCATTAAAGACAGTAAAGAAACAGAAGTGTGTTTGTGGGAGGTGGACCCATGGTCTCATGTTAGGCCAGCACTCTACCACTGAACTACAGCTATAGGCCCCGTAAAATGATTAGTTACTACAGTGAACAGTGCTACAAAGACTCATTTTAATACAGATTGTTTACAAAAGTACTTGCAACCCATCTTACTAAAATTCTGATAAAAAGAAAAGCAGAAAAATAAGAGGACCTCAGCTTTCGAAGACATTCTGTGGCGCCATAGAAATGGAAGTTTCTCTACAGTGAGAAACATATAAGGAAAAGTAAAAAGGAAAATGTTACAAAAGGGCCTAAAGTTAGAGTTCTATAGGTTTTCTAATATTTTTAAGTTTTTATTTTAAAATCTTTCATAAATGTCCTTTATGTGTGTGTTTGCAAGTACGCTTGGTGTGCATCATGTACGTGCTGGTCCCCAGAGGCCAGTCAGATCCAGTTACAAGTGGTTGTGAGCTACATGACATGGGGGATGGAAACAAGCCCAGCTCCTAGCAAGGTCCTCAAACACTGAGCCATATTGACAGTTCAGTTTTAGTTTTTAAATATTTAAAAATTATAGGTGTAAGATTTCTGCTTAATTCAAGTATATAGGTATATAATAGATATATGAAATATTTATATGTATTTCATCTTGAAAATGATCTTATTTCATTGAAAACAACAAAATGTTAATGCTATGAATCTTCTGTATCCTTTATTCTTTAATGGTAATATATACTATTACTCATATTGGGAAACATTGCTTGGAATCAGTTCTAACCAGAATAAAAATTATTTCATTAATGCTTTTCAGAATAAATGTTTGAATCTCTGATTTAAAAAAAGTTTCCCAACTACTTGGCTTATGAAAATTTAAAGTTCATTTCTCTAAACTCTTACTTTTTCTGGCCACTCTATTATGAGGCATGGTAGCCACCAGCCACATTTGTCTTTAAATCCAATCAATTAAATGCAACTGGTTTAATACTTGAGTGGCACTAGCCATGTGTTTGGACAGCATAGTTACAGGACATGTCCTTCACCACAGAAAATCCCATGCTCAGGAGCCTGAGGAGCAAGAAGGAGTCATGAACATCGATACATAAACACTTAATTTAATGTTAACACTATGAAGTGTCTCTTTGTCAATTAAATACTTTGTCACAGTCTTGTCCTTGAGTCCACATTTTAAATTGAATGTTATAGAATTAACGAATACTAGTTTTGTTTTCAATACATCCTGACTGCAGTTTCCCCTCTGTCCACTCCTCCCATTCCCACTAGCACCCTCGCTCTCCCCACATCCACCCCCCTCGGCCTCTCTTCAGAAAGAGCAGGCCTCAGGGGAATATCCACTGAACACGGCATAGCAAGACTGGATAAGACTAGGCACGAACTCTCACATCAAGGCTGGACAAGGTAACCCAGTAGGAGGAAGAGAGTTCCATGAGCAGGTGGAAGAGTCAGAGACACCCCCATTCTCACTGGAGCCCCACAAAACATCAAGCTAAAAAACATGATAGAAGCTGTAGTTTGTTTGTTTTTAAGTTGAGAAAGAACTCAAAGACATCTATAATCATCTCAGTGAAGAAAATCCATAGATTTTTACTGTTTCCAAAATTTTGTAATAATCTCACAGCAGTTGGTTTTGGTGATTAACTTTATCCCTGTGTTTCTGAACCCTAATTTCTCATGGAAATACCCTTCCCTTTGATTATTTGTGTTAATATATGCAACATCCATATCATTGAACATAAAGGTGATGATGGTAATTGTACACACAAACTGGAATGTGTGTGTCCGTGATGTGGGCACAGAAGCATGTGGTGTGATGTGGTGTCCAGGCCATGGGCCAGGACATTATGCAGAGAGAACAGAGAAATCCAGAAGCTGATAAAGCAAAGGTTTCTTCCAAGCTTCTTTAATAGTAGTTCTGATAAATATGTCTGAAATTCAGGAAATATGGCACCAAAAAGATTTCTGACTGCTTAATGCTAAAATTTTATTATGATATGACACTATGAAGGGAACTAGGTAAACTAAGTTTTTTTTTTTTTCCTGGAGTGGCTTTAGTAAGTTTACTTGGTTGATTATGTTTCATTTTCACCATGTGTCCTAGATAGATTTGAAAACAAGATCCTCCTGCCTCAGCTTCTGTAGTGCTGAAATTTATTATTATTATTATTATTATTATTATTAATTGTTGTTTTCAAGACAAGGCTTGTAAAAGAATAACCTAGAGAGGGTGAGGATGTTGCCATCTGCTTAGACAGAGAGTTGTCACCAGAACTGTTGCTCTGACTCCAACAAGATGATTTGGTATACCAAATGGTAATCTCTGGTTAGAAGGATAGTCTAATAGTTATGGCTGTCCTGGAAATAGCTCTGTACATCACAGAGATCTGCCTTCCTCTGCCTCCCAAATGCTTGGATTCAAGGTGTGCACCACTTTTAACTTTGATGTTCATGGGTATTTTGCCTGCGTGAGTGTTTGGGTACCCTTGTGTGCAATAACCACAAGGACAGAAGAGGGCATAGGATCTCTGGAGCTGGAGTCAGAGGTGGTTTGAGCTGCCATGTGGGTGCTGGGAACTGAAGCTTTGAGTGCTCTTAACTGCTGAGCAGTCTCTCCAGCCCAGTGCACCTCTTTGAAAATGAGGCAATACACAAGCTCAGTTTTAGCCTTATGAGATTACAATGGTTTTTCTCTTACAGGGCCAGCATGCTTCAGGACTTTACAGTCAACTTTCCCATTGTGCTGTTTGCTTGTTGTTTTACAGGTTCAGGACAAACAGTTGTCTGAAGGACAAAGCTCATATTCATATGTGTATTTGGAAGTCATGTCAAAGCATTTTTCAAAATCAGAAAAAATGCCAATCATCCATGACAATGGCTCTCTCTTCATCCATACTGACAAGCCTGTCTACACTTCACAGGAGCCCGGTAGTGTATCTAATGCCTCTTCCAGGGGAGAATGGCATAAATATGTAGAACTTTTAACATCTAAAATTGAGTGGAGACCAGTTTCCACTTCACTCAAGCAAAACTCAAATCCTAACAATCTTTATAGGCTCAAATAGCATTTTCATTTTTAATGAATACAGGAATTGCTAAATATATAACATAACCAATGATTACTTTATCTGCCATGCTAGAGAATTTATTCATCAAAAATACAGAAGACATAATTAGAAATATAATTTTGTCATTGGGAAATGATTTATCTTAAATCTTGTTTGTTAAACTTTCTTGGATTCAGTATCTAGTCCCAAAGTTGTAAAAAGAAATCCAAATGAAGATTAGACATCTGTCTTATACTAACGTAGCTCACAGAAATGCCTAGATGCTGATGTTCAAGGTTAGCCACCTAAGAAAGTGTCTGTTAAGCAGCAATTCATATTTACGGCTTTATTGTTCGGGGGAATGGCAGGAAAGTCACTGTGATTGAGGAAAGCCTGCATTTCCTCCCAAAGAAATGAAAATAAGACACAGAAAGACTGTCAACATTGCTTGTCAAACTGTCTGTCTTTTCACCTGCTGCTTGCCATCGCTGGACAATTATAGATATCCATGCAAGAAGTGCATGTGTCAGGAGGAGGCTGGGAAGTTTCATTGATGGTACTTTGGGGGAAGGACTGACAGAGCAAGCAGTATTGTCACGGTTTTTTGTTTGTTTGTTTTTAACCTTGTGCACATTAGGGACCTTCTAATTTTGGTGGACGCTGCTCATGTCCATAGTGAGGTGGAATGGGCTGTATGGTAATCTTCACATTTGGCAGGAGCACCCATTACACTGGCTTGGAAAGGAAAGACCTGGACAGGGTGAGGATGTTGCCACCATCTTAGATGGAGAGTCATTGCCGGAACTGCTGATCTGACTCCAACAAGACGAATTGGTACAGGAGATTGTAATCTCTGCCTATAAGGATATTCTAAAGTTCTTTATCCTGTCAGTGTATGTAATGTGAAGATACTTGAAGGATTATTATCTTAAGCATCTTTGAATAAAACTCAAGTCTCCAGACTTTCTAGGATGAAGAACCTTAGAATATTTTCCATAGTTTTCAGCTCTGTGTGCCAGTGTCCTGCTCTCTTCCCCAGCTCCCTTATCTACTATACCCACAACTGACTGTGGACTCAAATCATAGTGACCTCAGTTCAAGGGCTCTTCCCACCACTTCTCATCCCTATGGAGGTGGGTGTGATGTGCTGTTGTCTCTGCATAGCTCATTTCTAACTTTTCCTTAGCCTCAGTAACTCCTGCTGGTGCCCTCTGTATGTGTGGCTCCTGTACAGGATCCTGCAGTTAGTTTGCACCTCCACCCATATTCACCTTTCCACACTCTTTTTCTGTCTCCTCTCCTTTTGTTGGCGTTAGGCATAAAAATCCAGGGCCTTCTGCATCCCAGGCAGAGTACTTAGGCAAGTCCTCAGTCCTTTCTTGTACTCTCAAAAGCCAAGGGCACGTCCTTTACAGCACCCCATGCTTCTGGAAATTAACAAAATTGCATTTCTTCTCTCCTACAGAACACTACAAGACATCCCTGTGTGACTCATTTCACCACTCTTTTTTTTTGTTATTATACAATTTTGTATTTAAATTAGAAACAATCTTATTTTACATGTCAATCCCAGTTCCCTCTCCTTCCCCTTCTCCCCTACCCTCACTGACCCCAATCCCATCCACTTTCTGCTCCTCAGGGAGGGTGAGGCCTTCCATAGGGGGGTCTTCAAAGTCTGTCACATCTTTTGGAGCAGGGCCTAGGCCCTCCCCCATGTGTCTAGGCTGAGAGAGTATCCCTCTATATGGAATGGGCTCCCAAAGTCCATTCTTATACTAGGGATAAATACTGATCCACTCACTACCAAAGGCCCCATAGACTGCCCAGGCCTTCTAACTGATATCCCCGTTCAGAGTATCTGGATCTGTGTTTGCTGGTTTCACAGCTATCAGTCTGGGGTCTATGAGCTCTCCTGTGTTCAGGTCAGCTGTTTCTGTGGGTTTCTCCAACTTGGCCTTGACCCCTTTTCTCATCACTCCTCCCTCTCTACACCTGGATTCCAGGAGTTTGATTTAATATTTCACCACTCTTATTTCATTGTCTAGCACAAAGAAGGCATTTTAATTAAGTCTTGGCTTCAATATACAGATTTTTATTGATCTTGCTTCTGATACACTAAGATTAATATTCTAAGTTAACTAAAAATTAGGTTTAAAACTATGCAAATAAGTCACTGAAATCATAATGATAGCTTAAACATTTGTTACTTCTTTTGTGCTGAGTCATGTGGAGACTGCCATCTCTGTATCTGTGAGTGTCATTGGAAGGTGACACTAATTTTCCTGTTTTGCTAATGAGGCTCAAAAGTCAAGCTAATTCAGAACAGGGAACAGGAAGTAGTGAGACAAGACCACAGTGTTGAACTTCAAAACTTGTGATTGTAGCTTTGTCCACAGGCTGCCAACAGTTCCTTCTTGACATCTGGACAGGAAGGCAGGTTGTCCATAGATGGTGGATCTGGGTGGAGGCAGCATGAAAGGAAGAAAGGAAGGAAGAAAGGAAGGAAGGCAGGAGAGCACAGAGTGTGGGCGGCTTATTCATCATATTGATTTTACCTGGTTGTCTTGGTAAGATGGGTTTTAATGGCCCGTCTTTGTAGTGCTTACACAGTACTGGCCAAGAGTTGAAACAGTGTTGGGCTTACAGTGCTACTTCTGTTTTGGTGTGTGGATCAAGGCTCGCCATAAAAATAACTGAAAACCCTGGAAGAATAAAAATGTATCAGTGTGCCCTGCTGAGATAAAAGCTCTACCCATGCAGTGCAGCTTCGGCGACCACATTTCTGAGATGTTCACATCTGCTGTACTGGGTTTTCAATCTTTTTGCCTTCTGTTCCATAAGGGTCCCTAATCCGTAGTATGGGCTTGTGTTTTAGCTGTACAGTTCAGTGATGGACATCCCATGGTCACATTCTCTCTGTATTTTGAATCTTTGTAGTCAACACACCAACAAAATGGGGGAAATTTTAAAGGCCTCATACCTAGATGAAGAGTTATAGGCAGTCAGTGGCTGCTGAGAGAGGGTGAGTTGCTTTCCTCCAAGAATGAGCTCCCACAGCTAATGTAATCCTAAGTAGCCAGCCTTAAACACACACACATAAGAGCAACACTAGATGAAAGTGTGTGTGTGTGTGTGTGTGTGTGTGTGCGTGTGTGTGTGTCTGCATATAACAATACCAGGGATACAACTATAGTACCCATGCTTGTAATTCTAAAAAACAAAAACTTTAAGTTTAAAAATATTGAGCACAATAAACAAAGACAAGGGAGATATTTTAAGGGATCAAATTCAAACTTGTAGTGATTAAAAATATGGCAGAGATGAAAACACATCAAATGCTCCACTACTATTTCTTCTGTGAACCAATTTATTTATTTTTGAGACAGGGTTTCTCTATGTAACCCTGGCTGTCCAGGAACTTGCTTTGTAGACCAGGTCAGCCTCCAAATCACAGAGATCCTCTTGCCTGTACCTCCCTAGTGCTGGGTTAAAAGTGTGTGCCACCACCGCCTAGAACTGTGTACCTATTTTAAAGTGAATAAAAATAAACAAGAAAATAAAAAAATAATTCAGCTTTGATACACATGCAAAATTTAAGAATAGGGGGCCCTGTAGGATGTGGTGGTACAAGCCTATAATCCCAGCACCTGGAAGACTGATGAGGGAGGTCTGTGAGTCACAGGCAAACTTGTGCTACTTAGCAAGAAAACAGAGAGTTTGCCAGGAATGTTCAAGGACACTATTCTTTTAATGAGAAGAGGACAATTACAGGGCCAGGGGCAGGAAATGTAACAAATTCACTTGATCACAGTGACTTCGCAGATGCCTGGCTAGTTGTCGTAAGGGGAGTGTATGTTATCCATACCAAACACCATTGTGCCATTTAACAATTCAGTTCTACTGTAAGACAGTATTGTATGCTTTCATATAACCTACAGTAGATCCCACTCTTGATATTCTGAAATTCCCAATAATTGGTGACCTAATGACAGATATAACTGGCTTTATACTATACCCGTGTTCCCAGCAAGTTGTATGTAAGTATTTTCATAGAGTATACTATCTTGTTCACTAGATGTAACTCCTGAGGATTTGCAACAAACTGAAAGGATCTTTATTAATACAAATATTTACCAATGACTTTCTTGTAAATACATGTTTTCATCTATGGATGCTTACAGTTTTTAAATAAGATTTATCTCATTGAAGATGTTTCTAAAGTATTTTATTATTCTTTGAAACGGTCTCCCAGTATATTTTAAATCATTTTCACCCTGAAGTTGTTTGTTTCAATAATTAGAATCGCCCTTGTTTAACAAGGTTTTTTGACGATATCACTTTTTCCTGCAGTAAAGGTTGGCATCTATTCTCTGGATGATGAGTTAGAACCAGTTACAAGGGAAACTGTCTTAACTTTCATAGTAAGTATTTCCTTAGTCCCATGATTCTTCCCTCATAGACGTATGGACTGAGCAGGGCTGCCCCATGGGAGAAACTTTCTTAAAGTGTCTTGTCACAAGAACAAACTTCATAAGCGCTTGCTTGCCGATCTGCTTTCCCATCCAGAGTCGACGCAGGGCAGCTCCCCTCTCCATACACTGAGGGGCCAAATCTCTAGTCTTTAAATAATCACCTGATCCCGGATATTCTCTATAACAACGAGCACAAACTAAGATGGGTGGGTTTTCTTACTTCCCTAAAGGACCCTGAAGGATCAGAAGTTGACACAGTACAAGGAAACAATCATACTGGAATTGTCTCTTTTCCTGACTTCAAGATTCCTTCTAATCCAAAGTATGTAATAAAAAAAAAATGTTTTCTGAAAAAACACACCTGTAGCTTTTGGTTGTGAGGTAGCCACCTCCTGCTGACCAAGGACACACACATGTGGCCATGTGAAGCCTTCCACAGCATATAGAAGGTAGGCCCACGTCTGAGCGAAACAGAAATGCCAAATACCAGACACTGCCCAATGTATCAGGAGTCTCAGATTTCCAGGATACTGAAGGAAGAGGATCACTTAAATGTAGGCATTACTAGCAGATAGCAAATCCTATTTCAATAAATGAATATATACATATGCGCGCACACACACACGCATACACATGCACACACACATGCATACACACACACACCCATAAAAACACATAGCCAAACACACACACACACACACACGTGCTCACACACACATATACAACCAAAAATACACACACACATGTGGATACATACACACAAAACCAAACACACATACACACACGCATACATACACACACATGCATACATGCACACACACACACAAACACACACACCCATAAAAACACACAGCCAAACACACACACACACATACGCACACACACACACAGCCAAACACACACATATACAACTAAACACACATACACACACACACACACACACACACACACACACACACACACACAGAGTGAGTGAAAAAGAGAGAGGGGAAAAAGATAGAGAAACTTCCAAAAATTTCCTATCCATTCTTTTTATAGAAAGGGTAATAAATTTAGATACAAAAAAAAATCTTTAAGTAGTTCTTTTGCTCTTTAAACCTAACAGCATATCCATGTATAGGGTGTATAGGGAGTGTTGGTTTGGGTTATACTCTATTGGAAGAGCACTCATGGATAGCAAGTGAAGAGATGTGGGTTTAATAAAAACGTGTGAGTGTGTTTGTGTGTGTGTGTGTGTGTGTGTGTGTGTGTGTGTGTGTGTATACCAACGTGTAGGAAATTTTATACTATTTGTCATCACATGCAAGGATTTGAGATGATGTTCACACAGAAGTTGAGGAAATACTTATTTAATGTGTGTAAATTACAATAAGAGAGCAAGCTGCCAAACAGAAATCAAGCCTTCACAATCCCTGCTCCCAACGGACATAAAGCAGGAGGCCTAAGACAAGGGCGGCTACAAATAGCCACCACACAAATTTAAAGTAGAACCACTACACAGTCATTGCCCCTCTGTCCTCTCTGGAGAGTTTGCATTTAGTTCATTTTGGAAACATTTTTCATGAAAACATAGACCAAAATTGGGAGGTTAAAATAATCTGGAAGATTTAAAATTATACAGTTTCTTAAATGCCACAGGCTCCTTAGTGCAGAATTGAGTTCGTTATGTTATTAGGATTCTTATTTCACAGACTACACCTCATGTCAGTTGTCCCATGGCAGACTATCAGAATCCATCATGGCTACACTCTTCTGGCTTAGCAGCTTGGCATCTGCTGTCTTCTTTGCACAGAACATTTCTCTATAGTCCTCTTCCTTGTGGCATGGGGAGGTGATACTTCACACAATGGCATCCCTGGATAAGATGGAATGTCCACTTTATCCTCTACCTCCATGTTTTGTGTATGTTCTTTTTAGCCCTGTGCCTTATTCATTATTTATTTATGTGCCCCATCCTGTATTAGACTCTAAACTCCTTAATAGCAAAGCCCTTGTCTATAGAGTTCATTTTAGCTCACCAATTCAGCATCATAAGCACTTGGTTAAATACTTCAACTGCTGATGCTAGTCATGATAACCATGATATTCACCTCCATTGATCACATCACTTACCTGCGTGATACATATTAGTTTTCTCATTTTTCAAATGAGATGTGGTAACTTGCCTGATCAAACCTGCTAGGAAAACTGTGTGAAAATCTGAATTGGCATGGATTGCGGTTCTTCTGCCTTGTTCTGTTTCTTATAACAATATAGTACTCATTACTTTTGTTTGCTTGTTTGTTTTGGTTTTTCAAGACATGGTTTCTCTGTGTAGCCCTGGCTGTCCTCACTCTGTAGACAGGCTGGCCTTGAACTCTGCCTTTGCATCCCGAATGCTGGGATTAAAGGTATGTGCCCCCACTGTCCACTCTCACAAACTATTTTTGAAGAAATGTTGTTGAACAGATTATTTTACTCTTTAAACGAGCCTTGCTCTTTTCCAAATACAATTCTGCTATGGGATGTGAATTCATCACTGGCATGCCACATATACAGAGACATTATTTTCAGTTTTTCCTATGCTGTGGCTTTAACCTATGTGTTCTGAGGTTAAAAAGATGAGGAAATTGCATCAGTTCTCCAACCAAAATTGCTATATTAAGGTCAAATATATAGGAAAAGTATACAATATAAAACACTAATTGTTAAACAATTTCTCTTCATTTTGAAATGTTCAGTTGTCTGTTTATTGTTTAAAAATATTTCCTCCAAACTTTTACTTAGGGTGTGTGCATGTGTATGTGTGTGTGTGTGTGTGTGTGTGTGTGTGTGTGTGTCTGTGTGTGTGTGTATATCCTCACATGTATATATATATATATATGTATATATGTGTGTGTATATATATATATATTCTTACTTCTCAAAATAAAAATTACTAGATTTCTTCTTGATGAATTAAAATTATTTGGTGCTATCTATGACTTCAAACATTTGGCTTCCACAGATATGGCAGATGGACAATTATGGCTAAATATAAAGAAGATGCTTCAACAAATGGAACCACATACTTTGACATTAAAGAACATGGTAATCTTCCATCTAGACTTATTTGTAAAATGTTAGTTTTCCCCTGGTAATTCTTTTCAGTAATGTAGCTGATGCAACCCCTTCCCAGGTGGGGACGAGTCCCCAGGCCAGGGTGATGGGAATCCTGGTTGGGTACAGGGGTCGGGAGTCAGTGCTTGTTAGAGGTTGAAGGAGGGCCACAACAATGTAGAATAGAATACTGTCATGGAGCTGTTTGAGAAGGATTTTATGCCTTTCCAACCCCATTCTCTCTCACACAGACAAAGCTTACAAAATAGATCTCATACCAATGAGTGATCTGCAGCACGAAGTGGGAAATCAAGGTACTGTAACTCTTCCGTGACTCTTGAAGGGTCTGGGGTCAGCTTGCCTGTTAGTCCCGAGGAAGCTATCCAGGCCCTGTAGGTTCATGTTCAGAATAGAAGGGATGCAGTCCCTAGGGGAGCCTGGCCTAGGGAGGATCTTTCTAGGTTTATGATGTTAGGAAAAATAAGCAATTAGTGATGGGTTAAGTAGTTATGTAAACAAACGGTTAACTCTTAAGTTTACCAGCATATTAAGGGTGTTATCCAAAGGACAAGATCTGCTTTGAAGTAATATCACAGCGGCGTGACACTAAACACTCTCCCCTTTCCCAATCTCTCCCTCTAGGTGAAGCACAGGGTGTGCATCTCCAGCCAACACATTACCTGGAACAGAAAATAAAGGAACAAGGTACTCCACAAGCTGTAACACGCTGTAAACCACGCTGATTGTAGCATTCACAGACCAGAGAACATAACACATGGGGTTTCCCTAATTAAAACGCAACAGGTGCGGGAGGGGGGGGAGAGGGGTGTGGGAGATGATGCGGAGGTTTAGTTCATCACTGACAAATGTTCATTCAGGTAAACTCAGGATTTTATTGGCTACAGCATTAACCTGAGGAAAGCAATTCAATTCTTTATTATTTTCATGTCTTAACAATCTAAAATAATTGTTTTCCCCAAACATGTATCTGGTGAGGGAGTTCTTTGATGACAGAGAAAATAGCTCTTGAAATCCCTACAAGGTGTTATGACTGTTGGTGATAAGGACACGAATATTACGTCATTTCAGCTTCTACATACAAACATCCAAGGCTAAAGAAGTGTTGTTATGATGGAGCTGTGCTTAATAAATATGAAACCTGTGAGCAACGAGCAGAACGTGTAAAAATAGGTCCCCACTGTGTCAAAGCCTTCTCTTCCTGCTGTACCCTGGCAAATAAGATCAGAGCTAATGACACCTTTAAACACATCCACGTGTCGAGGCATCACTGTAAGTATGGCATTTTCTATTGGAACCTTCTGGATAACTTTGTGTCAGTTAAGTTCTCTAAGAAGAGCGGTTTTCAGGTCCTAGTTACTTGTAGTTAAGAGTGGAAAGGCAGACACTGTAATGCCCAGAGGAAAGCATGTTGTGCTTTGGGAACTGGAAACACCGAGTAGCAGCAGGGAACACTAGCCCAGAGCCAAAGCCCAGGGAACGGAGGCCCCTGGTGCAGACTCCAAGGAGAGTTCACCCAAAGTCTCACACAACAACCCCAGATTAAGTATGTCCAGTCCACAGATGACAAAATGTGATCATTCCGTCACAATACAGTCACCAGAAGTTGAAACCTTACTTCAGTGGAAGCATTATTAGATGTTTCTGGATTAAAGGGCTTCCTTAATGGTTCCAAAACTTTAAGGACTCTCATTTATGTACTGTCTTCAAGAAAACAAGCAAGCAGAGAGAAGCCTTCTGATTTTAGTCTTACTCATTTTCTTTTTCAATTGTTTCTTTTATTTGGGAGAATGTGTTGTAATCACATTATTGCCCCCTTGTCTTTGCTCTCTTCCAAACTGCCCTTCTTGCTATCTTTCAAATCCATGCCCCCCTTTTTTATGAATTGCTATTACATTCATATGTGTGCATATGTATATATGTGCTTATACATATATATTCCTAAATATAACCTGCTCAGTCTGTATAGTTACATGCATGTCTTCAGGAATGACCATTTGGCTTTGGACCATGAATTGGCCTGCTCTTCCCTAGGGAAGACTGTTTCTCCCATGGGCAGCATTCCTTGGTTACCTGTGGTTCTTTGTGTAGGGTGGAGGCCTTGTGGTCCTTACTCCCTCCACTCTGGCATGTCTATGGTTGTTTCCTTTGTTTTGCTCACATTTGGGCAGTCACGTTAGAGACTGTATGGTGCAGCCTCTGACATTTCTAGGAGACAAAGTCTCACAGCAAATCCCTGATCCTCTGGCTCAGAACTGCCTATGACTCCAGCAGATCCTAACACTCCTCTGGCTGCTGAGAGCACCTACACTTGAGTGAGTGTGCACGTACACACACACACACACACACACACACACACACACACACACACACACGATTAAAATAAAATAGATCTTTAAAGCAAGAAGGAAAGGGTGCATATAAGCATTTGGAGTATGGGTAATGTACATATTATCCAGATAGCACTTTATTTTTGACTTTTCTTAGAACCTATCACATAACGTATGATCCCAGTAACACAGCTGAGGAAACAGATTGGAAATTGGTGTAGCAGCAGTGTATCTAACCTATACCACTTTGAACATGGTGGTGTAGCTAACCTATACCACTGTGAACACCAATGGACCAGGTTTCAGATGCTCTTAAATCAAAAGCTGTACCATCATTAAGAATATAGCATTACCTGAGCATTGGTGCCACACACCTTTAATGCCACTCACTCCGTGAGTTCGAGACTAGCATGGTCTACAAGAGCTAGTTCCAGGACAGGCTCCAAAGTGAAACCTTGTCTCAAAAACCAGAAAAAAAAGAACTTAGCATTAAATAATAATATTTATTAAATAATATCATTTATTATTATTTAACAATATTATTTATTATTATTAGCTTCTGTAGGTAGGGCTTAAGTGGTATTTGGTGTTTCAGATTTCCAATGCACTTTGACACTTTCCATCTGAGCCCTGTAATAGCCTCATAAAGGATTTAGTTTCTCTAATTTTCTTTTACGGTGTTGTATGTATAGGTATGCATGCATGTATGTGTATGTGCTATATGTATGTGCTAGTGTAGGTTTGCGAAGCCACACATGTAGATGAAGACCTGGGTGCCCTCCTGAATTACTCCCCACTTTGTGTTTTTGAGACAGGGTTTCTCACTGAACCTGGGGCTCCCTGATTTTTCTAGGCCACCTGGACAGTGACATACAGGGACCCCTGTGTCCCTGCCTCTCCAGTGCTGGGAATGCAGATGTGCACAGCTGTGCTCACATTTGCATAGGTATTAGAAACCCAAACACTTTATCCCCTGAGTGTTTCCCAGCTACTGTTTCCTCTAACTTAAAGAGGCCATTGAAACAAATCAGAGATTATTTAGGGTCATAAAAGGCAAGTTTAGGCCCATAGCCTTCTATTCTATGACTGGTATGAGTTTTTCAACATTAATACCAATTCCATGAATATTTTACTTAGGAAATATAGCAAGTATCTAACTGTATTGAATATGTAACTGTAAACAAACCAAGAAGAGAGTGCTCACAGCACTGTTGCTGCCACAAAGAATGCTGAGATGCTACCCAGGGAGAGCTGAAGACTCACAGCACAAGCTGCTGTGTGCCATTTGCTGCCCAGATGCTCAGATGTCTCTTCATGAAATCATCGCGAATGACCAGTTTTGCCAGCAGATCGTGAAGCCTCTAAAATGATACTGTGCTTAAAATAAAGATCATAATCAGAAAACTTAAGTCAATAAAATATTATTACCCATGTTGAGAAATTTTCAATGATGAAATTTTCCCCATTTCTATACTAGGCCATTATTTCTATTCTTCCCTATTTTCACTTTTATTTTCTCTGCAATTATTTATACCAGGATCACTTCCTTTCATGTAACTTGTATTTTAAGACAGATTCATTTTTGATTTTTTTTAATTATTCCTCTTAGGGACTGCAATTGTTAAGTTGTTTGGATTTTTGAGCATAATGATTTAATAAATATAGCCTAGAGTGTGTAGACATCAGGATTTTTAAGGTTTGGTGGGATACAAAGGCCATTAGTTGGAAGAACTCAGTTAACAAGCCCTTTGTTTAATTTCTAGCACTAATAAATAAATTCAAGATTTAATTCTTGCACCATTTTGACTGTAGCATGCTTTCTATGTGTAGTGTTACCCATTGTCTTTTTTTCTGTATTTATTTCTCTTTGAATTATCATAAAGTATTTGAACCAACTTAGACTATTTTGGTAGTATTGAGCAAAGGACATAAAAGTAAATGAAATCAATTAAGTTGAGTCTCTTTAGTATCAGAAATCCTGGTGGAAAGAAGCCATGCACTGTAAATGGCATCTTGGGATAGTTCAGACTGAAATAGAATTCAGATCAAATTTGAATGTCAAAAATGTTTTACTTCCTGGTAACAGGAGGTATTACTCCACACACACATATATGACTCTCACTCACAAGTACATGTACCCAAAACGTTGCACAAGTAAGTAAAGTGCAGATCGAAGAGGAAGCAGACAGAAGGGAGGAAGTCTTTACCATCCATTAAACCAAATGGGAATTATTAGTCAATATGTAAAGAAATTGAAAACTCAATGCCAAATAAACAATTTAACCAATAAAGGAGTAAGTGAGTTGGATGCAGTTTTAAACAGAAGTACAAATGCCAAGAAACACTTGAAAACATGCTTGTCACTACTGTGTGATTTCTTGAAGAGGCACAGACAAAAATCTATTCATTAAGATAGAGGATCTATGACAGATCAAAGAAACAATTCTACTCAAGTCTTGCTTGGTAAGCTGAAGAGTTCATTGGGGTTACAGGAGCACGGGATGATTTGAGACAACTGATTGCCAAAAGACCCACCCTAATGTGGGTAAGGAAACAAGAAAGCTGCATCCCTGGAATTTCCTGCCAAATTTCCAGGCATCCCCCACTAAGCATCTCTTCTCCTCTAGCAATTTTATATTGCTTACAAAAATTCAGGGAGGGATCCTGGTAGTCTGGTAACTTCCTGTGCCTTCTGAGCCTAGTTTCATGAGCTTCCTGAGCCTCACGAGTGTCTTTCAGCTTTGAATCTTACGAACCTCCCACTCTTCTCCTGAATGGTTCTATTTGGAGGAAATGGCTGCATTAGTCATCAGGGAAATGTAAATCAAAACTACATCGAGACTCTGTTTCACTAGTCAGAGTTGCTATCATCAAGAAATTCTGGGGAGGGACAGGTTTCTCAAAAAACTAAAACCAGAACTGTCATATACCCTCCCAGGTGCCTCTGCAATGTTGGGGCATCCATCTTTGGCCTCTAAGCCGAGCACATCTGACAGGTTTTTCTTTGAAGCAAGTGCTGCCTGGTCTTGTCTTGGCAAAGTTTGCAACCACTCTGTTTTGTGTCCTGTTTGTCCAATTTGGACAGAGGTTGAGGCAAGGGCTCTTTCTTACCCAGTGGCTAACTTTTGCCACAAAGAAAGTAAATTTTATGTGGAGTTTCTTCAGTGCCCCTCATCTTCTCTGAAAATAGATTGGTGGTGCCAGGAGCAGACATGACTCATTGTCAGAAAAAAGAACCTATGTTATTAAAACCATTTAAATGCCATCTTCTGTAGATTTCTGAAGTGTTTGAAGATGAAATGTCTTTCTAAAATATATTTGTTTAACTTGAATATGACTACAAGTTGGATTGTAAGAGATGACTAATTACTAACCTACATTATTCCATTATTTTATAGTCGGTAACAATAAACTTCAAGGATTATAAATTTGCATTACATTACTAAATGAGCTGTACAGGTACATTAAATTGAACAAGGTTAGAAATATATGTACAGTATGTTTCAACAAAATTTCAAATTTGTGTCAATACATAAAAGTCCAATCAATGTAAAATATTTAATACTAATATTTGCTTTTTAAGAGTAGATTCAATAATCTACCTTTTTACTTTATAACATCCATGTCCTCCTTTTTTCTTTTTTTCAAAACAAAATCCTTGAATTTAATCTCCTTTGTTCAGCTTTTCTCCTGACCATAACCAACAACATTTTGTAACAAATTTCCTAAACAATGACAAATATCCAAAACCCACTGAATGACTAAAAACAACCCACCCCACCTCTTGGGAATGTGAACTTTGTGTTCTTAAAGTTACTTCCTGCTCACTGTATCAATTTTGCCCAGTCTCTGCATAATGGGAAAGTGCAGGACTTGTCTCAAGTCCTGGCTAGAGTAGTCTTTGAGGCTGGATCATCTCAGTTAGCCAGCTCAAACTGTTCTGAGAAGTTTGTAGTCCAAAGCTGATCTTTAGCTGGTGTTGTTCAACTTAATGATCCTGATGAAACTGTCATTGTGGGGTTCCTTCTTCTTTGTTATTGTTTTCAAGAAGTGTTTTCTCTGTTTTAACAGCCCTGGCTGCCTTACTTTGTACTTTAGGCTGGCCTCAAAATCACTGAGAACCACATGCATCTGCTTCCCACGTGGTGGGATTAAAAGCACATATGACCTCCACCCAGCTTGGATTCTGTCTTCTCTCTGGAGACTTCAGAGATCGAATTAGGTCAGATTATTTTTTTCTTGGTAAATTTTTCCAGGTATTTCTCCCTTCTTCTTTGGATGCTTCTTTGTCCAAAGGTTTTAAATTCCTCAAGATGTTTGTCTTTATTTTCCAAATCTGCCAACAATGTCAATAAACTGTGAAGGGTAGCACTTCTGAATTGGAGAACTAGCTTATGGCCTTGAGCTGAGAGTGTCAGCTGATGGAGAGGGGCTCTAGGAAAATCCCAAAAGCCTCCTAAGATTAGGGAACAGCTGAATACTGTTTAGAAAAGCTATAACTGGACCCTTTGTCCAGCTGGCTCGAAGCTCCAGGTGAGCATTGTGCCAGAGTGCAGGTCCAGCAAACCCCTCCCCCACCTCTGTGGAACTTCCTGGGTCTGCTCTGAGCAAACCAGACCCGCCAATCCACGAGGGACCACCCTGAGGCCACACTCACCTCATCTTTGGATCCCATTGCCTCCAGGGCTCTGCCAGAGATGAGTCTGGGACCAGTTCAGGCTGAATTCCCACCACATCCTAACCTGGGAACTCCCTGGGATAGCTCTGCATCTTACATCCCTCCTGTATCCTGGCCCTGGATAGTATAGTCCTAGTACTCTGCTCCATAACCACCCAGAGCCTGCCTTCTCCCCATCCATTGTCCTACTGGCCCGCTGCTCCAGGTGAGCATTGGGCCAGAGTGCAGGTCCAACAACCCTTCCACCTATGGGAACTTCCTGGGTCTGCTCTGAGCAAACCAGACCCTCCAATCCACTCGGGATAACACTAAGGCCACATTGGCCTGATCTTTGGACGCCATTTGCCTGCCCCCTGCCTGAGGAGATCTCCAAGAGAGCTTGGATCTTCCAGAGATGCAGACAACAAACTCCTGACTCACCTACACCCACCAGGGGAGAAGGAGAGAGAGAGAGAGACTCTACCTGCACCCACTGGAAGAAGCAATGGGAAGAGGGCAATACAAGGAAATACCCAACAATAGAAAGACCAATATGTCATCAACAGAATCTAGGGACTCTACACCAACTAGACCTGAACACAGCAAAGCAGATGAAGCAGAAAACAACAACTTAAAAAATAACTTCACAAAAATTATAGAGGCCCTCAAAGATGATATGAGAAAATCCCTCAAAGAAATAGAAGAAAAAACAAACAAAAACAAAAAAGGGAAGAAATAGAGGAAAAGACTGAGGAAAAAAATGCAAGAAATGAACAAATCTCTTAATGAAAGTAAGGAAAGGCAAGAAAAAACAAGCAGATGAAGGAAACAATTCAAACAGTTCAAGACCTGAAAACTGAAATAGAGACAATGAAGAAAACACAAACTGAGGGAATGCTGGAAATAGAAAAACTGAGTAAACGATCAGGAACTACAGATGCAAGCATAACCAACAGAATGCAAGGGATAAAATAGAGAATCTCAGGCGCTGAAGATAAACTAGAGAAAATAGATTCATCGACCAAAGAAAATCTTAAATCCAACAAATCCTTAATACAAAACATCCAAGAAATGTGGGACACTGTGAAAAGGCCAAACTAAAGAATAATAGGCATAGAAGAAGGCAAAGAAGTCCAGCTCAAAGGGGCCGGAAACATACTCAACAAAATCATTGAAGAAAACTTTTCCAATCTGAAGAAGGACATGCCCATGAAAGTACAAGAAGCATACCAAACACCAAATAGACTGGACCAAAAAAAGGTTCTCACGCCACATAATAATCAAAACACCTAACATAAAGAATAAAGAATATTAAGGGCAGCAAAGGAAAAAGGCCAGGTAACATATAAAGGCAGACCTATCAAAATTACACCTGACTTCTCCATGGAAACTCTCAAGGTCAGTAGGTCCTGAATGGATGCTCTACAAATACTAAGAGCCCACTGCTGCCAGCCCAGGCTACTTTACCCAGCAAAACTCTCAATCACTATAGACAGAGAAAACAAGATATTCAATGACAAAGCCAGATTTTCACAATACATATCCACAAATCCAGCCATACAGAAAGTTCTGGAAGGACACCTCCAACCCAAGGAAGTTAACTATATTCACAAAGACATAGGCAATAGTAATCCCATTTTACCAGAACTCAAAAGAAAAAGTGAGGCAAATATACTCACAATACCACCACCAACAACAAATCTAAGACAAACAAGAATTAACAATCAATGGTCCTTACTTTCCCTCAACATTAATGGTCTTAACTGGCCTATAAAAAGACACAGGCTAACAGAATGGATGCAAAGACAGAATACATCCTTCAGCTGCACACAAGGGACACATCTAAGCTTCAAAGACAGACATTACCTCAGGGTAAAGGGCTGGGAAAAGATCTTCCACTCAAATGGACCCAAGAAGCAAGCAGGTGTGACTATTCTAATACTTAAGTTAGACTTCAAACCAAAATCAATCAAAAGAGATGAAAAAGGTCATCTCATATTCATCACAGGAGAAATCCATCAGCACAAAGTCTCAATTCTGAACATCTATACCCCAAATACAAAGGCACCCACATTCGTAAAAGAAATACTACTAAAACTCAAACCTCACATAAAAGCTCACACACTCATAGTGTGAGACTTCAACACCCCACTCTCACCACTAGACAGGACCACCAGAGACTTAACAAAGAAACAAAAGAACTAACAGAAGTTATGTCCAAATTGGGTTTAACAGAAATCTACAGAACATTCCATCCTAACAGAAGTTATGTCCAAATTGGGCTTAACAGACATCTATAGAACATTCCATCCAAACACAAAAGAATATACCTTCTTCTCAGCTCCACATGGAGCCTTCACTAAAATCGACCACATACTAAGCAACATAACAAACCTCAACAGATACAAAAAAATTGAAATATTCCCCTGTATTTTATCAGACCACCTTGCTTTAAAGTTGGAATTCAATGACAACACAAACTGCAGAAACCCTAGAAACTCATGGAAACTGAACAATTCCCAATTGCACCAGTCCTGGATCAAGGAAGAAATAAAGAAAGAAATTAAAGATTTCCTAGAATTCAATGAGAATGAAGACACAACATATCCGAACTTATGGGACACTTTGAAAGCAGTGCTACAAAGAAATTTCATTGCACTAAGTGCCCATATGAAGAAAATGGAGGATAATCACATTAGAGAATTAACAGCACAACTGAAAGCCTTAGAACAAAAAGAAGCAAACTCACCCTAGAGAAGTAGATGCTAGGAAATAATCAATTTGAGTGCTGAAATCAATAAAGTAGAAACTAGGAAAACAATATAAAGAATCAATGTAAAAAAAAAGGGTTGGTATTTCAAGAAAATCAACAAGATAGACAAACCTTTATCCAAACTAACCAAAAAGCAGAGAGAGAACATGCAAATCAACAAAATCAGACATGAAAGGGGTGACATAACAACGGACATTGAGAAAATCAAGAGATTTTTCAGGTCATACTTTGAAAACCTGTACTCCACAAAATTTGAAAATTCAAAGGAAATGGACAAATGTCTGGAGAACTATCACATACCAAAATTAAATCAAGAACAGATAAGCAACTTAAATAGACCTATAATCCCTAATGAAATAGAAACAGTCATCAAAAGCCTCCTAACCAAAAAAAGCTCAGGGCCAGATGGCTTCAGTACAGAATTCTACCAGAAATTCAAGGAAGAGCTAATACCAATACTCCTTAAATTGTTCTACCCAATAGAAGCAGAAGGTTCATTACCAAACTCTTTTTACAAGGTCACAATTACCTTGGTACCCAAGCCACACAAAGACATAACTAAGAAAGAGAACTACAGACCAATATCCCTCATGAACATTGAATCAAAAATACTCAATAAAATACTGGCAAATCGAATCCAAGAGCACATCAGAGAAATCATCCACCATGACCAAGTAGTCTTCATACCAGGGATGCTTCAACATAGGAAAATCTATCAATGTTATCCACCATATAAACAAACTGAAAAAGAAAAACCACATGATCATCTCACTAGATGCCGAAAAAGCCTTTGACAAAATCCAACACCCTTTCATGATAAAGGTCTTGGAGAGATCCGGGATAACAAGAGCATACCAAAAAATAAATAAATAAATAAATAAAAAATAAAATAAAAGCAATATACAGTAAACCAACAGCCAATATCACACTTTAGGCGATTCCTCTAAAATGAGGAACAAAACAAGGCAGACCACTCTCTCCGTATCTCTTCAATATTGTACTAGTTATTATTACTAGTTATTGTACTAGTTTAAGTTCTAGCTAAAGCAATAAGACAAAAGGAGATCAAGGGGGATACAAATTGTAAAGGAAGAAGTGAAACTGTCATTATTTGCAGATGATATGATAGTTTACATAAGTGATACGAAAAACTATTTACAGCTGATAAACACCTTCAGCAAATGAGCAGGATAGAAGATTAACTCAAAAAAAAAAAAAAATCAGTAGCCCTACTGTGTACAGACGATAAAGGGGCTGAGAAAGAAATCAGAGAAACATACCTTTACAATAGCCACAAACAACATAAAGTATCTTGGGGTTATGCTTACCTGTAGCGTGCATGTTTTTCGCCAGCCCACCTGGTCCCCTCGCTGCGCCGGCCCCAAATAACATGCAGAGACTCTGTATTTGATACAATGCTGTTGGCCAGTTACTATTATTGTTTATCGGCTAGCTCTATCTTAATGATTAACCCATTTCTACTTACCTAAGTATTTCCACATGGTCATCTTATCGGAGAGCGGCAGGCCGGCATCTTGCTTTCTCCACGCTCTACATGCTGACCCCTCCATCCTACTTTCTCTTTCCTCCTTGTCTCCTAGCCCCGCCTATCTTACTTTCCCATTGGCCCAACAGTGCTTTATTCATTAACCAGTATGAGAAACATATTTACAGAATAACATCTCCCATCACTTACCAAACAAGTGAAAGAACTATATAGCAAGAACTTTGTGTCTTTAAAGAAAGAAATTAAAGAAGATACCAGAAATGGAAAGATCTCCCATGTAGAAAGTGGGAGGTACCCTTGAACAAGTTGGTACAGGAGACATCTTCCTGAACATAACACCAGTAGCACAGACACTGAGATCAACAATTAATAAATGCGACCTCCTCAAACTGAGAAGCTTCTGTAAGGCAAAAGATATAGTCAACAAGGCCAAATGGCAGCCCACAGAATGGGAAAAGATCTTCACCAATCCCACATCTGACAGAGGGCTGATGTCCAAAATATACAAAGAACTCAAGAAACTATTTAACAAAACACCAAAAAAAAAAAAAAAAAGTGGGGTACAAAATGAATAGAGAATTCTCAATAGAGGAATCCAAAATGGCTGAAAGACACTTAAGAAAGTGCTCAACATCCTTAGCCATCAGAGAAATGCAAAGCAAAACAATTCTAACATCTTACTCCTGTCAAAATGGCTAAAATTAGAAACACAAATGACAACTTATGCTGGAAAGGATGTGGAGAAAGGGCAACACTCCTCCACTGCTGGTGGGAGTGAAAACTTGTACAGTCCTTTTGGAGATCAGTATGGTGGTTCCTCAGGAAAATGGGAATCAGTTTACCACAGGACCCGGAAATCCCCCTCATAGGCATATACCCAAATGATCCACATCCATGCAACAAAGACATCTATTCAATTATGTTCATAGCAGCATTATTTTTTAATAGTAAGAACCTGTAAGCAACCTAGATGTCCCTCAACTGTAGAATGGATAAAGAAGATGTGGTACGTTTACACAATGGAATACTACTCAGCAGAAAAATACAACAACGGAATCTTGAAATTCACAAGCAAATGGATGTAACTTGAAGAAACCATCCTGAATGAGGTAACCCAGTCATAAAAAGAGGAACATGGTATGTACTCGCTCATATATGGATTTTAGACCTAGAGCAAAGGATCACCAGCCTATAATTCACACCGCCAGAGAAACTAGGATACAAGGAGGAACCTAAGATTTATACAAAGTCTCTTACAGAAGGAGAAAAGAACAAGCTCTCCTGAGCATATTGGGAATGAGTCGGGGGGGGGGGAGGGGACAGTGAGTGGAGAGGGAGTTAGGAGAAAGAGAAGGGGAGGAGAGGAGAACATGTGGGACTAGGAAGATTGAGTCAGGGGATGAATTGATGAGAAAGAGAGGGGGGGATGGATGGATGGAGGGAGGGAAGGAGAGAGAGAGGGGGGGGGAGGGAGCCGTTATAGGTCTGAAGAGAAAATTGACTCTAGAAAAATGTCCAGAGACCTACAAGGATGACCCCAACTAACAATCTGTGCAACATGGAAAAGGCTACCTTAAATGCCCTTCCCTGATAATGAGATTGATGACTAACTTATATGCCATCATAGAACCCTCATGTAGTAGCTGCTGGAAACAGAAGCAGACACCCACAGCTAAACACTGAGCGGAACTCCTGGAATCCAGTTGCAGAGAGGGAGGAGTGATAAGAAAATGGGGTCAAGACCGGGCTACAGAAACTCACAGAGACAGCTGACCTGAACAACGGGGAGCTCATGGGCCCCTGACTGATATCTGGGAGATGAGCATTGGACCAGCTCAGACTTCCTGAACATGGGTCTCAGTTAGAAGGCTTGGGCAGCCTAAGGGACCTCTGACAGTGGTGCACATATCCCTGGTGCACAAAAGGACTTTGGGAGCACATTCCCCATGGAGGGATACTCCCTGAGCCTAAAGGCAGGATGGAGGGCCTAGCCCCTACTCCAAATGACTTGACAGATTTTGATGATCCCTCCTGGAAGGCATCACCCTCCCTGTGGAGGATGGGATGGGAGGGAGAGGAAACTGGGATTGATATGTAAAATAAGAATATATTATGTATGTACATACATACATACATACATACATACATACATACATACATACATACGAAAAGCTACAACTGAAAAATCCCATACTTGCTCAAATATTTGAGGAGAAAACAAAAAGCAAACCTAGTTGGTTGGGCAGGGACTCAGGCAGGAGGGACTCTGATGGGAGTCCCACTTGGGCTAGGGCAGTGGCTTCGAAGCAGTTTTTTTGTATATTTGCACATTTATATTAGGTGTCAATTATAACAATAAAAATAAAAGACCCATCTATAGGTATTGGGGTTCAAGCTGAAGATCAGAAAAGCAATACAGCTGGCTACTACCTCTTACCTCTACCTCTGCTTACACCAAAGGGGCAATCCTCAGACTGCTCCCAACTTCACTGCTCCTCAGATTCACTCAGACCGCTATGCTCTCCTCAGCATAGCTAGAGGCTAACTCAGACTGAATGTCAGCTCTGAGACCCTGCTCCTGTCTTATACATCTGTCTGATGCTGGGATTAATTGCATGTGATCCCAGGTGCTGAGGTCACCTTTGTTCAAGCTGTTTCTTTTAGGACTGGATCAATTTCATGTAGTCAATGTGGCCTTGAACTAACAGAGATCCAAATACCTCTTAATCCTGAGTCCTGGGATTAAAGGTGTGTGCCTGGCTTCTATGGCTAACTTGTATGGCTGCTTTGACTTTTTGATCTCCAGTGATTTTAATGAATCATAAACAACATATCACCACATTTTTGTGTCATAGTATCAACTTTTCAGGGCACTGTTGATCAGGAATTTTCATGTGTCTGGATCAGTGATATCCTGTTTGGTTTGGTTCACAACTCAAATAGTGGTTTAATTATTGTTCTGCCCCAGGTCAGATATGTACAAATGTCTGAGGCAGTGCTTACATCAGAATGTTCATTTCAACTCCAGCAGTTCTGTTAATCTGGCTTTGCTTTAGAAGTCCCCTGCTCCACATACTGAAATCTAATGCATTCATTCTTAAAATTACTGTTACTGTGGTGGACAGAGGTTTCATGTGTCATTCTGCTTGCAGTTGACCTACTTCTCTAGTAATCTGTGGAGCATGCCCTGCCTAGCAGGCCTCTGGATGAAACATGGAAGACAAGTTCACCTCTGGGATAGTAGCATCTCCCGGATCAACACAGCAAGGGTCAATGTTGTCTTCACATCCCTGTACCTAGAGTAGGAAGTCCAGGCTTCTTAGCACAGGTTCCAGGCTGCACATGGTTTGCCTCAAGCTTGTCTTCCAGCATCTCCTCTAACCCACTTTTTCAAATGCAGTCGGCCATTGGGCAGCAATTCTCTGAGTGTCAAGTGTCTTTAAGCACTGTGATAAGTTCTAGTTTGATTCTCCATTATATATGTTGGACCTGTGTCTATTCTCCTGGAACTTAAGGGTCAGGAAGGAAAAACAAACAAGAGAAGAACTATGGATGCATCAGTCCAACCACCATCCACATTATTAATCTGTCTAGAAACTTGTTCTTGAGTATAGGCCATATATGCTGTTGGATCAGGCTGCAGGGAACTTAAGACAGGAATAGCTTCACCACTTCATTGACCAGGTAGCTTATTTTATGTCCATGGTGATTCATTTCCAGCACCAGAGACAACTGGGAACATCTTGGTATTTGGAAGATCACAGATTTGCTCTAATAAGGGTCAGTATAGACCTCATCTGATCCAGTTAAAACAGGATCCTCTCTGGAGCAGCCACTCCACCCTCTCCAGATGTGAGATATTCTGTATCAAATGCAGAATAGGCCATCCCATATTCCTTAAGTTAGGTTGCTTCTTTAGAAGTGGAGCCTGAAATAAGGATACATCTCAAGAGAAACCCATAAGCAGTTAGCAAAACAATACAGCAGGAGAAGCTAAGCGATGATCATGTAATCAGTAAGGCCCACTCTAAGACTGCTCTCTGGAGTACTAAGGTGCCACAGTTGTCCTACTTGGGGCAACAAAGTATACTCATATACTCTCATATACTCAGAATAAGTCTGTTACCAATAGAGGGACAAACCCAGAGAGAAGATGTAACTTTGAGTGCATTTCTAGATTTCGTCCATGGCTGAGTTGAATTACATGTAGGAGGGTGTCCATTGGCAACTCCAGCAGTGTCTGTAGGCTGAGTGTGCTGGCCAGTAAAGAGGTCCTGGCCATGGAACACACTGCACCCAGGGAACCTGCACCTTCCAACAGCCACTAACATTTCTGCATTGCTGCAGCTTTGAAACATTTTTCTGGACACTAGCAGTTAGGTGTCTCCTTTCTTTCCATTTATCTGTCAAAACCACGTTTCCCTGCCTGAACCTCCAAAACTAACTGCAGATGGTAAAAGGTACAAAGCAAATATTGAGTCTTTTCCTCTTAGTGTATGCACTGTTTGTTGCTAATAATTAACTGGAGGACAAATTTAACCAAATTTAAGATGAGTTCACCCACACAAAAGGCAGTGTAAAGAAAGGTTGTGCTGATGATAAAACACCCTACCCCCACCGTAAAGATTTTAAGAATAATCTGGGGCCAGGAGCAAATGGAAGCTGCCATTTGCATTTTAAAAGTATATTGTTGTGATTTTACTGAGACCAGAATTGGGTCACTGACACAATAAATTAAATTTGGTTTCTGAGCTCTGCAGGTGAAGGTTTTCTCTGCTCTAACATTTATAGTTTGAGTGAGCTTCTGGGGAGCTTTATTAGGCATCCCTGGTGTGCAACAGATCACAATCAATTGTTTGCTTAGAAATCTCATCCCCAGTTGCCTTCTGTAGACTGCAATCGCTTCACCACAGCTAACAGCAGTTTGAGAAATAAAAACATACTGTTTTTAAAGAAATGCTAGATTGTGGTGATGTATTATTTATGATTTTTTAAAATATTTTTTCTTATTTTACGATCAATATCAGTCCCTTCTACCTCCCATCCTCTTATGCCCCCCTACCTCCCACAACTCCCCCATCATATCCCCCATCCACTCCCCAGGGAGGGTGAGGCTTTCAATGAGGGATCATCAAAGTCAGTCAAATCATTTGGGGTAGGGCCTAGACCCTCTCCCCTGACTCTAGGCTAAGGGAGTATCCCTCCATGGGGAATGAGCTCCCGAAATCTGTTCCTGCACTAGGGATACACCCTGGTTCCATTGTCAGAGGTACACAGACTTCCAGGCCTCAACTGGAAGTCTGGGGATTCAAGGGGTCTGGGTCAATCTTATGCTGGTTTCCCAGCTATCAGTCTGGGGTCCATGAACTCCCCCTTGTTAAGGTCAGCTGCTCTATCTCTAAAATCCATATATGAGTCAGTACGTACCATGTTCATCTTTTGTGACTGGGTTACCTCACTCAGGATGGGTTCTTCAATAAAATACTGGCAAATCAAATCCAAGAACTCATCAGAGAAATCATCTACCATGACCAAGTAGGCTTCATCCCAGGGATGCAGGGATGGTTCAACATACAAAAATCTATCAATGTAATCCATCACATAAATAAACTGGAAAAGAAAAATATATATGATCATCTCACTAGATGCTGAAAAACCCTTTGACAAAATCCAACACCCCTTTATGATAAAGGTCCTAGAGAGATCAGGGATAACAGGAACATACCTAAACATAATAAAAACAATATACAGTAAACCAACAGCCAACATCAAACTAAATGGAGGGAAAATCAATGTGATTCCTCTAAAATCAGGAACAAGACAAGGTTGTCCACTCTCTCCATATCTCTTTAATATTGTACTTGAAGTTGCTAGTACAATAAGACCACAAAAGGAGATCAGGAGGATACAAATTGAAGAGGAATACGTCTGACCTGCGGGGAAATTCCTGGAGCCCATCTGAGCACAATAGACCGGCCTATCCACATGGGACCACTTGTAATTTCCACTTGCCTGGTCTCTGACCCCCACCACCAGTCTTCTACTGGAGTTCTGGGCCCCTCCCAGAGATCCGCCTATCTCTGTGGGTCCACCCTGAGTTCCTGCAGGCTGGATCCTTGACCCCCATCACAGGACCTCTGCTAAAGAGGCCCTACTCAGCTGGAGAGTGCCAGCTAGACCCACCTATGGTGCGGAAACATTCAGAGTACCAGCCCAGCTTTTGTCCCCATCACCAGGCCTTGGCTAAGGGTGAGTTTGGGTCTAATCCCTCTGGGGTGGCAGATTCTCCTCTATACCCTCCCCAGGAAATCCCTGGGTGGGTCCTGTCTCCCTGCCCCCTGCGTCCTGTCCCCACTGAGAGTGCTCTTGGAGCTCCTGAAAGACCCCCACTATGCATTTCTCCTGCTTGAGCTGCTTTTGCAAAGGGTCAAGGTGGGGACAAGTACAAGAGGGAACAAAGAGTCCTTGAAATGTCTACAAGTAGCAGGACTATCTGGGAACAGAAAGTCCTTGAAATGTCTACAAGTAGCAGGACTATCTGGGAACAGAAAATCCTTGAGATGTCTTATTGTAACACCAGAGTGCTAAAATAGTCATAACTGAATTCCTTGTACCCGATCTGAACAAACAACTCTGCCCCAGTAGGACCCCAACCGCTTTATTTGAGTGAACCAATGAAATCCCTGTAATCATGCATTGCATTTGCTTCTGTAAGCCCGCTTTTTGCTGCCCAAACCATATATAATTCTCTGAAGTTTTGACCTGGGCACACTCAGTCTCCCGAAAGATTGAAGCACCCACAGGTACCTGTGTGAGCAATAAATATCCTCTTGCGCTTGCATCCAGTGGTCACTGTTTCGTCTCTCGGAGAAAGGGGTCCAAGGACACAGTGGGTCTTTCACTCCAATATACCCCCACACACCTCACCCGAGAGCCTGCCCTCCCCCTATGCTCTTCCCTACCCTGCCCACTCTCCCACTGCTCTGGTTGAGCACTGAGCCAGAGGGTGGAGCCAAAAATCCAGTCACCTTCTGGAAAATTCCTGGAGGCAATCTGAGCACAATAGACTAGCCTATCCATGTAGAACCACCTGTAATTTCCACCTACCTGGTCTCTGACCCCCACCACCGGTCTTCTACTGGAGTTCTGGGCCTCTCCCAGAGATCCACCTATCTCTGTGGGTCCACTCTGAGTTCTTGCGGGCTGGATCCTTGACCCCCATTGCAGGACCTCTGCTAAAGAGGCTCTACTCAGTTGGAGAGTACCAGCTAGACCCTACTATCCCTGAGGAAACATCCTGAGGGCTAGCCTCTGCCAAAGAGGCCTCAGCTCTCCTCTGCTGGAGCCTGATCTTTGACCCCCATCGTCGAGCCCCTGCCTATGGAGAGACATCCTAGAGAGCTTGGACCACCCAGAACTACAGACATCGAACCTCAGACCAACCTAAATCCATAGAGAGAGGGAGAAACCCCACCAACACCTATTGGAAGAAGCTATGGGAAGATGGCAATACAAGAAAACACCTAACATCAGAAAGACAAGCATAACACCACCAGAATCTAGAGTATCTATACCAATTAGACCAGGACACAACAAAGCAAATGAATCAGAAGAGAACGACCTAAAAATTATTGTCATAAAAATGATAGAGGCTCTCAAAGAAGATGTGAGAAAACCATTTAAGAAGTGGAAGATAAAACAAACAAAAAATGGGAAGAAATGAATAAATTTCTTAAAGAAGAAAAAACAATTAAACAGGTGAAGGAAACCGTTCAAGACTTGAAAACAGAAATGGAGACAATAAAAAAAACACAAACTGAGGGAATGCTGGAAATAGAAAAAACTGGGCAAATGATCAGGAACTGCAGACGCAAGCATAACCAACAGAATTCAAGAGATGGCAGAGAGAATCTCAGGTACTGAAGATAAACTAGAGGAAATAGATTCATCGACCAAAGAAAATCTTAAATCCAACAAATCCTTAACACAAAACATCCACGAATAGTGGGACACTGTGAAAAGGTCAGACCTAAGAATAATAGGCATAGAGGAAGATGAGGAAGCCCAGCTCAAAGGGGCCGAAAACATATTCAACAAAATCATTGAGGAAAACTTTCCCAATCTGAAGAAGGACATGCCCATGAAAGTAAAAGAAGCATACCGAACGCCAAATAGACTGAACAAAGAAAAAAGACCCCTCGACATATAATAATAAAAACACCTAGCATACAGAATAAAGAAAGAATATTAAGAGCAGCGAAGGAAAAAGGACAGGTAACATATAAAGGCAGACCTATCAAAATTACACCTGACTTCTCCATGGAAACCCTTGTGGCCAGAAAGTCCTGGATGATGCCAGCCCAGATTATTATACCCAGCAAAACTCTCAATCACTATAAATGGAGAAAAAAAGATATTTAATGACAAAGCCAGATTTTCACAATACGTTTCTACAAATCCAGCCCTACAGAAAGCTTTGGAAGGAAAACTCCAACCCAAGGAAGTTAACTACGTTCACAAAGACATAAGCAATAGATAATCCCACTTCACCAGAAACCAAGGGTAAAGAAGGAAAAATAAATTCACAATACCACGGCCAAATGCAAATCTAAAACAAACATTAACATCAATGGTCCTTGCTCTCCCTCAACATTAATTGTCTAAACTCACCTATAAAAAAACACAGGCTAACAGAATGGATATGAAGACAGAAGTCATCATTCTGCTGCATACAAGAAACACACCTAAGCTACAAAGATAGACATTACCTCAGGGTAAAGGGCTGGGAAAAGATCTTCCAATCAAATGGACCCAAGAAGCAAGCAAGCAGACATGGCTATCCTAATATCTAACAACTTAGACTTCAAACCAAAATTAATCAAAAGAGATAAAGTCGGTCATTTAATATTCATTGCAGGAGAAATCTGTCAGCACAAAGCCTCAATCCTCAACATCTGTGCTCCAAATACAATGGCACCCACATTCGTAAAAGAAATACTACTAAAACTCAAAGCTTACATAAAACCTCACACACTTACAGTGGGAGACTTCAATACACCACTCTCACCACTAGACAGGACCACCAATCAGAAACTCAACAAAGAAACAAAAGAACTAACAGAAGTTATGTCTCAACTGGGTTTAACAGACATCTATAGAACATTCCATCCAAACACAAAAGAAATACCTTCTTCTCTGCTTCACATGGAAACTTCTCTAAAATTGACTACATACTAGGTAGCATAACAAACCTCAACAGATACAAAAGAATTGGAATAGTCCCCTGTATCTTATCAGACCACCATGCTTTAAAATTGGAATTCAAAAACAACACAAATCGCAGACACCCTACAAACTCATGGAAACTGAACAATGTGCAATTGCACCACACCTGGGTCAAAGACGAAATAAATAAAGAAAGAAATTAAGGACTTCCTAAAATTCAATGAGAATGAGGACACAACATATCCAAACTTATGGGACACCTTGAAAGCAGTGTTAAGAGGGAAGTTCATTGCACTGAGTGCCCATATGAAGAAAACAGAGGATAGTCACATTAGAGAATTAACAGCGCAACTGAAAGCCTTAGAACAAAAAGAAGCAAACTCACCCCGGTGGAGTAGACGCCAGGAAATAATCTATATGAGGGCTGAAGTCAATAAAGTAGAAACCAGGAAAACAATACAAAAAATCAATGCAACAAAGAGTTGGTTTTTCGAGAAAATTAACAAGATAGACAAACCTTTATCCAAACTAATGAAAAAGCAGAGAGAGATCATGCAAATTAACAAAATCAGAAATGAAAAGGGGGACATAACAACAGACACAGAGGAAATCCAGACAACTTTCAGGTCATACTTTGAAAACCTGTACTCTACAAAATTCTAAAATTCAAAGGAAATGAACAAATTTCTGGATAACTATCACTTACCAAAATTAAACCAAGAACAGACAACTTAGATAGACCTATAACCCCCAATGAAATCGAAACAGTCATTGAAAGCCTTCCAACCAAAAAAAAAGCCCAGGACCAGATGGCTTCAGTGCAAAATTCTACCAGAAATTCAAGGAAGAGCTAATTCCAATATTCCTCAAACTGTTCCACACAACAGAGACAGAAGGCACATCACCAAACTCTTTCTACCAGGCCACAATCACCTTGGTACCTAAGCCTCACAAAGATACAACTAAGAAAGAAAACTACAGACCAATATCCCTGATGAACATCCATGCAAAAATACTCAATAAAATACTGGCAAACTGAATCCATGAATACATCAGAGAAATCATCCACCATGACCAAGTAGGCTTCATCCCTGGGTTGCAGGGATGGTTTAACATACGAAAATCTATCAACGTGATCCACCATATAAACAAACTGAAAAAGAAATATCATATGATCATCTCCCTAGATGCTGAGAAAGCCTTCGACAAAATTCAACACACTTTCATGATAAAAGTCTTGGAGAGATAAGGGATAACAGGATCATACATAAACATAATAAGAGCAATATACAGTAAACCAACAGCCAACATCAAACTGAATGAAGAGAAGCTTAAGGCGGTTCCTCTAAAATCAGAAACAAGACAAGGCTGTCCTCTCTCTCCCTATCTCTTCAATATTGTACTTGAAGTTCTAGCTAAAGCTAGAACAAAAGGAGATCAAGGAGATCCAAATTGGAAAGGAAGAAGTCAAACTGTCTATTTGCAGATGATATGATAGTTTACATAAGCGACCCAATAAACTCTACCAGGGAACTCCTACAGCTGATAAACACCTTCAGCAAACTAGCAGGATACAAGATAAACTAAAAAAAACCAGTAGCCCTACTTTATTCAGATGACAAAGAGGCTGAGAAAGAAATCAGAGAAACATCTCTCTTTACAATAGCCACAAACAACATAAAGTATCTTTGGGTAATGCTTACCAAACATGTGAAACACTTATACAATAAGAACTTTGTGGCTTTAAAGAAAGAAATTAAAGAAGATACCAGAAAATGGAAAGCTCTTCCATGCTCTTGGATTGGAAGGATAAATATAGTAAAAATGGCTATCTTGCCAAAAGCAATCTATAGATTCAATGCAATCCCCATTAAAATCCCAGCACAATTCTTCACTGACCTTGAAAGGATAATAATCAACTTTGTATGGAAAAACAAAGGACCCAGAATAGCCAAAACAACCCTGTACAATAAAAGAACTTCAGGAGGCATCACCATCCCTGACTTCAAGCTCTACTACAGAGCTATAGTTCTAAAAACAGCCTGGTATTGGCACAAAAATAGACAGGTAGACCAATGGAATTGAATCGAAAATGCCGGTATTAATCCACACACCTATAAACACCTGATTTTGGACAAAACAGCTAAAAAAAAAATACAATGTGGGGAGGAAAGCATCTTCAACAAATGGTGCTGGCACAATTAGATGATGGTGTCTAGAAGACTGCAGATAGACCCATATCTATCGCCATGTACAAAACTCAAGTCCAAATGGATCAAAGACTTCAACATAAATCCAGCTACACTGAACCTCTTAGAAGAGAAAGTAGGAGGTACTCTTGAACAAATTGGTACAGGAGACAGCTTCCTGAACATAACTCTAGTAGCACAGACACTGAGAAACACAATTAATAAGTGGGACTTCCTCAAACTGAGAAGCTTCTGTAAGGCAAAGGACACAGTTGACAAGACCAAACGGCAGCCCACAGACTGGGAAAAAATTTTTACCAATCCTACATCTGACAAAGGGCTGACCTCCAAAATATACAAAGAACTCAAGAAACTATTTAACAAAACACCAAATAGCCCTATTTAAATATGGGGTACAGAATTGAAGAAAGAATTCTCAATAGAGGAAATCAAAGAGGCTTAAAGACACTTAAGAAAATGTTCAACATCCTTAGCTATCAGGGAAATGCTAATGAAAACAACTTTGAGATACCATCTTACTCCTGCCAGAATGGCTAAAATTAGAAACACCAATGACAACTTATGCTGGAGAGGATGTGGAGAAAGGGGAACACTCCTTCACTGCTGGTGGGAGTGCAAACTCATACAGCCATTTTGGAGATCAGTATGGTGGTTCCTCGGGAAAATGGAAATTAACTTACCACAGGACCCAGAAATTCCACTCTTAGGTATATACACAAATGACCCACATCCATGCAACAAAGACATGTGTTCAACTATGTTCATAGCAGCATTATATGTAATAGCAAGAACCTGGAAGCAACCTAGATGCCCCTCAACTGAAGAATGGATAAAGAAGATGTGGCACATCTACACAATGGAATTCTACTCTGCAGAAAAAAAAATAACGGAATCTTCTAATTCACAGGCAAGTGGATGGAACTTGAAGAAACCATCCTGAATGAGGTTACCCAGTCACAAAAAGAGGAACATGGTATGTACTCGCTCATATATGGATTTTAGACCTAGAACAAAGGATCACCAGCCTATAATTCACACCACCAGATGAACTGTGATACAAGGTGTACTCTAAGAGATTTATATATGGTCCCTCACAAAAGGGGGAAGGGACAAGTCCCCCAGAGCACATGGGAAATGGGGGGGCAGTGAATGGAGAGAGAACTAAGAGAAAGAGAAGGGGAGGAGAGGAAAACAGGTGTGACTAGATAGATTGAGTCAGGGTGGGAGGGGGGACATAAAAGAGGGAGCCATTATAGGTTTGAAGAGAAAGCTGAACCTAAAGAAAGGTCTAGAGAACTACAAGACTGACTCCAACTAATAATTCAAGCAACCATGGAAAGGCTACCATAAATGTCCTTCCCTGATAGTGAGATCATTAACTAAATTATACACCATCATGGAGTCCTCATCTAGTACCTGTTGGAAACAGAAGCAAACACCCATAGCCAAACACTGAGTCCAACTAGAATCCAGATGCAGAGAGAGGGACAAACCAGGTTGCAGAAACTCACAAAGACAGCTGACCTGAACAAGGAGGAGCTTGAGCCCCTCCCCCAGACTGAAGGCTAGGAACCCAGCAAGGGACTGACTCAGACTCCCTGAATATGGGATCTATTAATTTTTGTGTTAGGAATAATTTGTGTTAATTCTAAATAAAACAATATTAAGATTGTATTAAGATATTGTATAGGGTCACTGAACATATGCCACCTCTGTACCTAAGGCATTCTGACACTGCACAAACATAGTGACTCAGGCTTACAGATACACAGCATCATCTGCTATGACCATGGCTTCCTAACAGGAATTCTACACACAATTCTGGCCAAGTTATCTCCAGAATCTAAACGACCAAACTGCAGCCTTAACCATAGGTATTTTTCTCATTCATCTCATGGCTTTTACATGTGAAGTGTTTCTTTGTGTATAACACAAATGATATGTGTTGGTACATTTCATGTATTTGGATTAAAATGTGAGTGAGACAAGCTTACATATAAGTAATAGGAAATGTTAAGTGAAGAGTCAATCTCTCATTTAGAGTCATCATAAAGAAAGTGTAAATGTCTGAGTGAAGTAGGTAAAAATCTGAATATATAATATATCATAGATTGTTGTTAGTGGTTTTGCTTTGTGCTCGAATTAAATACACCTTATTTCAACACACTTGTAAATAATGTTTAAAGAAAATTAGAGAGATATTCATGTCCTATCATGCAAAAATATACTGACTCAATGAAATATATGTGAAGAACACCATGCATTTATTTATCATGATAAATTAAAATAATTAGTAAAAGAGTATATTTTCAGCACAAATATAAATACAATTATAAATATAAGTGATACTTTATAATGTTTTTTTTTACAAACCTCTTAGTCCACAGTTCACCTGACACAGATTCCCTCTTGTCCTTTATGTCTTTATTACTAATATGTTTCTGAGATTTTGGTCTTTCCCTAATGGCAGATGGGCCAGAATGGAAGAACGCTGGGGGTCAGAGGTCAATGTTGGTGATTTATAGGAAGCATGATCCAGCTCTTACAAAGAAACTGGCTGCAGATATACTAAGTAGTCACAACTCCCAGTTTTCCAGGAATGAGAGCTAGTTTTAAGTTAGCTATATTCTAGAAAACATTCTTGCCAAAAAAAAAAGCATATTGCAAAAAGAAGCCTTTTCATACTTTTATATTGTCTTAAAAGGAGACCATCATGTTTGACCTCAGGCATAAAAAACTTAACTTGGAGGAAATGCATTCTACTTCAGTGGCTTTTCTGGATATTGCTGCTGAAAATTGCTCAAAAGCACTTTGTTAAGACTTCTCTCTGTGTGATTCTGTTCGTCTGCTGTCATTCTTTCCAACTTTCTCTGCTCATGGGTTGTGTTTAACTTTATAATGGGCTTAATGCTAAACTAATCATGTCAATCAGCATTCGTGGCTTCTGCCAGCAGAGACTTACATTATCAGTTTCTTGGACCTTTTATACTAACTTTCATAGAGATATCTAGAGAGTGTCTAGAGAGCATGGGGTCTCTGAAAATGAGAAGAAGAAAATCAAATAAGGTTGGTAGGGGGAAAGTGAATAAGGATTTGTGAGGGTTAGCACTTATTTTAGAAGTCTACTGAAGTTCTGTGGATGCTGGAGAGCAGGCTCAGAGGTTAACAGCACTGGTTGCTCTTCCAGAGGACCCAGGTTCAATTCCCAGCACTCACAGCATGGCGGTAAGCAAATGGGTCATCTTCTTCTGGCTCTTCAGGTACCAGGCATGTACATGGCACAGAGATATACATGCAGGTAAGACATTCATACACATACAATAAGAACAAGCTTTAAAATTTTAAAGGAAAATGTATGTGGAAGTTGGCTTTTCTTTTAACAGAAATATATATTTGGAATGTGTCCATTTAAAAGTAATTTACAAAAGAAAGAATTTGGAAATATGGGAGAGGTGACATGTTAGAAAGAGCAATCCTAAGAGCTTTGTGTCTGCTTCTATGGCTTCCAGATGAGGAGGGCATATGCAGGCATCCCCTTGAAGCAGGCTCCCTTCCCTGAGAACTGAAGAAGCTGGGTCTCAGACTTTACCATAGGAAAGGGTTGCTCCCAGGCACTGGTGGGATCAGAAAAAATCCCCACCTACTTCGGGGCTACATTAGCTTCCTATAAGCAGGTGACACTTCTATAATAGGCTTACAGGAAGTATGGCAATTTAAGTCTATAATCCTAACACTTTTCAGGAAGAGGCAGGAGATCTCTGCTACAAGTATAAAGTCACTCGCTCTACGTGTTGAGTTCTAGAGCAAACAAGGAATTGAGCAGAACCCCATCTCAAAAAAATTTAA
Organism: Cricetiscus sungorus; assembly: GCA_030556225.1. Lineage (NCBI taxonomy): Eukaryota > Metazoa > Chordata > Mammalia > Rodentia > Cricetidae > Cricetiscus > Cricetiscus sungorus. The sequence goes on from JANBXA010000132.1 coordinate 6,597,573, forward strand.
ATTGAATTAAGTTTGGCTTACAAAGCAGCTGTAAGATCTTAAAGTATGACTGAAAATTAAAAAAGATGTGTAAAAACTATGGATCAGATAATGGGAGGTCAGATGTCAGGAGCTTTCATGAGAGCTATCTTTTGAGACAAGTATGCTGGTATACAGGTTGCCACAATGTTATAAAGTATGAATTCTTTGGTTAAAATAACAACAGGCACCCTATTCACAATGGCCTATCTGGGTGAGTATAATTTCAATTCTTTGTGAAGGTGTGTTCAAAATATTAGCCAGACTACAGCCATCTAAAAGGAAGACTGAGCTGTGGGGTTCACTTCCAAGGTGACTTGCTCACATGTCTCTGAGCAGGAGGTTTTTGTGTGTGTGTGTGTGTGTGTGTGTGTGTGTGTGTGTGTGTGTGTGTGTGTGTATACATAGACTGGTTGAGGCACAGTTGGGCACAGGTACTCATATACTTGTATGGCAAGCTCTTTATCAACTGAGCTGTCGTACCTTGGAGTTTTTAGTGTTTTCACAGAGTTTGGTTTCTTCCAGAATAGGCAATGCAGGAGCAGTAATGTAACTATGACCTAATCTCACAAATCTCACACACTTTTACTTTTGTCACAGTCAATGGACCTTGGGATGAGGTTACAGACATGTATGGATACTTAGGAGGCAAGGAGCAGTAGGGGATGTCTCTGAGGCTGGCTACAACATCAAACCAAGGGATAAATAACATGACACTACAATTTGTTTCTACAAATATATAAGAACAATAGTAATGAGACACGGATTTGACACCAAAATCATGCTGAAGGAAAAGCCCCTTTGGCAGCCCACCACAGTCAAGTCTCCACTAAGAATGATTCCATTTCAGAGGAGACAGCCCTCTTTCTCTGGTTGTCCTTAGACTGAATGAACTCCATGGGGCAGAAATGGGCCACACCAGCTCCCCTGTGCTAGCCAGGCTGCAGGCACCGGAGGCCAGCAGTGTGGGGTGCTGCATGTGTAGCAGCAGTGCTCAGCATATTGGGATTCTGTTCATTTACAACCCATTAATTCTTCCTCCCTACAAGCTATTTGTCTTTAAAAATCATATATTAAGACCCCCTTTTTGTTATTCATGAAAAGGAAGTCGGTGGTTCCTGCTAATAGTTGATTTCAAGACTTTTTCTCTTTACTAAATGAATGTGAAATCTCTACCTAAAGAGTGTTCACTTGAAAGACCCACCCTCCTGGAGCCCCTTCACATCACTCCATTTACTAAACAATAAAGAAAGGAATATTAGTACAGGAGAACCGAGCATGACCCAGATTGCAAGAGGCTCTGAGGACCATGTTGTCCTACCTAGGTTTCCTGTTGCTGTGACAAACACCATGGCAAAAGTAACTTGGGGTGGAAGAGGCTTATTTCAGATTACAGTTCCCCATCACAGCCCATCACTGAGGGAAGTCAGGGCAGGAACTCAGTCATGGCAGGAACCTGGAGGCTGGAACTGATGCAGAGGCCATGGAGGGGTGCTGCTACTTGCTCCTCATGGCTTACTCAGCCTGATTTCATACATAGCTCTCAGTACCACCTGCCCAAGCAGACAATGCACACAATGGACTGGAACCTCCCACACCAATCACCTATTAAGAAGATGCCCTATAGGCTTGCCACTGCCCAGTCTAGTGGGGGAGTATCTCAATTGAGGGTCCCTTCTACTGAATGACTCTAGTTTGTCTCAAGTTGACATAAAAACTAGCCAGTACATGTCTAGTCCCCAGAAGCCAGGTGAGGGTTGCTGGAGGTTCAGGGACCCTCAGGGCTTCTAGCAGGCTGAGCATCTGCTCAGGGCTACAAAAAGAAACCCTGTCCACAAAAGAAAGAAAGATAGAAAGGAATGTGGTAGTTTTACAAAATAAGAGTGAACCACCCATTCTCCTAATCTATACACATTATAGAATGCGTATAGAATTCCAAATTCTTGTAGAAAGGCCACATATTAAACCAAGAAGGAAACCCATCGTTGAGCTACATTTAGAAGACAGCTGGCAGCCAAGACTCTATAAATTGTTGAGAACTGTCACTTCTTTAAATATTTTCTACAAGAGTGGTTTGAAAATAGCATTTTCTAGTACTTGCACTCTTATAGCAAAAGGGCATTTTGCTCGCTCTTGAAATATAGCTATTACGTTTGTCCACTGGGCAGTCTTTTGAGCTCTTAGGTTCTGTTTCCCGAAAGTGACCAGAGAAGTACTGTTTGCTTTAACCTGACCCATCTTTTGCAACCCAGTTTAATCATTTTACAGGTTTTCTTTGGAAATAAATGAGCTAGATAGTTGACTAATAGGGGCAGATATTTTCCATTTCAATGATATGTATAAAAGAAATACTGTTAAATAGTGTATAAAATTTTTCAGCCCACTCCCTTTTCTTTTAACAAATTCAGTATTAAAGTACTGCTAAATAAGATGCAGAAATCCAAAAGTAACCAATAAGCCAAGCTCCTGGAGTACAATCGATGTAAGGGAGGAGCGATAATATGAACAAAGGAGTAAAGACCATGATGGGGAAACCCACAGAACAACTGACCCATGATAGTGAGAGATCACTGACTCAGGTCTGACAAATGGCGACCTGCATAAGACTGAACTAGACTCCCTTAACACAGCTGACAATGGTGTCACTGGGACAATATGTGAGGCCACTGACAGTGGGTCCAAGATCTAACTCTAATGCGCAAACTGAAATTAGTGGAGCCTATTCTACATGGAGAGATACCTTGACCGGCCTAGATACAGGGATGTGGGGGTGAAGAGGTGCTTTGGTACTGCTTCAAGAAGATGATGGGACAGACTTAGTAGACTTCCTATGGGAGGCCTTACCCTCTCTGAGGAGCAGATTGAAGGAAGGGGGAAAGTTGGAGGAGTGGAAGGAGAGGAGGGAGGGGAAGTGGGATTGGAATGTAAAAAAAAAATAAATTAATAGAAAAAGGAAATAAAAAAGGAAAAAGAAGTACTGAACTTTACTAATTTAAAGTAAGGGCTACATTTAGATATCTCTTCATCATCATCATCCAAAACATTATTATTATTATTATTACTATTATTACTATAGACAGGTTCTCACATTAACCAGGCTGATCTCAAATTCACTATGTGACTGAAGAGGAGAAATAATTTTTTATCCTCCTGCCTCTACCTCCTGAGTGCTATGATTACAGGTGTGCACTACCACATCTGATATTCATGAGAGGCTGGGCCTCCAGTCACAGCTTGAGCATGTTAATCAGGCCCTCTACCAACTGAAATACACCTCCAGCTCCAGGAAAGTTCTTCTGTTACCTTGAAATACAATATATATTATATACTAACATACAAATGAATACTAACAAATGGAAAATATAAATAAAATTTTCTAAATAATATAAATATAAAGTTTCATTAAAAATTGCCTTTTGCATAATTTTTCTTAATTATAAACAGTTATGAAAATCCACTGTTGTGAGGTCTAGTTGTACATGCTTCTAATCCCAGCACTTGAAAAGAAAGCAGAGGAAGGTGGAGCTCTGGGAGTTCAAGGTCAGCCTTGTCTACAGTAAGTTCCAGGATGGCCTGAGCTATATAGAGAGCCCCTGTCTCCCAAAAACCAAAAATTAATTAAAAATTAATAAAGAATATCATGGGAAATACTGTTCATCTCTGTTCATGTTGAACTCTTGTCTTAACTATTGAAATCCTACCTGAAAAGCATGAATATTCTAGGACTGATGGCATGCAAATTTTGGAAGAGTGACAAATGCATTCATAGACAGACATTCCCATTTAAGGACTAAGTGGCTGATTCATCAGGTAATCACATGAACATCTCTGCTGGGTGTCCAGGCAGTAACAACTTTTTCTCCATCTAACACCCTGTTCCTGCTCTAGACTGGGATGGACAATGAAGTCTAGTCCTTGACTGCCTCTGTAGACCTAGATTACCATTGACTGTAAAAGTACCAAGGATGCTACTGCCACTTCTCCAGCCCAGACTTATTTCTATCTATCTATCTATCTATCTATCTATCTATCTATCTATCTATCTATCTATCTATCCATCCATCTGCCCATCCATCCATCCATCTCTATCTATAATTTATTTATTTGGTTTTTCCAAGACAGAGCTTCTCTGTGTAGCCCTGGCTGTCCTGGAACTTACTCTGTAGATCAGGCTGGCCTAGAACTCACAGAGATCCACCTGCCTCTGCCTCCTGCAGGCTGGAATTAAAGGCCTGGCCAAACTCATTCTAAAACCATCCATTTAAAATGTAATCCATTTAAGTCTTCTGTCAATCTTAGAAATACATGAAACTTGCCAGAATCAAGTATGAGCGTAGAGGGTGTCAGAACAAGGACCTGGCTGAAAGAAGAAAGCCAGAGGCAAAGTGACTCCTGGTCCCCACATTGAGCTCCCACATTGGCAACCACTCAGGTCCTTGCTTTTACTTGGATTCATAAAAATAAGTCCCTGTGTTTAAGTTGATGTCAACTTATTACTGGACATGACAGGACGTTAAAACCTGTTTTATGTTCATTTCTGATTTTAGCTTTCTCACTTACAGATCTTTTTCTCTGACATTAATAATTAACCAGATAACTAATTTACCCAAATTCTTCCAACTCTGTTTACTTAAAAGAAAAGTAGCTACAAGAAGGTCATGCCCATGGGTGCATGCCACTTCCAGCCATGGGCATTTGGGGGACACTTTGCCTTTTAATTTTCCTGGACAAAACCTGGGGACAGGAACAAACGTAAGTAAAACAAGCCATCTTCATTCTCCTGGTCATCTTAGTTGTGGGGAGTGCAAAGGAGATTCATGGCTGTGATGATTCGACAATAACTGTCCCTCCAGAAATAATAAACGGATAGTCTCAGCTGCTCATGAGAGAGCCGAGGACACATCTGGACTTGGGGAGCAGCTAACAACACAGCTGTTTCTTTGGGATGGCAAAGTCAAACCAATATAATCAATTTTCTTGGCATTTATCACCTACTTGTACTTGGCACTTAGTTCATAATTTTCCTGTTCTAAGTGCAGTTAAGGCAGAGTAACTCGAATGTGGTAGTCTTAAAAAAATCAATCGCTAATGATCATAATTTCATTTTAATTAATGATGAATAAGATTATTTATAGTGGGTCATGAAGCATTCCCACTAAGGGACAAAATTAAAATCTGTGATTATAACTGCTTCTATATTCATATACCAATTTGTCATGATTTTATTGCTACCAAAATTTTGTCCTTTTAAATACTGCTCTCATGTGTACAAATATCTTAGTATTGGAAGTTAACTGAAAATTATTTCACTGCACTATTCTTTTTCTTTTCTTCTTTTTAAGATGTGGTTTCACTATGCTGTCTAGGCTGGTGTCAAGTCATGCACACATGAACCTTTGCCTTCAGCTCCCTAGCTAACTGGTACGATAGGCCTTTGCAAATTGCAGAGCCTACTCAGTCCACATCAGATGGCAAGTCCAGATGGGAGAAGGGACTGGCCAAAGGTCACACTGCTAGGGAGAGAGGGTTTTTCCTGCAGTCTCTCTTTAGCACTTCCCTTCCTCCCTGACTCTTTCAGAATTGTGTCTGTAAAAATGCAAATGTCAGGACATGTGGACTAATGCCATAAGCCTGCCACACATGTCCACTTTCAGATTTTTACTGCAAGGTCACAGTCATCCATGATTACTACCAGCTACTTTTATGTGTTCTTTTTTGACAGACAAACAATTGAAACTCAGAGACAGTAAGGTTAAACACCAGAACCTGGACCCTCATGATTCTTGTCCAGGGATATTCGAAATTCTTCCTGCTTTTCTGCAGTGGGCCGTAATATAAAAGTATTTCCTCTTCAGTAAACATGCCATTTACAGCACAGTAGTTAAGTACTTTGATTAATTTAGCAAATACCTTTTGAACCTCATACTAGTCAGCTTTCTTACCACTGGGACAAAATACTGGAATAAGCAACTTAAAAGAGGAATTTATTTTGCTCAGATGTCAGACGTTTTAGTCCATCACTACAGGAAGTGTGTGACAAACAGGGCAGCTACTATTGGGCAGCTCAGTAGTAAAGAAAGAATGCTTGCACTCAAGCCCAGACCCCTGCCCCATTGCACGGGATCTCTTGGTCCATGGTATGTTGTCCGAGGTCTGAGGGTGACATTCCCTAGTTAACTCCCTGGAACCAGCATAGACACAACTGGCTTTACCAAGCTCTGAGGCATTTTCAGTCCAAGAAAGATGAAAATTAAGCCAACTGTCATGACACATACCTTGTAATCGGTTCTGAGGGTGGGAGAGGACAGTTCCTAGAACTTGCATTCTTTTTGAAGAAGCAAATAATGAATGAATGAATGAATGAATGAGCCTGTGACAGAATGAATGAACCTATGACAGAATGAATGAGTCAATGACAGAATGAATGAGGCAATGAAAGAACAAATTATCCCACTACAGAATGAATAAATAAGGACAGGCAGTTCAGTAGCATAAAAAAGGTAGGAGAGTATAGAAACCAAAGGCCGCATTTAAGGCTATGGATGGAAAAGTTGTCTGACAAAGGTGATATGCAGATAGAGCCTGGAGGAAATGAGGGATACCATACACATGTCTGCAGAAAATAGAAACAATTGCACAGGTATTGCCCATCTCTGTGCAAGTTCAATGGCCTGAGCTTCTGAGAGTGCACAAGATGAAATTTACACAAGATGAAATTTCTTTGCATGTGCAGACTGCATGGCTGATGTATCAATATTGGCCAAAGTTTATGAAGGGAAGTTCTGTAGTCAGCATTTAAAAAATATTTATTCATTTGTGTATGGGAATAGGTAGGCATGCATATTACACCACAGACATGGGGATGTCAAAGAGCACCTTCTAAGAGTCAATTGTCCCCTTCCTCTATGTAGGTTTCTGAGATCAAACTCAGGCGATTACTCTTGGTGGCAACTGTCCTTTTGTGCTGAGCCTTCTTGCTAGCCCATAGCCACCTTAAAAATTGTGTGCGTGCGTGCGTGCGTGCGTGTGTGTGTGTTTAGAGGCTGGAAGGTGATGTTGTGTTCCCCAGGACTGGAGGACCCAAAAAACTTTGGAAGACCAGCTTCTAAAGTTTTTAAGCATTGTTCAAAAAGGAACTACAGATCAGCAAAGGAACTAAAATCTGAGAGAAAATAAAATTGACTCACACACAATTGCTCCTATACATGTTCCTTTATTTTCCTTTTTCTTGTCTTCTTCTCTCTGTTTCTCCACAGTTCTTGGGGGTACAGATTTAATACATTTGCAACAATAATTCTTTACAATACAGTGTGAGGCTTGAGTTTCTCAGGGTCAGTAAGGCAGATAAAATTTACACACACAGCAATAAACTAAAGCTGCTAGGAGAAACTTTCAGCATCAATTACTTAGGGCTAATAGGTTAAAGAAGGGGTCTAAGTTTAATTCGTACAAGAAACAAAACCTGGCCCCTTCTAGTGCTCTGGCCTCATTGGTGGCTTCTCTATTTTCTAGTAAGGTAAAACCAGGGCATGCTTATTTTTTCTATTCATCTGGAAAGCTATGAATCAACAGCTTTGGGTGCGAAGTAATCCTATGTCCTTGGATATCTGGGAAAATCTTAGATGGAATGCCTGGGCCCTAAATACTGGCCAAATGCCTGTCAATAAAGATAATTGTAGGAAGGCAGATCTCTGCAATTACAATGGAGAGGGGAACAAGGGCCCGATAGTGGAAAACAGGCCTCACATATAGCAAAGGAGTGTAATCAGTGAACTAGTACCTGTTAATGGAGAACAGGTTTTAAATATAGGTAAGGGATGTGATCTGTATACCCCAAATGCATGGGAGAAATTATTCCCAGTAAATGATCAGATAGTGCTGAACTGTGGGAAGTAAATCCCAAGTTTGTTGCAGAAAGGAATACGCTACAGGAAGAATCTACAGTAAGAAACAGCCAATTCATAACACCAAATACAATCTTTTAGCTGGTTTATGTATCAAAAGAGTCCTTAATTATCCTGCGTTGTCTCATGATATGACAGTTGTAAAATTACTGTGTGATCTTGTGGCTTGTAGCAGGAGTTACAGGTGGTGATTCACCATTATTCATGCTGGGAACCGAACTCAAGTCTTCTGTAAGATATATACGTGCTGTTAACTGCTAAGCCATCTCTTCAACCCTACATGACCAGCTTTATGTCTACACACTCAATACTTTATGCTTTCCCATTCTTATGCCCAGTCTGTGGGACCCCAAAAGGACCACCACCAAGAAGATGACTCACCAAATGTAAAGACAAAGGTTTCTTTATTAATCGAGCCACAGCAGGGATCTCACTTGCTCAGGAGTGAGTGAGATACCTGCTTATAGCTAAGGGGGGGGGGTTATAGAGAAAAACCACAAGGCTGAAAGCCTCAAGATTACAAAGTGTCCTTGGTTATACAAGGTAAAACAATAACTGTATGTTTAAGCAAGATACAATTGAGCAGAATAGGGCAGGACCACTGGGTCATGAGCTTGTTAGTTATACCCTGGGCTGGAGGCTTTTACAACCTGTAATTGGTAGTTATCTGGTTTTCCTTAGGATAAAGAAATATTGACACATCTGGTAGTGTGTTAATTGTCTTTTAGGCCTCTAGTTACTTACTCCATCAGGAGGTTGAATTCCTTTGTTCAGCTCTTTTGTTCTGTCTTAGGGAGCTCAAGATCAGAAATTCCCTTTTTCCCTGTATGGATTTAGTGGTCTAAGTTTCTAAGACTTTTATTATTTTTCCTATTACATTCCTCCTTTTGTCTTGTGCATTAAGGACTCAACCTTGGGTCCCTGGTGGGTGATTCAAAAATGTCTGGGGAAGTCTGGGGCATAGGTTGGTAGATTGGGATCTCCTGTATGAACTAGAGTAGCTTATTAAGAATACAGAGGCTAAATGTTAGCAGTAAAACAAGTGTCAGAAGGGGGCCTGTGAGGACAAATATCAGAGTAGTCATCCAAGGGGCACTGTTAAACCAGGACTCATACCATCACTGGCTGGCCTCTCTTTCCCACCTGCACTTTTCTAGACCCTCTCTGATCTTGGCCATGTTGTCTTTTATTTTACTTATGTGGTCTCGCTAAAACCATTCCTCCTTTGAGGCTGCACAAAGGCCTCCCTGTTGCAGAAATAGGTCTAGCCCCTTCCGATTCTATAGGGCCACCTCTGCTAGGGAGCTTAGGGCACCCTGTAAATGGGTGATAGAATCCTCAACTTGTTTAAGATCTGAGTCTAAGCTTGCCCTTAGGGTGGAATAGAATTTTCCTTGTTGTATGAGTGCCATGGTCCCAGTACCTATACTGGTGGCAACTTCTGCCCCCAGAAGGAGGTTTAGAGTTATTGTTGTGAGAGGCTCTTTTTGTTTTGACAGGAAGATTCAGATCATCATCTACTGCTTGAGAATGACCCTAGGAGGACAATTCCTTCTTAGAATGGTGAAGGAATGGCATAGCATAGCCAACAGGATTTGGTGGCATTAGGGTTGGTGGCATTTAGAATTAAAAATGACTGCACAAGCACTTGTACCCTGAGATTGCTGAAACACTTAATTACTGGGTTTACATGCATTTTTTTTGCTATGTGACCACATATGCAGCTCTCATGATTCAGCATAGATACTCTCTTAATGAGCTATTAATAGTATCAAAGTTGACAAAAGTGACAAAATACTCTTAAGAACCATGTTTCAAAAGCTTGCATAAATAAGTTCCATTCTTGTATAAATTGCATGGAAAGCAATTAGAGATCTACCTGTGGTTGTTGATTATAAAATGTTACAAGTGTAACACTGACTTCAGTGATACATAATAGCTTAAATAGACCTGGATAAAACATCTCATTCATTTACAAGCCAAATGACCTTGAGCAATTTACTCTCTGAATATACCTAAAATAAGGATAGTCATACGGTCTAAATAATTTACTTCTGCAAATATTAAGAATTCTGTGTAAAGTGCTAACAGAGCCTTCAGCATGCGTCGACTCCTCATTTAGTGCTAGCATTACTGTTGTATGGTTACTAATGTCATTGTCATTATTTTAGCCCTTTAAAGATCTCCATTACTACTTCATTTACAGATTGCTACAATCTTCCTGTATTCTATCTTTGTCCTTAGTCACCCATTAGTATAGCATATTTCTAAAATTACTTACTGTAACCTAACTTGTGACTCATGTCTTAGACTAGTGGCTTTACCTCAGCTGCTCCTCTAGCAGGTGGCAAGGGTGGCATTCAGTGGTCCATTTCTATGTTGAAACTTTTCTAAATTAGAAATAAAGATGACCAAGTCACATGATTCAGTCAGCACCATTAAGTCTTCTTTGGATGCAGCATTCCAGGGAGGCTCTATTACTCTCTTTCTAAATGAAAACTACCTTTTATCTATTACTTAGGTTTAAATACAACCTGTTCCTTTCCAGAAAACTTGCATTTTTCCATCATAATAATTTTTTACTTTCAAATTATTACTTTAATTTGAAATATTTATTTGTTTGTTTGGTTGCTTGGTTTTGGTTTTTCTGAGACAGGGTGTAACAGGCTGGCCTCTAACTCAGTGAGATCTACCTGCCTCTGCCTCCTGAATGCTGGGATTAAATGCATGTGTGCCACCACCCATCTTCAAAAACAATTTTTTTTTTGTTTAATACAGGGTTTTTCTGTGTAGGCCTGGCTGTCCTGGAACTCACTCTGTAGACAAGGGTGGCCTCAAACTCAGGGAAACACCTGCCTCTGCCTCCTGAGTGCTGGGTTTACAGGCCTGTGCCACCACTGCCTGCCTCAATATAGATTTTTAAAATTAATCTTGAGTGAAAGAAAAAATATCAGACGTGTGAGAAAACTGGCAAAGGTAGTGAGCCTTTTCTCTTCCTGTTTCAACAGCTATATCATTTCAGCACCCAAAATCTTCCAGGTCGGAGCATCTGAAAATGTTGTCATTCAAGCCCATGGCTACACTGAAGCATTTGATGCGACAATCTCTATACGAAGTTATCCTGACAAAAAAATAAGCTACTCTTCAGGATATGTTAATTTGTCTCCAGAAAATAAATTCCAAAACTCAGCAATGTTAACAGTATGTATTTATTCTTCTTTTTCTTTATGTATTTTTGGTAAAATTTGTACAAAGCTTGAACATTGATAAATATATAGTCATTAGTATTGTTCTACAACTGTGTGGTTATGAGATGGTTAACAGTCATTAGTGATGAGGAAAACACAAAACTCTAAACAGAAAAATCATACTTGCTCTTGTGAGCCAAGTGTGTCCATGCCCACATACTTAAAAATAAAATATTCTCTATGAAAATATTTCAAGATGAACTAAAATATGTTTTTAATTTAAATGAAATTTTTAACTGGAAATACTTTCAAGGTGAAAATTAGAAAAGGAAAGATAGTAATTGAATGTGCATATGGGTGTTTGTTGAATGTTTGCTAAACCTTGTTAGTCTCAAAATGTACATATAGTTCCTCCTGCTATGGATTGTTGACTACTACAGCCAAAAAATCTCACTGCAAACACAACGAGTAAAAAGAACGAACTGATCAAATAATTTCAAATGTCATTGAGACTTTTGGGTTCAGATTGGTTAGAAGCATGATTTCCACTTTCATATTTTAAGAGTGTTCATTGTGGATGTTGATGGGTTTCATAAAGGCAAATTCTTATAAGTGTGTCATGTGCTTTGACTGTATTTATCCCCCTCAGCCCTCTCCATCCACTCCTTTTTCCCCCCATCCTGCTAGCTTGATTCTTACTCAGGGCTCCCTTCTATTTCCTATGGTGTGCAAACCTGCAATGTTTGTTTTCTGAGTCTGGCTGAGATCTCCAGCTGCATCCATTTCACAGCAGTTGTATCCTCTGTGGTAGAATAAAACTCCACCATGTATATATTCTTATTTTCTGTATCATCTACCTGTTGATGGACAAGCAGACTGTCTCCGTAGTTTGGGTCTCAGGAGTAGTACAATGATAAAGATGGGTGTGCATGCATGTCTTATCATGTTGACTTTGATCACTCCTGATACGTGCCCAAGTGCTACAGCTGGGCCAGAAGTAGCTCTATTTAGGAACTTTCACACTGATTTTCCTAGTGGCTCCCTCAGTTTACACTCCCTCTAGCAATGCATAAGGGTTCTCTTTCCCTGCATCTTCACCACCATTTCTTGTTTTCATCACCATTGTGATGATGGCTGTTCTTACTGGAGTGAACTGGGATCTCAGTTTCTTTGGCATTTTCCATATGGCTAAGGATGTTGAGCAGATTTCCATCAGTCATCTGTGCTTTGTTAATTATGAACTGTGTGATCATTTCACTAGCCAATTTATTGCTTGTGTTGTTTTGAGTTTCATTTTGTTTTAGTACTTAGTTTTAAAAGTTCTTTATTCTAGATATTCATTCTCTATCAAATATATAGCAAAAAATCAAAACAAAACAAAAACAAAATTCCTGTTATGCATGTCACATTTTCATTTGTTTCCTTCGTTGTACAGAAAAAAAACTATTTCTTTCAGTCATGTTTGTTGGTTCTGGGTATTATTGTTTCCTGAACTGTTGGGGTCCTGTCCAGTGAGTCCTTGCCTGTGTTTGTATCTTAAAGTGACTTCCTGTGCTTTCCTCTAACAGCTTCAATGTTTCCTGGTCTTACATCAAAAAGCAAACTAGAACAGCGGTGTTCTTGTTTATTTTATGGGATAGTGTGGGCAGCACAGGATCAGCTGTGACTATATCTGGGGTTGGGCATTTTTAGTAAGTTTATTACTGTTTGAATCCCATTGGCTTGTCATAAATTAGTTTAAGTTGCACACATTCTCTTAATTTAATTTTGCTAGGTCATATGTGTCAAGAAATTTATTCATTTCTTTTTTTCAATGTATTGGAATATAGGTTTTCAAAACTTATTCTAACAAGTTGCTGAGTTGTGTTAAAGTCTGTGGTAATGTCTGTCTTTTCTTCTCTAGTTTATTTTATCTATCTATTTGCCTACCTATCTATCTTCATCTTCATTATCATTATCTATCTTAGCTATCTTGGCTAAGAGCTACTGAATCTTATTTCTCCTTTAAAATTAATTTTTAATTTCAATTATATGAATATGTGAGATGGATGCAGGTGCTTTTGGAGATCAGAAGTGTCAGGTCCCCGGGGTGGAGTTATAGATGGTTGTGAGCCATCTGACACAGGTACATGGAACCCTCTTGCAAAAACAGTATCCACTTTTCATAAATCTGGTTTATCTTTTCAGAGAAATAATTTATTCACTGATTGTGTTGTTCATTTATTTCCATCTGCTTATTTGACTTTTGACTTGTTCATTTCCTTTAAGACAGTGAAATGCATCATTGCTTGAGACTGTTGGGGTTTAGTAAGCAAATTTTATCTGTATAATTCCCTCCCAGAACCATTTTAATTGTATCCTCAGATTTTGTTGTTTTTATTTTTATTTGTTTCTTGGAGTTTTTGATTTCCCTCCTCATCTTTGGCGAATTGCTATTCAGTGATGTGTTGTTCAATCTGCATGACTTTGTGTATTTTCTAAAATTTTTCCAGCTATTAATTTCTAGTTTGAGTTCATTATCCTCAGATAGAATATAAGAAATCATTTAAACTTTTTAATTTAGCTCGACATGCTGTATGTCCTAAAAGGTGGTGTATTTTAGAGAAATTTCTGTGGGTCACTGAGAAAAACATGTTTCCTTCAGTGTTTGGGTAAAATATTCTACGAATGTTTTGTTAAGTCCATATGAAACCTGATGTTTCTTGGTTGATTTTTTTTGGTGGGGGAGTGAGTGGGCCTGGTGAGAGTATGATGCTGAAAATAACTACTATTGCTCTGTTGATATCAGTCTGTGCCTTGCATCAGATGGTGTTTGTTATATATCTAAGTGTGTTGATGTCCAACATACATCTGTCTGGAATTGAATGTCTTACCAATGGATTGTTGCCTTAATTAATATAAAATGACTTTTTAAAATCTTTTTTGACTAGTTTTTAAGTTATATTTTAGGAATCATGGTAGTTATGCTTGCTTGTGACTAGTCCTTTTGCTCCAAATTCCTTTTTCAACCCTTCTGTGCTAAGGTTGTTTGTCTTTGCCAGTAAGGTGTGTTTCTTGCAGTCAACAGATAAGTTACATGTTTAAGATCAACCTGCTATGCTGTGTCTTTCAGTTGAATTGAAACTATTGACATCTAGACTTATTACTGAAAGGTGTATTAAATCCTATTGTTTTGCTGTTTGGTAGTGTTTGGCACTTCCTACTCTTTAATTATACTGTTCTAGTTCTGCTTTTTCTTTCCTGTGGCTTCATAGATGTGTTCATCTTTCTTTTCATTGTGGCATCTGTGATGCTGATGTGTGGTCATAAATTCCTTTAGTCAGTGTTTATTGTTAGATTTTCTTCTTACTTATGAGGGAAACCTTTGTTGACTATAGCAATCTGGTTTGGCAATTGTCTTTTACAGCTAAAACACATCATTCCACGCTCTCTTGGTATTTGGAGTTTCTGTTGAAAACTTTGCTGTTACTCTGGTGTGTTTTGTTTTTATAAATGATTCTGTGTTTTTTCACTTGCCGCTTTAATATTCTTTCTTTGTTCTATGTACTTAGAGTTTTAATTATAGTTTGATATGGAGAGGTTCTTTTCTGATCTAGTGTACCTGGAATATTAAATGTCTTCTGTTTCCAGAAACCCATTTCTTTCCCTAGATTTGGAAATTGCTCCATTTTGATTATGTTAAATATGTTTTCTAGGCTTTTAGCTTGTGTTCCTGAACTACAGAGTTGTTTTTTTCATGGTGTCTGGTAAATTGTGTATGTTCTGTCTGTTCATGTGTTATTGTTGTTTTAGTATAGCTTTTAAGTCATGTCTTCCACTTGATAAACTCCTTTGGAAAGGCTTTCCTTTGAGTTTTTAAATTCATCTTATTAAGGTTTTAGCTTCTAAAATTTCAATTTGACTTAAAAATTTTATTTATTTATTTATTTATCTATTTATTATGTATACAGTGTTCTATGTGCATGTACAGCTGTGGGCCAGAAGAGGGCATCAGATCTCATTACAGATGGTTGTGAGCCACCATGTGGTTGCTGGGAATTGAACTCAGGACCTCTGGAAGAGCAGCCAGTGCTCTTAACCTCTGAGCCATCTCTCCAGCCCCTCAATTCGACTTTTTAAAAACTATTTTTATTGAAATCCCTTTCACATTTTCTATTGCCATTCTCATTTCATTCAGCTTTTTTTGTATTCTCTTTTAATTCATTCAGGAATTTATTCATGTACTCTTTGAGTTCAATGAACATTCTTGTAATCATTATTTTAAATTCTTTGGGATTTCATTTAATTTGCATTCTTTGGAACCCATTACTGTGGCTTGATGATTTGGTGAAGAGTCATGTTGGGTTTTTTTTTTTTTTCATGTTTCTTTTATTACTATAACTGGATTTAAGCATCTGGGATTAGGTCATTGGTTGTTTTTTTAATCACCTGTATTTTTTTTTTTAGTTTAACTACTTCCCCAATTTGAGTGGGGCCAAGTTGTAGTTGGATTGAGTTGTTACTCCTCCAAATCTAGACTGGCTCAGTGGCTAAACTCTTAGCCCACATGCTCAGGGGACCAGGCACAATCTCTATTACTACTCTAAGAACAGAAATTGAACTGCAGAATCAGCCATAACTGATAAATAGGCCTGCTATGAAAATACCGTAAGAACAATCACTTTTCAATTCCAATAACTTCAGGACAATAAAGGATCCAAGATAGCATAGGGTTATTTAGGCATTAGCTATTCAGAGTAGGAATGGAAGGAAATATTAAGTAAAGTAACAAGTAAAATTAGCTATTAGCATTAAAACAACAAGGACAAATGGGGAGAAAAATGAATGGGAACAATAAAGAAGAAGAGACGAAATGAAGTAGTTCCGGTTAAAGGTGGCATGGAAATAGAAAAGGGTTAAAAAGTGTAACTACTCAACCCAAAGCAATTGAATCACCAAGGCCAAGGCATGGAAAGCGCCTGCGCACTTTGGGAGAATAATGTGGTAAATGTCCCTATGTGGTCACTTGTCTCAGTGTATTCGGGTACAGACTATGTTTATGTGGCCATGCACATGTATAGGATGCAGAGTATTCACTGTGGTCCCAAGTTCGGGCTGTCTATGCCATCGCTCTCCAGGGTGGACCATACCTCTGCATTGTACTTCTTTGACAATTTGGCTTGGCATCCTCTCATAACAGCTAGATCTATGTGGTGTTAGGTTTCCTGGGTTGATCCTTGTATCATTGGTCCCACCACAGAAGCTGTGGTTTTAGGCCAGGCAGGAGTACAATAATGAGAGCAGTCTTAAGGTCTCTAAGTACTAAAAAGGGGCTACTGGTGAGCTTTCCATTGGCAAAGACTTTTATCTCTGTTCTGCACACAAGTCTCACTCCTGTCTATGTTTCAGACCACATTTCAACACTACCTAGAGGTATTCTGCATGCTAGAACCCAGAGAAGTCCCCTGATACTTCCCTTAGCTTCTCAGAGTGGGCTATCCAGGGAGGAGTGTTGCCTCTACAGCCACCCAGCTGCTGCTCCCATTAATCCCCAAGAGGAGATCCCAGCGCTCTATGGTTCATGATACACTATTTAGACCCACCATACCTGTGATTAGTCTGCACATCTACTCAGTCATTCTGCCATTGTCGTACTTTTTGAGTCTGTGGGCTTTATTTTGTTTTGTTTTTCTTTTCTTTTAGACTGTTACCTTCATCCACCCCCAAGCCCGTGTGTGTGTGTGTGTGTGTGTGTGTGTGTGTGCCAGTGACCAAACACATACTTTTGGAGGCCAGAGGAAAAGCTCAGCTGCCTTATTTTTCACAACAGGGTCTCTCACTGGCCTGGAATTCACCAGGTAAAGGAGGTTGGACAAGTGGTAGGCCCCAGGGATCTGTCTGTATCCACCACCCAGGTTTTGGGATTATAAGTGCTGGCCACAACACTTAGCATTTTTGTAACATGTATTTGGCGGGTGTGAACTCGGGACCTAATGCTTGCAAGGCAATTACTTTACCAACTGAGCCATTTTTCCAGTCCCTTTTCATAGTCCCATTTCATAGACAGCTAAATTTTCATCATGCCATTGGACAATGAAGGGCTTGGACAAAACTAATTTGCCCTTCTAACTCTAGGGCCAGTTTGCTGCTTTTGTTCACTTGCTGGTTGAATCGGTTTAATTTTTGAGATGGTGACTCAGTATGTAGCCCAAGGTGATCTTGAACTTGTGGTCTCTCTGCTTCAGTCTCTAGAGGCCTAGGCTATACCACTTTCTAAATGATGCAATGCGCATCATTGTTTTTTGGTTCTAATGAGATTGCAGTGCCTTTGCAGTATGCTTTATAACCTTGGAATTACACCCTTTCAATTGTTATTATTACAGATACAACCCAGCCAACTGCCTGGAGAACAAGACCCGGTCTCACACGTGTACCTAGAAGTCGTGTCAAAACATTTTTCAAAATCGAAAAAAATGCCACTAACCTATGACAATGGATTTCTCTTCATCCACACAGACAAACCTGTTTACACTCCAGACCAGTCAGGTAGTGTATAAAGCACTTCTTTTTTGACACATGGAATTGAATGGAAAATGGTTTCCACCATGAAAAAAAAATAACAAAATCAAAACCGGTCCTCATTTTGTAATTACTTTTATATTTTCAAATAGCATTTGATTTTTAATTTATAGGGAAATTTCTAAATAGACTGAAAATCCAAAAATCACATTTGCCACATTAACAGTTATTTCTAAGTAGATAAAAAGCTCCCTAAACATTGTAAAATGTTGTTAGACCTTATGCATTAAACAAATAAACTTTACTTCTAATACATTTTGAAATATTTATTATAGAGCTATGTTCATAACAAATGCAAAGTCAGGACTGAATTCTCAAGCTGGGAAACAACATCCAATGTGGGGAGACTAGATGTTTCAGACAAGATGAACAGCATCATGGGAATGTGTGGATGGTGATATTAGAGGTCATTTACCTTCAAAAGCATCTCTTAAGACAGTGCCATAGTCATAGTTCTTCTGTTACAGAGGGAAGTGAGTGTAGCCGGCCCAGCCCCTGTGGTTGAGGGAAGCCCTGATTGACACAGGAGTGTATGAATGCTTCTTCTCATGTCAGTCTTCGACACAGGTGTGGAAAGAGGAGGTGATGAGATTTCGTTAATAACCCTGATGGGAAAGGACAGAGCAAGGGAGGCAGGATCGGTGAGCTTTGTTCAAAAACATTGCATAGTACGCTAATGGTGGTGATTGATGATGATGTCAATGGTGAAGTGGATAGAGCATCTGCTGTGATTGACTCAGGCAGGAAAAGCTAGAGAGGGCGAGGATGCCACTGCCAGAATAGTGTGAACTCATGACTGAAAGAAGAGGGGACTGGAGAGATGGTTCAGCACTGGCATTCATATGTTGGCTCACAACTGTCTGTAACTCTAGTCTCAAGGGATCTGTCACCCTCTTCTGGCCTCTGCAGGCATAGCATGCACACAGTCCACAAAAATACATTCAGGCAAAACACCCACTCACCTAAAATTCTTTTTAAGGATTAAAAAAAAAAAAGATGATTTATTTTTTTCAAAGAAAAGCTATAATCTCTACCCATTAGACTGGGCCTTTTTCAACTTCATCCTACCTAAAAACAAGTATGACCTCACCTTGTCCTTCAAGCGTAGAGGATGCTTTGTGGAATGGGTACCAATCCCAACCCTTACCACTTTGGGTCATCAGACCTGCATAGAAAGTATGTAGTCTACATCATCTCAGAGCCCAGGACTGTCCTTGGTTATTAGGGCTTCCCTTGGGAGTGGCCTCATTTTTTCCCATCAGGACATGACTGATAAGAGACAGTTTTTCTTTTTCACTTAATCTACTCATAAAGGAAAATGAAAGAACTTTTTATAAATGTTTCTCCTTTGCAAACAGATAGCAAACTAGAGTAATAATAATAATAGAGCAAAATAGTAAAAGTAGTCTGAAGCCATACTGACTGGGTCAAATCCAAGTGTTGGCTATTTACTATGAGATCGTGTGTGAATTTCTCTCACAGCTCCATTCCTCATCTGATTTTTAAAAAAGATAATAATACAATTCGCCAATTAATTGATGTACATGGGTCCTACCCATGATGTGGATTGACACCCCTAGGCAAATGGCCATAATTTTATAAAAGTAGCATAGCCAGCCAGGAAGACCAAACCTATAAGCAGCGTCCTCCATGGTATCTGCTTTGATTCCTGCCCCCAGGCTCCTTCCTTGAGTTCCTGCCCCAACTACCCTCAGTGATGGAGAGTGACCTGAGAGTCGTAGGCTTCCTCCCCAAGTTGTTTTTGGTCATGGTGTTTTATCCCTGTTCTATTTTGTAAGTAGAAGAATACATATTGTCTGAATCAAACTTCCAATTTTCCATCAACTCAAAAACAACATCTGATACTCTCATCTAATCATATGATAGCTACTTGGTAGTTACAGATAGAATTATTTTACACTATGGATGTGTTCCCAAAGGGGGTATACAAATATATATATTTTAACATACTGAACTATATGCTAACTTCAATACAAGTATCTCCTTAAATAAATGCCAGGGTATTCTCTTTCTTTTGAATATAAAATTTCTTTTTAGAGAGAGAGAGAGAGAGAGTGAGAGAGAGAGAGAGAGAGAGAAAAGAAACAGACAGAGAAAGAGAGAGCATGAATATATATTTTCATTTATGGATTGCGCATGTAGCCTTTTAAATGAGAATTATCTTATTAAGGATTACTGAAAAAATTAAAAAGCCTGTAATCCCAGCTATGTGAGAGGCTGAGGCAGAAGGATTATGAGTTCATAGTCAGGGTGAGTTCAAGGTTAAGCTAATCAATTTAATGAAGCCCTGACTGAAAATAAAAAGTTAAAGAAAAAAGTAAATAAATAAATGGAAGATTGAAACCTGCTTGTTTGTCTGAGTTTCTAATGATATCACATGTTTTTGCAGTAAAAGTTAGAGTCTACTCACTGAATGATGACTTGAAGCCAGCCAAAAGGGAGACTGTCTTAACTTTCATAGTAAGTATTCATTTCCTGTGAAAATCTCTTGAACATTTTTACTGAGAAACCTGCCTCCACAATAACAAAGCAAATCTAAAAAAAGAATCACTTGACTGTCTGTGATATATAAAACTATGGTTTGTATGATTTCACTTATTTTTAAGGAGCTTAGATTTTAATGTCTAGTATACTAATATGCTCAGTAGCTACCACACACCAAACTAGAGATCATACACAGCAAATGATATGAAACCAACTTTCACAGTTTTACCTATTCATAAATGTACAATAAATTTTCAAAGACATTTTTGTAAAGAAATAATTATTGTAATTGGTCAACTGCTCACTTATCAACAGTGGTTGTCCTACAAATGACCTACAGGCATCTTTTCTTATTCTCAAACAAATTTAGAATGCACATACAATACAGTGTGTATGAGAAACAAAACTGCACTTGAATATATACCAAAATGTGCATTAATGACTCAAGAATTCTGGAGGAAATGCAGTATGATGAGCCTGAGGGGTATATTCCTTCTCTGGAATGGAAAAGGTAAAGAAAACTCTGAATTAGATCTTAATAAAAGGAACTGTCATGGTTGTTTTGGAGTGAGGAAGCCTATCCATGGAGGGACTAGCATGAGTCAATGGATAGAAACAGGGAAAATTAATGTGTTAATTTGGGTTACTGATGCTGTGATGAAACAATATGACCAAAAACAACTCAGGGAGGAAAGAGTTTATTTGGCTTACACTTCCACATCATGGTCCATCACTGAAGGAGTCAGGTCACAATGGGCTAGGCCCTTGCACGTCAATCACTAATTAAGAAAATGCCCTATGTGCTTGCCTACAGCCTGATCTTATGGAGGTGCTTTTCAGTATTGGCTCCCTCCTTATGATGACTCTAGCTTGTGTGAAGTTGACATACAACTAGCCAGCACAATGAGAATAGTGTAGACACAACCAAGCAGAGTAAATACTTGGCTGGCAAAGTGTGGAGAGATGTCAGCTTGAATGTTCTAACGTCTACTGAAGGATAAGGATAAAGTGACACAAGGGTCTTCCCTACCTTGCTGCAAATGAGCTTGAATGAAACTGAATCCTAGAACCACACGCAAAAGAAATGGATGCCCAGCATCGGTAAAAGAGCCTCCTGGGATAGAGGGGTTAGCCCAGAGCCACAGGGAGGCAGGATGTTGAAGCAATCTGAGCAAAGGATTTGAGAAAGGTCCCTTGCGAATGATGTTGTGACAAAAGCAGTCAGGAAGACACTTAGCTGTAAATCTATGGGGACCATTCTTGTTTAAAACAGGCTCTTGTCAGTTTTCCAATTTGTAATTCAAGAAAAAACAAACCCCAAATTTCCAACCACGAATGCCAGTCATGGTAAATGATAAACAATATCGAGTTTTTAAATTAAGACTCACCAGAAAGGGACTCCATGAAGAGATCTAAAAAAGTCCCAAGTCACTGACCCAAACACAATGTCACTTATGGGAAAGATACATGAGAACTTTCAGTGTATGTAACCATTTCAAGGGTTGTATCAGGACTAAAAAGTGTGTGTGTGTGTGTGTGTGTGTGTGTGTGTGTGTGTGTGTGTGTAGAGAGAGAGAGAGAGAGAGAGAGAGAGAGAGAGAGAGAGAGAGAGAGAGAGAGAGAGATATGTTTTGTTAATCTCAAAGATCAGAGGAGAAAGATCACCAACCCAAATCATCATGGTCATATCAATTAAAGGAAGCAATTAATTTAAAAAGGCTTTTTTATTCATGTACCCAGACTGCCTCCCCTTAAGTTGGGATTCCAGAGGTCAGCCTTGGATGTGAGGAAGTCAAGGCTATTATAACTCCAGTATTGAGTTTCCAAATGGGATATGGGGGACAAAATAGCTGGGGTTACAGGAGCAGAGCATAAGCACAACAAATTAGTTCTAACAACCTCCTGAAACAAAGACATGGTTGCAAGGTGGGCATAAACAGGTAGTCATAACAACAGATAGTCATAGGTAGTCATATAATCTTTGAAACAAAGACAACTTTTTGAAACAAACACTTGATTGCTATTACTGGAATAAATAGTTAAGAACCATTCATAGTTAAAGCTACAGATAGGGCACAGACTAATCCTTAAGAAATAGAAGTTTCATCATAAACAGAAATGAACCTAGTTTGTCTTTACTATAAGATGGCTTTTAAACCTAAAATGGAGGTGGGCTGGTTCTTCAGTTTAACAAAAAAAAATTGTTTTTAGCTTTTTGTTGTTGTTGTTGTTGTTGTTGTTGTTGTTGTTGTTTTAAATACCAAATGAGGAGTTTGCTGTGCCCAGTTCACAGAACCCAAAAAAACCCACCAAGGACAACTCACTGAATGGAAGAACAAAGGTTTCTTTTATTTCCAGCTGCAGCCTGGGTTCTGCTGGCCCGGGGCAAAGGGGGGTTTTCAGGGAAAGTCTCAAGATTACAAAGCTTCCGTGGTTACATAGGATGAAACACTAACTATGATTTAGGCAGTATGCAATTAAGCAGGATATTTAGCAGAAATTAGTCTGTTAATTATCACCTGGACCAAGGGTTTTTAGAAATGCAAGTTGATGACTATCTTGTCTTCTTTAGGACAGAGGAATGTTGACACAGCTGGGGTGTGTGATCTGGTCTCAGTTCTTTGTTTAGCCTTACCTGTCGGGCCGCCTTTTGGAAGCTCAGAGGAGCTTGAAAGTGTTCTTTTTCCTATACGGGCTTTGGAGACTAAATTTTTAGACTTTTATTAATTTTTCCCATTTCACTCCTTTCAGAGTTATTTTGTTTTTATCCTGTATGTTATTAAAGTCCCTCACTTTTTTGAGGCAGAGTCTCACTATGCAGCCCAGGCTGGCCTTAAATTCACAA
This sequence comes from Cricetiscus sungorus, assembly GCA_030556225.1. NCBI lineage: Eukaryota > Metazoa > Chordata > Mammalia > Rodentia > Cricetidae > Cricetiscus > Cricetiscus sungorus. The sequence continues at coordinate 6,620,591 of JANBXA010000132.1, forward strand.
TCTTCCTTCTTGTCCCTCCTAAGTACTGGGATGACAAATGTGGTCTGGTCTGGGCTTCCATTTGTCTTAGTGTACAGTGTAGACAATGATGAGAGATGGAGAGGGTCTAGAGGAAGGGAAGTGTCTTCAAATGAACTATGTTTTCCTTTTATAATCTTGTCCTTCATATCTAATGAAGTCATGGATGCCTGTTGGGATTTTTTTTTTTTTTTTGAAGATCAAAGATTATATTGCAGTCAGAAACTTTGAATGTGTTTTCTGTACTTTGAAAGCTGTTAGGGTTTCACTGTGTCTCCCTAAAGTTAATGTAGTAATGCTAAATTCTCAGATTGGCAATGTAAGAGAGTGGGGAACAGTAGGACATATGTAGGCCTGGGGGAGGGGGAGCCACTCTTATGAATGAATCCCAGGTGTTCTCATGGGACTAAGTCCCTGGGACAGTGCTAGAGCTGAAAGACCTCTTGCAGAATCTGCGCACTGTGCTACTTTTTATTACCGTAAGTTGAAGGACTCCCCTACCCACCCATTCTCTTGGACTTACCAGCCTCCAAAGCCATAAGCCTAAATAAATCTCCATCTCTTGTAAATTGCTCATCTTGGATATTCTTTTATTGGCACAGAAAGTGAACTAAGGTGCCGTGTCTGTTTCTATTTAAAGGATCCAGAAGGATCAGAAGTTGACATTATAGAAGAAAATGATTATACTGGAATTATCTCTTTCCCTGACTTTAAGATTCCATCTAACCCTAAGTAAGTAAAAAAATATTTGTTATTAAACAAAATTTTCTCTAAAAAGTACATCTGGAATGGTTGGGGAAGGAGAAACACAATCGAATAGAGCCACCTAGTGTTGACAAGGTGCCACAGATGTGAGTGTGGACACTTCAGTCACGTGAGGCTGCTTCCTGCTAGGGAAAGAAAACTGTTCTCACTGCTGGGGTCTAGCATAGCCCTGCCACCTTCCCAGATACCCAGGAGACTGAGGCAGGAGGAACCCAGGAGTTGATTGTCACCTGGGAAACAGAGATAGCTGCCTGAAACACACACACACACTTTCAGTGTGATACATATTTAGCTATCACACACCTGTATATTTGAATCACACTAAAAATGGGCAATGCAGAACTTAGATGGAGACCCCATCGCTGCTTCCAATGGAAAGCAGTGTAGCATGTATAAGACAAGGACATTACAAACAGCTATTACAGAATGTCAACCAACCCTTCCATGGCCCTTTTCTCTGTGCTCTCTAAACAGGAATTTACAGTAGATGCAGTATTCTATACTTCTGATATTGAAACTGGGGAGTTTCAGTAAATTGAATAGTTTTCAAGTTGTGTCATTTCTTGACAATATTACGTGCTCTATAGTTCAGAATTGAGCTTCTTGTCACTACTGTCATTTCTCTAACTTGATCGTGTGCCGTTTGTCCCAAGCAGGTTACACATCACTAGGAGACTCTGCTGGCTCATACTTCCCACCTCAGTACCTTTGCATGTGTCTCCTCTGCTTTAGAGCACAGTTCCCCTGTCTCCCATGCAGATCTTCAGGGCATCTTCAGGGCTAACGTGGCCTTAGCTTACTGAGTAACAGGAGTCATGTTCTTCACAGAGTTCTTCATAGATGCTCGTGTGCATCTGCATACTAGCAGGTTTGATGAGACCAAGACACTTAGTGTCATCTGTGAAGAGAAAATATGCTGTCAATGTCTGTACGTGTTTATTATGATTATCACCAGTGTTCATTCAAAGGGTATCTGTCAAGCACCTCTTCTAATGACTGCTGAGACATCCAGGTAAGGGCTCCCTTTGGGAGTCCAGTCAACTGGAAACTAGAAAGGCAGGAGTGTGGAGGTAGAGTGGTCCTGCCTGTGATCCCAGCCCTGGTAGGAGACTGAGAAGGAGGATCAACAGGAATTTGAGGCCAGTCTGGGGTGAAGAATGAATTCCAGGCCAACCTGAGGTAGAGTGAGATCCTGCTTCAAAAGCAAGCAAACAGCAAAACTCAAAAGAAAGGAGAGAGGGAGAGAAAGAGAGAGACAGAGAGAGAGAGAGGAGGGGGGGGAGAGAGAGAAAGACAGACAGAAAGACATTGAGATAAGCATCACAAAGACCACACACAGGGATAGTGTCTTGGCAAAAACTACTTTAGCCCTGAAGATGTCATGAAACTCATCACGGAAGACAGGGAAGCATACTCTAAAGCTTCTAAAGAGGATTTTGTAATGTAGTATAGATTGTAGTATTGTGTTAGCATCGTTAAACTCAAGGATTAAATAAAATTCTGAAGTTATCATCAGCCCTTTAAATCAAACATAATGACTGTATTAAAATACATGGAAAAATAATATAATAGGTGAAAATCAAATTAATGAATATTTCTATTATCAAAAGAAAAATACTCAGCCTTTTCTGTTTATTGCTTTAGAATTTCTCACAAAATATTTACTTAGGTTACACATGTCTATATGTATTATAACATCTTTAAATAGGAATTAATTAAATTGCCTATGGCAAAATTAGAACTATTTAATGACATCTATGCTTTGAAATATTTTGCTTCCACAGGTATGGTGTATGGACAATTAAAGCTAAATATAAGAAGGATTTTTCAACAACTGGAACTGCATACTTTGAAATTAAAGAATATGGTAAACTCTAATATTACTATATTATCATAACTAAGGGCTTTTGCAGTACCTCTGGAGTACTGGAAGGAGTGAGCACAGAGAGACAGTAATGACAGCTTGGGTGACTAGCGCTTAGTTCCAGCTTGTGCTGTCAACCTTGAAAAAGCCACCCAACCCTCCTGGACCATGTCCTTCATGACAGAGCTGAGAGAAATGTGCTTCCTCAAGGCACTTGGCTTATTAAAGTCCTTTCTAGAATTATAGTCTTAGGATTAACAGATAATTAGAGAGAGTGAGTCTGATAAGATTTACTCAGAAACTGAACATAGTCCCATTTTGAGATCAGTCATATTATTGGTCATAATGTGACTTATAAACGGCTTCATTTTCCCATTTTTTTGGTTTTTGGAGACAGGGGTTCTCTGTGTGGCCCTGGCTTTGTAGACCTCACTTTGTAGACCAGGCTGGCCTCAAACTCACAAAGTTTTCCTTGCCTCTGCCTCCCAAGTGTTGGGGTTAAAGGTGTGTGCCACCATGCCTGGCTTTTCCCATTTCTTGCAATAGTTTACTCTAGTAGCTATGTGCTATATTAGTAGACTGAATGTCTCTGCTTGAGGCCATTCTTTATTTCCTCAGGATATTCATAGTAAAGGTAGATGCACAACAGTTAACAAATAGAGGGAAAACGGTGACAAAGCCTGCCATGAAACTCAGCTTTAAAGATTAAGCTGCCAGGGACTTGCTGATCTAAGCGACCTCTCTCCCTCCTGTACATTTGCTGCATTCTGTTCAGATCCAGATTTTGCCAGATCTTGTTTCCTACAGTTGCCAGCATCCATTTTTCTTACTAGCCTTATGTGCAAGCCACAGCAGCCTCCTCTAGCTGCAGATTTCTACACTGTCTTGCTTAGTATCCATTACGTCACCTCAAAATGAAAACCATATTGCTCATATTGTTCACACTGACAAGTGCCTACTGACTAGCTCTTTATTCCTCTTAAAATGAACTCTAAGTCCTTAGCTTGAGCTGGCCTGTTTCTTCTTCAGCCTCATGTGATACTACTCTTGGCCTCATTTTCCACAGCCTTGGGGATATTACACGTGGTGTTTTCCCATTCAGCCCCTTGCCCAGTCAGTTCCACTCATGTCTCCTGACTCAGTCTAACATTCATTTACCTGGAGAAGCTTTCTTTGGGTTTGTTTCCTAGGTAGGACCTCTGCACTCCTTCCCATTCGTCACTCAGTGACTAATTCATCACATCTGTGCCATTATTTAATTATCCCTGTTGCTTGATTTCTGTTGTGGTAATAAACTACTGTCCTAGTTAGGGTTACTGTTGCTGTGATGAAACACCATGGCCAAAGGAACTTGGGGTGGAAAGGGTTTATTTGGCTTACACTTCCACATCACAGTTCATCACTAAAGGAGTCAGGACAGAAACTCAACAGGGCAGGAATCTGGAGGCAGGAGCTGATGCAGAGGCCATGGAGAGGCGTTGCTTCCTGGCTTGCTCCTCATGGATTGCTCAGCTGCTTCCTTATACAATCCAGGACAACCAGCCCAGAGGTAGCCCCACCCACAATGGGCTGTGGCCTTCCACAGCAGTCACCAAGAAAATACTCTATAGGCTAATGCTCAGCCTGATCTTATTGAGGCATTTTCTTAAGAATTGAGTGTCTTTTCTCTTAGGTGACTACAGCTTGTATCAAGTTGACATCAAAATAGCCAGCACTTCCTGCATAAGGTGGCAACAAATACAAAGACCCACAGCTAGATATTACTCAGAGAGAGACCTTGGAATACACAGCTAGAAATGGGATGTCTCCATCAAATCTCTCCCCTCAGAAAAACCCTATGGCCAGAAGCAACTTGGAGGAATGGGGAAATTATTTGAATTACCTCCCAGGTCACAGCCTGTCACTGAGAGAAGGACAGGAGCCTGAAGCAGAACCATGGAGGAACGCTGCTTGCTGGCTGGTTCACAGGTTCATGTTCAGCCTGCTTTCTTATAGAACCCAGGATCACCTGCCCAGGGAATGGCACCTCCCACAATGGGCTAGGACCTCCTCTGTCAATTAGCAGTCAAGACAACCCTTCATAGACATGCTAACACCAGAGCTTATGACAGCTCTTAAATACCAGATAGATTTTATCTTCTAATGAAAGAGAGATGCCAAATAAATCCACATTTTCCTTTCCTATTTTCAATTTAATAAATACTCATTAAAGAAACACTGTGTTTAAGACTTACAAGAAACATAAGAGGAAGAGAGAGACATAGATAGATGATAGATAGATAGATAGATAGATAGATAGATAGATAGATAGATAAATAGATAGATAGATGGATAGATAGACAGACACAGAGTCCCTACTAAGGAAAATAATCTATTGTCCACAATATACAGTGTAACTGAAATATAAAACAAACCTGGATTCACTCTGATTTGGAGAGAGGAAAATCTTATCAAAGATATCATTGTTGATGATGATGATGATGATGATGATGATGATGATGATGATGATGATGATAATGATGGAGTTGCTTTATTAATGCATTACGCATTTTCCAACTAGAAAGTATAGCTGTATGCTGTGCTTCAGAGGCCACTCTGGCTAAATGGTAACACCATCTCTTCATTTCTGTTTCCAGTTTTGCCACGTTTCTCTGTTTCAATAGAACCAGAAAGTAACTTCATTGGTTTTAAAAACTTTAAGAACTTTGAAATCACTGTAAAAGCCAGGTAAGGACTTTCTCAGGTTCGGGACTTTGGCGGGAAGCCCCACAGTGGGCGAGGGACAAACATGCTGTGTGGATAGAACTTATGTGGGAAGTTTATTGGGGGAAGGGAAGGGAGTAGGGAAAGGGAACGGAGAAAGGAGAGAGACGGGCAGACAGAGACAGAGACAAAGAGAGACAGGCAGACAGACAAGCAGACAAAGATCTGCCTGCCTCTTCAAAGAAATGGCAAAAAAGAGAGCGGGAATAGGTGGAGCTTATCTTTTAAAGGGGGGCATAGCACATGCACACAGACTACGCAATGACACACAGACGACATAATGATGTAGCAGCCATAGGACCCTGGGCTGGCCAGGTTTCTGCCTAAGTGAATGCTGCCAGGTGAGCCAGGGCAGGCCAGCATGCCTGAATCCCAACATTAGCTACCTTAGTTCTGGCTCTAGCTCTCAGAGTTGTCCTGAGATGGCCTGTGACTTACTGTGTTCCTTGACTTTGGGGATGGACAGAGACATCATGCTGACTGCTCTATTTGCCTATCCTGATGTCATCTTAGAAGGCAAAAAATGTCCTCAAGATTGAAGCTCAGTGAGATTTCTATTGCTGTGAACAGACACCATGATCACAGCAACTCTTACAAGGAAAATATTCCATTGGGGTGGCTCACTTCCAGTTTCAGAGATTCAATTCATTATCATCATGGCAGGGAACATGGCAGTGTGCAGGCAGATGTGGTGCTGGAAGAGGAACTGAGAGTCCATTTTGCAGGAAACAGGAAGTTGACTTGAGACACTGGGAAGTACCTGCGCATAGGAGACTTCAAAGCTTGCCCCCACAGCGACACACTTTCTCCAGCAAGGCCATACATACTCCCACCAACACAGCAAAGCCACCCCTCTTAATAGTGCTACTCTCTATGAAATCATGGGGGCCAATTACATTCAAACCACCACAGCATGATCAGGGTGTGGACACTGATACAGAAGCCTTCAGTTATTATCTTGCATTTAATAAGCTGTTTCAATTAATTATCTGAAAATTACACACATGCATGCAATGTCTTTTAATCATATCCTTGCCACAGTAGACACTGCCTTTTTAGGTCATGAAGCCTTGAACTACCTTCTTCTTCTTCTTCTTCTTCTTCTTCTTCTTCTTCTTCTTCTTCTTCTTCTTCTTCTTCTTCTTCTTCTTCTTCTTCTTTTTTTGTTGAGACAAGTTCTCACCTATAGTCCCCCTGAACTATATAGGTCATATGTTGACCAGGCTGACCTTGAACTCAGAGTGCTAGGATAAAAAGCCATATTTTTCTTGCTGTAGCCTTTTAAGGGTGAAACACAATAGTGGGTGGAAGTATATCATGTGCCTTATATGATTTAAAGTCACTAGATTTTTATCTGAGTCATCGATTACAACAATGTTAGGAGAAAAACTTTCTGATCATGTTCACAGATATTTTTATAATAAAGTGGTCCCCGATGCTGAAGTGTATGTCTTTTTTGGGTTGAGAGAAGATATAAAAGAGGACCAGAAAGAGATGATGCAGAAAGCAATGCAAGTCACAACGGTAAGATGTTTGTTGAGGTCTCAAGATGCTGTGAGGAAGGAAATCACATACAAGCTCTCTGTAGTTCAACCCCACGTCTGTGTACACTGAGGTTAAGATTCTCAGTGGGCATCTATTGCCTTTCAGATAAATTCTCCCTTCCAAACCCCAGGGCAAGCTGGCTGTGGACTTGGGCCATACTGGTAATCCTTGGGCTGTATTGAGAGACCCCACCCAATAAGTAAGGTGGAAAAACAATCCTGCATGATATTTGAGCCAACCTGGGCCTTCATGTGCACGTACATCTACCTTCCCCTGTGTGCTCGTACACAGGCAAAAAAAAAAAAAAAAAAAAAAAAAAAGTATACGCACATGCTTATACAGCAAATACAACACACACACATGCCTGCAAAATAGAAACAAAATAAACACACAGCCCTTTCTCCCCTGCCAGCTAATATCATGCCATCTCCTTCCTTCCCCAACATAGCCATGTTTGCCTATAAGTCTTTATTCCTTCCCTCTATCCTTCCCTGTCTCCTCTATGCTTGATTACTTTTTCAACAACATAATTAGTAATTAAACAATATGGTATAAACAAGCCTCATGTTTCTTTACTTATTGTATACTATATTATTAACTGGTACCCAAAAGACCATGAGCTAGCCAAAACCCTTCCACCATCTATAATTCTGCACAAACTCATTAGAAAATGGCATTCTGGCTATTACTGCAGGCTGGGTCACTCACTTGTGACAATAAAATGTGCCTTCTGTAATTTGCCTTCAATTTAGAGGCTAGCAAAAACAGACTTTGAAGTTTCCCTCTATATTCTCTGTTTTAACTCTTCCTTTTGTTCCTTTTTAAAAGTTGGTCAATGGAGTTGCTCAAGTCACATTTGATTCTGAAACAGCAGTTAAAGAACTGTCATATGAAAGTCTGGAGGAGCTAAATGACAAATACCTTTATGTTGCTGTCACAGTCACAGAATCTAACGGTAAGTGTGTGTGTGTGTGTGTGTGTGTGTGTGTGTGTGTGTGTGTGTGTGTGTACAGCATTCATTTGTTATAGATTTAGACATCCTATCAATGGTGTAAGTGACTTCTACAGCTCCTTCATAACTTATTTTCTTTCATAGCTAAGTTTTACCTTCCTTTTTCTGCCATTGAAGATTGATGAGCACTCTTGTTCATCAGTGCCTGAGTCTCTGTCCTGAGAACAACAAAAGCAAACTGACATTTGCCAGTAGCTCTACAGCTGTCTTCCTTGTGCATCTGGCACCCAGTGTCACCTGCATAAAGCCAAAAAGGAGATTATGCGTGTAAAACTTTGCTAAGTCACTGTCACCATCATCCGGGTCTTCTCCCCTGTGCTGCCTGAGCGCTAACTTCTCCCACTCCTCCTCTCTGCTTCCTGCTTGTTCGCAGGGCCACCCTACCATGTCTTTAGCATGTTTAATTTACTTATTGCCTGTGGCTCTCAGGTCCCCTGCAGTGGTTGTTGTTCTGGGACAGGATCTCACTATGCAATTCTACTGTCTCAGCCTCTTAAATGCTGGGATTATTAGCATGTTTTCCTACACCTGGCTCTCATGGTATTTAATAGCTATCAATTAATACTCCAAGCTGAGTCTAACTGTCTTCTACTGTATGTTTACTGCTCTTATGGTGTTATGTTTCGGGTTCATATCAAACCTGCATAATAAGTAATTTATTGACCTTGAATAAGTAATTTAACCACACCAAGTCTAACATTTTTCTTTAAAATAATGATCTTCAGTGATTCCTAAGGCACCCTCCACTACTGAAATCTGTCCTCCTCTGGTAGCAGAGTAGAGAATTGAAATAATTATGTTACTGACTACCATGCATTGCTAGAGGCCCAAGAGCAACTAGAGAGTGCTGGTGACATTATACTTTTTAACCTGGCTTTTGTTTTCAACATGACAGCAATGTGTCTTTCTCACATTTCTTTAGTTCCTCAATTTGCTTCAAATAAACTCAATTTAAGCAACCGTTATGAGATATTCAAAAGGTGTTTTTAAATGTACAGGACCACACGTATGAGTTAAGTGTAAACACTGCACACAAGTGGCTTACAAATTAGTATCAGATTGCACAAAAGCAGTTAGCAAGGGACCTGTGCAAGAATCCCACATGTGCTCTGAGCAAAGAGCTCCATGCTATTACCCTATAAACGGAGGGCAGCTTCTGGATGATTGTACAGTAACCAACAACAATGTTGTAAAGATGACTGGTCTTAAAGGGTGGGGTTTGGAGGGAGGAGTGGTAGATGGGATAAAGCAGGGTCCCCTCCATAGAGAGCCCAGAGGGAGAAGGGAATGAAGGGGAGTGAAGCCTGTTCTTTGAGGACAGCACTGTCTGGTTTGGCTGCAAGGGGGAAACAGGAATGGAATGCTAGAAAGGAGGCTGGGGAAACTACAGGTTTTTGTATTATCCTACTATTATTTAATTTTAAACTGCAGAGCAATTCTATTGTGCTCTTCAGGTAGGCCTTCAGAACTTTGCTCAGCATCAAGGTGTCTGATTCTTCTCCAGTTCTCTCCACCTGTTGAGGCTCAGCCTCAGGGTCCCTACTCTCTCCTGGAGCCTTTTAACAATTCAATTGAATCTTGAACCACTGCTGAAAGACACTATGGCCTTGGAATCCCTCAGTCTACTGCTACAGCCTGACTTTCACAGGGAACCTAACAGGAGCTGTCTACATAGGCTTCAGAAGCCCCTGCTTCTTGTCTGCACTCAGGAGCCACACCCACGGCTAGCCAGTGAATGAAGGCAGGGATGGGTGGAGGGGATGAGTATGTGTGTGGTACACAAACCCATCAGGCCTCCTACAGACCACCATCACCTTTCCAGAAACATTAACACAGTGCCTGCTGCCCTCGTAGGTGGATTTTCAGAAGAGGCAGAAATCCCTGGCATCAAATACGCCCTCTCTCCCTACACACTGAATTTGGTTGCTACTCCTCTTTTCTTGAAGCCTGGTATTCCATTTTCCATCAAGGTAAGTAGGGCTGAAAGAGGTGGAGAGGACAGAAAGCCATTTCAGAGGCGTTCCAATTTGAGACATGATGGAATTGTTCTGGCAAATAGGTCCAGGTTAAGGATTCACTTGAGCAGTTGGTAGGAGGGGTCCCGGTAACTCTGATGGCACAGACAGTTGATGTGAACCAAGAGACATCCGACCTGGAACCAAAGAGAAGTGTCACTCACACCACTGATGGGGTAGCTTCCTTCGTGGTCAATCTCCCATCTGAAGTGACGACGCTGAACTTTAACGTGAGTTTCTGTTCTTGCTGTATTTCCCAGCACAGTGTGTGCTTCTAACTGTGTGTTTTGGCTGGTGTACAGACCAGATGTGGCTGATTTTATCCAAAGACCAGAGAATAATGAAATGAGTATCTGAAACAATTTGCTAACATAGTGGTCCTGGGCAGGGAGCAGGGGGTGTCAATTTTTTTGTTGTTTGGGAATTAACTATTTCCTTTTACACCAAAAAGATAACATCACAATTCACAAGTATCAGAGTAGACCCAACAGTGGCGTAAGTGGCAGGAATATACTATTCCAACACATGTGTACTTTATATTTTCAGAGTCTCTTGGAGTCAGATGTGAGAGTTTCCCCTTTTTCCCTGATACATTAACTACACTATTCCAGAGCTCATTTCATCATCTTCTCTCCAGAAAATGTGTTTAAGTTCCCAATAAAACCCAAGTGGGCTAAGAACTCTGGCCACTGACTGAAGTTAACATTCACTGGCATCTATGGAGACCTTATTAGGTTAATTCCAGCCATGTGCTAGGAGCCTTCCCCCTGCTTGGAAGCAGTGTCCCTTCCCCCTGAGCGTATGAGCACTCCCATGTCACCACTTGCCACTGAAACTGGACCAGACAGCACTGTGACATGCATTCATGACTCCTGTGCTCTAGTCCCAGCAAGTTACAGCGGCCTCTCAGTCACTTCTGCCGGATCCCCTAGAAGTTTCCAAGTTCATGGGATACTTCAGGATGTGTGCCCATATTCCTTCCTTGGAATGGCCTTCTCTTGGCTTCATCAGATTCCTCCACACAGCTCACCCTGTCCTCAGTATTTTCCATAGGCTTTCTAAAGTTACTGGATACTGCAAATAACTATACAAACACTGGAGTAAGCTCGATGTTTCTCCTCTTTAGCAACCAGTATGGGGAAATATAGGAGTCTGAAAAATCAAAAGATATAAAAGATATATTTTACAGAAACTGCTGCACACAGTCCATGAGGGCTTTTGAAATTTTCCTTTCCAGGTCAAAACTGATGCCCCGGAACTTCCAGAAGAAAATCAAGCCAGCAAAGAATATCAAGCAATTGCATACTCATCTCTCAGCCAAAGTTACATTTATATTGCTTGGACTGAAAACTACAAGCCCATGCTTGTGGGAGAATTTCTGAATATCATTGTTACCCCCAAGAGCCCATATATTGACAAAATAACTCACTATAATTACTTGGTAAGTACAATGATGAGAGATTCCCCACCTGATCCCCAGCTCAGAACATTGACAGCCAAGTATGGTAGTAACTTTCACATTTGTATTTCTGAGAGTGCTCAAGTGTGTCGCTTATAGCCTTTATAAACACTGAGGCAGAGCATGAGTCTCATGATGATTTCAAAGGGAGACAGAGAACTTACAAGATCAAACATCACCAAGCTGAGGAGGAAGACTGATTTGAACTGAGGAGCCCTAGTGTCCTAGCCAATGATTCAGTCCAACATAGATGACCTTATTATGTCACCTCATTCTATTTCACAGCCAACAATTACTTATCTATATCTAATTGAAGTATATGTATTTCACTGACAGAACAGGGAGCCCGGTCCTGCTGCTAAGAACTAAGTTACGTTATCCTGTTTCTTGTCCAAGAAATGCATCCACTAAACTGGTATATCCTCAGAAAAGAGTGTTCAAAAAAATGTCTAACAATTGACAATGAGGTGGATGAATTATTCCAGTGCCCCAGGGCAAGTAGGTGGTGACTTTTCTAAGGTTTTAGAAGACACTGAAAAATAAAGGCCATTGGTAAGATGCTAACTGATGAAAGAATCAGTTAAAGGGGAACTGCTTATGGGCTGTATATGATGACTACAATCCCACTATTTAAAGAAAAGATAATGGAACCTTTGAAGACATTTTGATTTCATGTCATTTTTTTAAACTCTAAGTCCCCCATTTAGAATCTAATCCAGGACTTTAAAACTTAATCCCCAGATAAGACACATTCTACTCACTCAACTGTTGGGTTTTTTGTTTGTTTGTTTTTTAAGTCAAGAAGACAAAGGAGGTTTTAGTAAGCTTAAGCTTTCAAATAGTTTCAAATAGAGCTCTCTAATTTCCTGTTATGTGGTTCTGAACTAAGTACTAAAACTGTTCAGTTCGCACCAAAGCCTCAGGCTTTGTGTGTGTGTGTGTGTGTGTGTGTGTGTGTGTGTGTGTGTGTGTGTGTGTGTGTTTACTCTTGCCTGTGTGTGAGTTCACATGTACATGAGAGCATGTGTGTAGATACATGTATCTGTGTGCATACCAGTGGAATCCTGGAGTTGACAAGTACCCTCCTCCATCACTCTCCCCTTTATTTATTGAGGAGGGCCTCTCTCTGAACCCAAAACTTACTGGCCAGCTTGCCCCAAGGGACCCTGTTTCAGGCTCCTGAGTGCTAGGATTACTGGGAGCTGCTATACCTGCACTTACGTGGATTCTGGATTTGAACTCTGGTCCTCACCCTTGTGTGCCAAGAACTTCACCTACCTGAGCCCCAGTTTCTTCAAGTGGAGATAAATTCTCCTGTTTCACTGTTGTGTTGTGAGAATTAAAGAAGTTTAGTGAACATGAAACACCCAGAACACAGTAGGAACACATGGGTTAATTTTCCTTTTTTTTTTTAATGTAATTTTTTTTCCAGCTTCAAGCTGCAGCCTGGAGCACAGGTTCCATTTCTGTTTTTTGTTTTGTTTTGTTTTGTTTGTTTTTTGATTGTTGTTGCTGCTGTTTAATTTCAGATTTTATCCAAGGGCAAAATTGTACAGTATGGCACAAAAGAGAAACTTCTTTATTCATCTTATCAAAACATAAACATTCCAGTGACACAGAGCATGGTTCCTTCAGCCCGACTCCTGGTCTATTACATCGTCACAGGAGAGCAGACAGCAGAATTAGTGGCTGACTCAGTCTGGATAAACATTGAAGAGAAGTGTGACAACCAGCTCCAGGTGAGACAGGCGTCCCGCCCACGGTGCAGTGCGTTCTGTTGTGGGTGAAGCGGATGGGCCAAAGCAGTGAGTTACCTTTGATTGGTTTGATGGGATAAAAGGAGCTTTATTTTTCCAAACTTTTTAGGTTCATCTGTCTCCACATGCAGACATCTACTCTCCGGGTCAAACTGTGTCCCTTGACATGGCGACTAAAGCAGACTCATGGGTGGCACTAGCAGCAGTGGACAGTGCTGTGTATGGAGTCCAGGACAGAGTGAAAAGGCCCATGCAAAGAGTTAAGTCCATCCCCATGGTGGCCACTGGGTGGGGTAGCTTGATGCAGTGCTTCATGAAGTGTGGCCAACTGGGACAGGGTGTGGGGGAGGAGCTAAAGGGCCCTGGACTTCTTTTCTGCACTCAACATAGAGTTTCTTATAAAGGTAAGCCATCCTTATATGTGTCCCTAAAGCACGGGCCAGACGTCCCTTTTTGGTTCCTCCAAATACAGATGCAAGCGCCATAAGCAAATGGGACTGCAGGAATGGCTGGGCTCCTCACTGAGAGTTTGAGGGCTGGGGCGAGGGCGAGGGGAGGTAGTTACAGCAGCAGCACAAGAGAACCCTGGGGAAGAAACCAGGACATCGCCGAGTTTGTTTGCTTATTTGTTTAAATTCTCACTTAGATCTGAACTACAGGCGAATCTAGAAAGGACCAGATTCCACATGTCCCCATCTAGTTCTACCACATTCTGCTACTATTTCTTAACTTGGGTTTCTTTGAGGAGCAGAAAGAACCAAGAAACTATGATGTTAAAAACATTTAGAGGGAAGAAGCAGAAAAGCAGGGTGGATAGTACATAAATAAGGTAAATAAGTGTTGGGGCAGCACATAGATTAATAAGAAATGGGTTAATTTAAGAAGAAGAAGAAAAAAAAAGCTAGCCAGAAACAAGCCTAAGCTAAGGCTGAGCATGCATAAGTGGTGAGTCTCAGTATCTTTATTTGGGAGTTGGTTGGCCTGCTACATGTTGATATCTTTGTAATCCTAGTACTGAATACTGACAGGAGGATCAAGAACCTGAGGCCCTCCTGCCTACAGGAGACCCTGTCCCAAAAAACAAAAACCAAAAAAAGGCTCACTAGCTTGGACTAATTTAGGAGAATTTTGAGTAGTAATAAAATAAATTTTAAAAAATTGAATTGTAGAGGCAGAGCTTTGCAAGTTCAAGGCCAGCCTAGTCTATATTGTTAGCTCCAGGACAGCCAGGGCTCCAAAGTGAGACTGTCTTAAAAGGTTTGGGAGAGGGAGGTTCAACCTTCAGACCAGAGCAGCGGCAAAGGGAGGTCTGAGCCTCAGGCCTAGGAATAGCATCAAGGGAGCCACAAGCCCCAGAACTGGGAGCAGGGTCTGAGGGAGGCCCCAGTCTCAGACCCAGGATCAAGGAGCATCCACCAGGTGAGACAACAGCAGTGGTTTCTAGTAGAAGCAGAAACTATTGCAAGAAGTTCCTCTGGGAAAGAGCACCAGTCAGTATCCACTGCCATTTCTAGGTTGGAGATACCCTGCTGATACATTGACCTATAGCCCACACACATAGGCTCCTGCAGTTGTAAATGAAACATTATTAAAGCTTAAATCACAAATCAAGCCCCACACACCAATAGTGGGAGACTTCAACACCCCACTCTCACCACTGGCTAGGTCTATCAGAGAGAAGCTTAACAGAGAAATAAGGGAACTAACAGTGGTTATGATTCAAATGGACTTAACAGACATTTATAGAGCATTCCACCCAAACACAAAAAATATACTTTCTTTTCAGCACCTCATGGAACCTTCTCAAAAATAGAGCACATACTTGGTAACAAAGCAAACCTCAACAGATTTTAAAATATGGAATAAACCCCTGTACCCCATCAGATCACCAGAGCTTAAAGTTAGAATTCAACAGCAATATTAATTTCAGAAATCCTACAAATACATGGACATTGAACAATGATCAACTGAACAACCACTGGGTCAAGGAAGAAATAAAGAAATAAAAGACTTCCTAAAATTTAATGAAAATAACTCCACAACATAACCCAAACTTATGGAACACAATGAAAGCAGTGCTGAGAGGAAAGTTCACAGCACTAAATGCCTACATAAAGAAAATGGAAAAAATCCCACATTAGTGAATTAACAGAACAACTGAAAACACTAGAACAAAAAAAAAAAAAAAAACTCGCCCAGAAGGAGTAGACAGCAAGAAATAGTCAAATTGAGGGCTCAAATCAATAAAATAGAAACAAAGACAACAATGCAACGAATCAGTGAGACAAAGAGTTGGTTCTTTGAGAAATTCAACAACACAGACAAACTTTTATCCAAACTAACCAAAAGGCAGAGAGAAAATATCCAAATTATCAAAATCAGAAACAAAAATGGGGACATAACAACAGACAATGAGGAAATCCAGAGAATCATCAGGTCATACTTCGAAAACCTGTACTCCACAAAACTGGAAAAGTTTAAGGAGATGGACAATTTTCTAGATAAGTACCACATACAAAAATTAAATCAAGAACAGATAAACAACCTAAATACACCTATAACCCCTAAGGAAATAGAAACAGTTATCAATAGTCTCCCAACCAAAATAGCCCAGGCTTAAATGATTTCAGTGTAGAATTCTACCAGATGTTCAAAGAAGAGATAATACAAGTACTCCTCAAATTATTCCACACAATGGAAACAGAAGAAACATTGCCAAAGTCTTTTTACAATTCTACAGTTACCTTGGTACCCAAACCACACACAAAGACACAACTAAGAAAAAAATTACAGACCAGTTTTCCTCATGAACATAGATGAAAAAAAAAAATACTCAATAAAATACTGTCAAACTAAATCCAAGAAAACATTAGAAAAATCATCCACCATGACCAAGTAGGATTCATCCCAAAGATGCAGAGATGGTTCAACATATGAAAATCCATCAAGGTAATCCACCACATAAACAAACTGACAGAAAAAAACACATGATCATCTCACTCAATGCTGAAAAAGCCTTCCACAAAATTCAAAACCTCTTCATGATAAAGGTCTTGGGGAGAATAGGGATACAAGGAACATACCTAAACATAATAAATACAATATACAGTAGCTCAACAGCCAGCATCAAACTATATGGAGAGAAACTCAAAGCACTCCCATTGAAATCAGGAACAAGACAAGGCTGTCCACTCTCTCCATGTGTATTCAATATAGTAATTGAAGTTCTAGCTAGAGCAATAAGATAACAAAAGGAGGTCAATGGGGATACAAATTGGAAAAGAAGTCAAACTCTTGCTATTTGCTGGTGATATGATAGTATATATAAGTGAACCCCAAAATTCTACCAGAGAACTCCTATAACTGATAAAAACCTTCAATAATGTAGGAGGATACAAGATTAACTAAAAAAAAAAAATCAGTAGCCCTACTATATACAGAAGATAAATGGGCTGAGAAAGAAATCAGAGAAACATCACTGGATAGGGGGTGTCCTTCTGCATATATGTTTCTCTTACTGGTTGATGAATGAAACACTGTCTGGCCAATGAGGCAGAAAGATAGACAAGACTAGGAAGAGGAGAATTATGGGAAGTGTAGGTAGAGTGAGCCTGAAACACATGCTGCTGGAGGAATAACACCATGCTGGGGCATTACTGGATAAGCCACGGCCTCATGGCAATACATAGATTGATAGAAAAGGGGTAGTAATTAAACAGAGCTAGCCATTAAGAAGCCCTAGTCATTGGCCAATATTTCATAATTAATATAGCATCTGTGTGTTTATTTGGGGCTCAAGAGCCTCAGGACCAGCCAGAACAGAAAGCTCTCGTTACAATCACCCTTTAAAATATACACAAATAACATAAAATATCTTGGGGTAATTCTAACCAAACAAGTGAAATACCTGCATGACAGAACTTCAAGTCTTTAAAGAAAGAAATTAAAGAAGGTATCAGAAAATAGAAAGATCTCCCATGCTCTTGGATAGATAGGATCAACATAGTAAAAATGGTACATCTATCAAAACTAATCTACAGATTCAATGCAATCCCCTTCAAAATCCCAGCACAATTATTCACAGATCTTGAAAGAACAATATTCAACTTCATATGAAAAAAAAACCCAGGAAAGACCAAACAATCCTGTACAATAAAGGATCATCTGGGGGCATCACCATCCCTGACTTCAAAGCTCTACTATAGAGCTATAGTAATGAAATCAGCTTTGTATTGGCATAAAATCAAACAGGTGGACCAATGGAATTGTATCAAAAACCCTGATATCAACTCATATACCTATGAACACCTAATTTTTGACAAAGAAGCTAAACATATAAAATGGAAAAAAAGAAAATATATTCAACAAATGGAGGTGGTATATACCTGGCTGTCTTCAGGTAGTAGAATGCAAATAGATCCATATCTATTGCCATGCACAAAAATCAAATCCAAATGGATCAAAAACCTCAATATAAATCCACCCACACTGAACCTTATAGATGAGAAAGTGGGAAATACCATTGAACGCATAGACACAGGAGACCACTTCCTAAATAGAACACCAGTAGCACAGACAATGAGAGCAACAATTAATAAATGGGACCTCCTAAAACTGAGAAGCTTCTATAAAGCAAAGAACATGGTAAACAAGACAAAATGGCTCCCTACAGAATGGGAAAAGATCTTCACCAACCCCACATCTGACAGAGAATCTGATCTCTAAAATATACAAAGAACTCAAAAAGTATACAACCATACTACCAAATAATCTAATTTAAAAATGAATTCTCAACAGAGCAATCTCAAATGACAGAAAGATACCTAAGGAAATGCTCAGCATCCTTAGTCATCAGGGAAATTCAAATTAAAACCACTCTGAGATTCTATCTTACACAAATCAGAATGGCTAAGATCAAAAACACCAATAACAGCTTATTCTAGAGAGAATGTGGAGAAAGGGGAACACTCCTCTATTGCTGATGGGAGTGCAAACTTGTACAGCCACTGTGGGAGTCAGTATAGTGATTTCTCAGAAAATTAACCTCAAGATCCTGCAATATCACTTTTGGGCATATACCCAAAGGAGGTACACTCACACCAAAAGGACATTTGCTCAACATTATTCATAATAGCCAGATCTTGGAAACAACCTAGATGCCTCTCAACTGAAGAATGGATAAAGAAAAGGTGGTCCATTTGCAACCAAAATTTGCAGGCAAATGAACAGAAGTAGAAAAAAACATCTTGAATGAGATAACCCAGACCCAGAAAGACAAATATAGTATGCACTCACTCATAAGTGGATACCAGGCATAAAGCCAGATACACAGCCTATAATTCATAACCCCAGAGAATATAGAACCCTCTTCAGAAACAGATGGAAGCAGATGCAGAAATCCACAACTAACCATAGGCATCCTGGAATACATTCAAAGTGAGGGAGGAGAAATAATATGAACAAAGGAGTCAAGACCACAATGAGGAAACCCATAGAAACAGCTGACCCTAGCTAGTGAGAGATCACTGATTCAGGTCTGACAAATGGGGAACCTGCATAAGATGGAACTAGACTCTCGTAATATAGGTGACAATGGTGCGGCTGGTACAATGTATGAGGCCACTGGCAGTGGGTCCAAGATCTACCACTAATGCACAAACTGACTTAGTGGAGCCAATTCTATATGGAGAGACACCTTGCCCAGCCTAGACACAGAGGTCTGGGCGGGGCGAGTTGTAGGGGAAGTGGGAGGGGAGGAGGGAGGGGGACCTGTGATTGGAATGTATAGAATAAATTAATAAAAAAAACATTTAGAAAGAATATTCCTTGAATCAAACTTAAAGCCAGAATAAACCACCTGTAGTGCTTTTCCACTTAGAATACAACTAAAGGAGTGAAGTTGGGAAACGTGGTCCTTAGTCATGAGATGTATTTCACAGATTTGTTGTTGTTGCATGATGACTAATTCCTTTACTTCTTTGGAGGAATAGGCTCAGCATTTCACCTTTCTGGACAGGTGTTTCAGGCTTTTGATAAGCGTGACCTGGGCTGTGGAGCAGGCGGCGGCCGTAACAATGCAGATGTGTTCAATCTAGCTGGACTCACGTTCCTCACCAATGCAAACGCGGATGACTCTGACTCTCAACACCGTGGTAAAACATTCAGCATTTTGATTACTAAGATGTGCCTCCAGCCCTCACCCCCCCCACTCCCTAGGACTCCCATGAGTTTTTTAATCTCCTTGGTATTCATTGTGGGCACACACATTTCTGGGAAGGAGCAGATAAGCAGATCCCCAGAAATCAGCAGCCAGCCAGTCCAGCCAGCCAGAGAGCTCCAAGTTCAGTGAGATCCTGTCTCAAACAGTAGGTAGGGGCTAGAGAGATGGTTTAATGGTTAAGAGCACTGGCTGTTCTTCCAGGTGACCCAGGTTCAATTCTCAGCACCCGCACAGCAGCTCACATCTATCTGTAACTCCAGTTCCAGGGGACATGATTTCCTTTTCTGGCCTCTGCAGGCACCAGGCATGTATACAGTACACATATACACAGGCAAGCAAAACATCCATGTATCAAATACATACAAACATACATACACACACATACATACAGGCAAAACACCCATAGATATCAAATACATATGTATGTACGCACATACATACATACATACATACATACATACATACATACAGATGGAGAGTAATGGAAGAAAAACACAGATGTTGACCTTTGACCTCCACATGCAGCTTCACACTCACCAGCATGCACATGTACAAACTCACATTTTACACACACACACAGACACACACACACACGCGCACACACACACACACACACACACACGCATGCACTTTAAGGTATTTTGTTGACTTTCCAGATAAAATACAGCTTCTTTACTGTGTTACTCAAAGCCTTCCATGATTTTCTTCCTGGCCCTTTCCAACTCTTTCTCACCCTGATCTTCCTTGGAGACCACACTCCCCTTATAAGCCTATTTAAGCTAGAATAAGAATTACCTCCAGATGCCATGGTGACATCTACAAATCCCAGCCACTGAGGAGGCTGAAACAGGAGGACTGTGTTTGAGGCCAGCCCTGTGTCAAAAGCGAACAAACCACCTCCTCTGTGGGATCTTTTCTCAGTACAGAATTAACCATGGCCTCCTCCACTCCTGCAGAGAATGTTATAGAAACTAGATCTGTTTGTACGTGCACTGTGAAGACCCATAGGTTAGGTAGTTCACTTTACCTTTGCATTCTGAACTTCTGTGGTTAAACCATACCATTGCTCCCCTCTGGCACCATGGGCTCTGTGAGAGCAGACATCATATAGCAATGCCCTTCTTTCTGTGCTTTTCAAATACTCAAATTTTTAATTGATACCATGATGTTCATCCTCATATTTAAAATAATGTAGCCCAAAAACCAAGTAAGAGAAATAAGGGCCAGCAAGGTGGCACAGTGTGTACAGTGTTTGTAAATCCTAATGACCTGAGCTCAGTCTCTGGAACCCACTCTGTGGAAGGAACCAGCTGCTGCCAGCTTTCCTCTAACCTCAGCCTGCACACTTGCATGTGAGTACACACAGGCACGCATGCACATGCGTGTACACACACACACACACACACACACACACACACACACACACACACACGTAAATAAATACACATTTAACAAAATTGGAAAAGGAAAAAGTAACAACAAAAATTTGGCCCCTCCTAAATGTAATCAATGGATCCAAAAGCAGTCATGTTCAAAACCAAGATCATAAAACAGATTACAATATGCTAGACCTTTGATGAATCATGTCATATTCAGAAGTGTAACACATAGAGCCTAGTCTAGTTTTTTTTCTTTTTATTTATTCTTTTCTCATCCTGGCTACAGCATTCCTTCCTCTACTCCTCCCAGTTCTCCCTCCCACCTTCCCTCTTCCCCAGATCCTTTTTCCTTCAGAAAAGAGCAGACCTCCCAGGATATCACCTAAACATGGCATAACAAGATGCATAAGACTAGCCACAGCCCTCATATCAAGGTTGGGAAAGGCACTCAGCAGAAGAAAAAGAGTCCGGTCCCAAGAGCAGGCAAAAGTCAGAGACACCTACTCCCACTGTTAGGAGTCCCACAAGGCCACGAAGCCACAGCCTGTATGCAGAGGGCCAGTGCAGAGGCAAGTCATGGAGCCTAATGCAGGCTCCATGCAGACTTGCTAAATAAATCACTGGGGGGGGGGTTCAAATACTCTCGTGAAACTTATTGTTTTAGATTTTATAATCTTTCCCCATTTTCTATGTCTTTTTCTAAACAGATGAACCATGTGAAGAAATTCTCAGGCCAAAAAGAGACCTGCAGCTCCTACAGCGAACAATAGAAGAGCAAGGTATGCTCACTCAATGTTTCCAGTGTCTGTAAAGCTGTCAAAAATGGCACTTTATAGAACCTCCCCCATTTCCAAAACAGTGAGTGAGGAAGGAGGTGTGGGGAGGTCTAGATCACCCCTTCAGAAAGGTTAATGCAAACAAAGCCAGTATTTCATTGGCTATAAACTTAACTCAGGGACTGTCTGTCTTTACTGCTTGTGTCATTATGGCCAGAGACACAGCTTAGTGTAGAGTCTGACTACATGCACAGGCTCTGGGTTTAATACCCAGTACTTGAAGGAAGAAGGAGGTATTTTTATCTCTAGAAACTAAAATAAATAAATAAACAAATTGACTTTTATTTGTTATAGTGTTTCCTCTCTACAAACTTCATCTAATAATTAAAATCATGTCCTTTGATTTTATTCTGGCAAAATCCATGATTAACAGGAAACCTGTTTCTTTTCTATATTTAAGAGTTCATAGCACTTAGAGCAGTGTTTCTCAACCCGAGAGTTGTGACCCCTTCACAGTTGTTGCCTTAGACTATTGGAAAACACAAACATTTGCATTACAACTCATAACAGTAGCAAAAAAGCAGTTATGAAGCAACAATGAAAATAATTTTATGGTTGGGGTCACCACAACACATATTAAAGGGTCACAAATTTAGGAAGGTTGAGAACCACTGACTTAGATTATTCTTTATAAAATATAGCTAATAAAAATTATTTAAGCAGGGCATGGTGGCACACGCAGGAGGTAGAGGCAGGTGGATCTCTGTGAGTCCGAGGTCCATCTGGTCTACATAGTGAGTTCCAGGACAGCCAGGGCTACACAGAGAAACCTTGTCTCAGAAAACAAAACAAAACTGAAATTTATTTAAAAGATTATTATGATAATTAACCACCTTTTGATAATAAAATTTAATTTTACTTTCTTATTAGTTTTAATAAATTATATTCCTGTAAACATGTAAAGAACATGTACTAGAAAGAATCATCTAGATAAGTTCATCGATTTTGATGCTTTTTCTAGGAGAATACTTACAAGAAAAAATGACATCCTTAAAGAAGGTCTTTGAACTATGTCGAAAAGATGTTAGAAAAAGTAGGATATACAGTTACTGTATAATAACAAAGACCATCTTTAAATATGTCAAAGTGTCTTGAATATTTAACTTGTTTTACTCAAAAGATGCTTGAAGTCTTTCAAAAGTTAGTATTTAGCTTAGTTTCCTGAGGCCTTTCAACCATTCACACCAATTGGAACAGACCACCTGCTGCCCACATTCTTCTCTCTGCTTTTAGAGAAGCTCCAAGGACAGGCTGGTCAGCCAGCCAGCTGTGGCTACTGTAGTGAGGGGGTTATTTGATGGTAAGAACCAAATATCCCTTGAGAGTTCTGAATCTGAGATGTTATGAGTATGTGTGATAAGGTTTGTGTGTTGTCACTGTTTTAGCTGCTAAATACAAGCACCAAGTGCCAAGGAAATGTTGTTTTGATGGAGCCCGACTTAATGAACATGAAACCTGCGCAGAGAGAGTTGCCCGGGTCATCGTAGGCCCAAACTGTGTCAGGGCCTTCAATGAGTGTTGTATCATTGCAACCAAGATCCGACACGAAGGTTTCCATAAACCTATGCAGTTGGGGAGGATTCGTAAGTATGAGTTTTTCTATCAGAATCCTGATATGGGAGATTTTGTGTAAATCAATGCTGCTGAGAAAGCTTAGATGCTTTGAAAACATTGAAGTTAGAAATGATAACTCATACATATCCAAATTCTTATCTTATTCTTGGGGATTTGGAGTGGTACTGTTCCCAGTCAAGCCTGGATCCCAATTGGGTGTAAATCTAAAGCCCATTCATTCCCAAAACTTGAGAGACGGTTTTCCCTGTGAGCCTAAAGCAGGAGCTTAGATTAGATAACCCCAATATACCCTAGAATCCTAAAATTCTGTGGCTCCATTATATAATGACATTGAAAATGAAGTTTGTGTATACACTGATCAAATATAGCAAGACTTCTAAACCGAGTAAAATGTTTACTTTTGATAAAACTGGAAGCTTTTAGTTTCAGCCAATAGCATTTTTTAGAATTTGTAAAGCTTCCTATGTTTTCAAAACTTTTAAGACCTTCATTTATACAAAATGGCATCTCCCCTTTCTACTGTTTTGCTTAGCCTGTGTATCTTCTGTGTTGTCTATCTCATTTGATACATCCTATAGACATAAATGTTATGTGTTTTAAAAAAATTATCCATGCTATTAGGGATCATTTTACCATAGCCATGACGTTTATTCAAGCGCCATTCTGATGAACAATTCCACTGCCCAGTTTTTCTGGCACCTTCCAGTTGGCTTCAGCTGCATGGTACCCACTCTGTACACACCCCCTCCCTGATGAGTCTACATCCTGTTCTAGACAGCTTGGCCCCCCAAAGTCCCATCTGTACCGCCACCAATCTTCAAAGTCTTCGGGCTGTGTGGGCTCCTCTGCCTGCCCTGGCTTGTGAATGGCCTCCAGGAGGGAACTGGAGAAAACAAAGCTGACCATTTTCAGGGATCCCAGGCCCATAATGCTTATGCTAATGTCTAAGAACTGTTGTTTCTGTTACTATATCTGGTTTTCTATGTTCCTGAAGCTCAGTAGTAAACCCACAGTCCCCTATTTATGTGTCATAGATGGGAGCAGAAGTCCCATCCATTTTATTAAGGGAAATACAACTACCAATTAAGTCAGAGATCACAGAAGACTTCCATGTTTTCTGATATAAACCTAATTGCCAAAATCACAAATTTGCAAACAACTTTATAGGCTTGCTGATGTTTTGTACAATCTCAGAAAGACAAATCCTCAGATGTTTCTTTGCTGTTTTGTTAGTGTCATTAGGAGAAGCATTCTAAGGCTTTAAAGTTGTGTTTTGAAATCATTAGATACAATGCCTTACTGACCTTTTAGAAAACAGTTAAGTCATAGATAAATGGTTTTATTTAAAAATTCACCTGTAAGCAGAATTTATACAGGTTTCTATAACTAAATATATTTTCTCTCAGACATAAAGACCCTGTTACCAGTAATGAAAGCAGATATTCGAAGCTACTTTCCAGAGAGCTGGCTATGGGAAGTTCATCATGTTCCCAAAAGGTATCTTTGATGTTCTTCTGGAAGGAGATGTGGAAAAGTCGAATAATATTGCCCCAAATCTGAACATCACTATTTTTCTATAATTAAGATAATGCCACTATTAGGTTAAATTTTGTTTTGTTTTCTCATTTTGTTTAGTGTACTTTGTCTGAGAATTGAGTCCAGAGCAACATCAATTATTAGTAAAGAGGGGTACTACTTTATTTAGTTTATTTTTAATATGCATTTACTGCACATAGCTATGTGCTATTTAGCATACTGAGCAACCATTTTCAACATAAAAGTACCTGTTATAAAACAATAGATGAAACAAAAATGAAGGTATGTTTTGTTAGATTCTTTATTAGAGTTTTACTTTTAAAGGGAAGCCTTTCCATACCAGGTATTGGAAACAATGATGGAAAAACTGAGCCCCACCTCATCTTCCCTAGGCCAGCTACTGCTGGCTTTGCAGAGATGAGAAGCCATCATACTCTCTCTGTTCTTTTCCCCCTTCTTGCCATTTTAAATCCTCCCTCCTCATGGCTGTCCAGTGTCCCACCCAACACTGCTTCTTGTTCAGCACTTCTAGTAAAATATCCCAGTACTATTCCCACACTGGAACGTGACTGGCGCCATTACTAGTTCCAATTACCCTGTTTCAGGGATCACTTGGTATTTATTTCAGTATCCTGTCTCTTTACCTGTCTCCTCCTTTAAAAAGTCAAAGCTTCCAATGCAAAACCTATGTTCTAGCCAGGGCCTGCTTGTAGAGACATAAATATGAGTGTGTTGACTGGACTCTTTCTTGGTACAGTGGTTACAGTGACATGCAACCCATGACTAATATCTACATGACTATCTGCCACTAGACTGTAAGCCAGTGGACAGCAGGACCATAGCTTAAAAACACTGTGTACTTGGCACTCGCTATCATACCAAATGAAGAATCATAGGCATAGTCATTGCCTGAAGGTTTAAGATGTGCTAATTTGTTATAAGCAGTATCAAAGTTCATTACTTTGCCCCATATATTAGCACATGATAGTGGATGGGTTTTTCTTTGTCGTATATGCTCTGACAGGGTAATATTTCCAAAGGTGACTTCTTCCTCCAGTCAGTTTCACACCACAGGCGTGATATCTGCAAATCTGAGATGGGTGGGGCAGATGCTGAATATATTTCTCTGGATTAGTTTTTCCTTAACAACTGGTATAATACTGTCAACTCTATGTTTCACTGTAGCTGAATATTGTATGTGTTTTTCTTCCTGCTTCTGTGAAAAAAAATACATGGCAAATGCGACTTGAGAGAGGGTGGGTTCATTATGGTTCACAGTTCTGAGATTCAGCCCATTGCTATAGGGAAGTCTTGGAGGTTGAAACTTGAAGCATCGATGGTTAGGAAGCAAGAATAATAAATACTCCTGGTCAGCTAGACTCTCCTCTTGTGCAACCCAGGACCCAAGCCTAGGGAATAGCACTGCCCTTTTTTTTTTTGTTGGTTTTGTTTGGTTTTGGTTTTTTGATATTTTTGACACAAGATTTCTCTGTGTAATAGCCATAGCTGTCCTGGATCTAGTTCTGTAGACCAGGCTGGCCTTGAAACCATAGAGATCCACCTGCCTCTGTCTCATGAGTGCTGGGATTAAAGTTGTGTGCCACCATCACCCTACTTTTAGGGTGGCTCTTCACTCCTCAACTAACCCAATCAAGAAAATGGCTCACAGGTGCAGCTAGAAGCTAGCTCAGTGATGACAACCTCCACAGATACACCGAAGCTTGTCTTCTGGTGAATCTAGACCTTGTCAAGCTGGTGATATTAACCATCATGAATATCAACTTCCAGAAACCAGATGCAGGTTATGCTGCCTGACTCACTGACTACCTGGGAGATCCAAGGCATTGGCATTTCAGACAGTGGTAAGAAACCCCGAGGCGCATGCTCATGTCAGGAGAGATCAATTAGCCAAGACATAATCTTTGTTATTGTACATTTCAATTGCCCAGGATATGAGAGGCAAAGTTTTAATTTTCTTCCTTTTCAAAAGACTTGACTGTATCTACACTTGGAAGCTACTGAATGTCGTCTGCTCTTCCATGAGCTGCCAGTTACAGTGCTAGAATCAAATCCCTCCTTTCTTTTGCTTTCCACAGTAAGTGGGAGCTGGAGGACAGTTAGAAGTAAGCCTAACTGATGCTCCTTGGAAGTGACTTAATGCAGATGGTTTATACACAACTAATGGATTACTGTCATTTGTTTAATGTTTTTACAAAATCCTAGTCTCCACAATCAAAATTTTATAGTCATTCAGTGGACCCAACAATAAATATTCAAAAGATTTGGTACTCTAGTTAACAAGCATTTTCATATTTTAAATAGAATTAAATATTTGGCAAACAAATGAAATATTATCTTTAAAGAAAGAGAATCTGACACATCTTAGTACCAATAAAGTATGGTAAGAATTCCCTAATATGACTTTACCTTGCTTTTTCATTTGGGCAAAAGGCATATGTGTTGCTGATACACTCAAGGCAAAAGTGGCCAAAGATGTCTTTCTAGAGATGAACATACCGTATTCTGTTGTACGAGGGGAACAGATCCAATTGAAAGGAACTGTTTACAATTACAGGACTTTGGGGACGAAGGTGAGTAGTGTTTTAGTATGTTAGAATAAAAGAGAAAGGACTTAGTCTCCAGTTGTCTGAGAATGTCATTAAAATACTCTCCCCAACCCCACCCACATCCACACTCCTCTCCAATAAGCACATTTGTTGCATGTTGTCCTAGAAGTACACTTTGGTCTGTGGAGGGGTACAGAAAGAAGGAAGGGATAGAATATGGTCACGTGATGCCAATCTAACACACAGAAGGTAACTAAGGTTATGTGACTTTCATTCATCTGAGTTCCTCAGTCCCCTTGATGCTAACAACCTATCCTGAGAGGCATTTTCTCTATCCCTGCTCATCTCCTCTTTGTGTATCTTGTCATCCTCCCAGAAATCTTGATTTCAACACCTCACCTCCAGCCATAGCCTCCTTGCCATTTTGCTGATTATTGCCAGTACTTCTGTAGCAAGTCTGAAGCCCATAGACACCCCCAATCCATTGATTGACTCAAAACCTTCTCGATTATCCTGCAGACTGCTGATGTCTTTACTCCCCTCTTTGTACAAGCTACTCATGAATCATCATATAACCGCACTCTAAAATAACATCAACTCTCATGAACCTCCCTCACTCAGGATCGGGACAGTGAAGAGCTCCAAGTATGGGGCACCTTCCCATTTGTCCTTTCTTTGTAGAGCATCTATCTCTACAACTAACTAAACAATAAGCTGATAGGTTTCATCACAGTCACATGACATTAGATGGGAACCCAGCACTATCCACAGATCTAACTATATATTTTAATTTTAGTTTTCCTCTTAGTACAGAGTATTTCAGTGGTCCCTCACCCAAATATTGTATATACTTGCTAACATTTTTAAAGAAAATATGCATTCCTTTGGCACACTTTCATATTGGCATATAAAATTTTTCATCATAAATTTTTAAAAGATGCCAATCTATAACTTTTTAAATAGTTTTAAATGTTTAAAAATTACGTTAGTAGTTGAAATAGGACTGTTATATCACTTAAATGTGTATAGTGAAGTCTAAGTAATCTATTTTTAAATATCCAAATAAGTTCATATATCATTTTTTCAACTGTTTTATTCTACTCACTTATACATTATGCTTATGCTTAATTTTATCTATTGATTATCTTTTCATATATTGATGCAAATATATTTATAAACAACAAAAATATTTTAAATCTCCTCATTTTAAGACTCTAAAAAATAATTTAGTATTCAGCTATCATTACAAATATTACTAGTATATAATTGATAAAAATTTTTTACAAAAAAAATTAGTATGTTAAAAAATTTTGAAGTTACTAACAGGGGTGGCATGGGATGGAGAAATGACTCAGCCACTAAAAGTGTGGACCACTCCCCCAGCAGTCCCGGTTCCGGTTCCCATAATCCAAGTGGGGGCTCACAGCACCTGTGACTCCAGCTCTCTGATTCTGCAGGCATCTGCATTCAACTGTGTACACATGCAGATGCACATGATCAAAAGTGAAATACATCTTTAAAAATAGAATTGTATTAAGAAAAGTAAATGCTTTCTGTTAGTTTAATAACTATGGGTACCTATTCCTAGAAAAAACAGAGAGCTCAGCATAAATTCCATTCTAAATATAATTTTTTATTAATAAAATAATTTAAAATTTTTACATGTTGATCCCAGTTTCCTCTCTCTCCCTCCCGCCCACCCACTTACCGTCTTTCCTTCCTCACATGCACCCTGACCACCCTCCCCTCCCATTCCCCCACCCCCATTCCACATGTAGGGCTATGCTATCCAGGTGGGATCATGTAAATCTGTCAAGTCATTTGAAGTAGGGACTAGGACTTCTCTCCTGTCTCTAGGTTAAGGGGATATCCCTCCATGGGGGGTGTGTCCGCAAGGTCCTTTTGTGCACCAGGAATACATCCTGTTTCTACAGTCTGAGGTCCTCCAGACTGCTCAGTCCTTCTAGCTGAGACCCATATTCAGGGGTCTGAGTCAGTCCCATGCTGGATTCTCAGTTATCAGTCTGGAGGCCCATTAGCTCCTCCTTGTTCAGGTCAGCTGTCTTTGTGTGTTTCTGCAACCTGGTCTTGTCCTCTCTCTCTCTGCATCTGGATTCTAGTTTGACTTAGTGTTTAGTTATGGGTGCTTGCTTCTGTTTCCAACAGGTACTGGATGAGGTCTCCATGATGGTGGATAATTTAGTTGATGATCTCACTATCAGGGAAGGGCATTTATGGTGGCCTTTCCACAGTTGCTCAAATTGTTAGTTGTAGTCAGTCTTATAGATCTCTAGACATGTCTTTAGATTCAGTTTTCTCTTCAAACCAATAATGGCTCCCTCTTTTATGTTCTCTCCCTCTCTCTCCCTTTTCTGTCTTCTATTCCTACCCTGACTCAATCTTCCTAGTTCTCTCTCCATTCACTGCCCCCCCACTTTCCATGTGCTCTGGGGGACTTGTCCCTTCCCCCTTTTGTGAGGGACCATATATGAACCTCTTAGAATACACCTTGTATCCTAGTTCTCTGGTAGTGTGAATTATAGGCTGGTGATCCTCTGCTCTAGGTCTAAAATCCATATATGAGCGAGTACATACTAAATAAATTACAATCATTTTTATAAATCAAAAATTTGAGAAAATAAAAATATTATCAACTTTATTATTTTTTTTGCCAACAGTGCTTTATTCATTAATCGATACGATAAACATATTTACAGAATGACATCTCCCATCATCTCCTCTTTTATGTCTAAAATAAAAAGAAGGGTTTTAACCTTAACATAGCAAAATATATAACAAAACAGTTATCAAATAAGAATCACAGTTAACAATGTTCAGTCAATAAACAGTTAGCAAGATTTAAAGAAAATATTCCATCATCTGTCTTATCTTTGTTGAGTCTAAAGTCCTATATGTAACTTATCTTTAATCCTAACTAAGGAAAACTATAACCATAACTGTCTTCAACTCCATCAAAGACCACAGAAAGATAATATATAAACTTAGAAATGACAGAGACATCTTTCTACCTGATTAGTCACCTGAAGTTCTTCTATAATGTTCCATCTTCAGCTTATAGGCCATAGTGTGTCTGGCAGACTCCTCAGCAAGGCAGGAAACTTTCTACCCATATTGGCAGTTTGTCAGTCACTTTTCTCTGTGTGCTGCCGAATGTCTGGCAGACTCTTCCAAAAAGCAGGAATCCTGTAGCAATGCCCATCTTGTTTCAGCAGTCATTTTCCTGTGGGTTCTGCATATCCAATTTATACAGCATAAAGTCAAACAGTCCAGACAAGAGCAGTATCTTGCCCAAATGGCTAGTCTCATCATATTGAAAGCAAATTCCATAATGCATTTCTTCAATATCCATCTTCCTTTCTGATGCAGGTGGTGTTGCTAGGAGCAGTTGTGTCTCACTGTTAAGAAAAACCCTAAACCATTTTAAATGCCATATTCTGTAGGTCTTTGAAAGGTTTGAAGAATGCCTATTCATCTCAAATACATCTCTATATATCTAGAAAACCTAACTCACCTAAGTTTTGACCATCATAGGTAACTATCTATAATCTGTACTAAATTATACATTACATTTCTAAATGAGCAATATAAACACAATACCTAAACAAGAGAAGAAATACACGTGTCGCAAAATTGACCTTAGATTTGTATCAATAAATGAAAATCCATTCCAAAACAAAATAATCATTTAGATTGGTTGTGGTCATTAACCATTTATAACCAACCCCATATAAATGAAAACAAACATTTATAAATGATATTTGGAAATTTGGGCATTAATCTTTCCAAACTGCTTCCTGCTAGAAGGGGGCACTGTCTTGGGGGATCCTAAGAAGATGCAGAAATCCTGGCTGTAGTGGTCTACAAGGCTGCCTTGTCCCAGCTGTTTTGAATGATGGATCACCTGGGACTCTGCTTCAGGGGATCTGTCTTGATCAAACCATATTAGTCTGGAAGGAATTCACAGCTTTTCATTTTTTGTGGAAACAAAAATAGAAATCGTTTTTCCCAATAACCTGTCCTTAGATTTAAATTTTGATGTCAAAGCATTTTTAAAATATATAAATTGGATTAATTTCACAGCATTGATAATCAAGTGTACTTCCTTAGCAATTGAGCAATTTAAAGACAACACCAATGTATATAGTATCCAGAATCTTTTTGTGCTTTCCATCTTTACATGGCTTTTTATTACTCTATTTCTTCTACTTCTATTTTTTCATTTTTTGAGACAGGGTTTCCCTGTAACTTTTATCTGTCCTGGAATTAACTCTGTATATCAGGTTTACTTTGAAATCGCAGAGATCTACTTGCCTCTGTCTCCCGAGTACTGGAATTAAAGGCATGTGCCACCTTAATTTAAGAGAGTACCCAGCTACTCTCTTTCTTTTTATTATTCTTTTTTAAACCATTGTATCCTGTTTCTTTTTCTCTCCCAAGCCTACATATATTTTAAAACACACTGTAAACCTTTAGAGGTTTTTCTTAATCTGAATCTGTCTTTGCTGTAAATCTTTATCTTTTTTCTGGCCACGAGTCTTTTATCTGGTAAACAACATTGGTCAAATAAAAGTCACAGCTCTATTAGCTGCAGTCTATTTAAGATTGTGCCGCCAGAACTAACAGCTGTGCTCACTGCCTTGGTCTACACTGCCATCCAGCAGCATGCTGCCGTCTTGGAGAAGTGGTCACTGCCATTGCCAGCTCTCGTACACACCATTAAGTTGCTAGCAGAGCTCTTTAAAACCATGTGGGGCTTTTTGGTTTTTGGTTTTTGGTTTTTTGGTTTTTGGGGGTTTTTTTGCCACTTATGCTGAGTCAGGAAACCTCCCTTAAAGGAGCCACACAAGTCTCTGCTTGTCTCTAGCAAAACAGAGCACAACCTAGAAAAATGCTGCTTTCAAGAAGCCTTGCTTGTCTCTGTTCTTTGGTTACTAAAACCCTTTCTTAAGCTTTTGTTAAGTTTTAAGTAGAAGTTCTCATCAGCCACGTTGGAGGCACCATTCTGTTATGAGCAGTTTTTCCCTGCCAGTCTGGTCCCACCGTCACGCCAGCCCCAAATAACACACAGAGACATTGTATTACAAATTATGCTGTTGGCCTGTTACTAGTATTGCTTATTGACTAGATCAGTCTTAAATATTAACCCATTTCTATTAATCTAAGTTCCACATGGTCTCATCTTACCAGAGAGAGGGGCTGGCATTCTGTTCTCTTTGTCCTCCATCTTGAATCTCCCAACTTTATTATTCTTATATTGACATATTTTATTGAATCATTTTAATTTTGAACACTGGAGTTTGTATTCGGTTTACTTGTTTTATGTGATCATCCTGTATCCTAGCTGCCCAGCCCTAGTTTGCACTGTCACAGCAGTCAACCAAAGTCTTTGTGATATATGGTGACACAATTGAAATTTGAAGGTTATATATTTCCAGTTGTAGCTAATCTTTAACTTACCAATATTTCCATTATATCAAAATAAGTGCACCATGGCAGATGAGAGCTAACACCTATTAACTCCCTTTCCTTTTGAGTATAAATTATGTTGTTCTATGCCCTAGTGGCTGGTACTTTTGGATCAGCTCTGAGCCTTGTTAACTGATGCTGTGTGGAGATTCTGGGTTCTGCTGTGTCCCTCTGACAAGTGTCTCAGTTTGTTTACATGTTTTAGCAGTTAGATGGCTATCGTACCAGACTCCTTTGAGCCTTAGCTGGGGTACTTAGAGTCTGTGCTGTGTGTTTGTTGGTCAAGGGTCAGCAGGGCTTGAGTAAGAACATACACAGCATTCGGAGTGCTTCACTATTCAGCTGTGGTGACTTCCTCACACTGTCCTCTGGCTGCCCGAGCCGGCAAGGTGGAAGGTTTCTACTAATGGAACCCACCCTCAGTTTAAAAAAAGTCCATCCCAGTGTCATTCTCTTCTTCCAAGTTCCCCTTTCCCTTTGGGCTGTTGTTTGCTTAAGTGTGTTTTCTAGAGTTCATGGTTGGTCTTAGCCTCATGGTCATAACTGAAATCAGAACTTCCGCTGCGCGTAGCTTTTTACCCACATTACCCTGGCAGGTTCAAAAGTTCTTTCCTAATTTGAACTTACTGCAAGGACTTATTGTAGTTACTATTTTTGCATTGGGGCTTTTTGTTTGGTTTAGTTTGGTTGTTTTGTTGCTGTTTGAGACAGAGTATGTAGTTCAGGCTAGCCTGGAACTGTCTGCTTAGCCCAGGACCTGGCCTCATCGTTATGATCTTTCTGGGCCAGCCTCTCTAATTCTGGCATCATGGCACTGTGACTAGCTATTGTAGGTTTTTACAATGAACTTGTATTGAATGTTCCCTGCCCCACATCTGCTGTTCTGGGGAATCTGAAGGTGATTCTCACACAGCCAGGGCTCCCTACCAGACCTCTGATTAGGCACAGACCACACCCAAACACCTGTATCCACAGAGAGATCCTCTATTAAGAGGGGAAAGGTGTTAAAAGTTTATTTTCCTGACAGACTGATCCCTGAGCCAGGTCAGCCCCAAATAACACACAGAGATGCTGTATTAGATATAATTCTGTTGGCCTGTTACTAGCATTTTGTATTGGCTAGCTCTGTCTTAAATATTAACCCATTCCTACCAATCTAAGTATTTCCACATGGTCTTATCTTACTGGAGAGAGGGGCCGGATTCTGCTCCCTCTGTCCTACATCTTGAATCTCCTCCCTACTACTCCCCAAATCCTCACTGTCTCCTAGTCCCACCTATCTTGCTTTCCTATTGGCCAACAGTGCTTTATTCATTAACCAATAAGAGAAACATATTTACAGAATGGCATCTCCCATCAGAAGGGAAGGTAAAGTGCCTGCTTTCTGACTCAGGCACCTGCTCTAGTGGGCTAGAATCCCTTCAGAATCCTCAGCCCATTATCTCCTCTAGCTCCTTTCCCATCCATTATGGTTGGCACAATCCCAAAAATATGGCCAAGGGGCAGAAGGAACTCTACATTTGAGGAGAAATAACACAAAATTAGGTATTGAATGTTTGCATTCCCTTGTACATATCTGCTGGTTCTGACATTTATGGATTGTACTCTCTGGGCATACTTCTTGATTCTATTGGTTCACCAAAGTTCCCAGAAAATGAGAGGACTCATGCAGTCTGTTTCCATAGTACAGTTCATAAGAGGGGAGCCCCAGTTTAAATCTGTCTTTCTGGAGCATTTTTTACATAACAGAGCACAAGTGGGAAGTTTATAAGATCAGAATTGGATGCTACATATATATTAGGTGAGCCTTTGAGAGAGCTGAGGTTCAGTATTCAATCATTCTTCACACTATCATTTATCATGAGTCAAAGGCTGAGGCAAAGGGCCAGGTAAGATTCTGAACAGCTAAACCCAGGGCTCCTGCCACTCAACACATAGAATGTGGAGAGAACAAAGCAGTCATACCAAAGTAGCAAGAACAAAGAATGACAGTAGCTGTGGCATAGTGGAGGGCTAAGAAAGGTTTGCCCACTCTGCACTAAGTTTTCATTCACCCTGCGACATTGCTATGCCTCAGCAGCTTGTGTGTACCTGCAGGGAATCTGAAATGAGCCTTCTGCTGTGCCTGGAACCAGAAGGCTGATTTTGACATTGCTAACAAACCAGGGAAGAGTTTGTGTCCAAACCAGCATAACTCAGAAGATACGTACTTTTTTCATCAAATATGGCTTAAATGGTGAGGGGTTCTGATATAGTTCTCCACCTGATGTGTTGCAGTTCTGTGTTAAAATGTCTCATGTGGAGGGAATCTGCACATCAGGGGGCTCAGAGGTCAGCCACCAGGCCTCCAAGAATTCCAAATGTGCATATCAGAGCATTGAGGGCTCCTCCAGTCACGTGGTGACCTTCAGCCTGCTTCCTCTGGAAATTGGACTCCACACCATCAACTTCTCACTAGAGACTTCATTTGGAAAAGAAATCTTAGTGAAAACATTACGGGTAGTGGTGAGAAAAATATGTTTTTTTAAAAAAATCTCTTTGCTTCTGGGGAAAATGCTATCAACAATTTGTGTTAATAATTATGTTTGGGGCCCAAGGCCAGGGAGAGAAATGATGACATAAACAGAACACAGTAACAGTTGTGGAGTCTATGGGAAGTTCTCCCACATATTTGGTGCTATTCTTGTAATTTTTACATTAATCTGGAATTATGCTTAAAATTAGAAAATAGAAGGATAACACCTGATTATTGTAGAAAATAAAAATACAAAAAAAAAATCCACCAAGAAAAAGAGAAGTCTCCAATAAATTCCCAAGCCCAGAGATTCCTGAGTTTTGCTATTTGATACACATCTTCTGGGTTACTTCTGCTACCCCAGTAATCCAGAAAATTTATCTTGAAATCCATGTGCAAGATGTCAGGCTAGATAGCAAATATAAAGCAGTAATAAATAAAGACCTCTCAGAATAAAGATTTCCCAAAAGTCCAAAAGCAGTGTTGGCCCTGCTGCCTGTTGAGTTTTTCCTACCATTGAGATCTCCCGATTAGGATTTGCTAACTTAGAAAGATTATTCTTTGGGTTCTGTTTTGGTCTATGCCATTAACTTCAGCAAACGTGCATTCAGCTGGCACTGTGACTTGTCTGTAAGCCCAACTGCTTAGGAGGCTAAGGCAAGTTTGAGGCCACCAAGGGCAACTTAATTAGTCCTTGTTGAAAAGGAAAGTGGTGCTGATTCTTTTGTGCTGTGTCCATGTCTCGGTACCTCTGTTTCATGATCAGAGCTGGAGCCAATCTTGGTTTTTCAATCCTGGCTCCAAGCTTCCTAGCAGCATTACCAGGATAAGTCACTGATCTCTGCATTGACTTTGTCATCTGTCACTGGGAGCCATGACAGCACCTTCCTCACAGAGGTCAGTAGAGGTTGATGAGTTAATACACAAAGCATTTGGACAAATTACCCAACCTATAAGAGTATCCATTTAAGCGTTCACTGTGATTAATATTCAAATAGCCAGAATCTTTTCATTGTTTGTATGCATGTAAGTATTTATATCGAGTCTGCCTTTTCAGAAAAGGTTTTTGTGGGGTTTTTGTTTGTTTTTTGTTTTGTTTTATTTTGTTTTTTGTTATTGTTTTTGTTTTGTTTTGTTTTGTTTTGCAAAGTGGTCTATAAAAACTTGATCCAAGGAATCTTATAAATGCAGTCATACTTTTAACAGAATGTTTTCTGTTTTCACTGTAGCCAGAAGGTGTTAAAAGAGAAAGCTATGCTGGTGTTACACTGGACCCTAATGGAATTTATGGTAGGAAAAGTTATTTTATTTTTTTATGTGTTGTATTTCAGAAGTAGAAATCAAAGTGTAATTTTATTGTAACTTAAAACACTACTTTTCAAACTGAGTAGCGGTAGCACACACCTTCAATCCCAGCTCTTGGGAGGCACAGGCAGGCAGATCTCTGTGAGTTCAAGGCCAGCCTGGTCTACAAAACTACACAGAGAAACTCTGTCTCCAAAACAAAACAAAACAAAACAAAAGCAAGCAAACAAACAAACAAACAAAAAACACTTTTCAGAATGTTCAGTGTGCAGAATCAGCAATGTCCACTTGTATAGCACTGTCCTAGCTGGCTGTGATCTGTGTGAGCATTACAACACAAACACATTGCAACAGTGCATTGGACTTTTTCTTTTTGGGCCACCAACCAGCTCCCAAATCATGGCACAGATACTTAATATTAATTATGAATGCTGGGCGCTATCAGGCTCATTTCTTGCTAGCTCTTATAATGTATCCTTTTTCTCTTCCCCTATGTTTTTGCCTCAGGGATTTTTACCTTTTTTTCCTTCTGTTTATCTTACTTTTACTGTTTCTTGTGTCTTGATGGCAACACTGTAGCTTCTGGCCCCAGGCCGGTCCCTCTCTTTCTCCCTAGTTTTTGCCTCCTCTTCTCTCTCCTCCTATTTATTCTCTCTTCCCACCAGCCCTGCCTATCCCTCTCCTGCCTAGCTACTGGTGGTTCAGCTTTTTATTAGACCAATTCGGTGGCCTAGACAGGTAAGGTGAAATAAATGCATCTTTACATAATTAATTAAATGCAGCACAAACAAAAGTAACACATCTCTACATCATTAATGAAGGCAGGAGAAACAGTTGTAGAACACCTTTACACAGTTATTGTAATATTCCACAACATAAACAAATGCAACACATCTTTGTCTAGTTAAAGTAATAATCCACAACACAACAGGACTCACCCCTCATTAGATAGTCTGTTCATCATCACAGTAACACAGTATTTTACCACAGAAGTCTCCGTCCAAAAACACCTGAAAACCAGCCATAGTGTAATTATTTCCTTTGAAACACTACAGTGAGACAGTCACCTAGAAAATCCCTTCTTCACTGTTCTGTGTCTCTTCTTTTCCTTCAGCTGAGAATCTTCTCAAAGCAAGAGCTTTTCAAACATTTGCAGACTGACTCCTGGATTAAGTTCAGGCATGCTTCTGAAAGACCTGGCATAACTAACAATGGTTTCCAGCTAGACAGACTACATCTTGTTAAATTGTTGCAGTGTCAATGTATTCAGGTTCTTTGTCTGCATCATTTTTACCCTATAAATAAATAAATAAATAAATAAATAAATAAATAACCTTTGAAACACCATTACCCTTCTGTAACTAAGGAGTTAATGTGGCATAGAAAGGCTGTCTTGCTTAGTGTCACATGCACACCAAGTCCCTTAAACTCTATGCTCTGACCCCTTACCTCCAGCTTTCTAAATGCCTTCACTGACTGATTGTAAGAAAGCATCTTCAGTTTTTACAAGGGTTAAATAACAGTGAAATTTCTTAAGGAACATTCTTGAATCTTTGCCATGAGAGCTCAGAATTTATACACAGCATCTTCATCTGCCAGGGTCTCTGCTGAGTGCTGGAGCTGGTTCTCACTATGTTGAGTTTGGTGAGCCTTGCAGTAATCCTTCTTTAGCCTGGATCTTGGCACCACCTGTACTACCCTGAACAAAATTAAAACAATAAAAATAGACCTTATATACAGGACTGCTATGAAAATGCAATGTAGCCCTACACTTATCTGGCTTAGTTGAAGCTTGGCTCTCTGTCAGTATAGTGATAAACAGAATCATGTTTTGAAGGCAATAGCATATTTTAATAATATTTTTATTTACTCTTTGAAATTTTCACACATCTACAATGAATCTTGACCATAGCTAGTCTCTACTACCCAACTTAACTCAATTTCACATCCCCCTTTTAAATTTATTTATTTACTTAGTTACTTTTAACTTTTTTTAGCTCACTGACTCCAATTAGTGCTGCCCATATATTCGTGGGTATGAGGTCATCAGAATCATCAGGGCACCAGCATCTATCTCCCTAAAGAAAACTGATCATCTGGGTGGTAGCACAAGCCTTTAATCCCAGCATTCAGGAGACAGAGTCTCTGAGTTCAAGTCAACCTGGTCTACAGAGTGAGTTTCAGTCAGAGAAACGTGTCTCAAAAACCAAAAACAAAAAAAAAAGAAGGAAAGAAAACTGACTCTTCTCCTTTATTAGTTGTTATTTGCCAATGGCTCCTGAGGGAGAGGTAGACCTGTTATGTGACAAAACCTTCCCTGGGTGACTCAACACACACATTTACTCCTTCTCCATAGGGTACCACAATAGGCTGAAACACGGATACCACCAAAGTCCAGCGTAGTGCGCCAATGAGTGTTTATTGGGGTTACTTATAGGAATATGGGTGAGGGGTCACTTCCAGGAACAGAAATAACTCAGACAGCTGCATCACCAATGCCCACCCCAGCACAGGTGACAGCTCACAAAAGCTAGGAACCTGGAGCACACTGCACACCCTGAAGGCAGCATGACAGGCTGATAACTTCCAGATGCTTCAGTTGGTCTAAACCTCTCCAGGCAGCTCAACTGGCTTCTGCTTCTTCCAGGTTCTGCCTCAAGCAACTGGTCTAGCTGCAGTCTTCTTTGCAGCTTGGCTTGTCGGAGAGCCTGCCTGTAGCTTAGCTCTGCTTACCCTGGCAGGAGTGGCCTAGTGAATGTGCTCAGTTTCAGGGACTTCCTGAAGCTATTTTGAGGTGTCTACTTTCCTGCTTAAGGAGCATCCGTGCAGCATGGAATGTTTCAATATAGGAGGAAACTGTTACACAACTGGCCTCTGAGGCCACCCC
The DNA here is from genome assembly GCA_030556225.1 of Cricetiscus sungorus. Classification (NCBI taxonomy): domain Eukaryota; kingdom Metazoa; phylum Chordata; class Mammalia; order Rodentia; family Cricetidae; genus Cricetiscus; species Cricetiscus sungorus. The sequence continues at coordinate 6,660,096 of JANBXA010000132.1, forward strand.
CATCCATGCTACAAGTTTTAACTGGTTTGATCTTGAACAGATAACCACAGCTGCATTGAGTTCACGAGTTTGACATCCATGTGACAGTCAGAAGAAAGCATGTCACAGCATTCTTCCCCATCTTCTGGCTCTTACATTCTTTATTCAACACCCCCCAACCCCACCACTTCCCTGATCCTGGGAGCTGCTGTGGATATAGATGTCCCTTCACTGGCTATCGCTCACAGTCAATTACTCTTAGCACATGGAACAGACATGAGTTTCTGCGTTAATCAATATAATGATATGACTTAGGACACAAAATAGGGACTGGCTACCATTTAAATTCTCTTACACTGGCATTCTGAAACTGTGGAGTTTTGTGCACAGAAAAAAACTGTTTAAGTCTGGCTGGGAGGGGAAAGTGTGAAGAATGTTTGGTTATGCTTCCCAGTGGAGCTTGTGCAGACAACCCAGAGATTCCATGCCAGCTGCTTGGGGCATGCTACTTCTTCCTAGTGGGTAACATTGATATAACATATTTATCTCATGCCTTATAAAGACCAGGAATTTTACACCAAATTTAGTGTTTTGTTTAAAGAGATTCTACAAGCCTAGGGTTTGATTAAAATCCTTTACCTTCTCTCTCTCTTTCTCTCTCTGTCTCTCTCTCTCTGTCTCTCTCTCTCTCTCTCTCCCCTCCCTCTCTCTTTTTAAAACTTTGATGTTGTTATTATAAATGTGTTTTATTTTGAAATTTTCTTTGTTAGATATATAACCTAAAAATAGTTCTTCCCCTTAAGAACTCTGAGCAATTCTAATTTTTATTATCAATTATTATTACAGGTGCTGTTAGCAGACGAAAGGAATTCCCATACAGAATACCATTAGATTTGGTCCCCAAAACCAGCGTCAAAAGGATTTTGAGTGTAAAAGGTAAATAAATCAAATTTATGGGCCAAGAATGGAGCTCAGTTGGTAGATTGTCTGCCTGACGTCCTGGGGATGGTGGTACTCACCTGTAGTCCCCAGGAGGCAAGGAGGTCAGAGACTGTAAGATGGAGGCCGGAGTGAGCAACCCAGTCTCAGAAGCTAATCTCTTTCCTCCTCCTCCTCCTCCTCCTCCTCCTCCTCCTCCTCCTCCTCCTCCTCCTCCTCCTCCTCCTCCTCCTCCTCCTCCTCCTCTTCCTCCTCCTCCTCCTCCTCCTTCTCCTCTCTTTCTTTTGGTTTTTGAGACTGTGTTGTCTCAGAGTTGCTCTATAAACCTGGCTGGCTTTGAACTCACAGAGATCTGTCTGCCTCTGCCTCCCAAGTGCTGGGATTAAAGGCATGTGCTACTACCGCCTGACCATAAATCTCATTTTTATTATTATTATGCTTCAAACCAAAATCAAATATATTTGTGACTATTCTTTAGTTTTCATTGTTTACACCCATTTATTGACTTCTGATAGAACCTTGTCTTCTACCTTCCTCATCTTCAAACACTTACTTTCCAGCTGTCTTCACCTGAGTTTCCTGGAAATTCTTCTCCTCTGATGGGGGATTCCTGTTGCTAGCTCAGTGACTTCTCTAGAATGGGTACAGCTGCTTCAACACTTAAATTTCCACGGTCTCCCCCACCAGTCCTACTCCACTGAAGACTGTATAGCCTACAAATGGCCCCAGGGTTCCAGCTCTTCTTCCAAGTATCAATCCTGGGCTGGTAGGGGTGGCTTGTGGGGGCACCAGCTCTCCTTCCATGTACCAGTCCTGGGCTGCTGGGGGTGGCTTATTCCATGTGTACAGCTTTAATGAAACACCAGAGCCTGGGTAATTTGTAAAGGACGAGTTCTTAGTCCTCACTTCTAGAGTTTATCCACAAAGTAATAAAGCCCCTGGCAGGGGCTGCTCCCTGCTTTTCCAGCCACTGTCTTGTCCTGGCACCCCCACATGGCTAAAGGTAGAAGTGCAAGATGTCAAAAGAGGTGAATGGCTCCCCCACCCCCTCCAGAAAAGCCACACTTCTAAACACCATCGCCTCGCCTCTGTGGATTAGGTTTCAGCAGATGCGGGGACAGGTGCATTCAAGTCCAACAGGGATTCTTTCCCATGCAGAGTGTTCTCTCACACAGGAGCATCTGTGATAGTTTGCCCTGGGCGTCAGCCTCTGCAGTGCAGTCACCCATCAAAAACAATACAGAATGTCCTGGCTACATTTCATCTCAGATCAAACATTGGGATCACAGACTATCAGTACTAGAAGGGACCTTTTTGATCACGTGCAATCCTGATATTAAATGTACAAGAAATTGGTTGCCCAAGATTGCACAGCAAGCATTGTTGTAGATTCAGAGGTCAACACTCTCTCTCCAGGCTCTTCTGCTTCACTTGAGGGTTAGTCAATGTGGTTTACAATGTCTGCACCTAATTCTACAGCCATATGTCCACCATATTACTTTATCTACCACCAAAAACCCATGTTCCAATCTAATCCAGCTTTCTCCCTCAGTCTCTGGGATACAAGTAAAATGCTAATATTAAAAAGTGAAGATGAGACAGTGGTCATTTCCTCTTCAGAACACACTGGTGAAAGCTGAGAGAGTGGTCATTTCTACATGGGTCTCTTTGTGTTTCAGGACTGCTTATAGGGGAATTCCTGTCCACAGTCCTGAGTAAGGAAGGCATCGACATCCTAACCCACCTCCCTAGGGGGAGCGCAGAGGCAGAACTCATGAGCATCGCTCCAGTGTTCTATGTTTTCCATTACCTGGAGGCAGGAAACCATTGGAACATATTTTATCCTGATTCATTAACTAGAAAACAGAACCTGCAGAAAAAAATAAAAGAAGGTAAAACATTATTTTACAAATTTAAAGCAAATACTTTATTTACTGTAATATTTAAATTTTTATGAATTATACATATATGATTAATTATGAAAGAATTTTAGCAACATCAAAAAATAATGTAGTAAACTCTTTCTGAGGCATTTTGGCTTAACTCACCAAAATACCTGGATGAGAAACAAGACACATTCCAGACTCCAAGGACCACTGTCTTCCTCTTTGAATGGAAGTAGAATGTTCTTTTTGATCCCCAACCCAAATAATTCACACACATACTGTGAGAAGTTCAGTGTTGGCCACAGAACTCAGGATCACTGCTCACAGCAAAGAGGGCCCACCATCCCGGGGCTGACCCAGCAAGTGAAGTGAAATGCTGTATTCTTTTTGTCTGGTTCTTCTTAGGGATGGTGAGCATCATGTCCTACAGAAACAGCGACTATTCTTACAGCATGTGGAAGGGGGGAAGTGCCAGTACCTGGTGAGTAAAGGGTTTATCTTACACTCTCATGCAGTCATTGATTCATTCATTAAGAATAACAGCCATGGGATCGTGCAGATAGGTGCTTGCTGCCATGCCAGGCGACCTGAGTTCTATCACCAAGATCCATATGGTATAAGGAGAGAAGCAACTTCCACAATTTCTCCCTTTGTCGTACCTGCACAAAAATGACTTCCATAGAGAAACTCCTCTTCCATTTGCTCAGACAGACACCCCTTCTGCACACCTTTCTCTTCCAATCCATGTCTGATCATGTCTGCACACCTGATTAACAGGTGTGATTGCACATTCAAACGAAGCCTGGATTTTTTCCCCCAACTTCAGTGCACCATCCTGGTCCGAGCCACCTCTCTTTTTTCATTCCTCTGACTTCAGACTTTGATTCTCTGGGTTTACACTCAGCATGGAAGCTGGAGTGGCCGTGCCACTCAGAGCCATCTAGATGTTTCTCATCTCACCTAGAGTGGCAAACACTGTGTCCTCATTTCTCTCTCGCTTACCCACCTTGTTTTATGCTCCACTCAAGGTCTATGGTTTCCTCCAACACACCAGACCAGACACAGCTTCAGGGTCTCAGCACGGACCCCTCCCTGTTGGCAATGCTCCTCCCTGGGCAAGACCCAATCTCTTGTTTCCCCCAGGACTTAACTGAAAGTCACCTTCATAATGAGGTCGCCATTGTCTCATTCTATATAAAACCACAACCCACTGTACCTAGCACTTAACCCTTCCCTGCTCAGCTCCTGTCCCCCTCCCCATTTATTTCTAAAATTCTTGCTTACTTCACTTATCTGTGTCCCCATCAGAGTGTGGTGTGTGGGCAGGTCCATGTGTTCCTAGGACCTTGTACCTTCAATAAATATTTATTCAGTGAGGAATAACTTCTGAATCCTGATTGCTTCAGGAAAGAGTTTAGATGAACCAAACGTTTACACAGCAGTCTGCTTTCAAAGCAAGCCCTTCTGCCTTGACTAGATACTTATCCTACTTATTTATTTATTCATTTATTGTTTTATTTATTGTTTTATTGTTTCCCCCTTTGGAAGATACTTAATTTTAACAAACAAACAAACAAACAAAAAGAAACAGTTGGGTGTGGTAGTGCAGACTTCAGCTCTAGCCCCTCAGAGCAGGAGGTTAGAAGAGCAGAAGTTCAAGGTGATGTGTCCAAAGAGTGAGAGATAAAACAGTGTGCCAAGTACTTCATACTCCTACTGCATAACACATACAGTTCCTGAGTTCACAGTCCACACCAATTCACTGGTTTTTGACAGCCTTTTTATGTACCCCTAGCTGGTCTGAAACTTATTATTTAGACCCAGCCTGGATTGCATCCATTCTCCTGCCTCTGCCTCCAGAGTGCTTGGATTGCTCAGCAAGTTACAGTTACTGATTCTAGATGTTCCCCAGAATTCCCCCCTTGGCCTCTTGTTTCTTTAGATCTCTCTTGCACGATCTTATCTTTGCCCTTGACCTCCAGCACTTCTGTCTAGAGAGATCCTCGATCAACCTCTCTAATCAACATCTCAAGACCCAACTTCTCTCCTGGCCCCAGATCTGCATTTCCAGGTGTCTGGACACGAAGAGCTCCAAATACAATGCATTCCAAAGTCACTGCTGTTTCTCAAACATGCTTTTCTGTCCTCCCACTGAACCCTTGACCTCCATGAATCAAAATCACCAGATGGTTTTTAATAGCCTCCCCTTTGCTTTTGATTTTTTGTCCAGCCTCAGCTCACAGGCCATCCACAGCAAGCATGCCTCAAAGTAAAACACAGGACCACAAAAACATATCAAATGAGAAAGCCCAAGGACAGGAAAATGTAAATATTATTTGCCATTTGGAATCATGTATTAGCTTGAGCTGTTTGCGTTTGTTGGCTGGGTTTTGGAAGTAATAGATGCCTATTGGGAGAGAAAAAGGAACACGGCAAAAGTTGGGGCTTTTGAAAATGTTTTGCCCTTTAAAATTTTTATTTAAAATGTTTTTTAAAATATAAGTTAAAACAAAATTTTAAAGTGAGGAGAAAGGAGAGTCAAAAGCTCAAGGATATCAGAAGGACCCCAAAAGTTTGGTCTTGGGCAGCGAGCTGTCCTCACGGTTAGTCTGTACTGTTGATGAATGTGTGCTGCTCTCTGCCTAAGTAGGTGACGTCCCTAAAGCTTCCTTGTCAGGTGGCAGATTCTGAGTCCTGGGCGGAGCTTAACAGGAAGGGAGACAGCTGCTTCCAGGGACAAAGGGCCTCATACAGTCTCAGAAAGGAGCAGTTGCACCCATTTCTTCTGTAGCTCACTTTTATGGACCAGTGCTTTGACTCAAAACTACTTGCCTTAACTCTGTGACCTTTAACTTGATGTGGCATCTTTTTATTCTGTCACCAGGCGTCAACTTTTTGAATGCTAGCTAACAGTGTCATAATCACAGGTGTGCTGCTCATATTTGTTGACTTATATTTGTCTTGAAGATTTTTTCCAAATCTTGTCACTTTGTAAAATGAGGACTTACCCTAGAATTGCATGTCTTCTGTATAGTTCCTTTTAAAGAATAAAAGTGTGCAAATAGCCACTGTAGATACAAAGTCTGGGAGACTCCATGCTCTAAAGTGTGTGTGTGTGTGGTTTTGTCTTGAAGGCTAACAGCCTTTGCTTTGCGGGTGCTTGGACAAGTGGCTAAGTATGTGAAACAGGACGAAAACTCAATTTGTAATTCTCTGCTGTGGCTGATTGAGAACTGTCAGCTGGAAAATGGATCTTTCAAGGAAAAATCCCAGTATCTACCAATAAAATTACAGGTAAGGAAATCAAATGTGTAAAATAGCGTTAGTTTTATTTACAGACTCTCGTTTTATTCCCATCTTATGGAGTTAGAGGATCGAGGAAAAGATACACAATTGTCCTAGTGTCATTATGTTGCTGTGATAAAATATCTGACTACAGCAAATTCTTCGAGGAGGTTCTCAGCTCACAGTTACGGACACAGCCTGTTGCAGCTGGGAAGTCACAGCAACAGGAACTGAAGAGGGGATGCTGGCATGCTGTGCTTAGTTTCCTTGGCAGCCGGGGACGGAGTCTAGATTGGAGAATCTGAAAAGATGAAGCTCTGTGTGACTCCTGGGAGATGTCTGAATCTTTCTTCAAAGTTATTTCTCCTTTTCACCAAATGTCCATGTTTATAACATAAAATGTGTTAGAGAGAGAGAGAGAGAGAGAGAGAGAGAGAGAGAGAGAGAGAGAGAGAGAGAGAGAGAGAAAGTCCCAAAGCTTGCTATTAAACAGTGCTGCAGGGAACATCAAAGTGAAATGCATCTTTGAGATCCTAATTCCCTTTCCCCTGGATATACACTCTGGAGTAGAGCTGGTCTATCAGTAGTTTTGATTTTAGGGTTTTGGAGACCTCTGTACTGTGTCTCATAGTGGCTGTGTTAACTCCCAGCAATGGTGCATGGTGGTTCTCTTTTCTCCACACCTTAGCAGCATTTACCTCTTGTCTTTCTGTCATCTCCATAGCAACCATATGTCTCCTTGTAGTTTAAGTTTGAATTTCTCTGATGACTAGCAACAATGAACACTTTTCACATACCTATTATGCTTGGAAATTTTATTTCAGAGTGAAGGAGAGGGAAGAAATGGAAAGAGGAGAGAGAAAAAGAGAGAAACTGAAATTCATTCAAAGTATTAGAATTTCACCAAGAGAATTGAATTGTGAGGGACATAAACTTCATCTGTGGAGGTAGAACAGCTTCACCGGTGATCTTGTAAGCCTGGCACTGGGTCACACCTGCCCTAAGAGAGCTAAGTGGTACCACATAGCAGACACGACATTTTAACAGAATGGTGAAGGAGAGGACGAATTTGAATGTGGTAAAGAATCATGAGGTGTGGCTGACAGGTGAAGATGGGGTTACAGGCCAAGGAAGGCACTCACAAAACTCCAGTGTTCTTGGGAAAACATAAGCATCCAGCTGGAGTGTGTGATGTGGACACATGGAATGGTCCCAAAGAGATTTGAACCAGGTCATTTCACTTTGAAAATGTCATCTGCCCTTCTTTTAAAACACTGTTTGTTTTTAGGGTACTTTGCCTGTTGAAGCCCAAGAGAAAGCTTTGTATCTTACAGCCTTTTCTGTGATTGGGATTAGGAAGGCCATGGACACATGCCCCCTGATGGTAAGAACCAGCCCTCCTTCCCTTGTCTGGCATAGTCTGTCACACACTTGGGGAAGGGCAGGCTCACCAATCAGAGTACACTCCATTTCAAACGTTTCTTTTACTGCTTTTCTTATTACTTGGAAATAATCTTAAGACCAGAATCAAAGATTTCATAACTGTGATGGATTCTGCCATCTAGTCTGACCTGTAGATTCATCAAGAGGTGACAGCTGACACCAAAAGGAAGACTCCTATTGCTCATTGCTCCATGTTATGGATTACTAAACTGTAGAGCTAGGAAGTAACTGGGACATTGATGGGAGAAAGAGTCAATGTCTTTTTACATTTTATGTTTTATTTTTGTACATATGTGCCTGCTTGTCTGTATGTCTACCTTGGAGGCCAGAAGAGGCCATCAGGTTCCCTGGAGCTGGAGTTACAGGTGACTGTGAGCCACCCGATATGGATGTCAGGAACTGAACTTAGGTCCTCTGCAAGAGCAGCCAGTGCTCTTAACCTGATGAGCCATCTCTCCAGCTCCTAGCTTCCTGCTCTTAACTCTTTTGTTATGTGTACATCACTGTTGCCTTCAGCATTGTAGAGACTCCCCAGCATCCAATCACACTTTTATTTCTTTGGGCCATACTATTTAGTTTGCTTGGAAGCTAAGGAGGTGAAGAGAAGAGCCACTTATTTAACACAGAAGCTTCCCAATGTGTGAAATGGGAGATGGCTCAGCCAATACAGTGCTTGCCACTGAGGCAGGAGGATCTGAGTTCAGATCCCCAGCACGAGCATAAGAAGCTAGGTGTGACATGACCACACCCGTAACACCAGTCCTGGAAGGCAGAGACTGGATGATCCCTGAGAGTTGCTGAGCAGCCACTATTGCCTATTAGGAAGCTCTAAGTTCAGTGGGATTGCATGTCCCAAAAGAAGGGGGTAAGGAAGCTTCCAAAGGTTAACATAGACAACAGCCCTTTGTGGAAGAGCGAGAGCCCTGCAAAGCCAAAGTCAGCAACACACGACCTGTGAAGCAGATTACAGAACTGAGCTGGAACTTCGGTTTCCAAAGCGAATTTGCAGAATGGGAGCCACAAAAGCATTATTCTGTTCTGGTAGTTTCATAAGCACTGATGATCACACCTAAGAGAAAATAATCAATAAGAAACCAGAAACCAGTCCCAGCCGCCTAGGCGTGGTTGACGCTCATGCCCGCAAGGGCCAGGCAGGATGCTAGTGGACTCAACCTGGTTTGTCATCCATAGTGGTTCATAACAGGGACTCTTCTGAGGGTCAGGGAGCTCCGGATGCTCTGTTCTTTTTACTGCTATGGTTCTGTTCTCTTTTGTTTTGGTAAGGTCCTCTTGAACACATGGCTTTGTCTAGCTATGCTGGCACAGGATGAAAATCCTGTCTACACTGTTGTATCTCCTCAGGGGCTGGGTCAGTGGTGGAATCAGAAACTCAAGGAACTAACTTCTCAAGGAAAACAGGAATTCAGTGGCAGAAAGCGTAGCCCAATTTGGACAACCACATGGTTTCTTCTGAGAGACACTCCACCCCTTCTTTGTAAAGGATTTGCTTTGTTGATTGTATTCACAGGTCTTCAGGGTCTTCACCACCACCCATTGCTGACTATAGTCACAGGTCTCTAGGGTCTTCATACCCTGATACACACACACACACACACACACACACACTGCAGTGCACCAGCAACCTCAAGGTTACTCCCATCAGTTTATGGATGTTGGACAAAGAAAGTTAATTGTCTTTTGCTCTTGTTTCCAGAAAATTAACACAGCACTAACTAAAGCGGACTCCTTCCTGCTTGAAAAGGCCCTGCCGTCCAAGAGTACCTTCACACTGGCCATTGTGGCCTATGCTCTTTCCCTAGGAGACAGAACCCACCCTCAATTTCGTTCAATCGTCTCAGCCCTGAAAAGGGAAGCTTTGGTTAAAGGTAGGATTCATTCCACACTGCTGCTCAACAGGCACTGACTGAGCACCGAGAGTCTGCACCCTGAGTAATAGGTTTTCTGCCTCTCCACACCACCACCAATAATAGGTTACTCCACCGATGCAATAAGCCAGATCAAGCCAAATTGAAAAGGTATAACAACAGGCTTATTTGAGCAAAGCTACTCCTGGGCAGGTTCTCAGTTCCAAAAATCAAGGCTGGAGAAGTCAGGCCCACAAAGGAAAGCAGGGAGACTTTATAGGTTGTAGGTAAGGGTTGTCTGCGGTAAGTTGGTGGAGACTTGGGCAGCTGGCAGCTTCTGGGGAGGAAGCTGCAGAAGCCACCTAGAATGGGCTTGCTGGCGCCTTTCCTGTGTTCAGAGGTGGGGTTTGGGGAGAGAGAGAGGAATAGGGCTTTCCAGATCATGCAGAGGCAAACTGGAGATTCCAACCAAACACTGGGCAGTGAGATGGAAGCAGAGTGAAATACTATCCTTATCCAGAAGTAACCATCACACCACAAGGTGATGAATCCTGCTACTCATTCATTCACTCAGCAAATACTTATTCATTCATTCAATGCATAGATATTGAGCAGCCTACAAATTCTTCCTGCGTGCTGGACACTGCTCTACACTGAGGGACAAATCAACAAATAAAATAGTGCAGGACAAACCCTAAGTGGCTGACTGTGATAGTGCACTCCTATAATTCCAGCACTCAAGAGACTGAGGTGGGGGATCCAGAGTTCCTCACCAGTTTGAGCTACTTGGTGAGACCCTGTCTCAAAAAAAAAAAAAAAAAAAAAAAAGACAAAACAAGACTGAGTGCTACTCAGCCTGACAACCTGAGTCCAATCACTAAGACTGGTGGGAGGAGAGAAACTCCAGCAGGTTGTCCTTTGACTTCCACAAGCATGCCACGGCATGAGCACCCACATACATACCCACAATAAATGAGCAAACGAACAAATAACATACTTCTTTTTAAAAAAATATCCATATCCTTACAAAACTTAGTTGGGAAGAAGCAGTCATGAGAAATAAGTAAAATTTTATAAATATGCTACGACAACAGAAATAAAGAAAAATAAAACAGTGTAGATGGAGCTTTTCTTGGGCCACCAGCTCACAAAAAAAATGGAGATTTATTATTAATTATGAAAGCTTGGCCTTACCTTAGGCTTGTTCCTAGCTAGTTCTTATAACCTAAATTAACCCATATCTTTTGATGTACGTTCTTTTACGTGGCTCGGTTACCTTTACTCTGTACTGCCCATCCTGTTTCCTCTTCATCTGGCTGGCGACTCTGCCTTTCTTCTTCCCAGAGCTCTCTGTCCAGAAGTCCTGCCTGTCTGTCCTACCTGTTGTTGGCTGTTATACCAATCATAGCAGCACATCTTCACAATGTACAAATATCCTATGACCCAGAGAAAAGATACAATAAGGAGCGTAAGCCTCACAAGAACATAGTACAGCTGAATGCCATTCAGTGCATTCAGAGAAATGTTTCTCCACTGCATGAGCATCAGAGAGTACTTATGCAAACCTAAGTACCGCGACCACGTAGATAATGGGGGAAATAATGTCACATATGCAGTTTTCCATTAGCCAAAATATCACTGTGCAGCATATAACTGTATTTGAGTGTAAACTTGAGAGGGCCTGAGCATTCCTGGTGTTCCAATAGCAGCATGGAGGCCAGTGTGGGACAAAGCTATGCGATAAAGAGCAGGAAGGGAGAGCATGGAAGGGAAGGTGAGTGAATGAGGAGGGCAGATGGGATGTGAGGGGTCATTACAGTGTCCCCAGGATTAAGTATACAGTTATGCAATGGTTAAGCACCTGTCTCGGTACATGTTCTGTTGTCACAATGGAGTACCAGAGTTGGGCAAAGGAAAGAGATCCCTTTGAACTAATGGCTTTGGGGATCCAAGCACACAGCTCCAGCATCATGATGGCTTCTGGTGAAGCCCTAATGGTGGGAAGTTTAAAGAGACAGAAGAGAGGATTAAACTAGAGTGACTAACCTATGCCCTTCGTAAAAAGCATACATTCATCTAGACTCATGACCCGCTCTCTTCCCGTCCAACAGTGGTGTCATTGTGAACAATCTAACTTAAACCCCAGCAGCCCAGGACAATCGAGGAGCTGAGCCTGAATTTGGCTGTGTTGCCTCCACTCTTCAGACTGTGTCCTCCATCACAAAGCTGCCTGCCTGCCTTAACTTCCACTTTAAGCCACCAGAAGACACTGAGCCAAGGACAGTGTGGCCTGGCTTATATCTCACCAGGAGGTTGCAGTGATTATCATGGCTGGCAATTCCGAGCCTTATCCCAATCTGTTTTCTAAATGTTTAACAAGTTTCTTGTGAGGTTTATGACTGTCTACAAAATGTCACCTTTGTCATCATTTAACAGAGCTAGTTCCAGGACAGGCTCCGAAGGTACACAGAGAAACCCTGTCTTGAAAAACAAAAAATAACAATAACAAAACAAAACAAAAAATAAAAGAAGAATAAGAAAGAAAGAAAGAATAATAAAATAAAAATGCCTAAGCTTTAATACACACCTCAAAACCGCTTCTTCGATGCTTCAGAAATAGCACAAAAATGTCTGGGGTATTGTAAAGTGCATTATAAAATCATACACTTAAAAAGCTAGGAGGGAACTGAATAACTCAAATAATATTTGAAACCCAAATAAACCTTTCATTTTATATATGGTAAATCTGAGTGTGGGAGGAATAAGAAAATACTTTGTTCAGAGTCATGTAAATCACATAACAACTAATTGTAAGAAAGACACCTCAAAATTAGGTTAACCTGGGGAAAAAATCAAATCTTACTATTTTAAAAAAAATTATTCCAAGAAAGATTTGCAGAGATTACAGTAAATATATCAGAGCAACAGTAAATATAATCTATGCCATAAAAAACATTGCATATATGAAAATCTGGGTGCATTTCTTTGGGAAGCAATAATAGAAGACCCTACTGTTGAGCTGGGTGTCATTTCACACATTTCCAGTTGTGGTTTTGGTGTTCCTCAAAAGAGAAATATATTGCATCCAATTTATTCTTCCAGTGTGGATAATGATAATAATCCTTCATCTATGCATGGAGCTTGCTGGCTCATAAATACTTTTTCCTGTTTGTCTCTGTGAGTTTCACTACATAGACATGAATATTACCTACTCACAGTATGAGGAGCCTGGGTCCCAACTTTCTGTGTTGTTCTGGCTGGTTAGTAGGAGAGAACAGACTAGAACCTGGTTCCTGAGTGCCAGCTTTTCAGGCCTGCTCTGCTGCCTGCCAGCCAGTCTCTGGCTCTTCAGCATCCCTGACCATCCTACAATGGAGTCAAGGCGCACTGTGCTATGGGATCTCATTTTGTCTTGGCTACCTTGATGAAGTTTGAAAGGAAAAATAAAATAAAATAAAAAAGAAAGATATGACAGCTCCTAGGTGTGGCAGAGGAGAAAGTTTATTATAGATGTGTGGGAGAGCATAACCAGAGTCAGAGACATTGGGAGAGAGCAGAGTGGACAAGACCAGACTGAACTGGGCCATAGGGGGAGAGTGGGAGGAAGGGAGAGAGGGGAACCAGGTGCAGCAGCTAGGAGGCCAAAGATACAATACAGCGAGTAACCAAAATGTCTGAATTATATAGGGAGGAGCCTCTGGGGGAAAGGGCAGCCCAGCCCCTGGTCTGGAGAGTTCAGGGTAGACAGTGGGGTTTGCCAGCCATACCCTGGTAGGGATGCTGGCAGAACCTAGTGGCCAGGTCCCCTGTGATAAGTTAAATAGACTCAACCTTTTGTCCCAGGTTTGAAACTTAACAAAGTTCTGACAAAGAAGAGAACTTCTAGAGGTAAGAAGGCCATCACACACCTGCTAGGTGTTTCCATTTTTACTTCTGCTAATTAATGCCGTGTGTTGCCATCAGGTGATCCACCCTTTTACCGTTTCTGGAAAGACACTCTCCAACACAGAGACAGCTCTGTACCTAACAGTGGCACAGCAGGTATGGTAGAAACCACAGCCTATGCTTTGCTCACCAGCCTGAACCTGAAGGAGACAAGTTATGTCAACCCAATCATCAAGTGGCTGTCTGAAGAGCAGAGATATGGAGGCGGCTTTTATTCCACCCAGGTAATGTGGCGTTTACTTGATCTGTGCTTCCTTCTCACACCCTTCACACTGTCTGGCTTCCGTGACTCTGTCTAACAAATCAACTGCCATAGGTACAATCATGTCTAGACTCACAGGACCCTGGAGGTTATTGGTAACTTCATATTCAGAAGAGGAAATGAACCTGAGGAGGGTTATTCAAGGAGTCAAATCAGCACCGTATTCCCTGACTCTGTGGCCCCTGGTGCTTCTTTAATTGTCTTTAAAGGCCATGGAAGGCTGGTAGGTTACAAGCAATTACATCACATCCTGTTTAAGAAACAGTGGTTAGAAGGAGGCACATTCACACCACAAGAATATTTCCTCAACTATTGTTCATAGCAACATTATTTGTAACAGCCAGATCTTGGAAACAACCTAGATGTCCCTCCCTCAACTGAAGAATGGGTAAAGAAAATGTGATATATTTACACAATGGAGTACTACTCGGTGATAAGAAACAATGACATCCAAAAATTTGCAAGCAAATGGACAGAACTAGAAAAAAACCATCCTGAGTGAGGTAACTCAGACCCAGAAAGACAAATATAGTATGTACTCGCTCAGAAGTGGATATCAGACACAAAGCAAAAGATACCCAGCTACAATCCACAACCCCAGAGAAGCTAGAACCCTCTTCCAGAAACAGAAGCAATGCAGAGATCCACAACTAACCACTGGGCCAAGCTTCTGGAGTACAATGGAAGTGAGGGAGGAGCGATAATATGAACAAAGGAGTCAAGACCATGATGGGGAAACCCACAGAATCAGCTGACCCAAGCTAGTGAGAGATCACTGACTCAGGTCTGACAAATGGGGAACCTGCATAAGATGGAACTAGTCTCCCTTAATATAGGTGACAATGGTGTGGCTGGGACAATGTATGAGGCCACTGGCCGTGGCTCCAAGATCTAACTCTAATATACAAACAGACTTAGTAGAGCCCACTCTATATGGAGAGACACCTTGCTCAGCCTAGTCACAGGGGTGTGGGGAGTGGAGAGGTGCCTTAGTCCTGTCTCAACTAGATGATGGGACAGACTTAGTAGACTTTCTAGGGGAGATCTCTCTGTGGAGCAGATTGGGGGGTGGTAGTGAAGGGAATGGGAGGAGAGGAGCATGTGATGGAGGGGAACTGGGATTGGAATGTAAAAAAAAAAAAATAGTGAAAAGTACATGGAAGCTAAGGTGCCAATGATTCCTCTCCTACATGGTGTTTAGCTACCTATCAATCATGTTTTATGTTATGACTACTGTTACATAGTTGGATAATGCACAGTCATGTATTATGTACAATGTTTTGGTCAATAATAGGTCATAAATATAATGGTGATTCAAAAATTACAATAGAGCTGAAAATTTCCTACTGCCTACTATTAGAGTTGTGGCTATTATAATGTTGTATATTAACACATGTTTGTGCAGATGTGAGTACTGCCAATCACATAAGGTATAACACTTAAAATTGTTAATAATCAATAATTATAATTTATTAAAATTAATTTATAATGTATAGAAATTTATAATTGCATAATTTATAATTAATATGCATTTATTAGCTCATATTTCTCAAGTATGGAAAGACCAAGATTGAGGGGCCATAAATTGGCAAGTACATCTTTGCTGTGTCATTCCATGAAGGACAAAGCGAAGGTAAAAAAGAGAAGAGAAGAAAGGAAAGAGGGGAGAGGAAGGGAAGGGGAGAGGAGAGAGAGGGACAAATTCATTCTTTTATAAGGATAAGGACATCAATCTACTTGTGAGAGTGGTGCCTGTTGTTGAATATTATTTGAAGATGCATTACATCTGTTTATGGTGTGGATCATTTTTTAATTATGCAAGATGTGTTGCATTCTTTTATGCTGCATTTGTCTAACTTTGTGAATCTGTGTTACTTTGCTTTTCTAAATCACTTGAGCGATCTGATAAAGAGCTGAACGGCCAATAGGTAGACAAAAGAAAGGACAGGTGGGGCTGGCATGCAGAGAGAATAAATAGGAAGAAAAATTTGGAGAGAAAGGATGGGGAGCAAGAAAAGGAGAGGAGAAAAGGAGAGGAGGACATCAGGAGCCAGCCAGCTACACAACCAGCAACAGAGAAAAACAGGAAAGAAGAGAGGGAGGGAGGGAAGGAGGGAGGGAGGGAGGAGGGAGGGAGAGAGAGAGAGAGAGAGAGAGAGAGAGAGAGAGAGAGAGAGAGAGAGAGAGAGAGAGAGAGAGAGAGAGAGAGAGAGAAGTAGAAGGTAGAATAGAGAATAAAAGTCCAGGGGCTTCAAATAATATTCCATAACAGGTGCCCATGACCCACACACCTCCCATTAGATCCTACCTTCCCCCAAATTCCCACAAGGGATATCAAGTTTCCAAAACATAAACTGAGGGACACAATCAACTATAGCAGACACCAAGGAAAACATAGATTCCCGTGTGTTAATAGGCATTGAAGTACTCTAGCGACAATGAGGCCTCCTTCTGAAGCCTCCACTCCCTTGTGAAATGGGCTCACCTGGCACATGCTATTATGTACTTGTGTCCAGAGTCACTGCGGCTGGGGTACCTGGAGGCTGGCACATGGACAAACACACAAATTACAAGTTTTTACTTGTTTTGGAGCATGCTTCGACAGAATCCTTAATGAGAAAGTCTCTAAACACACTTAAAAATGATTTGTGATCTGGAAGTTGGCACTTGTGGAGACTTTAAAGCAATAGAAATCCAAAGAAAATTTCCATTTTGAGCCTTGCAATCTGTTACCTTCTTTAAAAACATCAATAATAAAGCAACAAGCCTGAGTACAGTCAGCTTAGTTGCTATGTCACTTGATATTAGTTTGTAACCATTATTAAAATTACAGCTATCTTAAAGGGATAGTTTGTGGCCTTGCTGTGGAGGTGTTTAAACAGACTAGAGGGTGAGAAAGAGATAGCCCTGCAGTATGCCAGGCATTTTTCAGAGTGACCTGCCTGAGGGTGCATGTGTATGTGTGGAGCCTAGACTGAGCCATACTTCCTTCCTGTCCCTGATGGCAGAGAGGGATTGTCCCTACACCTCCACAGTGGACCCTTCTACCCACTTCACTCAGTCAGCTTCGAGTTTCCTCTCCAGACAGAGCTACCTACCATCTCCTAGGATGGGCATTTGTAGAGCTGGGTATTCACAGCACTTGGGAGACTGGAGTAAGAGCATTCCAAGTTCAAGTCTACATATCGGAATCCTACTCTCAAAACAAAAGTGGGTCTATTTGCAAACTGAGTGTATAAATAAACTAAATGTGCTTTTGCGTCTTGCTGATTATTGATAGGATACCATTAATGCCATCGAGGGCCTGACAGAATATTCACTCCTGGCCAAACAACTTCATTTGAATATGGACATCAATGTCTCCTACAAACACAAAGGTGATTTCTACCAGTATAAGATGACGGAGAAGAATTTCCTTGGGAGACCAGTGGAGGTAATTGAAACATTTTGCAATCAGATGGGAGAATTGAAGTAATTTCTCCCATTCTTACTGTATGTGTGCTTTTGTTCACTATTTAAACATGCACTGAGTACCAGCTGATACGTAAGCAGGGTGCCTGTTACATCTCAGGCACTGGTGAATTCATGTCCTGGGGAGGGACAGCCATTTAAATAAGAGTCCAGAAACACCTACATGGAGGTGCAGAGGAGCCTTCTGATCCAGGCTGACAGAGCTTGTGTGTAGGGGAGGGTATGTCCACGTGACTGGCATAACCTGGGAGAATCAGAGAGGAGCAGCCAGGTGAAGAAAAGAGAAGAACGTTCGTCGTAAGTAGCAGCACACACCTGACTGCCACCTGCTGTAGGTCCCTTTCGCCCTTGGTCTTGCTCACGGACTGCAGCTAGCTTGAACTTAGGTCTCTGGATCTCTAGACTCCCTGCTCCATGTCTATTTCCAAGGCTAGCTTTTTTTAAAAGGGAAAACTCTTAATAGGTTATTGAAATTTCCCAAAGAAAAGGATACATTAGGCAAAGTATATTCTATACTATTATTACTGCCAATCTACATAGGTGAATGTATATTTTTCTAATTATCATGTGTGAATTTAGTGCATTTAATATATAAGCAAATGGGAATAGTTGTAACACAATAAATAAAAGGCCCAGAGACAGATGTTGGGGTTCAAGTTGAAGAGCGGGAAGCAAAGCAGCCAAGCTACTAGAGAGCTCTTATCTCTAACAGGGCAAAGGTGTTCCTATTCTCAGTGTGGCTGGAGAATGAGTGCCTGATACTGTCATATATACCCTTCCTAATGCTGAGATTAAAGACGTGAGATCCCGGGCGCTGAGATCATCTTTGTGTAAGCTGTTTCTCTTTAGGACTAGATCAATCTTGTGTAGATCTGGGTAGCCTTGTACTCACAGAGATCCATCCTGAGTCCTAGGATTAAAGGTGTGCACCACCACTTCCCAGCTTCTGGCCGCTGGAATTAAAGATGTGCGACTGACTTCTATGGCTTGTGGCTGACTTAGCTTTCTGAATCCTCAGGCAAGCTTTAATAAATTATAAATAATATATCACCATAGATAGTCCTCACTATCTTCATGCCCTACAAATTAATGCTTGTGAGAAATGTAGTTTAAGCACAAATCACAAACCAGTGACTCATAGCAAAATAATGATAATATAATTATGATAAAAAAAAACATGGCCATAGACAAAGATCTATGGTAATAATTAGTGATGTAAACATTTCAAATACAGTTCTGATTCTCAACTTCCTTTGAAAAAATAAGATCTGGCAACAGGGCATAGGCATTGGGCATGGCTTTTTCAATCTGTACTGGTCACATGATATATGCATATGCATTTATGTCCATATTTTCTCACCTCCTGGGTTTCTGAAGGTTGGGAATATGTCTTTTGTCCCAGGGAACATTTAGAAGTCACCAGAGACACATGCTCTGAGTCTATGCTCTAATGAGGAGCTGTAGGTCTGAGCAGCATGGGGTTAACCTATCTTCTTTTCCTGTGCTGTGATAAAATACCTGACAAAATATCTACTTAGGGGAGAAAGGGTTCCTTTTAACTCAATGCCGGGACACAGTCCATCATTGTGCAGAATTCAAGGAGGCAGGAGCATTAAGTGGCTACTCATGCCCACAGTCCAGTGTGTGTCAGATGCTTATGTTCAGTCACCTGCTCCAGTTTTATACAATGCAGCACCCAGACAATGGTGCCACCCACAATAGGCAGATCTTCCTGTATAAATTAGCATAATTAAGACACTCCCCTATAGACATGCTGATTAGCCAACCCGATATAGAAGTCCTTCATTGAAATGCTCTTCCTGGGAGATGCTAATTGTATCAAGGTGACAATCAAAATAAACCATCACAGCATACTTCAAGTAGGCAGAATTACTTCTGTCTTTAGGAGTAATGCTGTGAGAGCCTTTTGCCATCTTAAATAGCCTGACCTCAGTGTGGATGCTGCTTCCCTGGGAAGCCTGGGCCGCTGTTACCCACATTCGGATTCTCTGCCACAGCTTTTCCTAAAATGTGCCACATGAAGCAATGCGTGAGGTTGCTGACTAAGCATGGACACTCTAGTTTAAATGCAATTAAATCTGTCTTTAATACGTTTGCTACTAAGTATGGTGACTCTGGGAGGAAGAGGGACAGAGATGGGATGCAGCATAGCATTTCCCAGACTCATCACCTTAGAAACATTCCTCATTCAGCATCTCAAAGCACTCATTCCCTAAGTAATGCTGCTGTGTCCTCTCAGGCACAACAGGAGAGGTGACCTATTTCCCTAGGTTTACTAAAATTTGAAGGGAATGTTGACAGACTTGACCATGTGCCAATCTCCCCACACACACACACCTTGCACCAGTGTGCTCGACAAAGAGAATCGGACTCTGAAAGTGTGGAGGAGCAGATGAATCTTCAGTTTGGCTCAAAATCATCCCTCCATTGTATCCCCAAACTACCCAGTCTGTGGGTGATAGCACGCCTCGAGAGAGCAGAGCTGCTTGGCTGATTCTCTGTCTTCTCTTTCCTCCCAGCAGAGACCGGAGAACAGCTAAGGTAGATTTGTAGCATGATTAAGTGGGATAGAGTTCGAGGGGTTGGGGCAGATACCTGGGGTTTAAAAGAGCACAAGCCAACGAGAAGTGAGGAAGATGGACCATCAAGAAGTGGAAGGGAGGTACAAAGGGGGAAACAGAGAGGATCGAAAAGCTTTGCAGCTGCTTCGGTCTTGCATCTTCGTGCTTACGGAAACAATCCAGTGTGGCCCACGCCTTTCGTCCCAGCACTCGGGAGGCAGAGGCAGGTGGAACTCTGTGAGTTTCAGGCCAGCCTCGTCTACAGATAGAGTTCCAGGACAGCCAGTGCTTTAGTTGGCTTGCTAAGGAGAAGGACATCCTGTTTACACATAGAAGGGAGGGGTAGGAGGACCCCAGGATCTTTTAGTGCCTACTGTGTTTGGATCCTCATTGTCATCCATCTAATTTCACAAAAACCAAGTGAAAGGCTGCAGGTCTCCACCTCTTTGCTCTCTCTGCCCTCTATCAAATGATGAATGAAAGCATGGTTTCTCTATCCACCCCTTAGGTACCTGTCAATGATGACCTCATCATCACCACAGGATTTAGCAATGGCTTGGCTACAGTATATGTGAGTATTTGACTGGTACCAAGGAAAGCTATATGACTAGGTAACATTTAAAAAAAACACTTTGATGGAAAGTCACATAAATATGACTTGGGCCACTGTGGATGGAGTTTCTTTCCCACCTGGTCCAGCAGCCATTTAGCACCAAATGAACACAGCGGCTTCTATAAATTATAAACTGTTGGCCGATAACTCAGGCTTCTTACTGGCTAGCTCTCTCTCTCTTAATTATTAACCCATAACTAGTAACCTATGTATTTCTACATGGTTTTATCTTCCTGGAGAACTTCTAGCATCCTATCTTCCCAACAACTATGTGGCATCTCCCCTGGAGACTTCTCTCTTTCCTCTACCCAACATTCTCCTTGTCTGGTAGCCCCACCCTTACTTACTACCCGGCTACTGGCCAGTCATTGTTTTATTCATCAACTAATTAAGAAAAACATATGTATAGAAGAACATCCCCCATCAGATCACCATGACTAAAGTAGGGTTAGTTCATCTAATTCTTTCTTTCTATCTTAACCATTGTCACAGTTTGTTTTGGATATTAACTGGTGGTCCTTGTATGCATACTCTCTGTGTGTTTGTGGAAATTTTGTACATATTGCAAATAGGCAAGCAACTACATTGTGATATTTCTGCCAACAATTGGCTATGTATACTATAGTCTCATAAGACTGCAACAGCTAGTGATGTCATGCCTATCTTAGTTTATGTAAATATACCCTGCGATGTTTGCACAATGAAAAAGTTGCCTAATGAGTTTTTCTTAGAAAATATCCCTATTGCTAAATAGTACGCATATGTATAAATTTTATGGATGCATGTGTATTCACCAGACTCATGATGTATGTGTTGCATGGTTCATAACATCTCTCATTTACACATCTTTGTGTATGTTCACACAGTCTACATTTTGTGAACAGAAATTGTTGATATATGAATGCTTTTAATAATGTTTTCACCTTTAGCACAATTATTGTTTCAAAAACTGTTTACACGATGGCATGGAGGAAAACGAGCTGTTTATTTTTCCAGAAATCCTGGTTGCTGTCAGTGTATCTATTTCTGGCAAACACTAATCCAAACACATTGTCAGTGAGTTGTTTGCCCTGATTGTGTGTAGAGTTGGGAGAAGTGAACTCTTCTTAGGTTAGCTAAGACTAAGGTAAGACTTTAAGCTGTATTGGCTAAGAAGCAGGTTTCTGGGGAGCCAGTCTTCTGATCTGACTACATGGGATTCAAATGAGCACTGTGCTTGGCCCAAAGTCATCATTTTGTGGTTTGGTGTTCTTCGTGTTTGTTTGGACTGCAGAATTACTGATTCATTCACATGTACCATCTGTGCTGGATTCCAAAAGTCACTCACCTCTCTCCCAGCTAGAGTAGTGCTGTGATGCCCTTTCATTTCCCTTGATACAATCTTCTTGTTTGCATGCCCCAAAATAGGTAAAAACTGTGGTTCACAAAACCAGTGTATCCGAGGAATTCTGCAGCTTTTACCTGAAAATCGATACTCAAGACATTGATGGTAAGATGGCTGCTATACTCTGGCCTGCTGTGCTCTGTATTTTAGCTACACTTTGAAAATGTCAGGTAGAGAACTTCACTAATTAGGAAAGCTGTGCCTGTTAGAAAAAAAATTCTTAATCTAATTATTAAGTAGGTTGGCTTCCAAGTAACCATGACTACCATTTATTACAATAGATGTAATTTTAATAACTGTTACAAAGTAATATTAAGTGACATAGCAGCTAAGCTGACTGTACTCAAGTTTGTTGCTTTATTATTGATGTTTTTAAAGAAGGTAACAGATTGCAAGGCTCAAAATGGAAAATCCCTTTGGATTTCTACTGCTTTAAAGTCTCCACAAGTGCCAGCTTCCAGATCACAAATCATTTTTAAGTGTGTTTAGAGACTTTCTCATTAAGGATTCTGTCGAAGCATGCTCCAAAACAAGTAAAAAAAAAAAGTCTACTTTCTACTTTGTAATTTGTGTGTTTGTCCATGTGCCAGCCTCCAGGTACCCCAGCCGCAGTGACTCTGGACACAAGTACATAATAGCATGTGCCAGGTGAGCCCATTTCACAAGGGAGAGGAGGCTTCGGAGGGAGGCCTCATTGTCGCTAGAGTACTTCAATGCCTTTTAACACTTCCAAGGATACTCAGTTTTTCATCTGTTCATTCATTTGATTCTAGTTTTTTACTTTGTTTTGTTGTGCTTGTTTGTTGATTGGTTGGTTGATTTTGGTCTTATGGTTTCTCAAGACAGGGTCTTTCTGTGTAACAGTCCTGGTTGTCCTCGAATTCACTCTATAGACCAGGCTGGCCTGGAACACAGAGATTCTGCTGCCTCTGCCTCCTGAGTGCTGGAATTAAAGGCGTGTGCTACCACCGTCCAGCCAGTTGTGTATTTTTTAAATGTAGAATACAGCAAGAATTCTTAAATAGCTGCTCCTTCTGGAGAGCAACTCTGGGTTTGCTCACTCATTGTCATCCAAATAGTTCAGAATGGTAGAAATGTGATATCAGAAAAATTCTCATATCTGGGGGGGAGGAGCTGGGATCACATTTACCAACAAAACCTCTAGTCCTTAGAGCCAGTTGTTCTCATCCCAGGTCAGAAACTTCAGAAACACACAAGGCTCAGACCCCCATCTAATGCAACCCACATTGAGACTATTAATATCAACCCATCTGCTGGCAAAACCCTAAGCTGGCCACTATATTAGTTTCTTATTGCTGGTAGGCAGCATCCCAGCTTGCTATGATTTTGGCCCCTGTCATCATCATCTGCTCTGACTCATCTTCATCTTGCCTTTACAAAGTGCCTTGTGAGTCCAATGAATAACCTGTGACATCCAATCCTAAACCAAGTGTCATTGCATGTGTAATGTCCTTATCAACACATGTCTTCACAGGTTCAGGAGATTAGAATATGAGCATCTTTGAAGACTGTGAGTCTGCTCACCATAGCCTACAAAATGCACTGCCCACCACAACCTTCTTCCTAGTGTGTGTGTGTAAGGTGTGCACTGTTCACCACAGCCTCCTGCCAAGTGTGTGTGTGAAGTGTGTACAGGTTTTGAACACACACACTTCTGGGTTCAGTGAGCACAGAATGAACCATTGGTAGCAAAGCCAGACCATGGACAAATTCCTTCACCTTTCCATCACTTCAAGGCCACCTATTGATGTTTAATAAGGATCAGGAGAAACAAATAGGTCAAATAGATGTTTATTCAGGGAGAAATAACTCACAACATAGGCAGATGAACACCAGCAGGTTTCTGGTCCCAAGGATGCCACCGGATGTACTCCTGTCCTCATGCTGCAAGCAAGAGAGCTCTTCAAGCCACCTCCTCAGCCTTAGTTCCCCCAGGCCCTGTCTCCACCCCACAATGGGCGTGGTCTATGCCACAGGTGCGGACAAGGTGAATATCTCACTACAATTCCCCTTTTAGTCTAAAGAAAAGATTTGGGCTAGATACAAAAACTATATGCAAAACAGTGAATAACAATTATGCTCTAAGAAAAGGAAAATCGAAAACATACAAACTTAATACCTAACTATCTAGTCCTAGGGTAAAGGCAAAACAGGGTTTACAATAGAGTTGTCCTAAGCTGGAAAGCTTAAGTCTAGTACCTAATATATCTAACTAGGAAGAGAGAATAATAGTTGTAATAATTTAATCTTTAACCTCATCAAAGACCTGAAAAGAAAAATAATAATACTAGTGTAGGCAGAAAGTGCGGATGGGCAACTTCCAAAAGGTGGAGCAAGGACAGAAACAGCAGACTACCTGGACAGTCACCCAAGGTCTCACAGCCAGTTTTAGCTAAGGCCTAGGGTACCTGACAGACCACAACAAAGCAGGGAGGTAAAAAGGCAGGGTTCAGTAGTCGTCTATGTTTGTCTCCTGCAAGTACATAGGACCACATGTCCAAATCAGTGGTCGAGGTGGGGGCAGTTCTTTGCCCAAGAGGCCATAGCTGAAGCAAGGATGGATTCCAGAATGAGCGATAACAGTGTCCAACATTTTTCAAGAAGGTGCATGGTGCTGACAGGAGCATAGTGTATCATGTCAACGGAGTACTAATATTAAAACATTTAAATGCCATGTTCTGCAGGTCTATGAAGTCTTTGAAGATTAAGCATTTATATCTGACTAATCTCATAGGTATAGGAAACATGGGTGAAGATAATCTGTGATACTCAGGAACCTAGCTATAACACTGATTGAAATTTCCCTGAGTAAAGCAGGGGCAAATACCTAAGCAATGTAACTATGTACGTATATATACATGTAATTCCCTAAAGCAGAGGTAGAGTAGAAATGTCTAGACCAGAGGTAGAACTATAAAGTGCAGCATGATAAAAATATCCTAAATTGTATCAATATACAAAATTGCCTTGAACATAAGTAAAAGTATACATACATAGACTAAGGTAAGGATATTGTGCAAAAACATCATAACTTGAGAGATTTTCACAATATGACAAAATATACAGTTTATATACAATTCTGGGAAGGGAATAAACTTAATTTTACATAGGTTTCCACATATAAGAATCTATAATCATGTAAGCTGTATGATACTAATATCTTACTATTACTAAAATAATTTACAAGAAAATAGGCTAATCTACCCATATCCCATCTAAACCATACCTTTCCCAACCATACCCTATCCCTGTCTAAAAGAGATACCCGAGTCTAAGCATCACCTTCCATGCCCAACCCTAAGAAGATGAATATTATCCCTAAATGCCTAGAGTATGGAAAGAGGGCGTTGTTATCTAAGATTACTTTCTGCTGAACTGGGACAATGATTGCTCCATGGGATCCTGTAGGAAGAAAATGTTTAGCAACAAAATTTCGACAGGACTGGCTGTGACATGTGTAGCTAGTCACTGTGTGGCAGAAAACGCTTGACTGGAGTTCTATCTGAAATTCTGGCCAGAGTGAAATAAGTAGGTGCACCATAACAGCTAGCTAGTCAGGAGTTGTCTCAAGCAAAACAATCTCAAACTGGTTTTAGGGTGATGTTTGTAGTACAGATGTATCAGGTTGAGTCAAGTGGAAATGATGAAGTGGGGCCTTGTCTTCCTAGCCTCATTCCTTCTTTCCTTTCTCCCTTCCAGCATCTACTTATGCCCTGGGCAGATTTTACCCTGTGCTTCTCAAAACTTTCTCATGCCAGTGTCTTTCCGCTGAGGTCACCCTCTCCCAGCAGGCTTCTTCAAGCTAGCTGCCATTCCCCCTCTCAAGTCCCCTTAGTGGGGATAAGGCCATTCCACAGCTATCTTTGACACCTGTAATGCTTGTCACAGTGGTCTCAGTGCACAGGGCTGGCAAGGTGACTCCTGGAGCTGGCTGGAGAAGAGCCCTGGGATGAGGGTGATGCGCTCACTGGCAGCCCTCCCCTCAAACATTCAAATGGACCTGAGCAGAGTTCATTCATTCATTCATTCTCTGCACCTGACCTATGAAGCATATTGGGCTGTCTTGCCTGAGTTTGTGCCAGTTCTGATTGTCCCCAGCCCTGCTGTACACAAAAGAGCGC
Organism: Cricetiscus sungorus; assembly: GCA_030556225.1. Classification (NCBI taxonomy): domain Eukaryota; kingdom Metazoa; phylum Chordata; class Mammalia; order Rodentia; family Cricetidae; genus Cricetiscus; species Cricetiscus sungorus. The sequence goes on from JANBXA010000132.1 coordinate 6,685,892, forward strand.
TTTCAAAGTCATTGAACTTCTTTGAGAGGATGTCTAATCCCAGCTGTCAAAATACAAAAGAGCACGTGGAGCTGTGATGCTAGATAGCATATCTTTTGGGTGTCGTTTTGGTCCGGCTTTGGATTTTTGCTTGTTTCATTTGATTTTTTTTTTTTAACAAATTAGAGATAGAGGGTTCTAAAAAGGCAGGTGGAAGTTGCTTTTGGAACTGTGACACTAAAGTTAACTTAGGTGGATTTCAAAGTAACTAAGCAGTCCTTATTCATTTAAGAAATTCTTTGCCTTCAAATATTCTCTCCTGATATAAAAAAACAAAATCCCAGCACCCAGTCAGAGGTGTCTTTTGTGTAGTTAGTTTTTGGTTTGTCTTTTTCTTTTTCTTTTTTTAACAACCTCTTGGTAAAATCATAGGAAAAGGGGAGGGGTGGGGAAAGATTTTATTTCTACAACAAAATGCCTTTGGGGAAGATTACTGCTTTTGGCAGCAGGCAAAGGGCTTCTTGAATGAAGGATTTCTGTTCCACCATTGAAACGGTCCCCATGGCAACCAGTCATCAAGTTCCACTGCCCTTTTCATAGACACTCTCCACCAGGGAGGCCCTTTCCCATCCCCTGCAGACTAGTATTTGCATCTGTGAGCCAGAAATCTCTGCTTCTCCCCGTCCAATTAAGGACATGCTCAGATGTCAAGGCACAGGTCAAAGGCATCCCATGTCCCCTTCTAAATGGCTCTTTAGGTGGGGATGGAATTACATTTTTATGAGTCAGGGATTATTTTTTTGATGCCTGTAATTATTGTGATAAATGTGATTTTTTTTAATTCCTCATAAAAGCTGATTTGAGTGTGTGTCAGGGGTGACTGAGGAAAAGATGTACCCCATTCCCTAAGTTCCATTCCTTTGGGTGAAATCAATTGTGAACCACCCCCACCCTCACCCTCACCCTCCCCACCCCACCCTCCCCACTCCAGTGTGAATCAGCTTTTGAGCATCCTGAGGTGTGGCTAGAGCCAGGGGTCACCTTGTACCACTAGCTCCTTCCCTGCCTTGTCCCCATCCACCCACCCTTCTCCTCAGTCCTCTAACTGTCCACTGGTAGCACTAAGCCTCCTCCTCTCAAAGCCCAAGAGTCATAAAGGTGTTTTGAAACACCTGGCTATACTCACAGTGACTTTCACAAATAAGAAAATGGTGTGTGGAAATTGCTCAGTAAAACTGGGGTAAGACCCAAATTTCCTGGTCCCCCTTCAGAGAGAGCAGAGAGAGAGAGAGAGAGAGAGAGAGAGAGAGAGAGAGAGAGAGAGAGAGAGAGAGAGAGAGAGAGAGAGAGAGAGAGAGAGAGAGAGAGAGAGAGAGAGAAAGAGAGAATCTCTATTTTACTCACTTTGCTTTTCCTTAACGTCAAACTAGCAAAATTCCTAGACATTAGAGTCTGAAGCCTGGGTTCATACACAGCCCCGTTGGAGGCTGCTGTGTAACCTTGGCCAGGTGCTGCACTCCAGCCCTAACTTCCTCTGTCCTAGAACACGATTTCCACAACAGTGGAGACTGCCATTGCTGCCCAAGGAAGCATTAGAATAGAGAGCCCAGAGGCCCCCACAACTCTAACACTCACACATTCTGAGCCACATACATAATACATAGAACCACACCCAAAAGTTAAAGGCTGATGACAGCCATAGTGGTGCACCTTTAATCTCAGCACTTGGGGAGAAAGAGGCAGAACCAGTGAGTTTGAGGCTAGCCTAGGCTACATAGGTCTCATGGTCTCAGGAGAGCCAAGGGCTGCATTGTTAGGCTCTGTCTCGTATGTATGTATGCATGTGTGTATTCATGTATGTATATGTATATACGTGTGTGTGTGTGTGTGTGTGTGTGTGTGTGAGAGAGAGAGAGAGAGAGAGAGAGAGAGAGAGAGAGAGAGAGAGAGAGAGAGCAAATAAAGGTTACTGAGGAATGGGGCCCTTTCTTTAAGAATCTTACAATTTATTTAATCCTTTGCTCAATCTCTAATTTGTTTTAGCTACAAGCCCAGCAGGGAGGAGTCAGCATCCGGGTCCTCCCATGCAGTGATGGATATCTCTCTGCCAACCGGAATCGGAGCAAACCAAGAAGATTTACGTGCTGCAAGTATTTTCTTTGAGATGTTGTGAATGCTGGGGTTTCTTTCCTACACTATTTTGTGGGCAAATTTATATTCTTTTACTTTAATACCACACTCTCATACAATCACCCAAAATACTCTTTCAAAAAAAAAATCTGTGATTTGACTTAGGAAAATGAAGCAGGAGTGTCACCTAACCCAAACGTGTGAGCGCACGCAGCAGTGTGCTCAGGGATTCCAGAAAGAGGGTCATGCTTCAGCTCTGAGTGGTGAGGCATAACCAATGGGGAAGTGCAATTAAACACAAAGGTGGGAAAGTAAATTCAAGCTTGCTCTCTCTGTTTCTTCTTTCTCCTTTAGCTTGTGGAAGGAGTGGATCAACTCCTAACTGATTACCAGATCAAAGACGGCCACGTTATTCTACAACTGAATTCGGTAAGCTCGGCCTCCTGGCATCTCCACCTACCCTCACATCTTCACAGGCTGAGCTGTCGTTAATACCTCTCCCCCACAACCTACTGACAACCTTCAACTTGTTGACAGATTCCCTCCAGAGATTTCCTTTGTGTCCGCTTCCGGATATTTGAACTTTTCCAAGTTGGGTTTTTGAATCCTGCTACCTTCACAGTGTATGAATATCATAGACCAGGTAACCACCTCTGCTCTGCTCTACAGTCTGCTGTCTTTGTGTAACTTAGAAATCAAAGGAGGTCCGTGCATTTTACAGACTGCCGTTCTTAGAGTCTTCTTCAGAAAGTCTGGCATGAACGCTCATTTTTAGATACGGCATTCAAATAACTTCATAATCCAGCAATGGACTCATGTGTCATTTTTCAGCTTCTTCCTTTTTAAAATAACTGGACTATGTTACTAAGAAATGCTGGCTGAACAGTAAAATCCCAAGCACAGAGCCAAACAAACAAGGAGGTGGGAGGGTTCTTCGGGAACAGGGGCCCTTCCAGGACAGCCAGTTCATAATTTCACTTGTAAGAGACTCGGGGACAAAATGTGTTGTGATCAGCCCAGCCACTCCTTGTGACCTCGTCTATTCCCACAGACAAGCAGTGCACCATGTTTTATAGCACCTCTGACACCAGACTTCACAGAGTGTGTGAAGGAGCAACATGCAGATGTATAGAAGGTAACCCCCTGTTTATTCTGCCTGTCCCTGTCCAAGGGAATCTTGGGAAGCTGTTTGGCCAAACCATAGTTTCTCAGAAGTAGATGTGTAATCTTAGCTGACTGAATATTAATGACTCCCTAAGATGTTTCCTTACAGCTCCCAAACACCCTGGTGAGACCCTATACAAGAGCAGAAACTCCATCAAGATGGCTGTTGGGTTTCCTGGGGGACATAATAGTTTATCTTTTACTTTCACCTAATTTTTTTAGCAAAGGACCATAATCAAAGAGAACAGAGATGCAGGGCTAGGCCACCAGGCCTTCCTCTCTCTTTTAATTCTAATTAATAGGATATTCTGTCACTTCTCCAAGTTTAACTGTCTCTTTGAAATCAAAGGAAGCCTTCTTGGCAACTCACCAAAGTCATCAGAAAATCAACATCCAAGTTGGTTTTGATTTTGATTGTTTGCCCATCTATTAGGATTTGCTTATTTGTGTTTGTTTGGTTGTTTTGGGGTTATTTTTTGTTTTTCTCCTTCTTAGGTACTTACTAAGTAAGTACCAACTTATAGTTAAAATCAAATCTTTATTTTCTGCTATGTTAAACTCCTAAAATGGAAAGTTACTCCCCACTCGCTACCTTGGAGGGAAGGGTATACATCTCTGAAGAGCTGGCTGTGGAATAAATAACCACAGAACAATAAGTCCGTGTTTAAGTCTTTGGCTGCTGGTTTAACTTTTGCCTTATGTAATGTTTGACTTCACTGAAGAGAAGAAAATGGATAGGTCTTAGAAATCTGGCATTTATAAAAATGATCCCAGATTGTGTCAGGGCTTGTTGAAGACTGTCCACGCGCACAGTGAGTGCCTACTTCAGTACACCCAGCTAACTCTCACCCACTCTCCACATGACCTAGCTGACTGTGGACAGCTGCAGGCAGAACTGGATCTGTCCATCTCTGTAGACACCAGGAAAGAAACAGCGTGTAAACCGGAGATTGCATATGGTAAGTGCAGACGTTCAACAGAGTTGACCATGAGATTTCATAAATATGTGTTCAGTTAGAAAGATGGAACATTTCACATTAGTGACATTGTGTGGATACATTTGTGGGGTACCTTGAAGGAAAGTGCTGTCAATTTTCAGCATTAAGGCACAAAGTTATGTGTGATTTAATAAAGAAGTGTGATTTTTCATTGACGATAATTGGAGAGACAGGTGTGCAGCAAAACACTTCCCTTACTAGACCCTTCTGAATAGATGCACTACACTTACTCCAAGAAAACTTTTGGAAAAAAGACACAGAGCTTGGGGCTTAAGGAATGGCTCCGTGGTTAGGCATGTGTAGTGTTCTTCCATAGGCTCTGAGTCTGGTCCCCAGCAACCATGTTGGGTGGCTCTAAACCTCCTGTAACTCCAGCTCCAGAGATCCAATTTCTCTGGCCTCTGTGAGCATCTGCACTTGTGTACACCAACACACAGAGACACACAATTTAAAAATTACAGGAAGGAAGGAGCAAGGGAGGGAGGGAGGGAAGGAGGGAGGGAGGGAAGAAGGAAGGAAGGAAGGAAGGAAGGAAGGAAGGAAGGAAGGAAGGAAGGAAGGAAGGAAGACCATAGAGTCTTAGGATTTCAGCTATGTGTTCTTCCAGTGGAGACAGTAGAGTAGGAGGAGAAAAAAAGCAAACATTATTTTTTTACATTTTTCTTTAAGGCAAAGAAGGGGCTACTAAATAACTCTTTATATAGATACAGAGTTGCTGTCTGTGCTTGGAACTCTCATTTCTCAGTGTCCAGAGCTCAGATCTAAGTTTCCTTGGATAGCTGTAGACTGTATCAAGTCCCTGAAAGAATGAAACACCTTGTGGTGTTTGAATGAGATTGGTGTCCTCAGGCTCCATACATTTCAATACTTGGTCCCAGTCGGTAGAACTGTTTGGGGAGGAGGTGTGTCACTGGGGGGCAGTGACACTTCGAATCTTCAAGAATCCATGCCGTTCCCAGGCTCTCTCTCTGCCTCCAATGAAGGCTGGGATCTAAACTCCCAGCTTCTCTTTAGCCGTGACGTTGCTCTGCTATCATGGGCTCTGACTCTGAAGCCAGAGGCCACAAATAAACTCTTTCTTCTCTAAGTTGCCTTGATCCATGTATCTTATCACCGCAGTAGAAAACTAAGTAAGTAGGGGCTGGAGAGATGGCTTGAGGGTTAAGAGTGCTGGCTGCTCTTCCAGCAGATCAAGGTTCAATTCCCACACCTCCAGCTCCAGGAGATCTGACACCCTTGGGGGTGGAGAGGAAAAAAAAAGGAAAAAGAAAAAAAGAAAACTAAAGTCTCCCCCTTTATCTTTGGAGGTGATGCCATCCCTTGTGGTGTGGGACACCCCTGCCTGCCTTTCGTTCCCTGTGTTTATTTCAGGCGCTTCTGGCTTGGGCTGGGTTGGGGGGGGTAATAATAGTGGACACTAGCATTTTTAAATTCTTTCAGAAAGAATGTTGTTTCCAAGTTTAAAAGCACACACAGCTGGTTTGGCTTTTTTGTGGTTTTTCACTGAACAACTGAGATCCTTTTCCATTACTATGACAAAATACCTCAACAAAAGCATCATAAATGAGAAGGCTTCATTTTGTCTTCTTGTCCCAGCAGGATAAAGCCCACCATGGTGGGAAGACATGACTGCAGGCTGGGAAGGCGCAGTGCCTCTGCACTCAGGAGTAGAAAGGGAGCAGGAAGAAAGCCTTGTCTATAAAGCTGTAGGGCCCACTCCCTGTGACCTACTTCCTCTGGGAGGGCTTCACTTCTTAGAGATTCCACAATCTTTACAACCAACTGGAAACCAAGCATTCACACACATGATTATTTTTCTTTATTTTTTAATGATGTACTTATATATTATGTATACAATGTTCTTTCTGCAAGCCAGAAGAGGCCACCAGATCTCATTATGGATGGTTGTGAGCCACCATGTGGGTGCTGGGAATTGAAGCTGGGTCCTCTGGAAAAGCTGAGCCATCTCTCCAGCCCTAAACATGTGATCTTACAGAGGACATTCACACTCAGACCACAGCATGAGTTCCATAAGGACCCTTAAAAGCATCAGTTCACGACCCCTTGAGGTCGACTATCAGATATTTATATTAAAATCCATAACAATAGCAAGAATACAGTTATAAAGTAACAATGAAATGATTTTATGGTTAGGGGGTCACCACAGCATGAGGGTCACAGCATTAGGAGATTAAATGTTTGCCTAGGATCGTGAGGGACCTAGTGATGGGAATGCTGTAGCCCTGGTCCTGTTACTGTCATCTCTGTCCACAGACTCTTCTCAGCAGATTTCCTGACACCAGAATGAACTTCGTGTATTTCCTTTCTTTGAATTCATCTTCACTTTTTTTTTTTAATCAAATGATTTGGCTGAGGGATTTGGGAATATCCACAAAATAAATGAGACCCAGCCCAGGGTGCCTTGATAGCTATCATCCACATTCTGCATCTGATCACAAGCCCTGGCTCCTAGGGGGGTGGGGCATTGGTGGTGTCCATCTGAACTGCTTCATTCTGTCCTGTTTTGTCTTTACCAGCTTACAAAGTTAGGATCACATCCAGCACTGAAGAAAACGTTTTTGTCAAATACACTGCGACTCTTCTGGATATTTACAGAGCAGGTGAGATCTCTTCTCCCCCTCACCATTTAGTGCACCTTGCCAGCCAGGCACTGTATCATACATGGAGGAGACGACTGGAAAGCAGTCATGGGGCCTTGCCTTCATGAAGTGTCTACTTCTCCTTGAATTGTCTTGTCACAGATTTGAGCAAATGTGTCCTAACCATCTTAGCCTTTAGTGTTTCATTGGGGTTACTTAAAGCACACCTTTTATCCCATTTACTCTTTTGTGCATGTGTGCATCTATGGCAAACATGGGAGTCAGAGGACAACTCGCAGGAGCTGGCTCCTTCCACCATGTGACACCAGGGCCTTGAACTTAGGTCCTCAGCTTTGGAGCCAAGTACCTTTCCCTGCTGAGCCATCTTGCTGGCCCTTAAGACACATTTAAAGTGAAATATTTATTAAGTAACTTAAGCTTATAGCCTTGTTTATATCTCCAAACAGCATATTTCTCAGTTGAGTGAGTAGATACACATTCTGCAATAAGACCCTAAGTCTACACTATAATATGTTTTTATTGATGTATATCTTTGTAAATTCTGTCACAATGTCACAAGATCTTTGGCTCTTGACTAGCATGCTATAGATCAAATTAAAAGTTTAATAACCTTCCAAATTTTTATTTAATTTGTCAACACTGCCAAAGAAAATCTTTCCTGGTATCTGTTTTCTGCTGTCTCATTTTTGTATCGTTGAGGATCACTGCCCCTTCTTTTTTATGTTGTGATTGCCATTCTGATGAAAGGGTGTTGACCTTCCCACTCTCCAAATTTAGAGCACAGTTTTCATATGATCTTTACATCAGAAGCAGTAATTAACCACATCTTTTCTTTAAGTTTTAAAATGATATGATCTAACTGTGTAGCTCAGACTGGCCTTGAACTCACAACCCTCTGTATCTGTCACCCAAATGCCAGGCTCAAACGCATGTGCCACCTCCTGTGGCTGCAGTTTGTCTTCCACTAGAAGAATAAAAGTCTTTTTCTCCTGAGAAATACAAACTGCTGGTTTGTTTGACAATGGTACTCACTTGGTATCCACAGACAACCGGATGGCTCTGATTTCACACGGCATCAGGTTGTCCCTACATCACAGCCCTTTGTTAGTGTCATTTCCTCTTTGTCCTATGGGTTCTAGTAAGCTTGAAAGGCTAAGCAAGTTTTTGGTACTTTATCTCCTCATCTTGGATGTTCACTTTAATGCTTATCAGAAAATTTGAATTCATATAAGTATCAGAAGCCCACATGCTTCCTGCCTACACAGAACCCATTTAGAATCAAGGTATATTGACAAATTGTTATTTCTGTATATTCAAGGATGCTAGGAGCAGGTGAGAATATGGTGACAAAAGAAAGGGGTTCTGATTGCTGAAGTTAACTGTTCTCTGCTCATCTGAACTCACTTGAAATTTTTCACTAACAAAAAGTTGTAAAATATTAAGAGCCAGGGTAGCCACCTGCTTTCTGTAACAGTGGCTGGCTTGAGGATGCTGGGGATGTGGCTCAAGCATTGTTACAACAGGAAGCTGTATCTGGACAGTCAAAAAAAAAAAAACAACAACAACAACAACAACTCCAATGTTACTAGAAAATATCATGTATGCAGCAATCATATACACTTGCCTGACAGGTTCAAGAGTTCTTCAGGCTTTAACTGTTCAGGAGACTGTGTCACAGTTTAATAGCTGGATAATGGCCCTTAACATTACAACAATGAGTAAGGTGCAATCCCTGAAGTTTCTAGTGTGTCTGAGAACCGAGAGAAAAATGCTTGGGTAGAAACTCAGGTGTCTGTGCTGGGGGGTGGCCCAGTGGGTAAAGTGCCTGCTGCTCAAGCCTGCAGACCTGAGTCCACTGCACTCATATAAACAGCTGGATGCAGTGCTGACATCTGTAAGCCCAGTGCTGCATCTGGGTGCATAAACAAACGGATCCTGGCCATCAAGTCTAGTCAAAATGGTGACCCCTAGGTTAAGAGACCTTGTCTCCAAAACTAAGATGAAAAATGGTACAGGAAACTATCCAAAGTCAACTTCTTGACTTCATAAGCACATACATATATACCAGAGAGAGACAGAGTGGGGGAAGGAGGGAGGGGGATGGAGGAGGGGGAGGAAGTATAAAAGAAGTGAGGGAAGGGCTGGGTCTATCTCAGTGTAGAAGATGCTGAGTCAATCTCTGTTACTATTACAACAAAGGTAGACAAGCAGGACTTAGCTGGTACTGTGAGAAGTGAAGGTTGGCTTAAACATATGTGAGATTCAACAGGCTAAACATGGGGAAGATTGCATTCTGGGTAGAAGCAACGTGTCCTGGCTACTTCTGAGTCCTTTAGGAATCTCAAAGTTATCTTCCATAAGATCTGCCACCCCTTCACATCACATGCTTTTCTAGAAAGTTGACCATTACCAGACACCAAATCCATCCCTAATTACGTCTATAACACATGGAGATAAATACTGCACGGCTGTTGAACCGTAATCCTGGATCTGAGAAGTAAGAACACTTAGTCTTGCTTTGCCCTCAGCACTTTTCATGTTAGCCCGTTAGCCTCCCTAGTAGTTCTGCAGTAATATTGTCATGCTATTGTTCAAATAGGGGACTGAGTCCTTACTGAAGGGAGCATAAATCAGTGGCACTGGTGAGGTTTAACCCAGACAACCTGAGTCCAAAGTCCCCTACCAGCCACAGGGAGAGCACCGCTCTTCAACAGTATTTGCTCTTCGCCTCTCGTGGCCACAAGGATCTGGTCAGTTCATGACTGTAGCATTAAAATGTGACTATGACAACTCTCCTGTGTGTCTCTCAGGTGATGCTGCTGCTGAGAAGGACTCTGAAATCACCTTTATTAGAAAGATGAGCTGTGCCAACGCTGGGCTGGTGAAAGGCAAGCAGTACTTAATCATGGGCAAAGAGGCTCTGCAGATCAAACACAATTTCAGTTTCAAGTAAGTCCCCAGCATTTGTAGCCCCTGGGTCTTCTCCAACCTGAGTGTCATTTTTCTCTTAACTACACTCACATTCCATTTGTGCCTTAAGTTCAACCAACAATGCATTATGAGTATCTAGAATTCCACAGTGCCTGAGTGACCAAGAGCTGAGCCTTCCAAGTAACTCAACCTAATGAGGAACTGAGACGGGGTGTCCACATCCTCTGGCCACCTGCCTGCTCCCGCAGTGTGCAAAGAGTCTAACTGTAGAGAGAAGAATGTTTAAATGCATGCTATATTATCTGTACAGAGCTGGGCTTGAAGGAGGAGATGACAACTTTGTCAGGAAAGTGCTTGTAGTGCAAGCATAAGGAACTAAATTCAACAACCAGACCTACAGTAAAACAAACCAACAAAACAAAGCAGGCATTCAGGACTGGAAAGATGGCTCAGGGATTGAGAGCACTGGCTGCTCTTCCAGAAGCCCCAGGTTCAATTCTCTGCATACACATGGTGGCTTTTAACCATCTGTAACTCTAATTGCAGGGGAAATAATACTCTCATCCGGACTCTGCAGATACCAGGATCACATGTAGTGCACAAACATTCAGGCAGACAAAGCATTCACACACATAAAATAATAATAAATAAATAATTTAAACAAAAGCCAGTCATGGTGCTGCACACTTGTAATCTCCGTGCTGGAGAAACGGAGACAGATGAATCCCTGAGGCTTGCAGAAAAAACCAGAGCACCTACTTGGTAAGTTCTAGGCCAGTAAGGGTCATTGTCTCAAGAAAGACAAATGTAGACAGTGTCCAAGGAACAGCACCCAAGACTGACCTTTGGCTTCTACATGTACCTGCATGCAAGCACATACACACACACAGCACATTCACACACACACACACACACACACACACACACACACACACACACCACCACCACCACCACCACCACCACCACCACCACCACACTCATATGCACACCATACATTTAGATACACACCACTCACACACCACTCACACACCGCTCACACACACGCACACACACTTGCCTACATCTGATCTCTTCCCAAGGAAGAGCTCTTCCTCTGTCTATAGCCACCATCACCAGCACTGTTTCCATTTTGCCTTAACAGGTACATCTACCCTCTAGATTCCTCCACCTGGATTGAGTATTGGCCCACAGACACAACGTGTCCCTCATGTCAAGCATTTTTAGCTAATTTGGATGAGTTTGCTGAAGACATCTTTTTAAACGGCTGTGAAAACGCATGAGGAAATTCAGCTGTGTCGCTTTGCTTGTGGACTCCTGTTGGTGACATCCTCTTTCCTCTAAAAGCCAATTTTACTTGGAAACTTATCTGAAAATTCACTGCACTTTCTTTTTAGTAAGACACAAGTTGAAGTTATGTCTTTGTGCAATAACAGAGCTGTGTGGAGCATGAAGGCAGGTCCCCCAAGGTTATTGGACATCAGCACCAATAAACTGAACAACACTGAACACTTACCTTTTGGGAGTGATTGTTGGGACTAAAAAAAAGAGTCCCCTGAAATGTAGCTCCTCCCCCAAAAAAAAAACATAGCCTTTTCTTAAGAAATACTAAGGGCAGAAACTGGCCATTAACGTTTGACTTTGCACTCAACTGTATTAAAAAACTGTAACTTCAGGCACACAAAGAGAGGGTGACTTGGCAATAGAGAACCTTGACCCCGGAAGTCCACCCCCTGAGCCCTCAGCTCCTGAGAAGGCAAGAGAGTTGCTCTCTGCCAACTCCCTCTCCTGCTCTCCCTGTGCCCCTGACAGAAAAAGTCTCTGCTTTCCTCCCTCTCTCAGCTCCTGTCCATTTCCCCAGGAACTCATTCTTGCCAGTAATTTCTCTACCAAAGACAGACCCCAGTACGAAAACTCAGAGAAAGGAAACCAAGACTACAGAGACTGTCATTCTGGCCTGGACCTAGTAGCTCTTGGATCCTAAGTTTGTGCTTTATACAAGAAGGATTAAATTTCAAGCAACAGTGCGTGGAACACAATAGGTCTTATGAAAGAATTCTAGATGTCTGCATTCAGTCTCAGACTCGACAAAGTATAGAGATGACTATTATCCCCATTTCACAGTGCCCAAAATGGAGGCTCCTAAACATGAGCAATTCCCCAGCCTAGTTCAGGGCAGAGCAGAGACAAAAGCTCACTTGCATCCCAGGTCCACCCCTGCACAGCCCAGACTTGCACTGGTCGATTTCCTAAGATGAAAACAAAATATAATCAGAGCTTTTAAGTATAGGCTAACTAGCCCTGTTGAGTCAACTTAAGAAGTGTGTAAATAGGCCAGATGATGTCATGGTAACAAGGACAAAAATTATATGCCTTTTACCAAGTCAATGGAACTATCTGAACCTCCATAGCTTGTCTCATCAATGGCAGGGATTTTCTACTTTCAGGAACTAAGAACTTTTTGTTGTCAACCCCAAAAAGATGCCAAGCTACACAGAATATGACCAAGATACCAAGTGAGAGTGGAGGGCTTCAACTAAGCATGCCTATGCATGGCCCCTGCCTCTTCCTGCTGAACAAAGGGTAAAGGGGCCTGCTCCCAAAGCACGCCGTCTCCGAGCCTTTGAACTTCCATCCCCAAGAGTGGTGGCAAATGGGCCAGACCAGTGACCAGCTTAAGCCATAAATGTAGCTGGATTTTTTGATAGCTCTTCTGTTCCTATACCTTCTGAGAAAACTTCCTTAGTCACATTTAGTGTCACTCCAAACCAGACCAAATCCTGACTCACCTCGCACTTCTCCTCCAAGACATTGTACTGACTCATATAGAATTGTGTAGCATGTGCCACCCTGGATCCATTATGAGCTGTGCATGAGCAAGGTCTACAACCACTCTATTCACCTTTATGTCCAGGGCCTGGCACAATGCCCAGAACTTGACAGGGACCCAGGAAGCTCTTGCGTGTGGGTTCTCACTGACAGTAAAGAATGTGAACATCCAAGTTCTAGACTTCGCTTTGCCCCTCATCGGTAGATTAAGTTCCCTTAATTTCTCTGATGGTCTGAAAAACAAGGGACCTGACCATTCTAGTCTAAAGCACTAAGATCATCTGATAATCTTACAACAAGAAATAGGAAACAAAACCAAAAGCATGCATGCAATGAAGTATGTATTTCTGTCTGTAAATGTGAAAAGAGCTGAAGATGCTATCCGGGGATTCCTTGAGAAGGATGTAGGGACCTGGAGAGGGAGAGGAGGCAGGAGGTTCTTCAAAGCTGAGGGAAAGACATAAGCAAGTTACACCGGAGGTGGACCAGAATACCAACAATTTCCATGTTAGAGCTCTACAAGAGAGAGTCCTGGGAAACAGACAGCATGTCCGAGTCCTAGTTTAAAATCTTCTTTTGCCAGAGATGTGTCCCGAAGTAACTAAGGAAAAATATTAAGCAAAGGTCTAGATTTTTTCTTAAAGAAAAGCCAGTTTGACAAATAAATGGTTGAGGTATAGGAAGCTCATCTTAGGCTAGAGAATCCAGGAAAGTTCAATTCCCAGAATCTGTACAAAGCTGGGTGTATGGCATACAATGGTGACCCCAGTGCTGGGTAGGTGGGGACAGGTGGTTCCAGGAACTCTCTGGACAACCACCATAGCCCATTTGATGAGTCTCAGACCTTGTCTTTAAAAAAAAGGAGAATGAGGAATGGAAAGGTAGATTCAATAAGCATATTGCTTGCTTATCTTTGCCATGACTGAATCTGAGCTCCTGTAGACATGCCAGCCAGCCCAGGTCATATGGCCTCTGTGGCAGCTGCTCAACTCTCTCAAAGTGCAAACATGGCTGGCACTAAAACATAGGGAGTGGGTATGAGTGTGCAAGATGGTTCTGACCCTTGGTCGGCAACATACCCCTCCTTGACTATGGCATTCAGCAGGAGGCAGGGTATGTGAGGCAGAGGTGACTGGTAAGTGTGCTGAGGAAGTTTCTGTCTCTGAAACCAGTAGGAAGATCGCCTGAGACTCAGGATGGAAAGGACCAGCTGCAGCCAGAAAGGAAGTCGATTGTTTAGAAAGAGGGAAAGTGAGCAGACTGCAGGTTAAAACCCACTATCGTTCAGTGGGAAGAGGCCGCTGGAGGTTTCCAGTCAGGAATTTAAAGGGGCAGGTCAGCCTGGGTCCTGGGACTTTCCCAGCCACATTCACACCCTTTTCAGAGCATCTGTTGACTTTGAAGAGGAAAACTACACCATGAGGGCCATAAGCCCTCTTGGTAAGGGGGTTAGAAAAGACTGGGATTTGAGTTGTGGTATATTATCTGGAGAGACTTCAAGGAAGCAGAGCTCTGCTGTAGGCTGGACATGGAGGCAACCCTATAATGGGCATCTTGACTCTCTTCCAGTTAGTTAAAAAAAAGAAAAGAAAAGAAAAAAAGCCATTGACTCAGATTAACCAGAAAGGGGGTTGCAGTTGGTTTTTGTGGTTTGGACAATGTTCTTGTTTTTCTTCTCTGCTAAACATGATTGTAAAGTTATTCTTTTTTTAAACATTTTTTATTAATTTATTTTTTACATTCCAATTCCAGTTCCCCCATCATCCTTTTCTCCCCCTTCCCCAAATGCCCACCTCACCTACCATCTGCTCCTAAAAGAGGGTAAGGCCTCCCCTGGGAAGTCTACTAAGTCTGTCCCATCATCTCATTGAGGCAGGGCCAGTGCACCTCTCCACCCCCACACCCCTGTGTCTAGGTTGGGCAAGGTGTCTCTCCATATGGAATGGGCTCCACTAAGTCAGTTTGTGCATTAGAGTTAGGTCTTGGACCCACTGCCAGTGGCCTCATATATTGTCCCAGTCACACCAATATCATCTATATTAAGGGAATCTAGTTAGCTCTTATGCGGGCTCCCCATTTGTCAGACCTGAGTCAGTGATCTCTCACTAGCTTGTGTCAGCTGATTCTGTGGGTTTCCCCATCATGGTCTTGACTCCTTTGTTCATATTATCGCTCCTCCCTCTCTTCAATTGTACTCCAGGAGCTTGGCCCAGTGGTTAGTTGTGGATTTCTGCATCTGCTTCCATCTATTTCTGGAAGAGGGTTCCAGCTTCTCTGAGGTTGTGGATTGTAGCTGGATATCTTTTGCTTTATGTCTGGTATCCACTTATGAGTGAGTACATACTATATTTGTCCTTCTGGAACTAGGTTACCTCACTCAGGATGGTTCTGTCCATTTGCCTGCAAATTTTAGGATGTCATTGTTTCTTATCACTGAGTAGTACTCCATTGTGTAAATGTACCACATTTTCTTTACCCATTCTTCAGTTGAGGGAGGGACATCTAGGTTGTTTCCAAGATCTGGTTATTATGAATAATGTTGCTATTAGCATAGCTGAGCAAATGTCCTTGTGATGTGAATGTGTCCACTTTGGGTATATGCTAAAAAGTGATATTGTGGGGTCTTGAGGTAGGTTGATCCCTAATTTTCTGATTTCCACAGTGACTGTACAAGTTTGCACTCCCACCAGCAATGAAGGAGTGTTCCCCTTTCTCCACATCCTCTCCAGCATAAGCTGTCATTGGGGTTTTTTATCTTAGCCATCCTGATTGGTAAAAGATGAAATCTCAGAATGGTTTTGATTTGCATTTCCCTGATGACTAAGGATGTTGAACATTTACTTAAGTGTCTTCCCACCATTTGAGATTGCTCTGTTGAGAATTCTCTATTTAAATCTGTACCCCATTTTTAAAATTAGATTATTTGGTAGTTTGATTGTCTAGCCTCTTGAGTTCTTTGTATATTTTAGAAATCATCTCTCTGTAAGATGTGGGATTGGTGAAGAACTTTTCGCATTCCGTAGGGAGCTGTTTTGTCCTGTTGACTGTGTTCTTTGCTTTACAGAAGCTTCTCAGTTTCAGGAGTTCTCATTTATTAATTGTTGCTCTTAGTGTCTGTGCTACTGGTGTCCTATTTAGGATGTGTCTCCTGTGACTATGGGCTCAAGGGTATTTCCCACATTCTCTTCTATGAGGTTCAATGTGGATAGATTTATATTGAGGTCTTTGATCCATTTGGACTTGAATTTTGTGTATGGCAATAGATTCTACTACATGCAGACAGCCAGTTATAAAGGACAGTTCGTTGAATATGCTTTTTTTTCCATTTTATATTTTTAGCTTCTTTGCCAAAAATTAGGTATTCATAGATGTGTGGATTGATATCAGGGTCTTTGATTCAATTCCATTGGTCCACCTGTCTGTTTTATGCCAATACCAAGATGTTTTATTGCTATAGTGATATAATAAAGCTTGAAGTCAGGGATGATGACACCCCCAGATGATCCTTTATTGTGCAGAATTGTTTTGTCTATCCTGGGTTTTTTGTTTTTCCATATGAAATTGAATATTGTTCTCTCAAGGTCTGTGAAGAATTGTGCTGGGATTTTGATTGGAATTGCATTGATTCTGTAGATTACTTTTGGTAGGATTGCCATTTTTACTATGGGAGATCTTTCCATTTTCTGATGTCTTTCCATTTTCTGATGTCTTCTTTAATTTCTTTTAATTTAATGAAGTTCTGTCAAGCAGGTATTTCACTTGTTTGGTTAGAGTTACCACAAGATATTTTATGTTATTTTTGTTTAGTGTAAAGGGTGATGTTTTTCTGATTTTTTTCTCAGCCCATTTATCATCTGTAATAGAAGGGCTACTGAATTTTTTTCTAGTTAATCTTGTGCCTGCTACATTACTGAAGTTGTTTATCAGTTGTAGAAGTTCTCAGGTAGAATTTTGGGGATCACTTATGTATACTACCATATCATCAGCAAATAGTTTGACTTCTTCATTTCCAATTTGTATCCCCTTGATCTCCTTTTGTTATCTTATTGCTCTAGCTAGAACTTTGAGTACTATATTGAATATATATGGAGAGAGTGGACAGCCTTGTCTTGTTCCTGATTTCAATGGGATTGTTTTGAGTTTCTCTTCATTTAGTTTGATGTTGGCTATAGGGTTACTGCATATTGCCTTTATTATGTTTAGGTATGTTCCTTGTATCCCTATTCTCTCCAATACATTTATCATGAAGGGTGTTGAATTTTGTTGAAGGCATTTTCAGCATCGAGTGAGATGATCATGTTTTTTTTTTTTTCTCTCCGTTTGTTTATCTGGTGGATTACATTGATGGATTTTCATATGTTGAACTATCCCTGCATCTTTGGGATGAATCCTACTTGATCATGGTGTATGATTTTTCTGATGTACTTTTGGATTCGGTTTGTCAGCATTTGAGTATTTTTGCATCTATGTCCATGAGAGAAATTGGTCTGTAATTCTTTTTCTTAGTTGTGTCTTTGTGTGTGGTTTGAGTATCAAGGTAACTGTAGCCTTGCAAAAAGAGTTTGGCAATGTTCCTATTTCTATTTTTGTTTCTATTGTGTAGAACAATTTGAGGAGTATTGGTATTAATTCTTTTTGAACATCTGCTAGAATTCTGCACTGAAACCATCTAGGCCTGAACTTTTTTGGTTGGGAGAATATTGATAACTGTTTCTATTTCCTTAGGGGTTATAGGTGTATTTAAGTTGTTTATCTGTTCTTGATTTAATTTTGGAATGTGGTACATATCTAGAAAATAGTTCATCTCCTTAAACTTTTCCAATTTTGTGGAGTATAGGTTTTCTCTGGATTTCCTCAGGTTTGTCTATTTTGTTAAATTTCCCAAAGAACCAACTCTCTATCACATTGATTCTTTGCATTGTTTTCTTTGTTTCTATTTTATTGATTTCAGCCCTCAATTTGACTATTTCTTGCTGTCTACTCCTTCTGGGTGAGTTTGTTTTTGTTCTAGAGCTTTCCCTTGTTCTGTTAATTCACTAGTGTGGGATTTTTCCATTTTCTTTATGTAGGCATTTAGTGCTATGAACTTTCCTCTCACCACTGCTTTCATTTTGTCTTATAAGTTCGGGTATGTTGTGAGATCATTTTCATTAAATTTTGGGAAGTCTTTTATTTCTTTCTTTCTTTCTTCCTGGACCCAGTGGTGGTTCAGTTGATCATTGTTCAATGTCCATGTGTTTATGGGCTTTCTGAAATTAATGTCGCTGTTGAATTCTAACTTTAAGCTGTGGTGATCTGAATAAACAGGGGTTTATTCCAAGTTTTTTTTTTAATCTGTTGAGATTTGCTTTGTTACCAAGTATGTGCTCTATTTTTGAAGTTTCCATGAGGTGCTGAAAAGAAAGTATATTCTTTTGTGTTTGGGTGTAATGTTCTGTAGATATCTGTTAAGTTCATTTGAGTAGTAACCTCTATTAATTCCCTTACTTCTCTGTTAAGCTTCTGTCTGGCAGATCTGTCCAGTGGTGAGAGTGGGGTGTTGAAGTCTCCCACTATTAGTGTGTGGAGCTTGATTTTTCTAAATCTGTCCCACCATCTAGTTGAGGCAGGATCAAGACACCTCTCCACCCCCATACCTCTATGTCTAGGCTGAGCAGGCTATCTCTCCATATAGAACAGACTCCACTAGGCCAGTTTGTGCATTAGAGTTAGAGCTTGGACCCACTGCCAGTGGCCTCATATATTGTCCCAGCCACACCATTGTCACCTATATTAAGGGAGACTAGTTCCATCTTATGCAGGTTCCCCATTTGTCAGACCCGAGTCAGTGATCTCTCACATTATGAGCAGATACAAGGGTGTGATATAATGAGTTATATAGTCATAAAATGTCCAAACCACAAACAAGAGTTCATCCCATGCCATCTGCTATTTTTACCTGGGAAAGCAGGCCCAGGGGAGCCACTACTAGGAACACGAGCCCAAGGCCTCTGAGTGGGCCCACTGCTCTTCTACCACACAGAAAGATAGAAAGTATAGAGAAGTCAGTCTGTGAATAAGCATGTTCGGACAGCCAGAACTGTTCAAAAATAATATAGAACTCTGTAGGAGGGACCTAACTCCCAGCACTGGGGATGACCAAGCAAAGTCCAGACACCACCTTGCATGGGCAAGGAGGGGCAGGCCTTGATAATATCCAGCATCCTTGCACCTATGAGGGGCCCTTAACAATGAAGAACATGTTACCTCCTTAGGCCTCAGTTCTCACATCTGAAAAACAGAAGTGCTAATAATTCCCTAGTTGGAGGATTTTTATAAGACTTGAATGAGAGCACAGAGAAATTATTAGCACAGTAAAAGTGGCGGTGATAGTTAGTGGCTTGTCAACTTGATAGGGTCTGTCAACCTGGACGACAGGACTGTGAACAAGCCTTGATGGGTTTTCTTTATTGGTTCATTGAGGTGGGAAGGCTCACCCTAAAGATAGGTGGTACCATCCCACAGGACAGGGTCCTGAACTGAGTGAAAAGGAAAGGGTGAGCTAAGCACCATCTCTCCGTGTGTCCCCACGACAGATAGACCAGCTGTCTCCTGTTCCTGCCACCATCTTAGTCATTGCTACGGCCTATACTCTCAAACTTTGAGTCATGACACCTTCCCTTCCTTAATGTGGCTTTGTCAGGTATTTTTCACAGCAGTAAAAGGGTAACCAGTGTGCCTGTGGTTCACTAGTAACATATTTCCTTGCACACCACAGGTGACAACAACAACAACAACAACAACAAACCCTTTCCTAGTGAACATACTACTTACAATTATAAATGGTTGACATTCAAGATTTCCCCCAGAAGGACAAGATCTCCTGAGTAAATTGGGAGCACGGGAAGGGGGGGGAGAAGAGGGGAGAAAGGGAGGGGGAAGGAGAACATGAGGAGTCAGGAAGGTCCATTTGGGGGAAGAATAGAGAGGAAGAGCAAGGAAAGAGATACCTTAACAGAGGGAGCCATTATGGGTTTAACAAGAAATTTGGCACTAGGGAAATATTTAGAAATCCACAAGGATGACCCCAACTAAGAATCTAAGCAATAATGGAAAGGCTCCCATAAATGCCCTTCCCCTATAATGAGATTGATGACTACCTTAAATGCCACCATACAGTCTTCACCCAGTAGCTGATGAAAGCAAAAGCAGAAATTCACAGCAAAGCACTAAGCACTGAACTGAACTCCTGGAATCCACTTGTAGAAAGGGAGGAGTGATGAGCAAAGGGGTCACGACCATGCTGGGGAAACCCACAGAAACAGCTTGACCTGAGCAAGTGGGAGCTCACTGACTCCAGACTGACAGCTGTGGAATCAGCATAAGACTGGACCAGGCCCCTGAACGTGGGTTTCAGTTGGGGAGCTTGGGCAGTCTATAGGGCCTCCAGCAGTGGAACCAGTATTTATCCCCAGTGCATGAATGAACTTCCCATTTCCAATGGAGGAACACTCTCTCAGCCTTGGTTCTGCCCCAAATAATGTGACAGACTTTGATGATTCCCCCATAGGAGGCTTCATCCTCCCTGAGGAATGGATGGGAGTGGGATGGGGAGTTGGTGAGGGGAATGGGAGGGAGAGGGAACTGGGATAAGTATATAAAATAAGATTGTTTCTAATTTAAATAACAATTAATTTTTAAAAAGGATTTCCCCAGAAGTCACATGATCCCCACTTCTCTGGTAGCACAAGGGACCCAGGGTTCCACAACAAGTCAGATTCTCAGCACTAGTTCTACTTTCCTCTGTTGGTAGCTTGCAGTGCCCTCCCACCAACTCCAGGGCAGAAGTAGTAACAGAGGCGGGGGGGGGGGGAGCTGTTTCTTCGGAAATGGTATGAAGAAGTGAGATACTGAACCATGAGTCAGAAAAGCATTCCCAAAAGCTCAGTCTGATTCTACTGCTGAGTAACTTCTGCTTATCTGAGTGGAGCTACCCTGACTTGTTACCCTACGAAAGTTATAGAACCACACCCATAAAGTGAAAGTGACATCCACAGCCCTGCTGGCTGCATTAGAAACTGCTTATGTGTCAGCCAGGAGGCAGCGGTCAGGGCCAGCTGCCAGATTTTCCATCCTCTCTATGCCTCTCTTCTCTTTTGGAAATGAGGTGGTAGTATCTCTCCAGACCCAGCTCACAGATCTGTTGCAGGGATGGGACAGGTCAAAGAGATGGAAAGGGCCGGAGAGATGGTTCAGCAATTTGGAGCACTGGCTGCTCTTGCAGAGGTCTTTCCTGCTCACATGGAGGCTCAGAACCACGGGTCACTCCAGCCACAGGGCATTTGATGCCCTCTTCTACGATGCCTTTTTTTAACCTCTGTGGGTATCAGACACACACGTGGTGCACACACATACATCCCGGCAAAACATTCATACACATTAAATAAAGCTTTAAAATAAAAGAAAGAGTGTAGGGGGAGGGCCTAGACCCTGCCCCAAATGATATGACAGACTTTGAAGACTCCCCATGGAAGGCCTCATCCTCCCTGGGGAGCAGAAAGGGGATAGAACGGGGTTGGTGGGGGAAGCAGGGGAGGTGGGAGGGTTTGGAAACTGGGATTGACATGTAAAACAAGCTTGCTTCAAATTTAAATTTTAAAAATTATCAAAAAAAAATAAATAAATGCAGTCCAATTAAAAGAAAGAAAGAAAGAAAAAAGAAAGAAAGAAAGAAAGAAAGAAAGAAAGAAAGAAAGAAAGAGTGTAGAGCATTTCAATTGTAGAACAAAAACAGGCAGTCAGAAGCCAACACCCAGTGACACACTTCCTTCAATGAGGCCACACCTACTCCAACAAGGCCACACCTCCTAATAGTACCACTCCCTGTGAGCCTGTGATAGGAGGCACTTTCATTCAAACCACAGAGATGTCCCAGTGGATAAAGCATTTGTCACACAAGCATGAGGACCTGAGTTCAGATCTCACCCAAACCACATAAAAGCCAGGCACACAGGTGGCTGTACTCCTAGTGTAGGGAGCTGTGATACTGCAGTCGCCATTACAAGATGGCGCTGACATCCGCCAGTCAGTAAACAAGTTCTGGAGTGCATGTGCCGATCGCGATCGCGAGGAACACACCAAGTCTCTGCCCAGCTCTGGGCGTCACATAGGGTGATGAGTGAGTAGCCAACCAGAAGACGATACGTCACCTCGTACCATCCTGGTGCGGCTAGGGCTTATAAATACAGCACCACTCTGGGGCTTGGGGTCTTCCTCCTTTCATCGCTTGGATGCAATAAAGCTTGCTGCAGAAGGATCCTGTTGCCCGTGTGCGTTCTTGCTGGCGAGACGACTGCGCGGGCTGCAACACTCCTAGCACTTGGAAGGCAGAGACAGGTGTCTTCCAGGGCAAGCTGGCTAGCTAGAATTGCTAGGACTTGAACTTTGAGTTCAATAGAGAGACCCTAGCTCAATAAATGAAATGAAAGCCACTGAGAAAGACTCCCAACATCAACCTCAGGCTTCCACAATCAGATACACACATATGCATATACAGGATGCATGTATCCTACACACAGATACACACAAAAATTATGATTAGAGAAATGCCACTATCTCAAAAATAATCTAGGTAAAATAAACATAGTAAAAATGGCAATCCTACCAAAAGTAATCTACAGATTCAATGCAATTCCCATCAAAATCCCAGCACAATTCTTCACAGACCTTAAAAGAACAATACTCAACTTCATAGGATAGACAATACAATCCTGTACAACAAAAGATCATCTGGGGGCATCACCATCCCTAACTTCAAGCTCCACTATAGAACTATAGTAATAAAAACAGCTTGGTATTGGCATAAAACAGACAGGTGGAATTGAATCACAGACCCTGATATCAGCCCACACACCTACGAACACCTGATTTTTGACAAGAACCTAAAAATATAAAATGGAAAAAAGGAAAATATATTCAACAAATGGTGCTGGTATAACATGTAGAAGAATGCCAATAGATTCATATCTATAGCCATGCACCAAACTCAAGTCCAAATGGATCAAAGACCTCAATATAAATCCATCCATAATGAACCTCATAGAAGAGAAAGTGGGAAATACATTTGAAAGCATAGGTACAGAACACACTTCCTAAATAGAAGAACACCAGTAGCACAGACACTGAAAGCAACAATTCATAAATGGGACCTCCTCAAACTGAGAAGCTTCTATAAAGCAAAGAACACAGTTAACAGGACAAAACGGCTCCCTACAGAATGGGAAAAGATCTTCACCAACCACACATCTGACAGAAAGCTGATCTCCAAAATAAACAAAGAACTCAAGAAACTAGACAAACTACCAAATAATCCAATTAAAAAATTGGGGTGCAGACCTAAATAGAGAATTCTCAACAGAGCAATCTCAAATGGTGGGAAGACACTTAAGAAAATGCTCAACATCCTTAGTCATCAGGAAAATACAAATCAAAACCACTCTGAGATTCTATCTTACACCAATCAGAATGGCTGAGATTAAAAAAAAACAAAAACAAAAACAATGACAGCTTATACTGGAGAGGATATGGAGAAAGGGGAACACTCCTCCATTCCTGGTGGGAGTGCAAACTTGTACAGCCACTGTGGAAATCAGTATGGTGATTTCTCAGAAAATTACCTCAAGACCCTGTAATTCCACTGTTGGGCATATACCCAAAGGAGGTGCATTCAAACCAAAAGTACATTTGCTCAACTATGTTCACAGCAACATTATTCATAACAGCCAAATATTGGAAACAACCTAAATGCCCCTCAACTGAAGAATTGGTAAAGAAAATGTGGTACATTTACACAATGGAATACTACTCAGTGATAAGAAACAATGACATCCTAAAATTTGCAGGCAAATGGACAGAACTGAGTGAGATAACTCAGACCCAAAAAGACAACTACATTGTGTACTCACTCGCAAGTGGTTATCAGACATAAAGCAAAAGATACCCAGCTACAATCCACAATCCAGAGAAGCTAGAACCCTCTTCCAGAAACAGATGGAAGCAGATGCAGAGATCCACAACTAACCATTGGGCCAAGCTCATGGAGTACAATCTAAGTGAAGGAGGAACAATAATATGAACAAAGGAGTCAAGACCATGATGGGGAAACCCACAGAATCAGCTGACCCAAGCTAGTGAGAGATCACTGACTCAGGTCTGACAAATGGAGACCTGCATTAAGACCAAACTCGACTTAATATAGGTGACAATGGTGTGATTGTGACAATATATGAAGTCACTGGCAATGGGTCCAAGATCTAACACTAATGCACAAACTGACTTAGTGGAGCCCATTCTATATGGAAAGATAGCTTGCCCAGTCCAGACACAGGGGTGTGGGGGTGGAGAGGTGCCTTGGTCCTGCCTCAACTAGATGATGGGACAGATTTAGTAGACTTCCTAAGGGAGGCCTTACCCTTTCTGTGGAGCAGATGGGAGAAGCACGGGAGTGAAGGGAGTGGAAGGAGAGGAGAGAGGGGGAACTGGGATTGGAATGTAAAAAAATAAATGAATAAAAAAATAAAAATAATCCTTCACACCACTGGTTCCCCTGTTAGCACTTCTTCCTTTAGTCAATGCAGCTGTGGCCTTGGCTCAGTGCTCCTCAAAAACCCATCCCCTGTCTGGCAACATCCATGTCACATAGGAGCTTGTTAAGAGTACAGAGTCTCAGTCCCCACCATAATCACTGGAAATCTATATTTTAACAAGTCTCCAGGAATATTATAGGGGCATCAAAGTTTAAGGAGTATTGTTGGGTCTTATTCTGTGGGGCCTGACTGGACTGCAACTTTTACCTCTGCAACTTGACACAATCTAGAATCTCCTGGGAAGACGGCTCAATTGAGGAATTATCTAGATCACATGGCCTGTGGATGTGTCTATGGGAAGTTGTCTTGATTTTTTTATTGACATAGAAAAATGCAGCCCCTCGTGGGTGGCACCATTCCCTCGGCAGAGTCCCAGAACTGTGTAAGAGTGATTAAAACTAGCTGAGTAGGCAGCATGGACACATCCGTGTGTCTCTGCTCTTGGCTGCACATCTGACACTTTAACTCTCCACCTTGACTTCCTTGCAATTATGGGCAGCAACCTAGAACTGTCAGCTAAATGAGCCCCTTCCTCCCCTAAGCTACAGATTCTTGGGGTATTATATCAAAGCAACAAAAATCAAAGTAGAATAGCTTCCAGAAGCAAATGATACTGAGGACACAGTGAACAAAATTAAGCATTTCTTGGCAGCCACAGTTCAGCGGAATGGCATCTTATGCAGAGGCCTGTAGTGAGATATCCATCCCGCCCACACCTATAGTGCTACCAGTGTGTGTGGGGGGGGGGTGGACATTGCAAAGAAAAGCAAGATTCAATGGACTCAGTACAGGTTAAGTGAAGTTTATTCGGGAAGAAGTCGCTTACACAAGAAGCAGGTGACCGGCACAAGTTCTAGCTCCAAGGATTCACCCAGGCTGCCCTTTGTAACTCGAATGGAAGCAAGAGAGCCACCTGTGCCCCGACCCAAGACCTAAAACTATTCTCTGTCATGTCCGCATCTCTGACCACACCCAAATGGGCATTGTCAGTGCTACAGGTGCAGATGCAGTGGATATTTCACTACAGAAAACCATAACAGGGAGGGACATGGGAGAGAGTGCACACACAGTGTGGACATACACAGTGACTACAGAGATGCTCACCTAGATTAAGGCAGTACAGAGGGAGAGGGCCACCCGTGGAGCCTCCGAGGCTTGCGGCCCTGAGCATATTGTGCTAGGAAGGGTTATCAGGAAGGTGAGGGCCTAAGTTCTACAAAGAGAAATGGGTAGGAAGATCCAAGGATTACTGAGGTAGGTGTAGGTCACCATGCACAGCTGGTGCCACAGACCTGTTTGTGCTGGAGTGGAGAGTTTTAAGGTAGTGCCCCACCCAAGATAAATGGAGGTAAACAGTGTCATAATTAAGGCTACCTCTCCAGCCATCTATCACCCACCCCCAAACGTCTTAAGCCTCCTCACCTTGTAGAGAACACTGAATAAAATATTCGCTCATATTAATTGCCAGATAATTAGCATGCTTACCAACCATGTGCAGAACAGTTGAACATCAGCCACTTGGTGAGAAGGGAGGTATCACTACCTTGGTAAGGAGTTGAGGGGCCTGAGATGTGTAGAGTTCTCTCATGTGACCCAGGGCTGTGTATCAAGAGAGCATCACAGGAAGCTGTGGTTCAGCTCTTCCCTGCACATTCTCTGGGAAAGGTCCACAGGGATTCCCTTCTTTAACATTGCTGTTTTACAAATGGTGAGAGAGGCCTGGGCAGGGAAGATGATTTGCAAGCCCTATATTAGGTACTTGGATTATCCAACCTGGTGACAGCTTCCCAGACACGTGGCTAGCCAGGGTCCAACAGAGGCCCTGTGAGTACTTGCATGGCTGGACTATTGGCCACCTGTCCTAGTTAGCTTTCTGTTGCTGTGATTAAATACCGTGACCAAAAGCAACCTGCAGGAAAGAAAAGGTTACTGGCTTGCTCCCCATGACTTGCTCAGCCTGCTTTCTTATATAATCTAGGACTATCAGCCTAGGGGTAGCACCACCCACAGTGGACTGGGCCCTCCCACATTAATCATTAATAAAGGAAATGCCCTACAGACATACTCACAGCCCAATCTGATGGAGGCAATTGAGGTTCCCTCTTCACAAGTGATAACTGTGTCAAGTTGAAATGACATAAACTTACTAGTATGCCACTTATGGCTGTCCTCTCCAGGATTCTGCCACCTTCATCATTTCCACCTGGTACCCAAGGCCAGCATTTGTACTTTCCTTTAAGCAACTTGTTCTACCCCTGTAGTTTCTCATCCCTGAAGCCCTCCTCAGGATGAGACCTTGCCCTGTTCCTCTCTGTCCTAAGCACAGGATCTGGTAGGGCAGATATGAATTCTAGTCTGACACTTCACAGACCATTAGGGCAGGAGTTGGTTGTTATAGAACTTTCAACACAAGCATGTAGATGTGGACCCCTCAACATGAAGACACCAGGGTCCCCAGAAGAAGAGGGCTGGAAGTCTGAAGTCCCGCTGAGTTTTGTGCTGATGGCTACGTGGCTTAGACTGAGGCAAGCACATGCTCTTAGCTACAAGACTGACAGAATAGAAGCAAACACCCCCAACTGGAAGATTCATTTCATGGTGTAAAACAAACATAATCCCTACATCAAGCAAATAAAACTCATTGCATATACTCATGAGTCTACATAGTCCCTACTGCCTGTAAGAGCACCTTCAGATGGAAGAGAGAGCCCCGTTTCTGCCTTTTACTGAAGCCTTGAACATCTTGTGACTATTTTGGTTGGCCTTAGAAAGTAGGAAGTTCTATGGTCATATATGCCAGCAGATAACATTCAGTGTTCAGACCACACAAAAGGAAGATTCCAAACTTGATTTAAAATGCAATCTTTGCACAGGTGGATTCCTGTAGTTGGAGGTTAGATTACAGTGGATATTTTTGTCCCCAAAGCCTCCCTTCTCCGGTTTTCTAACTGGCTTCTTTGTTGTTAATTATGGTGATAAATTTTAACTATGAGACATGCAATTTAATACCTCAGCCTCTTCTGCCTAAGCTCTAGTAGCACTGAGTGTATTCAAATTCTGCTGCCCTGCCTGGGGCTAGAGAGATGGGCCAGAAGAAGAGGTAGATGTGAGCTCAAGCCTCTTACTTGACCAAAGCTTTGTAAGATGGCTCCTGGGGTCTTTGTTCTGGTTGCGTGCGCTTGTCCGTGGGGTTTTCAGACATCTCTCTATACTAACCTCTACAACTTCTTGTCCTCACTAGAGCACTGCCATAAATTGTATTGCTCACTTCTGGGATCCTCAGAATCTAGCAGGACCTGTCATTTGATCCCTCCCCAGGGCATCAGATAGACCTAATAGGACTTCACATCTCCTTTGCATATGGCCATTATCTTCTACACAAGAACAGAGGGACCTTGGGCTCATGAGAACAGAGCCATCTCCCCTCTGTCTTCTTGTTTAAACAAATGCTCCCCTCCCAGCCTTTCCATTTTAAGACACACACACACACACACACACACACACACACACACACACACACACACGTGCGTGTGCCTAAACACTCAGAAGCATACCTATGTGGTGCAATCAGTGGTGGACCTAACAGTTTCTCACACTATTCCAGGGCCTGTGAGAGGAGTGAAAAGTAGGGTGATTCTTGGCAGAATCTGTAGAGGTGGCCTCTAAATGAGGCTTTAAAGAATGACAACAATTGGGCTGGGGAATAGGTCAGTTGGTAAAATGTTTACCATATAAGCATGAGGAACCGAGTGTAACCCATGTTACAATGCTGGCTGTGGCAGAATGTGTGTGTAACCCCAGCTCTAGGAAGACAGATAGGAGAATGCATTCTTGGAGCTCACTGGCCAGCTAGCCTAGCCTAATCTTCAAGCCCCAGGCTAGTCTTAAAACACAGGGGGATGGCTGCTGCAGAGTAATGCAGGAAGTGGACCTCTGGCCTGAGCATGCATGCAGGAAAACAATTAATTAGTCAGTCAACTAAAAATCAGATGTGTTCAGATGAAGTCATTCCAGCCAGGAATTGTCAAAAGCAAGAGGGTCAGAGTCTTTTGTGTTTGTGTAAATGAGACAAGTGAGAAGGCCAGGTGGGCCCAAAAGCAAACAGAAAAGAGTCTTAGTTCCTTCCTGCAGGAGGTGAGGAGGTGGAGGTGGGAGATTCCTGAGCAGGACAGTGGCAGGGGACCAGGGAGGGCAGCAATCCTCACTGAAGCGTGTTCTGCATTTCCTTGCATCATTAACCAGCACCCATTAAAATGAAAAGCAAACCCTAAACTTTTCAAGACTTGCTTTCTTTTCAGGACAATTGCAAAGTGGGACTGTGTATCTCTAAGGACAGCTAGTCTGATGCCACTTAAGGGGCATTGGTACCAATGCTGGTTCCAGGACCTGACTCTTTCCTGAAGCCCTGGCTGCAAGAGCAGATGTGGGGAGCCCCACTAGGGCTGGGAATGCCACCCTCTACAGAGTCACAGTCAAGGTGCTTTCATTTCTGAGATGAGCACTGTGGTGTGTTTCATCTCAGACTCCACCCTGGGCCCCACTGAACTCAGATATGGAGCCAAAGGGGGAACCCAAGAGACAAAAAAAGACAACAGCAGGGTTGGGTTCAAATCCCAGGACTTCTCCCTTCCCTTTCTCATCTTGAGATCTTTTCATCTGAATCTTTAAAGTAAAAACAAAACTACCCACCTCAAGAGGCCACTTGGAAAGTAGGTTAAAATGACAGAGTTTTACAGGTATAATTAGCAGTGGGCAAGTACCCAGAAACAATCCCCCCCCCAAATGTCTCTCTGTGCCTCTGCCTCCTCACCTGTTACCTGTGGCAGGCATTGAAGAACAGGTTGAGTCAGGTAATGTCCTTAAACTCAGGGCCCCTAGGTGGAGTAGAGGATTTTTAGACAGAACTTTGAGAATTATTTCTTCTTTTGTTTTTAATAAACACACACACATGCCCACCTACTAGTAGCACACATTGGCACACACTCAGATGAGCACACATTGCCATCATCACCCACCCCCCCTCTTAGCCACCTTCAGACTTGGTTTGATTATTCACTCGGTGAGGGGAATGGGGCCCAGCAGAGGGCACTCCAAGTGTAACCTCCAGGCCAAGGTGCTGGGGAAAGGCAAAAAAAAAAAGGCCAAGGAAATTTCAGTGGAAAAAATAGAGGAAAGATTCCAGGTTAATGAAAACCAGACTTTGGAAAATAAAACTGCTGATTTGTCTCCCGGGTTACAGAAAAAGTGTTTCCAGGAAACGCTTGGTGAAGGCTAGGCAAGGCTGGCAGAGGGCTAGCAGGAAGAATTTGGGGAAGCCCAACTTAGACTCTGATGCCCTAGAAGGGAGAGATGAAGGCAATGGTATGTATGTCGGAGCATGTGTGAGCACACACTTTGGAGCATGAAGGGTTATGTATGTTTGTGTGTGCCGTGTCTGGACATGTGTTTATGTAAAACATGTGTTTATGTGGGTACAACCCCACAAGTTATTTATTGAAAATTTTCTGTTCTGCTGAGAAAATAATGAAATAAAAAGCATCTTTAAACTCATGTGGCTTAGCTACCTAGCAGGCAATCTCAGTGTGGGTGTCTGGGAGGCAGCTTGAGTGCATTGACCAACACTGGCTTTGTAGTCATATAACCTGTATTCTAACCCAGCCACCCACTAGCTTGCATGACCTTAGCAATTTCCTGGACATTCACTCCTCTTAGATGAGAAATGTAAGTACGTATTAAGGCCTATCCTGGGAGCTAGCATGCATGTGTCAATTTTCAGTGTGCTATGGTCGGAGGCTACAAATCCACCCAAGCTGACACAAGAAGTTACCACAAGGCAAGATTTAGTGCAGGACAGCACAAAGGAGGGGGGAAGGAGAAGGGGCTGATCAATTGGGGCCACAGAACAGACTCGGGAGCTGAACTGCAACCCCAAATGCCAGCGGAAGCAAGTATTTAAGCATAAAAATCAGACATTTGCTGCCAAATTACAGTTACAGTTTTCACCTATCAGGATTGAGATGTTGGGACTCCCTTGTGTTCCATCCTTGTCAGCCATTTGTTCTTTCTGTTATAAGCAACAGCCATAATGTGTCTAGAGAACTAAAGATTATAAGGCATATTTCTATGGTTTAAGGAGGAGGTAGGTCAGCCACAGGAAAGTTCCCAGCTCCCCTAGGGCTTGGGAACCTGTACTTTACTTCACCCTGCCGGTAAAATGGCATCTGATGCCAAGGTGCTTTTGCCTGCTCCGTTTGGTGACAGCCCCTATCATGTAAATACATCGATACACACAGAGAATGAGCACACCATGGGTGAGTGGCATGTTCATATCTTCACTCAGGACATGTTTATGGGATGCCAGGCTAGATGGGAGGTCTCACACAGAAAGGAAGTGTGGAGAATCTTATGTGGTTTGATGGGGTTTTCTTGTTATTGTTGTTTGTTTTGTTTTGGCTTTTGCTCATGGTGTATTTTTAAAATCAAGATTATTTCACAGAAAAATCCAGATTTCCAATTTCCTTTGGAGCGTACTGGAGATATTAGCATATGTGTTCCTGCATGCCATGGCTTCTGCTTCTTAGTAGATGTGTCCTTCCCAGGGTCACTCTTGATGCTGACTGGTTTCCAGGGCAGTTCTTGGAAGGTATCCAAGGCAGCTCAGGAGTGCTTGTGAGCAGACATACTCTCTGGAAAGGAGAACAGGACCAGGATCCAATCCAGCCTTCCCATGAGCTCTGGTCTCAACAGAGGCCAGAGAGCGTCTGCTGCCCATTGTGGAGCTCTATAGCTGTGAGCCGGACACTGGACACTAGTTACAGAAAGTAATAACTGAGAACCGTGGGATTCTGTTGGTAAAATGCTTGCCATGGTAGCATGAGGTCCTGAGTTTGGGTCCCCAGAACCAACATTAAGAACTAGGCACAAAAGCAGGCATCTCTAATGCTGCCACCTGGGAATGTCGAAAAGTGGATCCCTGGAGTGTGCTGGCCACATAGCCAAATCCATGAACTTTAGATTCCATGAGAGATCTCCTCCAAAATAAATGAGGCAGAGAGTAATTATCATCAAACAGCAGCCTCAGGCCTCCACAGGCTCTCAGTGCTCCCACACATACATGCACATATGCCCATATGGATGCATGCAAGTATGTACTCACACATGCACACATGTGCATGCGGCGCACACACACACACACACACACACACACACACACACACACACACACACAAATATTGCTAGTCTGAAATAGGGTAGATGATGATCTCCCCAAAAAATATTTAGACCTCTTTTAAAAATGAATCTGTTAAGTACATTTTGGAAGCCCATGAATAAGAAACACAGGAATTATGTTTTGCTACTATCCCTGGGTCCCTTAGAATAACAAATTCATCCCTGTCGATAAATATTAACTGAGCCCCACTGTGTGCAAGAGGTGAGCTGGGGGTGTACAGGGATCTCCAGAGATACACCCGCCCTGCCCTTTGTTCCTCAGGAAACTATGTTGAAGAGATATGGGTCACCATCTGAGTAGGAAAGAATACAACACAAAAGCATAGGGTATTTCGGAGACATTCTGGGGGAAGCACAGATCGTGCAGGCTGGGTTTTCTCTCTGGGCTCCTGTTTCCCCTGTGTAAGGTAAGGAAGTCAGGAAGCCAGAGCAAGCAGCAGCCCCACTTTCACAGCCTGGTTGGCCTGTGGTTTCAGATTCTTTGAAGAGCAAAGGCCGCTGCCCTGATTCTTAGTCTGCATCCTGCTCCCAAATCTTCCCTGGGAATTCATCTGGCTTGAGCCCTGAGAGGGATCCATCAGAGGGAGGTTTGCAGGAGCTTCCTTCAGATTAAAAAACAAAAAAAGTGTAAGTCTGTAGTTCAAAACAGCTAGGCCTTTAGAACCTTCCAGCATTTTCTTACCATGTTCCTGGTACCTCTGCAAGCACAGCATGAAGATCGAACCCCTAAACAGGTGGGGGGTACGCTTCCCTGGCCACACAGCACAAGAACAGGAGAGCTTTCCCCCTGCAGGGAGAGTAGAAGCAGCTGACTTGGTTTCTGAGAAACTGCCCTCCTCACACTGGTGGGATTCCTGATAGACCCCCAGCTGCAAGCCCACCTGTGGTGATTTTATTCTGCAGGATTATTAGAGGCTGGGAGACCAGCCTTTAATCTGGACCACACTTCTAGTGGCAGCGTGTATAAAGGAAATGGAAGAAGACTCCCTATTTCTCTCCCTCTCCCTCTCCCTCTCCCTCTCCCCCTCCCTTCCCCTCCCCTTCTCCCTCCCCCTCTCCCCTCCCCCACTACCTCCCCCTTTCCCTCTTCCTCTCCCTCCTCCTCCCCCTCCCCCTCCCCCTTTCCCCTCTCCCTCTTCCTTCCCCTCCCCTCTCCCTCCTCCCTCTCCCTCCTCCTCTATCTCCCCCTCTCCCTTTCTCTCCTTCCTCCTCCCCCTCTTCCTCTCCCTCCTCCTTCCCCTCCCCCTCCCCCTCCCCCTCTCCCCACTCCCTCTCCCTCCCTCTCTCCCTCTCTTCTCTTGCCCTCTATCACCTCTCACTCTCCCCTCTCTCTATCTCCTCTCTCCTCACTCCTTACTCTTTCTATCCTCTCTCTCTTCTCTCCTCCTCTCTCATCTTGCTATCTCATCTCTCCCCTTTCACTCTCCCCCTCTTTCTCTTCTCTTTCACCTGTCTCCTCTCTCTCTCCTCTCTCCCCCCTCTTCCCTCTCTTTCCTGTCTCCCCCTCTCCTCTCTCCTTCCTTTCTCTCACCTCTCTCTAATGCCTCTCTTATGGGCCCCTCTCTGTCCTCTCTCTTCCCACTCCCCCCACCCTCCCACCCCGCTTTCCTCTCTCTCCCTCTGGCAAGTCCATTCTGTCACTTAATTAGAGTCTACTTCTTTAGGATTCTGGTGTATATGAAGACAATCTAAGACACACAACCTTGTGGATTTAACAACCACTGGATCTTGGACTTTCCAGTGGTAGATAGCCATTGTTGTACTAGCTGGGCCACAGCCTGTAAGACATTTTAATAAATCCCCTTTCTCTCTGTATAGATTTCTTCTATCTGTTCTGTTCCTCTAGATCAGTGCTCCTCGACTTTCCTAAAGCTTCAGCCCTTTAATATAGTTCCTCATGTAGTGGTGACCTCCAACCATAAAATTATTTTTATTGCTACTTCATAATGGTAATTTTGCTACTGTTATTAGTTGTAGTGTAAACATCTGTGTTTTCTGATGGTCTCTGGTGACCCTTGGGAAGGGTCATTTGACCCCAGTGGGGTGGAAGCCCACTGGTTGAGAATCCTGCTCTACAGAACCCTGGTTAATAACTTCCTTCCCCAGGACCATTGGGCTGCATCGATTTCTACCGGATGCCAAATTCTGCACTAGCCAGTGTCCAGAAAAGATGCACCTGCAGTTAGTGTGGGGCAGTAATTGGGAGGCCCCTGCTCCCTTCCCACCCACGGGAGAGAGCCTTGATTTCCAAAGACTCAGAACAAAGAACATGGGTGGCCAGAGAAGACAAAGAGAAGTGGATTGGGTTCCAGTCTTCCCCACCGTGGGCATCTCAGGGCTGTCTCTATCTGGCAAACTCTTCCCCTGAAGCTTGCCATCTGCTCTGGGGAGCAATGGCCTATCTATGACATCCACGCTTCAGAGTGCCCAGCTAGCAGCCAACTGGGAAACCACAGGGCGCCAGTGCTTAGAGCAGAGAACTTGGAGTTGCTTGGGCATTGTTAAACTCAGAGTCTGGCTCTGTACAAGATAGGGAGAGTCACCAGACACAGGCTTTGCAGTCAACAAACCCAGACTTCTTTTTTTTTTTTTTTAAGTGTTTTACTAGAACATTGCCTCTAACTTTATAATACCCAAAGGGCAATGTCGAAGACAAACTTAATGTTTTCTCATAATGATTACATCATCCTTAACTGTTGTTTCCTGAAGTAAAACATTTACTTACTTTTGTCTGTGCATTTGTGTGCACACATGAACACATGTGCATACAGGCACTCACTCCACAATGGCAAACATGAAGATCAGAAGACATCCTGTTCAAACTGGTTCTCATTTTCCACCATGTAGTTCCCAGGCATTAAACTCAGTTTGTCAGGCTTGGTGGCAAGCCATCACCCATGGATCTGGCTCACTGGCCCAGAGTAAAATCTTTACAAGCAGTCTTATTAGTGTCACTGAGGGAAGAAGGGTGCACAGGTGTCCAAGCCTGAGTGAATGGGAAATGCCACTGGTTACTTCTGTAGCAACTCAAACATGTACTCTAGGATACATGTGAAGGTGCATTTGTCCGGGTAGGGGGAGGGAGCGGGGGTGGCTGGGGCCTCAGAGGCAGGGCAGCCACACAGAATCCCTTCCTTCCACATCTGACCTGAAAAGGTCCATTTCCGTGCACTATTTTCAGATTGTGTTTCAGTGGGGGCCTAGAGTCAAGATCAAGGGACAAAGGGAGCAGCCCACAGACAGGCTCCTGGCCACCTGTCCTGCTTAAAGTCTCTCTCCTCCCATTTGCTTTGTATATTTGGGCTCCCCTCGATGTGTATGGAAACAAGATCTTGCACAAATTTTGAAAAATCCAGTGTATTTTGTGATTTCTAAGGTGAACCAACTTTTTCTTTTAGGCCACCAACCAGTTCTCAAATCATGGCACAGAGACTTATCATTAGTTTTGAATGCTTGACCTAGCCTAGGCATGTTTCTGGCTAGTGCTTTTAACTTATATTACTGTTTCTGTTTGTCTGCCTTTTGCCTCGGGGTTATTATCTTTCTTACTTCTGAGTATCTTTCACTGCTTCTCTGTGTCTGGTGCCTCTGCCTGCTTCTTGCCCTGGGCATCTCCCTCTTTCTCCTCCTCCATCTGTCACTCTTCTGAGTCTAGAATTCTCCTCCTATTTATTCTCTCTGCTTGGCAGTCCTGCCTACCTTTTTTCCTGCCTAGCTATTGGCTGTTCAGCTTTTTATTAGATCAATCAGGTGCCTTATGCAGGCAAGGTGAAACATGCAACACATCTTTTTATAATTAAACAAATGCATCAGAAACAAATGTAACACATCTTTACACAGTTAAAGTAATATTCTGCAGCATAAATAAGCGTAACATGTCTTTGCCTAACTAAAATAATATTCTACAATATTAAGGTCATCTTCTGCCTTAAAAAAAATAATTCTAGCTGGTCAGTGGTGGCACATGCCTTTAATCCCAGCACTTGGAAGGCAGAGGCAGGAGGATCTATGTGAGTTCAGGGCTAGCCTGGTCTACAAAGTGAGTTCCAGAACAGCCAGGGCCACACAGGGTCACAAGAAACAAAAGCAAGCAAGTTCTAGACACTAGAATTAAAAAGATAGTTCAGCCAGTAAAGTGCTCACCACACATACTTGAGAACCTAAGTCCAGTCCCCTGAGCCATATCAAAAACACTCAGCCTGGTGCTGTGCACTTGCATTTCAGAGCTGGAGTAGGAGAGAAGGCAGATCCTGGAGCTTACTCACAGCCAGCCTAGTTTAATCTTCCAGCCTAGGTCCCATGAGAGACCCTGTCTCTATAAAACAAAATGAACAACTCCTGGGGGATGAAACCCAAAGCTGACCTCTGACCTCCACCCACACATGCCCCTGGACACACATCATATACAAAGAGCAATTACGTCTACATTGCAACTTAAGAGTTCTTTTAATTTAAGCCCTCCTTCCCAGAAAATAGCCACTGTGTGACTGAGAAATATAATACAAAACAGAAGACTCCTTAATTGCCAGCTCACTGCTGAGTGACTGTACAGCCCTCATCAGCTAGGACCTATTCAGTTTTCAACAGTTTCCCACTCTGCACTCTAGGATTAGGCCATAAATGTCACTGTAACAGGCCAGACACTTGGAATCAGTTCTAGCATATTCATCTATGTCCTATTCTCTTCAACGCACAGTGACTCATACGCTGTTAGTTGCCCAGAATCCCCCTTGATGTTCAGGCCTGAACTGCTTTGCAGGTGCCACCAACTATACAGCCTGTGGAGCCAGTCCCCTTCAACTGCTGGGGGACTGAGACAGTCTGGAACCTTTGTTGTCGGTGCCTCTGAGATCCAAAGGAACAGGTGTGGGTGAGAAGAAAACGGTTGAAGAAACGCATAATTGCTGTCTCACTGTCTAATCATGGATAACTTGGGACTTCTGATCCCCTTCACCCATCTTCAGGGTGTGGCCCCCATGCTGTTTCCCATGGAGCTGGGGAGTAAACCCAGGTCCTCATGTCTGCTAAGCCAACACCCTAAGCTAAGCCACACCCCCTCAGCCTGAGCCTGCCTCCTTGGCACTCATCATAGCCCCAGCCATAGACCGCCAGATCCCAGACCTTGTCCAGGGAGATGATTCCTCTTTTGAAATTTCTTGGAAAAATGAAGCAAGTGCCCTGGGTAGCGGTAGGTGGTCTCCAAAAGGTTTATTTCCTTTCTGAAACAGAAGCATCTCCAGATCTGGCTTTCAGTTTCTGCTCCCTGACTGTTCCCTGGGCACTTAGTGGTCCTCCGGTGGTGCCCCCTCTATTTCAAGAGTCCCCAAAATTAAGCCTGGTGACTACAGATGAGTTTTTGGTACTTTCCAAAATTAAACTATTTCCCTTGGTAAATTTCCAGCAAGTGAACTCACTGATCTGAAAACAGGATGTGGCACACGAAGTGTGAGGTCAGGACGCCTGCTCTTTTCTCTTTACCCTGGGGCAGAGAGGAAGAGGGTGGGACAGAGGTGGGACTAGAGAATGGCTCTTACAGAGCCCAGGGCCTTGAGAAATGTCAGTTCATCAATGTGCATTTTAAATATCAGGAGCACAAGGGGCTCACAGAATCCTTGACTTTTATAATTGAAAGGCCCGAGTGAGGCTGGGTGACTTATGCCTGTGAAACCCAGGCCTAGGCCAGAGGGTCACCAATTCTAAACCAGCCTGAACCTTAGGTAAAGACCTTGTCCAAACAACAAAACAAAACCAAGAAGAGAAGAATGGAAAACCTCAGAGACCACGTCTGACCATGCTTACACAGATCACAGAGATTGTGTTTTGAGGGGCAAAAGTCTTCATTCTGCCAGCCAGCCGGATGCCCAGCCCAGTGCTACAGTACCGCCTGACTGCTAGAAACCCACAGCCAGAGTGGGCCTGCTGTGGGGGGAGACAAACACACCTCCATGTCCAAAACAAAACCCAGCAGCCTGTGCCTGTAATATATTAGCACTACGGACGCTAAGGCAGGAGGATGGCTTAAAGTTTGGAGTCAGCAGGGCTATACTGCAAGTCCTTGTCTCAAGTAAATATACAATAAACAAACAAATAAATAAATGAACATGTCAATCCAGTTAGACGTCAAGTGTAGGCTTTGAGCAGCTCGAACCAAATTAACCAGATCTCACTAGCCGTCAGAACCCGGCCTATTCGACATTTGAGTGCAGAAGGTGCCCATGTGAGATTGCTGGCTCGAAAAAAATACAAGTTGAGTTTTTTGTTTGTTTTGGTTTTATCTTTTCAACTAAACTTGTATCCTGACACTGTTGGGTCCCAGAGGTGTGCAAAATAATAGGAAACAGACCATCAAAGTCTAGGAACCAGAAACAAACTTTATTCCCAAGACCACCAGGCACAAAAAGCTTCCAGTGCACTGGGGCCACAGGTCAGAGTTTGGACTTCTGACACTGAGACCATGGAAACAGGTTTTGAGCTTCTTCTTATAGTAAAATCATGTGCCAGGTGTGGATTCAAAGAGCTCTTACAACCTTGAAGTCAGGTTTAAAGTCATTATTCAGACTTGGTGCTTTTCCACTCCTACCCTGGCAGGATTTCAGACTGGAGTTCAAGGATGTGTGTGTGCTCTTGCATGTGTTGTACTGAGTACCTCACGGTGCAATCACTGCAGGACTAAGTTAGCTAGCACCGGCCACCCCAACAGATACAGTTGGGTCTCAGTTTCCTCGTCCAGTCCCAGTCCAGCCTCAGAAAGCAGCCCAGCCCAGCCCTACCTGCTCACTCAGACACGGCTTCCCTCAGCTTCTGCCCACTAGCTGGGTTCTCAGCACAGAGGACGCTCCCGCCCTCCGGGTGAGAGAAAAGGCAGAGGCGCACAGGTTGGTAGCTCAACACCCAAAGATACCCAAATGCAAGCGTCGGAACCGGACACAAGTTGCACTGCAAAATTCGCCAGCGTCCTAGGCCCCTTGCCATTCCTGAGCGATGCCCTGGTCCTGTAACTGTCACCCAACTCTGCTCTGAGCTCTGATCTCGTCCTGACATGGACGTGGCAGGTCGACAGAAGAAAGAGGTGTCTAGAGGGCTGGGGGCCACAGGCAGGCGCCTGACAGCATGCCCAGGCTATGGGCGCTAGGTGCACCATGGGATCCTAATCTGGCCACTGTCACTGAGATGTTCCAGAGGAAGTGGGTATGGCCCAGGTGTGCCCCCAAAGACCAGGAGGCTGGCACACTGCTACTCAGCATAGAGATTCCCTGTTCTGTGAGCAGTGGAGATGGGACCAGAGTGGGTGGAGGTGGAAAAGAGACCCAGGAAGAACCACCGCGGTGCAAGGTCAACTCGGAAGAGTGCCTGAGTGAGAGAAGGAAGGTGCTGGCATGAAAGAAGGGCCCTGTAGCCTCTTCAGGACAGGACAGAAACTAAGGCAGGCCCAGAGCATTTGACAGCGTGCCAGCCTGTTAACAGGATTGAGTAGGTCCCCTAGAGTTTCAGCAGCTATGTGGACAGTCCTCTGAAAATTTCACTGTGGAGTGAAGAGAGAGCAGATATGAAAAACGAATTTGGGATAAGAGCCAAGCTCATTTAAAGAGCAGGTCTGTCCTTCCTGGCTTACTAGCGAGGAGGTCTTTAAACAAGGCACTCAACTTACCTGTGCCTTGGGTCCCTCTGCTATAAAGTAGGGGGGCCTCAAAACTGAAGGGAAATGCTGATGAGATGTTTGTAAAAGCACTTACAACAAGGCTGGAAATGTGGCTCAATAGGCAAGAACTTGTGCCAGGCCTTGGATTTGATCCCAGTACAAAGAAAAACAAACTACTTAACACATTGCATTAAACAGTAGTGCCTGTTATCTTACTCTACAGCCAGCCCTATAGAGATATGTTGATGCTGGTGGGAAGTGGCTGGTAGATGGGGAATCAGTGAAGGGGGAGGGAGCAAGACCAGAAAAGTAGCCAGAAGCTACATAGTGGAGCAACAAGGTTGGGTGCCTATCTTGTGTCACAACAGGAGAAAAAGGGGACATGTGGAGGTATAGGGGGTTGTTGCTCGGGCTGAGCCAGTATGTGAATGCCTTTCTGAGGCTCAAGGCCATTAGCTGGGCAGGCTGGGCAGGGCTCAGCTGAGAACACAAGCCTAGTGCCAGTGGCCACTAGATGTTCTGGTATCATCCTGAGGGTGGTAGACAGTTGAGTTTATCTAGAGCAGTAGTTTTCAACCTGTGGATCATGACCCCTTTGAGGGTGGAATATCAGATATATCCTGCATGTCAAATATCCACATTATGATTCATAACAGTAGTAAAATTACAGTTATAAAGTAGCAATGAAAATAATTTTATGGTTGAGGGTCACCACAATATAAGGAACGATAGTAAAGGGTTGCAGCATGAGGAAGGGTGTGAGCCACTGATCACAGAATATAACTTCCCTCTCCACCTGGGAGGCTCAAGGAATTTGAGAGAGGCAAAAACACCATGTAAGTGTAATTTGACATTTCAAACCCCTTTCCTTGCTGTAAGGAACAATAGTAAGGGCACGGCCATCACCTGAGGAAAGTATCAAAAGTTTTTGGAGCATGTCATACTTTCACCTACTTGATGGTTAGCTATAATTGTCACGTGACATGGCCTGGGAGGAGTCTCGTGAGAGACTGTCTACACTGGGTTGGCCTGTGAGCATGCAGTGGGAGACTATGAGTGGCACCATTCCCTATGCAGGGGGCCCTGACCTGTATAAGAGTGGGAAAACTGAGCTGCGTACCAGCAAAAGCACAGCATCGGGGAATTTGTTTCCTTTGGCCCTTGACTGTGGATGTGATTTGACCAGCTGTTTCAGGTCTTGCCTTGAGCCCCCACACCCCCCCACACCAATGATGGGACTTTAACCTGGAATTGTAAGCCAAATAAATTTCCCCTCATGATGCTTTTATCACAGCAAGAGAAATGAAACTAGAGCACCCATCATCTCATTTGACCATCTTGGCAATTGGGTAAAATACGCGTTTTTATCCCCCATTTTACCCCATTTTACAGAAACAGAGCTGACCGTGTAGTGAGTTGGCATAGTGGTGCATGCTGGCACATGGTGGTGCACGCCTTTAATCCCAACACCCGGAGGCAGAGGCAAGCAGATCTCTGGAGTTTAAGGCCAACCTGGTCTACAGAGTGAGTTCTGAGCCAGCCAGGGCTGCATAGTAAGACCCTGTCTCAAAATAAATAAAGACACAGTAAAAAGACCACATGATGGATCTAGGATCCCATTTCAGACGTGCCTGAGCTCAGAGCCTGTGGCTTGAAAGCAACATGTACATCTACAAATTCTATGGCAGTACAGTTGGGCAGAAAGGTATATGGAGGCCATCTCTGTCATTTGACAGTCTGAGACAAGCTAGATGCTCTGAGATTTACCATGCTGCCTT
This sequence comes from Cricetiscus sungorus, assembly GCA_030556225.1. Classification (NCBI taxonomy): domain Eukaryota; kingdom Metazoa; phylum Chordata; class Mammalia; order Rodentia; family Cricetidae; genus Cricetiscus; species Cricetiscus sungorus. Next base: position 6,726,812 of record JANBXA010000132.1, read on the forward strand.
ATTCTTACCTTGTCCATGGTAGAACAGCATATAACCTGGTTCCAATCCCACTGCTCAAGCTCAAGCTGTGTGTCTTTGAGCCTCCTGCCTTGCTTCACTGAGCTGTACAGGGCTACAGAAGGATTGTAAGGATCAGAGGTAAAACTCTGCACAGCACACAATGGCTGACCAGAGCTCTGTTTTTCCATGCTCACCCTTCATGCACATATGGCTCTATAGTCTGCTTGATGGCTGAGAGCAAATCCCCACGAACCTGGGCTTCTTCGGTGCTTTGTTCTCAACAGGGACATGGGGACTTCTGATCAGATGCACAACCACCTATGACTGCCTGAGTAGGGCTTAGGAAGAGGGCTCGGCAGCATCTGTGACTCCAAGGTCTTGGACTTCAAGGGAGGGGCAGGCCTGTCCTTTTGTCACCATCCTGACTGATGCACAATGTACAGGCAGGGTGGGGCCATCAGAAGCCTTCCTGCTGCCTCTGGTTGCCTCAGTCATAAGCCCTAGAGACTACTTGTTGCCACTGATTTTTCAAGACAGAGTAACTGAGACAGTGTAGGAAAGTGGCATTTATCCAAGGCCACCCAGACACCCTGGAGGTCCCAGAACTTGAACTTTGGACCTGCTTTCAGGACCCTTGGGTTTCCATCAGAAAACTAAGCCCTCCCTGTCACCACCCACTGTTGCCGAGAATTCTAAGTGGTTCAGAAGTGGGGGAGGGGCAAGACGAGTGGCCAACCATGGCCTCTCCACCAAGGTGCTCTGGGGAGGAGATAGAGGAAGCCAACAGCAGCCTGTGGTTCTCAGGCAAGGGAACCGTGACTCTGAAGAGCCGAAGCATTGCTCTCTTCCTATGACTGTCTCTTGCTTTTTCTCACTTTGAAAAATGTCTGGACACTCCTAAAAGTTTTCAGTCTCTGTCCAGGGGCTTTTTCTAACCACAAAGGGTAATTCCTACCCCATCCATGCTGTGACTCAGCTGTGACGTCTACTGCACAGCCAGAGAGGAGATAAAGTCACAGAAAGGACACCTCTCTCTACAGACTCCACAAGGCTGGTCCTCTGCTCTACTTGACAGACCCTCTCTGGCCACCTGAAACTTCAAGATGGCCTCCAGCTCGGCCAGCGGCCCCCGCCCTGCCCCTGATGAAAATGAGTTTCCATTTGGTTGCCCCCCTGCTGCCTGCCAGGACCCAACAGAGCCCAGGGCTCTCTGCTGCTCTGCCTGTCTCTCTGAGAAGCTGAGGTGAGGGGCCAAAGGGCCAAGGGCCAATGGGAAGGATTGCCAGGGAGGGCCCTCTAAGGGGAAGGGGGGGGGCTGGAGAGACAGCTGACTGTTAGCAGGCAACTTCACTTCTCTGAGCCTCTATTTCCACTCTTTTCTCCCAGACACCACCTCCTGATGGGTCTGTCTGTCCACCATTACTGAGGTAGAACTTTAAGCACCACTCAGCCACTTCCTGCTGTGTAGCCTGGTTTGACACTCAGGTGTCTCAGAGCCCCAACTTCTTGCCTGTAGAGCTGCCTTCTGCCTCACAGACTTGTGACAAGGCTCCATCAGTAATATTTCCCAAACTTCTTATAACAGTGAACGTAGCCCCCTTGGCAAATACCAAACTGTGATAGAAATTTTATTTCATTTTATTAAACCCAGTTGATGGTTTGGGTGTGTATTTACACTTGAAGCACAGCCATCTGAGATGCACTGCATCAATAGCAACAGTAACACCCCACCCTAAGCCATTGCTGTGCGCCTGCTGTGTGCAAACACTCCATCCCTGAGTCCTCAGATCGCTCGCTCTGCAGAGGTCAGTACAATCACCACCACCCTATTGTGTAGATGAAAACTGCAAAGCCCCCCAGAAACAAGTCGCCTGTCTCCTGTGAGTTTCCTGGTAAAGACACTCATGAACGGCCTTTGGGCCACACGAATGACCTTTTCTTTGGGACCTTGTAGCTTGAGACTGGAGAAACTGAATCGGTCAAATGAGAAGTTCAAATTTGGTGACTAAGCGGTAGGCTGCAAGAACAGGGTGGGAGGTTGTAGCGGTGTGGGTGGATGCCACAAATGACCAGGCTTCCCAGCCAGCTGATGCTCTGAGCTCATGTGCCCCACCCCCAAACCTGGCAGAGGAGGGAGCAAAAGCTGACTGGAGAGTGCAGGGTCCCTGCCTGAGGTGACATTGGCTGAGTCAGCACACTCACTCCCTGTGAGGCAGAGCTATCCATACAGATGTCCACCACAGTGAGGGTCAGGTTCTGACACCCATTCCAAGGAGACAGACTCTGGGTCCTCTTCGTGTTCTAATAGGCCAAGATCACCTGCCACTGCCAAAAATATAAGAGGCCAGAACCACATGCATAGTACTGAGAACAAATGGGAGTTCCATGCCCATAACCCCTTGCCTAAACCCTTGAGATTAAAAGTATTAGGATTCAGAACTTCTGCAAGGCAGTGCATGGTATAATTCTTCCAGTAGAGACTTTGTAGCCAGACACATGGATGGACATTTCCACAGTGAGGCATCCATAACCACACTACATGGGTGAGGAAAGGCCCAGTAGACACGGCAGGCGGGGCTGCAGAAGCAACTCACTCCTAGCTTCAGGAGGCAGTGGAAGCTTTGACAATGGGATTCCAGGGTCACAGAATTAGTGCTGGAGGCAAGGTCTGGGCTTTGATGTCTGTCAGGAAGGTGTCAAGTGACAGATGACAGGTGCCAGCAAGGTGTGGTACCTTCCTTATTTGAGAATCTTGTTTATGTTTCCTCAGAGATGGTGAGGATCGGATCTGTTCCAAGTGCAGAGCAGACACCCTCCAACCTGTGAGCCCAGGAAGCCTTCTGACTCAGGAGAAGGTATGTTAGCATAGACAGGGAAGATGACCTGGCCATCTCTGGGGACTGATGAGACAGACGGCCCAGTCTGTGAGGACCTGAATTTGGTCACTGGAACCCATGTAATAAATGCTGTATGTGATGATGCCTGCAATGCCAATGCTAAGGATGAAACACAGTGAGTTCCTAGCTAGCCAGAGACCTTGTCTCCAAAAGAAAGGGGGGTGGAGAGAATGGTGGATGGCAGGCATCTGAGAAACTACTCCTGAGGTTATCCTTTGGACTCCACAAAGAGCAGGAAGGAGGGAGGGAGAGGGAGGGAAGGAGAGAGAAAGACTTGTCCAGGTATAGGCAAAGTGGGCAGTTGTCCATGTGGCCTTTGATGTGCAGGTGTATCTCTGCTTTGTCTTGAGGCTACAGTGAATTCACTCCCCAGCAAGGCAGAGGCCGGTGTTCACAGTGGTGGCAGCACAGGTGTTCACAGTGGTGGCAGCACAGGTGTTCACAGTGATGGCAGCACAGGTGTTCACAGTGGTGGCAGCACAGGTGTTCACAGTGGTGGCAGCACAGGTGTTCACAGTGGTGGCAGCACAGGTGTTCACAGTGATGGCAGCACAGGTGTCCACAGTGGTGGCAGCACAGGTGTTCACAGTGATGGCAGCACAGGTGTCCACAGTGGTGGCAGCACAGGTGTTCACAGTGGGTGCAGCACAGGTGTCCACAGTGGTGGCAACACAGGTGTCCACAGTGGTGGCAGCACAGGTGTTCACAGTGGCGGCAGCACAGGTGTCCACAGTGGTGGCAGTACAGGTGTTCACAGTGGTAGCCACAGGTGTTCACAGTGGTGGCCACAGGTGTTCACAGTAATGGCACCACATTGACCTAAGTCACCTGGCAGCCTGTAGTCCATTTAGAATTGAAACCACATTCTAGACCAGGGGTCCACAAACTGGAACCTGGACAAAAGCCAACCCATCTCCTGATCCACAGGATAAGAATGGTTTATATGTTTTTAAAGTGATGAAAGAAATTGTATTTAGGAACTTATAAAGACTCTGTAACATACAAAGTCTATGTCCATAAATAAAATTTTGCTAATATCTAGCCACCCTCACTCTCACATATTACCTGTAGCTGATTTCTCCCTACAGTGGTAGAGTTGAGCATGCTAAACAGAAATTTTAAGACCCCAAAATATACTCTCCAGCCCCTTACTTGACAAATTCAGTCCATGCCTGATACAGAGAGAGGCCATTTTTAGCTGACATCTTGTGTGAACCAAGCTGTATGTCCAGGAGAGTAAGAGACACCTTTAGAAGTTTGGAAGGGCCCAGAGAGATTTATGCAACAGCCTTCACATCTGATCCATCCCTCCCCACCAAGGTGAAAGGTTTGGAGGGTACCTGTGTAGCCCAGAAGTTTCCAGTTCTTACCAGCTCATGATGAAATGATAAAACTATAGAAATGTATTTAGTATTCCAAGCTACATTGTCTCCATTTAAAGAGTCAATCTTTATTCTGAGAATGTTTCCTCCTTTATATCTTTGTGAAATGGCATGAAGGTAGATAAGAATTTGGGGCAAACCTTTTACCAGACATAGAACAAGGACAGCAATCTTTATATTAATCTCACAATTAAGATCCCAAACAAAAGCAAACTTCAAACATGTAGGAGTCACTGTGTAAAAACCTGACCTCTTGGATGACAGGTGAGGAAAACACCCTGGAATCTCTGCTTGGTCACCCTCTCTGTCCCCAACGTGAGACAAATGAAGCTGCTTTCAGTCAAAGCTCCCTTCAGCAGTGGATCCAGACCTTTGTGTGCAGACATGGGTGTATGTCCCTCACTCCTGCATGGCTGGAGGCAAGCCTGTTTCCACAATGTTTCTCCCTTGGTAAAATGAGGATGCTAAGTTATTTCTAGAAGGCTCTTCCCTGGATCTTTGACATCTGAGTCACAGGTCAACAGCTGCCAGGGTACCCCTCTTCTCTCCCTCCCTCCCTCCCTCCCTCCGGTCCTGATGCAGAAGGAGCTTCACACCTGCCCCCCTCCTTTGCACCAGTCCCTGTCATTCAGAAAGTGTAGGGACTTCCTGCCCTGCCCAGAGCTGACTGAAGAGCTTTCCCTTCCATCTTTCAGCAGCCTCCACTCCCATGAGCCCTGAGAGAATAATCATGAGGATCAAGTTAATTTCTGTGGAAGAATTGCTGTGCCTCACTGTCTGGCTGTCTCTGGACCAGCTTCCATGTGGGAGCAGACAGACAGACAGCTTACTGTGGCCTCCATGCCTTACATGTGCAGCACAGGAAATGAGCTCTGTGCTTTCCAAGCCTTGCTTTGTTCTTTTCTCTGAGTGAAATTAAAACATGCCACTTATATAAATGTTAGGTAACATGGGCCAGATATACTTTAATGTCACTTAATCTAGCATTTTTAGGGTTTTTTCATCTTTATCAACATAAAACCCAATACAAACAGAAGGCTCGGGTGGAAAAAGTGCCTGAAGCCGAGTAAGGCCTATATTTCTAGCTTTAAGTGACACGTATAGCAAGGCCTTTGTGTTTGGCTTTGAGAAAAATGTTTCAGCAAAACCTTTGCTATGTTTGGGTTAATCAGTCAAGGCTGAGAAACCGCTTTGAGACAGTTTTAAACCTTGAAGTGTTGTTTCTCTGGAGAGTCTGCACTTGGTGATATGTGAGAGCTTGCAGCTGCACCAACCCTGATCCTAAAATGCTCCTGGCAGACCTGGAGTTGCTACTTTTGATTATGGCTGCCATGATCAAAAGGGACTGGGATTTGTGTGGGTTGTCTGCTCTCACAGGCAGAAAAGCAAGATGGCTTTGATAGTTGGAACCTTTCCCAACCCCTATTGACCTTGTATATGTTTAAATAGAGTAACTGGAGTGAGCCAGCTTGGTGTCAGTCCTTGCCATGATGGCTGAACCCCTCTGCTCCTTCAGAAGATGAAGATGGCATCTTTGAGAGTTTCTCTCTCTACTGTGGCACCTATGACCCAACATCAAACAATATTATCCCATTTCTTTCTCCTGTCCCAGCTTCTAGGGATTTCAAGGGCTCAGCAAGAACACAGGTTGAAATTTGCTGCCTTAATACAAACAAAATAAGGGGCTCAATGGCTAAGCACATTGCCTGCATAGGCCACCAGATAGTTACACAGGGACTTCTCTGATCGTGCGCTTGATGAAAACTGTAGGGGGCTTTTAACCTAAGGAAAGTGACTAAGCCAGCCTTTGCATGTGGTAACTCTAAACTTTTTGTCTGCGTGCCTGATGGCACCTAGGAGACAAAATCTGAGCATGGAGGCCAAACTGGAGAGCGGCTGAGTTTAGCCCAAGGAGCCCATCCCACAAACTCTTCCCCTGCCAACTGCTATCAGTCTGTCTTCCCCTGAGTCTGTAATAGAATACCATCTCCTCATGTAGGGCCCCCAAGCATCAGCTACATAGCAAGCAAATATTAGAAGATCAATGATAACATAGACAGGCCATCTTGCCTGGAACTACCTTCCTGCACAATCAACAGTACGGTAAAAGAAAACCAGGAGCTGGGGGCAGGAGAAGGGCTGGGCAGATAAGACTTCCTGCTGTGTAAGCATGAGGACCCATGTTCAAATCTCCAGAACCCCTGTTAGAAAGGGAGAGCTGGGCTTGGCCATGGATACTTGTAACACCAGCCATATGAAGAGTGGAGACAGAAGGGTGGCTGGAGCTTGTTGTCCACCAGCCTAGCTCTAGGTTCAGTGAGAAACCCTGTCTCAAGGGACTGAGTCTCAAGGTAAGAATACAAGGTATCTGATGTCCTCTTCTGCTCTCTGTGTGCACCTGGGTGCAAGCATACACACACACACACACACACACACACACACACACACACACACACACACACACGCCACGCACTCACTCACGCATGCACACACTCACCTTGTGTGCAAAACAAAACAAGCCAGGAACGAGGAAATAACATTTAATTCTGTTTGCTGAGACCCCCAAGAAGTAAACTTTGTTTCTCTCCATTCTTCCCTCTTAGGCCCAGTCAGGAAGATTGGTTCATGGTTCACAGATAATGTCATGACCTTTTCTAGAACCCCAAATGACAGGAGTTTAAGTAGTCTAGTCTAACTTCCAGCATGTACATGTAGTAAGCTCCTGCAGTTTGGGGTTATGTCTTTTCAAAACAGGGAACCCACATGTGGTAGATTCTGACTGCTACTGACTTCTTTTGATATTTGTACTGAGCTGAAACCAGCTTCCTTCAAAGAAGGCCAGTCAGTCCTCTGTTGCCAGGGTCCCAGTGTGTGGGAAAACACTAATCATGTCCCTCCTGCATCACTCCCAACCTGTGTGTCTGTGCTCTCTGAAGTGTGCTCACCAGTTTGACTCCCCATCCTCACACTCCTTAGTGTGACAGTTTTCATCTATAATCTTAGCACTCCGGCAGCAACCTGTTAGTTAGCATCCTTGATTTATTAATAGGTAATATCTGAAGGCCCAGGACAAAAGAGATACTGGTACCTGAACTTAAATCATATGGCAAAGCCAGACTCCAACCTCATGCTCCTAGACTGGTGGCATTTTCTCCATTTCAACTTCAAATGGAAAATTGGCCCCCAAGTGATTTGTACATGACATATGAACCTTGCAGGAGCAGTCATGAGTGGCAAAGCCTAAAAGACTGTGTAGGCATGAAGGCAAGGTAGGACGAGTACCCTGGACTACCTGGGTAAGCACAGTATAAACACATGGTCTTTGTGAGGAGACAAGCATCCATAGGAGATGGGAAGGGGATTTTAACTTTGATGATGGAGAGAGGACCCTCAAGCCAGGGGCTGCAGGCAGCTTCCAGAGGACCATGCTGCTGGCAGCACCCTCATAGTAGGTCTTCTAGCTTTCAAAAGTGTGAGCTTGTAAGTTTATATTGTGTTAAACCATTTAGTGTTGTCATGGCCACAAGAAGTAACAAAATGAACACTTACATATATTACCTCATATTCTTATAATAGCTATAAGATGGGTTAGCATTATTTATTTCACAGATGGGGAAACTAAACATGGAGAACTTAGTAACGTTCCCATTGCCATGACACTATGAAGTAATATGACAGCAACAGTGCAGGGTACCTCTTGGAGCCCACACCCCAAATACATGATAAGGAGTGGGTGACAGGTGACCAGAGCTGGCAGCCTGGCTGACTCTAGGGCTTCAGAAGACCCCTTGAGTTATCCCTACCCATCTGTCAGCATTCAAGGCTAGTCACAGTAATGGCTGTGCGTGCCTCATCATCAGGACCAGCCAGATATCCGTGCAGTGCACAAGCCCTGCTTACCCAGGGTACATCCCACTGTGTGGGCAAAGCCAGAATTCTATTGTTAGCTGTCCCACTTCCTTCTCCTTATCCCTCTGGGGACAGTAACTTCAAGCAATGAAGGATTAAAACCATGGACATAGAATCATAGGGTCCTAGAGGGTCCTAGGTCAGACATACCTGGGGACATACCTAGTGTCCCTGAGCCACATGTCATCAATAGTTACCTGTAGGAAAGGCTGTATCTAGGCAGATTCCCAAAGCCAGTGTGTCTCCCTGCCAGGGCCCCATCTCCTCTGCCTGTCCCCATCAAACATTGGTTTCCTATTCTTGGTTGGAAACAGCCTGTTCCTGTAGCAGAGGACAGTGGGGCAGGTGGGTGAACCTTTTCTAGGTTAGGTTCTGTGTCCCAATCCAACTGTGTGAATCAGCTTTGAGAAAAACAAACCCTGTGACTTTGTTCCTGCTGAGCCCTGAAGCCCTCTGGCCTCCCCTCGTCTAGCCTTCAGCCCCTTTGATTATTCTGTCAAAAAAAAAAAACGTTCTCATAAAATCAAGCTATCATTTACATGTAGAAAAAAATGTGCTCATTTTAAGTGTACAATTTGATCAAGTCCTGGTTAATGTACAAAATCAGGTGACTCCCCACTGCTAAAATAGCAAAGTCTCCTGTCCCACAACGAGCTGGTCATTCCTGGCACACCCAGCCCAGTCCATACTGGTAACAGGCAGTATGTCGACTGCCTGTCAGTATCATGTTGCCTCCCCTAACTTGCTTCAGAAGGACATCCTGGAATCCACACCACCAACTCAGCTACATTCTCAGCCCTATGGAGGTGTTTTACAAAAATCCAAACTCTAGTTACTTAAATCAGTTGCTTATAACTTATAACCAACCTACAGATATCCCACGTATTCTACTCCCAGGAATTTATTCAAAGAAACAGAAAGTTATGTCTACACAGAGATGTGTGTGCCCACAGGCCCAGGGTTCAGGCCCCTGTATCTCATAAACCAAGATTTGTGACACATGATTACCTTGCACTTAGGAAATGGAGGCAGGCAGATCAGAAGTTTAAGGCTGGCTAGGTGTGACTTTAGTCCCAACACTTGGGAGACAATACATTTTAACATCTGATTTCTTTCCTTTAACATAATGGCTTCAAGGTCTCTCCATGTTAGAGTGGATGTTAGTATTAATTCCATTTGATGACTGAGTAGATAGAGTCCTGTAGGAGGAAGATACTATTTGTGATCCATTCACCCCCTGGCTATCCCCAGATGTTTTCCAGGTTAGGGTCATTGAGAATTGAGCTGCTGTGTGTTTTTACATACATCTCTGTGTAACATGAGTTTCTGTTTCCATTGAATAAATTCCTTGGAGTGGAATACTTGGGTTATCTATAGATCTATTAGAAGTTATAAGCAAGTAGTAGGGTTGGGTTTTTTAAAATACTTCCATAGGGCTGGGAATGTAGCCCAGTTGGCAGAATGCTTACGTGGCACACAAGGCCTTGGCCTCCCCTGTATCTCATAAACCAAGATTTGTGACACATGTTTACACTCAGCACTCAGGAAATGGAGGCAGGAGGATCAGAAGGTCAAGGCTGGCTGGGTGTGGTGGTGGCGCACGCCCTTAGTCCCTGCACTTGGGAGACAGAAGCAAGAAGATTTCCGTGAGTTTGGGGGCTAGTCTCTTCTACATAGTAAGTTCCAGGCCAGCCATGACTACATAATTAAATAAATTACTGCTGTAAGTTTTCCGAGGTCTCTATACTATTTTGCTTTTGTAGCCCTATGTCCTTGCTGGGATGGCCTTGTCACTCTATCCCAGCTACTCTGACAGATGGGGAGCATTGTGTTCCATTGCAGTTGCAGGCACACTCTGCCTTCATGGAGCTCTTTTTGTGAAGTATCTTTTCAGCATCTGAAGCTAAAGAGTGAGGGCTACTTCCAGAGCTGAGTGGACTCTACCCCGACAGAAAAGATTGTGTTGTTCCAGATGACAGCAGGGCTCTGGTCTTCTTTCTGTGGAACAATTACAGAAGGGCCAAGACTCCAAAGGTGGAACAGAGTCAGCCAGGCAGATGGAACAGAGTGGACCAGTCCTGTCCCTGGCCAGTTCTGACCTTGTTGGCTCCTGTCACTGTGAGGGAGCCCTTGAGGTGGCCCTGGGAGTGCCTCCCAGCATCCAGTGACACAGTTATCATTTCCAGGTTCACCCTGAGGTGCCTGAGCCTGGAGTCATGTGTCCCTTTGCAGGTGTTGGCTGTTCCTTTAAGGTAAATGACTGCATACCAAATCTGTCCATGGTCCTAGACACCACCACCACCACCCCCTCTCTCCCTCTCCATACCCTCCCAAAACACCAAGCTACTCCTCTAGTGTCTCCTATGCTAAAGAGTTACCAAGCAACAAATCCAACTATTTAGTCATTGTTGTACTATAGGAAATTCTTCTTAAAGCCTCCCCCAAACCCTTGTAGCATCACTCAAGTGCCTGTCCCTACATCCCTCTCCATGGTCCTGAATTGTCATTAAGCTCAAGGGCAGGGCAGGATGGTCACACTAGAGACTAGGACACACTAGCTATGTGGGGGTGTCTACAGACTGTCTTCCTGCACATGGTTCCCCTCCCTGTCCTTCCCCACACAGACAGCCACTTCCCCTTTGCTGGGAAAAATGGCCTGGCTCTGCTTGGTGGCCTTTGACACCGTGTCTCCTTGATAGTCCCCAGGGTCTCCTTCCACTTCACTGTTCACTATGACTCTCACTCTCTCATCAGGGGAGCCCACAATCCATGCAGGAGCATGAAGCCACCTCCCAGGCCTCTCATCTTCACCTGCTGCTGGGGCGCCTAAAAGAGTGGAAATCCTTGCCAGGCTCCAACCTGGGCTCCATGCCCATAGCACTGGAGCAGAACCTGTCAGAGTTGCAGCTTCAGGCAGCTGTGGAAGTTACTGGAGACCTAGAGGTAGACTGCTACCGGGCACCTTGCTGTGAGAGCCAGGATGAACAGACCCTATGGCACCTCCTGAAAGAGAAGCAGCTGGCTCAGCTGGAGGAGAAGCTGTGTGTGTTTGAGAACATCGTTGCTGTCCTCAACAAGGAGGTAGAGGCATCCCACCTGGCACTAGCCGCCTCCATCCACCAGAGCCAGCTGGACCGAGAGCACATCCTGAGCTTGGAGCAAAGGGTGAGTGAGACAGGTGTGTACTCTCGGTGTCAGTTCAGGGAGCACCTATGCCTTCCAGCCTTCTACTCAATCATCCTGCTCAGAGCAGTTGCCCCAATCCTAGCCCTTCTCCTGTGTCCCAGGACCTCCTGGGAAGACCCTGAATCAAAGGTTGGGGAATAGCCAATGCTATGCTCTCCAGTACTTCAGGTCTTCTGTTTAGAATTGGCCCAGAGCTCTCCCTCCACTCATGCCATTGTTGGACAGTTTCCTTGTTACAAAGTTTCTGCTTCCATAGTTGTGTTTTCCCTGTATTGGTCCTGACTGTGGCCTGCCGAGCCCTCAGAGCAACTGCCTTCTTGTCTCCACAGCTGCTCTCCAGAACAGTCAGTGCTCACATCCTAGCAAACTATACCTTCAGTGCCCTCTCTGCTCTTGAGAGCATGGTGGGCCATTACACTGTCTATGCTCTACAAGAGCCCACATGCAGAGTGTGGTCCCAGACTGATGAGCCCATAGTTCTGAGTCTACTGCCTCTATCCCAGAGATTACACTTTTCTTAAGGCAGCCAGTCACCAGGCTCCTGACACTTCTTAAAAACAGCAACATTCTTTCCCCGCCTTCCACTTAGCTGGGCTGCCTTTAGTTCCATCCCTACCACACCAGGCCAATTAGGTCTGAGCCAGTCACCTTCTCTCTCACAGCTCAAGTTTATTCTTTCAGATTTCTTTGGGGAAACCTACTAGCAGGGCAGGGCAGGCACTGTGCTCAAAAAGCCAGGCGGAGCCTGGGTTTATACCATGTACAGCCTCGCCCCGGTAGCAAGGATTCCATCTCACCATCAGACTTCTGGCTCCACTCTGGCAGCTGGACACTATGCAAGGAGTGGGCATAGAAGGGACAGGAACCTGCCATAAAGAGACAGCCCTGACAGGAGGATGGATTTTATCACAAGACCTGTGAAACACAGTGAGGGAGCCTAACCAGCAAGGACAATGACTGGAGGCTTTACAGGAAGGGGTGTGTGAGCTGGGCTCCTACCAAATGACTAGGAGTTGGCCAGGGAAGCAAGAAAAGAAAGGGACTCCAAGCATGGCACAGGCACAGGACTGGGTAATGCTTGCTCAGGAAAGTCTCTCTGAGGTGATACATCCCTATGCTCCACTATCGACACCAGTCTCCCAGCTGGGTGCTGGTACCTCTAGCTGACCAGCCTTCCCTGCAGGTGGTGGAGCTGCAGCAGACCCTGGCTCAAAAAGATCAGGTCCTCGGCAAGCTTGAGCAGAGCCTGCGACTCATGGAGGAGGCCTCCTTTGATGGCACCTTCCTGTGGAAGATCACCAATGTCACCAGACGGTGTCATGAGTCAGTGTGTGGCAGAACTGTCAGCCTCTTCTCTCCAGGTAACTCCTTGTGGGCACAGAGACTGATAGGAGAGACAGGTCCCAGGGGGCCTGGGAGACAAGAAGCCAGAACAACCATGCTGAGTCAGGCTGGGTCCCCTGACAGTGATGAGGGAGACACAGGCTATACTCTCTGAACCATGGTTCTTGCCAATGCAGCCGTTATCCCGTGTCCTTCCTGGATGCCAACCACACTCAGCAAAGAGGTGCAGATGGTGGCACTCTCCAGCCTCCAATCTGCAGTAAGAGGCAGAGGACTGAGTCAGGCCAGTCCCCAGGGAGCCATGTGCATGTGGGAAGACCATGGGCATCAGTGAATTGGGTGGTTCTTTCTCGTTTCTGGGTCCTTTGTTGAGACTTAACAGAGTAGTGACTTGGTAGCTATTGTTATTCATTAACTGGTAACAAAATGTTCCTCTGTGTGTGTGTGTGTGTGTGTGTGTGTGTGTGTGTGTGTGTGTGTGTACATATAGATGGCATACATATAATATTTACATGCAGCTCTGGGTCTGCTCAAGGCACACCATCTGCCAGGACCAGGCCATTCCTGGATGTGACATCTGAAAGCCTCGCCAAGAACTTTTCCTCACAGCCTCATTTTATAGGCAAATAAACCGAAGCCAAGGAGGAGGGGTCCCTTGCAGGGGGACTGCTTAGAGCTAGGCAAAGAGCTCTGCCCAAGGATGTACCATCAGGGAGAGAGCCACATAAGCCCCTATGCTTGATCATCGGGGATGACTTGCCTCTTGGGGCCATTCCCAAGGGTTGAGAGCAGAACCAAAAAGTATCCTTTGCACACCAGCCTACAGGGAGGACCCAACCTTTGGGCAGCAGAGAAAATCAATGCCAAGATCTAGAAAGCCTGGGCCTTAACCCTAATTCTGCCCCAGCACATGAAACAATGCCCATCTGCCTCCCCTTCCTGGGTTCAGTCTCTAGTTACCTGAGGGTTGGTTAAAATAGTAAATGCCATGTGTAACTGTGAGGCAAGCAGCTTGGCACTCGGGGGAGTGCTAAAGCTGCCGATGTCAGATCAACCCACTGCCAGGCCAGAACCATCAAGTGGGAGCCCTCTCTGTGATTAGGAGACTGACCCCTCAGCTAGGCAATCTCCAAGACCATGGCCTTCCTTGACACTCTTCCTGGAGAAGAGAGCTGGTCTCCAAACCCCTGCGGTCCTCATACCCCTGCCGGCTACACCCCATCTCCTCATCTGCAAAGCCCAGCACTGGCCTATTGCTCTGTGCTCACACTGGCTTTGCCTTTCAGCTTTCTACACGGCCAAGTATGGTTATAAGTTGTGTCTGCGGTTGTACCTGAATGGGGATGGCTCAGGCAAGAAGACCCACCTGTCCCTGTTCATCGTGATCATGAGAGGAGAGTATGATGCTCTCCTGCCCTGGCCGTTTCGGAACAAGGTATGGGCCCAGGAGAAGATGGGTTTAGGGAGGGCATGGTAACCTGGGTCCTAGCGCTGGCTTAGTCTCCTGTGCTTGCTGTAATCATTTTCCTTTTATAAAGTGAAGCCAAGTGCAAATGCATTGGCCAAGGCTCCCAACCTTCTGAGCGGGAGCTACAGCGTCTGGTACAGAACACTCTGGGGGAGGGTGAAGACCCAAGCACCAGGGTTTAAAGCCATCCCCAGGAATTCTAGTGCCAGCAAGTTAAAGAATGGCTTCAGTAATGAGAAGCTGTGTGTTTCCTGGGGTACATTCAAGGGTTTATGCCAGGGCACAGCTTGTGTCACACTTAGGTGATCCACTTCTCAGGGAGGTACATGATCTAGGTAACCACAAGCTAGGTGGAAGTCCCAAGGCTTGGACAGAAGCCCCACCCCCGTCTGCTGTTGCTTCTCTGCCTGGCAGCAGGAGGTCCCAGCAGAAGATGACACCATGTAGGTGCCCGAAACCTGCATTCTTGTCTGTGCACCCTAGTTTCAGAAGCCAGTTTAACTATAGATTCAGAACCCCCACTGCCATGAGCCTAGGGAAATGGCTTAAATGGCGAGTCCAATTCCCCAGAACCCACACAAAGTCAGATGTGGGACCCTGCCACCCCAGAAGTAGGAAGGAGAAGCTGTGAGGACCCCTGGAGCTTGCTATCCTTAACCAATGATCTCTAAATCTGAATAAAATAATAATAATTAATCATAATAATAATAATGTGGGGAGCAATTAAAGAAGACACCTGATGGTGACCTCTGATTTGCATGCACGCGCACACACACACACACACACACACACACACACTTCCCACTCGATGGGACAATGAAGGACAAACTCCGAAGTTGCCATGGTACTAGATGTTCCTACCACCGCCTGGGCCTCTCCCTAGTACAGATATGAAGTCCCCTCCTCTCCATGTGGAAAGGGGTACTTCTCGGCATGAGCCCTCAGACCCCAGACACTGGGCTCCATGGGAACCAATGTTATCAGGCCTGACCTTCCACCTGCCCCTACCCTACAGGTCACCTTTATGCTACTTGACCAGAACAACCGTGAGCACGCCATTGATGCCTTCAGGCCTGACCTGAGCTCAGCTTCCTTCCAGCGGCCGCAGAGTGAGACCAACGTGGCCAGCGGCTGCCCACTCTTCTTCCCCCTCAGCAAGCTGCAGTCACCCAAGCACGCCTATGTAAAAGACGACACAATGTTCCTCAAGTGCATTGTGGACACCAGTGCTTAGGGATAGGAGGTGTCTCCTAAGGGGAACCAACTCAGACTGGGGGGTTTAGCTAGACAGGCCTCCAGGCCCTTCCCTTGGAGCCCACAGTCCAAGACAAGGATGGGCTGCAGCTGGATGACCAGAGGGCCACAGCAGCTTAGCTGTGGCTGCTGCGAGAGTAGGAGGACTGGAGCTGTGTCTGCAGAGACAGAGTAGAGGAGAAAAAAGTGCTTTCTCCACACAGACTACACAGCATCAGAGACCGTGATACCAGCAGGCTGGCACACCAGCAGGCCGGCAGGTCCTGATGTTGAGACCAACTTAAGACTGGCCTGAGGCACTGATGTTGAGCCAAGGCTATGGGGCCTAAGCAGAGGTGTACTCCCACTTGGAAGGTCTCTCTTTGTAGGTCAGTGGAAACTGGAAACATGTCCAGTCTCTCTGTCCGGACTCAGAACTAAGAACTCAGGGCAGAAGGGTCAGATGCTAGTGTGAATTTGGGCTGTCCTGAGCTGAGTTCCTATGTTAACAGATAATTCCCGAATCTGTACCAGGAAGGGCTTGTGGGTTGGATTTGAAGACCTTTGATGTTTTTACAGATGAAACAACAACAAAGGCCTTGAATTCCAAGCTTCCTGTCCTTGGTGAGGCTAGAGCCGCACAGGATTCTGGAGAAATACCCAGGATCCTTACATCCCTTCCAGATCTCCACTCACCTAAACCTCGTAGCCCAGTTTCCAAACAGACAGGAGAACACTCAGGCCAAGTAAAGATCTTGCCATGCCAACTGGGAGCTGGTGTCCAGCACACAGCACCTTTGTGACTGCTCACAGAGTGCCCAGCAAAGGGTGACTGCTACACTGCTAGGGACCACTGTTTCTCCATCCATGCCTCTTCCTTCCTTCTTTCCTCCCTCCCGCTCTTCTTCCCATTCCCCACCCCTCTCAGTCTCAGGCATGCCAGACTGGTTTCAAACTCACTCTAGAGTCTAGGATGATGTCGAATTCCTGATTTCCTTGCCTATAGCTCCCAAGAACTGGAATACCGTTCGGCATGTGTCCCCTGCCTGGTTCTATGAGGTGCTAGGGACCAAGGCTTCCTGCACATGGACAGGTGCTCTGCTCAGCTACATCCCCACACCTTTAATGGGAAGAGATGTCCTCACACAGTGTGAGAGGCACCGTGCTTCCAGCAAAGCATTATGGGCAGTTGTGTGTCATCTATGCCTAGACCCTCTGGGGGAAATAGTGAGCTATGAAACCCACTCTCTTGGATCACCCTAGTTCGCTGAGAAACCAGCCTGATAGTGGAGCATTAGCACTAGAAGTAGAATGATGGGGAAAGGCATAGACTCCATTGGACAAATCAGGGAGGGCTTCACAGAAGTGAGCCTTGAGCCAGCCTGAAATGCGTTAAGGTGGAGAAGATCTGGGGTGGAGGAGAGAACAGACTTGGAGTGATAGAACATGTCTTGGCTCCAGGCAGGGGCTGAGTGACCAAAGGCTAGAGGAAAAGTCAGAAAAGCTGAACCAGCCAAAACATGGACAGGCCAGCTGGCCAGAACACAGGCGACATGAAATGCTGAGCTGCTGAGCACCTGCACAGCCCTTGGCCTGTTCACAGAGGATGAGACAATGGTTTAAGCAGATCATTCATCTCGCAGAGAAGCCCTGCACTTATCTCTTCTGGGTGATTCAGGGGTCAGGGAGGCAAGCTGCTTGCAAATCCTGTTTCACTGAATCCTCATGCTACACCCCCTACCCCACCCCCACCCCACCCCAGCTGAGCTTGTGCCTATTTACAGACAGGGTTGCTAAGGCCGGAGCAACCATAAAGGAAAGCTGGCATTGCAAGCCCCATCTTTGGAGTCCAGCTCCCCCTCCCTTGCACCAGGTTTCCCTCCAGTGACAGGGCCAGCCACAAGGTTGCATTTTTATCAGCCCTTGGAAGGTGACAGGTCCTTCACGGAGCATGAGGGCCAACTCTGCAGGAGAGTGCCAGCCGCACAGTGGCCAGGAAGGAAGAGTTGTCCCTGACAATATTTGCTCAGAGGCCACATTGTCATAGTTACAGGTGACCTGCAGAGAATGATGGGAAGTGGGAACACCTGTGGTTCATGCCTTTAACCTGGAAGTTCTACGTAGATGAGAAACACTCGTAGAAAAGTGATAAAAGTAGTGGCTGGGCAGAAAGAAAAGTTACCATGATCCCAGAAACTAGAGAGCACCTGCTGTGAATATTTTAGTAAGTGTTCTTGCCTTTTGAAAACAGTATTTTTATAGATGAAGAAGCAAACTCAGAGAGGTCAGATCATTTTCTTAAGGGCAAACAGGCAATAGGCAGATCTCCACCTCCATGGTCAGAGGCTTACTGCTCACTATGGTACCCTCCCTGGGGACTGAGGTGAGTGGCAGGGAGTCAAATGGGAAGTGATGTGCCTCCTGGAATAGCTGCCAGCCCTTCAGACTCCCTCCCCAGTACAGACGGTATAGACACCTCTTGCTTGCAGCGCTCTGCCTTTGGGGGAGGCTTCTTGGGTGGGATCCCCCAGTGACCCTGTGCCAGGAGCTGGATTTCATTGGCCTCCACATCTGGGGCATACATGCGCACACATGCATGTGTTTAAGCAGAGCCCTTGCATGCGGCCCAGATGGAATTTATGGAGCACAGCAGAGGGAGCCGGATAGTACAGTCGCTGGAGCCATTGGTATTCTGTTTGGTCCTTTCCTCCAACCCCATCTGTCTCAAAGCCTTTTCCTCCTGGGAAAATCCAAGAGGTGCAGTGCTAACATAACTGGCCAGATCCCACTGAAGAGCAATAACAAGATCCAGAGTGGGGCAGTGGCTGGGCCAAGTTAATAGCTTTCCCTCCCCTCTCTGCCTACAGCCCTCAGACTCCCATAAGCCTTGGAGAAGTTGGATCCATTCCCCCAGCAACAAAGACTGTACTCTTGCAGAATTAGCAGAGGTGTCCCTCCCGCTCTTTCTCTGTCCCCCCTTCTCGTGTGTGTACCCATACATGTACATGTATATGAAGGTAAATTGTGGAGGAATGCTCATGCATGTGTGGAGACCAGGTCAGCCTTGAGTGTTGTTCCTCAGGTGGCATCACCTTGTTTTTTGAGACAGGGCCTCTCACTGTGACCCAGAGCTACAGATTCAGCTAGACTGGCTGGCAACAAGCCCTGGGAATTCACCTGTCAATTCCTCTGCAGTGTTAGGACTTCAAGCGAGCCTGACTTTTTGTGTAGGTGCTGGGGACTGAACCTGGGTCCTCAGGCTTGTGCAGCAAGCATTTCATGGACTGAATGATCTTCCCAGTAGGCCCTTTGCAGAGAGAAGGTTAGGGAAAGAGCTTGGAGACAGTGAGGGGCCCACTCAGGGAAGTAGCTCCTCCTAAAGGGCCAAGCCACTGTGGGCCTGGGCCTTCTGATCACGGCCAGCCTTCCTGGTACACCCAGGACCCTTCTGGTCACTCTGTACACAAAACTGATGTCTTTCCATTCTCTCACCTCCAAGCACAGTCCCGCCTCTGCAGAAGTCCCCAACTTAAGACACAAGCTCCTCCCTGCTGCCACTGTCCTGGGAAGTCATGCCCCAAACACACCTTGAAGTGTGCAGGGTGATAAGGGCACCTGAGCCTAGACCCTCACACCATGTGGCATGCAGTTTCCTTCTGCTGTAGGTCAGGACACGTGCTTGCTGTCTCTGGATTCTGCATTTCTTCCAGGTGGATGGAGATAGGCATAGGCCAACCTTATCAGAAGCCAGGTTTTCACTCTGCTTTAGTTTCCCCATCTATTAAATGAGGCTGCTAAGCCCCTTGAGATCTACTGAGCACCACAGATTGCCAGGACTCAGGTCTCCTACTACACCACACACACACACACACACACACACACACACACACACACACACACACACCACATACATATACACACACACACACACACACCACACACCACACAACACACACTTACACACACCACACACACACACACACCACACATACATATACACACACACACCATAGACACCACACACCACACACTTACACACACACCACACACACCACACACACACCACACACACACACACATACATACACCACACACACACACCCCTACCTGTCTCCCTTTGCAGACAGTAATCACTTCACCTTCTGCTGATATCACCCTAATCTGTACAGGTTATCAATTTCCCGGGGAAGACAAGTGCAGTGTTGTGGGGATATGAAATAACTTGCCCCATGGCCCACAGTTAATTTGTGTCTGAGCTTGGGCCTCAGAATCTGATTGTACTCTCATCCTGCCTAGCATGGTGGTCACTAATCCACATGGGCCTAAAGCAATAAAGCAGGCTGAAGACAGCCCTCCACGTGCTCAGACATGAGAATGTGTCACCTTAAGTGACAAAATGGATTTTGCAGATGCAATTAAATTGAATATCTTTATTTAAGAGAGTATTTTTGAATTACCCAGGGTCCCAATGTCATCACGAAGGAAATTATAAAAAGAATCAGAAGAGCCCAAGGCAGCGAAGATAAAAATAATGACAGAAACAGAAAGAGGTGACAATACAAACTTCAGTTGGGTGAATGCACCTTGATGTGGAGAAAGAGCCCCCAAGCATAAGGGACACCATTACCTAGGGCCTGACCCTGTAAATCTCACTTCAAGCTCCTAACTCCCAGGTCTGAAGGTGAATGTGGCTTTGAGCCACTGTGCTTGTGGTAATGTGTTCCAGCAGACACAGGAAATGAATGCAGCCCTTGAATTGAGGCTGTAACCAGTTGAGAAGCGCTGAAATCTTACAAAACAGACTGTAGTGAAGAGAGAATTTTGCTTATCTCACTGACGTTTTATGTGGCTGACATGCTAAAATAATTTCAACATTCTGGATAGATTAGATTTCTAGGGAACTTAGAAACACAACCGTAGTCCGTGGGAGCTAGACACCCAGCCATACTAGAGAGCTCTCTCCATCCCCTTGGTCAAAAGGAACAGGCCCTCCCCTCCCTGTGTGGCCTGTGGCCAGCTCTGCAGAGCCGAGCATGGGGATCCCCCTACATACACACATCCCCTACAGGTGGGGAGTCCTGGTGGTAGGTGAGAGTCCCCCACCCCCTTCCCCCACTCCCATCTGCCTCTGGGCCAGCCCAGTGCCCCTGTAAGATGTGACAGTTATTTTTAGCTCTGGCTGGCTCAGCACAGCTGGCTCTGAAGTCTTGCTGGGTGTAATCCAGCCCCAACTGCCATCTCCCTGCCAGTGGGGGTCTTAGGAAAAGTTAATTCAATGATTCTGGTGTCTTTCTGGGCCTATGAGCAAGCTCCCAATCTCCCTGGCAAGGATAAGGACCATAGTCTATGTTGCTGGATAATGGACCTGGGGTCCCTGCAGGCTCAGAGGTGGCAAGGCTGGATCTTAGAAGGAAGCCATCTAACTGGAGCTTTCCTTCAGCGGCATGACACTTGGAGGGAGGAAGCTGTAGGTCTGCCCACTCAGTGCCAGCTGTTTTGGGATCTCACACAAGCTTCTCCAGGAGCAGAGGGGTGAGCATTTTGTGCCTTAGAAAGTCTTTTTGTTTTGATTTGTTTCAGTGATGGGGCTTGAACCTAGGGTCCCTGGTGTACTGCTTGCCCTACCACACCCTCAGCCCTAGAAAAGTATTTAAACAAGACTAGCAAGCAACATGGGAGAGGCTCCCGTGCAAGCCCTTTTACTTGCCGAGCCCTTATAGGCTTGGTATGAGGTGAGGGAAACTAATCTACACAAAGTTCTCAGCCCCAGGCCCTGGCTCAGGAAAGGCTCAGGAAACAACGCGCTATAGCCATTGCTGCTACCTCGGCTGACCTCCCTAGCACCAGTGTGTAGAAGAGAACACACGCAACAAAGTATGTGTTTGGTTTGGTGCTGGGGATTGAATCCAGGGTCTCATGTGAGCTAAGTACATGCTCACCCCCAGCCTCTCAGTAAACATTTAAAAAGGGTACCTGTTTTTATAATCTGCAGGCTGAAGCCCAGGCTGTCTAAGGGACATGCCCAGGATTAAGGTTTTATATCAAGAAGCTGTGAAACAAACTTAGGCTGCTACTGTAACTTTCTCTGCTCAGGCCAGCCCCATCTTAATGCTTCCTCATCACAGCACTGCCCACCCTAGGTGAAGCCCCAGCCCCCAGCCTCCAGGTGGCGCCTCCCTTGTCTCTTTGCACATCATAGTAGACTCAGGAGGTAGTTTCACCTATGCCCTAGTTAATTTGATGGATCAACCTGGCTCTCTTGTAGTCTCGGGTGTGACTGGGAAGGGATTTTGTGGATGTAATTACTGTTTGTAATTGGTCAGTTTTAATTAAAGGATTATCCTAGTTGATCTGCTAGCAGGTGCTAGGAACCAAACTGAGATTTCCCTGAGGAAGAAAGTCAACGTGAGGGCTGGAGGGGCAGCTGGCCTTGCCCACTGCCTGCCCGGGGGGTACCTACTGGCCTCAGCAGACCCCTAGATGGAGTCAGTTCTTTGCAATAAGTCAACCCAAATGAGTCAGTCTAGAAGACCTATTTTACCCTCACATGATATGATTTCTAAATCATAGTTCAACATAAGCTCTAGTCTTACTTTACCCAATGTAAATCAGTCTTCAACAAAGCCATTCAAATAATTATATTAAGACGTCATTTAGATATTACATAAACACTGGAGCAATTACATTCTCTAAAGCCCTGGATAGTGGGAGCTGAGGGGAGCTTAATGCCGGTGTCTTTACTTTGTTTCCATAGGGGGCCAGTTCCCAGCCTTCTGCATCTTGGTTACTACTGGGGGGGGCTCCCTCCCTCCTGATGGAGCTTTTGTGGGTGAACACTAAGTTAAGTAAGAGTCCTCCCTGAACTCAGGCCCCACCATGCTCTTTGCTGTGTGCCCTTGGAACAGTCACAGTGCCAGGTCTGAACCCTTCTTTGGTCTTGGACAAAGTTGGAGAATGGAACCCTGAGCCCTGAGGTAATAGGGTAGCTCTGGCTTTTACATGACTATAAAGGTCCCTGCCCTTGGATGTTAGCTGAAGCAGAGGTGAAGCTTGCTGACTGAAGAGGGGAAGTGTTAAGGCTCTGCTATTGGACATTCATTGGGAATTCATCCATTGTATCCTCCTGATGCCTTTTAGGAGCCCTGCCCAAGGCTAATGTCAGTGCTCAGGGTGTCTAGAGGGGTGACAGCATGTGAGTAGAATGAATGAACCTTCCCGCAGCCAGGGGTGCACCAGTGGCTACCAGACCCATTGGCCAGTGCCCCCACACCCTACGCCAGGAAAGACATTGCAAACAAACTTGTCTGAACCCCAGGCTCCTGCAATGCCTGCCGCTGGGTGAGGCTCATGCAGCCACAGCAATTTCTCCCATCCAGCCAGGCTGGGGCCCAGCTGCTCCTAGGTCAGGCCACCTCTTGGGAGGTGATCTGGAGACCAGGGGCCAGGTGGCCCCAGAGACAGCATGTCTCTGCTGTGTTGAAGGAATGTAACTTGAGTCTCGCTGGAGGCAAAATGAAAAGGGAAGCCCTGCAGTTCTACTTGCTGAGATTCATTTCTCCCCTTTCTCCTGTTTAAGGAAGCCAGTGGCTTCTGGATTTATACTTTTAATTACGAGATGATTTCCAGGAGAGTGCAGACTTAAAACTTAAACATGTAGACCATGTTAAAAATGACTCTAATTCCAATATCCAAGAACAGATGAAGTTGGTCACCTGTCTCAGGAAATTAGATGAACTTAGGAAAGTAGTATTGGAAGTCATGGAATTGGTTCAACTTTGAAAATGATAATTTTGTGTCCGTGTGCCTGTCTGGTGTCCATGTGTGTGTCAGAGGGTGTCCAACTTCTGCCTTAATATTGACTTCAAAATGAACTTTTTAAAATTTCATACCCAGATACTTAAGTGTTTAAATTTATATATTTGGGGAGATGAGTTTTTCAAAACCTTTAATAAAATTACTCAGACCTTGGAGAGTACAGGGACATTGGAAGACTGATATTCAAGAACCCAAGTTAACTTTCACATCAGGGGCCCTTTGTCTTCCTTCTCCCTGTAACCTGGGACTGTCACAGGATGGAGAGTGGTAGCTGGTCTGAGGAATGAATCGGAAGCCATTGCTTAGCACCCACCATATGCCAAGCAGGGTGCACAATGACCTCACCATATTTAGAAACCTATTGTTATACAAATGATTGATGGTCACAAACTGAAATCCACTGAGATGTCAGTAGTCCCAAGCCTGGCTATGCATCAGCTTTCCCACAGGTTGTCACACAGAGTGCCAAGCCTCCCTTCCGTGGTTTCATGGGATGGAGAATTTGTATTTGCCACAGCTCCAGGTTGATGTAGATACTCTTAACTCTGGAATGCCCTACACAACAGTGCTTCCAGTGTTCAAGATGACCCTGGAAGGATCCAGGGACAGCTGGGAAATGTTTGCCTCTCCAGCATGACAACCCAAGTTCAATCCTCAGAACACATGTAAAACTCCCAGGCCCAACCGTGTAGGTTGGTTATCACAGCACTGGGGAGGTGGAGACAGGATATCGGGCTCACTGGCCAGCCATCACACCTATTTGGGTAACTCCAGGTTCAGTGAGAGACTCTGTCTCAAAAGAGGTTGACAGCATTCCTGAAGATGACATCCAGGATTGTCCACTGACCTCCACATGTATGCACATACAACATGAACACACACAAATATGTTATGCATACACATACATAAAAATGATGGGGCTGGAGAGGCGGATCAGCTGTTAGAAGTATGTGCTGCTCTTGGAGAGCACTCAAATTTCGTTCTGAGCACCCACATCAAACTGCTCACTGCTACCTGTAACTCCCTCTCCAGGGGATCTGACATCTCTGGTATCTCCAGCACTTGCATGAATGTGCACTTATCCACACTCAGACATGTAATTAAAAATAAGACAAATCTTTAAAACATAAAATTTAAAAAGATGGTGCCATGGAAGAACCAGGGAAACCTGCAGAAAACTGTCAGACTTCCAAAACCAGCACAGAGAGCAAGGACAAATGAGATGAGTGACAGGGCACACGGGAAGTGTCGCCAGCCCCTAAGCATGCTGGGAAAGTAAGGGGGCGGCCACACTAGTACCCAGACTTGGTAAGAGAGTTCTCAGACCGGGGGCAAGGTGTGGATGGAATATGGATTTCTGTGGATTTCTTCTTGCCAAGACTCTAGTTACTTAAATGAAAAGTGGGCCTCACTCAGACAAAAACCTTGTCATTAGATGACTGAATGATGTTCATGTGCCAAAATTCATTCATTATTAAAATAATCTCAGTTGCCTTTTATTTGGTTGTTCTGTACTGGACACTTTACCACACAATCACATCTAGTCCCCCAATAAGTCTGCTGAGGCAGGTTGTGGGGTTATCCCCATTATATAGATGAGGAAACCAAGGCGGAGATAATAGAGGTGGCTATTGTCTTTCATCTGTAAGGGTATGCTTTCCACTCCCAGTCCCTGCCCTCCCATGCTCCCCAGCCCTCACTCCCTGCCCCCACCCCCCACTGTCCCCACCCTGTTTCCTGAGCACCTGCTCTGTGTGAAGTCCTGGGCAGTTCATTCAGGTGGTGACTCATTCTCATAATCACTTATTCAATCACCTTTCTTCTCTGAAGCTCTGGCTATTTATCTGGGCATATTTATTTATAGCACACCTCATTCCAGAGAGCACTTTTTGTCTTCTGTGGAGAAGTAAAAGAATACATTTTTACAGGCTCGGCTGTGACTGTGTGGAGAACGAACGGGAGAGGGGTCAAAAGGAGCCAGGATGGCCCTACGTTCTCTAGGGAGAAGTCACAAATGTTCTTCAGAGCTTTCTAACTTCTACCCAACAAAGCTTGATCCCACACAGTACGATTCCTGGTGTCTACAGTCTCCCACATACTGTTATTAAAGCAAAATAAAACTCTCAGAGGCCTCAGGCTGGGCATCTAGGAGGATACTGCTAATCCTGAGCATTCAAGTCCCCAAGCAACCTTCAGCTGGCACATGCAGCGCAAGTCTCTTGGGGCTGCTTCCTGAGCCCTGATCTGTGCAGACCCACCGAAGAGGCTCTGAGGACAGAGATCAGAGCCATAAGAGGCAGGCATGTCTCTTTCTGGTTTAATCTGCAGGAGGTCAGAGCACACACTTGTAAATGCCAAGTGCACTTTTCAGGGGCTGTCATTGCCTGAGCTTTGTTTTAAATTGTTTGAACTAATTGTCAACTTTAAGAAATTAAAATTTTTCACTCTGAGATTCACCTGCCTGTCTCCCAGCACTTGGGAGACAGGCAGGTGAATCTCAAAGCTCAAGGGCAGCCTGGTCTATTGAGTGAGTTTTAGGGCAGTTAAGGCTACACAGAGAAACCCTGTCTCAAAAAACAAAGAAGTTAAATTTTTCACACCTACACACAAATCCAGATTGTTGCCAATCTCTTTTTTTAAAACAAGAGAAATCTGACAACAAGGAGCCCATAATCTCAAAGGGCCAGAATAGGTTGTGGCCTCATTTTCCATGCCTCCATGGTTCTGTAAATGTCTTAGCCTCAACGCCCCTCCCCAGCTCTGCAAGTTACCTAGAGTCTGCAGCCAGTCTTAAGATGCTGCGTGCTTCAGAACACCAGATAAGCAATGTGCCAGGTCAGGCTCCTGGGGCTGAAGTGGGGGAGGGTACACAGGCACTCTTCTTGCTCCTGGCTGTGATAGGACAGATGACTTGGAGAGGCTGGGCAGCGTTTAGACAGCTGCATGGCACTGCCTGTCCAGACAAATGGATGAACACATCACTGGGCTCCGTGAGATGAAGTCCATACTCCCTAGCAAGTGGGTGTCCAGGGCATAGCTCCCATAAATGGTTGTGTCATACCTGTCACATGTTGTCAGTTAGTGCCCTTCTCCATGGCCTCACAGTAGAATCACCTAGAAGTT
This sequence comes from Cricetiscus sungorus, assembly GCA_030556225.1. Lineage (NCBI taxonomy): Eukaryota > Metazoa > Chordata > Mammalia > Rodentia > Cricetidae > Cricetiscus > Cricetiscus sungorus. The sequence continues at coordinate 6,753,169 of JANBXA010000132.1, forward strand.
CTTCAACTCACACTCTCCGACCCCATGCCTAGGCCACACCCTTGACCAGCTCAACAGAAGGCTGTGCTGCTGTACACTGTTCCAGACATCGCCCATACAAGGGACCAGTTGTGAGAAATGTGATGGAAGAGAAGTGGGGTACCTGTAGGGGTGCACAAGGGATCTAACCCTGCCTGTGGGATCCTAACCACTTCCCGTACAGGAAAGGTTAGGACTGTCTGAGAACTAAGTATCTAGCCACAAAGAAGGGGGCAATATGTCCCAGCCAAGTTGGGATGTAGTCCAAGACTCTGAGTGGAAATTGCAGGACACAGCTAGGTATGGGATAGAGTGCACGAGAGGCCACAGAGTCAGAGCAGGTACATATCCTACAAATCCTTATAGCTGGACATAGCAGCATGCACCTATAATCCTAGCACTGGGGAGGTGAAGGCAGGGGGGAGGGCTGTGACTTTGAAGCCAGCTATGGTTGAAGGCTCCTCTGGAGGGCTTTAAGCCGAGGAATCACACGGATAACAAATCTTTGATGAGGCAGTTACCAAAGAGGACTTCCAGAAAGGACTCAAGCCTGAGACAAGAAAGAGATGGGGACGAAAACGAAGGTCCCTGTCAGCCTCTTCAGTTAACGCTATGGAAACTCTTCCCTCCTGCGTCCACACCCTTTCAAACAGTCTGAATCATAGACTGTCTGTGTAAAGGATGTGTTTATCCGATACTTGAAAGCTGCGGTTTCTCTGTAACAGCTCCTGGGCCCCATCCTTTAGACCAGGCACTGGGAAGGAATGAAGGAGGATCCCCTTGCTAATGAGTGCAGTCCAGTGGGCCTCAGCGAGGCCTGTGGCGTCACTGACTCTGTTGCCAGCAGTTTCTCATTTCTAACTGGGCAAAGTTTTCAGGACATTTTTATGGACTGCCCCAAAGCCAGCTGGAAGCTCATTTTCCATAAACTCTCCCGAAGACAAGTAGCCAGATTTCACATACTAAAATGAAACTGTCAAAAGGGCTGCTAAAAAGAAAACATTGTGGGCTCATTCATGAGGCTGTAACTCACAAAAGCTGGGTACAGTGGATCTGCTGGGTATGGTGGCATCACTGTGGGTACAATAGATATGATGGGTACAGTGGCATCTGCCCATTTTCATAGGTTGGTAATGGACATTGTTCTCTTTATTCACTTGCTTGGCTTTTGTTTGGTTGTTTTTTTTTTTTTTTTTGGACAGGGTTTCGTGTAATCCAGGCTGACCTCAAACTTACTTTGTAGATAAAGATGACCTTGAACCTCTGATCCTCATGTCTTCACTTCTTGGAAGCTAAAGTTACAAGGATGCACCACTATGCCCAGACTCAAACCTGGGACTTCATACATGCAAGGCAAACACTTTCCAACTGAGCTACACTCCTATCCTCTTTCTTGCGTTTTGTTGTTATTATTAGTTTGCTTGTCTTTGCAAAAGCAATGGTCAAATGATTGCTTGTTCATCAAGTTACTCAGCAAAACTTACTGGATTGGATACCCAGATGAGAAGCTGCCTTGGCCATCATTGTCCATCCCTACTCCCCTCAAGGCTCAAAATCCCTTCTTTATTTACAGTGTTTGTAGGTTTGAGACCATCATTTCTCAGAGGGGTCAGGGTCCTTTGAGACAGCTATCTTGACCAAAGTTATGATCTAGTAGGTGGTAAAACTTGGTGTTGAGTCAAGATGGATCTAATTCTAGATTAGCTTACGTTGTCATTAGCTTAAGTTGGGTTATTACGTCAACAGGTTTAGTTGTCACTTGGATCTTCCTAGTATTGAACTCCACCTTCAAACTCCTTTGGGGAGAATTCCCCATTTTGGGGAATGGAAGACTTACACCTTTCCTGGCCAACATCATGATAAATGCATAGTAGAAGTACTGTTTCTCTCTGAACAGTACACAGGGATGTGTGAAATGTAGCTCAGAATGACATCAGATCACTCGTTGGGCTGACTCTTGGAGAAAATCCTGAGTCAGACTGAGCCTTGCTTAGGTGGAGTTCCTGCAGCTCCCTGGGCCATTGTCTAGGACTGTTCTCCAGTCTCTCGCTGGCACTGTAGACCCTTGTTTTCCTCCAGCAAGATCCCACTTTGCCTAAGATGGGAAGAGTTCAGCCTGGTGGCTTATAAGCAAGATTCTGCATGGATAGATAGCATTCTGGTCATAGTTCTTCATCCTGTTGCAGACTGGTGGAAATAACCATTTCCTGTAGTGCTCTGGACAACTCTGGATACTATGAAAATGTTGGCACAGCCTCTCTTATGGTGTTTGAGGAACACCATAGCACAGGCCCAATAGGTGTGAGCTGCCAATGTCCTAAGTAACCAGGCAGAGACTCTCACCTGTGGCCCAGAGCCAGCTTTCAGATTTGCTTTCTTGGTGCTCCCATTCCTATCTGGGCCCTTCTAGCCTTTGACAGGTCATGCATGAGTGTGGAGAAGGTGGCTACAAGAAAAGCCATGGCTGTGGTGGGCTGGGGTAAGAAGAAGTGTCGGATCTTTGAACAGAAAGTGAGACTGGCAAGGAGGGAGGGAAGGACCCACACCTGTCCTGGGTGCGGGGATAGACAGCCTCAGGAGCCAGACTTTTTGGCCCTCTTTTTGTCTTCACAGACTTCAAAAGAGTATGTTTCAGTTGGTTTGGGGAGAAACAGAGCCAATATGAGACAGACACATGTCCACATGCAATACACATAAGGGATGGATTTGTGGAATTGGATGGCAGGGCTATGTCAGGCCTCCAAGATTAGAATCTACAGGACATACTAGCAGCCTTGTATGAATGCTGCTCTCTTAAGAGAAAAGTTTTCTCTAGAAGCCTCATTTTTACTTTGAACACCTTCAACTGATTGACTGGGTCCCACTCACACACTTGAGAGGATCATTTCCTGCAACTTAACTGGTGTGCACAGACTTAGGGATGACCTTCACAACCATACCCAGATTGGTGTTTGATTATATAGTGGCTAGACAAATAACCACCAAAGCTGTCAATAGCCAACAGAGAAGGCAGCCCACATGATGTCTCTTGTGATGGACAGAGGAGGCTGCAAGCTAAATGGATTAATCATGGAAATAGGAAATGCTAGGGCTGATTCCAGTCATACAAAGCCATGTTTGGATTGACCTGGAAGGCTGGGTGAGCACGTTACGTGCTGTTTCTGTCCCTCTTGCTCCCTTTTGGTTTCCCTGTATTCTACACAGACTAAGGGTGTCTCTGGAGAGCCATGCCCCTCTGTGGTTCCCTGTCTCCCGTTTCTTATCTCCCTGCCTTGGCATCTCTTTGCTTTGACTTCCATTCAAACTGTGCCCTCTATTCCCAACTCTACACTGCTCATAATTTCTCCCGCGCAGGCTAGCCCCTCTAGATTCCCTGCTGGCCTGTCCCCTGAACTTCACATGCCTTACCCTGCTCTGGGGTCTGGCGAAGCTTCACAGTTGGGGTGTCTGGTGCTATGAAATACACCACATAGAAATGCATTGTAGGTTAACAGGTTCCTAACTCAAGGCAGTGTCCACAACACTGAGTGCCACCTCTCCCCACATAGAGCTCTAGCCCGGCTCTTTCTCCTCTAAGATAGGAGGACAGGGCCCCCAAACTATGGTCTTAGAAGAAGCCAGCTAAAGCCCCAGCTAAGCTCTTAAAATTATTGCTGCAATTTTGGGAACAGAACAGACAAAAAACGGCGACAAGGCCTTAGAATTTGCTCTTTGTCTCTAAGAGCCATGGGACCCTGACAGCAGGTCCATAACTCTCCAAGAGAGAGGAGTCCTGAAAGGACAATCATTCCTTCCCACTAGGACAAGGATTCCATTCAAAATGTGATTCATGTCACAGAATTTCTAACCACAGAATCCTTTTCATCTCTATTTTATGTGGATTGTTGGTTTTGCCTGTATGTACATCTGTGTCAGATCTTGGAGTCACAGACAGTTGTGAGCTGCCATGTGGGTGCTAGGAATTAACCCGGGTCCTCTAGAACAGTTAGTGCTCTTAACTACTGAGTTATCTCTCTAGTCTCTAACCACAGAATTTTTAAAACAAATATTGGTGATAGAAAGACTCTAGATGGGACTGGAGAGGTGACTCAGCAGTTAAAAGCATGACCGCTCTTCCAGAGGTTCCGGTTCAACACTTAGCACTCTTACTGCAGCTCATAACCACCTGTAACCAGTTTCAGAGGATCTGATGCCTTCTGGCCTCCATGGCACAAAAATGGTTCACAGGCATACATGGAAGCAAAACATATCAAATAAAATTAAAAATAAAATTTGAAAGAAAGAGGAAGAGCTAGCCTCTCCCAGGGATGAGCCTCTTAAACCTTAAAACCATATGCACACAAACAACAAAAGCAGGCTCAGCAGATTATATTTCTATATTTGAGCACACATGCATCCACACATATGTTACATATGTGTAACAATAATGATTGGAGAAAAGGAGAGATCAGCTTGAGAGTTGGGAGGAGATAAAGGGAAGAAAGGGAAGGGAGAAGTGATATAATTATATTTTAACTAAAGCATATAAAAACTAGTTTTTAAAAAGACTCCAGAGGACTGGCTGAGGACTGACAAGACAACACCATGAGATCCAGGTTCTCCACTGATTTTCCACTCAGCCTGCAAGTCTTCCCTGCTTGCCCTCCAACAAGCCTCTCATAGATACAATTCCCTGCATGACAATGAGGACTTGGGTGCTGCCACAGGAAGTCCTGCCAGTCAGCTTACCTGATCCCAGTGGCTGCGTCTAGCTTCCATCTGTGTGACCTAGACTATGTCCTGTAACCTCCTTACAGGAGTTACAGTGTGAGGAAGTTTTGCCCTCCTGGTTCTTTGCTCCTTGCAATTGCTGTGGGTATGGGGTGAGGCGGCATGTAGATGAAATGTCATGTGACATCAAAGGTGTCCCAAGCTGCAGATGGACATTCACTGAGGCAAAAGGCCACAAGCTAAGAGCCAGGGACCAGGCACTGGCTTGATGGCTTGGCTTTGCCTCTCTCTCTGCCAGGGTGCTTTCTGGGTAGTGCAGGTCGATTGAAGAAAGAAAGGACTCACTCCAAACCTTCATCAAGTAGCTGTTGGAAACAGAAGCAGACACCCACAGCTAAACACTGAGCTGAACTCCTGGAATCCAGGTGCAGAGAGGGAGGAGTGATAAGCAAAGGGGTCAAGACCAGGCTACAGAAACCCACAGAGACAGCTGACCTGAACAACGGGGAGCTCATGGACTCCAGACTGATAGCTGGGAAACCAGCATTATACTGACTCAGGACCCCTGAATGTGGGTCTCAGTTAGAAGGCCTGGGCAGTCTAGGGGACCTCAGACAGTAGAACCAGGATGTATCCCTGGTGCACAAAAGGACTTTGAGAGCACATTCCCCCAAGAAGGGAAACTCCCTTAGCCTAAAGGCAGGAATGAGGGTCTAGTCCCTACTCCAAATGACATGACAGATTTTGATGATCCCTCCTGGAAGGCATCACCCTCCCTGTGGAGTGAGTGGGAAATGAGATGGGGGGGGGGGGATCAGGGGCATGGGAGGGAGGGAGAGGGAACTGGAATCGATATGTAAAATAAGAAAAAAATAATAATAATAAAATTGAAAAAAAAAAAGGCACTCCAGGGTGAAATTTTAAGGCCTATGTGGCAGCAAGCAGGTTCAGCCTCTCTGATGGACTGAACCCCAAGAGGTATATTTACTGATTGTTTCACAAAGGATTTCCTCATACCAAGGTCCCTAATCTAATTTACATGTCTTATTAAAGGAGAGCATCACTTGCCCCCATGACTCCAGTCCTTTATTATGTATAATTTGAAATACTCAATAATACAAAAGCTTTGGGTATGCCTGAAGCATCTTGTGACCAAAATCACTGCCGGCTACAATGCCTCTTCAGCAAAATAATCACTGTTTTCCACAGAGTCTTCAAGGTCAACGTATTTGTTAAAACAAACAAACAACAACAAAAAAAAAACCTGTTCCTTTTATTATGCACCCCAATACAGTGATTCTGCTAAATTCCTACAACAGTCTCACCTCTTCACAACCAAAATAGGACAACACACCATAAAAACAAGGAGACAAAATAATTCTCGAATAAAGGTCACAGGGTCAGATGATTCAATCATGGTTTGGGGAGAGGCAGGGATACTGGAAGGCATTTGCTCAGAGCCAGCCTGCTTATCTGACCTCTTAAAGGTCACCTGCTTATGTGTCTGTCCTGCCTTCTCCCCCACACCAGCACTGGGCCAGGAACATCTTGAGGCCCAGAGGCCCATCTTGAGGCTGGACTTTCTTCATCGTCATAGCACACCCAAGATCCCAGCAGAACATGTGTCCACAGCACCGCTCTCTAACTCACTGTTGAATGTTGAAAGTAAATATGAAGGACCAGTTAATCTTTTTGCTTTGATTTGGTTTGGTTTTGATTTTCTGAGATAGGGTTCCTTTTGTAGCCCTGGCTGTCCTGGAACTCTGTAGACCAGGCTGGCCTTGAACTACCTCTGCCTCTCAGGTGCTGGGATAAGGCGTGTGCTACCAACAATCACTTCATTTTTAAGAGATGGAGAGACTGGATTCCACAGTGACATGGGAGTGGGGTAGTAGCATTTCTGTGAGCTGGCAAAGGTTCTCTTTCCATAGGGGTAGACAACTTGACTATTTTTATTTACCCACAAAAGCCACAGGTAAAAAGTGTTTATGGCTTAGCAGCTAAACAAGGCCACAGGCACTTCAACAAGTCAAAATCTGACCCCGTCAACCCATCCCTTTTCAAATGTTAATGGCCATGTTTTCTACCACAGTTTGAAAACACCTCCATGATAAGAACATTCTAAACTGATCCCCAAACTTAGACACAGAACACAGACTCATCTAACTAGTCACCTGCATGATAATTACTTCTAAAGACTGAATGAAAAAGTATGTTCACTTCATATAGCACCTTCTGTCATGGATGCTATGCTGCTTAGGACTTGAGCAAATGGTCCTGAACAAAATAATGTTCTCTCAAAGTAAGTTAGTGACTGTACACATGAATAAGGGAGTTGTGATTTGTGTACTGCATTCCAGTAAAAGTGACTTAAGAGTAACATAGAGACCATCACTGGTGGCTTTTATTTTTTTCCTTGGACATTTCTACATTCTTCTTAGCTGAATTAAAAAGACAGGCAATACCAAGGGAGAAGGAGGCACAGTTGAGGGAATGGAGCACATCCTGGTGTGTGTGTGTGTGTGTGTGTGTGTGTGTGTGTGTGTGTGTGTGTTAGAAATCGCTCTGCTGATCTAACGCTCCATCCTCTCTCTGATGACTGCCAACCTTGATTCACCACATTGTGACAAGTCCTAAAACAGGAGGATACTAATGCCAAACATAGGAGGAACTGTGGCCTATAACCACCCTGCACACTTAACAAGTAGCACTATACCCCAGGCCTCCACATCTGTAATCTGCCCATCTTTATAATGAGCACATGCTATCTAGCTATCTCTGTGCTCATTTATTTCTAGTATGTATGTACGTTAGGGTCCATTGTCTTAGTTTAGTTTCTCTTGGGATACAATTCTATTTGTTTGCTATTATATTCTGAGTGCCATTAAACTAAAGGTACCAGCATCTTAAATCCTACTTGATGTTACCTCATCAGCTCACCAAAGTCCTAGCAATTGACATCTCCATAAGGAGAACCTGAGAGGCCCCTGCACTACACCCTAACTGGCGCCACTCCCTAACACAGACAGATGTTAACTCTTTGCCACACTGGGGACATGTAATGATGTGACATGATCCTTCTTATTTGCATCTCTTACATGACCGATGAAGGGGAACATCTCTATATTTTTGGCCATCTTGGCCATTTGGGTTTCCTCTTTGGGGAATGACCTATTGATGCCTTTTTGCCTGGTTTTAAATTTTAAATCGCTTTTATTTAAAGGTTTTTAACATCAACAACTCTTTAAAAAAAATACATCCCCCCCCAAAAAAAAATACAGCCAGAATTGCAGCAAACAGCATTCTAATGGGGAAAACATGGAATGATCATGAATTCGCATGTCACCCCTGCACAAGGGTCATGCTAACTGTCTGTATAATTCCAATTTTAGTATAAATGTTGCCCTAGAAAGCACTGATCATTTATTGATTGAATGAATGATTTTTTTAAGAAGGGGTCTGTCTCCCCATGTGGTTTTGGCTATCCTGGAAGTCTCTCTATAGACCAGGCTGGCCTTGAACTCACAGAGATCTGTCTGTCTCAGCCTCCTGGGTGCTGGGATTAAAGGCGTGTACCACCGCTGACTGGCCCACTGCTCTTTTTTTAACCTGAACTTTTAATTTTTTGTGTGTGTGCCAGTCCATTCAATCCCTCCTCCTGAAATTTGTAAATTTGTGCGCCCCCCCCACTTGTTTCTGTATCCTATCAGAAGGTCAGTTTCTTCATGGAAGTAACTCAGCCTCTAGACTAATTGAATGACATGCACCTTCTGTGGCATTACAGTATCCTGCCTTATAAAATTTCAACACCTTTCTCATTCCACACGCCACCATGGAGCTTACCAAGCACCTGCTCCTTCCTGTGTTAACCTTTATCTAGGCAATGGCCCTGTGAGGCATAGTAGTATTGCCACCATCTTTGAACAGATCAAAATGAGGTTTATAAACATTGGGAACTACCTCACCCTCAATTCCTCTGCTCAGAGGCAGGGCTGGCCTCAGAGCAAGAATTCCCCAATTCCATGCCCAGTTTTTTTTTTCTACATAAGTGTGTTGCCCCACTACTGACTCTCCCACCAGACTGCAGACCCTGTTTCTCGTACTTACCTATGTGCCCGCATCATAGCCCTACAAAAGGGAACAGCGGGTGGGTACAGATTTCTTGACAAATCACACTATTCACCTTCTGCACTGTATACAGAGCCCCCTAACCTTCCCAACAACTGAAGTGACTCCCCCAGGGTCTCACACCCAGGCACGGGTGGAGCCAGCCTGTGAGCTGCAGAGACAGGTTTCTTCTGCTATCACAGTCCCTGGAATCCTAAAGGTGCTGCTGGCCAGCCTAGAGGCTCTTGAGAACGTCCTGGACACACAGGTGTTACCCTGCTGAAAGTGACTAAATAGCTGGTCCTGTGGGTGCCTTTGAATTGGCCTTCCTAGATTGGAAGATCCTGTCTGATGGGGCTGTTACCAACTTCCTTTCCAGGCCCAGCAAAAGGGAGACAGATGCTCACGATTAGGAGGTTCTGCTGTTGGTCAAAGATCCAGAATGAGGGCAGTAAGACCTGAGGAGCAGGAAGACCCAGAGGTGAAGGGAGGGGGAAGGGTGGAAGAGGATGCCTGTATCTCAAACTGGGAGACAGATAGAAGGCGACAGGAGCTGCAGGCTGCACAGCCAGCGTCCCTAGAGCAGAGAGCCAAATGTAGACCATTGGACAATGAGTAGGGAAGGCTCCCACAAATGCACTCACTCTGCGGGAGTGCCTGCAGGCGCTGAGCTAGCAGGTGCAAGGGGCCTTCCGGAGCAGAGCGAAGGCAGGAATGTGGGTAAGGGGTGTTAGCCAGCACTTTCTGCAGTCCTGGCGCCAACAATGAGTCTGGGTGGGGGACACTCTGTCTTTTCTCCCTGAGGGAGACTTTATCTGATTGAAGCCATATCTACAAGATCTGTCCTAAATTTGCTTTTTTTTTTTTTTTTTGCCTAAGTGCTGTGTTTGTGCACGTAGTGTGTGACTGTCTCTTTTACCTTATATCTCTGCAGTGCGTGGGTGGCATGCTGTCGTGGGTCTTGTGGTTAATGTGTCAGGGCTCTATGCTTGCTGACTTGTGTGCCTTACACGTGGTTCCGCGGGAGCCTTTGCTGAGGGCACAGTATCATTTTGAGTATTGTGACTTGTATTTGTGCCCTGTGTCTAGTTCTCTTAGGCTTCTCCTGGTCTCCCAAAGGTGGAGTAGGATGTCAGTGCTGTAAGATCAAGGTGCTGGGCGACCTACCCGGGTCTGGGTGTAACTGTGTGCGTGTGGTGAGCGCACGCCTTCCCAGCCGTGGGTCTGTGCAGCGGCGTTTCCGCGTGTGCCGGCTCAGCTCACTGAGCGGGGGCGGCCCCGTGAGGCGCTGCGGGGCCCCGCCGGCCACGGGCTCCAATGGCGAAGCCGGTGCGGCCCCTGCTAATTACATAAGCGGGGACGTCAATAATTCGCGGGAAAACGCGAAAAAGATGGCGCCCCGTGCCCGGGGGGCCCTTCCTGAGCGCACCGGCCCCTCCCTCCCCGCGTCCCCTCCTCCCCGCGGCGCCCCCGCCCCGCCCCGCCCCCGCCGAGACCCCTACCCCGGCCCCACGGGCGGACACTTGGCCGGGCAGTCGCGGGCCGAGCGCACCGCCGCCGCCGATGTGCCTGGTGGCCAGACTCCAAGTGGGACCGGAGGACGCGCTGCCTCGCGGTAAGTCCCGCGCTGCGGGCGCCCCGGGAGACTCCGCATTTCACGCTTCAATCCCTGCACACGACCCTCCTTCTAGAGCACTAGGTTGAGTCCTACAGTCCCCGGGCGGGGGGGTGGAGTCCTGCGGAGCTGCGCGCTTGTGGGATGGGGACTGTGATGGAGTCAGAGCGGTACCCTCAGGGCAGCGGGAATCCCAGCCACATCCCCAACCCAGGGCAGGGTGTGGGTGACAGGTCTCCGTTTGTGGCTGTGAGTCTTCTCTTTTCCATATGAAGCTCTGGAGGGAGGGTAGGAGGGCATTTGGGATTTTGCTCACGTCCAAAGTCAGGCTACGACGGGTTGAGAGCTGGGAAAGTTTGCATTGGTGCAACTGAGGAAAGGAGTGCCTGAAGCCATAGGGGACACTGCTGCAAGCTGTCCTCCCCCTTAACACCCTTTTAAAAAGCCAACGGCTGCCCTGGAGAGGCCTCGGCGCATGAATCATCCGCGCTTCCTGCCCCAGCCCGGCCCCGCGCGCCCAGTGCCGCGGATTTGAACTGGACGCCGACGGGAACCCGCAAACAAGCATTTCTGTGGCGATGGGTTTGAATCAGCCAATCACAGCCCGCAGGGGCCCGCTCCAGGAGGATGGAGGCGGGGTGGGGGGGCCGCTACGCGGGGGCCCAGCCTGGCCTCGGGGGCGCAACGACCCGTCCTGCCCCCAAAAGCTCAGAGGGGGAGGAAATGTCAGTTTGTGAACCTGCCGAGGCCGGTCCCGCTCCAGGCCAGAGCAAGCAAGGACCTCCCAGCGCCCTAAGAGCCAAGTGCTGGGGAAGAGGGCAAGAGCAGCCTGTACCTGGTGCTTGTTCCTCTGCCCTGGAGTAAAAGATAGGAAGAAGGCAGTAGGAAGTATGCACCCCTCATCTGGACAGCCCTGAATGTGCCCCATTGCCCCAGGGCCCCTCACATACCCACGTGTATTTAGTTTTACATACGGACTGGCACATTGCCATAGATAGTGTCCTTTCGGTCTCTGAAGAGGCACTCACATGACAACACACCCAGCGCTGTCTTCCTGTCAGCAGGCTAGGGACGCCAGGTGCCCAGCACCTAGGCAGAGAGAGGGAACCCGAGCAAGACTGCCCCCACCATCCCCACACACTGCAACATAAGGAAGCTACGTTTGACCCTAGGAGAGTGTATGTGCAGGCGTGTGGTGCCAAGTGAGCCCACAGAGGGTAGAAGGCAATAAGGCTGAACACCGGTGAAGGCTTGGGGAGCCAAAAGTTTTCTAGAAGATTCAGGTGGGGAAGCAGGGAAACTGGAATGACCTGGGGACGCCTCATTCCAGGTGCCAGGCAATAGCAAGCAACAGGCTCAGGAAAAGGTGAATGAATTAATGGATGGAGAAAGATGAGGACAGAACTAGAAGCCTAGAAGCGGGGCTGCTGGAGCAGAGGGCAGGTGCTGGGCAGGGATACTGCTCCACTGTACCAGAAACCGCTGGGGCAGCCCACTGGCTGGAGAAGTCTGCAGATGACCATGACCACACCGTTATCAGGAAAAGGGGAGTGAAAGGCTGCACTTCAATGAGATGGGAAGAGCCAGGTGTGTTGGGCTTAAAGTCTTTGAGCCAGTGTGCAAGTGGACAAAAGCATGAGCAGGTTTAAATACCCTGAATTGGTTTCCATGGAATCATCAAATAATTGAGAACAGAAAGGGGCTCACAAAAGGCACGTGGCTATGTCACACCTGTTCCCAAGCCACCCCGAGAGTTTTCTCTGCTAGGTGGGCTTTTTTCTAAAGTCCTTAGTGTGTGCTTCCTCAGAGCTGAGTCCACAGGGTTTGCATACAGGATAAGGCCTCAGCCTCCTGGGACAGGTATTGGGGTTCAGATCCATGGGTGGAGCCTTCGTTCCAGGTATGTGGGGAAATACATCTCTGAGACGCAGCATGGTATGATACAGAGCCAGCTTGATTAGTTGTGAGGTATGGTTCGCCTCTGGGTCACCAGTCACTTTCCTTGCCTCTCCTCAGTTTCCCTATCCTTACAGTGGGATAATAATATCTCCCTCCCAGAGTTGATCTGTCAGTCAGTGTGTTTGAAAGTCTTACAGGGTTTCTGGGGCAGGGAGCAAGATAAGATCTTGTTCCTTTTTTCCCAGTGTCAGCAGAAGCTGATGGAGACTCAAGCTCTAGACCCAGGGACTCGGGAAGCCTATGGTGCCACCAGCCACCTCCCTAACACGGGGACCCTGTCTAAGACCAAAAAGAACTTCAAAGACTTGATGTCCAAGCTGACAGAAGGACAGTATGTGCTATGCCGGTGGACAGATGGGCTGTACTACCTCGGCAAGATCAAGAGGGTGAGTCCTTCCCTAGTCCTTGTGTTCAAGCTCAGGTCTTTCTGCTCATCTCTTCTTGTCCCTTGTGCCTAGAAACTGAAAGTGTAAAGATCCTGAGCCTGGCTTCACAGGGTCTATCCTCAGAGGCCAGTGTGGCCCAACAGATTCTTTAGAGAAATTAGGCAAACCACCAGACTGGACAGAGCATGGGCGCTGTACTAGCCTGTTCTTCTGCCCTTGAAAACACTCCCATGCAGTTGTCACCCTGTCCTTGATGGCCCTAGGCGCAGGAGATGGAGGAGGACTGAGACCCAGGCCTTCCCAGCTGCTTTTTCATGCCGCCCTTCTCTTCTCCCTCTCCTCCACTCAGGTCAGCAGTCCTAAACAAAGCTGCCTTGTGACTTTTGAAGATAATTCCAAATACTGGGTCCTGTGGAAAGATATACAGCATGGTGAGTGTCAGAGTTCCTCCTGCCTCTCTCTCCCATCCCCTTTCTTTCATCCTGGCACCTGTGCTAGTTCATGAAGCCCAGGCCTTGGGTACTCATCCTTGGCTCACCAGGGACAATGATCAGGTTTCTGCTTTTGTGACATTGATCCCCTTCCTGAATGCTCAGACTTCAGGAGGCAGGCAGGACAGATGGAGGGTGGGTTCAAGCATGTATTAGAACTAAGAGTATAGAACTTGGTCTCAGGCCTGCAGTTTGTGTCCTTCCTGAATGTTGGCTGCTACTCTGGATCTCCTACAGCTAAGGAGGAGGAAGAAGCCAGAGGATAGGGTTCAACTGTAGGCATGAACTGTGCTCCCTATCTGCATGTGAAGAAGTTGATGGAGAATCTTTACCCCTGAGGCAAAGAGGTTAGAGCAAGGAACAGCCAAGAAAGCATGAAATGGCCATGCCTAGATGGAGCTGGGTCAGCTTTCAGGATGAAAGGGGGACTGGGCTGGGCACTACCCGTGCCTTCTGGCAGCTGACACTATGTTATAATTACAGCTGGTTGGGATCATTCAGCCTACACAGGACAGATTTACATAATTGCTAGTCACAATACCCATGCACTTTTTTCATGGAACTCCAAACACCAACTATGACAACTGGCATGAGAGAAGAAACCTATTAAACATCATTTATCCTTAACAGATGTGGCCCACTGCAGCAGGTTCTAGAGTCAGACAGCCCCTGAACCATGTTCCAGATCTGTCTACAGAGCCTTGAGCAGTGATGTCACCTTTCTTAGTCCTTATTTCTTCAACCGAAAGAAGGAGACAGGGAGTCCAGGCTTCACTGGACAGTGGGAAGATGAGGTGATACATGTAGTACGCTCAGCCCAGAGCTACTGTGGGCCATAGGGAGCTATAGGGAGGGCCATTTCTAAGAATCTACTACTGGGAAGGGCGATTCCAAGAAGCTGGCCACATGGGCCACAGGACTAACCAGTTCGTAGGTCTTTAAAAGAAAAGATTTTTCTCCAAAAACCTGTGCCCAGGGGAGGCCAGTTCTTTCCTCTAGTCCCTTGCACCCTAAACCTATTTTCTGTGGATCCAAAGCTATGAGCAAGTCCTGCTGGTCATACTTCTAAGAAAAGCCTAAAACTCCAGAAGCAGAAGAAAGATATTTCAAATTCACAGGGCTTGGGAAGCATCCCACTGTGCAGCAGGCACAGGGGCAGGGCACAGCAGGGGTGTATCCAGGAACAGTTTGTCCCATATCCATCCAACAGGCCTCTTGGCATCCCTTAAGATGAGTACTCAAGGCTGGGCATGATACACTTTCTATGTATCACTTTATTAAGCAATGGGAGGCTGCGATTCAAGGTGGGTATCATGGTCTTTGGGTATAGAACAAGGCAATGTTCTTGCCTGGCCATTTAGTCAACAAATAACACCTTGAACATGTACTACCTGCCATATCCCATTAGGGGCCTGAGGGCACAGAGATGCAGTAAGGCCATTTCTGCCTTTACAAAACTTTCATCCTAAAGAGAATGAGGCAGAAGGGTCACCAGTTCAAGACTGTCTCAAAAACTGTCAAAAAACTAAACAAAAAATTCCTTGCAGCCTTCTGCAGTAACAAAAGAGAAGCAACACATCAAAATGTTTTTAAGGGATTAAAAGTATGTACTGCTCTTGCAGAGGACTTGAATTTAGTTCCCAGCACCCACATCTGGTGGCTCACAATCACCTGTAACTCCATCCCAGAGAATGTAATGTCTTCTGACCTCCTGTGGCATGTGCACGCATGTGAACATACCCACACAGAGAAATTAATTTAAAAATTCATTTTCTATTCTTCTTGCCTCTTCTTTCCTCCCTTACTTCTCTTGTTTTGCTTGTTTCTTGACTCTTCCCTGTTTTCTCTGTCTGTCTGCCTGCCTCTCTCATGGACTCACTCCAATGGGGTCTTTTGCTCTTTAACCACCCTCCCCCAATAAACCTCTTGTGCTGAAAAAATAATTTTTTAATCATTTTCAAATGTATTTAAGGAGAGTGTGGGAAGGTGTCTCAGTCAGTAAAAATACTTAACTTGCTAGCACAAGCATTCAGATTTGATTCCAGAACCCACATAATAAAATGGACATGGGGTGATTGCTCAGAAATTAAGAGCACTAGCTATAGTTCCAGAGGACCCAAATGGTGGCTCACAAACATTTGTAAGCACAGTTGTGGGTTATCCAACATCCTCTTCTGAACTCCACAGGCACCAGGCTCACAAGTGGTGTACACGCATCCATGTAGGCAAAACCATTACACATAAAAACCAATATGCATTTCAAAGAAAGCCGGCATGGTGATTTACACCTATAATCCCAACTGTGGGAGGTGAAGACAGGCAGATACCTGGAGCTCACTGGCCAGTCAGCCCGGTCAGTGAACCCTAGAGCGCAGTGAGACACCCCATCTCAAAAAGATAAAATGAGCCAGCAGTGGTGGTGCATGCCTTTAATCCTAGCACTTGGCTCAGGAGGCAGAGGCAGCCTCTGAGTTTGAGGCCAGCCGGGTCTACAGAGTGACTTCCAGGACAGACAGGGCTACACAGAGAAACCTTGTCTTCAAAAAAAAAAGAAGAAGAAGAAGAAGGCAAGATGGTGGATGGTGGCCCCTGCTCAAGGTGACCTGCACACAATGTGCACCTGCCCACACATGAATCTGCATGCATGTATATACTGAAAAGTTGTATTTTTGGGCAGCTGATGGAAGTAGCTCTGTGGTTTGCCTAGAATGTGCCAAGTCTTCAGTTTTATGCTAAGCACCATTGCATTCCTCAAAAGGAAAAAATACATTTAACATAACCACACAAGTACTTCCCATATAAAAATATATTTATTCTTTAACAAAAGAAGACCAACATGAAAAAATATTGAGGAGGTGCATGAAGAGCCATTCTATAGCTCTGTTAGGGGTTGGGTTTGCTTCAGTGACAGAGAGTGTGCCCGGCAAGCACAGGTCAGGACCCTAGCTCCAAATAAACCAAAATAAACAAGTTAACTGGGTCACTGCATCTGGACTTTGGATCTTGATTCAAAACACAAAATTGTAATGACATTTTAATTTGTTAGAAATTTGGAAATAAAAGTAACTTTAGGTACAATAAATGCTATGCAGTGTGTTTAAAGAGAACTCTGACCTGAGATAGTTATAGAAAAATGAATGGATGTCTGGGTCTTGATTTGAAATACTAGGAGGGTATGTGGGTGAAAATATAGTTTAAACAGGATTGTCTTTGAGTTCACACTTGATGGAAGTATGAAAGTTCTTTATAAACATACATTATTATCTAATAATAAGTGTTTTAAATGTCATTTGACATAAAAAAAAATGTTTAACAAAGCAAGTTGGAGTGTGTAGGAGAAGGAACCAGATATGGTGAAAAGAGCAAAGAATTAGCTGTGAGATAGCTGAGTTTGCATTCCCCTCTCCTATCTAATGTCTAAGCAAGGACCATAACTTCTTGAGCCACAGTTTTCCCATCTTTGGAAAAGGTGTCAACAGTCACCTCTGAAGAACTATGAAGGTTCAGTAAGGCAGCTTTCGGGATCTGTTGGGAAACCCAGTGTGCAGCCGAAGTTCAGACCCTCTCTGTGGTTTTTGGTATCATTGCTTTAATAAATAAGTGAAATCCTTGACAGTTTCGTGCATGTGCAGTATGCACTCCTATTACACTCTCTTCAACCACTCCTCTGTCCCTCCTACCCCATCGCCTCCACCTTCCTCTCCATATGCCCTTTCCTAGATGCATTTGGTTTAATCAGGGTCATCCCTGTGACTTACATTGGCGTTACCTACTGGAGCCCAGTGGAGTCATCAATGGGTACAATAACTGAAGATAATAATTCCTTATCCCCCAAAGTGTCTCCATAGAAAATGGTTCAGTACAAGGAACAGGGCCTATGCCATCAGTATCTGGCCCATTCTTGTGCAGACCCAATGTCATCATCTCAACTGTTAAGGGTTCATGATTGTGGCAGGTGGTGGTGGTGCCCACCTTTCATCCTAGCACTCAGGAGGCAGAGGCAAGTGGATCTCTATGAGTTTAAGGCCAGACTGGTCTACAGAGTGAGTTCCAGGACGGCCAGGGCTACACAGAGAAACCCTGTCTGGGAAAGAAGGAAAAAAACCAGTTCAGGATTGCAGTGCTCACTAACGATTCACAGCCCTTATTTCTGTCTTCCAGCTCTTACATTTCTTTCTGGCCCCTCCTCCACATGATCCATGGAGTGTGTGGTGTGGGTATCCTCTTTAGAGCTGAACCATCAACACTCAGTTATTGTCAGCATTTTGTACAGCTGTTTCTCTGCAGTTCACAGGAAACGGACACCTCTCTGGTTAAGGCTGAGTCTATGAGTATAACATAGATTTAGAAGGTAAATCAACACTGTGTCGATTTAGCTAAACACCAGAATTAAATTTCCTAGTAGGACACCTATGAGCTTCCTGCCATTTCCAAGTATGGATTCCCTCCCAGTCTGTGATTTTGACTTTTTCTTGATCATGTGAGCTAGACCTGAGTAGAGAGAACTTCTTTTTCAGCCGGTGTTCCAGGAGAGGAGCCCAAGTGTGACATCTGCCTGGGGAAGACATCAGGGCCGATGAATGAGATCCTCATCTGTGGCAAGTGTGGCCTGGGTGAGTGGGTGAAAAGAGAAGGCCATGACTAGTGGCTTCTGATGTCTCCTTCTGTCCCTGAGAGCATCTCCTGCCTTGGGGAAAGCTGAGAAAGAGCAATGGGTTATCGACTTTGGAGCTGGCGCTGAAGCTGTCCTTGGTTCCTCTTGAAGTGGCCAGTACTGTCTTTTAGTCCCTCACTGGGTACCAGCTTGGCTCCTGGGTGGGTTCTACCAGCCAGCACCTGGAAGCTGGCAGGCAGTGCTCCCTGGGGCTTGCCGTAGCTCTGCCAGCCTCCCTGCCCTTGGCCAACTAGCCTTGGGCCACTGCTTCTGTATGAATAACTCATCACTCCCTCCTTTGCCCTAGGCTACCACCAGCAGTGCCACATCCCCATTGCAGGCAGTGCCGACCGACCCCTCCTCACTCCGTGGTTCTGCCGACGCTGCATCTTCGCACTGGCTGTGAGGGTGAGCACCCCCCCCCTTTCCCCAGTCCTTGCCTTCCTGCCTCTCAACTTGGTAGACCAGAGTCTCCCTAGCCTCGGGCCAGAGCCCCCATACTGACCCTGTACTCAGAAGGACACCACTTGGGCTTTGGAGACACAGGATGTTCTGCCACCTACTAGCTCTTTGTCCTAGGCCAAATTTCAGGGCCTTTCTAAACCTCAGTTTCCCCAACCATAAAATGGGCACCCAATAAGGGTGATTTGCTATTATTGAAAGACAACTTTGTGCACATGCCCCTTATACGTGGTTAATTATTGTCTGTGTTCTGCTAATTACTACTGACACGGTTAATATCTTTGAGGGAGACAGAGGATGGGTTTAGGATTGGTGAGAAAAAGCCCTTACTTTCCTGACGCTCTTAAAATGCTTGATCTCCCCAACCCTGGCAGCATTTCTCTTGATAGCGGTGTACTAACAGGTGTTGTTGGTGATCTGGACCCTATTTTCCCCCCAGAAAGGCGGTGCGCTGAAGAAAGGCGCCATCGCCAGGACTCTGCAGGCTGTGAAGATGGTGCTGTCCTACCAGCCCGAGGAGCTCGAGTGGGACTCGCCCCATCGCACCAACCAGCAGCAATGCTACTGTTATTGTGGAGGGCCTGGAGAGTAAGGCCGCAGGGCGGGACACGTGCGTGCGGGAGACCCGGGCTCGCGGGTGGGCTGACAGCCAGGCAGCAGAGCCCGACCTCAGGGGGCGGGGCGGGGCGGGGCGGGGCTGGGGTGACAGGCCGAGGGGCGGGGCTTGAGTGGCAGCCTCTGAAGAGGCGGACTGAGTGACAGCCGTGGGGTGGGGCCTTAGGGGCAGGCTTTGGAGGTTGGGTCTTGGAGGGGCGGACCCAGAGTGTCAGCTCAGTGGCTAGGTCTTGGGGAGTCAGGCTTTGGAGACCAGACCTGAGTAACAAGACAGCTAGGAGCAAGGTCTGAGTGTCAGGTGTCAGGCTGTGAAGGCAGGATCTAGAGGGATGGACCCAGAGTGACAGTCCCAGGGCCAAGCCTTAGTGTCAAGCTTGGAGGTCTTGGAGAGACTGGCCTGGAGTAGTGACAGTTGCCAGGTCGAGATCTAGGTGTCAGGCCATGGAGGTGGGATCTGGAGGGGCGGATCCCCGATGTCACTTTAGGGAGAGTAGATTCTAATGTTGGGACTGTGTCACTCTGCAGGAGAATGGGGCTTCAGTAGGGAGACCCAGAGTGGCCCCATGGGTGGATAGCAGCGATAATGCAGGTCGTACCAAGGGCAGCCAGGAGAATTGCCTAGGGGCCTTAAATGGTGGACCCTGAAAGTAAACTCTGAGGGAGAACTTGTCCAGACGGCAGGGAGAGCAGAAAGCAGAGAGCTTTTCTTGGAGTCATCTGAGAAAGGAGCAAGTTGGGGTGAGGGGGACACCTAGGTCTCACCTGTCTGTCATTGCACCTTGCCAGCGGTGTCTCCCCTCATCCTTGGTTCACTTACTAGTCTTTCCTCACACGGGCTGGGATCTGGTAATCTATTACCAATGGTGGTTGTATTGCAACAAGGGAGTTGAGGCCAGTCAGGGAAACAGGTGTGTACCCTGACTTCCTGGAGACCTCCAGCAGGGCAGGGTCTGTGCTAAAGTCATGGAGGAGAGTCTTGCCTGCTGTGGGGCCAGAACCCTGTCTTGCTTGCCCACCTGGGCCTCCATGGACAGTTGAACCTTCTTGTTTGGGCTATGTATAATAGAGTCAGGGTCTCTATCCTCTGTAGAAGGCAGACTGCCCCTTTCCCTGCCCTGAGTCTGAGGGCCAACTCTGATTGTCTAGGGGTTGCCCGAAAGCCCAGCTGGGCTCTTAATTACTCCATTTGGACTGCTTCATCTCTCAAATAGTTTAGTTACCTTAATTACCCATGAGCTTCCCAGTGTGCTGGGAGGGTCTGATGAATGAACAATGGAAAACAGTATACAGAAACCTATATAGCGTTAGTAAGTCAGTGCTCTGCACTTCCAAAAGGCTCTTCTGAAATGAAACCAACCAAGGAATCTACGTATTAACCTTGTGCATTGGGGCTGGGGCCAATGGTGCATTTTTCTTCTACTAGATGCAAGGTCCAATGATGTTACATAGCTCTGACTTCCAGGTGCTTAGTGACTGTGGCCAACAGTCCTCTTGCCCTTCTTGTGGCGGCAGTGAGTCTGTTGGACTGTGATGTGGTTGACCTGGCTCTCCTGTGTCTACAGGTGGTACCTGAGGATGCTGCAGTGCTACCAGTGTAGGCAGTGGTTTCATGAAGCTTGCACCCAGTGCCTCAATGAGCCTATGATGTTTGGAGACCGGTAGGTGCTGACTGGGTGTAGGGGACAAGGGTGACAGCAGCAACCTCAGATTATCTCCAGCCTCAATATAAAGGAGGTCTGTGATAGGCTATGATTATCTACAGGAGACAGCTCAAGATAAAAGGGACCCTGGCTATGCTGGGCTGGGAGATGATAAAGCAACATGCTTGGCTACATGCCTAGTTGCCACTGATTTATGTGGAGTCTTAAGCAAAGTCCTGCCTTCACTAAGCTCCAGTCTCTACAGATGCCTCAGGAAGGAGAAATGATAGTCTCTACCTTAGCCTTATCAAAAATTACCATAGAAACTATGAGGGATATAGATGGCTTCTATTTAGTAGGGCTAAGCGAATGGGAGGCATTATATACGCCAAATCAAATATTATGCTTTTTTAAGTCTTGGCTGGTGGCTGGCACGTGTGCGTGTGCGTGTGCGTGCGTGCGTGCGTGTGTGTGTGTGTAGACCGTGGTGACCACTACAGCCCAACCTCTCTATAAATGGAGCTGAACTCTAGGACAGTGATATTTGGAGAGGGGTCAGAGATAGACATATTCCTTGGTCCTATCCCTTCCACTGCTTAGAGGCTGACAGCCCAGGAGTGGATGCTGACCAGGAGGAAACAGGTGGGAATGAGAGGGATGGTCTAGACTAAGGGTCAGGTGCTCTCCCATCTCAGCCCCTACTCGCCTACCCCCAGGTTCTACCTGTTTTTGTGCTCCGTGTGTAACCAAGGCCCAGAGTATATCGAGAGGCTGCCCCTGCGATGGTGAGAGGATGGGACCTGTCCCTACCAGCTCCTCCCTTACCCTGCCCTCTACCCTGACCCTCACTTGGCCCTTACCTTCTTGCTCAGGGTGGACATAGTTCACCTGGCCCTCTATAACCTGGGAGTACAGAGCAAGAAGAAGTATTTTGACTTTGAGGAGATTCTGGCCTTTGTCAATCACCACTGGGAGCACCTGCAGCTTGGAAAGGTATGTAAGGGCCCAGGTGCCAGAGATACCTGCACAGTGTCATTCGGTGTGGGACTAGGCTCTCACCTTTGAGTAGAAAGCCTTGAGTCAAAGCCTCCGAGCCAGTCCCAGGAAGGGGATTTCTCATCATTTTGGGCAGTGGTCAGTTGGGGTCTCACTAACTCAGCTTCAGGGAACTGAGACATTGCACCAAGTGTGGCCAGGATGGGACTCTCTGCTAAGGTATTTGGCACACACCAGATTTCCTGGCTAGGTTGGAAAACTCTGTGTTTGTCCTCTGCTGGTCTTGCTCTGCGCTGTTTCCAGGGGCCTCGGTGCTCATAACTAACAGACTTGGAAATTGTCAGAGCTGGAGAGTAGCCTCACTGCTTCTATGGGACTATGGAGACCTCTGCCGTAACTACACCCTAAGAGTCCTCTTTGCTGCTGCAGAATGAGACGTTTCCCACTGGTTGCCCGAACGTTCTTTGATGGGGCAGGGTTGTAAAAAACAAACAAGGGTTGTTGAGCTGGCTCAGTAGGTGAGGGTGACTGCTGGCAAGTCTGGGGGTCTGGATTCAATCTCCAGGACCCACATAGTGGAGGAGAGAACTGACCCATGACCTGACTTGTCTTCTGACCTCCACACATGTGCCATGGCATGCACATGCTATACACACACACACACACACACACACACACACACACACACACACACAACACACACACACACACACACAGAGAGAATAATAAAAAAAAAACATATTACGGTTTAATAAGGGTCAGGATAAACAAATAGGCCGAATAGATGTTTATTAAGGGAGAAACAACTCACAACACAGACAGATGAACACAGCAGTAAGAACTGGATGCTCCTCACTCCGTGTCCCGCCAGAAAGAGCATGTTCGAGACCAAGTCCCACAGGTAACTTCCGCCCCTGGCTCCACCCCTCAATGGGTGTGGTCAGTGCCACAGAAGTGGACACAGTGAATATCCCACTACAAAAACACACAAATATATGGATGGCATGCAGTTGTATATAATGTCTCCATTATATACAAATAGTGTTTATACCAAACATAAATACCATTTGGTAAGCTGTAAAACACAGAAAGTCTTGAAGGATAGAGATAGTCAATATTTAATTCATTTAATGTGAATAAGTATTTTGCTCATGTGCACATCTGTATACCACATGTGTGCCTGGTGACTGCAGACTACACTATAAGAAGGTGTTGGGTCCCCTGCAACTGGAGTTATAAATGTTGGTGGTGGAAATCAAAACTAGGTTCTTTGTAAGAACAATTTTAGATCATCTCTTTATGGTTAGGGTTAAGCTGTTCCAGATTATTGGTGTTTTTGTAACCTTTTAAATGGCTGCACTGATGTTCTCCCAGGGTGGGCACATTTTTGTGTGCGAAATCTCATTCATGTCCCATACATTACCTGAATCATAGATCTCATAGGGTGATATTAATGGTCAAGAGTGTGGACGATTTTTTTTGTTTTGTTTTGTTTTTCAGACCAGGCTGAGCCTCAAACTCAGAGATCTGCCTGCCTCTGCCTCTGCCTCCTGAGTACTGGGACTAAAGGCATACACTAAAGGCTTGTTTGCTTGTCTTTGTGTCTTTTTGTTTGTTTTGGTTTGGGGGTTTTTGTTTGCTTGTTTGGGGGTTTTTGTTGTTGATTTTTTGTTTGGTTTGGTTGCTTTATTTTTATTTTTTTATTTTATTTATTTATTTATTGTCTTGGTTTGGTTTTTGGTTTTTTTCAAGACAGAATTTTTCTGTGTAGCTTTGTCTGTCCTAGAACTTGCTTTGTAGACCAAACTGGCCTCAAACTTACAGAGATCTGCCTGCCTCTGCTTTAGTGTGGGACTGAAGGCACGTTCCACCACACCTGGCAAGTGTGGACATTTTTAAAGCTGCAATGAGGAATTAACCCAGGGCCTTGTATATGATAGGCGAGCAGTTTCCCACTCCAGTCACAGCCCTGTACAGCACCCGAAGCAGGGGTTTTCCTCTGTATTACAGGTGGGAAGATGAGCTCAGACAGGTAAAAAGATTGTGAGTCAGTGGTTCTCATCTGGAGGACACTGGAGCATGAGATGGCAGCGGTGGGAGGGTGTGAAGGGGGTCAGGATTGTGCCTCCTCAGATGCCCCATGTGTAGGGCTGACCATCCTGCTGGCCTGCCTCCTTTAGCTCACCAGCACCCCTGTGACAGATCGAGGACCGCATCTCCTCAATGCTCTCAACAGTTACAAAAGCCGGTGAGTGCAGGGAGGGAGGAAAAAGGTCTGACAGGTCTCAATCTAAAAGCTCCTCCTACTATGTATCCTCTGCTCCAGCTGTACTCCCTGCCTGGCTCCTCCTCCTTTCCATTCTCTACAGTCCTGGGAGTGAAGCCATCCATCCAAAGGGCTTCCTTCACAAAGCCTTCCCAATTGCTCAGGGACACTGACTCAGTTGTATGCTAGGCTCCATTTTATGCCACAGGCAGCTGGAGAGCTTGGGAAAGCATGTCTCAGGGCTTCAGCCGCCCATGCTTCCCACCCTGTCTGCATCTCATTCTACTGTCCTTTTGCTTTATGGACTCTGGGTATCAGCCAGGCCCTCTCAGTCCTTGGCTTCCTACCCATTGGTTGGTGGTTGGTTGGAGGTTGATTGGTTGGTTGGTGACTGGTTGGTTGGTGGGTGGTTGGTTGGTTGGTTGGTTGGTTTGGTTGGTTGGTGGTTGGTTAGTTGGAGGTTGGTTGGTTGGTTGGTTGGTTGGTTGGTTGGTGGTTAGTTGGTTGGTTGGTGGTTGGTTGGTTGGTGGTTGGTTGGTTGGTGGTTGGTTGGTTGGTTGGTGGTTGGTTGGTTGGTTGGTGGTTGGTTGGTTGGTTGGTTGGTTGGTTGGTGGTTGGTTGGTTGGTTGGTTGGTGGTTGGTTGGTTGGTTGGTGGTTGGTTGGTTGGTTGGTGGTTGGTTGGTTGGTGGTTGGTTGGTTGGTTGGTGGTTGGTTGGTTGGTTGGTTGGTGGTTGGTTGGTTGGTTGGTTGGTTGGTTGGTTGGTTGGTTGGTTGGTGGTTGGTTGGTTGGTTGGTGGTTGGTTGGTTGGTGGTTGGTAGTTGGTTTGTTGGTTGGTGGTTGGTTGGTTGGTTGGTTGGTGGTTAGTTGGAGGTTGGTGGTTGGAAGTTGGTTGGTTGGTGGTTGGTTGGTTGGTTGGTTGGTTGGTTTTTGAGATAGGATCTCACTCTGGCCCAGGTTCAAACTCTTGATCCCCCTGCCTCAGCCTCCTAAGTGCTGTATTTACAAGTGTGCACCACCACATCTGGTGTATCCAGAACTTTTTTCCTATCCTCTCTGCCTTTTGTTCCCCAACTTCCTTCATTTTTTTTTTCTACCAGCAAGAATACATGCGGGAGGCAGGGGGCACTGGGCCACATTCTCAGCTGGGGACTGGATTCATTCTGAGGGCAGAGAGGCCAGTGGCCTTGGAGGCTACCCGCTCTACTCTCCCACTCTCGGAGGCTCAGCTGACACCCTGGCCTCTTTCCTGCCCACTCCAGGTTCCTATGTGGCAAGGAGATTAAGAAGAAAAAGTGCATCTTCCGCCTGCGCATCCGCGTTCCGCCCACCCCTCCAGGAAAGCTGCTTCCCGACAGGGTACTGGTGCCAAGTGAGAGAAGGACCTCTGAACTGCTTCATAAGAAAGAAAAGAGCAAGCCTGGGTCAGTGCTGGTGGACGGCTGTGTCAACAGCCAGCATGGGTTCTCTGACCAAGCTCCCAGCTCCTGCAGATGGGAGAAGGTTATGCAATGGCCCAGGCAGTGTGGCAGCACCACTGTAAGCCTGGGGTCCCTAGACCCAGCAGGGTCCCGCTATAGGCACCCTGGAAAAGCTAGTGGGAAGCTCATAGGCCCCTCACTTCCCAATCCTGGGAACCAGCCCTGTTGCATTAGGACTGGGCAGAGAAGGAACACAAGTATGTGATGTGCCCTTGTTCTCCTGGCTGGGCACACCTCCTGTCTAGGGGCACTGGGATAAGAAGGGACCTTTCCTTTTTCCACTTAATAAAGCTACTCACATTCACTGTCCTGGAGAATACCCTTCTCCCTGGCTCCCTCTGTCCTGCCCAAACCCTCCTGACCCCATACTGCCCCTGACCCCAGCACTCCTGAGGCTTCTGATACTGAGCCTTGCCCTGGCCCCTCCAGCTCTAACTAGGCCACCCTCTCCCTTTTCTGTCTCCACAGTTTGTTGCCTCATGAATCCCAGCAGCAGAAAAGGCGAGTTTATAGAAGAAAAAGATCAAAGTTCTTGCTGGAAGATGCTATTCCCAGTGTTAGTTCCTGGTTTTCTTATTCTCCAGTTCCATATGCAGGAATGGCATGCATTAGGGGGGTCCTGAACTGTCCCCAATACTGTCCCCAGACCCAGGGAATGCCCCAGTATCATACTTGCAGTTACAGAGACGCAAGGAAGTACCATGGACCCCAAGAACACTATTGCATATCTACCCCAAATTCTCCTGAGAACACATGGGTGGGGCAGGGATAGATAATATCCTGGGCAAAACAGGGCTGTGTGGGGCAGCAGCTCTCTGGATGCCACACTTCACAGCAGTAGCTGAGCCTGGCCTGGAGCCATGTCAGTATGTTTTCTGCTTTGATTACCTTCACTGAAACTGTCATAGTGTTCACAATGCCTCTGCACCCCAGCACTTTACAATTTGCAATACTTTCACAACAGTATAGTCCTAACTGTGCTTCTCTCTGAGCAAAGAGGCTCTGAGCTTTGCAGTGGAGGCAGCAGAGACCCAGAGAGGCAGATGAAAGTCATCTGGGTGGCTGGAGAGGTCAGGACTAGAAATCAGGGTGACTTGGGGCTTTGGTCACAGCCTAGAGTCAAGAGGAACTGGCAGGTCCTATATGCCCCCTCAGCTGGGGAAAGCTGCTTGGGGAGCAATAAGTCTGTTGTCCCATGACTGATCCTGTCCCTGTGATGTCTACAGAGTGACTTCACTTCCGCCTGGAGCACCAACCACCACCTGGCCAGTATATTCGACTTCACCCTGGATGAAATTCAAAGTTTAAAAAGGTACCTCCCCACAACCTGAGGGTGTACACACTCTCTTCATGGGACTTCAGTTCAAAGGTCCAATGTGCACCAGGCTGCCTGAGATCTGTTGTACACAGCTTACAGCATAGCGCCCTCTGCCCTCCAAAGCAGTGGCCCAGGCTGCCTTGCCTACAGGTCCCAGCCCCCTTCACCCTCTCCAGCCTCAAGGCTCACACTGATAGTGCTAAGCTCAGTGATCCCACTGAGGCCCCTGCCTGCAACGCTCTGTGCCCTGCCCTCCTCCATCCAAAAATTCAGGGTATTTCTTCCTCCAGGAAGCCCTCACTGGCCCTCCCAGGCTGTGTTGGAAGCCTGCTTAGAGCTCATAGCAATTCAAGGGCAGGAACTTCATCTTTTACCACTTTACTCCCCAAATCTCTGAAGACCACTGTCATGCTGTTCATTGGTCCTGGAGCAGGAAGCGCGAGACTTAGAGTTAAATGGGAACTCTGGTCCATGTTTACCAGTTCTAACTACACAGTGTTAGCTAAATTTCTTAACCTCCAACCTCTTCATTTTTCTATGCACTTTGAATCCATGAAACTGCACAAGTGCCCAATGGCCCGTAGCTGGTGTCACCAGTGTGTCCATCACCAGGGGAGGTTGGTCAGGGAGAGTCGGGTTTTGTTGTTTGTTTGGTTGGTTGGTTGGTTTTTACTCCCAGCTTTGAAGATTAACTGCATGGAAAAGAAGAGCAGGTCTGGGGTGAGCAGCTCGGCAGTGAGGGGAAGATGGGCGGCCTCTGCTGGACGGAGGATGCCTATGAGAGACATAGAAAGTGGAGAAGATCCAAGGGACCCTGAGGGCCTGGCTGGCCCTTGCTGAGCCGACCCAGCAGCAGGCTTGTCTTCTCTCCCTCTCAGCGCCAGTTCAGGCCACACCATCTTCTCAGACGTGGACTCCACTGATGCTGTCAGCACGTCGGGCTCAGCCTCCACCAGTCTCTCCTATGACTCCAGGTGAGCTTCTTGAGGGCCTGCCCCAGAGCTCTGCCAGGGGCAGCAGGCCCCGCCCATCCACTCCCCACTGCTTGCGAAGACTCATTCTGCACTTCCAGGTCTTGAGATAGAGGTGGGGGAGGGGTGCTGGCCTTCTGTGACTGAGTCTGCTCTGGACCCTCTCTTTGGAGTCACCAGCATGGAGACTAAGTTGTTGTGATCCCTTCTGATTGGGTCGTCTGTTGCTTGATGACTGTGTGTTCCCTCTAATCAAGCAATCCAATTTTGAGGCTATTTGGTCAGAGTCCTTTCATTCTGGGCATCTTAGCCTCTGTGTGTTACGACTGTGTGTGTCTGTGACTCAGACTGCAGGGCTCTATTCTCAGTTCCTGACTGTCTGATTTGAACGCCAGGGTCTCTAAGAGGAAAATTCGTTTTAAGCACGGTAGAGGGGCAGACTGTGGGGGGAGGCTGAAGACCCTGGGGGTCTGGCTAAGGGTATAGTTTGTTTTCCTGCTGGGCACAGACCCCTCTGCACTCTGGATCTCCATCTTCTAGAGACTTTGGGGGAGGAGATTTAAAACTGCAGTCAGTGTCTATAAAGATGGAAACCCTTCTCTATTTTCACACGTCTCTGACTGGCTGCCCATCTCTGCTGTTGCCTCTGTGGCTTTAAATTGGAGTCTAGGGATCAAACGAGGGTTTCATCTAGAGAAGTGCTCTGTCACTGAGCTATCACCCCTACTCTTCTGCTTTTGGGGTTTCTCACTAGTGCTTCAGGTCATGGCAGCCATGCCTCAGCATCTGTTGATGTGCAGCTTGTCTCTTAGATCTTCAGTTCCTTTCCCTGTTTAGCTCATCCAGCTCATACAAAAAAACAGGCAGCCTAAACAAGGCCTTCGCACTGTGGGACTTTGGAAGCATACGCAACCCACCCTTCCAGAATCAAAGAACATATGCTGTCTAAGTTGAGCACACCCAGATTTGTCTCCTGGCCTCTGTCCTCTAGCTGATTTGTTCTCTGGAGCCTCAGTTTCCCTATTACAGGGCTACTATGATATTCCAGCAAGATAATTCATGCCCAGGGTCTAACATGGTACCTAAGAACCCCAGTCCCACCTGGTACCTAAGAGACTCTCAGGCTGAGGAATCTAATGATTGTTCCAACTCATCCCTTTTCCCCTCCTGATACAGATGGACAGTAGGCAGCCGCAAGAGGAAGCTGGCAGCCAAAGCGTACATGCCCCTTCGGGCAAAGCGTCAGGCGGCTGAACTAGATGGACGCTGCCCCTCAGACAGCAGTGCAGAGGGAGCTCTGGGCCCTGAGCAGCCAGATGAAGGCATTGACAGCCACACATTGGAAAGCATCAGTGAAGATGACTCCTCCTTGTCCCACCTCAAGTCATCTATCACCAACTACTTTGGTGCAGCTGGACGGTTAGCCTGTGGGGAGAAGTATCAAGTGTTGGCTCGGAGGGTCACACCAGAGGGCAAAGTTCAGTACTTGTTGGAATGGGAAGGGACTACTCCTTACTGATTACCCCTCAGGGGCTGCCTAGATCCATGGAAACCAAAGGAGGGACAGAAGAAGCCATTGGCTTCCTGTTTTCTCCAGGCTGGGGTGGTGGAGGGAAGCAGGACAGGGCCATAAGGGCCTGGCTGTACCCCTGCCTGCTGCCCGCCAGGCCAAGGCCTGTGTGCTGCTGTTCCGACTGCCCATGTCTCTAGACCCCGCTGACTTTCTCATTGTCCATACACTCCATACCTTCTACTGTTTATTAGTTTCTCTGGTTACAAGGTACCCTGGATGTGGCCCTTCATGATCCTGAGGCCTGAATCTAATTTTCATCGTCCCCAGTTCTCTATGGTTTTACCTCACCCCTTTCGGGAATTTTGTGCCCTCACACACCTTCCACGTGCACATCCATGCCTTCAGGGGTTCTCACTGGAACCACACTGAGAGAAAGGAGCCCCTGAGGGTCTTCCACTTTCTCACCAATACCCCTAATGCCAGGAAGATAGGGGTGTCTGAGAAAGAGCACCTGGTACCCAGAGCCTGGGGAGTGATGAGCTGGGTCTCTACTGAAGGGACCAGCATCAGGGTCCTTTTACTGAGGCTCAGAGGGAAGACTACCAGAAGTTAGTTTGTTTCCAGCAATATCCCTTCACTGTTGTCATGGAGTGGAGCCAGGCCTTGCTACATAGAGGTGTTCTTAAACACTTAGATCGGGAGCCAAGAGCCAAGCCAGGTCAGATTAAATCCCAGATCCACCACAGTCCACAGTCCACACCACACAGTCCACTGTGTGGACAGAGAGAGAGAGACAGAGAGAGAGAGAGAGAGAGGAGAGAGAGAGAGAGAGAGAGAGAGAGAGAGAGAGAGAGAGAGAGAGAGAGAGAGAGAGAGAGAGAGTCACAGTCACATTCCTTCTGGGTACCCTGGCTCCTGTCCTTGACCTCTTCCAGGGATGCATGCTGCAATTAAATGTGAAAACCAAGCTCCTGCCCCCTCTGGCTGTAAACCAGCCTTGACCCCCACAGAGAAGCACAAAAGACACCCCTCTCCTGTACAGCCCCTGACTCACTTTGGGAACAGGCTGGGCTTTTGCACTCCCTCCCTCCAGAAAGGAAGCCTTTGTCCTTGATGGTATAAATAGAACCCTTAGAATGGGCAAACAGCCCCATCTGGAGGGAAACCAAAATTAGGAGGTGGGCAGGGAACCCTTATTTTGCCTGCAGAAATATTAGAAACTGACTCACGTGATTGGAAAGTGGAAAGAAGTGCCTTTGGGATGGGAGGCAGGAGCACCAGATTGGGCCTAACCTCCCTGACTGTTGCTGCAGCTTCCAGCTGGGCAGGGTTTTGTAGGCTGCCAGCTGGAAGAAGATGGGCAGCATGGGAACATCAGACCTGTATTAAAGGGACTGATATTTCCATGACCAGGCCTGACCCCTCCACACCTGTCTGTGAGCATTCAGGGGGTCCCAGGAGTAGGTTAGATGACCCTTGCCTTAAACCTCAGCAATTGTAGTGCCTTACAAAGGGACATCACCTCTCACTCTGGACACAGCCACCCATTTCCCTCTGCTTCCCTGTCTTGTCTCAGGCAAGAATGAGCCGATGAGACTGGTCCCGATTCTCAGTCTCACATCTGCTGCCACTGAGATTCCCAAGTGGGGCCAGGTAGAAGGAGAGCTGTGAAGCCAACTCCCAGGCCAGCAGGAGCGTGGGAACTGGGGTCAGATGTGTGGCTTCCTGTTGGCTTCAGTGAGCTTGCCAACCTCCAACATCTGCTTTCCAGGCTGCTGGGAAAGCCAGAGAGCAAGACTAGCCATCTGCCTTTCCCCTGCTGGGCCTGAGGAACAGGAGAGGGGGTGCTTGCCCCATTGGGGAAATTAGCACAAGGCCTGACCTGGTCACCTGACTCCTCCCACCAGCATTTCACTCCCACAGATAATGGCTGCATTACTGCCAACTGACAATATAACTCTGTGCACCTTTGAAAAGATTTTGGTTTTGAATTGCTGCTTTTAATATTTGTTATATTAAAGTTGTAATTGTTGTCTGGATTACAGTGTCAATGTGTTCTTGGGAAAGCCTTCACATTCCACTCTTTGTTTCCTGGAGTTTGACTGGGGACATCAAGGCCATCAAGGCTATCCCTCTGGCCACCCAGCAACTGCTGTTCTCTCAACACTGTTCCCATCCTTATTGCCCTCCGATAATGTGGGACTTCTCTTTTCTACTGAGTGGTGCACATCTTTAGTCCCAGCACTCAGGAGGCAGAGACAGGTAGATCTCTGAGTTTGAGGCCAGCATAGTCTACAAAGCTAGTCCCAGGACAGTTAGGCTGTTACACCGAGATACTCTGTCTTGAAAAAAGGGGGGGTGGAGATTTAGGAATAAATTAGAATTCTCAGCAATTCCCCAAATCACATTAATCTTAAAATACTTTGCTCTTCATATTCCTTTCCTCATTATATTTATCTGAAAACTGTTGCGTAAAGAGGTATTGTTAACAAAAGACTACAGTCTGGGCTTTACCAGAGAACATCACTTGTATAGCATTCTAATGACACAACATTTGGGTGTATTAACTGAATAGTACAAAAGATAGCCATGTGTCTGAATTACCACCCTAAGTGTTCCTTTTGCTTCCAGAGTTTATTTCTTGGAATACTACTCTCAGTTTCTATAAAGTATATGTTATGTATATAAAATTATTTGCAAGGAAAACCTACTAATAGCAGACTGGCTGCCACAGGAACAGCCCACAGCAAGGCCCACAGATTGGATGTTGATGGCCACTCCCTTGTGTGGCCTGGCTAGGCTCTCTCTTCAGCTCAGCACTTTGATGTTACCTGCTTTTGTTCTTTTCTTGATGATGGCAATTTGATTTGTTTTTTTGAGATAAGATCTCTCTATATAGCCCAGGCTGGCCTTGAATTCAGGGTTGTTCTACCTTAGTCTTGAAAGGGCTGGGACTGTTGGATCCACCACCACATCCAGATGTTTTAGATAAGACAGGTTTTTCCTCATCTCCACAGTTGCCTTTTAGAGACTCTGGGAAGTGTAAGAATGGGAATAACCACTTGGAGGCACTATCCAGGATCCAGCCTGCCTTTTAACAGCCTCGTCTTGGGAGGACAATGTGGAATAGTGGCCAGTCACTAAACTCTGCTCTCTTCATCCACTGAGTGGATCACACTCTCCAGATCTATGGTTAGGAAGAAACAAGGTAATGGATGGACAAGCATCAGGCTGACACACAGGTGTCTTAGAGGCTAGTAACTTTGCCTGTGGCTATGGCAGATTCTCTGGATCTGTGTCCTTCTTGGGGACTTACTTGCCTGAATAAAAAACAGTAGAAGTGTTAGGTTTAGAATCAGATTCTGGTCCACAGCCCTACTTTCCTCTTAAGTGGCTTATGCCCTCTGACCTCAGGCTTCATCAGCAAAATGCTAGCAAATAAGCCTGACTTACAAGGATAAGCTGGAGAGCTTCCTAAACAGTTCAGCAAGCACCTCTCTCTCTCCTGTTTCCTGCACACTGTGGCAGACAGGTCACCAAAAAAGGTTTTTTTTGATGGCATACATAGCACTGAAAATGAACCAATGAAGGTCACAAGTGTAAAACCTTTTAAGTTTAAGAAAAGTCAAGAGAAAAATACGTACTTTGCCTATGTCAAAACTTAACAGTAAACTCCATGTTGTAGAAAAACCTTTGTTTTTTTTTAAACCCTTGAAACTGAAATGTCAACTTGGGAAATAATTCCCAAACCTTATGCAAGAGACCAACAAGATTTAGATAGGCCTCCGACCTCCACCAGCTGGTGGTCCACCCTGGAAGTGAGGCTTTTCAAACGAGTGACACTGGGCAGAGGAGACAGACAACATGACCACAGGGACTGTGCACAGTGAAGCCACCCATCTGCCACAGGTTCTAAACAGAAGCTGTAGAGAGCTGCGACCACGCCTTAAAGATGGCACTGGCTTCCGCCTTCCACCTCCCCAAGGGTGAGCGCTCTCTGGTGTAAACAAGCCCTTATTTGGTTAAGTCTGTTCAGCCTGTCTGCTTCTGCGTTAGAGTAGCCTATCTGCAGGGTCCACGTAGCTCACTGGGGTTGGTTAGCGCAAGGGGGTTTAAGCCTGTGCAGGGGTCCCCCGGGCTCTCTCGGGTCAGAAGAACATGTTTCAAGGATCCTGATTAAAACTGCATGAAAAAGATCTTCCTGGAGTCGCGTCTTCCTTGCTGGCGAGGGTCAGGCGCAGCACAGGAAGCCATGGAAACTGAACTTTACCCTGAAAGTGGCACTGATGGTGCATCTGGGTACATGTTAAACAGGGTTTTCAAGACTTGTATATACCTCAGAAACTGGGGTTTAAGACCAATGACATCTCCATTCCTCAGCCCTCAAGACTACCAGTGAACTTCTTTGGCCCTTTGGAAGGGCCTCAGTCCTGTGATCAAGCTCTCACAGATGGCCCTCAGAGACCTTTCACCATCTGGTATTTGGGACACAAAGTGGGAGACACACAGTAGCTATCAGAAGTAGGACATGGTTCCTATGTGGCGTATGTAACAAGCCCCCACCCCATAGAAGAGACCAGGACACCACAGATGTCTGGATCCTGACTCTACCTCCCTGTGGGGACCACCACCATGGACTTACCATGTGAGATTCATGAAAAAGGCCTGGTTTAACTCTCCCTTTCCACAGCCTTGGGCTCAGCATCCCCTAGGCTCCCTGATGTTTTCACCAGAGACCCTGGGACAGGTGTAAAAGAGCCCTCAGCATGGGATGAGAAGCCATGGCTAGGCTGTGTAATTTAGCATGCCTCCTTGTATGGAGTTCCATGAAGTTCAGTTTTTCTTGATGATGTATAAAATGGGCAAAATCACAACAATGATTTACAAGCTCCTAGCAGCTTCACTTGGGATGTGGATGGGGGCTGCCCTCCTCAAGAAGTTCAGGGGTTCCTCTGTCAGCCCTAGAAGCTCTATACAACAAATGTGATGAACCCTGCCCAGCAGGTTCATCCCCAGAGCTAAGAACCTATGTCTCTAGGGTCTTTGCATGTCTGTTATATTAAATCTATTAAAGAGTCAAAACTTACTCTCGATCCATGAGGCTATGTTGAAACCCTACTATTCCCCTAGTCTGAATAGACTCAAGAAGCCCCTTCCCAGCCTCACCTAAGTTCAGGAGCAACAAAAGCCTCTCTAACAAGAAGTAATTCTGCTGACCCCTGAAACTCTACCGCCACAATCCATGGTTTTAAACAGGGGACATGTCAGATTCTTCAGATGATGTTTAACCCACACACACCCAGGTGAGCAAGGCCCTTCATCCCCATAGAAACAGAGGAGCAATTACACCCGAGTACTTATGGTAGGTCCAGTGCCCTCACTGCCTTTCCCTTCTGTCCCTGCATCCTCACTCTGGCACCCTCTGGCCACCTGCAAACACACAGCACTCAGAGACAGGCTCCAATTGGCCCTTGCTGGTCAGGCTGGCCTTCACTTCTGGCCTTGAAATTCTCAGTCCTTCGTTCAGCATACACAGGTCACTTCTGTGTTGTTAGGGAGGCAGAAGGGGGCCTGCTTTTCCCAGAGTGAAGTTGAGAAGGCTTAAAGTCAAGTCAGCAGCCTGCAGTTTCTCTGCTTAGTTCTCCTTCATGCCTTCCTCAAGCCATTTTAAATAGCGAGCATCTCCTTGGTCCATGGGAATACTGAAGACCTCTGGGATTTCAAAAGGATGAGCCAACCTTTGGAAAGAAAGCAGAGCTCTAATGAGTGACTGTGACAGGGTCAACCTACATGACAAAACCCACCTGCAGGCTTTATGGAGGCTGTTATAAGCTGCTGCAGTTCACTGCCTGCCTGAAACTGTTTCCCATTCAACGGGAGGTTTGGATCCGTGCTTCTCAACGTTCCTAACACTGCAGCCCTTTAGTACAGCTCCTCATGTTGTGCTGACCCCAACCATAAAACCATGCCATTGCTACTTCATAACTGTAATGTCACTACTGTTATGAATTTCAACCCGCAGGTTGAGAACTGTTTTAGAGTCTTAGAGGTATGGGCTCAAATTCTGTCTGCCCTTATTGGTTCTGTGGCTATGGACAAGTCATTTAATTCTCTGAATGCTCCTACAGAAGGAGATAAAAACACCTTTTTGCCTGGGTTGCTGAGGACTAGCTAGGACACTTAGCTAGTGGCCAGCATTGTACACACTCATGTTCACTACTCTTTGCACCTCTATCCATACACATTGTTCTGTCTTCCTACCCTTCTCGGAAGTCTATATATTCCTTCCTACCAGCCAAGTCCTCACCACTCCTGCTGATCAACCAAAATCCCCTTTCTTGAGCCTCAAAGCCAAACAATCGCTGACCTTCCCCCATGAGGCCCTTTTTGCAAGTCACCTGCCTCTTTGCTTAATTCAGTGCAAAAGCCAGTTGTCTTCATGTCATTCGCTCACATGTCAATGAGCATAGTAATTCTTTGCTTACTTTCTGATCAACATAGAGCCATGGGGAAATTCTCATAACACAGTTAACTAATCACAGTAATAGATAAACACTGTACCATTTATAGCAAGTAGGGTTTGTTGATTCAAAACCTGAAGATTATCCGTTTGATGAGCTCATTTCATGGACACCGAGGCCAGAATCTTTTATAAACAGACATATTGAATTAAAAGAATCAGATATGTTAGCAATAAGATGAACTGTTGAAACACTCCATAGGTATACTTCATATATTCTAATATGTATAAGAACCTGGTAGATTGATACCCATATTATAGATAAATAGTACTTTTCAAGCACTATGGTACAACTATTGAGTAGGAAGCCAGACTTCAACATAAGAAATACAACTCTGGAGTTCTCTCCTAACCCAGAAGCTGTCCCTCACAGTTTTCAAGTTTGGTACAACCAAGATGCCCCACTCCCTTACCTCTGCTAATGTGCTAATAAAAGGGCCTTCTCTATAGTTAGAATTTAAACTCAGCTACAGCTCCATGGCCATGAAATCCTAGTTTCCCTAAGATGTGAAAGAAATGATTTTTATCATGCAGAGCAAGGGTGTGTAGCCCAGCCTACACACTACAGTCATCCCGGGATGCTACTTAAGAACAGTGTACTTGACCTACAATCAATCTGCCCTGCCTTCAAGATGTACTGGAGTAATGGTGGTATAGAACTTGTGGGATTTGCCAATCCATGACTGGTTCAACTTGAGGCCCATGCCATGAGAGGGAGCCCACACCAGACACTGTGTGGATGGCCAGGAAACAGAGCCAGGACAGCCCAGAGACCCAAGATAGAACCAAACATGACTGGCAAAAAAAAAAAAAAGTCAATAAAACGATTCCTAATGACATTCTGCTATACTCATAGATCAGTGCGGTTTCATGCAGCAACTGATGGGAGCAGATACAGAGACCATAGACAAACATTATTAGCTGGAGCTCAGAGGAACCCCACAGAAGAGGGGAAGGAAAGATTGTAAGAGCCAAGGGATCAAGGACACCACAAGAAAACCCAAAGAATTATAAGCCAGGCTCACAGAGCCTGAAGGGGACAGTCACTGACCCTGTATGGGTCTGAGCTAGGTCCTCTGCATAATACATTATGTTTGGTTGAGTAGCTTGGTGTTTCTGTGAAACGCCTAACAGTGGAGAGTTGCGGGGAGGGGGGGTGTCTCTCTGATTATTTTGCCTGTATTTGGGACCTTTTTTCCTCCTACTGGGTGCCTCATCCAGCCTTGATATGAGAAGGGTTTGTGCCCTATATTCTTGTAACTTGTTTGGTTGATGTCCCTGGAAGGCCTGCTCTTTTTTTTTTTTTTTTTTTTTTTTTTTTTAAGGAAACAGAGGAGGAGTGGATCTGGGGGAGAGCAGAGGTGGGGGGAGGGGTTAAGAGGAGTGGAAGGAGGGCAAGTGTGGTTGGGTTATAATGTATGAGAAAGAATAAAATAATAATAATGATGATACTTTTGGTCCCTATAACAGACAAACCAAGCTGGAATCTATGAGGTAATGCTTATGTTAGACAATTGAAAAATATCTTCACACAATGTAACACATGACCAGCACTGAGGCCATTGGTTGACCAATGCTTCAAGTGGTAATGTGGACAAGAATCTCTAGGTATGATTCTTGGAATGTAGTTCCATTCAGTATGTCTACAGTGACACAAAATCCCATCTCTAATACTGGAGATAGAAAGGGACAACTTCCTTATCGCCATTGAGAGAATCGTTTGCAAAGAAAAATTCTAAATTTTGTCTGAATTTGTCACTGTAAACTTAAAACTGCCCCTAACAACTATCCTATGAAGTCACAACTTGCAAAATGTGAATAATGCCATTTTCTCATTAACTTCTTGGTTTTGGAAAAACATGACTACTTTTCATAAAAATAGGGTATTTGTGTTATTAATATATAAATGGTTTTATTGTTGGCTAAGGCAAAAAAAAAACACAGTTTTCAAAATTTTTAGCACTTAAGACTAAAATGCTAACTCTCATGGATTTGATCAAAGTCTTGGAGACCTTGGAGGTAAAGAAACCTCACTCTGTGAATCACTGACATCAATCACCAGAACTCAAAGTGTGAGCTTTAGGACTGCATTACTGGGACAAGCTAGAAATCAACCCATGATGCTTTTGTGAGTCTGAATAATCTTTTTTAAAGTATGAAAAGGCCCCGAGAGCAAGATTTTGAAACCACCAGTGTAAAGTATCTCATTTTACTATCCATTGTCCAGATGGAGAACCTGAGACAAAGAGAAAGACAAGGAGACTTATGGGCAGCCTTAGCTAAACCCCAGCCCTCCCACTTCCCAGCTTTATTCTCTCAGTGCCCAGAACACCCGGCCTGGTCCTGTGGCCTTACCTCATGTAGGTGGACAGCCTGGAGACCTTGGAAGTCTTCGTCTTGATTAACTGTGACAAGAAGAAAATTAATCAACAATTTGGAACCTGAATCCCAGCTCAACCCTCCATTCATTTGGGTATTTAGCATTCCTCACAGGTCACCAGACCAGGACACTAGATTGCTAATGAGCCTCAGACATCTTTGGTGGGGCAAAAACCTCAGTCAGTTGATTGATGTTGTTTTTTTCTCTACAGGGATTGAACTTAAGCACTGCTGCATGTAAGAAATAGCCACTGAGCTATACCCCAACCTCATTGCTAATTTCTAATTAGAATTTGGAAAATGGCCCTGATGTCACTCATTGTCCTATTAGAACTATCTCTGCCCAATCCTTACTTACCAACAAGATCTCAGTAGATTCTTCTATTTCTCCCTCCAAAAAGTACCTAGAGAAGAGAACAAACTCAAATTGTAACAGTCACAATAGGAGCCTGCCAAACTGTCAAATCTGCTAGAGCAGGTAAATTACTGAAGAGAAGATGCTACAATCTTCCCCAGACACATTTTGCTGGCACAAACTAGAGTGATCAGAGAGGAGAGAGGTTCAACTGGGAAGATGCCTCCATAAGACTGGGCTGCAGGCAAGCCTGTAGAGCATTTTTGTAGTGATTGATGTGAGAGGGCCCAGCCAATGGGTGGTGCCATCCCTGGGATGGGGGTCCTGGATTCTATAAGAAGTTGTAAAGCATCCTCCATGTCCTCTTCATCAGCTCCTGCCTCCAGATTCCTGCCCTGTTTGAGTTCCTGTCCTATAGAGAGCTGCAAAGTGCTTTAAAGATGGCGCTGGCTTCCACCTCCCCGAGGGTGAGCACTCTCTGGTGTAAACAAGCCCTTATTTGGTTAAGTCTGTTCAGCCTGTCTGCTTCTGCGTTAGAGTAGCCTATCTGCAGGGTCCACGTAGCTCACTGGGGTTGGTTATCGCAAGGGGATTTAAGCCTGTGCAGGCATTTCCCCAGAGTCCCACAGGTCAGAAGAAGCATGTTCAAGGATCCTGAAATAAACTGCATGAAGAAGTCTTCCTGGAGTTGTGTCTTCCTTGCTGGCAGGGGTAGGCACGTTACACTGTCCTGACTTCATTTGACAGTGATAAGGAAGTGTAAGTCAATCCTTTCCTCTCCAATTTGCTTTTTGGTCATACTGTTTCATGGCAGTAGTAGAAACCATAAGACACCCATTTAAAAAAATGTCTAGAATTGGCCAAGGCCCCAATTTATCTAACCATTCTAACATATACATTTAGTACCTACCAGGACATTCCTGAAAGTTATCTCTTCCTAACTTAAGATTACACATGAGTCCTCCTTCCATCCTTTCTCACTTCCTCCTTTTTTGTTATGCTGGAGAGCAAACCCAAGACAGACAAGCAAGCACTCTACCACTGAGCTACATTCATAAGCCTCTAGAAAACATTTTAAAAAGTCAAAAACTTAGGCCTCAGCCTCAGACAGACTAATTCAACAGACCTAGGCTAAGGCTCAGAGAGTAAAGCCAAAGTAAAGCCAAAGCCAAGATATGGAGCCATGCTCAAAATCATGCAAGTAGTTGGGCAATGGTATGGCTTTCCCTCCTTTCTCTATACATGACTACTTTTCTTTCTTTCTTTCTTTTTCTTTTTTGCTTTCCTTGGATGACATAAATTGACAATGAACATAAACTCTGAATGCAGGTCAACTGTGAAGTGCTGACTAAATGCCTTGACATTTTCTGACAGCTCACCATTTGTTCCATGCTCTCTTCATTCAGGACCTAATCTTAACATTCCCATTCCCCTCCACTAGCCTTGGCAAGACTCACAGTGAAGATGTCTTAGGCAAGATGTTTACAGAGGCAGCCAACTTCTTGTCCAGTATGGCCCTAGAGCAAAGAGAGGGAGGTGATCACTGGGGCAAATCCAAGGTTTTAAGAGAAGGGGTGGGAATTACTATGAATAGCTAAGTCTAAGTAAACAATCACTTAGGGTGTCCCTCCCCTGCTGTGCTTTACATATGCCCTGAGAACTCTTACTTGTAAACTTAGTTTGAAGGTACCAGACCCTCACCCAGCCTCCTGCTTTAGCAGTCATGTCAGGCTGCAGAAAGGACCCAGCAAGATGCAGACCTCTGACTCAGCACATTTGCTCAGTTTCCTGTGCCTTCTGACCTTGCCAGACCTGCCCCAGTCAGTAGGAGGTCAGATACCCTCCATGTGGCAAGGAACCAATCAGAAGTTAGCTGGCAGGCTCTGGACCTGCTTTACAGTAAAAGCAGCATACAGAGCACTCTGGGAGGAACTACAGGCCATAGCAACCAGTTGACCAATCAACACAGGTCAGGTTATTCAAGCCTGAAGTGCACCAGTCCAGAGACTGTTTCATACCCCTGACACTCCCCTTGCTCTACCCAATGAATTCCCTGCATTTCCGGTCCTCCAGGTCCTGCTCACTCCACCCACCCTGTCGAACAGATGGAGGACCCAAGGAGTTATTACTGTTAACTCATTAAACAATAAAAGACTCGTTGCTTTTGCATCAGAATGGGTCTCTTGGTGATTTGGGGTTTCTGCATTTGGACACAACAAATTCTTAAAGTCTATGTTAATGAAGCTGTAAGTGATGATCCTAGCAAGTAATTAATGAAGTAAAAATGTGGGAATCAGAGCTGCCACAGTCTTCACTTAGGCGATGCTGGGAGAGTTGTAGAGAGCCGTGTAGTGCCACGCCTTAAAGTGGTGCTGGCTTCTACCTTACACCTTCCTGCTGGTGTAGACTCTCTGGGTAAACAAGCCCTTAATTGGTTAAGTCTGTTCAGCCTGTCTGCTTCCGCATTAGAGTAGCCTATCTGCAGGGTCCACGTGCTCACTGGGGTTGGTTAGCTCAAGGGTATTTAAGCCTGTGCAGGGGTTCCCTCTCTCTCTCTCTCTCTCTCTCTCTCTCTCCTCTCCCTGTGGGCCAGAAGC
The DNA here is from genome assembly GCA_030556225.1 of Cricetiscus sungorus. Taxonomy (NCBI): domain Eukaryota; kingdom Metazoa; phylum Chordata; class Mammalia; order Rodentia; family Cricetidae; genus Cricetiscus; species Cricetiscus sungorus. Next base: position 6,794,221 of record JANBXA010000132.1, read on the forward strand.
AACATGTTTAAAGGATCCTGATTAAAACTGCATGAAGAAGATCTACCCGGAGTCGCGTCTTCCTTGCTGGCGAGGGCAGGCGCGTACAAGAGTGATGGGGACTAAACTGCTATCAAGATGCCAAACTATAGAGCTACCAACAGAGTATGAGCCCAGCTGAGCCCAGCAAAGCCATGGAGGCTGGTCTGCACAAGGCCTAGCTGTCGCGCACAGGTATTCAGGAATTCATCCTGAGTCTTCAAAATTAAAGTGCTATTGGATTTTAGACTGACATGGTATCCTGGCTAGTTTTATACCAACTTGACACAAACTATAGTCACTAGAGAGGAAGTACACTCAAGTGAGAAAATGCATTCATAAGATGTGGCTATGGGCAAGCCTGTGGAGCATTTTCTTAATTAGTGATTGATGGGGGAGAGCCCAGCCAATTGTGGGTGGTGCCGTTCTGGACTGATGGTCACGGGTTCTATAAGCAGGCTGAGTAAGCCATCAAGAACAAGCCAGGAAGCAGCACCCTCCATGGCCTCTGCATCAGTTCCTGCCTCCAGGACCCTGCTCTATATGAGTTCCTGTCCTGACTTCCCTCGGTGATGAGCAGCAATGCTGAAGTGTAGCCTAATAAACCCTTTCATCCCAACTTGCTTTTGGGTCATGGTGTTTCATCACAGCAATGATAACCCTAAGTAAGACACCTGAGACCAGCTATTCCCTACTTCTTGCTTATTTCTCTATTTGGAAATGAAAATGTCTGTTCTATGCCAGCTTCACCAGTACTTTAGAGCAGGTAACTTGTTTGATTTCACTAACTAATGAAGTCACTTTGCTTCAGGTGTGTTTAGAGTCTCACCCAAATGGATTCAGATGAGAGCTGGACTTGAGACTTTTGAAAGGGTGCTGTAGCTAGTTCAATGTCAGGGATATGGGGATGGAAGGACACAGTTTTCCATGTCAGGTTATGAATGCTGGGGGCCAGAGGCAGAATGCTACAGTTTGAGTGTGTCCCCAGAATTCCTGTGCTGGGAATCTAATCCCACAAATCCTGTCAATGAGTTTGGAGGGAGAGCTTTTAGAGGGTCATTAGTGAGGTTATGAGGGTGGGTGCCCCACGGTGGCATTAGTGACTTCAAAAGGAAAGGAAGAGAGGGAGGAGTGAGGAGGGAGTTAGCATGCTTGTCCTCTACTACAAGGTAATGCCCTGTGCCATGTTAGAAAGGCTCCTGTCAGATCCCAGAGCTACAACCATAAGGTGAAATAAATCTTTATTTATAAATAAATGACCTACTCTGTGACATTTAGTTACAGCAACAGAAGAGTAGGGATCACCTTTTTACATTCACCTTCAAGCCAGCATGTCCTGTAACCACACATACAACACCTGAGGACAGAGAAGCAGCTGTGGGGAGGCCACTTTAAGGACAAGCTCAGTGTGGTGGGGGATAGGGTGATTGGCACTGGGCCTACAGAGGACAGACCTGGACTCTGCCTGTCTTTCCTGCCTGAAATGCGTACCTGCTCTGTGATAAGCAGCTCTCCTCTTTACCCGACTAGATGAAGACTGGTTTAGTCAGTGGTATCTTACCTTCTTCACTCCCAAGAGCTCCTTTCATAATGCCACTCCTACTCTGTAGAATACCTGGCTGATTTCTAGATCCTCATGTGACCACAAAGAGCTCACACAGCTTCAAGCAGAAGCTGACTGTCCAGTGTTTGTTTGGGCAAGTAAAAAGACTTTTCCCAGTTGTTTTGTTCTGGGTCTTTGTTTTTTGTTTTTGTTTTGTTTTGTTTTAAGATTTCTTTATTTATGCATTTGAATGCTCTATTTGCATGTGTGCCTGCATGACAGAAGAGGACATCAGACAGAACGGGGCATCAGATTCCATTATAGATGGTTGCCAGGTAGTGGTGTTGCACGCCTTTAATCCCAGAAATCAGGAGGTACAGGCAGGTGGATCTCTGTGAGTTTGAGGCCAGCCTGGTCTACAAAGCTACACCGAGAAATTCTAACTTGAGAAAGAAAAATCAAAAAACAAACACAGAGCCACCATGTGGCTGCTGGGAATTGAACTCAGGACCTCTGGAAGAGCAGTCAGTGCTCTTAATTGCTAAGCCATCTTCAGCCTTTTGTTGTTGTTGTTTGTTTGTTTGTTTGTTTTACAGGTTTCTTAACACAACCTCAAGTGCAAACCCAAGACAAAAACCTTATCAGAGCCCTACTCCACTGTTCCAAGGAGGGGACTGCTTTCCTTGCTCTATCCATGATCCTCAAAGCTAAGTGTAGTCTACTTAAAGTTGTATATTAATGTGATATTCATCCCTATCTACCATTTCTGCTTTGGAAAACTAGCTGTTCAAGCAACCTCATCAAGTCTTGCTTACTCACCCACCCACTGGGAATGTTCATTTCTGGTTTTCAGCATGGTATACTTTAAACACAAGAGAGAACTACCCATATTCAAAAAGGAATTGCTGCTTGTCCTTCACAATCTCTTTGGACTGTGAGCTTCTCTGCCACTGACCACAACTGGTAACAGACTGCACAACTGTAGAGGTTTTTTTAAAGTAAAAAATCTCAATTGCCTTAAAAAGGAAGAAAATGAGAGAGAGAGAAAGGAATGAAAGAAGGGAGGGAGGGAGGGAGGGAGAGAGGGAGGGAGGGAGGGAGGAAGAAAGGGAGGAAGAAAGAGAGAGAAGGGTGGTATGTAGGCTGGCTGGACTACCACTGAGTCCCCTCACCCATAAAGCTCAGGCCCTAGGAAACCTCAAGAAGCAGCACAGAGCACACACACACAGGTCACAGATGACTATGGTTACCAGTATTTAATATCGTGGGTTTTTTTTTTAAGACTTATTTATTATGTTTACAGTATTCTGCCTACAGGACAGAAGAGGGCACCAGATCTCATTACAGATGGTTGTGAGCCACCATGTGGTTGCTGGGAATTAACTCAGGACCTCTGGAAGAGCAGCCAGTGCTCTTAACCTCTGAGCCATCTCTCCAGCTGTAGACTGATATTTTAAGATGTGTTATATTTGTTTATGCTGTGGAGCATTTGTTTAATGATGCAAATGTGTACTGCATTTTTTATATTGCATTTGGTTAACTCTGTGAAGCTGTGACACTTTAAAATATCTGACTGGTCTAATAAAGAACTGAACAGCCAATAGCAAGGCAGGAGAAAGGATAGGTGGGGCTGGGAGAGAGAATAAATAGAAAGAGAAAAAGAAAGATCAAGGGGTGAGAAAAGAAGGGGCCAGACATCCAGTTACATAGCCAGACATGGAATAAGAAGGAAAGAAAAGATATACAGAAATAGGAAAAGGTAAAAGCCCAGAGGCAAAAGATAGACAGGATAATTTAAACTAAGAAAAGCTGGCTAGAAATAAAGCAAGCTAAGGCCAGGCATTTATAAGTAATAATAAGTCTCTGTGTGTATTTATTTGGGAGCTGGATAGCAGACCCCCTAAAAGTAAAAAACACTTGCCCAAAGTCACATAAATAAAAGCAGCACAGTCAACAGTAAAACTATGATGTAATTACAAACCCTGTGCTCTTTCTAGCTCACCACAGTCGTTTCTAGAAAAATACCCAATACATGGGGCAACCTCTTCTTTCTTTCTTATCACAAGCACCTCAGAAATTGAGCTAAGGGGATGAGAAAAAAAGTTAGACTAGCAATTGGGGGTTTAAATTGCCCCATATAGGTTTTCACAGTTCTCTTTAGGCCTTAAACAATCCACCTATCCCTGTGGACCTCATATTCCTTCTCTGCCCCATCAATTTACTTAATAGTCTCTAGTATAGCAGTAGGATCAGCCCTGGATCACTCTGAGTAGGATTATCCAATGGGTTCCTCATCCCACCCCAAGCAGAAAGTATCAACACTGGACAGAAAGGGTTGCCAAAAGTAACAGTAGGACTGCCATGTGGCCCCCAGAGAGCATCCTGGTGGCTTCCCATGCATTAGGGGAATCTGAACTGCCACCACAGAGCCACAGGCTCTATTTACAGCAGTCTAGGGGTTCCCTGGCCCACAGCTCCAAGCCATTTCAGGTTCCTCCCACAAACCAATTCCAGGGACATGACAAACAACAGGGTCAGGCTCATCACACCAACAGCCCTAACAGCATCAATCTTCTATATTTGTTAGTCTTAACATTGTTTTGACCAGACACCTGACAAGAAGCAAATTAAGAGACTGCAAAATTTATTTGGGCTTGGTTTAAGGGAATCCAATCGGGCTAGAGAGATGGCTCCTTGGGTGATGAGCTTGCCGTGCAAGCATGAAGACTTGAGTTTGGATCCCCAGCACCCAAGCAAAACTCTAGGCATGCCCGCATATGCTTGTAACCTCAGTGCTATGAGGCACACAAGAGACTCATCCTAGCCAGTCAAAGAGCTCCAGCTTCAGAGAGAGACCCTACCTCAAACAAATGGAGAATAACAGTGGGAGACACTCAACACAAATTTGCACAGATGTGTGTGCAGCTGCACAAGCCACACACACACACACACACACACACACACACACCCTTAAAAATCAGAACATTCTAGAACAAAATAGTGGCCCATCATGGTGGAGGGCAATGTGTGGAAGCTGGTTGTTCATATTTTGCCACGCAAGGAAGCAGAGACTGGAGAGGTCAAATTATAAGCATCAAGGCCCACCTTCAAAGACCTACTTTCTCCTACTTTCTCTGTCCCTTCAAACCATACAGCTAGCTGGGTTATCAAGTATCCAAACACATGAACCTGTGGCAAACATCCAAACGATGGCAGTAAAATCAGATTATTGACGGGGGCCACCAAGGCTCTAAACCAGCTCAAGGCATATAGAGTACCCTGTTTCCATGGGTCTTCCTACGTGGGTGGGGGGAAGGTTGGAAGGCAATGAAGCTGGCTAGAAACAAAGAAAGAGGGTCAAGCTAGGGAGTGTGGATTCAGATAGCCGGTACTTTGGAGGTTTTAAGTAGGGCAGTAACAATACGGTCAATCCGAGTAGAAGAATGAGCAGGTAAGGAGTGGAGACCAGCCAGGAAGCAGCCTAATTAGGCTTGAACACAACCGTAAGCAAAAGGAAAACTTCCCAAGGGGAGGTTGATCCACAGGAGTTACTGGAAGGGAAAATGGCAGCCTGACTTCAGCTCATGCTAAGAAAGACCTGGGGTGTTTGCGCCAGCAGGTGTGGTGGGGACCCACGCATGAAAGTGAAACTGAAATACAAACTCACACTATAGCTGCCATGGAAGCATGAGATGAGCTCACAGCCAACATACTAAGGGCATGAGAGCATCCAGTGTTACTAAGGCAGCCCTCAGCTCAAAGTAACCAGAAGCAGGGGATACAAACTCAAGCCAGGGTGATTTTTGTCCTCTAAGAGATTTAGCAATGTCTGGAGACAATTTTGGCTCATGACTGGGAAGGGGACGCTATTGTCATCAAACGGGTAGGAATCAGAATTGCCAGCACACTGAAATACACTGTGGTTGCTATCACCTCCCCCACTGGACAGTTAAGTCTTCAAATTGGACATTTGTTGGGGAATATTATTTTAAGATGTGTGACTTTTGTTTATGCTGCATTGGTTTAACTCTGTGGAAGTGTGTTACTGTGCCTGTCTCAAACACCTGATGGTCCTAATAAAGAGCTGAATGGTCAATGGCCAGGCAGCAGCAAGGATAGGCAGGGTAGACAGAGAGGATAAACAGGAGAAAAAGGAAGGCAGAGTAAAGAGAGAACAAGGAGAGAACATCAGGAACTATCTACCCAGCCATCCAGTTACACAGCAGTCCACAGAATAAGATTTACAGAAGGAAGAGAACAGGAAAGGCCTGGGGTGGGGGAGGGGATGGGAGGGAGGTAGACAGGATAACTTACAATAAGAACACCTGGCTAGCAACAAGCCAAGCTAAGGGCTGAGAATAAGCCTCCCTGTGTGATTCATTTGGGAGCTGGGTGGTGGGCCCCCCTTAAGAAAAAAAAATCTTACTACCAATAGACTTTAACAAAGTATCATAAGTACAAAAGGTCAGTGTGGCCCCAATAATGGATGGCAGTTTAGAAAATGACTTCTATAAACCTAAAATTGGTGGATGAAAAGGACCACATTCTCTGACAGAAACAGTTGCTATAATTAAGGCAGCTCTACTCACCACTGTCAGGGTCATGCCAAACACTCACTTTTATGGGAAAAGATCTGACTATAAGTTATGTGTTGTGTGTGTACATATGCATACATGGGCAGATGCACTGAGCTTGTGAAGGCCAGAGGTCAGTGTTGGGTGTCTTCCTCAGTAGCTTTCCACCTTTTTTTTACAAAGTCATTCTTTTGAAATTAAAATATAATTATGTCATTCCCTCTTCCTTTTCCTCCCTCCAACCCCTCCCATTTCTCTCTTTATATGCACATAAACATATAAATATAACGTATTCAATCTATCTAGTGTTACGGGCAGACAGACAGAAAGACAATTTCAGAGCTGACCACTTGGTAATGGATAACCAGTTAGGGGCATGTCCCTGGGTAAGGCTACTTCTCCTGTTCTCAGAATTCCTTAGTTGCCTATAGTTCTTTGTCTAGGGTCCATTTTGTTTTTGAGACAGGTCAATGAGTTCTAAGGGTTTATCTATCCCACCATCCCTAATGCTGAGGTCCCAGATGTGTGCTGCTGTGCCTAGTTCTTCTTCACATCAGAATGAGGTTCATGGCAAGCTCCTTACGACTATGGCAACTCCACAAACTAATTTTAAAGAAATGTCTTCACATTATAAAGTTTTAATACTTTATATCTTTTCTATCTTTACTATACATCATTTCTAATTTTATACTTATATGAACTATTTTATGTATTGTTAAGTTATTTCCTATTTGATCCAGCCATTCTCCCTTTTTTCTTTTCTTTCTTTTTTTTGAGACAGGAGCTTGCTATGTAGCCTTGGATGGCCTGAACTCATTCTATAGACCAGGTAAGCCTCAAATATGCAAGGATCCCATTGCCTCAGGCTCCTGCGTGTTGGGCTGACAGAATGCACCACCATGCCAGGCTTCTCTCTCAGTGTCCTGGAGTATCTATGCCTTAAAGAGGGTAGTCAGCTTCACAAGCCTCACCCAATCCAGTGGACTAAACTTTTCACCAATCTAGTTTTAAGTAATCTGTAAATACTGTGACATCAACACAACATTCAGCTTATATATTTTCCTAGTTACGAATCCAGAGCTTAAATAAAACAAACAAAAACCCTCAAAAAGAGTTACAGCAGTTTTCACAAATGAGGGCATAATGGTCAGAGAAGGGGAGTAATCACTCAGTGAGTACACTAAGATCCCGCAGAACTGTGGGCTTGGGAATCTCCTACAGCCCTGTCCTCTGACCGACCATTTGCAACTATTCTGCTGTCAGGGCTAACATTAATTTTCTAAAGCATTTGGGAGATGAAAACAGACTGCAGAAAGTGGTAGGAAAGCACAATGCAATAGGTTAACCCTATCAAAGGGTCTTAGGAGAGAATGTACCAGAAAACACTCCTTCCCTCACAGAACACGGCCCCACTTATCCCCACAAGGCAGACTGAAAGGGTGCTGGTTACTCTGAAACACTGGACAGCTTCCAGGACATTAAGGACTTCCAAGGATCTCAATTCTTCTACAAGCTGCCCACAGCTCAAAACCTCAAGAGCAGAGAAGAGAAATACCTTTCCTTCATCTTTTCTCCCTCAGCCTCCAAGTAGAAGCTTCAGGCAAAGAGGACTGTTAGACTGGGGCACTCACCAGGAGGCATGTAAGGACAAATAGCCTGAGGGAGCCTGCTGGAGGGCACCTTGACTCCCGCCTGTCCATGGTATGGTGTTGCTGGGGATTTAGCACTAGGCAGTAAAGGTGGACTACAACCTTAGGTAGGGTGCTGCTGGTAGGCCAGAACCGAGGGCCTTAATTGCAGCCTCCTCCACCCCCCCCCCCACACCTTTTTCCAGGACAACATCCAGCTAGGCCCCTCCCAGCTTGGCTGGCCAGGAGACCAACTGCCAGCAGCCTGGGACAGAAAGCCTTTTTTTGTTTGTTTGTTTGTTTTGTTTTGTTTTCATACTGGTCTCATTTCTCCTTTGAGCTACTATTCATGCAAAAATAATGCTACTTTTCCTTTCTCTCAAGCAAACAATAAACATACAGATAAAAGATAACCCTTTCTTAGGAAACAAAAACCTTCAGAAACCACAGCACACAAAGTTGCAACACACAGATAAAACCCTTCTGTCAACAGGCCAAAGCCACCCATGAAAACAAACAAATGAAGCACACAGAGAGCTGCTTCTCTGTCACTTGTCCTTCTCTCCCTCCCTCCCTGCCTGCCTGCCTGCTTGCCTCCTTCCCTGCCTGCCTCCCTCCCTCCCCGCCTCCCTCTCTGCCTCCCTCCCTACCTACCTGTACCTTAACTTTTGCTCCCTAATTCTCTCCCCCACTGAACTGATCCCTCCCTTCCCAGGCCAGTTGGTTGTCTTTTCCTAAAATTAAGCCCAGCACTATCGCATTTCAACACAGACTAGGCACATTTGGAAGCAAGGGAGACGCCCAAACTGGAGTAAAGCAATAAGCCACCAACTGAGTGTTGTCCTTCAGGAAGAGTCCTTGGTTGCTAGAGTTTCCAACTTTTTAAATTTTTTTTTTAATTTAAATTAAAAACAATCTTATTTTACATACCAATCCCAGTTCTCTCTCCCTCCATCCTCCCACTCCCCCACCAACTCCCCATCCCACCCCCATCCACTCCTTAGGGAGGATGAGGCCTCCCATCAGGGACCATCAAGGTCTGTCACATTATTTGGGGCAGGACCAAGGCCCTCCCTCCTGTATCTAGGCCGAGAAAGTATATCCTTCCATAGGGAACTGGCTCCAAAAAGCCAGTTTATGCACTAAGGATAAATACTGGTTCCACTGCCAGCAGGCCCCATAGACTGTCAAGCTTCCCCCATCCCCTCCAACTTTTTAAAAAAGTATTTTGTTTTGTGGTTGGAGAAATTGCTTAGTGCTCAAGAGCACTTACTGCCCTTCTAGAGGACATGGGTTCAGTTCTCAGAACCCACATGGCAGTCACAACCATCCATAAACCCAATCTCAGGGAACCCTCTTCTGACCTCCACCAGCAACAGACATATGTGCAGGCAAATATATATTCTTTTTATTCTTTGAACTTTTTAAAAAAGTAACCATATTTTGTTCATTTACTTACATAGTGTATCTGTGTAGCTCTGGCACACATGTGCCACACTGTACCTATGGAAGTCAGAGGACAACTTTGCGTTAATCTGTTCTCTCTTGTCAACCAACCACGTGGTTTGTCCTAGGGACCAAACTTAACAGTAAGAACACTTGCCTATGAGCTGTGCTTTTTTTTTGGTTTTTCGAGACAGGGTTTCTCTGTAGCTTTAGAGGCTGTTCTGGAACTTGTTCAGTAGACCGGGCTGACCTGGAACTCAAAGAGATCCATCTGCTCCTGCCTCCTGAGTGCTGGGATTAAAGGCATGAGTAACCTGTGTTTTTTAATGTGAAATATTCTAATTTGACAACTCTAGGCACAGGGAAAGAGCTTAGCTGTACAGAGACCAGCATAAACTAATTAAGGAACCCTTTATTCTTTTGTTGTTTTTGAGACAGGTTTCTCTGTGACTCTGGAGCCTGTCCTGGAACTTGCTCTGTAGACCAGGCTGGTCTCGAACTTACAGAGATCCGCCTACCTCTGCCTCTTGAGTGCTGCAACTAAAGGCCTAAAGGCATGTGCCACCACTGTCCAGCTAAGGAACTGTTTTATATCTAGATTATTCTGGTGATAGCAGTAGTAGGTGTGTGTGTGTGTGTGTGTGTGTGTGTGTGTGTGTGTGTGTGCATGCGTGTTTGTGTGTTCAACAAAATATACACTTAAACTGGGGAGTTTTGGCCAGAGAGATAGCTCATGAAGTAAAGGTGCTTGCCAGCAAACCTGATGAATTGAGTCAATCCCAGATACCATGTCATGGAAAGGCACATCCATCATGACAGACTCACACCCACAGACACATACAATAGTCAATAATTTAAAAATTGAACTGGTAACATTAATTGTATTGCATACAATGTAACAAACTCTCAAACAAAAATGAGGAGATATGGGAAACAAACCAAAAATTGTTCCAAACTGAGCAGAGAAACACAACATTAACTAAATCTGGTCTGTGAGACCAGTTCACAGCAGCCAGTGGTTGTAATGATCTGTTTGTCTTCTGTTAAAGTCCTGGTTTTCTAGCAAAAGAAATATGCAAAATTAAATTGTTAGCTGCACATTCAGGCAAATTAGTTACCCAAGATAAGAGGAATAAGGAAAGGCTCATAATTCCTTCCCAGATATGAAGAACAAGAGATTAATATTGAGTAATTTATAAAACATATAACCATGCCACAGTTTCAAGAGAATTTTTTTTCAACTACCTGTTTTTACTTGCTACCTGTTTTTACTTGTAACTGAAAAACTTAGTTATCTGTACAAAGTATAGTTAGAAAAAAAATAAGGCTGAAGACCTCTTTTTTAAAAAAACCTTTATAAGCCTAGAAAAGTAAATCAGGACTATATTATAATCCTTCATGCCTATTGCATCAATGAAAATGGGCATTAATAATGGCCATTACCTCAGTCAATTTCCCGAGATATTATTGCTCAACAGCTGTTCGATGATGCAACTGTGAGAATGGAGGCAGTGGTGCTGGTGATGCTGAGAGATGGATGGTAGGAGAGAAACCACCATTTGGAAGCAACCTCTGAATGTCCCTCCTCTCTTCAGTCAGTTTTCAAGGTAGCTCCCCTAAGTCCAATTGTGTGTGTATGGCTTTGTCAGTATCTTGGGACAGAAATTCTCAGTCTTCCCACTGTCTGGGATTACAAACTTGCTCTAGAGGCCTTTTATGCTCATCAGTTCTCCCTTTTCCTCCTTATGAAATTCTGACAGTTTCCATCCTGGGCCGTTGTCAGGGTTGCCCTCAGACTCGGACCCTGCATCCTCTCCATTACCTACTTCATTTGTTTCCCTTCATCTCTTTCTGTTCCCTTCCACCTCTATAGGTTACTAAGAAATCCACTGCTTATGGAGGTACTGTGGAATAATCCTTTTGTACACAGTGAAGGTCTGTTGCTCTCATTGGTTTAACAAAGAGCCAAAGGGCCAATGGCTGGGCAGAAAGAGGTTAGGCAGGAGAGCCAGACTGAGAGAAGGATGCAAAGAAAAAGGGCAAAGTTGGGAAGCCACGTGCAGAGGAAGTAGGATGTGTAGAAATGAGATAACAAGCCACGAGCCACATGGCAGCATGTAAATTAATAAACATGGGTTAATTTAAGTTGTAAGAGCTAGTTAGTAATACATGTAAGCCATTAAGAAGCATTTACAATTAACATGTCTCTGTGTGGTTATGTGGGAGCTACTGGTCCCCACAAAAAGCCATTACTACAGGAGGGTGTGTGTCTATGTGCCAGCACTTCCATGACATGGTGTTGTGTCCATATGACAACTTGTGGGAGTCAGCTCTCTCCTTCCACCATGAGGAATGGAACTCTGATCAGTTTGACAGCAAGTGCCTTTACCTGTTGAGCCATCTTGCAGGCACAGGATCATGTCAATCGCAACCAGTGGAGGCTGAGGCCTGGCATACACAGCATTAACTTTCCTTAGAGTTATTTATTTTTTTTTTTAAAGATTATTTTGTATACAGTGTTCTGCCTGCATATGTGCCTGCACACCAGAAGAGGGCATCAGATCTCATTACCTATGGTTATGAGCAACCATGTGGTTGCTAGAAATTGAACTCAGGACCTATGGAAGAATAGCCAGTGCTCTTAACCTCTGAGCCATCTCTCCAGCCTGAGGTGGGATGTCCTTCTGTACACTGTGAATATATGTTGTTCCCATTGGTTGATAATTAAAGCTGCTTTGGCCTATGGAAAGATAGAATATAGCTAGGTGGGAAGTCCAAACAGATATACAGGAGAAGAAGGTCAGGGTCAAGAGGAATTCGAGCCAGCTGCCCAAGAAGAGAGATGTTAGCAGCAGCCCAAGGAGAAAGATGTCAGAACAAAAGTAACGCCAAGGCCATGTGGCAATACACACATTAGTAGAAATGGGTTCATTTATAAGAGAGCTAGCCAGTCATAAACCTGACCCATCCACCAAACAATTATATTTCACATTAGCCTCTGAGTGATTATTTCATAACCAGGTACAAGGACTGACGGGTGGGAGTGAAATAGGTCCAGCGGGACCAGGAAAAACAGAGAAAAATATTTAGCTACATGAGCCCTCTTAAAGTTACCTTTAACTTCTGCTTGTAGGGACTGGTCTTTTTGCCTATGGATATAGACACTTGATTCCATATTTTCACTTTTCCTAATATTAGTTTTAACCCATCAATGTTACAGAATCTTTTAAAACCTCATCAGCTTTAATAAAACATGCTATCAGCACAGTATACTCCTAAAATTTCTACCAAGCTTTAAGAAAGGCCCCCTATGTGTCATTTTTTATTTCTTTTACAACTACTAAGGGCAACCTAAGGTTCCTGTGTTGTTGTTTTGTTTATTTGTTGTTGGGTTTTTTATTTGGGGCTTTTTATTTTTCAGGACAGAATTTCTCTGAGTAACAGTCCTGGCTGTCCTGGAACTTACTCTATAGGTGACCAGGATGGCCTCAAATTCACAAAGATCTGCCTGCCTCTGCTTCCCAAGTGCTGGGGTTAAAGGTGTGCACCACCACACCACTACCCAACAACCGCTTTCTTTCTTTCTTTCTTTCTTTTCTTCATTCATTCTGTCATTCATTCATTTATTGGTTTTTCAAGACAGGGTTTCTGTGTATTGCTTTGGAGCCTGTCTTGAAACTTCTTCTGTAGACCAGGCTGGCCTCGAACTCACAGAGATCTACCTGCCTCTGCCTCCCGGGTACTGGAACTAAAAGTATATGCCACCAATGCATGGGTAACCGCTGTGTTTCTTAAGCAAGGTATTTGTTTTTTTGTTTTTTGTTTGTTTGTTTCTTTCTTTCTTTCTTTCAATGCAGTGAGCAAAGTGGTCTATTGTTTTCTTGGTATTACTGGATGCTTCAAAAATGCAATTCAGGGGCTACAGGAAACAAGCCCCCAGGAGGAAGTGGGGAGAACGATAGTTATCAACATTAAAGTAAGCAAAGGATGAGTTTGAATGGCTGGTACTTTTGTCCACAATCACCAGCACCTGTAATTCAAGATTTTTCCCTGCCAATTTGTTTCTAGGCTTCAAGACTCCAATAATCATGAAGTAATCTGAAAAGAAGGCAATTGTTATTGATACTTCTGGGTGAGCATGGCATAAAACACGAAAAGGGTGGCTTGCCTTTCTCCAAAAGACAAGTGGGATTAGAGTCCTTACAAAGTCTTAGAACTTTATTTTTGTCACCTGAGTCCCTAGCATGCACACACACAGAGGGATATCCCATCCTTAGTCTTATCTAAGCTTTCTAGATTTTTGTCCCTTTCCCTCAAAGTACAGGAACCAATGTTCCCTCCAAAACAGACTCATATTCTTGAGGACCAGACTTTCCAACTGCTTGAAATAGTTGGCTGTTACCTTAGTTAAGGTTTCTACTGCTGCAATAAAACACCATGAATAGAAAGTAAGCTGGGGAGGAAAGGGATTTTTTGGCTTACACTTCCATGTCACTGTTTATTATTGAAGGAAGGCAAAGACAGGAACTCAAACAGGGCAAGACCCCCAGAAGCAGGAGCAGAGGCAGAGGCCATGGAGGGTGCTGCTTTCTGGCTTGCTGCTCATGGCTTGCCCAGCCTACTTTCTTTTAGAACCCAGGACCACCAGCCCAGGAATGGTTCTGTGACAGAAAAATTAAAAATTAGGGCTTATGAAAAAGGGAAAACTGAGAGAACAAGAATTTCTGCCAGTAGACAACTCCCTGACTACAGAGTTCAGAACCCACATGCTGTTCTCAGGAAATAAAGAAAAAAAGAAAAAAAGCCCCCCTAACCTTACAGGTGTGCTCATCAATCTTGCCTATCCATGATGACCTTGTAAAGAAACTGTGTACTCTATGAAGTGTCTGTAACCTTGTAAACCGTGTGAGCTGAGACTAGCGGTCTCAAGCCTCCCTTTCTCTTTCCCCTTTTCAAAACCCTTCACAATTGCAAGCAGGCACCTTACTCTTCCAATAGAGTGAGGTCCCAGCCAGTTTGGGTCTTAGCAATAAAAATCTTTTGCTTTGCAGTTGGGAGTCACTTCCTTGGAGGCTGAAGAAACCCGAAGGCACAACAGTTCTACCTACAATGGCTGGACCCTCCCCCATCAATAACTAATTTTAAAAATGCCTTACAACTGGATCTTATGGAGACATTTTCGTAATTGAGGTTCCCTCCTTTCAGATAACTCTATGCTGTGTGTCAAGTTGACATAATAAGATTAGCCAGCACAATTGTCGACTAGCTTTTAATGGTTCCTCCTCCTCCAACAATGTAGTATTTCTCAAAACAGCAGCGATTTTAGAATTTTTTCTCTTGCTTTCACGTAATTTATTTTTCTTAAAGACTTACTTATTATGTATAGTGCTCTGCATGTATATATGCCTGTAGACTATAAGAAGGCACCAGATCTATTATAGCCATCTATTATGGATGGCTGTGATGTGTTTGCTGGTAATTGAACTCAGGACCTTTCCAGCCCGCTTTCATGAAACTTACATGGATTGCCTTTGACCACTGGTTTCCACCAGATACATTTGGCTTGGTTGCAAATGGCCTTCAGAGTCTGAGGCCAGCCCCTCTATAGCCTGCTCCTCCACTTCAAACACTAATGCAGTGTCCATCCTTTGGATGATTCCATCACGCACAGAATCTTGAAGAGACCGGAAACTTTGTGCACACTAGACCCAAACGTGTCTTAATCAAGCTTCCCGTTGGCTGACAGACTTCAAAACGGAGCAGCACACGTCCAGGTTTTTAATTTACGCCTGCGTCCAGTTCTCAGAAACTTTGGTTTCGGCAGTCTTCCTGACGGATTCGGGTTCACCCTTCTCCGTTCCGCCGCGGAGGCCTTTGCGGAGACCACGCGCAAAGCCTCTGATTCCCAGCGCATCCTCACCCTCACATCCGGCGGCCACCGCAACTGCACAAGCCGAGCACCGAGGTCCCAGCGGCTAAGGGCGGTTACCGCTCTCAGCAAATCCCCAAGTCTCTCGCTTCGCGAGACTTGACTGATGGTGGGAGCCTTCTCAGGTCTCGCGAGATTCGGAGAAGGGCTCCGGAACCTGGTAGGTGGGTGGGCGGACAGGAACCTGGAAGATGGCGGCCCAGGCTGTGACGCTGCTGAGGGAGGTGGCCCGGCTGGAGGCACCGCTGGAGGAGCTGCGTGCGCTGCAGTCCGTGGTGTTCGCCGTGCCGCTCCACGAGCTTCGCGAGCAGGCGGCGGAGCTACGCCTTGGCCCGCTCTTCTCCTTGCTTAACGAGAACAATCGGTGAGAACCCCGCGGCTGGGAAGAGGGGTGGGTAGGCACGACTCCCCTGGTTTTTTCGAAGAAAAATGAAGGAAAAACTCCACAAGTGTGTGTTGACCAGGTCTGGACAGTTCACCTCTTCTAAGGGGGATCTTCTGCATGCATGCCTTTTAATTTCAGCATCCAGTGTATGAATGCTTGTTTATTGTATTACAGTGTACTGTATTTAGAGGGGTAGTCATAGCAGATTTGTGAGATAGCAAAAAGAAACAATCAAATTAAGGACATAAATTATTGCTGCATCACATTGCGCAGCTATTTAAAATTTGAATTGTGTATGTGGATATGAAAATGCGGATTTAGAAAAGAAAATTGCAAAGCTTACAATCCCGATATGTGTGATTTAGTCCTTTATATACCCCCTACAGGCAAGAGTAAACTGCATATAACCCAGGATTATCTGTAGAAACTATTAATATGGGAACTGGAGTTAAAATGTTAGGGTAGCAATCTTTGATTTAACTTGCACCTGTAGTATTAAATTAAAAACATCTTGTATCATTTAATGGAATTTTTTTATGTGAGCCAAAATTTAAAAGTGACTTTTTAACTTGAAACGATTGTGAACTCTTTGATCAACCCCTTACTCTGTCTCTTCAACATAAGTGCTCACTCTCCTCTTGCTACATTTGTTGAGTTGGTTTTAACAGTCATTATTTTAATGGTTATTTCCCTTCTCTGACCAGTCCTCACCCTGTAACCAGAGGTAAACGTCTTGGGTCAGTTGGCTTGGCTTGTCCATGGTTACCCTTGCCTACAGTGTGAAATCATGACTATATAGTTTGGCATTTGAACCCTTCCTGGTATATTTCCAGTCAGCTTTTCCAGTCTAATACTTAACATTTACTCCACTGAATCTGTCTGTTCCACCTATCATGTGTTCCTCAGGCATGACTTGCACTTTCTTAAAGTCATGCTTATCAGTGCTTCTAGCTGGATGCCCTCCTCTTGGTCCATATTCTGCAAAGGCCCAGGGGGAACCATCCCTCCATCTGCAAGTGACTGTTCCTCAGACAGCTTAGTGGATATTATCATCATCTCTGTTCACGATTCTGGACTCGGTTCCTTTGTTATAGTCCGTCTTTGCCATTTGAAACATCTCTAAGGACAGGAACCATGTTTCATCTCTGCATCTTGTGAAGCACTGTACATAAAATACATGCTCAGTCATGCTCAATACAAGCTGAGCCTTATGGCCTTTAGCTTGGGCCCCTGCCCAGTTTTTATGGTTTGTTCTTGTGAGATGGGCTCTTGCTTTGTATGTGTAGCCCAGGCTATCCTGCAGGACGCACAGCACTCCTAGCCAGCTTTTCATACTGAAAATGAAAAGACTGAGAAGTCATAATGTGGGCTGGCTACAGGCACTGAAGTTGGGAAATTTGAGAGTAGAGTAAGTGGAAAAGACGTCTTGCTACATGATGGGGTGGGTACCTAGAAAGCAGTTTTAATGGAAATGTAGGAAATGTAGAGCTGGATGTCTCAAGTGTCAGCTGCAATTTGTGGGAGTGGCTCTCCTCTGGAATATTTCTGGCCATCTCCACATTACACTGCTGTTATATTGGCTAGAACACCTAAGAGATTTTGCTGATAGGAATTGTAATTCAGTTGATGGACTCTTTTTGTGAGGGAAGTAATTAACACCTAAGATTACTGATAAACACCATAGAAGTCAAACAAGAATGATTCTAGCTTACCACCTCTAGCTTGTGTGGCAGCTAAGATTCATATAGGACCTGCAATTTATACACAATACAATTTAACCATCGCTGCTTTTTAAAATGCTTTTCATGAGAGAGGTTGGGGGAGGGCACCTTCAAGGACTCCATTCTCACCTTCCAGCTGTTGGGACATGCCTTCTGTGTTTTTCTGCCCCTGCCTATCCTACTCCAGGCCAGTGGGTCTCAACCTTCCTAATGTTGTGACTCTTTAATACTGTTCCTTATGCTGTGGTGACCTTCAACTATAGAATTGTTTTTGTTGCTTCTTTATAACTGTAGTTTTGCTACTGCTGTGAATCGTAATATAAATGTTAATGTTCCAATGATACGGTTTTCTAAGGGGTCAAACACCCCAGGTTGAGAGCCTCTGCTCCAGGCTAGCTGGCCCATGAGCATCCTGCTAATTCCCTGTCAGGTGCATACTGCCATATCCAACTTTTTCTATGGCTTCTGCAAGTCATCGGGCTTTACATAGCAAGTTTTTTTTTTTTTTTTACTCACTGAACCATCACCCCAGCCCAGATGTTTGTTTTTTAAGGCTTTTGATTTTTATTCTTGTCATAAATAGAAAAGTTAGGCCAGTTTAATTCTGTACTAACATCAGATATAGGTTAGCACGCTTATTTATATTGCCTATTAAATGACAAATAAATTGTTTTGGAACAAGGTCTATACCTTCAGTGGGTAGTCAACAGATTGGGATTGGTTTACCTTTCTGGTAGTTTTCCTGTTGCCCCTCCTCTACCTTGGCTGCCACGACACTGGCTTGCTTCTCCATCTCCTCCTGTACTCTTTGATACACGGCATGGTGGCTCCCTCTTCCTTCTCCGTGCATTCATTTATTGTTCCTGCCTTCTGGCATTAGGGACTGGACCTAGGATTTGTACCACTGAGTTACATCCCCAGCCCCCAAGAGATTACTGTAAGCTAAATGTCACTATGTTAATTCTTTGCATGAATCCACTCTGTCATTTGGCATTTCTTCTCTGGAAAGAGCCAGCATTTAGTTCAAGGAGAGCATAAGAGACTGTCAGCATCTGGCGTCTGTGTGTTTAGTTTCACTTCTTTACCATTCACCTCACCCATTCACCATCTCTCTACCCCTCCCCAATATTGACCCCAGTCATAACATGCTCTGTGAGATTCCTCTGAAGTTTTAATGCAGTTGCTTATTTCTCTGTTTCCTTGTATGCTGCTACTTCATCTGCTTGCAACACCTGTCTAAATCATTCATTCCCATTTTTTTCCCCCCCAATAAAACTTAGTTCAGCATTACTGGCTCTGGGAGCCTTATCCATACCTTGCAAACTTATTTTTAATCTCCCACAGTTTCTAGCATTCACCTGTAATCTGTCTATCTTTGTGTGTGTGTGTCTTTTATTAGAGTGAACTCTCTGAAGCTAGACAGTGTGCCCTGTCTGTCTCTGTGGCCTCAACACAGTCATCAGACAATGGATATATACCAAATGTCTAGTGTGTGACTAGACACTACTACTTTGGAGAAAATCTTCAGGAAGAAATTGTCAAAGAGCCAAGTTTTAGGCGTTAGGTGCTTGTTTCCAGTCTGACACGATGTAAATAAGCTCTGTGGTGTTTCCTTTAGGGAACTGACTGCTTTGTGTGTATCTATTCTGGAGAGGTTGCTCCAAGCTGTAGAGCCAGTTCACTTGGCCAGGAACCTCAGGGTTGACCTGCAGAGGGGACTGACTCACCCGGACGATTCTGTAAAAACCCTCACTCTGTCCCAGGTATGCAATTTTAGTAGTAAGTGCAAGAAGTATCACAGTCGTTTTCTGCCAACTTTTCATTGAAGTTCTCCAACATGCCAGGTATCATGCTAGTGTTGTTTGAGTTAACAAAACAAACCTGTTGGTTTTCTTTAAGGAGTGCCTACTCTGAAAAAAATGATTTTTAAGTGTTTAAAGGTTGCCTTTCTACATTATATTGTTTTGTAGAAGCATGAACTAGGTGTGATGTTCTTTAGCCAGAGTAAAAATTGTAACTCCGATCCTGTCATAGCATTTCTGTGACATGCTGCTGGGGCCCTGCCAGAACATTAGGCACTTCGACTGGTTACCCAGTAGACAGTCCGCAGCCTTCCCCTTTCTTCTCTACATAGGTGTTCAGTCGGGGTGATATTTGCCCATTACCCTTATGATGCCAGAGACTAGCAGATGCTTACGCCATCTCATGTAATCTTCTTACTGCCAGAGAATTAAATATTGTACTCCTATTTGATACTGCTTAATTTAAAAAATTAAGCTCAAAGAACATAATTTATCCAAGATTTGTGCAACTAAAATGAACATACTAGGATTTATATTGTTTTCATTTACCTGTCTCCACTCTTTACATACTCTTTACTGTTTTCCATTTAAAAGTGTGACTATACCCTATTTGCCTTTGGCTTTAGTGAATTTGGATCATTATGAATTTGTAGGAACTTGTGTAATAGTTGTAATAACTACTTATAAAATAATTATACACTAGAAAATATTCAAATATCCTGTATTCGTGTGTTCTCCTTGGGAAGAACCTCTCTCTGGTTTGTTTTGTTGTTTTGTTCTTTCAGATTGGAAGAATTGTTGAAAATTCTGAAGCTGTTACTGAGATTCTGAATAACACTGAACTATTAAAACAAATTGTTTATTGCATTGGTGGAGAGAATTTATCTGTTGCCAAAACGGTGAGTTCGGTAGAGGCATTGTGTCTTAAAGTCAATGGAGAAGGTTTCATGGATGATTTGTAGGGTTAAGGTAGAATTGAATGTACAGCCTTGTAAATGATGTCAAATACATAGCAGTGAGTTCCTAAGACACTTGTCTACTTTGGTTCTCAGACTTACATTTGTTTGCTTAGTGTTTTCCAGTTATAAATAACAGTAGCAGCTGGGTGGTGGTGGCGGTGGCAGCGGTGGCGCACGCCTTTAATCCCAGCACTTGTAGGCAGAGGCAGGTGGATCTTGAGTTCAAGACCAGCCTGGTCTAGAGCCAGTTCCAGGAGCCTCCAAAGCTACAGAGAAACCCTGTCTCAAGAAAAAAGAATGAATGAATAAATAGAAGTAGCTAAAATGTGAATGAATACCTGTTAGATTAGGATATTTTATGTACTAATTTTCATATTAGACTTAGGAAATAGGTGTAAAAATTTTGTGTTTTTCTGACAAGAAATATTTTCTTTCCTCATAAGGCTATTAAATCCCTGTCAAGAATTTCACTAACCCAAGCTGGACTAGAAGCTTTATTTGAAAGTAATTTGCTGGATGATTTGAAAAATGTAATGAAAACAAATGATGTCGTTCGATACAGGGTATATGAGGTGAGATTAAAACACACTTCCTGATACTTTCAAAACAATGTAGTGCATGCACAAAGGAATGCAAAATGGCTCACTTGCACACATTTATTGAGTAGATAGTCTACATTAGACCCTGTATAATATGGTGCTCATGATATCAAGATGCATTCATATCCTGATAAGGAAGACACTCACAAACATACTTAGAGTGTGGTGTAAGTATTAGTCTTGACAGGACACCACTGAAAAGATGTTAGTCCTGGTAGTGGGAAGAAATGGCTGTTCTTCCCACCAGTTTCCTGTTAAACACTGCTAAAACCTCACACACACACACTGCCATTAATTCCTTTTGTGTGTTTGCATTTGGTATGAGATGTTAGCATGTGGAAGCCAGAGGTCGGTCTACATCATTTCTTGGGTCTGTCTTGTTCTCTGAGACAGGGTCTCGTGGGCCTGGAATCCACTGATCAGGCTAAGCTGTCTGGCTGGTGAGCTCCGTGACCTACATGTCTTTGTCTGCCCAGCATTGGGATTATAATTGCATGCCACTACACCAGGCGTTTTTAATACTGGTCCTCATGCTTGCATGTAAGCACTCACTGACCAATATAGTAAATATTGTATGTTGTTAATCTCACCATTGAAGAATATTTGACTCAAGTCCACACACATAAGTAGCATATCTAAAACGAAGCCATGTGTAATCTAATTCCCTCACTACATATAATTTATTTCCTTCCTGAGGACACTGGCTTTGTGAGCTTTGGTGTTCCTTTGTCTGTTTCTTCTGCTTCCTGGCTCATTATTCCTTACTGGACTTCATTGTTGATGATTGTGATGTCCCAACCCCTGCTTTCACGTTCACTCTATACTCGAGTGTTGGAGAATTCTATTTTAAGGTGTGTGACTTTTGTATATGCTGCATTTGTTTAACTTTGGTGAGGCTGTGATTGATTCTTTACCTGTCTAATAAAGAGCTGAATGGCCAATAGTGAGGCCGGAACAAGGATGGATGGGGCTGGCAGACAGAATAATAGAAGGATAAATGAAGAAAAGGAATGACCAAGAAGAAGAGAACGTCAGGAGCCACCCTGCCAGCCCCAGAGTAAGAAGGAAAGTAAGATATTCAGAAGTAAGAAAGATAAAAGCCCAGAGGGAAAAGGTAGACAAGTTAATTTAAAGATAAGAAAAGCTGGCTAGAAATAAGCCAAACTAAGGCCGGGCACTCATTACTAAGAATAAACCTATGTGTGATACACTTGGAAGCTGGTGCTGGGCTCCCCAAAAAGCCAAAAGAATAAAGAACAAAAAACCAAGACAACACTCAGGCAAGTTTATCCTCATGATTTCAGTTTCCATTTTCACCTTTGTGATAAGACTTTGGTACATAAACTTCTAATAGAATTCACACCACTCTCCTGAGTTAAGACTTAACCTTGATGCAGCCACTTGTTCACTGTTGGCCCTTCACATTTGTGCTCGGACTGAATTCCTGGTCTGTGCTGTCTGGTCGTTCTTTGTTGAGTCTGGACCTTGAGCTCATTCTTCACAAAGGCTTCGTCTCCCTGTCACACATCCCGTTGTCACACCAGTTACTGAAGCTGTGTCCTCCTCACTGGTATAACCAACCTACCAATATAACTTCCTGAACTGTATTTGCATCCCGATGAATTTCCCTCCTTTTTTCTCATCCCTAATTTCTCCTAAGCGCAATGAGTATTGTTTTCCCCAAATTTGTGTTTTAATTAATACACTAAATTGTATATATTTATGGTGTTCAGCATGATGTTTGTAGTATACAGAAGAAGAATGATCTTTGGATCAGTGAGGAAAGTCACCTGCTGCCAGGCCTGATGACCTGAATTTGGTCCTCAGAATTCTTATGGCAGAAGGAGAGAACCAACTCTCACAAGTTGCCTTCTGGTCCCCACCTGGCCTCGTACACACACACTTCCCTCCACAAAATAAATAACCAAATAAAGATGTAAAAAGAAAATTCCTGATTTACCACTTCTCTGCTTATATTCTTTCAGTATCCTTTGTTATTAAACTTCAGAACATGCTTATCAAATGAAGATGTGACAGATAGATACATATTGCTTATTTTGTTTTGTGGTGCTTAAGATACAGGCCTTGTACATATTAGACAAGTGCTCTCTTACTGAAAGAGGTGGGGGGGAGACTCATTTTTACATTTGTTGATGGTGCAAGCTTTAATGCCCTTAGTAATGGTTTCTTGGTAGAATTACACATATACCTTGATACGGTGAACTATTTCTCTGCCAGAGTAATTTGTTTTATGTTCAGTGAAGTTTTCCTAGAAACATCATGAATTGTTAAGAACTACTGCCAGGTAGTGGTTGTGTACACCTTTAATCACTTGGGAGTCAGAGGCAGGTGGAGCTCAGTGAGTTTGAGGTCAGCATGGTCTACAAAGTGGGTTCCAGGACAGCCAGAGCTATACAGAGAAATTCTGTCTCGAAAACAAAAAAAAAAAAAAAAAAGAGGGAAGGGAGAGAACTCAATTACAAATATAGTGCATAGTTCAGCATTTAACTTAAGTGAGATCTAGTGGATTTGACCCTTTGTCTCTCTGTTCTTTCAGCTAATTGTAGAGATTTCTTCTGTGTCGTCAGAATCTTTAAACTACTGTACCACAAGTGGGCTGGTGACCCAGCTCCTGAGAGAGCTGACGGGTGAGGACGTGCTGGTCAGGTGTGTGGACTCAGGCTTCTTAGAGATAAATGCCTGTTTTGGAATGTCAGGAAGCAACTATGGGACTTAAGTGTGGGTTGTGCTGTTGGAGACTGTACACAGTTTGCAGTCTCAGGACTGCTGTTTTATCTTCAGGAAGCATTATATCGTGATATATTGAGCTTGGCAAAGCCCTGCAAGAAGTTTTAGCTGTGGGCAAGTGTGCTCTTTGCTTAGTATGTTACAGCTCTGTTAGAGAAATAGTAGTCGGTCTCCAGTCAGAAGGTCAGGCCTCAGATTTGAACTTCACCTTAACAAGTGATTCCAAATTAGGAAAATAGTGTTGCTCTTGTGTCCTCATCTGAAAGGAAGCCAGGACATGGGCCATCAGATTTAGTGGGGAAAATTAAAATGTAACCAGTGTGAAAGCTATTTTAAAATGTTCTTCATTTTTATCCTTTTTTATTTTAGAGCCACCTGTATAGAAATGGTGACATCACTAGCATATACCCATCACGGACGACAATACCTTGCTCAGGAAGGCGTCATTGACCAGATATCTAATATAATTGTTGGAGCAGATTCAGACCCTTTCTCTGGCTTCTATTTGCCAGGTGAGAGCTGAGTTACATGGGCATCTGAAGGGCAGGGATTACCCTTCTTAGTGCTGCTTCCTGTACAGGATATCCACAGCTGCCAGTGGTCAAGTGAAGGGATCATGAGTCACCATCGAATGACTCATTGAACACATGTTCACCAATAGGATACACCAGATTACTAAGTGAAGGACTAAAACATACCAGCAGATACCAAAGATGCATCTGATAAAAATTCCAACATCCTTTTATGACAGCTCGGTTAACTAGTGTGAAAGAAGAAATGCATTTTAACACAGTACAGGCCTTGAGTGATGAATCTGTAGCTGATGATGTATTCAAGTGTCAGAAGTTGAAAGCCTTTCCTTTAAGATAAGGAGCAGTGATCCATCTCTTACTACTTCTGTTCAGTGTAGTGTGGGAAATCCTAGACATGTTGGAAAAGGAAAAAAATAAAAGGCATCTAAATCCAAGAGGAAGATAAGAAATTATTCCTATCTATAGGTGTGGGCGACATGATCTTACAAGCAGAATGCGTCAAAGACTCCACTCAGAGACTGTCACAGCTAAGAAATGAAATCAGTGAAGTTGTAGGATCAGCAGCAGCATACAGAATTAGTAGCCTATGACACTAACAAACTGTTCACAGAGAACTCAAGGAAATACTCCCATCGTGATAGCATCTGAAAAAAGAATACTTGGTAATTAAAAAACCATCTTACTCCTGTAAAGACATGCAGACTAGCCAGGCATTTGGCGCACGCCTTTAGTCCCAGCATCTAGGCCAGCCTGGTCTACAGAGTGAGTTCCAGGACAGGCTGCAATGGGCAAGATATGGACTGTATATACAGTGAAATGCTATGCAGCCTCAAAAATAGAGATCCTGTCATTTGCACACTGGCTGAGCCTGAAGAACAGACGTGGTGAATGAAATGCATACTAGGTGATCTTACTTACATGTATAATCTAGAAAAGTTAAACTCAGGAATAGGTTAGTGATGACAGGGGCTACTAGGGCATATCCTTATAGCTGTTAGTCAGAACATTCAAAGTACCAGGAACAAGTACAAGGTGATAACTGTTAACAATGTATTCTGTCAAATTTTGTTTGCTAAGGATATATTACAGTGCAAATATATTTCCAGATGTGATATTCATAATAGCTATACACAATTTTTTATTTGTTAGTTTAAAAAGTTGATTTTTAAAAAGATAAGTGCCAGGCAGTAGTGACACATGCCTTTAATCATAGCACGAATTAATAAAATACCCAGAAACTGATGCTGGGGTTCAAACTTCAAGCCAAATACTAGAAAAGCAAAGCAGCTGGCCACTAGCTCTTACTGCTACCTCAGGCTGAGCTCTCACCAAGCCTCAGTCTGTAATCTTTCCTCAATGTGGCTGGAAAATGAATGCCTCCTACTGAATACTTGCTCCTGTCTTTTATGCCCCTCTAGTGCTGGGATTAAAGGTGTGTGATCTGTTACTCTTTTAGACTGATTCAATCTCATGTATCCCTGGATTGCCTTGAACTCAGAGATCTGATTATCTCTTAATCCTGAGTCCTAAGATTAAAGATGTGCCTGGCTTCTATGGCTTGTGGCTGACTTTGCTTTCTGAATCCTTTCTGACACTTTAATAAATTATAAGTAACATATCACTATACAGGAGGCAGAGGCAGGTGGATCTCTGTGAGTTCGAGGCCAGCCTGATCTACAGAGTTGAGTTCCAGGACAGTCAAGGCTACACAGAAAAACCCTGTCTTGAAAAACTAAATAAACAAACAAGCAGATACACTCAGAATCCCTCTATGAGGTGGAATCTTTTGCCCAGGGAAGATTGCACTGATGTTATGAGAACATGGGTGCTCTTTAGAACATTAGATGGTTTTAAAGTTCAGTGAAAAGTAAATCAAAATACCAATAACAGTATTTACTATGTGTACCAGATTCATAAAGTCTCTGAAGTGAGATGCTTGAGTGTCCACTCTACCCACTTCATTCCAAGACTAGTTGATTGGTCTTCATGGAACACTTGTAGTAGCTGGAGGGTTGTGCTCCCTGAGGTGGTCTGCTGTATTTTATTAGTGTATGCACCTAAGAGTTTCTTCCAATCATGTCTTCAAGCTTGCCTGCGTATCAGTTCTGTCCATCGGTGCGCACATGTTCCCTTCCTCGCCCCCACCTTCGGTTTCTCTCTGCCCCTCCCCTCTCTTTCTCTATGTCTCTTTATCTCTCTCCCTCTTCCTTCCCTGTCTCCCTTTCTCTGCCCTCCATTTCCTTCTCTCCCTCTCTCCCAGACTGGAACTCACTATATAGACCAGGCTGGCCTCAAACTCACAGATAACTCTGCTTCCCGAGCCCCATTGACACATTTGGGTTTCTGTTCTCTCAGAATCATGTCTTATGGATCTTACAATTTCCTTGTTGGCTCTGCTCTGTAGACAACACAGTGCTTGTCTGTCTACTCTTTCTGGCCTGCATTAGTATTCCTGTGGAAACGTGAGATCCCCAATTTGTGCTGTTAAAGTATATTTTTTATTAATATATTTAGGGTTTGTGAAGTTCTTTGGAAACCTGGCTGTCATAGATAGTCCTCAACAAATCTGTGAGCGCTATCCTGTCTTTCTGGAGAAAGTGTTTGAAATGGCAGACAGTCAGGACCCCACCATGATTGGTATAGCTGTGGACACGGTTGGAATTCTGGGATCCAGTGTTGAAGGAAAACAGGTTTTACAGAAGACAGGTTGGTATGACTTCTTTTGGCTTTTGTAAGATGTGTTTTCATTTCTGGACGGAATTTGGGGTGTGGGTTTATCTGCTGTTAACTGTTGTAGAGACTACTTTTATGGACAACAGTCTTTATGGTATGGACTCATCTCTCAGAGTCTCATGATGACTACTGAAAAGCTGAGGCTTTTACTCCTCACTGTATTCAGGTTTTTTTGTGCAACAGAGACCAAACAGCATTTACTGTTACAATTTTCTTTGACTGCTTTTTATAAAGGCATGGCTCACATCTGTCTTGGTTCTATCACCGATGGAAGTGTGTGGATTTCATTCATGTAACTTCTCTAGCCCTCACTTTCCTTGTTTATCAAAACACAGCATCAGCTTCTTAGGGGTTTTGGATATTTCACAAGCACAGAGAGACAGTCAGGGTTTTGTGTCAAGGGTTTATGTTAAGAAAGACACATGTATGGACATCTACTTGCATAACAAATCTAAAACAGAGCACAGCACTAATTTTGCTGACTTGTGAAGGACATGTTGAAAATGATGAGCTGCACACCGCAGCCCTGAAGTGTTTCTTAAGTGCTTTCACTGTGGCCTCCATCCACTTCTCAGTCCTGCATGGCGCAGCCTGCCAATGGACTTTTCTTTCTCAGATAGAGAGCAGCAGAAAGGCAGGAGTTAGGAGACTTCCCAAGCTTGTGCAGACCACACCTTTCAGCCAGTCCTGTACAAGTGAAATGCTGTTTGGGATCTGTCACATGGTCTCTGAGCACATTCCTCTTTTTGTGTTTCAGGTTGAAGTCACAATCCATGAAAGGATATTTGCCTTTTCCACTTCACACCTATTAGGATGTCATTAATTTTTTTTTTTTTTAATTAAAAAGCGTAACAAGTGTTCAGATGTTGAAAAACTTTTCTGATCAGACTATGAAATGGTACAATTGCTGTAGAAACAGTATGGAGTTTCACTGAATAAAGATTAAACATAGAATTAACATGGCCAGGCAGTGGTGGTGCACACCTTTAATCCCAGCACTTAGGAGGCAGAGGCAGGTGGATCTCTGAGAGTTCGAGGCCAGCCTAGTCTACAAGAGCTAGTTCAAGGACAGCCTCCAAAGCCACAGACTAACCTTGTCTCAACCAAAAAAAAAGAATTAACATGAGCCAGCAATTCCACTTCTAGATATAAACTAAACAACATGGAAAGCACAGGCTCAAGCATTTGTCTGTATATTCATGTTCATGGCAGTATTGGTCTACTCTAAATAATTGGAAACCAGTTTGCATTGCTGGATTGCATTTGGTGGAATCTTGTAAAAGTATGAAATTGTGACAATGAAGGCTTATGCTAAGAGAAGAAAGCCAGGCTTAGAAGATGAATACTGCATGATTTCACAGAAGAGATTATAATATATACATAGGGAGGTCAAGTTCATAGAAACAGAAAGTGGAGAGTGAAAACCAGGGCATGAGAGAAGGGAGAGTGAGTACAGAGTGTCAGTCTGGGTTGTTGGAGACATCTAGATCTTAGTGTCACAATTAGCACTAACTGTGTTTAAGATGGTTAAAATGGTAGGTTTTATGTTCTCTGTCACCATTATCCTTCACAGGAACCCGCTTTGAACACCTTCTCACAAGAATAGGTTATCAAGCAAAGAATGCTTCTACAGAGCTAAAAACTAGATGTTTGGATGCAGTTTCTTCTCTTCTTTATTTACCAGTAAGTAGATGGAGAAATTATTGAAGGGCAGTGGGTTATGTTTGGGAGGATGAGTCAGCTTGGCACTAGTCAGGTTAATGTTCATATGGGTGTCATGCTTCTCACTTAATTAAGATGATAACCTAGTGGCACACACCTTTAATCACAGCACTTGGGAGGCAGAGGCAGTCAGATCTCTGAGCTCCAGGTCAGCTTGGTCTACTTGGTATGTTCTAGAATAGCCAGGGTTACATAGAGAAACCCTGTCTTAACAAAACAACACAAAGATGATAATTTCACTATATGACTCATTATATGAAAAAATTTTAGACATATTTTTAATTAATTCTTTAAGAGTTTCATACGTATATACATACATTTTGATTGTGTCCACTCCTCTTTAACAGCCCCTCCGTGTTCCTCCAGTGCCCTCCTCCCAACTTCATTTGTGTCTGTCTTTCTCTCTCCTTCTCATCTTCCATAACCATTGAGTCCAGTTAGTGGTGCCCGTTGAGATCATAACCATACTTGCAAAGACTGTCCATCCTCTGGCTGCTGTCAGCTGCCTGTAGCTCTGCCTTATCCATATGGGGATTTTGGTTGGCTTAAGCTTGTGCAGGTAACCACAGCTACTAGGAATCTGAGTGCTGCTATTGCTCTCTGTCCAGAGGTTAGCATGTCACAGCTCCTCCCCAACTCCAGCTCCCACACCCTTTTACCCTCTCTCTCCTGCAGTGTTCCCTGCACATTGGAGAGTTGGGGATTGCTAGAGCTCTTATTTTAGGCTGAGCATTTAAGTCATGTGTTCTCAGTAAGCACTGCCCACTACAAAGCTAAGCATCTCTGACCAAGGTTGGGCCAGCATAAATCTAAGAGTATGAATGGACCAGTTAGCAAACAGCAGTAGGTCCACCTCTGTGCAGTGCCCTTGGAGGCCAGGAAAGGGCATTGGATCCCTGGAACTAGAGTTATAGGTGATTGTGAGCCTCCCTGTGGATGCTGAGAATCGAACCTGGGTCCTCAAAGCATCTCAACCTGAGTCATCTCTCCAGCCCCCAACTCTGGCCTTTGACAAGATTTACAGTGCCAAGCATGAATTGTGTCTTGTGGAGCTGTCCTTGGGCCCTGTCAGAGGTGGTTGTCCTCATAACAGTCATTGCAGTCTATGCCGTAGACACATCTTTGGAAGTCAAGCTGTAGCCTTCAGAAGCTAGCACTTGTGAGACACTGATGTCTCTTCTCCCTTTTGGTACTATGGAAAATAGTCAGCTGAACAAAAGTTTCTCTGTCTTACGGTCAAAGTCTAGGTGTCTTCTGGAATAGGCTTACCATTTAATTATGGTGGGCAACCAAGAGCAATAGGCATGGCCTGTTTTAATTTGTGTGGGGGCGGAGAGGAGGGGAGAGGCAGGGCTCTGGGATTTCCCAGTTAACTTGTAGGGGAGTCACTGAGGTTTTCATTTAGTAACCTATTTCTTCTGGGAGCAGCATTGTCCACTCATGCAGGGTACCACCATTCAAATTCCTTTAAAATGGATGGTGGAAGGTCTTCTTTATTTTTGGTTAGCTTACCCATAACCCTCTCCTCACCTCCTAATTTTTATTTATTATTGTGTATGAGAAGGAGGGAAGGGGAAAGGTGTATATGGATGGTCACACATACCATAGTACACATGTGAGGGTCAGGACAGCTTTCGGAGTCGATTCTTCCTGCTTTTATATAAAATCCAGGGATTGAACTCAGGCCATCAAGCTTACACAAGTGCTTTTGCCCGGTGAGTCATCTCAACAGCTTGATTACTAATGTTCTAAATGTAAAGTGGTATAATACAACTATGGAGAACCTAGAGATTATTTCATCCCCTCCAACAAAAGTAGGGACTTTCTGGGCTGGATTTGGGGATGCATTCTCCAAGGGTAGCTCCCTGGTGCCATTCACACAAGGCTCTTTGGGCCGTAGCTGCTAGCCTTTCTCCAGGTATGCTAACCTTGTCGTGGGCGTTTTCCTTTCTGTCTCATAGCCTGAACAGCAGACTGAGGACTTCCTGAGGATGGCCGAATCCTGGTTTAACTCCTTATCTCAAGACTCCCTGGAGCTCTTCCGTGGCATCAGTAACCAACCCTTCCCTGAACTACACTGTGCTGCCTTAAAAGTGTTCACAGTAGGTATTCTTCTGTCCTTAGTGACTGCCAGCTCAACACAGAGCACTCACAATGAGCTAGCCATTGTGTCTGTGCGTGCACTGCAGGGCCAATGAGGGAGACACATGACAATAGGTTATCAGGTAAAGGCATCCGATGTTGTTTGAGAACAAGCTGCTGTTGGATACAGATTACAGATTAACTAATTAATTGCAGATTAATCCCACCTCCTGAACTTTGTGCTGAGCCTTGCCCTGGGCTCTTTCCTGACTTAATTCCTGCTGTCCCTTCTGCACTTAATATTCAGGTGACTAAGGTGACTAGTTTCTGGCCTCCTACCTTTGCTGTGCTTTCTCGCCGTTGTCAATACTTTCTGCTGACTTTGCTTAAGAACCTGAGTCTATACAGTGGAGTTAATTGATACTCATTCTCATAGGTGATATATTCATTCAACAAACATTGAGTTTTCCTACCCTGTTAGAGGTTGAGCCTTTTCTGAAACTGCCAGTCTGTGGAGGGAGCCAGACCATAAATAGAGTTATAAAATTGATTATACAATTATATTTAAGGTATGGATTATACCTGTGATGATTATTATTATGTTGAAATGTTGATATTAACTCCTTCCCCTGTTTATCTTCTTAGCCCTAGCACTTAGCAGTGTATCAGTCATCCCGGCTACTGTAATCACATTAGTGGTTTTATCCCAAACCCAGGATGCACATTAGGCCATACTGAGTGGGAATGAGAGAGGCAGATTTCCTAAATCATGTCTTAAGGAACATATGTGTTCCTGTAAGGTCTAAAACAGTAAGACTTTAAAAGTGCTTCAGGATACCTCACCTTGGAAATAGCTATTTGTGTTGATGTCTCACAGCCTTAGTTCTTGCTCTTCTGACCCTCTGATGTGGTGGGTGGCTGGTGCTGCTGGCCTGAGGGGAAAATGAGGCTGGAAACATCCTAAATGTAGTAATGAGATTTTGATAAACATGTAGGTTGCTGATTCATTATTTTAAACTTTGAGAGACTGAAAAATAGGAAAGTTCAAATCCCACAGTTCCGTGCTTTTATTTGATATTAGTTTTAGTATTGACTCACTTGGGGTACAGTGTTTCCAGAGGAGAGTTGTTGGTGTATGCTCGGTACTCTGCCTGATCACATTCATGGTCCTCTTTCCTAAGTCTGTCATGGGTGCAGTGCTCTCAGGCCAGTGCTGATTGTTCTACTACTTATAGTGTGGATCATACATATTCTTATGTTTTAGTTTTAAAGTACATCTGATTTAAATATGCCAATAGAAAATCCACATTCCATTGGCTTAGACACAGATTTAGATGCATGTTACAAATTATGTTACAGTGAACATTCCCCAAAAGGATTCTCTTGTGTACAAGTTTAAGAGTGACTATTCTGGGCTGTGATGACACACACCTTTAGTCCAGCTGGAAAACAGAAGAAGGTGGATCTCTGAGTTCAAGGCCAAAGTAGTCTACAGAGTTCTAGGATAGCCAGGAGTACATACAGAAACTCATTTCAAGAGTGTCCCTGAAGCAACATTGTCTTCTCTTGTTTTGCTCTTTATTTTTGTACTGTATTTTAGTGTTGACTAGAAATCAGATCTATGTCAGCAATTTTCTAACTGTGGGTCACTATCCCCTTGGCAAATCTTATCTCCAGTAGTATTTACATTATGATTTATAACAGTAGCAAAATTACAGTTATGAAGTAGCAATGAAATAATTTTATAGTTGGGGTCACCACAACATGAGGAGCTGAATTAAAGGATTGCAGCCTTAGGAAAGGTGAGACCCACTGCTCTGTCTTTCACATGCATGGTGGATTTACTCCTGACATTGCGTGTTCTTTATAAATAATTAAGTCTTAAGTTTTTATTGCAGTGAGCCATAGTTTACTTAACTGGACCCATTATTAGACATTTAAAGCTTTTGCATTGTGATGAACACCGTGAACAAATTATACAAAGCATGTTTCTCAGGAATTTGTTTACTTGGACCAAGGGTGATGCCTGTAAGGTTTTTGCTGCCAAATGTATTTCTGAGTGTTGTGTTGTTGTTCCACTAACGGACTTGCCTTCTTAAGGCCTAGATGAATTGTATTCTCTTTCTGCCTTCATTTTCAGGCTGTTGCAAACCAGCCCTGGGCTCAGAAACTTATGTTTAACAGTCCAGGTTTTGTAGAATTTGTGATGGACCGGTCTGTGGAACATGACAAAGCTTCAAAGGATGCCAAATATGAACTGGTAAAAGCACTTGCCAATTCCAAGACCATTGCAGAGATCTTTGGGAACTCAAATTACTTGAGACTCAGAACCTACCTAAGTGAAGGTCCATACTATGTGAAACCTGTTGCTACGACAGCAGTGGAAGGAGCGGATTGATTCCTTTAGGTTAGGACAGAAGACCCTGTTTTGACCAGAGTTTGTCAAGGCATATGATTCCATCTGTGTTTCAGAGAGCTTCCCTCTCCAATGCCATCATGGAGTGTCTGGTGCAGCCTTAATCAGCAGTGCTGTTCCTACATAAATGTGTTGTGGACCAGACACCTTGCAGTGAACGCATCAGCATAACTAGGAGAGCACTGGGCTTTTCCCTGCTGGTCCTCTGGCTGATGCAGTCTCTGCTGCAAGGTCAAAGGTTGGTTTTCTCAGAAAGCTTCCGTGGAAACACTCATGACTGCACTTAAAAATAAAATGAAACCAAAATGATTCTGATTTCACCACTCTTTTTTTTTTTTTAACCCCCTTATCTGATCCCATCTCTGTTGTGGGTGACCCTGGTCAGACACCCCTTGGGGGTGGGGATGAGAAGACACAGCACCAACAACTCAGGCACTGGGAGTCAGTGAGTAGCAGATCATGCTGCAGGCTCATTTATTGAGGAAGTTAGGCCTGCCTTTATACCACCACCCAATGTCCTATTGGCTCAGGCAGCTGAGTCTACTGCATTGCCCTTCATTGGTGTCTCTGGGTCAGGTGTCTTTTGTCTGGGATAGAGGCAGGTTTGGCTCAGGGAGGAAGCTCCTGCCACGCATGCTCATGCAGGCTGGCCTGGGCACCTACTTGGGTGGGCTGGCCAAAGTTTCTCCTTGGAATTCTTGAGTAGTTTCTAAAAAATATGTCATTTGGAATCATCACATTGTGTTATTTGTACACAAGGAATAAATGGTTTTAATAAGATTTCTTGGTTACTTTTCCTTTAAAAGTGAAAATCTCTAAAATTTGTTTGGGATTGGTACTTTTGCTGTTTGTCAATTTTACGGTGTCATTATGAGGGAGAAAGGGAGATGAGCCTTAACCAGACAGTTCAGTTAACTGTTGCTTCTTTGGTGGGTCATCTTTGTGAAGTAATTTCTCTGATCCATGAAAGTCAGAATGGAGAAGACAGTGTATACAACTGAGATGCCATCTCATTGGCTTACAGACGGTTCTCCTCTGCCTGTTTTTCCCCGTGTCCTCTGTAAACTGTAAGGCTCTCTACACACTGAAATCAGTTCTGCATGAGCTTGGCAGTGACTGATTTAGAACCAGGAAGTAATTCTTCTAGGCTGGTAAGGTTGATAAGTCATGCCTTCCTGTGACATAATTCTCAAGGGACTGAAATTCTGGTCCAGTTGTATCATTTCTCTGTTGTCTCTGAGTTTCCTTTTTCCATATCGACAATTTCTCTACTGCCAGTATCTCAAATTAGGCTATAGTCAGATATTTCCTGTTAGGAAATACTCAGAGAGACTTACACTTGAATGATATTCGTGTTGTTGGTTTTTTCCCCTGAACTTTTCTGTTGTGGTAGTTGTGGGGTTTTGTTTTGTTTGTGTTTGTTTTTATTTTTATCTGAGACAGGGATTCTCTGTGTAATAACCCTGGCTGTCCTGGAACTCACTTTGTAGACCAGGCTGGCCTTGAACTCACAGAGATCCACTTGCCTCTGCCTCCCGAGTGCTGGGATTAAAGGGGTATGCCACCACCATCTGGCCTCCTTTAACTTTTGATTGCAGTAAAATAAATATATATACATGTATATCACATGGTGAAATAAAATATAGCCATTGTAAGTGTACTTTTTGGTGGCATTATATATGTGCAAATGTTGTACAGTGATTATTGCTATCCATCTCCAGGCTGACCTTACTTACATAATTCCACCTGCCTCTGCCTCCCAAATGCTGGGATTAAAGGTGTGTACTGTCACACCCATCTCTCATTCTGCTTTTGTTGTGCTTTTTTTTCATATTTAATAAGAGCTATAAGTTACTATTTTGCATTTAATACACAAGGTATGTTTGAAGAGGCCTAACTTAACATGACAGGCTGCAGACTAAAAATACCAGGACTAGGCTTCACCCTTATAATAACCAGGAAAAGCCACAGACTAACCTGTGGCTAACCAGCATTGAGACAAACAAGTACTAGCTGCTCCAGAGCATTAAGAATAGTTTACCTAACTAGTATATAGATTGCCAGTTTCCTTACAGTAACACCATTACCAATCCCTGTTTGACAAGACTTCTGTTACCTTACCTCACTCCTGCCCAATCACAAGTTCAACCCCCAACTGAATTCAACATTCCATTATCTCCCCTCCCCCCATCCTTTACTACTTAAAAATCCTACCATTGCTGAGCTCAATGCTTTCCCAGATCCAACCACTGTGTCTGAATGGGTAGAGAGCCCAAGCTGGGGCATACAATAAATTTCTTTGCTTTTGCATACAAACTTGGGCTCCTGGTGGTCTCTGGGGGCACTCATGATGAAGGCATAGTGTGTGTGGGTGTGTGGGTCGGGAGGGGGTCTTCATGATCTGAAACAGCCTGGAGAAGGCTTGAGGGCAAAACAAACACCAACAGAATGGCGAATGGCCAGGTGTAAAGACAGCACAGATCCAGGTATGTCTTGTCTCCTGAGTAACCAATATTTATTTCTGCCAGTGAACACTAAAGAGGGGGTCAGAGCAGCACTGTTCCCCCACTGTACCTACAGAAACAATTGCTGTGCTATTGAAGTTCTTTGGGAGAGAAGTTGCCATATCTCTCAAACCTTTAGAAACTGGTCCACAGATACTCTTAAAATTGTTCACACTCCTACCACTAGCACTTGACATATCATCACAACCACCACCAATAAGCAGTCTTGTACTCCATGTTGCTGAGATGCTGTATATGTCCACATTGCTGATCCTAATTCCAAGGTTTCACGGCCCTAAGCTTAGGAAACAAGTCCCTACTATGGTAGGGTAAGTAGCAGCTCTGTTCTGAAGCTTCTCCACGCTGTTCCACATTGTTATAGGTCTCTTCCATGGTAACGAGCTGTCTAGGAAGCACTTCAGCTCCTGCCCCATTGCTGCTGCTGCTTGCCCTTGACTATTTAGAACCCAGGTCCCGGTCTGTGAGTGACTCATTATAATTGAGCTGCTTAGTGCCTTCCCCCCTAGAAATAGACACATCTAATGAAGAAGCTATTTTCCTTTAAGGCCTACGCCAGTATGTTGCCCTGACTGCAGGGCACTAGAGCTTTAATTCAGAGGAACAACCTTGGTGCCTGAACTTTCATGACACCCCTTCTTAAGGAAACATCCTTGGCTGGTCTGTATCATCTCTGGAAGGAACAGCCAGTGTCTCACCTTCCTGTGTCTGAGCTTGCCTTATAGTCTGAGATGCTTGACTACCCCACTAGATGGAGAATGAAGTCAGTACTGTACTACCTCCCACCACAGCCCATGCCAACTGTGCCCCACCATTTCCAGGACATAGCTGCCATTGCAGCTCCAATGTCAGAGGCTGTCACCACCACTGTCCTCACACTAAGCATGTAGATCACCACTAAGCACGCTTTATGCCACTGCTCCAGCTGCCACTGACCCCATTGACTTCAGAACCCATAGCAACTGTGTTCCACTATTTAGTATCTATTTGTACCTGTTGTGTAGGAGGTTGAAAACTTCCATCCTACAAGGAAGCGTCTTAAGCAGGGACATAAACAACTCAAAATAGTTTCAGGAAGTACCTGAAACTGATCAGATTCATAGACCTCTCTGCCAGAGTAATCATAAAGTCAAGCTACAAAGGACCCGGCCAGCTGCCTGGAAGAGGTTTAGCCCCATTGAATCCCTAGGAAAGCACACCCTCCTCCCTGTTGTACTGCCTGTAGGTTGGGGTGATACAGCTGTTTCTGAGTCATGTCTGCTTCTGTAAGTAACCCCAATAAAACTCACTGGTTCACCAAGCTGAACTTTGGTGGTATCTCTACTTGGTCTGTTGTGGGCTCCTTTTGTGGAGTAAGTGGAGGTGTGTGTATTGTTGTTAAGAGTTATTTTTTTCCTGCCGGCCTGGTCCCACTGCCGCACCAGCCCCAAATAACACACAGAGATGCTAAATTAGATATAATTCTATTGGCCAGTTTCTAGTTTCTTATTGGCTAGCTCTGTCTTAAATTTTAACCCATTTCTATTAATCTAAGTATTTCCACATGGTCTCATCTTACCAGAGAGAGACCCTGGCATTCTTCTCTCCCTCCATCTCGATCCTCCTTCTCTCCTAGTCCCACCTATCTTGCTTTCCTCTTGGCCAACAGGGCTTTATTCATTAACCAATACAAGAAACATATTTACAGAATGATATCTCCCATCATATTGTCTCTGCAGAAAAAGTTTTATCCCACAACATCATCTCTGGAACACATTTCTTCCCTGGACCATGATGCTTAGTACCAGATTCACAATGGTATGTTTGTCCCAGGCAACTGAGCTGCTGGGAAATTCTGTAGAATTACAGACCTTGGCTTGAGGGGAAAGCTGTATCCACCTATGCCTAAGAGTGAACCTGTTTGCATGTCACAGGTGCCTCAGTTGTTCAGTGGGACACTGAGCCCTGGATCCTCTCAAGTCAGCCAATCCTTTGGAAACTTAGAACAGTACTGACCCTTGAGTCCTTATCACCAAGAGCCCTAAAATCTGTGTTGCTACAGAAACATGGCCCCAGACCACTGAATCAGCCACAGTAATTGGTGTCATTGACCACAGCCAGAAAAGCTGTACAGAAGCAAAATTGTTTTAGCAAGAACCAGAACAACAATCCCTGCCCATCAAACAAACCAGGCTCCAAGTGCTGGTGAGGCTCAATGAAAGGCTCTCTAAAATTAGAGAAGGTGTGCAGAGAGCAATAGAGACATAAAATGTAATGGTTCAAGTAGAAATGGCCCCCACAGGCTCAAATATTTGAATATTTGGACATAAGAGAGTGACACTATTAGGAGGTGTGGCCTTACTGGAGTGGGTGTGATTGGGGGGTGGGCTTTGGGGTTTCAGAAACCCAAGCAGGGCCTAGTGGCTATCTGTCTCTCTGTGGTCTGCTGATCCAGATGTAGAACTCTCGGCTCCTCCAGCACCATGTCTGCCTGCATGCCACCATGCTTCCTACAATGGTAATGGACTAAATCTCTGAACTGTAAGCCAGCCCCAGTTAAATATCTTCCTTTATAAGAGTTGCTATGGTAATTGTTTCTCTTCACACAATGGAACACCAACTAAGACAGATACTATCAAATGAATCTGGTAATTCTCCAGTAACTAACCCCACAGATGGAATTTATGAAGTCCCTAATTAGGACATCAAAATAATGATTTCAAAAAAGCACAAACACAAGAGAACTCAGGCCATTTAGTAAAAGCAAGAAAGCATTCTTCATCTGCGTGAAAGAAAATCACACACACAATAATCTTGGAGCTGAAAAACTCAATAATAGACAATAATTGAAATTTTAACAACAGACCAGCTCAAACAAAAGATTTTTGAGTTTTGAGATAGCCCAGCATCTCAAAAGATAACTTAGTACTCTTGAAGAGGACTTGAGTTTGGTTCCCAGTACTCACATCTGGTGGTTCACATCTGTTTCTAACTCCAAAATGCCATTTTCTGGTCTCTACAGACACTAACACACAGACACATAAATAAAATGTTTAAATTCTTTTTAAAAATGATTCAAGTCTTTAGAAATAATGCAGAGTGGTGCAGGAGAAAAATAAAAAGTCCTCTAGGATTTATCAACAGATTCTCACATTATCAGATTGTCAAGGGGAGAAAAGATGGAGAAGGCCCTAAATATTACTTAATATGATTCCATAACATTTTCCAGCTCTTGGGAGACTTAACTTCCAGAAAAAGAAAAAAATCTGAATTCAAAGCCAGACTAGTGGAAAATACATTATCAGAGGAGAATAAAATATAAGAAATGAAAAATAGAAGACAGTTTATAGGATTCATGAAACTGTGTCATGAGACCAAGTCTTCAAATTATAGGAGAACCCATAGAACAATTAAAGAAACTATCTTAGGAAACTTTACAAACTTTGAGAAAGATATAAATGTTCACATGCTGGTCATATGGTGAAGCACACCTGTTATCCTAGGTGGGGGATTGAGGGATATTTTTTTTTGGGTGTTTCTTTTTGTTTGTTTGTGACAGGGTCTCTGTAGATTGGGAGCCTGTTCTGGAACTGTCTGGCCTCTAACTCACAGAAATCCACCTTCTTCTGCCTCACAAGTTCTGGGATTAAAGGCATGTATCACCACTGCCTGGCTTTTGTTTTGTTTTTAATTGACTTTGGGGTGTTCTTTTGAGGGAATGCTGCAAGGGTGAGGGGAGGATCTGGAGGGATGGAGAGGTAGGCGGATTGGGGTGCATGACATGAAACTCCCAAGGAATCGTAAAGTTTAAAAGAAAACATAAGTTTAAAAGAAAAAAAAAAAACTTGTCTTTTGCACCAACATGGAGGAACAAGAGGACATCATGGGAAGTGAAATAGGCCAAGCACAAAAGACAACCACATTTTCATTCACATATGCAGGGTAAAAACAACAAACTCAGTAAAGTGATGATGGTTTCCAGATCAGAGGGCTGTTAGCCAAGGGACCAAACAATATCAGTTTGATAGAAGGTAAGTTGAGGAAGTCTATTACACGTCACAATAATGATGGTTAATGGAGATAGATTATAGATATTAAAACTGCTGGGAGCATACATTTTAAGTGTTTTTAACCACAAAAAATTATGTAAGGAAACTTAAATAAATGGATTTTGGTGTTCCAGAATGTACTGTACCTATTTATTACTTGTATGGGCCAGTGGGTAAGGGTGATTGCTACCAAGTCTACCGATTTGAATTCCATGACTAGAACACACATGTTGAAAGAAGAGAACTGACTCCTCTTGTTCTTTGTTCTTTGACATCCATACATGCCCTGTGACATGCACACTCATGTACACATGTATGCACACACACACACAAAATAACAAGTGTAAAAATTGTTTAGGTATATAAGACTCTGTATACCACAACACATGTTATAATGAAATGTAATGTCCTCTCTTTTCTGAAAGATTTTATTTTGAAAAGAATCACACCACACTAGTCTAAACGTCTTAAAACATCAAAATCAAGATGCTGAGATTGAGCACATCAGAACTGAGAACATCTTGTGGTTTTTCTAGGTATGACTTAAGATTCAGAGTGGCTACATGACATGGGGACATAGAGTTGCTTTCTATAACGGGCCAACAGCAGTTTAAAAGCAAGAGACTTAAAAGAAAAACAAGTGAATACTATTCATCAAAGTGCACAGCACTGTCTTGCTTGGTCCCCATGTGAAACTGTCGAAAGCTGTCAAGATATGTCAGAAGTTTGCAGGAAATGAGCCCATAGTAAGTCTCAAACAGCGAACACTCTTTCCCATCATTCATTTCTCTCCATGCCAGTAAAGTTTCAGCATCTGTAGCTTCTGAGGATGTAAAGATGAACTTGTAGCAACATCTGTTATACACAATGTGTCTTTCCCCAGAAAACCTTGAGCTATGGATGGGTGTAAGGCCAAAGAACTTAGCACAAATCCCTACAAATAACTCAGTGGGTACCATTATAGGTGCTTCTTTCAAGACCACATACACCATCTGAGCCACATCGTGGGACATTATAAAGGCCTCACCACTGCAGTAGTCCGGGTAGTATTTTTCTGGATACTCACTAAGAGGGACGAATTCTTGGCTGTGGGGGTCTCTGTTAGGTGTATCCTGGTGAATAACTCTTCCTACATAGATACCTTCCAGGTGTTCTTTTAGACTGAGGAGGTAGTCAACCAAGCCTGAGAGATTGATGAACATCTTTTCGTCAGCTTTGAGAATGAACAGGGCATTAGGACAGAAGGTCACAGCCCACTGGATCATTGAGATGACTTTCAGGGTTTGGTTTTCTGTACCGTCCAAGAAGATGCCTTCAATTATATCATTATTCTTCTGAGACTCTGCATCTATCTCTTTCTGGATAGTTACCAGAGTTGGCCTTCCCATGTCGCGCGCAACCTTTGCCGATAAGGAAGACGCGGCAACCGAAGATGTGTCCAGCAGAATCTTTATTGTAGCGCTCTTTACATGCTGATGGAGAAGGACCCCAAGCCCCGAATACGCACGGCTTAAATAGCCTGCAGGGCGACGTATTCGTCTGTAATTGGTGCTCCGCAAAACGCCCGAATGATATAGCTTCTCTGATAGGGAGAGCTACCATATAGAAATTACCATACAGTGGCACATGTGCAGTCAGCATAGCTAATGCTGTAAACAAGAACCAGGAAACAGGAAGCCAGCGCCATCTTGTAATGGCGAATGCGGCTCCCGACATTCCCAGAGCAAACAGTGTGAGAATTGGGTATCCTTGGACACTGGTCACACTGCCCCAGGTTTTCCTGATGAGCTCCCTTCTTGTTCCATTTCCTGGGCTACTGAAGATAAGAGAGAGCAGAAAGATGGTCTTCCCATTACATACCTCTGGCTGGCTCAGAACATAATACTTGGAAGGATTACTTCTTATGGATTCCATGTTCAGTTTTCTTGCCTTGTTCTTAGTTTCAAGAATTTTCATATCAACGTGAGGCAAAGAACGTAAAAAGTATTCTTCCACAAAGTCAGCTCCAAAGAACAAGGCATGAAATAGTATGACGTTAAACAGAATGAAACACCACTGGTGAGTCCGAAGTCTGCAGAACGTAACCTGTATAAGAAAAGGAGTTGCATGCGTTAAGCTTCATTCCCATACTGTTTATTCCACGCACCAACCCCTGTAGGGGCTTCTCATAGTACTCAGCAATACATTCTATGTTAAATGTTTATCACTATCACTATTCTATTCTACTAGATTACAGTCTCTCTGGCCCCAAGCATTTGCATCTCTCTTGTCCAGCATTTGTGGAGAAGTGGATACTGAGCACAATGTTCATTGCTTACTTCCGTATCTGGGTGGAATTTTATATATATATTTATAACTAGACACTATGTGAGACACTGGAGATACAAAGAAGGATCTAGCACAGATATACTGTGCCACATATCGTGTGACATTGTTGTGATTAAAATCTAAGGGACCATACATATAGTTCTTTATTAAATGGAAGCACTCAGATCAGTTTCCTCTCTGATTACAAAGGTCAAAGATTGTTTTCTATGATTTGGTTGCTTGGTGTCCACCATAACCTAGTTATTCATTAGAGATTTACATTTCACTATAACTTTCATTTTATTCTAATACTGAACCAGAGACAGCTTTGACTGGCTCTCCTAACCCATCTGGCATGCCTGTCCATGTGGGGAGATTCCTATAATCTGCAGAGATCATTCTTTTCAGAGGCCTAGGTGGACCTGTGCCAAGCTTACGCCACCTTACCAAGGAGA
Source organism: Cricetiscus sungorus (assembly GCA_030556225.1). Classification (NCBI taxonomy): domain Eukaryota; kingdom Metazoa; phylum Chordata; class Mammalia; order Rodentia; family Cricetidae; genus Cricetiscus; species Cricetiscus sungorus. The sequence continues at coordinate 6,836,371 of JANBXA010000132.1, forward strand.
GGGAAAGTGCCCATCTGGGAGGGAACAAGCAGAATTGTAACAGAGCTAAGGAACTTTAAAGGACTCAAAACTGTAAGTTACTGCTAGGAAATAACTTACAAAGAGTTTCTTCTACTGAGCATTTGCCCTGTGCCAGCCACTGTGCATGGGGCACTTTAGACCTACAACATTTGGCCCCAGTGACACCCTATTAAAAAAGATTAACTCCCAAATTAAGCTGAGCACCTGAGATGTTTAATAATTTGCCCAAGAGCACACTGTAAGGGATCAACATAGGCCCATAATTTGAACTTGGATCTGTCAGCATCTAACATTCACTTGTAATTACTGAGGAATTCTGACCCCTACTTTTCCTTCACCATGCCAATTGAGTAGGAAAAAAACAAAACAAAACTTGCAGTTACAAACTGCACTACTTGCCATTTTTCTCAGTGCTATTTACACGCAGAACAACTTATTTTAATAGCTACCAAATGTTCCAGAGATGTTCAGAAACTTACCTGCATGTTGTTTGTGAGCAATTTCAGGGCGTTGGGAATGATGAAGTTCTGCACAATAGAATATCGGGATAACTGCAGCCCAACAACAATTGCAGGAAAGTATCTTGAGCCTCCAACTTTAAGGATAAGGTTTCTTGCCAATCACTCTGAGCTTCTGTCCCAGAATACCCACTGCCTGCATAGGATAGGACAGTGCATGCTTATCGTGTTACAGCAAGTGAGAATCCAGAACAAAAGAGAAAAAAGCAAACCATTTGATGTGTACACCTTGTGTCTCATCGGGCAGACTCTGTATTGTTGTTCTGAGCTCCAAGTAAAATACATGTAGGAGCCGGGCAGTGGTGGTGCATGCCTTTAATCCCAGCACTTGGGAGGCAGAGGTAGGTGGATCTCTGAGTTCGAGGCCAGCCTGGTCAACAGAGTGAGTGCCAGGACAGACTCCAAAGCTACACAGAAACCCTGTCTTGAAAACCAAAACCAAAAACAAACAAACAAAAAAAAAAACCAAAAAAACAAACAAACAAAAAAAAAAGTAAAATACATGTGAAAGTTCAGACAACCCTTCATCTACATTATGTTTGCACAGCATCATCTCCCAAAGAGAAAAAACGATGTGTGGTGTCTCAGGAATAATGCCCAGTACATGCACATGGTAAGACTGCTGTAAACATTCATTAAGGAATACATGTGATCACATGTTTTTTTTCTCCCCCAAAGAAACATCATATATTCTATGTGTCTTATTGAGAGAGATTCTAAATTCCTAGTTACTAAATCTTAAGAAGTACTGTTGGGGGGGGGGTGGCCCACACCTTTAATCCCAGCACTTGGGAAGCAGAGAGAGGTGGATCTCTGAGTTTGAGACCAGCCTCATCTACAGAGCTAGTTCCAGGACAGCCAGGGCTACACAGAGAAACATTGTCTCAAAAGACAAACATACTCAAACAAAGAGTAGGTACTTAGGGGAAGAAAAGGGAAATAGGATAGTAGGATAGTCAAGAAAACAGAATACTGTGAATACCATACTGTGAATACTGTGAATGTCTGTGAATACCATAATGAAACAATACTTGATACACTAATTTGAAAACTAAGTAAAAAAACAAAAACTACTGGACAATGGAAAGGAACTATGGCCACACACAGAGACATAATACATATTATGTATGTTCTCTCAACAACTATCATCCAGTCTTCATCCCGTCTTGGAAATTTTTACCAAGTGGGAAAATCCAAATTTGCACATATACTGAATCTAGCAATTAAATGTGCCTTACATTTGTTTTTGCATAATTATGTTTTTGCAATTTTCTTTTTCTGCCTTTTTTGTGGTTACAAATTTTGTTTGCAGATCTTCTCTGGACCTCAAATTTAGGGTTAAGTTTCCTTTTTAAATGAAAGAGTCATGTAATATTACCTCTGGGGTAATGAGGTTTAATAAGGATCAGGAGAAACAAATAGGCCAAACAGATGTTTATTCAGGGAGAAATAACTCACAACATAGACAGATGAACACCAGCAGGGTCCTGGTCCCAAGGATGCCTCCAGATGTTCTCCTGTCCCCGTGCTACAAGCAGGAGCCCCTTCTTCAGACCTAGTTCCCCCAGGTAACGTCTGCCGCTGTCCCCACCCTCCAATGGGCGTGGTCTGGGCCACAGGTGCAGACAAGTGAATCTCACTATGCTAGGGAAGCTCCATTTGAAATTTGCATTTTGGTTTATCAAACATCTACCCAGTGGAGGCAGAGACTAGTGTGGCAAATAGACATTGGTGCATGGCTTTGCTTCCAACCTCCCCTTTTATACAGGTTGTCAAATCTGTATGTTCATCTGTTCCTCGATTTTATATCACACTGTCATCAATCAATCTCTGGTGTAGATGTCAACTATGGTTTCCTGTTGCCTGTCAGATCAAATTTGCTCTCTTGGGGCCTGGTTTTGAGGACCAAACACTTGGTTTACATCACAAACAATTATTTACAATGCTTGAAGTGTTCTGAATGGCGTCAGAGCACGTGGAACGTTGTTGTGCTCTGCTACTTACTGCATATGTGACTCTGTTGTTTAGATTGTATGTTGTGTCTTTATAGCAGAGAATTATTCTGTCCAGTATGGCAGCTTTTAACCACATGTGGCTACATAAATGTAAATTAACTGAAACATGCTAGGTGTATTTCAGTACAAGAGGCTAGTGACCACCTTATTTGAGGGAACCAAGAGAACATTTTATCATTGCTGAGGCCTTATTGGTGCTCTTAGGTAAGATACAGATGCATGTGTGTCTATGAACATATCTTATGAGCCCAGACAGGCTGTAGCTGGTGTTCTGAAATTGATTTGTGCTTAAATCCTGTGGTGATATTTTGTTTATGATTCAGCAAATAAAGTTTGCCTAAAGATCAGACTGCAAAGCTAGCCACACTAGCTAGCCATAGACACCAGGCAGTGGTGGCACACACCTTTAATCCCAGCACTTGGGAGACAGAGGCAGACAGATCTCTGTTAGTTCAAGGACACCCTGAGCTACATGAAAGTGATCCAGTCTAAAAGAGAAACAGAGCTCACACAAGGGTGATCTCAGCGCTTGGGATCCCACACCTTTAATCCCAGTACTAGAGAGGAATGTAAGGCAGGAGGAGTCTGAGGAGCAGTGCAGTTGGGAGCACTCTGAGGTTCATTGGATGGTCCCTTCTGTCTGTGCACTGATAGAGGTGAGAACTCTCTAGTGGCTGGCCACTTAGCTTCTCTGATCTTTAGTTTTAATCCTAAAATTAAATCCTGTGTCTGGATTTTATTATTTGTGCTACATCTCTTGCCCATGACCCTGAGATTAACAGTCTCGTGCTCTACCTGTTAGTATTCAGACATCTGTACTGACCTGTCCTTTGGGTTCTGACAGGATACACCCTCAGCTGTAAGAGCACTATCTGTGCATATTCACTATGTTCCCTTTTAAAGGGCCCTGCCCACATCCCATCCTTCTCTCTCTCTCTCTCCCTCTCTCTCTCTCCTCTTCTCTCCCTCCTTGCTCTCTCCTCTCTCCTCTCTCCCAGTGCTCTGTCTCCAGAGGCTGGTCCCCCCTCCCCTTGCTCCTTTTTATGATTTCTTTCTCTAATAAAAAACCTCTCTGCTTGAACCCTGTCACCTGGCATAATTTTGTCGAGCACCACTTTTCTTAAATCAGAACACTACTGACTGTAACTGTAGGCAAAATACCCAAATCATCTCTAAATATATGGATAATAATAGAAACTACCTTATAAAGTTGTAGAAATTTAAATAATATCATATATAGTGTTTACATCTGTGAACACTTGACACAGTTGTGGTTCTTTTATTTTGTTTTGTTTTTTGTTTATTTGAGACAGGGTTTTTCTGTGTTGCCCTGGCTGTCCTAGAACTCACTCTGTAGACCAGGCCAGCTTCAAACTCAGAGATTCACCTGCCTCTGCCTCTCAAGTGCTAGGATTAAAGGCACATTGGATGCCATCTGTAGTTGGACATTTTTTGTCAGGACTGCAAACTCCCAAATAATGACACAAAGATGTCTTATTAATTGTGAAAAACCTGGCCTTACCTTAGCTCTTATAATTAGCTCTTATAATTAAATTAACTCATATCTTTTAATGTACAGTTTTTACATGGCTTGGTTGCCTTTACTCTGTATTGCCCATGCTGCTTTCTCAACATCTTGCTGGGGACTCCACCTTTCTTCTTCCCAGAGCTTTCTCTACTCTGCTATACCTCTTGCTTAGCTATTTGCCATTTAACTTTTTATTAAACCAATCACAGCGACACAGCATAAAGGAGTATTCCACGGCAAGAGGGTCAAGCACACATGCAAAGGGGGTGGGGGGTTAAGACAGCCAGCCAGTGGCTCTGTAGGAGTTTTTAAGGAGAAAAGAGGAAGTCTGTGCTAGATTGAGTAGAGAAGTCCTGAAAACAGGTTAATCAGTACAGCTAATTATGAATTTAAATTGTTGGACCTTGGTGTTTTGGTATTTGGACTTTGGTAGTCAGCCTCAGGAATGAGATGGGCATAAGGAAGTGGCCTAATAAGTGAACAGATATGGGTGGCTAGCTTTAGGAATGTGGAAGCGTTTACATGAGGGTTATCTACCAGTTGAGCAAGGGAGAGGGAAATGGGGAAGACAAGACCAACCAGCACCATGTTTGCATGCTGGGGCCTGTTAGAACCCTTTAGCAACTGTTGGGTTCTGCCTGTGCCCTCCCTGCCTTGAGCAAAGGAACTTTCGGTCAAAGAGCCTGTCTACCCTTATGTTAGCACCAGCTTCCTAGAAACACTTTAAGAATGTCTTGATAAAAATGCACAGTTGCACCTGATAGACCCAGCTCCTGAAATGTGCAATCCCATTCAGGGTTGTATGAAGCAGTTTATACCAGACTTCTGACTCTCACAAATATTAGTGAACTCAAATGACCTTGTGACCATTTCTACCTACACCAGATGTGGAACACTTCTTCCAGTGACTTAGAAGCTTCTCGGACTGTTGCTGTGACTGGTCTTAAAGGAGACAGCTGTGATTGACCCAAACACAAATGGCCATAAGTCTACCTTATACAGACACTTCCCAGACGTGTACTCAGGCTGCTCAGACTCACTCAGGGAGTCGGCTGGGAGACAGTCTCTTGTGCCCTTGTGTTGTTGCAACATTAAGCCTAGTAAAAGGCTCTTCTCATCATTATCTTGACAACTTTCAATAGTGTGGGCTGAGCTTGCCTCTGAGGACCTGATGGGGTTTTTTTTTGTTTTTTTTTTTTTTTTTTGCCTTTTTATAGGTGGCCCTGTGGGGTTTTTTTGCCTTTTTAAGCCTCTGCAAAAAGTGATTGGTGGCAGTTTCCTGGGAACCCTGAAATGGACCTGACCAGAGTCCATCATTCTGGCCAGAATATAATTAAAGCCTACTTCAAATTTGACTCAGAATTGTGGAACTGGTTTTTCTCTTGTGAATCTCAGGTTTAACATAGTCAGCATGGACCACCTAAAGAGTGGCAAGCTGTTTGACAGCTGAAGGAGCAGCAGCAGAGAAGTTTCATGCTGGTCAGAAAAGGAGGGAGGCCAGAAGAAATAGATGACAAGAGAGGACTGAGAGCTTGTTAGTTCCTGCCAGGGCAGCAGCCTGCCACTGCCGCCACATGTTGCCAGGTGCCTTTTCACCATCATCTATGTGACATGCGCAGCCGTTAAAGGCTAGGCACAGCTCTCTCTTGCTTCCTCTTTCCTCTCTTACCACTCTTGCTCCCCCTCCTGCCTCTCTTCTTCCTCTTGTCTCTGTCTGTCTGCCTGCCTCCCTCATGTCCCCACTCTGACAAGGCATTTTGCTGTCCCCTTCCCCAATAAACCTCTTGTGCTAACTATTGCTTGTGGCATTTGCTTGGTGGTAAACCTTGACAGGGCCTGCTGAAAGGTAGAGCTAAGTAAGGGTCCAGATGCTCAAAGCTTGTATTTAAAGGACTGGGTGCCACAAGGTCAAGTTCTCAGCACAAAGGAAACTTACTTGCTCTAGAGGGATAAAGGGCAGGGAATAAGAAACAAAGACAGGAGACAAAATGAGGAACAAAGTGAAGGGAAATAGGGAAGTGGGGGAGAAATATTTGCCATGGAGGTGCAAAGGACTGCTTCTGGATAAACGGGACAGGTGTGGCCCATAGGCAAATGGCAGTTTATAAAAGGAAAGCTTTTGTTAGGATGAGTTGGCTTGTTTTGATTGGGCATGTTAATTAGGTGAGCCAAAGGGGGCTTCTAATTGCTGGACTCCAATACTTTTGATAACTGGACCTTGATAGTCAGCCTCAGGACAGGAAGTGGCCAAATAAGGGAACAGACCTTGGTGGCTAGCTTTATGAATGTAACCAAGGAAGAGGAAATGGAGGAAGGACGAAGCCTGCCAGAGTCATGCTCGCCATGCCCAGGCCTGCTGGAGTCCTTCATGTATAAAAACTGTTGACACCCCTCCTCCCGGTCCTGCTCTTGCTCTCGTCAGCTTGTTGTCCTGATTGCTGCTGTCAAACAGCAAGGGAAACAAAAGCTTTTAAAAAAGGAGGATGAGGAGGATGAGGAGGACGAGGAGGATGAGGAGGAGGAAGAGGAGGAGGAGGAGGAGGGAGAGGAGGAGCAGGAGGAGGAGGAGGAGAAAAGAAAGAAAAAAAGAAAAAGCTAGGCAGTGGTGGCACACCCCTTTAACCCAGCACTCAGGAGGCAGAGGCAGGCAGATCTCAGTTCAAGGCCAGCTTGGTCTACAGAGGGAGTTCCAGAACAGTCAGAGCTACACAGAGAAACCCAGTCTCGAAAAACAATAATAACAAAAAACAAACAAACAACAACAACAAAAACTATCACATAGCAGCATTGAAGAGCTTCTCCTTGCTCACCATGGTTTCTATCTGGAGAGAGCAAAAGGATGCCAGACAACGGATAAATTGTTAATCTTACCGCTGGAGAATAAGTTCATTACCACAATTTAAAGCCAAATTCGAAGCAAACTTCAATTAAATATTGGCCAGGTGGGTGAGATCTAGCCAGATCCATACCCGGTTTCCCAGGAAAAGGTCCAGAACCAAGTTTTACCAGGACTTAAAACTTAAAATGTAACTTTGGCTCTCACAAAGTAACTTAAATGTTACCGAGAACGTCGGTCTCCATTGTTGAGTAACCACTTTTTGGGCAGAGAGATCATGTGTTATTATTCATGCCTACCTCACTTGGCTGCCCCTCTCCAACTCCCTTAACCATGTTTTGTTTTCTACAGCACTTGCTTCTTTCCAGTTTGTGTGGTTGTTTATGTTGTTTTTCTCCCGTGACTAGATGTGGACCTCACACAGTAATTTGTTAACCTGTGCCAGTATCATGTTTGGAATGTATCAAGTGTTAATGGGTTGTCTGAATTTAGATACTTCTCAATTGGGAGCCTTAGTCCTCGGTAAAAATTACTTCTAACTTGGTGAAAAACAAGGGTAGATGAGGAACACAAACATTCCGTGAAAATCTAGATAGATGCCTTGAAACGAAGCTTTATTCCAGGATCACTAGGACTAAGCGAAGACAGGTGGTAGGGTATGTTCTGACCCTCTCCAAGGCCCGACCATTCTTTCCCACCTTCCGGGTGGGCGGGGGCCGGAAGTGCAGCCGTTTCCGCCTGGAGCTGGGCGCTGGGTGCTGGGAGGGACGCGCGGAGATGACGCAAGCAGCACCGGAAGCCGCTCCCTGTGAGGCTGCGGACCAGAGCAGCGGCCGTAGGTCCAGGTGTGTATGGGCTCTGCGCTGGGCGGGATTGGGCAGGGATCCTGGGCGCGGGCTGCGTTGCTGACCAGCCGTCTCGGCCTGTCTTCTCCTTTTCCCCGCAGGCGCCATGGCTGCGGAGCGGACCCGGCCGCTGCGAAGCTCTGGCGGCCCGAGCGCGCCTAGTCGGTGTGAGCCCGGCGCGAGGTCCCGGGCCCCGGGGCGCTCGCTCAGGTCAGTGCCGCGCGGAACACGGCTCCGGGAGCAGGGGACCAAGGGACTCATAAGCGGGCTGAGGAATTCTGAGTTCATTTTAGAAACAGGAACATTAGATCTAAGAGTTCCTGCCTTCTTGTACCTCGGTTTCCCTAGATGCGAAATGAATTAACATTGATGCACCAAGGCTACCAGTTTGATGAAAGATAAGTGTGGACAGGTGGTTTGTAAAATACAGAACGTAGAGCGTGTAGGAAGGCACCATGCTCGTGGGTATGCTTTGAAAACAGGTGTGTATTTGGGATGCTGCTTAAAAAAAAAAAAAAAAAAAAACCGAAATAACTGCATTCATACTATAGTAACAGTAACTGGCATTTATGGCAGGCTTATAGTGTGCCAGATACGGTGCAGAACGCTTTATCTTGTTTAATACTCACAAACACCTGTAGGTAAAACTACCAGGCTACAGTTTACAAGTGAGGAAATATGCTTGAAATACAGGAGATGATTTGCCCATGGTTACCCAATAAGTGAAATTTCAGGGTCCGTGTTTTATAAACATTATTTTAAGTTTTTTCAAAGCTTTAAAAAAATTGCCTCCAAACTAGGGCCCTTTAGGCCATGGGTGGATGTGGCCTCCAGTAGTCTCAACACTCAGGCAACTGAGGCAGGAGAATTATGAACTGCAGACCAGTCTGGACTGCATTGCAAAAGCCTGTCTCAAAAAAAGAAAAGAAAAGCAGTTGTCTAAATTCCAGAAGCAAAGAGAGGAAAATATTTTTAAGGTAGTGTATTAACATGTTTTAAATACAAAAAAGATTTATGTTTAAAAAGGACTACGTCCCCTTTTCTTGTTCTATCTGGAAGTAACCTGTTTAATCAGTTTCCTGAATATTCACAAAATATTTTTATGTACATATTTATGTACATATGTACACATGCACACGTTTTCAAAGCTTCTGATTCTTTTTTACTTTTTGGTTTTTTGAGACAGGACCTTTCTACATAGCTCTGGCTGTGCTGGAACTACCTACGTAGATCAGGCTGGCCTCAAACTCAGAGATTTCCCTGCCTCTGTCTCTGAGTACTCAGATTAAAGATGTGTGCCACCATGCCTGGCCTGCCTCTGCTTAACTGGTTGTACTTGGTAGGAAGGGAGGTGGGGGCAAAAGATAACTTTTCCAACAACAAATATGTACCTTTTATTCTTTACAAGATTACATTTTTTATGTGCGGTGTGTGTGCTGGAGTGCATGTGTGTGAGTATGTAAGCCAAAGAATAGCTTTGTGAAGTCAGTTCTTGCCTTTCATCTTTATGTGGTGTCTTAGTTTGGTTTTTATTGTTGTGAAGGGATGACAACTCTTATAAATTAATACATTTAATTGAGGAGGCTCAGTTACAGTTTCAGAGGTTCAGTCCATTGTCATGACGGGGAGCATGGTAGAGTACAGGCAGATGTAGTACTAGAGTAGCTGAGAGTCCTACATCTTTCAGGCAAGAAGTTGACTGTCACACTGAGGGAACCTTGAGCAAAAAAGACCTCAGAGCCTGCCCCTCCACCAACCAGTGACACACTTCCTCTAACAAGGCCACACCTCCTAATAGTGCCCCTCCCTTTGGTGACCATTTTCTTTCAAACAACCACATTTAATTCCCTGGCCCCCAAGGTTTATAGCCATGTATTAATGCAAAAATGCATTCAGTCCAGCCCCTAATATCTCCATATTCTATAACAGACTCAAACTTGTTTCAAAGTCTCTTCTGAGATGCCTGGCATCTCTTTACTGTAATCCCCTATAAAATCAAAATCAAAAAACAGGTCATATACTTACAACATAGAATGGCACAGGATATACATTATCATCCCAAAACACAGGGAAAGGAGCATAATGAGGAAATAACGGACTACAGAAGGACTGAAAACATCTGGGCAAACTCCAAACTCTGCATCTTCATGTCTGATGTAGAAACGCACTTCAGGGCTCCAACTCTGTTCAGCTTTGTTGACTGCAGCAGACTTCTCTCTCTTGGGCTGGTTCCACACCCTGTTAGCAGCTCTCCTCTGCAGGTATCCCACGGCTCTGGCAACTCTAACATCATGGACTCTCCAAGGCAATCCAGCTTTCACCTTCATAGCTTCATGCAATGGACTCTCTACTAGGCCTCCATTCAGGGACACCCTGACACATACTTGGCCTTTGTGTCTTTATTCCATAACTCCTTTTTTCTATCCTTAACTCTAAGTCCAGAACCATGTGGTCAAAGATGCCAAGGTATGCTGCTTGCTGGGGCTGGAATACAGCCCCCTCATTCACTTACATCTTCACTAGCTTTCTTTCTGTCTTTCACTGCCTAAGCTTGGCTGTCCTGAAACTTGGTCTGTAGACCAGGCTGGCCTCAGGTTCAGAGATCTGCCAATCTCTGCCTTCCCAATGCTAGGATTAAAGGAGTGTCCTACCACACCAGGTCACCCTAATTCCTTTTTACAGGTTAGAAACTTAGCTGGTTGGGATCTTGCCCTGAGGTTACCACTCCATTTATTTCATGTGTTAATCTATCTCCTTGAACACAAAATTTAGCTTTATTCCACTTCCTGGTATCCTTTTTCTCCTCAGATATTTTTTCCTTGCTCAGCTTGCTCCTTTTCATTATGTATTTTCATTATTATAGTTAATACAAAACAGCTTATACGGGCTATTAAGATTTCATCTGCCACTGAAATTAATACAAAACTCTTCACTTTAGCCTCAGGCAGACTTTTCAAGAGAATAGCAAAATCAGCTACTTTCTTCACCAAAATATCACAAGAGCAATCTCTAGGTAATAGACTAAATTTCTTCTCTGAAACCTCTTGAATCAACGTCCCTCTCCCCCAATAATTCAAATAACTCTTAGCAACAGCGCCTTCCATGCTCCTACTAATATGGCCCATTAAGCAGTGTTTAAAGCATTCCACTGCTTTCTAAACCCAAAGTTCAAATTCCTCCAAATACACACATGGTCAGCCCTATCACAGCAATATCCCCCTCCTCCCTGGTATTAACTTCCTAGTTTGATTTTTATTTTTGTGAAGACTCCATGATTATGACAACTCTTGTAAGTGAAAACATTTTGTGGGGGTGGGGGGCTTGCTTACAGTTTAAGAGGTTCAGTACATTATGCTGGAGTGCTGGAGTAGCTGAGATTCCTACGTTTTGCAGGCAACAGAAAACTAACTGAATGCCCAACTCCATAGTGACACACTTTCCTCAAACAAAGGAACACCTCCTAATTGTGCCCCTCCCTTTGGGGGCCATTTTCTTTCATGCCACCACACATAGGTTTTAGAGATCAGGTCATTAGGTTTTGCCACAAACCCTTTTACCCACTGAGCCTTGTCATGGTCCTGAATCTTCCTTACCTGGACAGGTTGTGGCAGAGTAGGAGAGGAAGCATTCAAACTTTGCACCCACAATGCTTTGCCTGTAAAACAATGCAGGGGTGGAAATTTTTGCTTTTGGAGGTGGAGACTGGGTGATATTGAGCTGCTACTTTATGTGTAACTCTGGGCTTTGTTAGTAGGGGCAGTAGTACTTTCATTTTCTGTGAACCAGGCTAAAATCAAATGATATAGGCACTGCTTTAGTCATTAAGACCAACATAAATGTAATTGCTTAGAGGTATAGACCAAATCCAGGCTCACATCTCCCACTGTAGGACTGTTTTTCTCAAACTACATATTTCCTCAGACCTTTGTGATTGTTTCTGTTAAGAGCTGAAGAACAAGTTTGCATTGAGAAAGGCAAGAGGAGCAAGATGGTGAGGGGTGTGCATAGAGAGGAGTGAGCACCTAGGAAGCAATAGAGCCTTGAGTCAGTAACTGCCTTTCTTTATGAAATTAGTTTGAGCCCTTGAGTTGTTCTTCTAGGTATGAAGGAAACTGTTGTGAGATTATAGAACTGACGCTATTAGTCAGTCATGTCCATTCCAGCCTAGGCTACATAAAGGAGTCCTGCCGGGCATTTATAGTAATGGAACTAAAGACATGTCTTTAGTTGAATATGTCACTGCTTCATTTCTTATTCTCATGCTGCTGAAGTTGGAACAGTAGCTTCTGTTTTACAGGCGAAAACATAGACATTAGTTGATCATTCCCATGATCACATAGGAAGTGGCTGAATCAGCTTTCAGAAAAATCAGCTTTTCATTTACCCCAGTCTCCTCAGTATCCATTGGTCCTGTCTCTTCACACTAATGGGAAACTCCATTCTGCAGTTAGCTGTTCTGCTAATTGGAATGTTGTGATGAATTGAAGCACCTCCTGTTGAATTGAAATCCCATTTCCTGAGGCTTCCCTGGGGACCTTGTGCTGCCAGTACATGGCCTTATTCCTAGAGGCTCTGTGAACAAGTTCAATTTAGACATGTGGCTTTAAGGAACTTCCCTCCAAAACTAGTTGGTTCTTTTAGAAAAGTAAACGTTGGTGAGTTTTAGTAGTATGCTCTGAGTACTCAGATGATTTTAGACAGGCTTTATGGTACACACCTGTCTTTCTTGTACCCAAAGTGCAGGGACTCAGTGAAAATCAATAGCTATGGTACCCACGGAAACAAATGACTTAGTCTTACAACTAATTATTCTTGAGGGTAGGATTTTCTGGGTGTGTTGCAGAGGAACTGTGCTAGGGATCAAACAGAGGAAGCTTATTTTTTGAGATGAGTTGATGAGATCATGTGAACTGCTTATTAGCAGATGAAGAACTGGGCCTTTCATATAAATGAGTACGTTTTGTAGACCCAGACCCCTGACTTGGAATAGTCTTCAGAAGTCCAAGCTATTAGCTGGAGAGGACTGATTGAAACATTCAGTTGCTTCTACTAACACACAGCTTTGTGTCTGAAACTGTCTTACCAAACTACATACTGGGGACTAGGCTTTTACTCACTTTTTATATCAAAGATGGAAGATAGAGCTAATCTAGGTAACATGTCAGAAAAGAGATTTATTTTCTTCCAGGTTGAACTTTAATTTTTTTTAACTAGGTGACAACCTTGTTAGAAATCAGAGGAATACCTACCTCCCCACAAGCTGTGAAACTGTCTAAACATAATAAAAATCAAGCTAAGTTCCCATGAACTTGTTACCCAATATTAACATCTATCAACATAGAACAAATCGTTTTTTTTTATTGGTATTTTTTTCTTTCCATTTGTTTAATTCTCATTGTTATTATTAATTTTTTTGTTTACTTACCTTTTTTCAAGATAGGGTTTCTCAGTGTAACCCTGGCTGTCCTGGACCTTGCTCTGTAGACCAGGCTGACCTTTCATCACAGAGATCCACCTGCCCCTGCCCCTGCCCCTGCCTCCTGAGTGCTGGGATTAAAGGTGGGCACCACTGCCCGGCTGCTGTACTGATCTTAAAAGCACCGGCCTTTATTCTCTTCTGCCATTTCACTAGTTTTGTGACCACAGGTAGTTTATTTAGCTTCTGGTACCTGTAGATTCCTCATTTGTAAAGTGTAAATGACACTTGGGGGTTTTTGTTGTTGTTGTTGTTGTTGTTATTGGTTTTTGTTTTTGTTAGTGTCCAGATGATTATTTTTTGCTTTGTGTATTTGAACTGTGGTCTTGCTATATTGCCTAGCCTGGTCTCCAACTTAATGATCTCTTAGGGCAGCCTCTGAGTGGCTAGGATTGCAGGCATGTTCCATTGTTCTCAGCACTATGGGGATTATTAATTTGCTTTATCTTGTAGGCTGCAAGGGCCCTCATGGTTCTCTAGGGAACATGGTTAAGACTTGTCACTAGTTTATATGAGGCTTCTAAAGAAGACTGTGTAAGGCCTTTAGTAATCCATGTTCTGACTGGCAGTGCTATAAGGGAGATGTCATACCAGAAGACCTGATGCACAAAGCTTATTACACACTTATTTCTCTTTCCTCTTCACATCTTTTTGCTTCAGCATCTATTATAAAACATTAATTTTGTGACTTTGGGTGGCAGATCATGTTGTATCCAGTATAACTAATACATAGGTCACAGTTTCAGAGATTTGCTTTGTGTATGTTACATCCTGGTGCTATCATTGTGATTTTATTTCCAAAATAAACTGTATTTAGTAAGGAATTTAGTGAGGAAGCAGTTTTGTAATGGGATGGATGGGGGGTTGTATGCAGAATAAAATACACTCTTAATGAATGTTCTGTAGATCTTTTTTGGTGAAGATGCATGTGGCAAGTATTAGATAGACTTCAAAAGGAGCAAGTCACACACTGACATAAGTTCCTCTGATATTTATTATATCACAGTTTGTAAAAATGTTTTCCTAGATGCATTTCCTTTTGTGTGCATGGAAACATTCAGTGTAGTTTATTAACTATAAAGTAACTAAGCATAAAATTGTAATGCCATTTTTACACTAATTTTTAATACTTATTTATTAGTAGTCTTGCTTGAACAATTTTTTTGAACAGAACTAATACAATATTTTGATGTGCCACAGGTAAATATTTCCATAACCTTATGGAGAGAAAGGACTTTGAGACATGGCTTGATAACATTTCTGTTACATTTCTTTCTCTGACGGACTTGCAGAAAAATGAAACTCTGGACCACCTGATTAGTCTGAGTGGGGCAGTCCAGCTCAGGCACCTCTCCAATAACCTGGAGACTCTCCTCAAGCGGGACTTCCTCAAACTCCTTCCCCTGGAGCTCAGTTTTTATTTGTTAAAATGGCTCGACCCTCAGACTTTACTCACATGCTGCCTGGTCTCTAAGCAGTGGAATAAGGTGATAAGTGCCTGTACAGAGGTGTGGCAGACTGCCTGTAAAAATTTGGGCTGGCAGATAGATGATTCTGTTCAGGACGCACTGCACTGGAAGAAGGTTTACTTGAAGGCTATCTTGAGGATGAAGCAGCTGGAGGAACATGAAGCCTTTGAGACCTCATCACTAATTGGACATAGTGCCAGAGTGTATGCACTTTACTACAGAGATGGACTTCTCTGCACAGGTAAGGGCCTGGGCAAGTCCCCAGGGAGGGGAAGCAGGGTTCCTTCTCTCTACTGAGTTACAAGACTGACCCTTGTAAGCTCGCTCCCTCTTGAGAAGAGCAAATGTTGGTTCCACAGACATTTGTAGTGGCACTTCCCTCTAGCTCTTCTTCCCCTTGGAGAAGAGTTGTTTTTATACAGATTTATTCAGACAGTCTTTTAAGTATAATGTGAATCTTACACTTTTCTTCCATGTTTGTTAATTTTGTGTCTTATCATTAAAAAAAAAAAAAAAAACACTTTAGTTCTGCAAGAACATTTTAGATGAATTATTTAACCTGTATTTATTTCCTTGCCTTTAAAATAATGGGAAGGGACAAATTCCTTCCATGCTCTAAAATCCTGTGACCCTAAGAATTGGGTGTTGAAAGTTTGGACATGGAAACAAAGACAGCTGGATGCTTTGTAAACTAAGCATTTAAGTGACTGTTTGACAGTGTTCTGTATAGTCCACAAAGAATGATCTGCCATAGCAGTGCTTTTAGCTTTGAATGAGTTTATTAAGTCTATGACAAGCAAAAGGTTAGAGAATAAAGAGCAATCAGTAGAATGTAACAACAGATAGCCAAACACCATCAGATTGAGCACTTCAGATATCTAGCAGAGTTGACTGGAACAGCCTGACTGGGAGAACAAATACAAGATAACAACACTACAATAACAAGTTTGGGGCTTACAAACCTTCAGCAGAAATCAACTGGAAAAGTCAGCCACCACCACCTTACTACACCCTCACCCCAAGCAGCCAGCTGACTTTTCCAAGAGAAAGAGTTATAGAGTAATCATCAGATGGGTGCTAACAGTATCCCTAAGAAACCGACTGGGGAATTTGAGACAATCCTTTGTACTCCCAGTGGCCTTTTCTTTCTTTGGATAAACTTCCCTGACTGATAAGCCTTCCCATTCCCACTGTAGGCATCTTTTGGTTGGTTGGTTGGTTTTGGCTTTTGTTGTTTTTTTTGAGATAGGGTTTCTCTGTAGCTTTGGAAGCTGTCCTGGAACTCCTTCTGTAGACCAGACTGGCCTTGAATTCACAGAGATCTGCCTGCCTCTGCCTCTGCCTCCCCAGTGCTGGGATTAAAGGCGTGCATCACCACTATCTGGTATAGGCATTTTTATATTATAGACTAAACAGTAGTAACCTTGGTTGGAAATAATATGATATCTTAGTTGCTTTTCTTTTGCTGAGATATGACACCATGGCCAAAGCATCTTATAAGAAGGAAAAATTTTGGGGGGCTTATGGGTCCAGAGTCCATGACCATTGCCACAAGCACAGAAACAGGGGAGTAGGCAGGAATGGTGCTGGAGTAGTAGCTAAGAACGTGAAGCAGAGAAAGCTAACTGAGAATGTGTGGGCTTTTAAAGCCCAGTGACACAATTCTTCCAACAAGACTGCACCTAGTCCTTCCCAAACAATGCCACAAACTGAGGACCAAGTATTCAATCCTATGAGCCTGTCCCAGGGTCATTCTCATTCAAACCACCACACTGGAGTGTGGAACACAAGAGCCCTTACTCTTGGAGTATACTTTTAACTAGCTTAAAGAACATGACAGTATACTAAATAATATACATTGTATATACAATTGTTAAAAGCTTTAAATTTGGTGTTACTTTAGAATTATAAGTAGTGGTACACCTTTAGTCCCAGCACTCGGGAGGCAGAGGCAGGTAGATCTCTGAGTTCTAGGCTAGCCTGGTCTATAGTTCCAGGATAGCTAGGGCAGTTACATAGAGAAAGCCTGTCTTGGGGAAGAAAAAAAAAAAAGATAAAGGATGTGTGTTTCTACAAATGATTCTGATATGTGTCCACATTTAGGCAACACATTTTGATGGGTAAGTCCTTCCTAGGCTGTGCGTAGGAGTTTTTTGTTTATGTTGTTAGATTTATTTACATGAGTCTGCACACCAGAAGATGGCATCGGATTTCATGGGTTTAAAGTTATAGACAGTTGTGAACCACCATGGAACTCAAACTCTCTGGAAAAACTCAGTGCTCTTAACAACTAAACCATTTTAAACACCCCCCCAGTTTTTTTATTCTTTAATTATGTATTTATACACACATCTGAATTTACACATAAGTTTATGTTCCTACAGAGGCCAGAGTGGATATCAAGTCCTTGACATGGATGCTGGGAATTGAACTAATGCAAGAGCCATGTCTTCAGCCTGGCTTCTGGTTCTTACCAGCAGTCTTAATGCATGTTTGTTTACATCATATACGTTGTATATGGAGATCTGTATTCAATGTTCAATCCAGGACATTTTTTAACAAATATTCCTGGAGTGCCAAAACTATATAATTTTCACTTTTAATATGCATTAGTTCATTTTTTAATAAATATATCATGTGGCTATATGTTAGTAAGTATGTGTTCAAGTTTCTGTTTTATGAATCTTTGTTTGCATTTCCCTCCCCTGCTTGGATTATTTACTTTATGACAGAAGCTGGGGCATAATTATCAGTTCTACAAATGTGACTGGTTCTCTGCTTAGTGTCTTTACATGTATACTGAATTACTATTGTGGCCACAGCAGCCATAAATAATATGTTTTACTTTCAGTCTCTCAGAATCAATCTCAATATCTTTAATAGTTAAGAGATAAGTAACTTCTCAAGATTATTTTTAAGTTGCATTTCTATATAGAACACATTTTTCCACATGGTGACTGATTCTCTGAAATGCCAGGCACTTTTCTAGTTTGATTAGTCATTTGATTAAGGCATTTCATGTTTCGGTTTGTCACCCTGAACTTGCTTCGTGCTTTCTATTTTCCCTCTAAGTGTGACTACTGGAACATTATCATCCATTTTTCTGTGCATTGATGTCCTTTGTAGTTGTAACACTCTAGTTATTTATAGTCTGTAGCCTCTTTTTTTTTTAAGATTAAGATGATATTGATTTGGCACTCCTTGGTTAAATATTGGCAGCAGGCTCATTATCTTCATGATCACCTTCCTATTTTGGTTTTTTGAGACATGATCTCTCTGAGTACCCCTGTCTGTCCTGGAACTCACTCTGTAGACCTCAAACTCAGAGATCTACTTATGCCACTTGAGTGCTGGGATTAAAGGCGTGTGCCACCTAGCCTGGCCTACTTCTTTCCTTCCTTCCTTTTTTTTTTTTTTTTTTTTTTTTTCCCTACTTTCTTTTTTTAAAGCCATGTGGGTGCTGGGAATAGAACCCATGTCTTCTGCAAAAGCAGCCAGTACTCTTAACTGATGAGCCATCTCAAGCCTTGACTCTAACTTTAAAAAGTGTGGTGTGTGTGTGTAGATTTTTGAGCTATGCCTTCCTTGTGTTTTTAGCTTATGCTGGCCTGAAGCTTGTAGCAGTCCTCTGAGTTTGGGATCACGGGCATTCACAGTTACACTCTGCTACACTGCTTCATTGGTTCTTTTTATGCAGTGAAGTTCAGATATGGGCTGGGGAGATGAATGGGTCAGGCACTTACCATGGAAGTATAAGGACTGGATTTGGATTTCCCAGAACCCACAAAGATATTAGGTTTGTATGGTAGCCCATTTGTAATTCCAGCTTCCTAAGGCAGACACGGAATCCAGAGACATGCTGGTGTTTTAGCTAATCATATGGTGAGCCCTAGTTTGACTGAGAGACACTGATTGCATCATAAGGAATAAAGGTGGGAGTGATAAAGATTCTGGATGTTCCCCCAAGGTCTCCACATGCAAACATACATATACACCCATACAAATAGGAAAAAGGAGGGGAGAAAAAGCCTCAATTTTTTGTTGAAAAAGTAAATGGGAAATAATCTTCAAGTCCTCTAGCTACTTGTAAAGTTTTGTTAATGGACCCAAATCTGCATTGTTTGTTTGTTTTTGGTGCTGGGGAAAAGAAATCCTGGGCCAGGCTGCAGAGATGGCTCAGCAATTAAGAGCACTGTCTATTCTTTCAGAGGTCCTGAGTTCGATCCACATGGTAGTCACAACCATCTGTAATGATATCTGTCGTCTTCTTCTGGCATACAAGCAGAACAGTATATACATAATAAATAAATCTAAAGAAAGAAAGAAACAAACAAACCTAGGACCTATGCATGCTAAGTATGCACTTCACCGCTAAGCCACATTCAGCCCCCAAACCCTGCATTTTAAGATTAGTTTCTGAGATGGCTGAGGTTAAGAGCAGCTGCTATTCCAGAGGTCCTGAGTTCAATTCCCAGCAACCAAATGGTGGCTCACAACCATCTGTAATGAGATCTGCTGCCTTCTTCTGGCCTGCAGGCATACACTCAGACAGAACACTACATAATAACATATACAATTTTTATTGTAATTCTCCTGGTTTGCTTTTGAAAATTATATCATGATTTTTATTAGTTTGAGATTTCTAGTGCCATCATGCTTGAGGAGACTTCATAGCTGAAAGAAATGTTAGAGAATTATATATGTGTTTCTGTTATCGTTTTTTTAAGTTTTTATTTTTGGCCAGGCAGTGGTTGCACACACATGTAATCCCAGCACTCAGGAGGCAGAGGCAGGCAGATCTCTGAGTGTGGTCTACAGTGCGAGTTCCAGGACAGCCAGGGATACACAGAAACCCTGTCTTGCAAAAAAACAAAACAAACAAAAAGGACTTGTTTGATATACCAAGTCAGACCAAAAAAAGAAAAATTGTGTTTATTTGTGTGTATGTGTGTGACAGAGACACACAGAACTGGGGAGACCAGAAATGGGTATCAGATCCCCTGGAGCCTGAGTTACAGGCAGTTATGAACTGCCCAGTAAGGGTTCTGAGAAAGTCAGTCTTCTAGAAGAAGACTAAGCATTCTTAACCACTGAGCTCTGTCCCACCCCTCATTTGTTTGGAGTTAAGAACTCCAGTTTTCACATGGGTGAATTGTGGAATCCTAAATTTGTCAGTGAAGTAGTGTGATGGCCAGTACTAACAGTTCTTCAGGGAGGTAATCCTCCCTCCATTCTGAAGTTTATTTCTGAAATGATAGAACTTAGTTGACTTTGTGACATCGGTACTTATTTATGAAATGTCTGCCATTAGAAAACAATGTGGGAGCCAGGTAGAAGAAGCAAGGCAGATCTTTGCTCAGGGGGTACACACATTCCATCAGGAAGGTGACATGATATAGGTGGGGGTCCCCTGAGGACTGCCGAGTCACAGAACTTGCCTTTCCACAGTGCACCTTCTGCTCTATTGCACTGTACCATTACCTTGTAGGGTCACTGGCTAGATCTGACTGTGCAAGAAAAGCCTCAAGTCTAAATTTTAAAATACTATGGCTAGGTCATGTTCAGCCTGTGGGCAGTAGCTGTGTGATAATCTCTGGATTGAGTGAGAGAAATGAGAGCTGTAACTGCTCCAGTAAGGTGTCTGCTCTAATTTGATGCCCCAGCTCCACCCCCACCAAGGAAAGAAAAGGTGGTTAAATTTTGTGGGGAAACTGTTTCAAAGGAACAAGTTATCCCTGTATTAGGGGAAACTAGCTGTGTTTGAAGAACTGAGCAAAATTAGTTTGTTTTCATACAGTGTTTCCTGGCTGGCTCCCACTCACCATGCATGGTTCAGCTGCTTTCTCCAAAGGGAACATCCTGTTGGCCTTGTTTTCCTGCCTACAGGCTGATGGGAAAGTACAGAAGCCAACACACAAGAGTGCTGTTTGTACATGGCTAAAGATCATGGTGATTTTCTAGCATCTAACGTGGGCATTTCTTATTGATGAAGTAGGAATTGAAGTTTGGCTTCTCAGGGCTTCCTTCGCACAATACTTGGTTTTAGCATTTTTTCTGGAACTTAGTTGGGTGTTTTTCTATGACCCTATAATTCTTGTATTTGCATCCCTGCAAAGCCAACACCATGTAGACAGTACTTAAAAGTTCTACCCTTGTTCCCCATCTGTTGTAGCTGTGGTATCCTCTCTATGCCTTGGCGATTAAACCTAGGAAAACACTTAAAAAGTAGAAGACAGTTCTGTTATGCATGTTGTGCATGTTGCAGGTTATGTGGTATTCTTGGTCTCTGCTTAGCTGATGTTAGTAATGACCCTCCTTCACCCCTACCATTGTGACAGCTGACACTATCCCAGTTTCTGAAATGTTTCCTTAGGAGATAGCCATCCAGATCTCTTTCAGAGCCCATAAGCTTTGAGCCTCCAAGTTAAAGTGTGGGTGCTAAGGAGAAGTGTGATATTTAAAAAAACAAAAAACAAAAACAACAACTACTAAAAAGGAACAGTTGAGTGTAAGAGCAGCCATTAGACTTAAAGAATTAAGTATTTGTCAAGGAGAATAGATGTCAGAAGTGCCTAGGGTTTTGACCTCTGTGTCCTGGGAGGGTAATAGTAAAAGCTGGGGGTGGAGGGAGAGCAGTGGATTTGAGAGAATAAGTGGGACTATTTGGGATTAATTAAATTTATCGACCTGTTATATATCTAAATGGAAAGTCTCTTCCCAAGGTATTTGAAAGTACAGGGTAAGAGCTTTTTTAAAGAGTACTTAGGGGGCTGGAGAGATAGCTCAGTGATTTAGAGCATTGGCTGCGTTTCCAGAGGACAGAGTTCAATTTCCAGCACCCACAAGGCAGTGCACACCTGTCTGTAGCTCCTATTCTAAGGGATCTGACACCTTCATACCAATGCACATAAAATAAAGTTAAATAAATTAATTTTTTTAAGTGCTTAGGAATAGACAGAGAGAGATGGAGAGATTAATAGCCTAGCTATGGCTGGGATAATGAAACCTTTTTTAATATTTTGCCTGTATTTGTGTTTATACACCATGTGTGTCCTAGTGCTTATAGGAGCCAGCAGAGGGTGTCAGATCCCCTAGGACTGGAGTTATAGTTGTGAGCTGACAAGGGGGTGCTGGGAGCTGAACCCCAGGTGTCTGCAAAAGCAGCAAGTGCTCTCTAACCCCTGAGCTATCTCATCAAGATTTGTGTTTAGTTTTTGGCTCTGTGCAGGAGAGTTGTCTCAGTGGTTAAGAGCACTTGCTGTTGCAGAAGACCTGGGTTAAAGTCTCAGCACCCACATGGTAGCTCACAACTGTCTGTAATTCCCAGATCCAAGAGGATCCAGCACTTCTTTCTGACCTCCATGCGCAATGGTGCACAGACATAACATGCAGGGGAAACAACCATATACATAAAAATAAATCTCAAAGGATTAAAATTGAGGGAGAGTTTGTGTGTGTGTTTGTGTATGGCAAAGGACAGCTCTGTGGAGCTGGTTCTGTCTGTCCACTTCTACATGACTCTAGGGATTGAACTCAGGTCACCAGGCTTGTACAGCAAGCACCTTTACTGCTGAGTCATCTTGCCAGCTTCCATCCTTACCATTCCAGTTAAAACTTGAAAGATTTTCTAAGCCATGAAATCTTCCTCAGACATGCCAAACCTTGGCTTAAAAGTAGAACTGGAGTATAATTGAGAAGCCAGTTGTACTCAAGCCTGAGGTGTGTTGTAGGACACATGCACATTATGGAACACAGCTATAATCTGAGTAGGCTTCTCTCTTTTATGCCCTTGTATTTGCTGTGGGGTTTTGTTTCCCACCACTGACTATGTGAATGATACTGCTTATTTACCTTTGTCCAACTAAGGACCATGAGAGCAGGAGGCCCTTGCCGATATAGACGTCCTACATAGAGATGTGAACTGAATGAAATACCAGTTAAGCACTGGCAGTGGGTCAGAAGGATCTTACTCTCTCTGTGCTCTGCTGTGCTGCAGAGGAGCCACGAGCCCTGTGGGGTTCTTGAGCTATAGCTGGTCCAGATGGAAGCGTGAAATGGAAAATACCAGAATTAAAAGACTTGGAACATAAAAGAACAAAGCGTGTCCTTTTGATACTTTGTTACTTGTTAACACTTTCGACAAACTGAAATAAAACACACTGTTTTCATTTTAACATTTGTCATTAGAAGACAAATTACATGTGTAAGTTTGCCTACCTCTGGTTCTCAGAGTATTACTGATGATGGAGAGTTGCCTTACAACCTTTTAAAGATTACAGGGTTTTAGTTATGCGACTCTAAACTAGAATGCTGTGTGTGGAGTTTGTCTTTGTTTGCTCATTTCCTCCATTTCTGCCTTTGAAAACCAACTCGGTGCTTTTCTTGAATATTGTCAGAGTAACTGTATTTAGTATCTAGTATTTCTCAATGTCTTTTGTTGATCCTCTTATAATAACTTTTGAGACAAAATTTTAATACTTGGGATTGCAGACTTAATGAACGTTCAGTCCTAAATTACCATCATTAGTATAATCTTTTCATCAGAGGCCATGCTGTGTCCCATGTGACTTTGGGCTGAGAACCCTGAAGAAAGAACAGACACACATACAGTGAAGCTGGGATCAGGTGGGGTTCTCTAACCACAGTAACCCAGTGTTTATTAGGTATAGCACAGTGGGAAGGTTCCTTGGTCTCAGTAGGAGATATCTTAGGTAGCCAGTCTCTAACTGTAAACAGCTGGTAGGAGAAAGCTGCAGTTCTTAGTCTCTGTACACATTGGTCAGTCATTTGTAAACATTCATATTCATATTTCCAAGGACAGCTTTGCCATCCCTTTTAGCCTGTGTAACAATTTTGCCAATTTACCATGGGCCTATTGGTCTTGGAGTCATCAACAGACCTGGCTCATGTCAAAATACATATCCATTCAGAAGTTTACACACTCAGGACTTCTTCCACTACCTACGGCAAAAATAAAACCAACTTTTTTCCTACAAACGTAAGCACTTTGTGAGTTGATATGTTTACAGATGATCTGTCTCTAGTATTTACTTAGGTTCCTTGATTACCAGTTGACTTTTGTAAAAGTTACCCAGTGACCGAGGCTTATCTTTATCCTGTCTTAGAATGGACTGTGGGTTCCTAGTCAACAACCCTTATTTATTCAGGATTGTTGGGTAATGAGTGGACAAACATGCATATGTAAACATTCAGCCATAGGTAATCTGAAAGCTCTAATAGCCAGAGATAGGAAATGTTGCAAGTTGAAGCATAGAGATACTTTAATCCTTTTATAGCCCAGACAAGAGGCTTGGGTTCTGTCTTAGTATATGTAAAGCCATTTTGAGGTCTAACAAATCACATTGTTGTCTGTGCTTTGAGTTTCTTAGCCTTAAAGCAGAAGACCTCCAGAGGGGACTATGGAGAGCCTCTTTAGGGGGCTGATTCTCTTCCTATAGGGTATCTAGGTCACACTAACCTTCCTGGTTTTTCTCTTCAAGGGTCAGACGACTTGTCTGCAAAGCTGTGGGATGTAAGCACAGGGCAGTGTGTTTACGGCATCCAGACCCACACTTGTGCAGCTGTGAAGTTCGATGAACAGAAGCTTGTGACAGGCTCCTTTGACAACACCGTGGCCTGCTGGGAATGGAGTTCTGGAGCCAGGACACAGCATTTCCGGGGGCACACAGGGGCGGGTGGGTTCTTCTTTTTTGAGGGTCTTTACAGTTACTTTAACAATGCCTTTTAAAACCAAGAGTCAAATACTTTTTTGTTTGTTTGTTTGTTATTCTTACTTGCTTTAACCTGCCATTTTCTCTTCTTTCTGAACTGCTGCAGTTATTTCCCTGCATTTCAGTTACTTTTTCTTCAGCCTTTAAGACACTCTTTTATGTACCTGTATACTGGAGGGAGTAGCTGTCCTTCTCCCAGTTTATTTCTCTTTCTGCACAGTCACATTTGCTTTTAGTGGATTCCATACTGTCACACTTAGACATTCAGACCACTCTGTTTACTTAGTGAGAGCTGAAAAACCCTCGGGCAGAAGGAAGTTCATGGGTTGTATCTACACAGAATAGTACTTGGCTGCTAAGTAAGTAAAACAAACAACATCCTGGGGATTTCTGTTTTAGAATGTCATATTTATGAGCAGACTAGACTGTCATATACATAGTCATAGTGATTATTTTACCTCCTGATCCTAAGCTCCATAGGTCAGGGATTCTGCCTATCTTGTTTGCTCTTATACCAAGTTCCTTATGTTGTACCTGGTGATTAGTATTTCTTTAAACCTAGCTTTTCTGCTACTAAAAAAAAAAAAATTCATCTCAACTATCTTTATATATTTAAGTTTTATTTATTTATTTTGTTGTTCAGGACAGGGTTTCTCTGTATTGCTTTTGAGCCTGTTCTAGAACTTAACTCTGTCGACCAGGCTGGTCTTGAACTCAAGAGGTCTTGAACTCAAGAGATCCGCCTGCCTCTGCCTCCTAAGTGCTGGGATTAAAGACGTGCACCACCACCACTGGGCTACAATTTTTTTTTTAATCTGCCCTCATTTGTTTTAGAGTCTATGGTTTATAGCTGATTGTGATGGCACACACCTTTAATCCCAGCACTTGGGAGGCAGAGGCAGGTGGATCTTTGTGAGTTCCAGCCTGGTCTACAGAGTGAGTTCTAGGATAGCCAGGGCTACGCAAAGAAATCCTGTCTCAAAAACAAATAAGTCTGTGGTTTAATATGTACCCAGTCCATTAAACAAGAGTAATACTACGTGGCATAGGGATACCACAAGTTCTAGGTGATGTCATTTCCTACCAATTTTAAAGGTTTTGCTCTAAAAGTGTTCTGCTGCTGTTTCTTGACACTGCTGTGGCTTTTAATCCATGCCTTTCCTGTACCTTCTCCTGGAGTGTTGTTTATGTTCTTAGTAAGCTGTATGCATTCTTCTTGTCCCATCTCCAATATTTCATCTTCTCTAAAGTTTTCTCTGATAGCCCTGGCAGAGTAGTCATCCTCTTCATTGTTGCTCTACCAAAAAGATAAACTTTAAAAAAAAAAAAAAAAAAGGAACTTGTCCCTCAGTTTCTTGAAGGAAGGGTCAGCATCATCTCTAGGTTCCCAGTGTCCTTTTGAGTTTCGTAGACATTTTAAAACAAATACTGAATATTCACTGCATGTCCTAAACTAATGTAGTTGCTGGGTATATGACTTGAAGAAATTTAGACATTGTAGACTAAGTCTGACCTCTGAGATACTTGTTTTTGTCAGCCCTGGCCTTCCTGGAGCCTGAGTGTTCTACAGCTTATTTTCTTCACACTGCAGACTTTAAACATGCCACCTTTGCTGGTGGTTTTCCCACAAACTAGATGGCATCATTCCCATCATGTGAAGCTGACACAAGTAGAAGATAGTGTGTTAGTCTTAAGGCTTTCTCAACCTTAGGATAAACCATAATAACAGTTTTGAAATAGATTCTTTGTATCATAAAATTGCTAGTTTAATAGCTCAATTTTTAATGTGTTCTGATTAGGAAGTTATGTGTTTAGACAGCTAGGAGAATAAATTTTTTTTTTTTTTTTACAAACATCCGTTGACAGTGAAGTGTTTTAACTTTGACTGTATTGTGTGCACTAGTGTTCAGTGTGGACTACAGTGATGAACTGGATATTTTGGTGAGTGGCTCTGCGGACTTCGCTGTGAAAGTATGGGCTTTATCGGCTGGGACATGCCTGAACACACTCACTGGGCATACTGAATGGGTCACCAAGGTAGGAAGACCAGGGAATGTCCTTGGTGTCTGGCTCCTCACTGGTGGGGAATGGAGAATGGTAGGCCTTGTGTATATTGTAATCAGAGCAGAATAAATGCACTCACAGAACATGGCAGTATATGCCATAGTAACCAGCATGGAAAAGCCACTCCACATGTCCATAATCCCTGTACTTAAAAGGCTGGTCATGAGTACAAGATCAGCAGCTTAGACTACATAAAGATACCCTCTTTTATTCAGAATTGTAATTTTCATTTTGAAAAGTAAGTGTTAGGGTAGTAATAGCACACATTTTTAACCCCAGCACTTGAGAGGCAAAGGCAGGAGGATCTCTCTGAGTTCAAAGCATCTGAAAGGCAAGTGTTGCAAACTATTTCAGTGGTAGAGTGCTTGTCTAGCATGAGGCTGTGGGTTTGATCCTCAAGACTACAGATAGCCACTTCCCCCACCCCCCCAAAAAGAGCAATGACTAAACAAAACCAGCATCATCAACAACAAAAAAAGTGTAGTATTTGCAAAATATGAGATGGGGGGCCTGGGTATAACTCAGGGGTAGATCAAGTACCATCATGACAAAAATATAAAGAAACCAAAGAAAAATTGAGTCTTTAACAGAATAATGTGGTGTTTTATTATTTTCAAAGTAAAGAGTGTTTCAAATGCAGAATACTGATACGTTATGCAGACAACTTTTTTTCTTTTTGGTCTGTTTTTTTGAGACAGGGTTTCTCTGTTTAACAGCCCTGGCTGTCCTAGAACTCACTCTGTAGGCCAGAACTCAGAGATCCACCTGACTCTGACTCCCAATTGCTGGGATTAAAGGTGTTTGCTATCACAGCTTAGCAAGACATACATTTCTTGGGCTTATTAATGCTCTTTTCAAGACCTTGGCTTGATCTGATCGATTTTAATATAATAGAAATGGTTACTATGTAGTAATTTCACAAATAAATGCTCTTTAATTGCAGATTAGTTCTGTGAAGAAATATAGTGTGATATGAGAGAGTCTAGGAAGTAATTAGGAAAAACTTTTTGAGAAAGGCCAAACGAAGTAACTGGGAGATAGATAGCTGTGGAAAGAGCAGCTAGAACATTTCAGAGTGTGGATTATATTTGCATGTGCTCAGGGATAGACTAAAACACTTAAAGGCCAATGTAACTATCCTGTAAATGTGAGAGCTGGCCTCAGAGTTAGTTGGGCCATATTAAGGTTGGTAGATACTAGAAGTGTATTGGAAAAATTATTAGAAGTTATGATTTAAGATCTGCTGTGATTTATACATGAGAAACACAGTTTGAATGTGGAAAGATGATAGATTTGGTGATACACACACATGGTTACAAGATGACCATTTATGTTTAGCCTAAGCAAAAGATGCAGTGCCTCTTGGGTTTGTGTGGCAATCAATGCATGAAGAATCTATCTTTACTATGAAGTCACCTAAACTTACTCATTGTAGGTTAGAAAGAAGCAGACTCAGAAATGTCTGCCAGGTTTTAGATTGAGTGGGCAATCTAAAATTTTCTCTGAATACATAAAAGTAAAGATAGGGCAGTTTATGAGAAGATAGGTAACTGCTGGGCATATTCACTTGTTGGGCAACTCTTGTGGGTGTGGGCTCAGGATTATGCCAGTGATGTGGACAAGTTCTCCCTTCATGACCTGAAGAACTCTGTCATCAGCTAAATTCTTGTACACATTAAATAAGGTGTTGGGGCAGCATCAAGCAGAGGTGCCTGATGGGTGCTAGCAGGTTTGCCAGGTTTAGCTGCTTCTGTATCTCAGGCTTCTGAATGGTTGTGCTAATCTATTTAAAGATTACTAGGACCTAACTGTAATAGATGACTCCAAGTGCTATGGAATTTTGTCTTTTCCTGTTACTATTATTTGCATGGTTCTATTTCATCTTCACTGCACTTATATGAAATAAGGTAATAGGCACTTTACCTCATCTTAACAATCGAGTAAACTGAGAAACACTAAGTCTGGGGCATAGTGCAGTGATGGGGTGACTTAGCATGTGGGAGGCTCTGGGTTCAGTCTCCAGTACTAAGGAACATCATACCTGCTGCAGTCTTCTCCAGGGCTGCAGCTAGCAGGTCTCTGCCATAGAAGCAGGACCTTATTCTGTGTCTGGTTCTTTTCCTTTGTGTGGTTCACATACTCAAGAAAATAGACCATGTCTGTCCATATCTGTGTGCACAGTATGTTCCTTATTTGTTTGTTTTGTTTGTTTATAAGGACTGGCTCTTTTTAGGTAGCCCTAGTTGACATGGACTCACTGTGTAGACCATGTTGGCCTTAAGAGATCTGC
Source organism: Cricetiscus sungorus (assembly GCA_030556225.1). Lineage (NCBI taxonomy): Eukaryota > Metazoa > Chordata > Mammalia > Rodentia > Cricetidae > Cricetiscus > Cricetiscus sungorus. Next base: position 6,865,164 of record JANBXA010000132.1, read on the forward strand.
ATGTTTCTGCCTTCTACGTGCTGGAATTAAAGGCATGCACTACCACACTATGCTCCTTACATTTGTGTGTGTGTGTGTGTGTGTGTGTGTGTGTGTGTGTGTGTGTGTGTTTGTAATAACCGCAGTAATGATAAAGAGGATGCGGTATTGGGGATCAAATTGGAGCTTTGTGTATAGTAGGCAAGTATTTCACCACTGAGCCACATCCCAAGTGTGCACTTTACAATTTTAAAATTAGTCCTGATGTTAGCAATTCCAAAATAAAAGAGTGAATACTCCCAGCACTGGACATTGAGATACAGTCAGTTAGTAGACTCTAGTTGTGGTAAAAAAAAATGTTAAGAATTAACCAAATAATTCCACATTACATGTTCTATCATACCAATTCAAGCTCATTTTCATATTTTAACAATATAAAACTAGTATAGGAACAGGAAGTAGTAGTAAGTTCTTTGTATAATGTAGATGCTTATACTTATAGGTGGTTTTGCAGAAGTGCAAAGTCAAGTCTCTCTTGCACAGCCCTGGAGACTACATCCTCTTAAGTGCAGATAAATATGAGATCAAGGTAAGTCTTCTCCCTCCATAATTTATCTCATCAAAGGAAAAAATAGCATAGAAGGAAAACTAAAAATGTATGGCAAAGGGAGCTGGTTGCCACGCAGAGATCTTAGTTTAAGTCATTGGAAATGGTATGATTCACCCCTCATATGTCAGGCAGGTTTTGTGATTTTTTTAAACAAAAGACCAGGAGGCTGGTGAAAGTCAATACCTGAGTTTATATCTCCAATACACATTAAAAAGGCCAGGAATGTAATCCTGGTATGATGAGACAGAGATAAGATCATCTCTGGGTTGAAAAATAAATATGGGCTGGAGAGATGGCTCATAGGTTAAGAGCACTGGCTACTTTTTCAGAGGTCTCAACAACCTCATGGTGGCTCACAGCTATCTGTAATGAGATCTGGTGCCCTCTTCTGGCCTACAGGAATACACATGTGGGCAGAACACTGCGTATATAATAAATAAATCAGAAAAATAATAATGAAGTAAATAAATACACATATATAGGTATATAGATACATATATACATTTTAGCCAGGTGATAGTGGTACACACCTTTAATCCCAGCACTTGGAGGCAGGGACAGTGGATCACTGAGTTCAAGGCCAGCCTGGTCTACATAGCTAATTCCAGGACAAAGGGTACACAAAGAAACCCTGTCTTGAAAAACAAAACAATACAAAACAAAGGATCCCTGGCACTTGCTGCTGGCCAGCTAATGTAGCCAAATTGATGAGCCGCAGTCCCTTGAGAGAGTGTATCTCAGAAACAGGATGAAAAATGATTGAGGGGGACAGCAACATCAGTGTCTGGTTTCCACATGAACTCACCTGTGTGTACACACAAAGGAGAAAGTACTGAAAATGGTTTTCTAAACATTCTGTTTTTAGTTTGATTTTTGTATCTTTAGAGGGCTCAACCATGTAACCCAGATTTGATCTCAAACTTGTAATCCTCAGTATTCTGCCTCGAACTCTGGCCTCTGCCTCCTGAGTGCTAGGATTAAAGGTTTGCATCACCACTGCCTGCTGACACTCCATTTTTATTGCATCTTTAAACCACCTTTGTGGTTGGTGTTATCTTTATTCAGAGAGGTTAACTATTTTACCTAAGATCACATAAAATCAGGACTTAACCTGTGACTCCTAACTAAAACAGGAATCTTAACCCTATATTTCCTTTGTGTCTGTTAGCAGGTGCCACTTTTTTTCTTCAAGTCATGTTGTGTAAACACCATCTTTTTTGTTTTTCAAGTTAAGACTGGATTTCTCTGCGTAGCCCTGGCTTCTCTCTGTGCAGTCTTGGAACTTACAGATCCACCTGCCTTTGCCTCCAGAGTGCTGGGATTAAAGGTGTGCACCACCACTGTGCCACACACTAGCTTTTCTTTAATAATATGCTCAATCATCTTTCCTTTTTTTATTTTTTTTTCTTGTAGATTTGGCCAATTGGGAGAGAAATCAACTGTAAGTGCTTAAAGACCTTGTCGGTTTCTGATGATAGAAGTATCTGCCTGCAGCCAAGACTTCATTTTGATGGAAAATACATTGTCTGTAGTTCAGCGCTGGGTCTGTATCAGTGGGACTTTGCCAGTTATGATATTCTCAGGTAATGTTTCCTTGGGCCATGTGCTCTGCTTTTGAAAGTCTGTACAGTTCAGTAGTGCAAAGAGAAGATCTGGGTGTGCGAGTGTCAGTATCTTGTTTTGGGAAATACTACATCAGTTAACAACTGGGTTGTATATGTTAAATGCTACACTCAGGCAAATGTTTTAGTAGCACGTGAGAAAGTATCATATGCTGAAACTAAAGATCCCTTACTGGGAATCATGAGCCCCTTCCCTTTCAGGATTCAAAACCTTTTTCTGGAAAATAAGACAAGTAGATGAGATGATCTTTCCAACCTCCTTAAGATCTAATATATAAGTTGGACTTCATTGTCAGTTGAACTTGTGCATTGTTACTTGGTTCTGACTCCCAGTGGAGTCTAGGCAGTAAGTGGCCTTCTATTGACTAGTGACTAGTTAAACTGTTTCACTTCCAAAGAAATTTTATGTAAGAGTTTCAATGACAGTTTTGTGCTCCAATGAATACTGTTAACCTCTTTCTAGGAACTGGAAGTTTATGTTGGCATGTTTGAGTGCTGTATGATAAATTAGGGGATTTACTTTGATAAAAGTCTTGAATTTAGACACCAAAGTCTTAGGATCTTTGGCACTTCTCATGCCAAAAATCTGTATCATCTCCTATGATCTGTGCAGTTTTGTCTAAGTTTCTCAATTCTGTGCCTCAGTTTTCTCATTTATAAATGAAATGCTTATGGTGAGGAACTAGTTAGTATAGGAGCTGACAAATAAACTTTATTATTAATAACTTAGTAGTCCTTCATTAATAAAGACTGAATTTGTTTGGCCCCTTGTTCTACACACCTGTTAATAATTCAGTTAGTGTAGCATAATCAGGGAATAATAGAATAAAAATAGAGTAGGAAAAACTGAACATTGCTGTCATTGTTTTATTATGACAAATACATTCAAGATCAGCTTATATGGGGTCTGATTATAGTCCTGTGAGTATGACTTTGATGGGCTCTGGCTCCCTGGTCTCACCTCAGTTTTGTCTGAGTCATAGAATAATTAGTTAGATTTCAGAGTGATCATGCTTTGAGAAAAGGATAAAAGCAGCCTAAAAATGTAAGGGCTCTATATTCCTGGTTCAGCATTCATCCAGCTATGGCTGTATTATAATTCAGCAGGCATAAGCTTAATGTACTGAGAAACCAAGGCCACCAAAAGTAAGAAAAACTGTACTCTTATAACTTGAGAGGTGTAAGCAGGAGAATGTGGGGTTCATAATCCTTAGCTATGTAGTGGATTTGAAGATCAGCTATATGAATGCCTGTCTCTAAAAAAAGACTCGATGGGAGCAAGGTGAGTACAGGTAGGTGCTTTCTACCAAGGCTGACCACATGACTTATGACTGTGATCCAGATGGTGGAAGACTGACTCCTACAAGTGGTTCTCTAACCTACACACACCTGTCATTGTTTCAGTGCTTTCTACCCAGAATGGTGTCTCTGGAGTCCTAGAAGAAAGTTTGTTCGTGTTTACAGTTTAGACTTACCAGCTTTAAGTAATGGACCTGAATGATCGTTTGCTGGTAGAAGTGCTACTAGATTTAAATCTGAAAGGAGACAGTTTTATTTCTGCCTTTTTCCACCTCCAAAACAAATAAAGGAATGTTTTTGAAACCCTAGCGCAATCCCTGTAGCCTCAGGTCCTAGGATCTTTTTACTTAAAAAAAAAACACCCAAATGACTACTTGTGCACTTTAGCTGGAGAGTTGCAGTGATCCTGAACAGCCCAGGATCCAAACTGCCAGTAGAGATTTATGTTTGCACTTTTGAAGTGGTCAGAATTAGGTAGGGCCCTGCATGCCTTCAAACCATGTATTCTATTATGCAACATTGTATTTTAATATTGGGAATGCAACCCCACCTCATTTTCTTTTGGTCTATTACAGGAACTTTGTGTTTGTCTGTGTTCTTTGTGCCACTGCTTTATTTGTTATGAGGTATTATTGGATACCTATCTGTGAAAGAGGCATTCTGATGTATATTGGGAAGCAACAGAAACATTAAATCATAGTCATGGGAATGACTGACAAGGAAGAGGGAAGACCAATGTGCAATAGCTAATTATAGGGCTGGGTATCTTTGAGTGGTAGACACTTGCCTAGTTTTAGGCTTAATTCCCTGTACCATTAAACAAGCCAGCAAATTTTTTCTTTCATTTTTTTATTACATACAAAATTATCAGTGACCAGATGAAATGTTTAGTTTGACTAGATAAAAGCTGTTCTTGAAAAAAAAAAATTTCCCCCATTTTTAGTTCAGGTTAGTCCATGTTCTGGTCTAGTTTTCAAACCAAGGACCAACAGTTCGACTATTTTACTAAGCTCTTTGAGTACTGTCCTGGGATGTGTTTTGTTTTGTTTTGTCTTTCTCTGTAACCTTGGCTGTCCTGGAATCAGGCTGGTCTCAAACTCAAGAGATCCCTATCCCTCTGCCTGGGATTAAAGGTGTCCACCACCATGCCGGATTCATAGTTTCCTTTTCCTTTTTGTCAAAAAATTCTTACTAGCTCTAAATTTGCTTAGGTGTCCAAGTGTCTACAGCAGAGTTGTCTTCTGCTTCATGATCCTGAACTCTCTTCCTTGTAGGGTCATCAAGACACCTGAGGTAGCAAACTTGGCCTTGCTTGGCTTTGGAGATGTCTTTGCCCTGCTGTTTGACAACCACTACCTGTACATCATGGACTTGAGGACAGAGAGCCTAATTAGCCGCTGGCCTCTGCCAGAGTACAGGAAATCAAAGAGAGGCTCCAGCTTCCTAGCAGGCGAAGCATCCTGGCTGAATGGACTGGATGGGCACAATGACACGGGCTTAGTTTTTGCTACCAGCATGCCTGACCACAGTATTCACCTGGTCTTGTGGAAGGAGCACGGTTGACACCGACAGCTACCACCGCTGACTGACTTTGGGTGCCAGGGCTGCGTGTTTTGGGTGCAACATCTATGGCAGCCAACTGCATGAACCAAAGTTCTCACCTAAAGGTATCATCACGCAGTGCACAATCATTTATCTGTTTGCCAGGGGCCAGGGCTGGGGCGGGAGGGCTTGTTTTACTGACATACACAGCAGCATGCTACTGAGGTACACCAGTGACTTACTTCATTTGTATAGTTATGTTGGTCAGTATGAGGTTGCATTTTTGGATTTATCTTTCTGAGTGGAATATTGAGTAAAGAAAGTTAAATGATTCATTAATCTGCTAAATGGTTGCCTATAAAATCACATGGAGTCTGTTATTAAAGCTTTTTCCCATACCCTTTGTTTAATTTGAAGCAAAAGATGCTATGATGTTATAGCAACTTTCTCACAAGGCTTGGATTTTACAAGAGCCATCGTTAAGTCCTATAGCATTCATTAACTTTCTATTAGACACTGTTCTACAAAATGTCTTGGTTGCTCTTCCATAGGACTTGGGTTCCCATGGCAACTGACAACTCTGTATAACTCTAGTTCCAGTGGATTTAACACTGTCATACAGATATATATGCAGGCAAAACACCAATGTACTTAAAAAGAAGGAAATAAATTAGAGACTGACAGCACAAGAAAATTAATCTGACTAGTAAGAAAAAATTCTAAATTTTTCTGTATAGGATGGTTAAAGTTACATACTGCTCTTGCGAGGACCCAAGTTCAGTTTCTATCACCCACATCTGGTGGATCACAGTTGCCTGTAATTCCAGCTCCAGAGTGACCTGATACCTCTGATAACATGTGCACATCTTCTCCCCGCCACACACACACACATGAAAAATAATCTTATGGGCTGGAGAAATGGCTCCAGTGGTTAAGAACACTGTCTGCTCTTCCAGAGGACTCAGGTTCAATTCCCAGCAATCACAAAGCAGCTCACAACTTTCTGTAACTCCTGTTCCAGGGGATCCAACATCCTCACACAGGCATACATGCAGGCAAAATACTAATGCACATAAAAAAAAAATAAAGTTTTTTAAATTTTTATTTATTTGTTTTAAAGATAAAGCACACAGCAGCCATGCACAGTAGTTTCAGGTGCAGCATTTGGGGAGAGAATACAAGAGAATCAGGAGTTCAAGGTCATCCTATGGTACATAGTGAGTTGGAGGCCATGAACTTTTTTTGTTTAGTTTGTTTTCAAAACAGGGTTTCTCTGTGTAACAGCCCTGGCTGTACTGGAACTCATTTTGTAGACCAGACTGGTCTTGGACTCAGAGATCCACCTGCCTCTGGTTCCTGAGTGCTGGGATCAAAGGCTTGTGCCACCGTGCCAGGCTCTTTAAGATTTATTTGTCGAGCAATGGTGGTCCATGCCTGTAATCCCAGCACTCAGTGAATCCCAGCACTCAGTGAATCCCTGAGTTTGAGGCAACTTGGTCTACAAAGCAAGTTCCAGGACAACCAAGGCTACAAAGAGACCCTGTCTCAAAAACAAAAGTTTTATTTAGTGTATATAACTGTTTTGCCTGGTCTATGACTATCAAAGTCCTGCAGAGCAGAAGAGGAAGGCATCACATCCCTTGGAACTGGAGTTACAGAAGGATACAAACTCCAAGATCCTCTGGAAAAGCAGCCAGCCTGGTCTACAGACCTAGTTCCAGGACAGCCAGGGCTACACAGAGAAACCCTGTCTCGAAAAAAACAAAGCCTAAAAAGTTTTACGTGCATAGCTTAAAAATTATAAGAACAATGTAAAAAAGAATTCAAATGACCAAGAGTTTATGCACGAAATAATAATTAACTAGTAAAATAGAAACTAGTTAAGGAGGTGGTGGTGGTGGCAGTGCACACCTTTAATCCCAGCAGCATCTTTGAGTTCAAGGCTAGCCTAGCCTACCGATCGAGTTCCAGGGCAACCAAAGGTACACAGAGAAACCTGGTCTGGAAGTGAGGGGGAAGACACCAGCAACCATCGTGTGAACACCAATGGGGACCTAAGCACTAGCTTTAGCAGAAGCAAAATACGTTTGAAAACTGGTTTACCAGCGGCTTGCTTCCTTTACATTCATCCCTTCAACACTCTTTACTTGAACTGGGTGAGACCTTGAGAAACAAAGACGACGACACTTTGGGTTATGTTGAACAGCTCAGGGGTCGTTAATAGCATTTGCACTCTTGATAAGCGACCGCTTATTCACTAAAATACTCAACAACGTGCTGAGAAACGAGATCCACATCCGAATTATCAGAAGAAAAGTACCGCTCCAAAGAAGCAATTTAGAGGAGTGTCCCTCCCACTACTGTCACAGCGATCCCGCCCACCGGCTTCCACTCGCAGGGACTTAAACACACTGCGGCCATCCGCGTCCCTGGAGCAGTCAGCTCCTGTCACCTCTGCTGGGCGGACCCCATCGCGCGAGCGCTGCTCGCTGGAGCTCGGCGGGCTCCGTCTCCGAGACGGAACGTGTTAAAGCGAGTCTAAGCAAAGCTGCTAGGGCTCGGAGTCCTGAGGGGACCAGGGAGCCGCACATCCCCGGGGTCCCCTCAGGGAGCCGCGCCAGCATTCGGTGAACTCGGGCCCCGTTGGTTCTCGGCGTCGGACCCGGTCGCCTCATAACGCGGAGCGCCCTGCGCCGCGCCAGGGCCGGGTGCCCGGTCGGGGTCCGGCCGAGGGACAAGGGCGGGCTGGCGGGCGCAGGGGCTCGCCTCGCAAACAGGACGGCCTCCGGCCCGGCTCACCTTCAGGTCGTTCTCGGGAAGGTACTTGCACTGCCGCGCTATCTCCACATACTTGTCCAGATCTAGCGGCGCCATTTTAGGAAGAACAAGCCGCGGCAGCGGCGACGGCGACGGTGGCGGCGACAGCAGATGTACTACCGGAGGCAGCGGCGAGGCCGAAGCCGGAAACCTCCTTACGTCACGTCCGACCCGTGAGTGGCGTCTGCGCAGCGACGTCAAATCCTGACTCTTCCGCGCCTCCGCACGCCGGGCGCCCTCTCAGGCCGAACTTCTGGGGTCCTGCTGACGAAACCTGCTGGGACCCGTAGCTGTCTGCCGCGGAGCATGCTGGGATTTGTAGTTTTCGTGAAACAATGCTCTTCTTTTCCTAGTCTTCACCTTAGGGAAACCAGATGAGACTTTTGTGCGGGAAGACTACACAGCAAGTAGGTATTCCCTGGCTCTCCTTCCTACCCTGTAAAGCACACTGTCAGCATTTTCACTTAAAGTTAGGGTAACTGTTGCCGACTTTCCAGGGCTAGTGAAGACCCGGCCTAGATGTGTGGAACAGATTTAACACCCCCAGTTCTCTGGCTTGGAAGAAAAGAAACAAATACTAAAGTATTTCTTATGCTAAATTCTGTACAAATACGGGAGCGCTTTTTTCCTCTTCTTTTAAGACTGATAGGCGAGCAAAACTTGCACGTGTTGCTTGCCCTAAATATCAAAGGAAACAAAAAAGGTGGAACCAAGACTGAAAAACAGGCTACTGACTTGATTAAACGTGTGAATCCAAGGAGGCGGCAGGAATGGTTTTTGTTTTTGTTGTTTTTACTTTGTTTGATTTTTGTCGTATTCCAGTTCTTGACACCTAATATAGCTTTAACATTGGTTCATTTGACAACTGCATATTGAGCAGCAACTAAATAAAGACACACTTGCAGGTGGTTAGTAACCACAGTAGACAAAAATATCTATCCTTGCGGCTGGAAAGATTGCTCAGTGATTAAGAGCACTAGCTGCTCTTCCAGACGAGGATCCAAGTTTTATTACCAGTACCCACATGGCTGCTCACAAATCCTGTCGGCCCAGTTCCAGGGGATCAGACGCCCTATTCTGGCCTCTGGAGGCACTGTATGGATGTAATGCACAAGCACAAGCACACTTGAAGACAAAACAAATAAAATAATTTTAAAAATTAAGAATGTTAAAAAAAACCTTTTCAACCTGTAATTTTGTAATTTACTTCTGCTAGAGATAAACAATAAATACAATAATTTACTTATAGCATGTTAGAAAGTGGTAGTTGTTAATGAAAACATCCCAGCACTGTAAGGAGTATAGGTTGACACAGTAATAAGTATTAACCAATTAGCCAGCGATAGTGGACTACACATTTAACCCCAGCACTGGAGAGCCAAGTGGATAACTGAGTTCTAGGATAACTCGGTCTAAGTAGCAAGTTGCCAGTCAACCAGGAGACACTTTTCAAAATAAATAATTAAACCCATAAAGGTGGGAAGTTCTCCAGAAGATCACTGATGAAGCATTCCTAACCATATCGAGAGTCTTTAAGGAAGGGCCCTACCATAGTGGCTGGAGAGCAGAGGAAAAAGGAAACACATTTATTTGTCATTGATGCATTGGACAACTATTATAGGATTTTAAGTAGCGATGCAAAATGATTAAACTTACTTGGATTTTGTTTTGGTTGGTTGGTTTTGTTTGCGCTGTCTCTTTATCCCCTTGGCTACCATTTTAAAAACAGAACTCAAACATTTCTCAAAGAATTCAGAAATGTGATTGGTATTTTTAAAGGATTAGTTCCTACAGTGTAAACTGTCTGATATTCCAGTTTTTCTTGTTAATATAGCCCTCTATCATGGCATCTTGAGGTAATCCTAGTCAAAAGACACAAGCCCCATCAAGCATTCTGGAGCTCCGACAGTAATTGCTGTCTAAATACATGTTGAGCACATGGCCAGAGCCAACCCAGCCTTGGTCCAGTTTCCAGAAGGAAAGCAGAATGAGTGTATACCTCTAAATTATTTGGCAGTCCTTGGGGAACTTTCTATTAGCTACAGGAAGTCATGAAGAGTCCAGGTGTTAGAAACATATGACAAGGAAATGAAGAGAGCTGTAGGCCCCAAATTCTACTTTGTCCACGAATTTTGGTTAGATTTTAAATAGCTAAATGAATTAACTTGGCTCTCTGGCATTGTGGCCCTAACCTGTAAATCTCAGCACTTGTGAGGTGGAAGCAGGAGGATCAGGAATTCAAGGTCTTCCTTAGCTACACAGTGAGTTGGAGACCAGCCTGGGCTACACGAGACCTTGTCTCAAAATTAAAACCCTTTCAATAGCATTAGTAGGTAATCTTAACAGCTGTCTGCTGGTGTTTGCTATCCTCATTCTATATATAAACTAGGGTTCAGAGAGGAGAACAGACTTGGCAGATGTCAGAGTTCCCTGTTAGGGTCTTGAGCTTGTGTCTAAAGCCAAGTTTGCCTGCTCTCTCCCAGTAAGTACAGTAGTGAAGGGAGACATCCTTCTGAATACTGTGAATATATCTTATTGGTTGGTGAATAAATGCTGATTGTCTACTAGCCAAGGAGGAAGTATAGGTGGAGCTACCAGACTAGGAGAAGGTTGGGAAGAGGAAGGCAATGAGACCAGGGGAGATGCAATGTAGCCACTGAAGGAGTAACATGCCAGAACATTAGGGGTACAGCTTCATGGCAATACATAGTTTAACAGAAATGGGTTAAGAGAGAGCTAGCCAATAGGAGCTCCAGCCATTGCCCAAACAGTTTATTATTAATATAAGCCTCTGTGTGTATTTTTAGAACTAAATGGCTGCAGGATCAGGCTGGGACAGGAACTCCATCATCACAGTAGCTCTGCTGTTTCTAGGCTGTTTTGAGTTCTGATGGTAGCTAGTGAGCATAAGAGTGTGGTATTCTGATCACACATAGGCACAGGTGAGTCACCTTTGTTTCAGGAACAACATGGAGCACTTATAACTAGGACATAGATCAGAGATGATGTAGATGACGATGCTGACAGAGGGTAGTTCACTTATAAATAGAAATAAGCATGGCCTTTACAGAGGACTGTACATAACTGACCACAAACCCTATAGAAATCTTAGGACTTCTCTGATGAAGAGGGTAAATACCCAAAGTATTAATAACTTTCTCCAAGGTCATACAGTATCAGTGAACTTTTTTGTTCTTGTTGTTGTTGCTGTTGTTTTTTTCGAGACAGTTTCTCTGTAGCTTTGGAGGATCTCTTGGAAATCACTTTGTAGATCATGCTGGCCTCGAACTTACAGAAATCCGCCTGTCTCTGCTTCCCTAGTGCTGGGATCAAAGGCGTGCACCACCACCGCCCAGCCTCAGTGAAATTTTTATTTCTCACCCATTACGACAGGACCTAGCTGCCCTTTGTGTTTAATCACTTGGTTCAGCCTGTGAGCTCCAGAAGGCCAAAAGCCTGTGGTCTAGAACATGCTGTAACCACACACGGCAATTAAGGAAATGAACCGCTTTAAGCGCCACAGTTTGAAGCAGCCTCAAGATTGCACAGGCAAAGCCTGGCATAATGGAACAAGCACATAACCTCATTCAGGAGGCGGCAGCAGAATTCAAGGTGGGCCTAGCTTATATAATGAGTCCCAGGCCATACCTCCCCTTCAGACATCTCTATTGCTGTAACGACTGCTGTAACAAACTCCGTTAGTCCTTTACGAACTGAATAAGGAATTGGAGCCATCGAACGGTATGCCAACCAGTACGCAAAGTTTGGATTGGCCGCCTACTGCAAGAGACCAGGGAGGCGTAGAGCGGTTGCCTTGGACACGCTTCCGGGGCCTGGGGAAGGGGGCGGGCTCCTAAGCCCCACCCTGAGGGTGGAGCTACGTCCAGGACTAGCCAAAGCTGCGGCAGGTAATTGGTGCTGGGCTGGAGGTCTCTGGGCGGGGTCACCTGGAGGAGAGTGGATCCCTTCCCTTACCGAAGTGTGCCTGAGCTGGGTGGAAGGGACAGTGTCCCTGGTCTCCGGCCAGCCACATTAGCGGGAAGCAGGCAGCCATTTCTCCCTGACCCTGACTTCTTTCACGCGGAGATGTGGCCGGAAGAGAGGATGAAAGGAGGTAGCTAGGAGAGTCCCCGCTCATGCGAAGCCGGCACCTCTCAGCTCTGACCTTGTGGTCAGTAGCCTAGGCCTCAGGTGGACCTCACCGGTGCATCTCTTCTTTAATTCCTTTTCTTCATTCATTTGTCCCTACTTCTACTCTCTGCGGGCCCATTGGTAAGTTATCAGAATGAATCTGAAGGCCGGACATGCCTTCTAGATTTTAGAATCTAGTCTTAGATATACTTTTACTATTACTTTGAGACAAGAGTCTCACAATGTAGCCCAGGCTGTCCTCTCTATTAGTCTATAGCCTAATGCCTCCGAAGTGCCAGGTAGGGCACTACGTGCCTGACAGACTACAGGCTTTTAAATAGATAATTGCATTCAAGGGTCTGAGGGTGTAGTTCAAGGGGCAGAGTGCCCGCCTATCCAGAACACAATCCTGGGTCTGATCCCCAGAATAGCATAAAGCCAGGCATGGTAGTATTGCTTTGTAATCAGTGTTTGGGAATTGGAGTCAAGAGGATCTGAGTGAAGTTCAAGGTCATTTTTGGCTACATAATGATTCGAGGCTAACCTAGACTGCATAAGGCCTTGTCTCTAAATAATAGATACTGTCATATAGGAAATCTGAGCCAAGTCCTTCAAATTAAGCCTTCTTTGGGTGTGTGTGTGTGGCTAATCCCTGAGACCGGAGCAGTAATTTGAGAGGCTGGAAAGAGAAAGTTTCTTTAAGGAACCATTGAAATGGGCTTTATTTTCTCTCTCTCTTTCTCTTTACCCCCTCCCTCCCTCTGGTTTTTTGTTTGTTGTTTGTTTTGTTTGTTTGTTTTTCCAGACAGGGTTTCTCTATAGCTTTGCAGGCTAACCTGGAACTCACAGAGATCCACCTGCTTCTGCCTCCCAGGCACTGAGATTAAAGGTGTGTGCCATGGCCACTGCTGCTGCTGCCATCACCACTGGCTTTCTGAATCCAATTTTTAAATTAGCCGGCAAAACAATGTGTGTTGGGGAGATGGAGAGATGGCTCAGCTGTTAAGAGACTGGCTACTGTTTTAGAGGGCCCAGGCTAAATTCCCAGCATCCACATGGCAGCTCACAAGTGTCTGTAACTCCTGTTCTAGAGGACCCAACACATACAGACATACAGACAGGGAAACACCAACATACATTAAAATAATAATAATTAAAAACCCAATGTGTTTTATTATGGCAATTTGTGTGTATGTGTTGCACATTGTTCTGATTTGTATTCCCTGCCTTATTGCCCTTCCCATGCCTGTTTTGTCTTTAATAAAGACCTCTCACATTTTGATATATGCCCCTCCCTCATGAGTCTCAGGGACAGATGGAAAACATTAGCTGAAAAACTTAAGTAGTGTTGTGCAAAGGGCTGGGGACTGTAGCTCAAGTTAGATACCTAGGATGCATAAGACCCTGGATCTGAACCCTGTCACTGGGCTGGTGGGGGGAGAAAGGAAAAATTCTGGATATAGCGACTACAATTCCAGTATTGAGGAGACTTTCACAGGAGGATTGTCCAGAGTTAAAGTCAGCCTTGCTACTAGAGATCTTGCTTATTTCAAAACAAAAACGATTATCCCATACATGTGGTGATTTTGATTCACATTTACCAGAAATTAGAACATTCGACCTCAAAGATACGATGGATTTGTTGTTCCTTCCCAGTTTTGGGGGTCCAGCCTGGGGCCTTGTTCATTCTGGGCAAGTGCTCAACCACTGAGCTCCTCTACAAGGGTGTAAGAAAGGCTTACAAGGGGTACAACTGGATTTGTTGTGTTTGTAGGAAGAACCCTGAACACTGCCTTCCTCTCTTCTGTGTAGGGCGTCATGAAGGAGCTGCCAGTCTTGGACCCTGGAGAGAAGCCCAGGAAAGCTACATGGTCTGTAAGGAAGGGTTCAGAGACAAGAACTCGAGTTTTTGTTTCATGTACATGTAGTTTACTAACATATTTGAACATCACCACAAAGCATTAGCCATGAAACTGGCAATAAGACTCAAACTTTCTGTGAAGGTCTTCAGAGGAAAGATAGGGGTAATAATTATCACAGAGCAGCTGTTACTTTTATTAAAATCTGTTTGCCAAGAGGAATAAAACCTGGCCATTTGACATCCTCAGCTCCAACTCTTAGCTCTTCCCCTGAGCCGTGACTCGTTCTTAAGATTTCAAGTAATTAAATTTGAGTTATACTGGCTTCAGTGTTCATTGGCTGTCTGTCTTCATTTGACAAATCACACACACTGGCTAACATGGATGGCTGCTGTGTAGGCTCCAGAAGTCCAAAGGCAAATAGTCTGTGTGTATTGAAGTTAGAGACAGAGCAGATGATGGAGTCTGACCTGCATTGAGGGGCTCACAGGTTGCAGAGAGGTGCAGTGTTCTCACAGGACTCCAGGTGAGCCTCCATGCCTACTTCCACATGGCCGGCCTTGCTTCAGAGCCATCACACGTGTGTTGGAGGTATGCTCTAGGGTAAAGTCTTCTAGAGAACTGGGAATGCAGCTTGGTTGTAGAGATCTACCTATGTGTATAATATCCCTAGTTTGATTCCCAGCACTGAACAAGATAAATAAAGGCCTGCATTATCAATCTGTTTCTGCCTGTGCCCAACCTCAAATATCTTTACTTATTCTTTTGCTGATTTGTTTGCTGTTGAGGCAGAGTCTCATGTAACTCAGGTCAGCTCCTAGCTTTCAGGAGCCCTTTTTTCTCAGTATCCCAAGTGCAAGGATTACAGGCATGGCCACCAAGGTTGGCCTTGTTTTGTTCTGAGACAGGCTGTCTAGTATTCAGGTAATAGGGTCACTTGGAGCTCAAGGCTAGACTGGGAAATGGAGTAAGATGCTATCTAGAAAAAAAAAGACAAATAATTTTTTTTAATGTTAAAACTTTTCTTTGGCTATGAAAACAATGAAAGAGATATTCATGGAGGTTTCAGACAGTCCTTTTACCCACTGATCCATAAGGACTGTGAATGAAGGCAAGGAATGCTTCTTTCTAGATGTTTATCTATTCTTGAATACAATGCCCATTAACTTTTTTACACCCCTGTTCCTCAGTTGTTAAACTCAAACTGCAATAATAGTACTGATGGCTAGTGGGCATCCATAAATGTTGCTGCTTTGTGAGCAGTGTGTATGGGACATTGTTTGCAATCCTTCAGGTGAAGGAATACACAAATCCAAATGTCAGAACAGACCTGAACAAGGAGGAAAGATCCCGAAACCACTGATAATGACAGAGCTGGGTGTCCATAGAAACCGCCAGGGCAGATAAAATGAATCTGAAAAGCAAACACAGAGTGAAGGGAAGGGATGCTAGGGTGCTGAGAATTCCAAGGGGCTGGTGGAGAGATGAGAGAGAAAAGGGAACAGCTGCCAGAAGGTGAGTACACACCCAGAGGGAGGGTGTAGGAAGTGGGAGGGGTCAGAGAGCTCAAATAAGACAGGACCCAGACACACCTGGGAACTGTTGTTACTCACTGTGTCCCACATTTGGGAGGTGGGGGCAGGAGCATCTGGAACTTAAGATCATCCTGGACTGTCTGGAGTCCCAAGGCCAGCTTAGACTGCCTGAGACCCTGTCTTAAACTAAAATTTAGTTGGTTTGTTTCCAACCAGCAAGCTTGAAATGCATTTTTCTTTTTCTATTAAAAATCAAAATAAATGTAGTGGGGAATGCCTGACCCTATATTTCAGCTTGTGAATCCTAGGTTTAAGTCCCATTTGGTTGAGGTTTCCAAGCCTGAAAAGGCTCTTAATGGATTTTATATAATTCTTATGGGCTTAATCCATGAGTTCTTGAGCATTTTCTCCACAGGGAGACATCACTGGCTGTTAGCCATGGCCTTGGCATCATTGGTGTCTCTCTGGGTATGATAATGCCCTAGCCCTTGTTTACTGAGTCTCTTCCTGCATCCTTGCAAACTCTGTCTGAGTCTTCACAGCCTCTTTTGGAGGTTAAAAACTATCACAGTCTTTGGGGTTTTGTTTTTTGTTTGCTTGCTTGCTTGCTTTTTGGAGACAGTTTCTCTGTGTAACAGCTCTGGTTGTCCTGGAACTCACTCTGAAGACCAAACTGGCCTCGAACTCAGAGATCTACCTGCCTCTGACTCTAGAGTGCTGGAATTAAAGGCATGTGCCACCACTGCCTGGTAACAATCCTTTGTTTTATAGCAGAGAAAACTAAGATCTGGAAAGGTTAAGTGCCCCTCCCCCTCCCCCAAACGCCACACATCTAGAAAGCAGTGAAGCAATACTTAAACCAGGTCTGTCTGAACCCACAGGCCACAATAATACCATCCTGACAGTGCCAAGACACACCAGTGGACATCTCACTTGTCAGTACCCCTGTCTACCACAGAGCCCCATAGGAGTCAAAGACCTGCCAAAATTCAAAGTTGAAAAGCCAGAGACAGAGTGAAGGGAAGGAACAGTAGTTGGTCAGGAAATGACACTTTTCTGGATACAACTGAGATACCAGTGTGGAGCCAGTGAGACTGCTCAGCAGGTGAGGGCATCTGCCCAGTAAACCTGGTGACTTGGGTTCAATCTTGGGAACCCCATAAAGGTGGAGAAAACCAGTTCTGTGGAGTTTTTGTCTGACCTCAGCACCTGCACTGTGGCACTTACACACACATCATATGCATGCTCACATACAACATTAATAATTAAAATTTAAAGCATCAGTATGTGCACCAGACATTTTATCCTGGTGACTGTTTTGTGAGGAAAGGAAGGATATTCTTTCTCACACAAGCCTTCTGAGTGTATTTTCCCTATCACAGGTACACTTTGACTCGCCCTGGAGACAAACCCTGCCCTCGAGTTGGCCACAGCTGCTCATATTTACCCCCAGTTGGTGATGCCAAGAGAGGGAAGATCTTCATTGTAGGGGGAGCAAATCCAAACCAAAGCTTCTCAGATGTACACATCATGGATTTGGGTAAGATCAACATTATAGAGTGTTCCTAAAAATACTGGCTCTGCTGGGTATGGTGATACACATTTTCAAAACCAGAACCAGAGAGGCAAAGGCAAGACAGTCCCTGGGAGTTCAAAGCCAGCTTGGTCTGTATAGAAGTGCCAGACCAGGAAAACATAGACCTGACTCAAAACAATAATAATAATTGTAGTAATAATACCAACTCACATCAGACCTGGCCCCTAAGATCTCAACTGACCTCTAGCACATAGCCGGGTACCTGTTCAGTACATCGCTGTTGGGAAAGAGTCTGTATTGAGCCCTGACAATCTAGAAATTGGTTATTTATCAACTGTTCCAGGAGGCATCAATGACTCATTTCTCCTTCTGTCTCCAGTGCACGTTCTAATTAATCATCAAACCCTGACTCTGCCTTCCTCAGTCATTGTCCTTTTGCAGCTAGTGAATCCTTTTCATCCAGGTCTCCTTGCCCCCTTGGCGGCTCACTACACAGTGTATATTCCATACCAACCCAGAAAGTGATGCTCTCTGGTTTGGGGGAGTGTTATTTTGTTTTGAAGAAATCTTATGTAGCTCAGGCTAGACATGAACTCACTGTGTAGCTGAGGGTGACCTTGAACGTGTGATTCTCTTGCCTTCACTGGTCTGTGTGAAGCTGTTGCTCAAACTCTGGTTTTCACACAGGCTCTCCTGTTTCCCCCTTCCTGTATCTGAGCACATGTGATTATTTTGTGTGCTTCTCGCAAGAGTTTAAGGTCTTCAGAAACACAGTGAGGCCGTTTTTCTCATCATTATATCCCTAGCTACTGTCACAGCATGTGGCCAGAGCAAGCACTTTGTATTCTGATGGATGAATGAATGAATGAATGAATGAATGAATGAATGAAGCTGTGAACAAATTACTATGTGCTATACTGCTATACAAAAGGCAGTTGAAACTGGTGACCCACATTCTTGTTTGACTATGGCCATGTAACATTTCTGGGGTGTGTTGGGGGTATGTGTGTAGGTGTGTTAATTTTTTTTTTTTTTTTTTTTTTTTTTTTTTGAGACAGGGTTTCTCTGTGTAGCCTAGATAAGTAGACCAGGCTGGTTTTGAACTCACAGAGATGTACCTGCCTCTGCCTCCAAAGTGTTAGGACCTGGAATTAAAGATGTGGGTTACCACACCCAGTCAAAGTTTTAATATTTTTATTATATTTATTATTTTAAACATGTGCCTAGCACATACACATAGAGATTAAAGAACAACTTTGTCAAATTTGTAAAAATTTGTTTTATTATCACTATTAATTATTGTTTCATTAGTTTAGTTTTTCAAGACAGGGTTTTCTTGTATAGCCTTGAGTGTCTTGGAATTACCTCTGTAGACCAGGCCTGCCTCCGCCACCAGAGTGCTGGGAGCATAGGTGTGCACCACCACCACCCAGCTGTTTTATTTATTGTTTATTTATTTTTCCAAATAAAAATGATTATATTAAGGAATTATTTTAAGAAATTACCTACCTGTATGTATGTGCATCTCAGAAGTTGAAACCATCGGAACTAGAGTTACAGAGAGCTGTGAGCCTCTGTGGTGCTAGGAACTGAACCTGGGCACGTTGCAGTAACTACTCTTTCATTATTCTCCTACTTTTAGTATGTGTGTGTGTGGAGGGGGAGTCTGCGTGAGTACCAATGCCCACAGAGGCCAGAAACATTGCATAGATGCTGGGAATTGAGCTTGGGTCCTCTGCAAGAACAGCAAGTGCCCTTAACAACTGAGCCCACTCTCCAGCCCCAACTGTGTCAGTTTTTATATGTCATTGATTTGTAAATGATTCAAGATTGAAATAACAGAAATGAGGCCAAAGAGATGGATTAGTAGGTAAAGGTACCTGCTGCCCAGCCTCATCTGAGTTTGACTTCTGAAAGCCACTTGATATAAGGAAGAAACTTAACTCTCATAAGTTGTTCTCTGACCTCCATGCAGGTGCTGTGGCACAGATGAGTGTGCATGGACACACACATAAGAAATAGAATATCATTAGAAGAGTTTAAATTGCCATGGTTGGGCTTCTCGTGATAGTTTTAGGAGGTCTGACATCTATGCTCCTGTATGACTACATGGCAACAGTTATTTAGACCTGGAAGTGTCACCTATCCACAAGGCTCCCACCTATGGAGTTGTCACAGTCTCTTCTTACACTGTCCAGGAACTTGAATCTCTACTCCCAGCACTTGGCAAAGATACCTTGAATCTCTTTCAGCCCTCAAAGGGCTTACGTTCTGCCTTGGTTATACATTGACTGTCTGTCTATGAGAACTTCTTCCTGTACAGTCCACTTAGCCTAGAATTCTCTGTGTAGCCCAGACTGGCCTCAAACTTACAATCCTTCTGCCTCCACTTTCCAAGTGCTGAGGTTCTGGACCACCATACCAGTTTCAGTTACATCTTCATTGCAAGTTATAGTACCATGGTGACCTTAGCAAGGCCATTTGGACCACAGTATCCCATTACATAAAATACTAACCCACTTCCTGTGCAGTCATGATTAGCTAACAACATGATACTTGTAAGGTTGCTATCTAAAAGAATTAATTGGTTTAGGCATCATGCTCTGTTTGCCCAGAGATGACTTAGGGCCACTATAATGTGGGAGGGGGAATTGAATTTATATAGATATCAGGAGTGCTTTTCAGAATCTAAGGACAAAAAATAGCACAGGATGCTGAGTGGAAACTGGATCCAAGTGGCCCCATCAGTTACAACAAGAAAGTTAATGCTATGCATAGTCACCTGGACTCTGTGGGAGGAAGAATGGAGACAGTGTCCATGAAAGAGGGTTCATGGACCAGGCATGCAGCCTGCAGGTGTGGGCTAGAGAACATTTCCGAGTGATCATGTTCCCTTTAGAGACTTGATGATTGGTCCTTATGATTTCACCCTTGTTTTTACTCCCCTTCCTAAGTGTGTCATCCAGAATACCAGTTGACATTGGGGAAATGTTTTCTAGGAACACAACAGTGGGACACAGCCACCACAGAAGGTCTCTTGCCTCGGTATGAGCATGCCAGCTTCGTTCCCTCCTGCACTCCTCACAACATCTGGGTGTTTGGGGGTGCGGACCAGTCAGGAAACCGAAATTGTCTGCAAGTCTTGGATCCTGGTAAGTAGACAGAGGTATTTTCTTTTTATTATATACACATGGATGCAATTATTTTACAATATATTTGAATTGCTCTAATCAACCCGTTTTACTTTGCTGATCTCATAGAAAATAGGAATTTATAGATTTTTTTTAAACATTTTCAAATGTGTGTGTTTGTGTATATAAAAGAGATCAAGGACATTATATACATTCAGTAGTACCCATGTAGAAGCCAGTTACCTCCTTTCACCGGGTGGGGCCTAGGGACCAAGTATACCCTGCTAGCCCAGACTCAGGACATGCTCTCAAGTGATGGAATTATAGGAATGTTCCATGGAAGGTGCCTGACAGGACTGCATTTTCTTTTGGGTCAAGTATTGAAATTTTTTGTAGTGTTTGAAAAGTATCTTCTTAGATGTCCATTTGATTGGTTTCAGTGTTTGTTATCCTCTCTGCCCTCCCTCTCTAGAATGTAAATTTTTTTAAATTAATTTATTTATTTTGGTTTTTTTGAGTTAGAGTTTCTCTGTGCAGCTTTGGGGACTTTCCTGGCTGGCCTCAAACTCACAGAGATCTACCTGCCTCTGCCTTCCAAGTACTGGAATTAAAGGCATGCTCCACCATTACCTGGCCTTAAAAACCTTTTGTTTGTATGTATGTATGTATGTTTGTATTTATATATGCATGTATGTATAGTCTTGTTTTTTAAGATAGGGTTTCTCTGTGTGGCCTTGGCTGTCCTGGAACTCACTCTGTAGACCAGGCTGGCCTTGAATTTAGAGATCCGCCTGCCTTTGCCTCCTAAGTGCTGGGATTAAAGACATGTACCACCACCACCTGGCTAAAATACTTTATTTTTTAGTTTTATGTATATGAGTGTTTTGGTTGCATGTATGTCTGTGCACCATGTACATTCAGTGCCCAAGGAGGCCAGAAGAAGGCATCAGGTCCCCAGAGAACTGGAGTTACTCAAAATTGTGAGCTACCATGTAGGTGCTGGAACCAAACCTTAGGAAGTGTTCTTAACTGCTGAGTTATCTCTCCAGCCTCCTCTCCCTCCCTCTCTCCTCCCTTCCTTCTTCCTTCCCTCCCTCTTTTCTTTTTTCTCTTTCTTTCCTATTTTTGGAGACAGGGTCTTGCTCTGTAGCACTGACTTCCCTGGGACCCTTTATGTAGACCAGGCTGGCCTCAAGTTTAGAGATCCATCTGCCTCTGTCTCCCAAAAGTTCCAGGATTAAAAGCATAATCCACCACCATGACTGAAATGTCAGTGCTTTGAGGATAAGTATTTGTTCATTGTTCCTAGGGTCCAGAACACAATCGGATATAAAGTAGACATTCCACCAGCCTCCTGGTCTATGCTGAAGCTGTTTTTTTCTGGAACACCATCATAGAATATGGTGGTTAAGTTTGGTCTGGTGGTACAGGCCTGATATCCCAGCTATTTGGGAGGCTGAGGCAGAAGGACCACAAGTTCAAGGCCATTCTGGGCTAGAGTCTGAAGGCTGACAGTTCAGATCAGGCCAGACTGTAGGCAGTAGTGAGTGGAGTACATGCCTGGCCTATATGAGGCTCTTGGATGGTTCCCAGAACTTGGGGGAGAAATAGTTCAGGTCGGAGTCTGTGCTTTGCTATCCATGATGCTATTATTCACCATGACCTTGAGCAAAACCTTCTCTGCCTCAGTTTTCTTTTCTATCATGTTGGGATATTAATAGTTTCTCCCTTGTGAACTTGTTCAAAACTTAAATTAGTAGCTAATACTTACTCTCTGTTAGTTGCTGTATTGCTCCAGAAAGAATTAAAAAGCAGAAATCAGTTCAGAAGTCTTCTTTAAAAAGATAGTGGTGTGTGTGTGTGTGTGTGTGTGTATGTGTGTGTGTGTGTGTGTGTGTGTGTGTGTGTGTTGTGTGTGCTCTACAGCCCAGGACTGCTGCCTTAGCTTGGGACCCTGTCTTTTTGACTCTGGGTGATGGCATTTACTTAAAAACAACAAAAAACCCACAGTGTTACACACCTTTAATCCCAGCATTCTGAAGGCAGGAGTAAGCAGATCTCTATGAGCTTGAGGTCAACCAGGCCTACATGGAAATTCCAGGCCAGCCAGGGCTATAGTCAAACCCTATCAAGATTCAAAACAAACCAATGGAACTCTGAGAAGATTCTATCAGAGAAATTGATTTTTGTGTGTGTGGAATATTCCTTTATACTCTGTGAATACATGTCATTGTTGGTTTAATAAAGAAGCTTACTGGCCTATAGCTAAGCAGGACAAGGTTAGCAGCAAGAACCAGACTAAGAAAATGCTGGGAAGAAAAAGAAGTCGTCGTCTCAGGGATCCCAGCTAGACTCAGAAAAAGCAACACAGAAAGCATGTAGATGAGGTAAACAAGACTCAGGGCAGCACATAGATTAATAGAAATGGGGTTTTTTAAGGTATAAAATCTTGTTAAAAATGAGTCTATTCTGTTGGCCAAACATTTATAATTGTTAATAAGTCTGTGTGTGGTTATTTGGGAACTGGCTGGCATGGCAGGCAGGACAGAAGAGTCTGCTTATATTTTTTATTTGTTTTGTTTTTGCTGATAGGTGTTGCTGGAGAGTACAGGTCCTCAGACTTCATGCCTCATTCTTCCAAGTGTGGCATTTGCAAGCTTGAGCCACCATACCCAGGATTCAGTTTCTGTGATTTGAGCCCTGCTCTCCAGAGCAGCAGCGCTAGAGAGGGATCATTTTGCTCTGATGTAGGCTGAGGCCCATTTCATCTGCACATTCTTGTTTGGCTACCACATGTATAGTGTATGCCTCATGTAGTATTCTGTGTGTTGAATGCAGATCTTTTGCAAAAGGCAGAGAATTTTTCTAACAAGAAATAATGCTCAGTTGTAGTGAACTAGTTAGTGTAGGAGTCTGACAGGTCGGGCTTCAAACCTCTGCTCAACTCTCCAGAGGCTTCACAACTTCTGATCATCTCTCAGGGGTGAGTGAGCGCCATGGGAGGAACCAAGAGCTCAGTGTAATGAGTCTTTGTTTGTGTCACTAGCCAGCTCCCAAATAATGACACAAAACTTCTTATTAATTATAAAAGCTTGGCCTGCAGCTTAGACTTGTTCCTAATTAACTCTTATAACTTAGATTAACCCACTTATAATAATCTACATCCTATCGTGTAGTGGTGTTACCTCTTTTTCATCTTGCACCTCCTGTTTCCTCGCCCGTGTCTCCTCACACCTTGATCATCTCCTGCTTCCTTTCTTTCTGCCCAGAAGTCCTGCCTACATCTCCTGCCTAGTTCTTGGCTGTTCAGGTCTTTATTAAACCAATCACCATAATGTATCTTCACACTATGTACAAATATCCCACAATGGCTTGGCCCACTATCCTGCATGAGAAGGTGCTGAATTAGTGCATCTGTTCCCACGTTTTATTTTGAAAGGAGAGAAACTGTGTACGTGCCCCACCCTGCACCCTTGGTGACATTTTTTTTTTTTTTTAATTTTAAAACAGAATAGTAGAAAAGGTACAAACCATGGTGTTATTTAAATTGTTTACACTGGGGCTGGAGAGATGACTCAGTGGTTAAAAGCACTTGCTGCTCTTCTGGAGGTCCTGAATTCATTTCCCAGCATGCACATGGTGACCATCTATAGTGGAATCTGATGCCTCCTTCTGGCATAAAGGGGTACATGCACATTGATTACTCATACATAAAATAAATAAATAATTCTTTAAAAAATGAAGGAAAACTTCAGACCACAGCTGGAGAGGTAACTCAGTTGTTAAGAGCACTGGCTGTCCTGACAGGGAACACCCACATTGAGGCTCACAACTGTCTGTAACTCCAGTCCAGGGGATCTGATGCCCTCTCCTGGCCTCCTCGAGCACCAGGCATGGTGTATATTTATAGATTCAGGCAAAACAGTCATACACATGAAAATAAAATAAATATTTAAAAAATGTAAAGCACAACAGCCATTTGCTAGCTATATCACCTTAAGCAAGTAACGATGTTGCTTGGCTTCAGTTCCCATTTGAGAAGGGAGAAACTGACATTTATCATTTATTGTTTAGTAGGGTTATTAATATTATGTATGCCTGCAGGCCAGAAGACAGCATCAGATCCATTGTAGATGATTGTGAGCCACCATGTGGTTGCTGGGAATTGAGCTTAGGGCCTCTGGAAGAGCAGCCAGTGCCCCTTAACTACTAAGCCATCTCTCTAGACATCACTGTATTCTTCCTTGGCATTGGAGATTATGAGCTCTCTGCTTAAAGTTGTGCCATGCTGTGCCCTGCTGTGCTCCTTAGAGACTAGAGTACAAAGGTGATCCTGCTAAGCCCTGCCAAGAGTCACAGTCAGGGTCAGCAGATGTGCATCATGGTAAAATGCAAGCTCAGCAGACCCTGATACAGATCCCCAGCACCTCATACAACTAAGCGTAAAGCCAGAAGCCCCTTAGCCTAGGTCTTGCTTATTTTCTCTCTGGACTAGAAACCAGGACTTGGACCACACCAGAAGTGAGCAGCCCTCTACCATCCCCAAGAACATTCCACACATCCTCAGCAGCTATTGGAAGCAAGTTATATGTCTTTGGAGGAGGAGAGAGAGGTGCCCAGCCTGTGCAGGATGTGAAGTTGCATGTATTTGACGCAAGTATGGACTGGGGATGTCGGGGTCTTGAGGCTGCTTACCTGCTAGGGCCACCTCAGCCTTTGTTATCTCACATACAGGAAACAGGCTCTTGATAAAGGGTTTGAGGGCTGGAGAGATGGCTCAGAGGTTAAGAGCACTCACTGCTTGCTCCTCCAGAGACCCTGAGTTCAATTCCCAGCACCCACATGGTGGCTGACAACCATCTATAATGAAATCTGGTGCCCTCTTCTGGCATTCAGACATACATGCAGGCAGGACACTTGTGTAGAGTATTTGCCTAGCATGTACCAAATCCCACCCACATTTTGTTCCTAGCCCCACACAAAACAAGCACAATAACAGGTACGTGTCTATAATCACAGCAGGTGAGAGATCAGACCTAGCTGAGGATACATGAAACCTGTTTCAAAAAAATAAATCAAGCTGTGTGGATTGGTCCGCATCCTTAATCCCACCACTATGAGTCAGAGCAGGCAGGTCTCTTGTGAATTCAAGGTTAGCCTGGTCTATGTGGTTCCAGGCCAGTCTCAGCTATATAGTGAGATCCTATCTCAAAAAAACAAAAACAATGGCAAAAAAAATGGTTGCTCTGGCCAGGATGTAACTCAGTGATAAAACATATACTCAGTATGTGCAATACCATACACTTGATTTCTTGCACCTCTCAAAAACAGACAACAACGAGAGAGAAAAAGAATAAAACCCAATAACTTTGGTGGATTTTCACAGAAGAAGCACACACCTGTGTTTTAACCTTGGGACAGTTCTGGGTTAATGATTAAGGGATATATTTTTTCAATCCAAAGCAAGAAATGGCTGCCTACTACTCAGACTGTAGGGCTAACATGCTGGATTATTGGCTTTGCAGTCTCCAGCCCTGGATATGTTCAAGCAGAGGTTGGGTAGTAGGATTGAGATCTACTTGGCTTATTATTCAGAGAAAGGATTCCAAGTCCACTTCCTTCTTGAAGCATCTTTGTTCTGGGAGGTGCTGAAGAGGCATGCTATTTAGTGCTAATGCATTTACTTTTGTAGATACTTTGATGTGGTCTCAGCCAGAGACACATGGAAATCCTCCGTCTGCTCGGCATGGCCATGTGATGGTGGCAGCTGGGACAAAACTCTTCATCCATGGAGGCTTGTCAGGGGACAAGTTCTTTGATGATCTCCATTGCATTGATATAAGTAAGTATGCTAGAGGGCCAGGGGAGCTTATGAGTTCAAAATTCTTTAAAATGTTCTTGGAAAGAATTCATCTTTGCTTTTATGTGTTGGTAACTTGTATGGCTGTTAGAGTCTTTCCTAGGTTCCATGAAGTATGGCCTGAATAATCAGGAATATGAGGCTGGAGAGATAGCTCGGCCAGGAAGCACATTGGCTACACTTTCCAGAGGACCTGGATAGGATTCCCAATAACCACACAACAGTAACAGCAGCTCCAGAGTCTGTTGCCCTTTCTGTCCTCCACAGGTGCTGTGTTCAGGTGGTGCATAGACATACCAGCAGTCAAAACACTGTACATACTAAATAAGTGAATTAGACAGGTAGATAGATAGGCAGACAGACAGACCTGAAGAAGAGGAGGAAGAAGACTAGCGAGATGGCTCAGCATCTAAAAATATTTGCTGTTCTTGCAGAGTGACCACGTTCTTTTCCCAGCACCCACTGGCAGCTCTAAACAGCCCCAGGGGATCCACAACTTCTGGTCTACAGATGTACATAATTAAAAAGAAGAAATTTCTAGCCAGGCAGTGGTGGCACGTGCCTTTAATTCCAGCACTTGAGGCAGAGGCAGACAGATCTCTGATCACATGTGATCTGACAGATCACATCAAGGCCAAGATGTGAAGATGGAGGTTTCTGTCCCACAGCCACTTTACCCCAAATAAATACACAAAGGCTTATATTAATTTATAAACTGTTGGTCGATGGCTAGGGTTACTTATTGGCTAGGTCTCTCTTAATTATTAACTCATAACTACTAATGTATGTATTTCTACATGGCCTTATCTTAACAGAGAACACCTGGTGTGTCCTATCTTCCTGACCTCTACATGGCATCCCTTTTTCACAGCCTCTCTCGGCCTCCTCTCCCCAGCCTTCTCCTGGTCTGGTAGCCACCTATGTTTCCTGCCTGGCTATTGACCAATCAGTGTTTTATTTATCTACCAATAAGAGAAACATATATACAGAAGGACATTCCCCATCAAACATGGTCTACAGAGCAAGTTCCAGGACAGCCAGGGCTACACAGAGAAACCCTGTCTTGAAAAACCAGAAAACAACAACAACAAAATAAAATATTTAATGTGTGTGGGTGTTTTCCTACATGTATGTCTATATACCACATGTATGTAGTACCAAAGAGGCCACTGGATTCCCTAGAATTGGAGGTTACAAATGGCTGTGGATATTGTGAATTAAATCTAGAACTTTTAGATGAGCTGAGCTATCTCGCTATCCCCCAAGTACATCTTTTAATAAGTTTTTTGTTTGCTTTTTTTTTCTAAGACAGGGTCATACTGGGTGTAGCCTTGACTGGCTTAGAGCTCCCTGTAAATCAAGCTGGCTTTGCACTCCTAGAGACCCAAGCCTCAGCCTCCCAAGAGCTGGGATTAAAGGCATGCATCACCATACCCAACTATATCTAAAAACAAAAACCAACACATGCAATCATTCCCAAACACTTACTGTTTGTGTAGCACTGTTGCCTCTTCCAGCACCCTGCGTGCTCCATCACACGTTCCTACAGTTTTTGTTCCCAGCTAGAGCTCTTTAATATTTGACTCTTGCTCCATTTCTGGTTCAGATAATGGAGGTGGATGACCAGAACTGCATGTTTGCTGGGCTGCACGGTCAAAAGTGCTGGAAAAAGGAAAGCTAGAGAGCACCTGAAGATTGCCTCCTCCTCTGAAGGCTGGACTCTCCTGAGTCTCTGGCTGTGAGCTCTGTGGGATGGGGACTTCCTCTTCACTTTGTGTGTTACAAGCCTTAGTACAGTCAGCAGGATAGTGGGTATGCACTTGTCTGCTCTTGAGGGAATGGAAGAATAAATGAGCAAGGTCTGCCTGACTCTTGGCTATAGAACAAGGGGAGGATGGGCAGAAGCACAAGAACTCCCATGTAAAAGCAGGCTCACTAGCTGGAATTCCTCCATTTGATACATTTGGGATTCTCTCTCTCTTTCTCCCTCCCTCCCTCCCTCCCTCCCTCCCTCCCTCCCTCCCTCCCTCCCTCCCTCCCTCTCTCTCTCTCTCTCTCTCTCTCTCTCTCTCTCTCTCTCTCTCTCTCTCTCTCTCTCTCTCTCTCTCTCTCCTCTGAGTCTAGCTATGCAGCCCTCCTCTTTGATCTGCTGAGTTCAGGGTCTAGACACATTTGCTCCCATGCAGTTTCAAATAGAACAGGATTTGTTCTTGTTGCTGTTTTTGAGACAAGGTTGTCCTGCAACTCACTTTGTACACCAAGCTGGCTTCTAACTCACAGAGATTGGCCCTGCCTCTGAGTGCTGTGGTTAGAGGTGTGCACTGTTGTGTTTGGTCTGATGATTTTCTTTGTCCTTCTCTTCTTCCTTTTTTTCTTTCTTTATTTCTTTCTTTTTCTTTTTTTTTTTTAAGTATTTAGTATTTATTTATTTATTATGTGTACAGTGTTCTTTCTGCATGTATTTCTGCAGACCATAAGAGGGTAGTAGATCTCATTACAGATGGTTGTGAGCCATCATGTGATGTGGTTGCTGGGAATTGAACTTAGGACCTCTGGAAGACCAGCCAGTATTCTAAATCCCTGAATTATCTCTCCAGCCCTTGATCTGATAATTTTCTAAGACTTCCCATTTTCCAGTGCTGGGGAAATGCTTCTTAGCTATCATTTTCTTACTTCCCAAATAGTCTTGTAATGTAAAACCCAGTGGTATGTATGTATATTATTTGAGTGGTCCTTGGAATACATGCAGACATGAGTGCTGAGTCAGCAAGATGCAGCATAGAAGACACAACCTTGCAGCCTCAGTATGACCGACTGTGCCACTTACAAGCTACTATTGTTGGTCTCTGTCCTCTCAGTCTGTGCGCTCATCTATAAGAAGAAAAGATGTAGATAGAAGTGTTAGCAACTCAGGGCTGAACAAGAGTTTGCAAATTGTAGCCAGCACTTGCAAAGTTGTTGTTGGGGGCATGAGAGATAGCTTGGCATCTTCTAGAGGACCTGAGTTTGATTCCTAGCACCCACACAGCAGCTTGGAGCCAGTGTAATTTCAGTCCAAGGCCTGCAACACTCCTCTGGCCTCTATGTGTACCATGGGGTACCATGCATTCATGTGCACAAACAAACATTCAGGCAAAACATACATAAGCATAAAATAAAAATCAGTCTTTAAAAACGTATTTAAAACATGCATGTATATATGGGCATGTATACCTGCATATTTGTGTACACAAACATACACTTGCCTCTCTGGACAGTGAACAGTTAAAGATTTCATCACTATTAAAGGTTTCACGTTTCTCAGCATACTCCAAAGAGCAGAATCTCATGAGGTGCTTTTTAAAACTGTGGATTCCTTGTTCCAAATCAGGGAATAATTCAAGCTGCCCACCATCAAAAACAGTTCTGCACACTTAACCATTCTCTGTTACTTCTTAGAGAACCTTGTGACCCAGGCATGGTGTTGGATGCCTTTTAATCCCAGTATTCAGGAGAGAGAGGCAGGAGAGTTCAAGGCCAGCCTGGTTTACATAGGGCATTCTAGACCAGGGCTACATAGTGAGACCCTGTCTCAAAAATCAAACAAAACAAAACAAACAAACAAAAAAAAGCAAAACAAAACAAAACAAACAACAACAACAACAAACCCCAGCACCTCCCTGTGGGTGACCCTAAGTAATCATTTTGTAAACTGCAGTGGATAATTTTGAAATTATATTTTAGCTCATGTAAAAGTCTCTTTCTTGTGACAGGTAACATGAAATGGCAAAAGCTTAGTCCCACAGGGGCTGTTCCAGTAGGTTGTGCTGCCCACGCTGCCGTGGCTGTGGGGAAACACATGTATGTGTTTGGAGGAATGACTCCCACTGGAGCACTGAACACGATGTACAAGTATCACACAGGTGAGCAGGTTGTCACTCCTGGTCTTTAAACAAATACAGTATTTGAAAAGTGACAGAGAATCTTGTCAAGCTGTGGTGGTGCACGCCTTTAATCCCAGCATTTGGGACGCAGGAGGATCTCTGTGGTTTGAGGCTAGCCTGGTCTACAGAGAGAGTTCCAGGACAGCCAGGGGTACACCAAGAAATCCAGTCTCAAAAAACAAACAAAACCTTTAAGAAACAAACCACAGAAAAACATGGTCTCTCTGTGTAGCCCAGCTAGTCTGAAAATGGCAGCAATCCTGCCTGTGTCTCCTGAGCACTGGAATTAGAGATATACACTACACAACCCAGCCTGCTTTTCCCTTTATTTCGTCCTTGTAGATTAACTAAAGCATAAATCATTGACTGTTTCTGGAAACATCTGTCTCTGTCCCCCTTCTTAGAAAAGCAGCATTGGACTTCACTTCAGTTTGATACTTTCCTACCCCCTGGACGACTGGACCACTCCATGTGTGTCATCCCATGGCCAGTGACGTGCACCTCTGAGAATGAAGACTCAGATTCTGTCATTCTAACCTGTGAAGCTGAGAAAGGGGATGATGCTGACAAACAAGTGTCTCAGGGTGGTGGGTCACCTGAAGAAAGTCAGGCTACCATGTTGCTCTGTTTTGTGTTTGGTGGGATGAATACAGAAGGGGAGATTTATGATGATTGCATTGTGACTGTAATTGACTAATAAAACCCACATTTTTATTATTTGTTACTTTTTACAAAAGTGAGGCCTCTGTGAGTTACACTGCCAAAGCCTTGGCACAATATGTTCCCTTAACCAAGAGTGCCGTGCAAAGAATAATATATCTATTTTGTGTGGTGCATACCTCTAATCCTATCACTCTGGAGGCAGATGCAGGTAGATGTCTGTGAGTTCCAGGACAGGAACAAACTGAGTTCCTAGACAAGCCAGAGATTTTACATAGAGAAACTATGTCTTGAAAGACAAATACATATATGTATTTTTTTGCCTTAAAAACACCAATAGGCAAATGTTTAGTCATGTTTGGAGTGTAACTAAGTCTGTGGGTCAAAGCCCAGTCAAATGTGAAAATTGACCTTGCTCACTTCATGCTGGGTCAAGGGATAGATCTTTCAATTAACCAACTTTGGTAACTGGATAGCTGAGTGCAAACAATTCCAGTATAAAGTTTTACCAGCAGTAAAGTATGTAGATAACAAAAGTAGGTATTGGAGTAGACATTTATCAATTAGAATTTCTTTTTAATATGTATTAGCTAGTCCTTAAAGAAAAAGTAGACAAGGGGCTGGAGAGATAGCTTGGCAGTTAACACTGTTCTTACAGAGAACCCAGGTTCAGTTCCCAGAACCACCTTGTAGCTGACAACTCTCACTAATCCAGTTCCACTCTGCAGCCAAAACATACAAATGATGTGAATTTGAAGAAAAAAAAAAAGTACTGATAAAAGCTGGTTCATAAGCATGATTGGGTGTTCATGCCATTGCATATGTGCCTCCCCTAAACCTTGTTCAGACTTGGGCACCCATCTAAAAAAAGATAAAAAAAAATTGGAGAACGTTGCTGTGTGCTTTAATCCCAGTCTAGTCTACGCAGTGGGACCCTGATATATTTTTAAAAAAGGAGTGCTAGCAATGGAGGACAAGAGTGAAGACACCTTGTCTTTCCTGTTCACCCCTTGGCCCAGCATGAAGCTAACAAGGTCAACATTTTTGTTTTAAATTTTTTTTATTCATTTTACATACCATAGTTCCTCCTCCCTCCCGTCCCACTTCTTCCCCCCACCGCGTCCCATATCCATTCCTCCCAAAGGGTAAGGCAAGTCAATGAAGCCTGGCACATTGAGGCAGGACCAAGCCCCTCCCTCAGCATCGAGGTTGAACAAGGCATCCCACCATAGGGAATGGACTCCAAAAAGCCAGTTCACGTACCAGGAATAAATCCTTGTCCCACTGCCAGGAGTCCCACAAACAGACGAGGCTATATAAGCCCACATGCAGAAGGCCTAGGTCGGTAACAAGGTCAACTTTTAATATTTGACTGGGCTTTGGCCTGAAGACTTATTTACATTCCAGACCTGCCTAAACACTTGTCTGTTGGTGTTTTTGAGGCAAAAAAAAATCTAACAGCCTGGGCTAGCCTCAAAATTGTCATCTCCCTGCCTCAGCATCCCAGAGTGCTAAAATTACAGGCGTGTGCTGTCGTGCCCCTGCCCATCTCATTAGGGTGAGATGGACAATACTGGAGCAGATGAAGTAGGGCTGCACATTGTAATCTTGAATTTGCTGAAATACTCCTGCCTCAGCCAGCAACCTGAATGTAGGCATTACTGGTATGAGCTAGGTTCAAAATATGTAAGATAATGCACAAATATGAAGCTCGAGTAAGATGGGGTTGCTGGCAGGTCCCCAAGTCTACCTTTTTTTGTTGTTTGTTTTGGTTTTTTGTTTGTTTTGTTTTGTTTCAGAGACAAGGTTTCTCTGCATAGCTTTGTAGACCAGGCTGGCCTCAAATCCAGAGGTCCACTGCCTCCTGAGTGCTGGGTTTAAAGGTGTGCACCACCACTGAAAACCGCCTGGCCTCAAATCTACCATTCTTAAGTAAATTAATCTTACAGCTGATTGTTCCAATTACAAAATACCTATCTTTGGACAGTACTGGTCAAAATCCTCACTGATTACCTAGCTCATTCCTTTCCTGAGGAAGCCAATCTTAATCTTCAACCAGTCCTTTGACTAACAAGTTTGTAATTTCAGGGTTACTATATATACTCACAATACCAGTAAAACCTTTTGGAATTGGGGTTTAGACTTCAGAACATGTTTTGGTTCATAAGCCCTAATAAACTACATACATAACTGTACCTGGTATTTCATTAATCCTCCTGCCTCCAGCCACCCAGTATGCAGTGCTGGGCATCAAATACAGGACTTGAGGCTGCTATCTTTTTTTGTGACAGGGTCTCTACATAGCTGTGGCTGGCCTGGAGCTCGTTATGTAGACCAGGATGACCTCAAGAGATCCTCCTGACTGCTTCCATCAGAGGTGTGTACCACTGGACTTTCAAACTATACATCTTAAAATATAAATTACAAACTAAGTCCCACCCAGTGATAGTGTTTGGTACATTCAAGGCCCTGGGTCTGATCTTACATCACAAAGAAAAATAAAATGAAAATGTGTAAGCTACCAGATCACTCAATTTTCTTTTTTCTCCAGCAGATGATTAAACCCAAGACTTCAACTTGCTAAGCAATGCCCTACCACTAAGTACATAGCCATTTTTGTATCTTTTCTAACAGCCTCAGTTCCCAAGTGGGGCTTGGACTTGTCATTCTCCTACCACAAATGGAATTACAAGCCTGGCACATCATCAATTCACAAGAGAATCTGCAGCCCCACAGCATTACTTGTTAGTGGAAATCAGAAGGGGCAGTGGTGGTGCACTTTTAATCCCAGCACCAGGGAGTAGAAACACATGGATCTGAATTCAAGGCCAGACTGGTCTAAAGTGAGTTCTAAGACTGCCAGGCCTACACAGAGACCTTGTCTTGAAATACTAAAACCAGCTAGGCGTTGGTGGCACATGCCTTTGATCCCAGCACTCGGGTGGCAGAGGCAGGTGGATCTCAGTGAGTTCAAGGCCAGCCTGGTCTACAGAGCGAGTTCCAGAACAACAACCTCCAAAGCCACAGAGAAACCCTGTCTTGAAAAATCAAAAAAAAAAAAAAAAAAAAAAAAAAAAACCTAAAACCAAAGAAACAACAAAACAAAAAACCCCAGGAAGCAATTGTTATAATGGGAAATTAGATTTCAATCATGGTCAAGAGAACTGGACTTGGGCACTATGGAATGAACCTTGCCTAGGGGAAGAAGCAGCAAACATCCTTTTCCTTGCTGTAAAGCTAGACAAACTCCCAGGAAGTTAAACGACCCAGCAACATCAGAAGCCCTCCTCCCCACTAAACAACATACAGACAGACACACCTGAGAATTCAGCCTTAAATTTTAGTTATCTAAAATAAAAGATAATTACAAGCTTTTCACAAAAATTAGACCAGTGTAAATAACAAACATTTATTGGTGTCACTTATGGTAGAAAAAAGTTCCTACACCAGATGTGCATGACCCAATTGTTAAATAGAACATTTCCAAGGTGAACACACACCCTGACCCAGCTTTTCCCCAGTTTTTAAAATAGCCAATTCCTCCTTTCCCCGACCCCAAGACATGAGAGCAACTGCTAATGAAAAGCAGTAAACAGCCACTTGGGCTATAGCATTTTCAACTCCACTCTGAGGTGAAGATTCCAATTACATTCGAGACTTAAGTTCTCTCAATTTTCTCCTAACGAAAGTTCCTGAGTCCAATATTTACAATATTACAGCCCTAGCAGATCAGTGCACCTACAACTCATCTTTTTCTGATGTATCCTCTTCACCAGTTGGGGGAGGGCCTGCACTTCCATAGAGTTTGCTAATAATAGGCTGAACAATTTCTTCTAGTTCCTTCTTTTTAGCTTTAAAGTCTTCAATGTCTGCGTCCTGGTGGCTTTCCAGCCATTCAATCTTTTCCTCTACAGCCTTTTCCATGGTTTCTTTATCTTCAGAGGAAAGTTTACCGCCCAGCTTTTCTTTATCTCCAATCTGGTTCTTGAGAGAGTAAGCATAGCTTTCCAATTCATTCCTGGTGTCAATTCGCTCTTTGAGCTTTTTGTCTTCCTCAGCAAACTTCTCAGCATCATTAACCATCCTTTCAATTTCTTCAGGTGTCAGGCGATTTTGGTCATTGGTAATTGTGATTTTGTTTTTGTTCCCTGTACCTTTGTCTTCAGCTGTCACTCGAAGGATACCATTAACATCTATCTCAAAGGTGACTTCAATCTGGGGTACCCCACGGGGAGCAGGAGGAATTCCAGTCAGATCAAATGTACCCAGAAGATGGTTGTCTTTTGTTAGGGGTCGTTCACCTAGAGCAATAAGAGAAAACACTTGTTGGCAAGCTTCAGTGTACTGGTATTCTTACATACACTTCAGCCTGTTAGAATGTGGGGAGTGGGTGGCAAGGACCCTTTATTAGGGTAAAAGTCACTCAGTATTGGCCCAAGAGCAGCAACTCATTGTGTGCTACTACTCTTAACCAAATTTCATCTCTTCAAAAATACTATAAAAATCCCCTTAATTTGTATTTCAAAAGCCAGTGGGCAAGAATGCTGAGTACTGAAACTAAGCAGCCTCTTCATCTGAATTTACAAGATACTTCTTTCTCTTGTCATTTTAATAATGTATTATTACATCCAAAGTCACACTCTTTCAAACCACACACTATTTGTGAATATAAATAATTACCTTCATAGACCTTGATTGTTACAGTTGGCTGATTATCAGAAGCTGTGGAAAAGATCTGAGACTTCTTGGTGGGTACCACAGTGTTCCTTGGAATCAATTTGGTCATGACACCTCCCACAGTTTCGATACCAAGTGTAAGGGGACATACGTCAAGCAGTACCAGATCACCTGCAGAAGAAAATTAATCAAATTAGAGTCCTAAGAGCACTACACCAAGCAATGTCCCACTGTCACTTACCCAGGTTCTAACCATAAACACTACAGGGCTAATGAATTTAAATAATCAGCTGTTCGTGATTTTAAATAAGCCTGACCCAAGTCTTGTCATCATCACTTTACCTTCATTAGCTATGTAATCTGTTGCTCCTAACCCTACAGCTTTCTGAAGCCAACAGCTGACTACAGTCTTCCCATCAAGCCACTCTAACATATGAGAGATACAGTGACCCACCTGTATCTTGATCACCAGAGAGGACACCAGCCTGGACAGCAGCACCATATGCTACAGCCTCATCTGGGTTTATGCCACGGGATGGCTCCTTGCCATTGAAAAACTCTTTCACCAGCTGCTGAATCTTGGGAATCCGAGTAGAGCCACCAACAAGAACAATTTCATCAATGTCTGACTTCTTCAGATCAGAGTCTTCCAACACTTTCTGGACTGGCTTCATGGTAGAACGGAAAAGGTCCTACAAAAAAGGCATTATTACTGTGGTGCCCACTGTACCTAGACATTGTTTAGTTACCCTGTCTCAGGCACCCTAAATTATACAGTCTAAGTGGATCTCATCAGTACCAAAGAGCATACCATGTTCAGCTCTTCAAATTTGGCCCGAGTCAGGGTCTCAGAGAAGTCTTCTCCTTCAAAGAAGGACTCAATTTCAATCCTAGCTTGATGCTGAGAAGACAGGGCTCGCTTAGCCTTCTCCACCTCACGTCGCAGCTTCTGCACAGCTCTGTTGTCTTTTCTAACATCTTTCCCAGTTTTCTTTTTGTACAGCTTGATGAAGTGTTCCATAACCCGCTGATCAAAGTCTTCCCCACCGAGATGAGTATCTCCATTAGTGGCCACCACTTCAAAGACACCATTGTCAATGGTCAGAAGAGACACATCAAAGGTTCCACCACCCAGGTCAAACACAAGGATGTTCTTCTCTCCCTCTCTCTTATCCAGGCCATATGCAATAGCAGCTGCTGTACTGTAAGAATGAAACAGAGGAGGGAAAAAAGCTTAAGCCAGGTTCGCATTTCCCCTACCTACAGATCCCCTGGACCTCTTGAGTCCCACACTTACGGCTCATTGATGATCCGCATGACATTCAGTCCAGCAATGGTGCCAGCATCTTTGGTTGCTTGCCGTTGGGCATCATTGAAGTAAGCGGGTACAGTAACAACTGCATGTGTAACCTAGGAGGACACCAGAGATAAATGAAGTATACTTTGTTACTTCCCCATCTTATCAACTACAAAGCACATCAGTTTCTAAGTCAGCATATTGATAAGGGTATAAATCATAAACTTTTATAACCACAGGATTAAATGATAACTCACAAAAACTGAGTATTTAGATTGACCTTCCACAAAACACTAAGTCATAAAACATTTAACATCATGCCTCACATGTATTTACCTTCTTTCCCAAATATGCTTCAGCAGTTTCTTTCATTTTAGTGAGAACCATGGCAGAAATTTCTTCTGGGGCGAAAGTCTTGGTTTGCCCACCTCCAATATCAACTTGAATGTATGGCTTAGTTTTCTTTTCAACCACCTATAATAAGGAATAATTTAAGGTAATTTTTCCCGAAGTTGAAACAATGGCACTACAAACTTTAAAGGAAAAATAGTCCATTTCTTCTTTCTCATAACTTGAATTCATTTTGGTACCTTAGGGAGATCTTGATTAAAACTAAGCTCAGCTTTACTATGGGCAGACAGTTTCAGTCTATCTCTCAACTTTTAGACATGGTAACAGTGTCACGTTCTATAATACTAAAAACTACATCTAAAACCGTTACATAAAACCCGACCGCATCCCTTTTTTTTTTTTTTTAGCCGTTTAAATATGTTTTCCTCCTAGTCTAAACCCCTAAATATTCCCACCACCCCAGCTGCCCCTTAAACGTGGAAAAAACAAAAAACGGATTGGACCTTGAAAGGCAAGAACTTGATGTCCTGCTGCACGGAAGGGTCATTCCAAGTGCGTCCGATGAGGCGCTTGGCGTCGAAGACCGTGTTCTCCGGATTGGAGGTGAGCTGATTCTTGGCCGCATCGCCAATCAGACGCTCGCCTTCAGGAGTGAAGGCCACATACGACGGCGTGATACGGTTGCCCTGATCGTTGGCTATGATCTCCACGCGGCCGTTCTTGAACACACCGACGCTGACGGGAAAACCCACAGAAAAGGAATCAGCACCTCACTTTCTCACGACAGCCCAGGAGGCCACGCCCCACTTTCCCCCCACCTCAGACCAATGCCACTCACCAGGAATAGGTGGTCCCCAAATCGATGCCGACCACCGTGCCCACATCCTCTTTCTTGTCCTCCTCCTCCGCCCGCACCGCGCAGAGCAGCAGCAGCGCCGCCGCCACCACAGTGAACTTCATCTTGCCGGCGCTGTGGGCCAGTGCTCAGCGGTCCTTCAGGAGTCTCCAAGTCCAGCAACAGGCTGTAGTCCTGGAGCGCGACGACGTTCCGATCTGTGGGCGACAGAAGTCCCCGAGTAAGGAGGAGCCACAGGACAGGCCCGTGGAGGCCCGGAAAAGGCAGGCCGCGGCGCTTACCTCTCCCACCGGCAGAAAACGAGTCTCTGTCACTGTTGTCTTGGCCAGTGTGGAGCGCGCCGTCGCCGACTTGGCTTATATACCCTCCCCCCAGCCCCGTCGTGGAGGCCTCCGATTGGTGAAGGCGCTTCTCGTTGGAGGACGCTAATTGGTCCATGCCACCAAGCTGGCTGCTGCCGATTCGAAGCGGCCTCCTCCGCAACTTACGTCACTGCTACGCCCTCCGGGCTGACTCATTGGCTACTGTTCGCTTTCAACGACCGCCAATGAGGGGCAGCATCCGCCCTGTGCGCTTGTCCTATTGGTCCATCAGCTGTCTGTCCCGCGGGTGACCTCTCACCCCGAGACCGTTTCCGCCGGTAACCGTCCGGGTCCTCCCTTCACCGGGCCCCCGGGGACTAATGCAGGGTCTGCGTGTCAGTTCCCTCTGGGCGGTGGGACTTGAGTCCTCCCATCTATGTCCCTCGCTGTGAAGCAGTACGCCGCCTTCTCTCCTCCCAGATTCCCTCGCGTCCCGAGCTGCTCAGCCTCAGCATAGATGCTGTGTTCGCCTGGAAGCACATCTCTGCCCTTCCCAGCCTCCACACGTTCGCGGGTGTCCGAGCGCCCCGGCCCTATGTTACCCGGCCTGCAGGTCCCCAGCTGGGTCCTAGTCTGTGTTCTGCCTCGCTGCGAATCGTGGTTCTTCTGAGCCAACTGTATTCCCTTTATCCCATGGGCCACCTGCGTTTGTCTATGCAGGCCTTGCCAATTTTCCGTTTCTTGCGCTTAAGTCCCAGGATTGGCCTGGCCATTTGCAACATATTACTGAACACCCCACCACCACCACCACCTATGCTGTGGCTTTTCCATCCTGGAATGTGTCATTTTTTCCTCTAGCTTCTCGCCCTGTAATGTCATTTTCATTTGTGACTCGGTTATGCTTTACAAGTACTTCCTCATCACTTCTCCACATCATCCTACCCTGACTCTTGAAATAGGTCTGATATGATAAAAGCATTTAGTAGACAAAGGAAAAAAAAAATACCATTCTGATGCTATACTATTGTATAATAATAGTATGTTGCAAAAAAAAAAACCAAAACATTAATTATGTACTTTGTTGTTTCTTTAGTTTTGAGACAGGGCCCAAGCTGGTCTTGAACAACTGATCCTGCTTAAAACACTGTTCTAAGTGTTTTGCATGTGTCATTCAGTCCTTAGCTTAATTCTTGGTAGATCTTTCCCATTTTCCAGAAGAGAACATTGAGGGGGAAAGTGGCTAAATAGAATAGTCATTGGAATTGGTAACCTGGTTGATCCATAGCTTATGCTATTGACTTTTTTCTTTTGCTTTCTTTTTTTCTTTCTTTCTTTTTCTTTTTTTTTTTTTTTTTTTTTTTTTTTAAGATGGAGACTCATGAAAGCCAGGCTAGCCTCAATACTATGTAGCAGATGACTTTGAACTCCTGAACCTTCTGCCAAGACCTTCCAAGTTCTAGGATTAATAGGCATACATTACCATGCCCAGTTGGGACTTGAATTCAAGACTCTGTGCATGCTACCCATCTCCGGGATGAAGCTCTCAGATCTACTGTCTCTGTCTCCAATGTGCTTATGTACATGCTTATAAAAGATGCTTAGGATGTTGTCACAGGCAGGAAATGATTCCAGTATTCCCATTAAATGTATCCTGAGCTTCATAAGTAGACTGTTCAAATACTACTGAAACATTACACACAGTTCATTAAATGTGAGCCTGTGAGTCAGTGTTCAGGAATTCACCCTTACTTGTTCCTCAAGGGTTATGTTGGTGACTCAGTCGACACCATCCTTTCTATAGACATTGCATCATACAGGTCTTTCAGTAAGCCTTGTAATACTGTCATAACATTGATCTTCCTTGGAGTTGCATCAGTCTAGTATCAAAATAGAAGTCACTAAGCCCAGTTTACTGCTGCACGCTTTTAATCTCTGGTCCTCTGAAAGAGCAGCCAGTGCTCTTAACTATTGACCATCTTTGCAGATACTTTTGGCTTAAATTTTAAAGGAGACTACATCCAGACATGGTGGCTCATGACTTTAATCTCAGCACCAGGGAGGTAGAGGCAGGGGGATCTCTTGAGTTCAAGGCCAGCCTGGTCTAAATAGTTCTGGGACAGACAGAGCTGCATATTGAGACCCTATCTCAAAAGAAAGAAAGAAAAAAAAATCACTATTTGATCACATCACAGCTTCATGTCATCAGGCACATCTTATATCACAGTCTATTTTCACTAAAATACAAAACTCAATTCCAGCCTCTCTTGATTAATGAAGTACTTGCAACCAATTTTTCTAACATTTAGAAAAATGATTACCGAACCAGACCGGCAGACTGTAACTGTGGCAGGTCTGTAACTGAAGAAGCCAAAGAGGCAGGCAGCTACTGAAGAGGCCAAAGCAAGAGGATTACAAGTTTATGTGTGCCTGGGCTACACAGTGAGTTCAAGGCCAGCCTAGGAAACTTAGTGGGTGCAGCTCTGTGTTTGAGTACTTGCCTAACATCTCTCTCTCTTACACACACACACACACACACACACACACACACACACACTCTCTTCCTAACTTAATTTTGGGTTTGGTTTGATTAGGTTGAGATAGACTCATGTATGCTAGGCACCAGGCTTGCTTCCAGTACTCTATGTAGTCAAGGCTAGCCTTGAAATTCTTATCCTCCTGACAACCTCCCAAGTGCTGGTATTTAAAGTTATCAAGTTTGTCTATCTGGCCAACTTCTAAAACAGTGTTTCTCATCCTTCCAAATTATGACACATTAATACAGTTCCTCATGTTGTGGTGAACCCAACCATAAAATTACTTTCCTTGATACTTTATTTTTTTAATTTTTATTTATTTCTCATGTATACAGTGTTCTGTCTACATGTATGCCCTCAGGCCAGAAGAGGACATCAGATCTCATTACAGATGGTTGTGAACCATCATGTGGTTACTGGAAATTGAACTCAGGATCTCTCAAAGAGCAGCCAGTGCTCTTAATGTCTGAGCCATCATCTCTCATTGCTACTTTATAACAGTAATTTTGCTACTGTTAGGAGTCATGATGTAAATATCTGTGTTTTCCTTAGATGACACCTGTGATAGGGTCAGGAGTTGTGACTCACATGTTGTGAACTACTATGCTATAGCATCCTTTACTTCCCTCTTTTTTCTTGGGTAGGGGTTGTTGTAACCAGACAGGATTTGTAAACCAGGCAGGCTTCGAACTCTCAGAGATCTGGCTGTTAGGATTAAAGGCGTGCACCACCACTGCCTGGCTCTTCTTTTCTTTTTTGAGACTGAATGTTGCTAGCTAAGCAAAAATATTCCTGGCTAGCCTGGAACTTGCTATATAGACTTAGCTGGCCTTAAACTCATAAGGATCCCCTGCCTCTACCTCCCTAGTGTTCAGAGTAAAGTCATGAGCCACCATGTCCAGCTGTAGTCTCCTTTAAAATTCAAGCCAAATATATCTGCAAAGATGCTTGGTGGTTAAGAGTATTGGCTGCTCTTTCAGAGGACCCAGGTCCAGTCCCCAGCACTCACATAGCACCCCATAACCATCTGTAATACCAGTTCCTGGCGATCCAAAGCCTTTTGTCTTCTGCAGGTACCAGGCATTCATGTTATACACAGACATACATGTAAGCAAAATACCCATACACATAAATTATTTTTAAAAACACACATATAAAGTATATGTACAATAAACACACATACATACATTTATACACACACACACACACACACACACACACACACACACACAATATATATATTTGTAGTGGTACAGGCCTTTAATCCTAAGAGTCAAGAGGAATAGGCGGGTAAGATATATTTCTGTAAGTTCAAGGCCAGACAAGTTACATAGTGAGATCCAGTTTCAAAATAAATAAAATCTAAGTATTTTATGTATCATGGCATATTCTAAGGCACAATCCTTGTGGTATTAAGTTGGTAAGTACACAGACAAAATTTATTTGCTGGATGTTAAAGGCATCATAGGAGGTAGTAGTCACTGTGATCTGAGTACACTGTTTCTTTGCTGTTTTTGTTGACACAGGGTCTATGTAGCCCTAGTTGATCTGGAGCTACATTTTCTTTTCACTATTATAGAAGCCTTTTTTTCCCACTATGCTTTAGAACTTAGGAACTGAAGGCCCAATAGATACAGAAGTTTTCCCAAGAAGTCACACACCTGAGAAGTTGTGGACCCAGGATTTGAGCTGTTGAACGGTGGAAATGTGATTTTATGTTGTTGTTGTTGTTTGGTTTATTTTTATTAATTTTAAGTTCTGTGTTTGTGTCTGTGCACATGAGTACAGGTTTATTTTTATTTTATGCACAAAGTGTTTTGCCTGTATGTATGTCTGTGTACCACATGCACCCTTGGAATCCAGAAGAGGGCATCAGAACATCTGGGACTGAAATTAGATCACTGTTAACTGAATGTGGTGCTTAGAGTAGGACCTGGTTGTTCTTCCAGAGTAGCACATGCTCCTAACCACTGAGCCATCTCACCAACCCTGGTAAGTTTGGCGTTTCTGCAAGTTAGGCTATTATCTCAAACTTCAGGTTCAGAGGACAGAAAACAGCTGCATAGCTTATAAATATTTTGATAAGGAAATAGAGGCATTTATCTAGTAATTTAAGCCAGCTCATTTTGCTTGTACTCCTACAAGTAAGAAAATATGTTTCAGTCACTGATAAAGCTAAGCTGGGGTAGGACTCACCAGGCTTAGGTATCATATTTGTGGGTTAAGAGCTGTTTGCTGCTGGTACATCTGGCTGGCTGGCCTGTGAACTTTGGGGAATTCTCTCTGTCTCTCTCTGGTTGGAAGACTGGACTTATGAAAGCATGCTACTGTCTTCCTTTTGATGTTTGTTTGGGGGGGGTTCCTCATGTTTTCATAGCAAGTGCCTTATCCATGAAGCAATATCCCAAGCCCAGTCACCTGTGTGCATGAGCATGGGCATGTGTGTGTGTGTGTGTGTGTGTGTGTGTGTGTGTGTGTGTGTGTGTGTGTGTGTGATTTTGCTGCACACACACACACACAGTGTGGTCAATGTGGCAGTCAAGGAACAACTTGTGGGAATCAGTTCTTTCCTTCTACCATGTGTGTGCCAAGGATAGAACCACTCAGGTGGTCAGGCTTTAAGATAAGCACCTTTACATGCTGAGCTATCTCACTGGCTGGCTGGATCACTCTTTCTTCCTGCCTCCCTGCCTTCCTGCCTTTTTTTTTTTTTTTTTAAAGACAGGCAAGGTGTCATTCTTTAGTTCAGGCTGTCCTGGAACTCACTGTGTAACCTACACTGGCCTAAACTTGTAGCAGGTTTTCTGCCTCCGATTTCTGAGATTGCTACAATTTCTATGCATCAATAACTACTTGGTTTGTATATTGAAAGTGGATTACAGCGGGAGGTGGAGGGGGTGGGGGGGAGGCCTTTAATCTCAGCACTAGGAAGACAGAGGCAGGTGGATCTCTGTGAGTTCTAGGCTAACTTAGTCTACAAAGTGAGTTCCAGGACAGGCTCCAAAGCTACACAGAGAAACCATGTCTCAAGGAAAAGAAAGAAAGAAAGAAAGAAAGAAAGAAAGAAAGAAAGAAAGAAAGAAAGGAAGGAAGGATTAGATTGAGCTGGAGAGATGACTCAGGAGTTGAGAGCACTAGCTATTCTTCCAGAGGACCAGGCTGGCCTTGAACTCACAGAGATCTGCCTGCCTCTGCCTCCTAAGTGCTGGAATTAAAGGCATGCACCACCAATGCCCGGAGACTGACTTTAAAGAAATCTTGAAAACTGGCTGGGCCGATAGCACATCTCAGTATTTACTTATAGGCTGAATTGTTCTGGGTATCACCAGACAAAACTGCTCAGACAAGGGTTTAAGTCAATAGAAAGTCTTTATTAGATCAAGCCTTTCTCAGGATGACCTTTTAGCAAAAAACAAACAAACAAACAAACAAACAAAACATGCCCTGACCTTAGCACAAAAACCATGCCTGGGCTGACATAATTCAGTTAACAAGAACAGTTAACCACAAGCAGAACTACAGGCCAAAAAGCAAGGTTAATACATTAGAGACTTTCCCAGAACTATGGACTTCGATGGGTTAGGCCTTTGTTTTAGTGTTGGCAAGTGGTGCTGACCACATGCTGAGTTTTACTGCCTGAATAGTACTCCCACCAAGGAGTCAGTCATGCTAAGTTCTGGCTGGAGCCCTGTTATTAGGTGTTTGATCCTTGAATTCCACAAGGTGGTAGGAGAGAACCAACTCCTGATAACTGACCCCAAAGGCCTAAACACCACATACACACCACAAACACAGAAATACACACATAGACACAGAAACAGATACAAAAACAATACCACACAGAAATACACATACACAAGCACATACAGAAAACACACACACACACACACACACACCTATAATCAACATACACAGAAATATACACACAAACAAACAAATAAACCAAGTCTCCTGCAGTGCTTTACTGGAAAAATTGGATTAATAAAAAAGTCTTCTCTAGACTGGAACAAGGTTCAGAGGTTAAGATCACTCTGTTCCTGCAGAGGACAGAGGTTCAGTTCCTAGCACCTAAATGGTGACTAATAGCCATCCTAACTCCTGTTCCAGGGGATTCAATGTCCCCTGCTGACTTCTGTGGGCACCAGGCACATACATATAGTATGTAGGCAAAGCACTCATGACACATTAAATAAGTCTTTGAATGTTTTAAAATGTCTTCTCATCATCTATGCAAGGAACATTATCACTACCCT
Organism: Cricetiscus sungorus; assembly: GCA_030556225.1. Classification (NCBI taxonomy): domain Eukaryota; kingdom Metazoa; phylum Chordata; class Mammalia; order Rodentia; family Cricetidae; genus Cricetiscus; species Cricetiscus sungorus. The sequence continues at coordinate 6,909,939 of JANBXA010000132.1, forward strand.
CCATATCTCAGAATATTTTCATGCACATTAACTTACTTCATCCTAGCAGGACAGGAAAACTGAAGTTCCCAACATTAGACAAGGAAGAACGCAAGACTAAGCCCTTTTTCAACGTCTTGTACCCTTATTTTTTTATTTGAGACTCTCTCCAAGAAATATGAGCAAGCCTCATTCTGGGTCTAAACATTCAATTGTTTTTGTTTTTGCTTTTCTAGACAGGGTTTCTCTGTGTAACAGCTCTAGTTATCCTGGAACTTGCTCTGTAGACCAGGCTAGCCTCCAATTCACAGAGATCTGTCTGCCTCTGCCTTTGCCTCCCAAGCCCTGGGATTAAAAGTGTGCATCAGGCCTTCTCTGTGTAAAAGCCCTACCTGTCCTGGAACTCACTTTCTAGACCAGGCTGGCTTCAAACTCAGAGATCTGCCTGCTTCTGACACAAATGTTTTCCTTCATAATTTGGGGCATGCATACTGGCATCTATGGTTTTCTTCATCGTATTGACAGCCAGGTGTGGGGAGGCAGAAGCAGTTGAGTATGAGTTTGAGGCCTTCCTGGTCTACATAGTGAGTTTTAAGCCAACCCAGTATTACACAGTAAGGCATTGTCTCCAATACACACACACACACACACACACACACACACACACACACACACACACACACACACACACACACACACACACACACACACACACACATTTGGTTTTGAATTATATTTCAGTATAGGTGGTGGTGATAAGAGGGTGTATGTATAGCATGTGGGTATACACATACTATAGTGTCCATACAGAAGTTAGAGGGATCCGTTCCTACTTTCCACATGAATATTCCAGGGATCAAACTCAGGTTGTCAGGCCCAGCAGCAGTCACCTTTACTCACTGAGCCAACTTACCAGTCCCTTCCCCTACATAAACCATTTTTCTTTTTGGAAAGAGTATCCCACTATGCAATTCATGCTGGCTTCCTGCCTCAACTCCCAACTGCTTGAATTACAGGCATGTACTGTGGACACCACACCCAGACATATATGTATGTATATCTTTCTGTTTTTCATTGTTAGGGATTGAACTCAGGACTTTACATATACCAGGTAAACACTTTACTTCTCAGCTACATTTCCAACCTCAAACATATAGATTGTAAACATTAGTCATTTTTGTTATATGTATTTTCAGTAACTCTGGCATATATTTTTATTCCCTTACCTTTTTGTTTTTTTAAATTATTTATTATGTAAACAACATTCTGCCTCCGTGTATGCCTGCAAGCCAGAAGGTTGCACCAGATCTCATTAAGGATGGCTATGAGCCACCATGTGGTTGTTGGGAATCAAACTCAGGACCTCTGGAAGAGCAGCCAGTGCTCTTAACCTCTGAGCCACCTCTCTAGCCCACTCCCTTGCCTTTTGAGATAGGGGCTCATGTAGCCCAGGTGGTCTTGAACGAACTGTCGTTGAGGATTACTTTGAACCTCTGGTTGTCTTGCCTCTACTTTCCAAATGCAGGGTTTGCAAGTGTGCCACTCCCAGCTTTATACCCTGCTGGTGATGAAACTCGGGGTTCTGAGTGCTAGACAAGCTCCGTCCCAACTGAGCTACAGCCTTATGCCTTCTTATTGATAACCTTTTTCTAAAACCTTTAGATTTTGAAATCTTTACAGACTTACAAGATTGGAAAAATTATAGAGCCCTATGTCTCCACTCAGCTTCTTCCAATGTTAAACTCTGAAAATTCACATTGGCATAATGTTTGTTTTAACTATCTCCATGTACTTTTTTTATATTTATTTATTTATTTATTTACTGTGTGCCTGTGTGTGCATATGCGTGTGGGGCTCAGAGGACAATTTCTGGGAGTCAATTCTGGCCTTCCATCATGGGGTTCCAGTAATCAAACTTAGGCCGTCATGTTTGCCAGCAACTGCCTTTATCCAGTGAGCCATCTTGCTGGCTATCCCTCCCTTTCTTCTTTCTTTCCTTCCTTCCTTTCCTTCCCTCCCTCCTCCCCTTTCTCTCTCCCTCCCTCCCTCCCTTACTTCTTTCATTTGGTTTTTGATACAAGTTCTCACTATATGGCTCTAGCTGTCTTGGAACTCACTATGTAGACCAGCTTGGTCATAAACTCAAGCAGCTATACCCACCTCTGCTTCCCAAGTGTTGGGATTAAAGGCTCGTGCCACCATGCATGGCCTGCATTTTCTGTATTTACTCATGTATTGGTGGGCATTTACACCAGGTCCATATCTTGGCTGTTGTAAACCTTCTACAATAAATCTGGATGTGTGAACAACTCTACAGGATGCTATGAGTTCTTCATATATGGATCATATATGGAAGTTCTGATTTTAGAATTTTGAGGAATTTTCATCCTGACTTCCATAGTGACTGATCTGAGCAGTTAACATTTCCATTATTAGTTGTTGTTGCAGCACTGGGATTGAATTTATGACCTCCAGCATACCACTGGTTTATATTGTCAGCCATCTTTTTTTTTGGTTTTATAGGACAGGGTTCCTCTGTGACTTTGGAGCCTGTCCCGGAACTAGCTCTTGTAGACCAGGCTGGTCTTGAACTCACAGAGAAGGAAAGATGTCCAAGATATAATACAGAGTTCAATAACAAGAAAATTGTAGAAAATAGAATAGGATGTAAAGGGTGGTCTCATTTGTACTAAACACACACACATACTCTCTCTCTCTCTCTCTCTCTCTCTCTCTCTCTCTCAGTCAAATTGACAAGGATGGCTTTAGAACTCTCTCTCTCTCTCTCTCTTTGCTTTTTTCAAAACAAGGTTTCTCTGTGAAACAGTTCTGGCTGCCCTGGAACTCACTCTGTAGATCAGGTTGACCTTGAAGTCACAGAGATTGCGTGCCGCTGTCTTCTAAGTGCTGGGATTAAAGGCATGTGCCACCACTGCCTGGCTTATATCTCAATAACTGTCAGATGGAATAGAGTTGTTGCCATCTATGTTTTATGGTTAAATCAGCTAAATGACTCAGAAAAATCTCTTGTTTCTTTGCATCTTTCTTTCTTGATAGGGCCTTGTTTTTCTTTCTGGTATGGTTTGCACTAGGAACTACATGATCATTGATATACAAGCTCTAGTCACTGATTACTAAAAGCAAGACTAATGAGGTATTTCAGAAGGTAAAGGTTCTTGACTCCAAGCCTCATGGCCTGAGTTTGATCCCCAGAGCTCACATGGTGGAAGAAAAGGACCGACTCGCCAAGTTGTCTCCTGACATGCAAACACACACACACACACACACACACACACACACACACACAACAAATACACATAGAGACACACACACTCATACCCACACACACACTCACTCACACAGAGACACATATGTACACACAGACACACTCGCACACGCACACACACACATAAACAAATACACACAGAGAAATACACACACACACACACACACACACACACACACACAGTCACCCTCCTAATTCTGCCCTTCACACACACACACACACACACACACACACACACAAATACACACAGAGAAATATACACATACACACACACAGTCACCCTCCTAATCCTGCCCTTCACACACACATACCAATTGCATAAATAAAAAAAGAAAAGGAAAAGCTAAATACATGGGGCTGGAGAGATGGCTCAGTAGTTAAGAGAGAATATTGCTCTTCCATAGCATCCAACTTGGTTTCTAGCATCCACAGGAGTTGGCTCCCATCAGGCTATTACTTCAGTTCTAGGGGATACAATCAATACCTCTGGCCTCCTTGATCACCTGCACTAATGCGCACAGATGCACATGCACACACATAATAAAAAAATAATAAAAATAAATCTTTTAAAAAAGCAAATGCATATTTCTTTTTAGGTAGTAAATTGAGTTCCAGGTTAACAATGGTTAGTGGTATGAACTTCTCTGACTTTAGGGACTAATTATTGATTTTAATCAAGCCAGGCTGGTGTGAGGCCTTCAGAAATAGAGCATGTATGTGTTGGCAGTATCAGAGAGATGACTCAGAAAGCAAAGGTATTTACTGACAAGTCTGATGACTCGAGTTCTAACCCCAGGTCCTACTATGTACCAAATTCCTCCAAGCTGTCCTCTGGCCTCCATATGTGACCCATATACATACACACAGCAAACAAAATAATAACTAAGAACAACTTCTTTTGGCCCTTTTGAGACAAGATCTATTTTTGTAACTGGCTATTCGGGAACTCACTCTGTAGACCAGACTGGCCTTGAACTCACAGAGCTCTGCCTGCCTCTGCCACCCTGAGTGCTGCTGAGATTAAAGGAGTATGTCACCAGGCCTTTCTTCCTGCTTCAGTTTTTTGGTTTAGTTTAGTTTTGTTTTTGTTTTTGTTTTTTGAGAACAAAATCTCACTATGTATTCATCCCTAGCTAGTCTGGAACAACCCATTATGTAGACCCTTAAATTTACAGCATTCCTGCTTTTGCCTCCAGAAGGTTGGAATTTAAGGCATGAGATAACATGTCCAGCCCAAAAGCACCTTTAAAACAAATTCTTATGTCTTTAGTCAATTTTTTTTGTTTTGTTTTTTGAGACAAGGTTTTTCTGTGTTGCTTTATGTCCTAGAACTCTCTCTCTGTAGACCAGGCTGGCCTCAAACTCACAAAGATTCACCTGCCTTTGCCTCTGGAGTGTTGGGACTAAATGCTTGTATTACTACCTTATTAATTTTTTTAGTTCAACATGTCTAATTAATAATGAAGTTTGACATATCACCCAGTTTTTGTTTGTTTTGTTTTGTCTTACTTCTCTAAGACTGGCTAGGCATACAAGGAAAAAATGCAATGATTTCAAAAGTTTAATTTTTGTTTGTTGCTGCTGTGTGATTATGAGGCACAGTATTTTTATTGACAGCATGGATTGGGAGTAGTAATATCTGAACACTAATGAAGATCCAATATGAATCATCACAGTTGTGGTCAGCTGAGACAAATTCTTGCCCTACAGACTAGGTTTGTATCAAACTCATGATCCTTCTGCCTCAGCCTCCTGAGCACTGATATTACATGTATGTACCACCATGCCCAGAAAGATTCAGTGAGAATTTGTTACCATGGATAAATAATTTTACATCCCTGTATATCATGGTTGGCTGAATTGTATACCAGGAAGAAAATATCCTTGAATATAATCCATCATTCATTTGCTTATTTATTCTTGAAACAGTCTCAAATATTCTATGCTAGCTTCACATCCTCCATTCTCCTGTCTCCAAGTCCCAAATGCTGGGATTATGGGTTAAAGCCACCATACCCAAACAACAGTAAGAAAAAAAGTGATCACTATGACAAATTCTAGAAAGTACAGGTTATCTGCCCTACAGAGCACTATTTACTAACTTATGATCATTTCCCTCAAATTTATTAATTTTGACCATATTTTCTCTTGACCATTTTGACCATTTTCTCTTGCACATGTAAAATGTGTGGAGTGTAGTACCTACTCCATAGCCTATAAGAATGATTGTTGTAGTGATCTAAGGTTCTGGTAAGAATGTTACATTCTTTAGGAATGCTGAGTAGAAAGATTAAAAGCTGTCCATCTAGTTCAGGCTCTCCATGTATAGCTGACAGAACAGGAACTGAACATTCCTGTTCTCTTTTCACTTACAATGCACAATCTACTTCCTTCAAGACTCTTAGGATCCTTTAGCACCGTTCCCATTTATTTATTTATTTATTTATTTATTTATTTATTTATTTATTTATTTATTTATTTATTGAGACAGTATTTCTCTGTGTAGTGGTCCTGGCTGTACTGGAACTAGCTCTGTAGATCAGGCTGGCCTAGAACTCACAGAGATCTGCCTGCCTCTGCCTCCTGAGTGCTGTGATTAAAGTTGTTTGTCATACTGCCCAATACTCCTTTTCTTTATTTATGTATTTACATATTTATTTATTTACACAATTACACTTTCATATCACATATGTATGTATGTATTCATGTGGGGGACAAGTCCTGGCCATGTGGAGGTCAGAAGACACTGCAGGTATCATTTCTCCTTCAGCCATGTAGGGGGCTTGGGATCAAATTGTTGTGGTCAGGTTTGGTGGCAAATGCCTTTATCTGAAAGCCTTTCTTTTACCTTTGTGCTCTGACACTTTTGAACATAAAGAACTAACAAGTTGGATTCTTCCTTATGCAATCTACAAATTCCATCTTCCATCCTGAAATCCAGCCACCACCACATCCTCCTTCTCTCTCTCTCTTTCTTAGCCTCCTCCTCCTCCTTCTTCCATCTTCTTTCTTCTTTTGTTTTGAGTCTGGGTCTCTCTATTTAACCCTGACTATCCTGGAACTCACAGAGAGCTGGGGTTAAAGTTGTAGTCAGCCTGAATCCTGATTTCTTAATTCAACGAGGTTTCTTCCTCTGGGATCTCATAACACTTTGTAATTCTTCACAGCACTTTGTAATTTAGTTTATTGTTACATTCTTAATCTATGGGAGTTCTTCTCCACTTTAGATTGTGAATTGTACCCACTTGCTTTTTCATCTTCTTGGTGCTTTGTACAATGTAACATACTCGATTGATAATCTTTAATTGAACTCACCTCTTGACTCTGTTGAATGGCAACATGGTATCAATAACATCTGACCAGCTAGCTACTCACAATGCTATTGTAATGAGGTAGCAAATAGGAAGCAAATTCTGTCAAAAAAATTTTTTTTGAGTCAGGGTCTCACAGGATAATGCAGGACATGCCCCTGGGCATGCTGTTGCTGTATAGCTCAGGCTGCTTTGAATTCTTGGTAATTTTCCAACTTCAGCCTCTCAAATGCTAAGATTACAAGTGTGATCTACCATGCTAGATAAATTTCTTTTCTCCCCTGAGACGGGGTTCCTCTGTAGCTTTGGAGCCTGTCCTGGAACTCATAGACCAGGCTGGCCTCGAACTCAAAGAGATTAACCCTTCTGGGAATGTACTCCCAACACCCGGTGCCAGTTAAATTCTGTGAGTTTTAAGGTGTACTGAAGAGTGATGGAAAGCAATCTGGAATATGATTTACATTTGAATGGAAAGCAGTCTGGGATATGATTTAAATTTGAAATAGTTGGGAAAATGAGTTTTCATTCTCCCCCCCTCCTCCTTTGGCCCTAGACTCCTGGTGTTGGAGGATATAATCATTGTCTTCAATGTTTTGAAGGGCTGTCACAGTGGGAACCAATCCTTGCTACCGGAAGCCTAACTACTAGCAAAGAGGAAAGAAAAGGGACTTCAGCTCTGCAGGAGCAGGTCTTTCTAACCTTTAGAGTTGTCCAACAGAGGAGCATGCTGCACTTTTTAGAGGTCGTGAGCTGCCTGATATGGGAACCTACGGAACAGAAGTGACACAGGGAGGCCATGTGGCTGAACTTGCGGCTTGGTATCCCTGCATGCGTGGGAGCTGCACCTATGACTTTTAAGGTATGTTCTAATTCTAAGGTTTCTCTGACTGTTCGCTTCTGCTAACGGCTCGTCATGTGTCATTTTTGTTTAAACACACACACACACACACACACACACACACACACACACACACACATTTAAACCTATTTAATGTAACTGTATGGTTTACAATAAAAATCGACCAAACAAGTGGGAAATTAGATTTAATACTAAAAATGAAGATACCGCCCAACTGACGTAGCTTTTAACTGAAAGGGAGTGTGCGTATATGCATGAGTGAGTGTGAAGGGTGAGAGTGAGAGAGGCGGGGAGGGAGGGAGGGAGAGAGAAGAGAGGGAGGAGGGAGGGAGATTATTGGTTGATGTCCCAGCTAAGAGAGGAGTGTCATTTCTTTCCACACATCTTCTCCAGCACCAGGTACACGGAGAGGTGACAGCGTGCCTAGGCAGACAGGTCCCGGCAAGCGGCTCTACCGGGAGCGGAAGAAGGGCGGCCGCTGGCCGGACCACCGATCCCAGGGGGCCCCGCGGCGCCGCGCACGCGCACTGGCGAGGGGGCAGCGCCGCCGCAGGAGGCAGGGAACCGACTGGCGATCTGTGGTGGCGCTGGGCGGCGGTGGCAGTTCGCGGCGAGGGCGACGGCTCCGAGGCCGAGTGGCCGTCCGGCGGGGACCTGGGCGCCGTCCTCCGCATGACCTCATCGGTGAGTGCGCGACCCCGGCCGGCCCGCGCCGCGTGCGCCGCTCCCGGCTCGGCAGCCCCGCCGCCGGCCTAGCTCCGCGGCCCGCGCCTGACGGCCGCCCCGCCCCGCCCCGAACCCGGGCCCCGGGCCTGCCTCGCGCCGGGCGACGCTCGGGCGGGAAGCCGCGCGGCCGGGCCCCGCGGGAGAGGTGGTGGCGTGCGGGCCGGGGCGGCCGCCTGGGACGGCGGGGACACAGGGCTCGTGGGGGATGGGACGGCAGCGCGACGCGGAGGGAAGGGGCGCAGTGGCGCGGGGTCGCCTCCGTGGGCGTCCGGCGCAGGTGGGTAGCCGAGTCGCGGAGCCAGGAGCGGACCGAATGGCTTCGCAGCGCCGCTAGTGGCACGCCCGACGCTCGGGGTTGGGGACGCAGTGCACTGGCAAACGCGCGCCGGGCTTGGCGTCCGTGCACTTGCTGGTGGTGGTCTGCGAGTGTCAGTTCTTTCCACCTCTCTTCCTTCAATGTCGCCTTTTATTGAGGGGCAAAATTGACGCGGGTGCTGGTTGGGCAGACCGCAGAAACGAACGGAATTCAATGTATAATTCTACATAAGGTGAGATAAGGTGAGATGTCAGATGAGAGGAAGGTACAAGGAGGACTCTGTTTTTTACGTTAAGGTTTAGTAAAATCAAGCTTAATAAAACGAAATTTTTGAGTTTGAGCAATAGGGATGAGTGTTTAAGACTAGAGTTTCTAGTCTGCGGTTCCTTATTGGATTGAATGTAAAATAGAATTTATTTGCAAATCAGTAATTGAAACCGGCAGTTGCCTTCAGTTATGAAAGCAGGCAACAAACCACAATACTACTAGAAAGTCCTGTGAGTTTTCTCTAATATCTAATAGATATTAGAAATATCTATTAGAAATATCTAGAATAGATATCTAATAGAAATTAGATATTTTTATGTCACCTTTACAATTGGAGCTATCTGTTTATTGATGAATTTCTTTGAGTTTGTGAGTTTCTGTTACCTTATGTAATATGCTATAGTACTTGTCAATTTTTCATTTCATAATATGTCCGTATAATAGGTTTCCATTGTACTCATGAATTTTTCGTTTAAAAGCGATTTTAAGCTTCACCAGAATATCCAAGAGGTAGATTCATGGCACGAAATGAATTCAGAATTTCAGAAATAGCTGGGCAGTGGTGGCAGATGCCTTTAATCCCAGCCCTTGGGAGGCAGAGGTAGGCTGATCTCTGTGGAGGCCAGCAAGTTCCAGGATAGCCGGAGCTATTAAAAACAAAAAACAAAACAACAAAACAAAACAAAAAGAAAAAAAAAAAACTTTGGAGACGGTAAGAAAGCAGAGGAGCAGAGGTGGGCTAAAGCAGACAAAGTGAGACCATATACATACAAAATAATGTTATAATCAAGGACCTAATTGCCCTGTTGACCTAAAACTGGGTATGCATACCAGGCTGGCCTCAAACTTGCTGTAGTTCTTCTACCTCTTGTCTTCCAGGTGCTGGGGATATAGGTGTATGCCACCACTCCTGGCTTTTCTTTTTAACATATGAATCATAGCAGAGTAGTGGTTTTGAAAGATAGACCAGATTGTAGATATTTCATCAAGTATACTGGGGAGTCAGCAAAATACTGTTCTGAAGAAAGGGAAGTGAGCATTTGGCCTTTTGATTTTGTGCTGAGGCATCCCCATACTTTTAAGTGGTAGAAGCTTCAAGCCTGTGAAAGGAAATTTAAGTATTTGCTGATTTTCTTTTGCTCTTTCCATCTTGTGCTTGTTGTGTGAGTATATACATGTTCATGTCTTTTTGGAAGCCACAGTTTCATGTTGAATGTCTTCTGTCTCTCATCTTATTTTTCACTTTTTGGATTTTTGAGACAGGGTTTCTCTGTGTAGCCCTGGCTATCTTGGAACTCACTCTGTAGGCCAGGCTGCTCTTGAACTCAGAGATCCACTTGCCTCTGCTTCCCCAAGTGCTGGGACTAAAGGTATGCGCTACCACCTAACAGCTTCCTAGTGTAGGAATTACAGGCTTTATATAGATGCTGCAAATTTAAACTCAAATCAGGCATGTGTGGGAAGCCTTCTATCAACTGAGCCATCTCCCTCCTCTTAAAATAAATGTTCTTTATTTGTTGTTTTTGCATTGCTGTGGATTGAACCTAGGGCTTTGTACATGCTAGGCAATCGATCTACTCCTACATGGCCAACACCCTCCTTTTTTATGGTTTTTCTTAAAATCATGAATGTGGTGTGAGCTTTACTAGGAAGAGATCCTTATTTTTCTCTTAAGTGAAAAATAGCAGGCTCAACTATAATATGTCTTTGGTTGTTACTTTTTTCATATAGAACAAAAAAAATAAAAAATAAAAACAAACCTATAGATATAGAGTTAGGAAGTTAGTAAGTCATTTTTTAAAACATTGTCTTTTGATGAATATCTTTGATCCCAGCACCCAGGCAGCAGAGACACATATCTCTGTGAGTTGAAGGCCAGCCTGGCCTACAGATTAAGTTCAGGACAGCCAGGGCTGTCCTGAAAAATAAATAAATAAACAAACAAACAAACATATAAGTGGTGTCATGCTTTTAATCCCAGCACTTCAGAAGCAGAGACAGGTGGATCTCTGTAAGTTCGAGGCCATCCTGGTCTACTGAGCAAGTTTCAGGACAGCCTCCAAAGCTACAGAGAAACCCTGTCTCGTAAAACAAAACAAAACTAGACAAGGTCTCATTGTGTAGCCTTAGCTGGCCTAGAACTCACTATATAGACCAGACTGACCTTGAACTTCTTATCCTTCCTAAACCTGAGTTGGAATTGTAAGCATATGTCACCATGCCTGGGTCATCTAGGAAATTTATTTCTCAAGCACTGTACAGTTCTTCTGTGGGCATTTATTTTCATGTGAGCATTACTTATTACTTATGGCACATGATGCCATAGAGGATTTGGCTAGATTCACTTTCCCGTGATCATGAAATGAGAGGAACGAGGTCTGTAGGTCAAACTCTTTCTTGTCCTGCTGAGGTTTCTTTTGCTTGTTTTTGAAGGCAGGGTCTTGCTATGTGGTCTAGGCTTTCCTGGAACTTGTCTCAGGCTCATCAACACTGTTGATTTTTCTTATTTACTCTCATTTTCCATCCTGGGGGATATAAATTTGTTTTGTCAAAAAAAAAAAAAAAAAAAAAAGAAAAAAGAAAAAGAAAGAAGAAGAAGAAAAGTAGTTCTAGAAGGTATATTGTTATTATTGGATTAGAGAAATGTGAAGAAATGCGAATTGAAATAGATTAGTGGTGCAACATCTTCCATGAAGTTGATTTTTTTTTTTTTTTTTTTTGAGACACAGGTTCTCTGTGTATCCCTAGCTGTCCTGGAATTTGATCTCTGGACTTGAATTCAGAGATCCCCCTGCCTCTGCCTCCTCAGTTTTTTATATCCCTTAACCCTCTTTTTATGTTTTATTTTGAGATAGAGGTACACTAAATTGTTCAGGTTGTCTTTAAAGATGAGATCCCCCGACTCATCCTTTCAAATAGTTGGGGTTACAGTTCTGTTCCACCAGGCCTGGTGTCATATTCCAGATTTTACATGTCTATGTATTTTCTTATTTATAAAATGGTCTCACTTTGTGGCAATAAATGTCCTGGAACTCCCTTAGTAGACCAGGCTTTTCCATTGAAATCTGCCTGCCTTTGTCTCTCCTCAGTGCTGGAATTACAGAGGTGTGCCATTTCACCTGGCTTTATTTATTTATATTTGCAATTTTAAAGATATGTTTTTAATCCCAGCACTCAGGAGCAGAGGCAGGCAGATCTTTTAAGTTCCAGGCCAGCCTACTCTACAGAGTGAGTTCAGGACAGCCAGAGCTACACAGAGAACCTGTGTCGGGAAACAAACATATTTTAATTACATTAATGTGTGTGTGTGTGCCATGTTTGTTTGGAAAATGATCTCATGTAGCACAGGCTGGCCTAGAAATCATTACATAGCCAGGACTGGCTTTGAACTCCTGATCATCTTGTCCTTACCTCTTAAGTGCTGGTGCCACCATGCCTGATTTACATCCTAGACTGTAGGAAGGAGGCTAGCCCTGTTCTCTTGGTGCCTCCTTTCCCACCTGTCATCTCTTGGGTGTACCAGCTGACTCCACTGAGGATGCTGAGCTGCTCTCCAGTGATGATACAATACCTGCAACTTTACTGTTGGTAATAGCATTTTGGAGATTGTGAGGATATATTCTTTTTGTTGGTGCTGCTATGAATTTTATTACTTTTTAGATATGATGAACTGCAGTTTATTATAAAAAATTACCCCTTCTATTTGCAGAAAAGTTTAAGTTTCCCTTAGGTACATCTTGGCAATAGGACATTTATTTTATTCTTTCATTGTTTCCATTTTTCTTTCTTTGAACACAGTCATAATGCAGCACTGGAGGCAAGGGGAACAAGGGTTCATGGCCAGCCTCTTCTACTGAATGAGTGAGTTTGAAGGCTACCTGAGACCCTGTTTCAAATACAGATATGAAAAACCCCATCCAAACAGCAACATAAACAAAACTCTCTCTCTCTCTCTCTCTCTCTCTCTCTCTCTCTCTCTCTCTCTCTCTCTCTCTCTCTGTGTGTATGTGTGTGTGTGTGTGTGTGTGTGATGTATGCAAGTCAAATCTAGACCACAGTTCTGCTTAAGCCTGTGTATGTGTTTATACAGCCTTTTATTTTCTTAGACAAGGTTGTGCTCACATTCTTGTAACTATAAAGCTTCTGTATAATGCTGGTACACTCACACAGAGACTAGTAGAAAACATGTCGTCAAACATGGCCTGTTCTTCTCCTCTTCCTTCTTTTACTTACTAATGTATATTTTATTAATTATTTTTTATGACTCTTGAAGGATTAAGCAAACCAGACAATTGAAAATATTAAAAAGGGGCCAAGGGCTGGTTGCCCTTTTCATTTACTTCAGGATCAGAGCCAAATAGTACCCTCCCAAGCAATTATTTGAACTATCTACTTGCTTTTTTCTCTTTTTCTTTTTCCTTTGTAGTCCTTTAGTTCAAATCCAGGGCCCTGCACATGTTAGGCAAGCAGCCTACCACTGAGCTCCATTTCCATTATAAGAAGTTTGTGGGCTAGCTCACAGTTACTGTTTTTGCAGAGGTCCTTATTCAGTTCCCAGCTCCCATATGGCAGCTCACAGGTGTTTGTAAACCAATTCCAGGGGATCTGGTGGATCTGATGCATTTTTATTTATTATTATTATTATTATTTTTTTTTTTCAAGATAGGGTTTCTCTGTGTAACAGCCCTGACTGTCCTAGATCTCCCTTTGTAGACTAGGCTGGCCTCAAACTCAGAGATCCACCTGCCTCTGCCTCCTGAGTGCTAAGATTAAAGGCATGGGCCACCACTGCCTGGCTTTTTTATTTTTTGGAGGGAGGAGGTCAACCACTGAGTTTTTGTTCATTTAAAAACATATAATAATAATAATAAGCAATAATAGTAAGAGCTATCACTTAGTGAGCCCTATTTCTTAGGTGTTATAAATTGGAAGTTAGGAATTCCCATTCTATAAGGGCATTTTAATTTTTTTTTAAAGGTTTATTTTTATTTTATATGTATGGGTCATTGGCCTGTGTGTGTGTGTGTTTATGCACCACATAAGTGCCCAGTGCCCTAGGAGATTAAAGAAGGGCATCTGATTCCCTGGAACTGGAGTTACTGGCAGTTTTGAGCCACTGTGTGGGTACTGGGAACTTATCCCAGGTCTTCTGCAGCAGCAGCAAGTGCTCTTACTTTTGAGCCATTTTTCTAATCCAATGAGGGCTATTTTTTTTTTTTTTTTTTTTTTTTTTTAATGAAGGCATCTTAATAGTTGGTTTCTTTTGCAAAGCTATTTCAAGGCTGATTGAATGACTGGTAGGAATAAGTGCTTGCTGTGAAAGCCTGTGGAACTGAGTTCAGTTCCTGGAATCAGTGTGAAAGTGGAAGGAAAGAACTGATTGAAAAAGTTGCCCTCTAATCTCCACATTCCTTCTATGTCAAGCATGCTATGTCACTCCCACCACACCTCCATAATAACTGATTTTTGTTTTTTGTTTTATTCTGTGTAACAGCCCTGTCTGTCCTGGAGTTTACTCTATAGAGCAGGCTGGCCTTGAACTCACAGAGATCAGCCTGTCTCTGTCTTCCCAGGATTGGGATTAAAGACTTGTTCCTCCATCATCCAGTGATAACTGATTTTTTTTTTTTTTTTTTTAATAGGACAGGAGGTTTCTTTTTTGGTAGGAACACAGTCAATGGAGTAATGATGAATGAAGTTTATAATGAATACTTGTGATTGCTTATTATAATATCAACATTCCAGCTTGGAGCTGAGCCTCAGTAGTTAGAGTGCTTGTGTAAGATCTACAAAGCCCAGTGTTTAATTCTAACACTTTATAAAATATCCAGATGTTGCAGTGCACACTTGTAATCCTGATACTCAAAAGGCAGAGACAGAAGTTCAAGGTCAATCCTTGACTGCATAATGAATTTGAAGCCATCCTGGGCTACTTGAGACTGCCTTAAAGCAATAACAAAGAAATGAATGAAAAATGTAGTAAATGTGATAAATTGTACCTTGTCGGCTATTGTTTTTCTTCTCTTTTTAAAGATTTGTTCTTATTTTATGTGCATGGGTGATTTGCTTGCATATATGTCTGTAAAATGTGTGTACTGTCCAAGAAGGCCAGAAGAAGGTGTCACATTTCTTGGGACTGGAGTTACAGACAGTTTGTGAGCTTCCATTTGGATTCTGGGAATAGAACCTGGGTCCTCTGGATGAGCAGCCAGTGCTTTTAACCACTGAGCATTTCTCCAGCTCCCTTATTTACTTTTTGAATGTGCATCAACACATATGCAAGCTTGAGATTGGTAGAGGATATCAGATCCTCTTGGGGCTGGAGTACACAGGAAGTTGTAAGCCACTTTATCTGAGCGTTCTTCCAAGAGAATAGCAAGCGTTAGCCTGGGATTAAAGGCATGCACCACCATGCCTGGCTTTTTGGTAATATTCTGGGTTAATTCCTAGCAATTTTTCTAATTTAAAAAATTATTTATTGTGTTTTATGTGCATTGGTGTTTTACCTTCATGTATGTTTGTGTGAGGGTGTCAGGCTCCCTGGAACTGGAGCCAGACAATTGTGAACAGCTCATGTGTCCTTTGGAAGAGCAGTCAGTGCTCTTAACTGCTGATTCATCTCTCTTATCACTTCCTTAGAATCTGAAGGAGTTGAGACACTTTATTTAGTCCTGAAGTTCAACTATAACTTACCTTGCTAGATACTTGTAAGCTTTCTAAGAAAACTGGGCAATATCTGCACTCTGATTTACATGAGACCTTGTTCAAGAGTGAGGCAGTAATTTAATTAGTTCATTATTTGGTAATTTCATACATGTCTTACTATGTTATGGTCACACTTATCCCTTTGCTCTCTCTTAGCCTCTTCTCTTCCATCTTCCTTTTCCCAACAAGTACCAATTCTACTGAGTAGGGCAACTGTAAGTGGTAACCTTGGCTGTAAATTAGAGCACTCATAGTTGGGAGACAGTGAATGACTTTAGTTGTTACACACACATACACACACACACACACACACACACACACACACACACACACACACACACACACAGAGAGAGAGAGACAGAGAGAGACAGAGAGACAGAGACAAAGAGACAGAGAGACAGAGAGGGAGATTGATTTTGAGTGTGTGTGTATTACTGTGGGAAACCAAACTGAATTAAAACTGAATAGAACTGGATTCTTTACATTTCTTAATTTTACATGTTAACTAATTTGATCTTGGGAAATTAAGTTATTTTCACTTTCTTCAGCTATGTTGTAATTAAGAATATTTACTTACTAGGTGTGGTGGTGTACACCTTTAATTCCAGGACTTGGGAGACAAAGGCAGTGGATTTCTTGATGTCTACATAGTGAGTTTCAGGCCAGTCTGGTCCTACATAGTGACTTTAAAGACTCTGTCCATCCCCTCCAATTAAAAAAAAAAAAAAAAAAAAGCTTATAGATGGCTCTGTAGGTAAAGGTGCTTGCCACCAATACTGAGGGCTTGAGTGCCATCCCAGGACCCACATGGTATAAGGAGAACACAGAATCCCACAGGCTATTTTCTGACTTCTGATTTCTACATGTGTTCCCTGACACTTACCCACCCAAGTAAATAAATGAATCAGGAGAAAGAGTACTTAACCTTCTGGATTGGAAATGTTGGTAGAACACATACTAACATGCATTTGACTAGGTTCAGCTTCCAGTGCCAAAACTGAAACAAGTCACAATATTTCTGTTTTGTTTTTTTAAGATGTATTTATTTATTATGTATACAGTATGTATACAGTATTATGTATACAGTGCCTGCATGTATGCCTGCACACCAGAAGAGGGCACCAGATCTCATTATGGATGGTTGTGAGCTGGAAATTAAACTCAGGATCTCTGGAAGAGCAGCCAGTGCTCTTAAGCTCTGAGCCACTCCAGCTCTGAAGTCTTAGTATGTCATATATTTATTACATTGGAGGATTTAGGCACCCAGTTGATGCAGAATGTAAGTGTGAGATGTATTTGTATTTCCTAAGCACCTATGTACTTACTACCACAAATCAGTTGAAACTGTCCAACTTCAACTGTTCTACTTCATGTTTTGTCACTCACCAAGTAGACACATTGTCATAATGTTGCCCAATCTGGTCTGACTCACTTGTAGTCCAGGCTGGCCTTGAACTTGTAGCAACTCCCAAGTGCTGGGAAGGATTACAGGTATAAGCCATTGGCTGCTGCCTTTTCTTTTTTTTAAATGTGTGTTACATGTGTGTATAAGCATCATGTGTGCATGCCTGTGGAGGTCAGAAGAGGGAGTTGGATTCCATGGGATTGGAGTTACATGGCTGTATTCTACCTTGTGGGTGCTAGGACTCAAACCAGGATCCTCTACAAGAGTAACAAATGCTTTTAAATGCTGAGCTACATTTCCAGCCCTTTTATATATGTTCATTGCTGGGGACTACTAAGGTGCATTCCTAGCCAAGACCTAGTTATTTCAAATAGGGTTTTATAGTCCAGGCTGGTTTCAGACTCAGGATTCATCTGCTTCAGTCTCCTGAATGCTGGAATTGCTGGCTTGTGCCACCATGCTCTCTGGCTCAACCAATACTTCTGGTAGCTTAAGATAAAGTTTGCTATTGGGTGAAAGTTAACAAAAATGCTGGCTTTTCCCAGTACTTGGGAGGCAGAGGCAGGCTATCTCTGTGCCTGGTCTACAGAGCTAGTTCCAGGGCAGCCAAGGCTGTTAAACAATGAAGCCCTGACTCAAAAACCCCCAAAAAACCCAGCCAACCAATCAACCAATGAAAAAGCTGGCTTTTCAGGGCTGAATGTATTGCTCAGTGGTAGTGTATTTGCTTGTCATGTGGGAGGCTATAAATTCAACCCCCTAGTCTGCAAAAAAAAAAAAAAAAAAAAACCAAACAAAAACAAAAATCAAAAAATGAAAACCTAGTTTGTCTTAAACAGTTCTACCTAGGAAATATATTTACCTCACTCCACTAATGAAATTAGTGTAAAATGTAAGAGCTCTGGAAATTTATATAATGAAATTTCTATACTTTATTTTTTTTATTACAGAAAACTAAGATAAAAACATAGTTTAATAATTTGTATCACAAAAGCCTTTATGAATAATGACAGATAGTTGGCTAACTTTGATTTGTAAGCCATAGTTAGGCTGTCACTACCACATACCATTGTGGAATGATGCTAAAACAGCTTATCATTCCTAGCTGGCCTAAATGATGTTTTAACTATGAGTTGAGAACCTTAAATTATTCCTCAAAATGTGATTTAATATGAATGGGTAGCATATTACATGTATGCATACATAATGTATATATTTTTGTTGGAAAAATGGCAAGTGGTATTGAGTTTAAGTGTCAGAGTTTAGTTTTTGACCCTTTTAAAAATGAAATTAGCAAAAATAAATTAAAAAGAAAATTAGCTAATATAGAAAATGCATGCAAATTTTAGGAAAAAATATATATTTGTGATGGTTTATCCTGGCTGAACCCTGACTATTATAATATTGATAAGTATTATATTACTGTTATTTGAGACTGGGTCTTTTTGTTGCTCTGACTGGCCTGAAACTCACATTAGTTCAGGCTGGCCGAAAACTTGCCATGATCCTGCTTGTGATTCCAGTGCTAGACTTGTAGATAAACAACATCATGCCTAGGTGGTGCAAGTTCTTTGATGTCATCTGAGCTCTTTTCTTTCTTTTTCTCCGTTTGTTTTTGTTTTGTTTTGGTTTTTGAAACAGGTTTTCTCTTTGTAGCCCTGTTCTGGAACTTGCTCTGCAGACCAGGCTGCCTGGAACTCTCAAAGATCCGCCTCCCTAGTTTAGATTTAAAGGTGTGTGCCACCACCACCTGGCCACTTGAGCTCTTTTTTTCAGAGTGGTCTGTGGTAATGTAAATAGTAGCAAAGATATTGAAAGTATTTTGTGTTTTCTATGGTATCTGGAACTGGGGGTGCCTATCTGATGCACTCAGATTTTGAAGGACTAGTTTTTTATTGAAAAGATAAGAGGTAGATGATAATACAGCAAAAGCAAACTCTACAGTCAGTGTTTCCAAGTAAGTGATATAATTAGTTCTTTAGATCAGAGTTGAATTTATCATTAGGCAATGCATATGATTGTAAAGGTTCATTGAGCCAGGCTATAGAAATTAAAATATATAGATAAGAAGATACGAAGACACAGGGTATTAGAAATGAGAAGGTCAATTTGAACACACACTTGTACATGCACTAGTAAGTAAAAAGAATAAGAAAATAAAATAGGCTTGGATAGGTGGGCTGAGGTAAGACTGGTTTTGAATTTTGAGGAGTTTGCAAATATGCTCTAAAAAATACAGACCAATTAACAAATGTGAACATTTTAAATATACTGTGTGTGTATGTGTGTGAATTTAAGTAGATGCTACTAGAAGTCAAATAATATTCTGTAAAACCAGCCGATTAAAAAAAAACAGCAACAGAATAAGTCCATACCGTGACTAGAAGTCAGAATAGACATGACTGACAAGATGTTTAGATTAGATGGTTGAGAGTGGTGATTCTTTGGTGTCAGACAGATCTGAATCATATAGCATGGGGTTCAACACTTTCCCCAACTGTCAAAGGTCTATGAGAGCACACCTGTCACCAGCTTGTGAGGGTTCAGTGAGTCATAGAAAGTATAAATAACAGCCCAGCCGTGGTGGTGATCACTTTTAATTCCAACACTTGGGAGGCAGAAATAGGCACATCTTTGTGAGTTCAAGGCCAGCCTTGTCTGGACAGCCAGGGCTGTTACACAGAGTAACCCTATCCCACCTGTTCCCCCTCCCCCTCCAAAAAAAGCCTAAATAACAACAACAGCAAAAAAGCTGGGAGATGGTGCCACATACCTTTAATCTCAGTACTTGGAAGACAAAGGCAGATAGCTAAGAGATTGAGGCTCACCTGGTCTACAGATGGAGTTCTAGGAAAGCCAAGGCTATACAGAGAAACCCTGTCTCAAAATATAAAAAACAAACAACTAAAAAAAAGTTTGATATTAATATTTTATTGCTAGTTTAAATTGTTAGTACTTTTCAGAACACATACATTTTCTAATATCTAAACTTTTTTGTCTTCATATGGTAAAATATTTTCCATTTATATTGAATTTTTAAATTTTATTTTTATTTTTGGAAAGAGTCTCACTGTATGGCCCTGGCTGATTTGGAATTTACAGAGATCTGCCTACTTTTGCCTTTAGAATACCAGAAATAAAGCCACATCATGCCTGTTGTGTCTAAATTTTATGTCAGCTGTTTCTTAGCTTATCACTACTGTTGACTTGTGCTGTGTTGTCTTAGAAGAGCAGAACAACTTTATCAACTTCAACAATTCTCCTTTTGCCTTTAATCTTCACACTCCGCAGGCAGATCTTGGTGAGTTCCAGGACAGCCAGAGCTGTTACACAGAAAAACCCAAAACAAACAAACAAACAAACAAACAAAATCTCACTCATTTCCTTAATTGTCCTTTTAGATTTTGATTGCTAGGAATTGAAGCCAGTGCCTCAAGCAGGCTAGATAGTTCTCTACCACTGAGCTGTATTCCTTAGTTTACAATAATTGTTTTTAAAATTTTGGATTTTTGTTTATTTGTTTGCTTTTGAGACAGGGTTTCTTTGTGTAGCTCTGGCTGTCCTGGAGCTCATTCTGTAGACCAGGCTGTGCTGGGATTAAAGGTGTGCACTGCCACTGCCTTGCTTGTTTTGTTATCTAAAATATAGGTATTTCTATTGTTATTATAAAAAAAATCTGTGGTCTGGCAGTTCAGGGATATAGCTTAAATAACAATGATTTATAATATGAATTTATTTGTATGCTTGTTTAGTTACTAGATAAATAAGAATTGTTTGATTTTTATTCATACCTTTGAAATAAGAATTGTTTGATTTCATTCATACCTTTGGTAAATACTTATTCAGTTACTACGGTGCAGTAGACACTCACCCAGGCTTGAGATTAGAGCAGTGAACAGAACAGACAAGTCCTGGCATACATTGTTAAGAGGTTAAGAGGTTAAGTCACTCAATAAAGATGGCTTATAAGCCAGTAGGTATCTGTAGTAAATACTTGGTAGGGTCTTGGAGGGTCAAAAGATTTAGCTAAGGAAGACCACATAGTGTAGTGAGATATCTACCCCATCTGTATTTGTTTGCACTGACCACACCCATTGGGGTATGGGGACTAGGTCTAGGGTCCTGGACCCCAGCTCTCTCTCTTACTTCCTGGTCGGACACAGAGAGCATCCTGAGTCATCTTTGGAACAGGAACCTGTGGAGGTCATCTGTTTTCTGGTGTAAGTGATTTCTCCCAGAATAAATATCCATCAGCCAATATTGTGCCCTGGAATCTTATTTCCCACACATTAACGTAAAACTTTATTCCATTTTAAGTATAAAGTAAAGTCTTAGGATAGGTTTTAGTCAAGGAATCAAATGATGTGACCCTGAGGTACACTCAATGTTACAAGAACAGACTTGGGAATTCAAAATAGGGAGCAAGGAAATCAGCTAGTCATAGGCTTTTTTTCAGGTGAGGCAATAATAGATTCCCAGTGGAAGTACAAAAAGTAATCAGGTTATTTCAAAGACAGAATCAATAGGTGAAAATAGTCAAGAATGGTACTCTTTAGGTTGTATTGGATTCTGTTAACTCTAATTCAGAAATAATCTGCTGGGTTTTCGGGTACATATGTATAATTTTAGATCTTGGGATACTAAGACAGGAGGATCAGGAAGTCCAGTTCATTCTCAGCTACATGGTGAATTTGAGGCTAGTCTCAGACAACCGGCAAAAGGTCTGAGGATATAGCTCAGTTGATAGAATACTTGCCTAGCATGCACACACCATGAGTTCTGACCCTAGTACCACATAAACTGGGCATGATGGCTCATCCCTGTAACTATAGCATGGGAGGTAAAGGGAGGAGAACAGGAGACAGATGACTCAGTGGGTAAGAATGCTTGTTCAGTAATATCAGAACAGGAATCCAGATCCCAGCATCCAGTTTACAAGTCCAGTATCTGGGGCATGCCTATAACCCCAGCTCTGAGTGGGTCAAAGACAGGAGTATTGCTAGAGCTTGCTGCTGTCAGCCTAGTCATGACAACTTGAGCTCCAGGTTCTGATGGATATCCTGCCTTAAAGAAATAGGCAGAGGGTTATGAAGAATACCCTTGTCTGGCATATGTGTATGTAAGTGTACAGGTTCATGCACATTTTTTAAAAACATGGTTCAGTGAGATGGCCCAGGTGATACAGGTACCTGCTACCAACCTTGAGGACCTGAGTTCAATCCCTGAGACCCACATGCTGGAAAGAGAAAATTAGACACCTACAATTTGTCCTATGACTTCCACACATGTGCTGTGACATGCCCCCCATATGTAAGTGCAATAATAAAATATAATATTTTAAAATTTTGTTTCTTAAGGGTAAGTATAGAAAATTTGGTAAATACGGATTTTTATTTTTTAAAGCTCCTAATAAGGCCTTCATTCAGAGATAACCTTTTAAATGCTTTAAGCCCGTGTCTGTCCATTACCCTGGCTGTTCTCCTTCACATTACAATCACAATCTGTTGGTTTTCTGAAATGGTGCTCTTTTCTCAACCTCTCTAATGCTGGGATTATGTTTAAAGTCTTATTTAAAGACAGATTTCCTTTTCTGTGATTTAATTTTATGTGCATTGGTATTTTGTTTGCATGTAGTTTGTATGAGGCTGTAAGATCCCCTGGAACTGGAGTTACAGAGCTGTCATGTAGATGCTGGTAATTGAATCCTGGTCCTCTGGAGAGCAGCCAGTGCTTTTAACCACTGAGGCATTTCTCTAGCTCCATAATCAAAATTTTAATATATTCTGTTCCTTTTGATTTTAGAAAATAATTTATATGACATAAACTTTGAATTTTGTCTTTTTGTTTTTATTAGTGATCAGCCTTTGTACCTTTTCCAAATTCAAAGATGGTGAAGCTAGATATCCACACCCTGGCCCACCACCTCAAACAGGAGCGCTTGTACGTGAGTTCTGAGAAACAACTCATTCAGAGGCTAAATGCAGATGTGCTGAAGACAGCTGAAAAGCTGTATCGAACAGCATGGATTGCAAAGCAACAGAGAATTAATTTGGATCGGCTTATTATAACCAGGTAAAGTAAAAAATTTTAGGTTATGTATTTTGTGAACACTTAAGTCTATACTACTAACTGTAGCTAAATAAATCTTTCTTAAGTGTATAGTTTTAAATCAATATTAGGCAAGTCTTTGCTTATATAATATGTGGAGTTTATTTTGTTTATTAATAATTAGCTTAAACAGTGATACAGAAAATTCTAAGTTAAGGATTAATATTTTATACCATACTAGTTTTGTGTCTCTTTGCATATATAACATTTTATTGTTATAGAGTAAATTTTGTGATATTATTTATATACTCTATGCTTTGGAATTGTATGTCTTTTTTTTTAAAAAAAAAAGTTTTTATGTTAAATATTATGTGAATGAGTTGTTTTTTCTTTTTTTTTTTTTTATTAATTTATTTTTTACATTCTAATCCCTTCTGCCCTCCTGCTCCCTTCATCCTCCCCTCCTCCCATCTGCTCCACAGAGAGGGTAAGGCCTCCCCTAGGAAGTCTACTAAGTCTGTCCCATCATCTTATTGAGGCAGGACCAAGGCACCTCTCTACTCCCACACCCCTGTGTCTAGACTGGGCAAGCTATCTTTCCATATAGAATGGGCTCCATTAAGTCAATTTGTGCATTAGTGTTAGATCTTGGACCCACCGCCAGTGACTTCATATGTTGTCGCAGTCACACCATTGTCACCTATATTAAGTCTGGTTTGGTCTTAATGCAGGTCTCCATTTGTCAGACCTGAGTCAGTGATCTCTCACTAGCTCGGGTCAGCTGATTCTGTAGGTTTCCCTATCATGGTCTTTTTTGTTTGTTGTTTTGAGACAGGGTTTCTCTGTATTGCTTTGGAGCCTGTCCTGGAACTAGCTCTGTAGAATAGTCTGGCCTCGAACTCACAGAGATCCACTTGCCTCTGCCTCCTAAGTGTTGGGACTAAAGGCGAGCATCACCAATGACCGGCTTCCATCATGGTCTTGATTCCTTTCCTTTGTTCATATTATTGGCTCCTCCCTTACTTCATTTGGCCCAATGGTTAGTTATAGATTTTTGCATCTGCTTCCATCTGTTTCTGGAAGAGGGTTCAAGCTTCTCTGGGGTTATGGATTGTAGGCTGGGTTTCTTTGGCTTTATGTCTGGTATCCACTTATGAGTGAGTACATATTATATTTGTCTTTCTGGTTTTGGGTTACCTCACTTAGGATGGTTTTTTTCTAGTTCTGTCCATTTGCCTGCAAATTTTAGGATGTCATTGTTTCTTAGCACCGAGTAGTACTCCATTGTGTAAATATATCACATTTTCTTTATCCATTCTTCAATTGAGGGACATTAAGGTTGTTTCCAAGATTTGGCTATTACAAATAATGTTGCTATGAACATAGATGAGCAAATGTCCTTGTGATGTGAATGTGTCTACTTTGGGTATATGTCCAACAGTGATATTGCAGGGTCTTGAGGTAGGTTGATCCCTAATTTTCTGAGAAATCGCCATTCTGATTTCCACAGTGGCTGTACAAATTTGCACTCCCACCAGCAATGGAGGAGTGTTCTGCTTTTTCCACATCCTCTCCAGCATAAGCTGTCATTGGTGTTTTTGATCTTAGCCATTCTGATCGGTGTAAGTAGTTTTGATTTGCATTTCCCTGATGACTGAGGATATTGAACATTTCCTTGTCTGCCATTTGAGATGTTGAGAATTCTCTATTTAGATCTGTACCCCATTTTAAATGGGGTATTATTTGGTAATTTGATTTCTAGTTTCTTGAGTTCTTTGTATACTTTGGAGATCAGCCCTCTGTCAGATGTAGGTTTGATGAAGATCTTTCCCCACTCTGGGCTGCCGTTTTATCTTGTTAACTGTCCTTTGCTGTGCAGAAGCTTCTCAGTTTCAGGAGGTTTTATTTATTAATTGTTGCTCTCAGAATCTGTGCTACTGGTGTTCTATTTAGGAAATATCTCCTGTGCCTATGCATTCGAGTGTATTTCCCACTTTCTCTTCTATGCGGTTTAATGTGGATTTAATGTGTATATTGAGGTCTTTGATCCATTTGGACTTGAGTTTTGTGCATGGTGATTGATATGAATCTATTTGCATTCTTCTGCATGTTGACATATTTTTTTCCATTTTATATTTTTTGCTTCTCTGTCAAAAATTAGGTGTTCATGGGTGTGTGGGTTGATACTGGGGTCTTCAATTCGATCCCATTGGTCTACCTATCTATTTTTATGCCAATACCAAGCTGTTTTCTTACTATAGCCCTAAAGTAGAGCTTGAAGTCAGGGATGGTAATGCTCCCAGATGATCCTTTCTTGTACAGGATTGTTTTTGCTATCTTGGGTTTTTTGAAAAATTGTGCTGGGATTTTGATGGGGGTGTATAAGTTGTTTTGCTCACATATGTATCTATGTGCCACTAATGTGTCTGGTGATTGTTGTATTGTTTCAAGAAGTAGTTTTTAACTGTAATGTTAGTATAATGTTGATAAAAATAGTCAGATAATAAAAGAACATATATTGTATAACTGCATTTATAAAATCTTTAAAGGCAGGACTGATCTTTGATGTCATTCAGAATCACAGCTCTTTTTTGGCCTTCCCAGGGAGGCATTGAGTGGAAGGCCATGCAAAAGCATTTCATGAATCAAACCAAGGGCTTCGTGCATATTAGGCAAATGCTCTTGTAACTGTGATACCTCTCAGCTCCTTACCAGGCAAATGCTCTTCCAACTACAATACCTCCCAGCTTCTGTTTTGATGATTTTTAGTACTTAAATATTTGTGAATGTTTTTGTGTCAGTAAATAAAATGTTTTTAAGCTATAGCAAAGTTTGAAATTTAATCCATAAAGGGTCACTCTAGACAATGTTATTAGTACCTATAAATTGACACTGCACTACATTTGATTTAATATGAAAAGATCGGTTTCCTCTTTACTTTAAGTGTGTATTACTCATTCTATGTTGCTGTTCTCAAAGAGTTTAGCAATTTAAGGGGATTTCATTGTTGACATAATAATGAACTCAGATTTATTCATTCCAATATAGTGCCTGTGTTGTATTATTGTTATTAATCTTATTTTGCCTGTGTGCTAATGCTTTCCAGTGCTGAAGCTTCCCCTGCTGAGTGTTGCCAGCATGCCAAAATTTTGGAAGATACACAGTTTGTTGATGGATATAAGCAACTGGGATTTCAGGAAACAGCTTATGGAGAATTCTTGAGTCGGTTAAGAGAAAATCCTCGACTTATTGCCTCATCTTTGGTTGCTGGAGAAAAACTCAATCAGGAGAGCACACAAAGCGCCATCTACACAGTCTTTACCTCCTTGTATGGCAACTGTATTATGCAAGAAGATGAAAGCTACCTCCTTCAGGTTTTACGATACTTGATTGAATTCGAACTGAAAGAAAGTGACAACCCCAGGCGGCTTTTGAGAAGAGGAACTTGTGCCTTCAGCATCTTATTTAAACTGTTCTCTGAAGGACTATTTTCTGCCAAACTGTTTCTGACAGCTACTTTACATGAGCCTATCATGCAGCTCCTTGTGGAAGATGAGGACCATCTGGAAACAGACCCAAACAAGCTAACTGAGAGGTTCTCCCCAGCTCAGCAGGAAAAACTCTTTGGAGAGAAAGGCTCAGAAAGATTCAGGCAAAAAGTTCAAGAAATGGTAGATTCCAATGAGGCCAAACTGGTGGCTTTGGTGAACAAATTTATTGGCTATCTCAAACAGAATACATACTGCTTTCCACATAGTCTGAGGTGGATTGTGTCACAGATGTACAAAACTCTCTCTTGTGTAGACAGACTGGAGGTTGGGGAGGTCAGAGCCATGTGTACCGATCTTCTGTTGGCTTGCTTCATTTGTCCTGCAGTTGTCAATCCAGAGCAGTATGGAATAATATCTGATGCTCCTATCAATGAGGTGGCAAGATTTAACCTGATGCAGGTGTGCTTTTGCTATTATTAATGCTATTATTAATTTAGTTTAGAATCAGCTGGTCTTTAAGTAGTGGAGTAGAAACAAAATGATGACATGGTTCATATATTCTTATCCTTCCTTCTTTTCTTTCTTCCTTTCTCCCTTTCTCCCTTCCTTCCTTCCTTCCTTCCTTCCTTCCTTCCTTCCTTCCTTCCTCCCTCCCTCCCTCCCTCTCTCTCTCTCTCTCTTTCTTTCTTTTTTGAGATAGGGTTTCTCTGTAGCCTTGGCTATCCCGGGACTCACTCTGACTCACTCTGTAGAGTGAGTGCTTGGATTAAACCAATACCCAGCAATCATCTTGCTTCTCAAATTGTCTCAAATATTTGCTTCTTGTGGGGAAAAAAAAGAGCAATTATATGATTTTGAGGTATTATAGTGATAAAACGCTGTATTAGTTTTTAGTGAAATCCTTGAATTCTTGGACATAGAGTTAGCTGGGTTTTCTAGAGCAAGCCCATCATCCCTTTCCTCTAATTTCAGAGTCCAGACTGATTGGAAACTGAAAATGTCCTTCAGAAATGGAGCTGAATAGGAGGCTACCTACAGTTAGTGCTAGTGAGCGTTTAGGCCTTTCTGCAGAAATGCTCATGTGTTTTGACAGTTAGACATCATTCTATGAAGATGTTACACATATGTAGTAAGTTACCCTCCTAAAAATCTGAGATTTGGGCTAAGGAGATGGCTCATACTGTAAAAGTCCTTGCTGAGGAACCTGATAAACCCATGCTAGTAGAAGAGAACCAGCTACTGAAGTTGCCCTCTGACCTCCACATGCATGCCATAGAGAACCAGCCTTACATGTGCTAAGTATATGTTGTACTGCTAAGTTACACCTGAAGTCTTATTTATTAACTTATTTTGTGTGGAATGTTTTATATAAAGCCTTAGTACTTTATTATTTAATTTATTTTGTGTGTATGGGTGTTTTACCGAATCTTATTATTTATTTATTTTGTGTGTGTAGAGGGGATTTTGCCTGCATGTATATCTGCACAATGTCTGCAGAAGAGAACATTGGATCCCTTGGAACTCGAATTATAGACAGCTGTTCACCTGCCAACAGGGGCTGGTAATTACTTAACTGCAGAGCCATCTCACCAGCCACCCTGCCCAGTGTTTTTTTTTTTTTTTTTTTTTTTTTTTTGTGGGGGCAGTACGAAACAGGGTTTCTTTGAGTGTAGTCCTGGCTGTCCTAGAACTCTGTAGGCCAGGCTGGCCTCAAACTCTCAGAGATCCATCTGTCTCTGCCTCCCAAGTGCTGGGATTAAAGGTGTGCGGTAACATGCTTGGCTCAATAAGCCTTTTAAAAAAACCATTGGTTGGTGTTAGATAGAAGCTCTCTGGGTAAAAGTGTTTCTTCTTCTAGAAGAGCTGAATTCAGTTCTCAGTGCCCACATCAGGCGGCCCACCACCTTCTGTAACTCCAGTTCAGGGAACCCAGCACCTTCTCTGGCTTCCAGGGGCAGGCACACATGTGATTTATATGCAATCACACACACATTAAAAAAAAATTGATACTTGCTTTCGTGGTGGCACACATCTTTAATTTGGTCACTTAGGAGGCAGAGGCAGACACATCCTTGTGAGTCTACAAAGAGTGTTCCAGGCCAGCCAGGGCTACATAGACCCTGTCTCAAAAACAAACAGAAAAGTATAAAGATAATGTTTTACCTTAAGCTCTTCCTGAACTTGTAAAGGGAAAGGCAATTTGTCTTAGCCTTGAAGTCATTTATTGTGTGGGTTAGCCTTTGCAAATTATTTAAACAAATTTATTAGGCCCAGAAGGTATTTTGGGGTAGAAAATGATTGTAAACTTAACAACTTGAATTCCATCTCTGGAACTTAAGGTAGAAGGAGAGCCAATCCCAAAAGTTGTCTCCTACCCTCCACATGCACTGCTGCATGTGTACACACCTCTACCTCCCAGTAATGTACACACACACACACACAATAATGGGGGTTTCTCTGTGTGTAACAGTCCTGGCTGTCCTGGAATGTGCTCTGTAGACCAGGCTGGCCTTGAACTCAGAAATCTTCCTGCCCCTGCTTCCCAAGTGCTGGGACTAAAGGTGTATACCATCACCTGAATAGTTTAAAATGTTTTTAAGCACACAAAAATACAAGATCAGAAATCAATATGCTGTACTTTCAATTTCCTAATGTTCCTGTCATGTGCTAACAAAAATTACAGCAAAACTTTCTACTTCCTCTACTTTTTTTGGTTTTTGAGACAGGGTTTCTTTGAATAGTATCCCTGACTGTCCCCAAACTCTCAGAGATTCTCAGAGATCCACCTGCTTCTGCCTCCCAAGTGCTAGGACTAAACACATGCACACCAGTGCCTGACTTACCTCTTAATATGAAAATAGTAAAAGCTGACATAGATAAGATACACATTTTACTGGGAACATTATTTGGTTTGCCTGATCAGATGAATGTAAGTATTATTATGAAACTAGATACTTAGGCTAGTATTGGTGTGTGCAGTCTGTATATGCTTATTACTGTTTTTGTTCACAGGTTGGCCGCCTTTTGCAACAGTTAGCAATGACTGGCACTGAAGAAGGAGATCCCCGGACCAAAAATAGCCTTGGAAAATTTGACAAAGTAGGAATGAATGTTGTGTTATGTGTAGTACTGTTTGTAGACTGTTAAGTGTCCAGATGTGCTGGCCACACCTGTAATCTCAGATGATTCAGGAGGATTGCAATAAGTTCAAGATTAGCTTAGACAGCAGTGTAAGCCCTCATATCACAAATACCCTTACTTAGTGCACAGCTTTAATCCCTGCACTCAGGAAGCAGGGGCAGCAGATTATTGTGATTCTCAGGCCAGCCTGGTCCATACAGAAGTTCCAGGCCATCCAGGGCTATTTAGAAAGATCCTGTGTCGAGAATAAACAGTATAAAATTCAATTTATAAAAATTCTGGCAAAGTATTAGTGAACTTATCTATCCTCTTTATTAAATCTTGTTTTTAGGTAATATGAAAGTTAAATAATTCAGTCATTGATTTTAAATTAGTTAATATTGAGTCAGCAGCAGTTAAATTTAGGGAGATTTCTCTAATGATTAAATTTTCTTATAATTACTGAAGTGGTGTCATTGTAATAAGAATCAAAACCTATTATATTATTTTTAAAATTTTTGTTTTTTAACTAATTTGTTACTAATTTACCAATCATTAGTAATTAAGTACTTTTAAGACTTCTCCATTTGTGGCATTGTTAAGTTAATTGAGTAAAATAAGTATTTCATTAGATTTTGAGTAGATTATCACTTTAACTTGATTTAAAACTCAAGTGTTGGAGCTGGAGAGATGGCTCAGAAGTTAAGGGTGCTTGCTTCTCAGCACCTACCTGTGTCACTCACAACCACCTGTAATTTCAGCTCCTAAGGGGATACTGCATCCTCATCTTACCTTTGTAGTCACCAGCACAAGTATGCTAATATATGCTTAATACACATGTGCATAAATAAAAATTAAAATAAATCTTAAAGACAAATTAATAAAAAACATAAAAACTCAAATACTATGTGTGCTGAGTATAGAAGTACATACTGCAATCCCTGTGCCTGAGGGGTAGAGAGGCAGGAAAATCACTCTGGTTTGAGGACAGCCTGGACACTATGTGAGTACCAGGCCAACCAAAGCAACAGACTAGGATTTTTTTCCTCAAAAAGCAACAAAGATAACAACAAAATGTCTAATAGACAGCTTCATGGTGGTGGACACCTGTAATCCCTGAACTCAGGAAGGAGAGAGAACAGTCACATTTCTAGTTCAAGACAAGCCTGGTCTATAGAGTGAGTTCCAGGGCTACACAAAGAAACCCTGCCTGGAAAAACAAAATACCCCTCCCTCCAACCCCCCTCCAAAAAACCCCAAGAAATAGGGCCAGCAAACTGGCTTAGTGTATAAAGCATTTGACACCAAGCCTGTTGGCCTAAACTTGATCCTATAGGAGAAGAGAACTTACTCCCTCAGGTTGTCTTCTGATCTCCATGCATGCATCATGAACACACTCACCCCCCCCCCAATAAATACATGAAAACATTTAAAAGAAAAACCAAGTAAAATAAAAACTTGTTCTGTGCCATTTCCCCATATTATCATCTCTCACCTTTATTTCCTCTCCAAAAAGTTCTCAGTGAGTCAGTCTTCTAGGGGTCTGTGTGTATCTACAAATTCTTCATAGGTTTCCCACTCCACACCCCTGCCTGCCTGTCTTTTCAGAATTGTAGGTTGGGGATTACATATACTTTGTTTTTCTTGGGCTAATTCTGCATCACTACATAAATAGTTGCAGTTTTTAAAATGTTAGGTTTCAAGTAATTTTCCTGAAGTTAAAATTTTTCATGCTTGTCCACCTTGGTCAGACGAGACTTTCACATTGATCTCTTCTGTTTTAACAGAGCTGTGTCGCTGCTTTCCTTGATGTTGTAATTGGGGGCCGTGCAGTGGAGACTCCCCCACTGTCCTCTGTTAATCTCCTAGAAGGCTTGAGCAGAACTGTGGTTTATATAAGCTACAGTCAGCTTATTACTCTGGTAATGGCATCATCATTCTTTAACTGTTCAGTTTTTTGAAATTCTTTTAGTCATGCATTGACAGGTCATAGATGAATACATCCTGTAAGAAGTATGTATTATTTTTGTAATGTTGTTTCCTTTTACCAGGTGAATTTTATGAAGAGTGTGATGTCTGGAGATCAACTGAAAGAAGATAGAATGGCTCTTGACAATTTGTTGGCAAATCTGCCCCAGGCTAAGCCAGGGAAGAGTAGCAGTCTAGACATGACTCCATACAGCACTCCTCAAATGTCTCCAGCAACCACTCCAGCCAATAAAAAGAATCGATTGCCTATAGGTAATGAGAACTTTCCATATTGGAGCTTTTCTTTAAATTTACTATTTCTTCAAAGTGGGGGATGTGGTTAATAGGTATTTACCTAGTTTACATGATGCCCTGGGCTCAGCCTCCAGCATTGCTAAGACTGAGTGTGATGGCACCTTAATACCAGCAGAGGAGGTGGAGGCTGAGGCATCAGAAGCTTAAGGCCACCTTTGGGTAGACCTTGGCCAGCTGAGGTTCTACTAAGTCCCGCCTTAAATAAATAAATAAAAAAATAAATAAATAAATAAGTAAAATGTATATGTGCGCCTATATATTTAACTAGGCTTTACTCACTTAGTCTGTGTTATCTGTCTACAAGCATGCAAAACTTAAGCATGTAGCCTGTAATGAGCACTAAGTAAGCCTTTTATAGATGTCCCATTTAATCCACACAAATATCCAGGCGTGGTATGGCCACTGTGTTGCACTTGGAACACTCTATCAGATGCCATGAATAAATATATGCCCTGATAGTATCAGGTTAGTCACTCATAGGCAGTCAGGGAGAATGAGAGACCAGTGCTCTCCCTACTAAGTGTCCATGGAGAGAAGCATGTGGGTCACAGGATCATAACTTAGCCAGGTGTAGGAGGAGGAGGAATGGCACTTAGACTCTCTCCTGAGGAATGGGTGGGACTTAGACCAAAGAAGCAAATGAGAACATTAAGCTCAGGGAGCAGGAGTATTCCAGCGTCTGCATCCTAATGAACTGCACAGCAGACATACTCAATTTAGGTAAACTTTGTGTGTCTTCCTTTTGGGGGTGGGGGTGTGTGTGTCTAAGATTGAAGCTAGGGTTGTACATGCTTGGCTACATGTGTACAGTTGTACCAAGTGCAACTGTACACATTTCTTTTTGGGTTTTGCTCTCTTTTTTTTTTTGAGACAGGGTTACTCTGTAGCTTTGAATCCTGTCCTGGAACTCCCTCTATAGACCAAGCTGGCCTCAAAGTCACAGAGATCCTCCTGTCTCTGCCTCCTAAATCCTGGGATTAAAGGTGTGCAACTTTACACATTTTTAAAGAAGTGGATTTTAACTTCTGTTAACTGATTTTTTTTTTTAATAAACATAGTTTCTTAAAATCAATGTTTTCTCATCTAACATAATATGGATTTATATCAACAGGACTGTGGTATTATTAAGTTTTTGGACTTCTTAACTATCTCAAAATGTCAGATTTATGATGAAAAATGGGAAAAAGGGATTGGAGAGATGGCTCAGTAGTTAAGAGCACTTGTTCTTCCAGAGGACCTGGGTTTGATTCCTAACATCTATGTGATGGATCATCCATAACTATAGTTTCATGGGATCTTGTGCTACCTTCTGACCTCCATGGGCACCAGTTATGCTCATGGCTTACATATATTCATGCAGACAAGACTACTCATATGCATAGAAATAAAACATTTTTAGGCCGAGTGGTGGTGGTGCACACCTTTAATCTCAGCACTTCTAGGGCAGCCAGTGCTGCATAGTGAGACCCTGCCTCAAAAATAAAATAAATCTTACTTAGTCATGTTGGTGGTTCATACCTGAAAGACCAAGACCTCAGAGGATCACTTCATGCCTAAGGCTAGTCTAGTTCACAAGAGGAGCAATGGTTGGATGCGAGGTTGGGAACATATCTCATACAGACAGACAAACATCTTATTTGGAATAAAGGAACTTAAAGCTGAGAATGAGATCCATTTAAGAAGATAGAGTTCATTCCTATGTAACTAAATGAATACCCAGCTCACTGATGACAGGACAGACTTTTAAAAATAAATTTCTATCCAGGTGGTGATACCAACAATCAGGAGGCAGAGGCAGGCCGACCTCTGAATTAGAAGCCAGCCTGGTCTACAAAGCAATTTCCAAGACAGCTAGGGCTACACGGAGAAACTGTCTCGAAAAAATAAAACAAAAAAATAATAAATAAATTTCTGACCCCAGGCATGGTGGCACACATACACCTTTACTCCCAGCATTCAGGAAGCAGAGGGAGCTGGTAACTCCCTGTATCAAAAAACAAAAACAAAAACAAAAAAAACCCCAATTTTTCTTTTGATTTAAAAAATATTTTTTATGTTTAACAATTTTATTATTTACACTTTAATGACCTGGAATAAAAATAAAACCTTATTTTTAGTAGAGGACCCCCCACTCTGATATTCACTGTTGTACATTAGTTTTTTTTCTTTTCTGGTACTTGAAAATGTTATTAGAGATAGATTTAGTGGGGAGTAGATTTTGAATGTTTGCCCAGTATTTTTGTATGGTCATGTGACCTTGTTGCATTTAATTTTATGTTTTATACAATGTTTCCAATGTTCAGAGGGTTGATTGTGTCTCTATTTAATGTTTTTGCAACCCAGGACAACAGTTAGCAGCCATCACTGCCTGGGATTCCTCAACCACCAATCTTACTGCTCATATCCCTCTAGTAACCCCGTTTGGTGGGTAATAGGCCATTCTCCTTTTCTTTCATAATTGTACTTTAGAAATAATCACAGGTGTGCTCTGTGTGCATGATGCTTTTGCTTTTTATAAGTTGCTACATGAAATTTGATCACTTGCATTTTTATGAATTACAATTTTCAAGTTTGCTAAGACTCATGAGGTTAATGGTGAGTTCAAAGTTCAGTAGAAGATGTAGGGGAGGGTAGAAAGATGTGGTGGGTCTGTCTTAGGTTTTGGTAATTGGGGTGAGGTGACTTCAGAATGTAAGTGATGATGAGTGCATCTGTAGCTTTGTGAAATGAGGATTGTCTCTGTCCCTGCCTCTGTCTGTCTTCATTGTACTGTACCATCAGAGCATTTCCACTTTGTACAGGGTACTGAGTTTGATTGCTCTGTGAGAAAAAGGTTAACCTTCTCACAGAAGACTAGGTCACTTTGTCACAAAAATTGAATGCTTCATTGCTCAAATTTTCTTAAAGGGATGAAGCCTGGGATAGCTCAGCGGTCAAGTGCTTGTCTAGCATGGGCAGGCCCTGAGTGCAGTCACTAGCATCATAGATAGATAGATAGATAGATAGATAGATAGATAGATAGATAGATAGATAGATAGATAGATTTTTAAATATATAACAAAATAGTTGAAAAAGTAAGTATTACTTGTAAGGCTGGAAAGATGACTCAGAGGTAGAGAACTTGATGCCAAACCTGACAATGTGAGTGTGATGCCTGGGATTCACAAGGTGGAAGAGAACTGACTCCCACAAGCTACCCTTTGCCTCTGCAGGAGTGCTGTGGTATATCCCACACTAAAGACATGGAAAAAAGAAGGAGAAAAATATATTACTGGTAGGAAAAAAGCAAAACATCATGAATTGAATTAAAAGAAAACATTTTTTAGAGGCTAAATCATGTGGAACTCTGAGTTTGAGGCCCACCTTGTCTCCTTGTCTACAGAGTGAGTTCCAGGACAGCCAGGGCTACATAGAGAACCCTGTTCTCTCTCTCTCTCTCTCTCTCTCTCTCTCTCTCTCTCTCTCTCTCTCTCTCTCTCTCTCTCTCTCTCTCTCTCTCTCCCTCTCCCTCTCCCTCTCCCTCTCCCTCTCCCTCTCTCTTTCTCTCTCTCTCTCTCCCTCTCTCTCTCCCTCCACCCCCCCCTCTCTGTGTGTGTGTGTGTGTGTGCGTGTGTGCGTGTGTGCGTGTGTGCGTGCGTGCGTGCGTGCGTGCGTGCGTGCGTGTGTGTGTGTGTGTGTGTGTGTATGTGTGTGTGTGTGTATGTGTGTGTATACAGGTGCCAGCATATACAGGTGGAGGTCAGAGGTCAATTTTGGGGAGTCAGGTTTCTTTTTCTACCAAGTTCTGAAAATTGAACTCATGTAATCAGGCTTGGCAGCAGAGTGCCTTTACTGCTGATACACCTGTCTGAATCTTCTATAGACTATTTCAGTAAAGCAGAAAGGACCTCACTTTAACATAAAGCAGTATCCCCTGTGTCTCTGGAAAGGGTTGATATATTTCAGAAGAAAAAATGTACTTCCAGAAACTGACCCTGGGTTTGTCAGTGATTGTATAATTCCTTTTCTGGGAGTCATCTCAGCACCCAGAAGATTTCTACCAGTGGTGATGGTGGGTTCCAGGCTTCTCTGAGCTACCTAGGACAGCCTTATCTTACAGAGATAAGACCAAACATGTTACTTAATTGTGTACTAGGTTTTCACCTGGCATTTTTAAACACTTAAACATTTATTAGTATGTGAGACTGCTGACAGTTAAAAATTTTGTAAGAAAAATAGTTCAAGTGTCTTAAAAACATGAGAAACATGGTAGTCCTTTTTTGTACCTGAAATCCTGATTGGCTAGGATGTGTTTCCTGCAGCACAGCTGTGATCAGGTGTAGCCTTTCTGCTCAGTGGAGATGGAACACTATTTCTGATGATGTTTAAAACTTTTTTTGTATTATGTGTGTATGATTGTTTGTTCTGCATGCATGTCTGTGCCCCAAGTGCATGCTTGGTGACTGTGGGGGCCAGAAGAGGGTGTGAGATTCCCTAGGACAGGAGTTACAGACCGTTGTAGGAAAGTATGTGGTTGTTGGGAATTGGATCCAGGTCCTCTGTAAGAGCAGCCATCTCTCCAGCCCTTTAATGGTCAGGAGAATCTGTGTTAGTCATCAGGAGAGGGACTAGCAGGACCTAGTGTTTGTTTTGTCTTGATTTTTCCTGACTATGTTTTCACCAACATCTTTTATGCATGCACGAATGTTCAACATTAAGAGAATACATTTTTGTATTTATGTGCCATTTTCTTCATTTTGACTTTTTCTCTTAAATATTTGTTAGCAACTCGAAGCAGAAGCCGAAGCAATATGCTAATGGACCTACATATGGACCATGAAGGATCATCTCAAGAAACCATTCAGGAGGTCCAACCAGAAGAGGTGCTGGTCATTTCCTTAGGGACAGGTCCCCAACTTACTCCAGGAATGATGTCAGAAAATGAGGTATGAATGTGTTGCTACTTTTTGTTTTGTTTTTCAATATCAGGTTTCTCAGAGATGTACCTTCCTTTCCTCTGCCTCCTGAGTGACCTGGGAATAAAGGCCAGTGACACCA
This sequence comes from Cricetiscus sungorus, assembly GCA_030556225.1. Taxonomy (NCBI): domain Eukaryota; kingdom Metazoa; phylum Chordata; class Mammalia; order Rodentia; family Cricetidae; genus Cricetiscus; species Cricetiscus sungorus. Next base: position 6,946,772 of record JANBXA010000132.1, read on the forward strand.
CTGCCTAGCTCTTTGTTTCATTTTGTGATTTGATACTGAGTCTCATGTAGCCATTGCTGGCTTGAACTCTGGTCTTCTGCCTCTAACTCTCAAGTGCTGGGGTTGTAGGTATATGCCACTGCACACATCATAGAGGTTTATAATGTATAAAATAATGGAAAATGTAGAAAATATGCTAGTGGTTTATAAATAACAAAAGTTTATTTTATTTTTCTGGAGGCTGAAAAGTCCAAGACCCAGGTGTGTATGGTGTCTTCTTAGGGCCTTTCTCTCTCTCTTTCTTTCTTTCTTTCTTTCTTTCTTTCTTTCTTTCTTTCTTTCTTTCTTTCTTTTTTTTTTTTTATGTATACAGTGTTCTGTCAGCATGTCTGCCTGCAGGCCAGAAGAGGGCACCAGATCTCATTACAGATGGTTTTGAGCCACCATGTGTGATTGCTGGGAATTGAGCTCAGGACCTCTGGAAGGACAGCTGGTTAAGAGACCTCTGAGCTATCTCTCCAGCCCTCTTCTTAGGCTCTGCTATAGTCCTTTCTTCCTGTACCTTGTGGAAAAAAGGAGCATGTGTTGATTTTAGAAGAACACTAACCCCATCTATGAGGTTTTGCCCTTGCAAACCAGTCACCCCATCTAAATCCTCTTCACCAGACGACTCTTTGGAGACTTCAAACATTCAGATTATATCAATTCTTCTTTTCTTTTTTTCCCCTCTCTCTTTCCTTTAAAAAAAAAAACAAAAAACAAAAAAACCTCTCCTTTCCTTCCTCCTTCCCTTTTATTCCTCTCTGAGACTAAAATTCGATATATATATCTCCAGTATCTGACCTTGAACTTGTGATCCTTCTGTCTACCTGAGTGCTAAGGATTTACATGCCTGATCCATTGATGCTGGGGATTAAACCCAGGACTTCATAAGCTTGGCAACCACTCTACCACTGGTTTGTATCTCCATTTTACTGTTCTAAAGTACAAGTGCTAAGCTCCTGTGGACAGTTATGGAGGAGAGCCATCATGACACTGAAGTTGGGGAGCATGCCAAAAACAAAAGGAGTTGTTCTAGTAGCAATAGAAGACAGGAAGGAAAGACATGGCATTGTGGTATAGAAGTTTGGTAAGACTTCTCTAGTGATTTGTAGGAAATGTTTTGTTTATTTTCATCTGGTGGTAGAGCAATAGTATTTCTGTTTAGAGTTCAAAATTCTTAGTACATATGTCCTATTGTGTGATTAAGGGGAAAATTGAAGTGATAAATAAATGATTAGGAAAATAAAAAAATTTAAAGATTGTTTTATGTGTATAAGTGTTTTGCCTGCATACATGTATGTACCACATGCATACCTGGTGACCAGGAGGCCCATTAGATCCCCTGACCCTGGAATTACAGGTGGCTGTGAGCCGTCATGTAGGTGTTGGAACCCAAACTCAGGTCCTCTGAAGAGCAACAAGTATTCTTAACTGCTGAGCAATCTCTAGCCCAAAGTTTAAAAAAAAAAAAGATTAAATGAGATTAGGGACTACAGAGGCATAGTGTTTAAGAGCACATCCTATTTGTTTTCTTATTAATTTATTTTTTTACATTCCAATCCCAGTTTCCCCTCCTCTCCTCTTGCTTCCCCCACTCCCCCCCTCCCATCTGCTCCTCAGAGAGGGTAAGGACTCCCCTAGAAGTCTACTAAGTCTGTCCCATCATCTCATTGAGGCAGGACCAAGACACCTCTTCACTCCCACACCCCTGTGTCTAGGCTGGGCAAAGTATCTCTCCATATGGAATGGGCTCCACTATGTCAGTTTGTAGAGTACATCTTATTCTTATAGAGGACTAAGCATACACATCGGGTGGCTCACGACTGTATGTAACTGTAGCTCCAGGAGATCTGATGACTTCTTCTAGATTTTGCAGGCACCTCCCTCACACACGTACCCTCCTTCCAACATATACCCATGATTTAATTTTTTAAAAACTTCAATGAAGGGGCTGGAGACAGGGTTAAGAGGTTAAGAGGACTGACTGTTCTTCCAGAGGTCCTGAGTTCAGTTCCTAGCAACCACATGGTGGCTTATAACCATCTGTCATGAGATTTGGTGCCTTCTTCTGGTGTGTAGGCAAATATGCAGATAGAACACTGTATATGCAATAAAAATAAGTAAATAAATTAAAAAAAAAAGCCAGGAAAAAAAAACTTCAATGAAAAATAAAGAAGAGTATCTGGGCATATTGGCACACACCTATAATTCTAGTACTTGGGAGGGAGAGGCAGGAAAAGTGCTGCTTAGGATCAGCCTGTTCTGCATAGGGTTTCCAAGGCAGCCTGGGCAACCAGAGAGATCTGTCTCAAAAATCAAAAAAAGGGAGAGAATGTTAGAGAAAGAAAAAAAAAAATCAGTTTTAAGAATTTGTTGAAAGAGTATAGAGTTAAAGGCAAACGTGAAGAAGAAATTTTAACTCTGATTATAGGGAGCATCTTGCAGACTCTGTGTGTGTGTGTGTGTGTGTGTGTTGTATGTAAATGCTCCACACATTTTGGTTCTTGGGGATTGATCTCAGATCATCTAGCTTAAGTATCTTTCCTACCTGTTGATCTTACTGGCTTAGAAACAACAACTTATATTCAATAATTGATGACTTATTTTTCAAGAAAATTCATTGTTAGCTTGGGAAGTCACAGCTCATAAATTCAGATGTGGTGGCTTATACCTGTAATTCCAGTGCTCATGTCATATAGGCAGGGGCTCAAGGATTCAGGGCTAGCCTGGAGCACTAAAACACAACAAAATCTGCCAGATCCTTGGTGAACTCTAAGCTGAAGTGGACAGAAGAGAACATTGAAGCCTTGTGATGATGCCTGTGCTTCTCTATGGACTCCCTGTGTGACTGTCAGTTGCTGACCCTGGTAGAAGGATGAGAAGACATAGCTTGAGTTGGCTTCAAACATAAGACTTTGTTCTGAGTTCATGTGAAAGCTTGATAGGCCTTACAAATGGTCTTTTAGTTAAAAATAATTAATAATGCCTTTCTGAGGAGCATATGGGAAGTGGGAGGGGAAGGGAAAATGGTATTGGAATGTAAAAACTAAATTAATAAAACAATAAAATAAATGAAAATAAAGATTAAAAATAGGAATGTAAATATGCATTCTTGGTTTATTTATTGTCAGTAGTCTTTCAGTTGTGATGAGCCAAAAATTTTATTCTATTTCTATTTTTTATTTTTTTCAGGTCCTAAACATGCAGCTCTCGGATGGAGGACAAGGAGATGTCCCTGTTGATGAAAACAAACTCCACGGTAAACCTGACAAAACCTTGCGCTTTTCCCTCTGCAGTGATAATCTGGAAGGCATATCTGAAGGTGAAGGGCTACTGCATTTAGGAGTGTTTGATCCCAGTTGTTCTGTGTTCTTTAAAGGAGCCTTATAAAGTACACCTAAGCTACCCGTGCCTCTCACTAAGGAGGAGAATGACGCTTTCTCTAATTAGCCTTGAAATGGCTGGAATATTGTTTTCTGAGTAAAATTTAGATTGCAAGAGGCTTTTGGTCTTACAAAATGAGACTGTGTCTTCATTCAATGTTAACATGCTTCTCAGCCTTGATCTCTGTCAAAGCTTATAGAGCTCCTTTAGAAGGATATAGTTAGTGCATGTGCAAATGGGGAGGGCGGACTTACTACCACTTAGCTCAGGATGTTGTGCATACTTCTTACTGTTCTGTGTTCCTTTATACACACACTCACACATGCCTTTATGAATCAGGACACCATGGAATGAAAAAGGCCATTGAGGGCAGGGGTATAGCTCAGTTGCTAGAACATTTGCCTGGCATTCCTAGGTTTAATCTTCAGGAGTAGGAGAAAAATAAAAAAGGCAACTCTAAGACAGATTGTGAAGTAAGTTTGTCATTCCATATATTAGGGTGTTTTGTTTGGGAAAAAAAGTCCAGTTTACTAACATTTAAGAGAAGATATAAATGAGTAACTTATGTTCGCTCTAGAAAATGTGGAAAAGAAATAAATTCACCTGTAATTTCACTATTAACAGTTGATATTGGATTATTTATAGCAAAATTAAGCTCATGATGTTTTGTAACCTTTTTACTTTTATGTGCCAATAACATTCCCTTTGTAATTTGTGTTTGTATTCAGGCATCTGTACTGGCCTGTCCTTGGGGTTCTGACATGACATGCCCTCAGTTGTGGCCACTAAGTCAGCTGTGGCCACTAAGAATACCACCTGTGCATATTCACTGTATTTCTTTCTAAAAGAGCCCAGCCCACCTCCCATCCTTCCCCTCCTCTTTCTCCCTCCCCCTCCCTCTTTCACTTTCCCTTCCATCTTTCTGTGTCCCCCACTTCTACCCCTCTTTCAGCTCAATTGCTGCTCCTGTCTGTGGAGGCTGGTCTCTCCCCTCCCCTTTTCACTTTTTATGATACATTTCCCTAATAACCCCCCCCTGTGTCTTTCTCTCACATACTTAAATTATGATAATTTGTGTTCTTAAGTATCATGATTTTTTTTTCATGTTGTTTTTTCATCTTTCTTTTTGAGACAAGGTGTCACTATGTATCCTTGGCTGGCCCAGAATTCACTATGTAGAACAGTCTGACCTTGAACTTACAGAGATGCTCCTACCTCTGTCTCCCAAGTACTCCCAAGGGATTAAAGGCATGGTCACATCTGGCAATAACATGCTTTAAAAGGGATTTTTAGCATCTAAAATGCCTATCAATTTATTTTAGCATTCTTTTGTATGTAGAAAGGGAGAATGCTTCTATTTTTACTTTATTTATTTACTTATTCACTTTTATTTATGACCAATATTCCCCAATTTCCCCTAGTCAAGAGTTCTTTGAGACAATTCCACTAGCCTTAGCCAATCAGAAAATAGAGTTGTTTGATTTGCCCATGTTATGAATGGCCCTGCAAGTGACATAGGTTTTAAACTGGCCATTAAACCTGCTTGTGACCTTGTTAGTCTTGTTTGCATTCATCTGGATGAATGAGTGGTCCTTGGCACTAGTGATGCGGCTGTTTGTAAAGCATGCTGGTCCACACTTGCTGATGTTGTTCTGTATGTCTAGGTGTCACCTGCTCGCTCCACATCCTGTGCAGAAGTCAGAAAGTACTTCCACTTTTTAAGTGTTACAGTAGTTCTATAACAAGCATCCTTAGCTTATTTTTTGTTAGTTTTTTAAAAGATAAATTTCTAAAGCAGAGCTGTTGGCTCAAAGGCACCTATATTTTTAAGGAAATAAATCAAATATCAAAAGCATCTTAAGTCAGGCATGAAGGCACACATCTGTCATCTCAGGGCTCAGAAGGCTGAGGCAGAAGACTTGAGTGTGGGAGATGAGTCCAGGATGTGTAGTGAGCCCTTGTTTCAAAACAGAACAAAACAATAACCAGGTTTTAGGTCTTTCCATGGCATGAAATGTGACATGGTGACTTACAGATGTCTGAAAAGATTGCTAACAGGACAAACGTTTCTCTAGGTCCTTCTAATCGCTCCAATTCAGTGTCCTCTCTTGACCTGGAAGGAGAGTCTGTGTCTGAGCTTGGGGCAGGACCTTCTGGGAGTAATGGAGTTGAAGCACTCCAGCTGCTAGAACATGAACAAGGTAAAGTAGTGGTTAACTAATGACCATTAACGTTGCATTTAATCATAGCTCCTTCAGTTTTTAAAAATGTGATTAGTTGGGAAGTGAATGATTTAGACTTAATTACAGCAGAATAATTGACTTTAAATTCTGTAATACTTACTGTCCCTAATTCTAATATTTATGGTGTACAATGGTAACTACACAAAGCTCAAGGAATTTAGTTTAAGGAAATAACAATATACAAATGGCTAAGAGCCCCCAACCCTGGTGATCAAGTTTGATCCTTGGAATCCACTTAGTGGGAGAGAACCGACTCCTGTAAGTCATCCTCTGTGTTCCACATGTGCACCATGACACCAGTGCATGTACACACTCAGATAGTCACACAGATACACACATAGAGAAACAGAGGAAGATGCATGTGCACACTCAGTCACACAGATACACAAACAGAAAAACAAAGGAAATTGCATGTGCACACTCAGACAGTTACGCAGATACACACACACAGAAACAAAGGAAGCTGGGAAGAAAGCTCAGTGAGAAGTCCACCACACAAACATGAGGGCCCAAGTTTGGATACCCAGCATCTACATATAGCCTTAGCTTGGGGACGGAGTGGGAGGAATGGAAGGATGGAGAGGTGATGGGGCAGAGGCAGGCAGATCCCTGGAGCTCTCTGACCTCTTGATTATATACACTTATAATCAAGCTGTATATAAAATCTAACAAACAAAAACTTCTAGTTAGGGCACATATCCTCAACTGTGTTTGAGGTAGTGATTCTTCAACTTTAGTTGAATTACTTAGGGAATTTTCCAAGCCATCCTAGATATTTATTTTTTAAAAGAAAAACAGTGTTGTCATTGGAGTGTATGGCTTATACAGAAATATTGCCATATTAGATTCGTTTTCAGTGTATCAATTGATACTAAATTTATTGCAATTTTTGAGGTTGAATGAAAAATCAAATTTTTCTAGGAGGTGGTGGTACACACCTTTAATCCCAGCATTCAGGAGGCAGAGGAAGGCAGATCTCTGAGTCGAAACCAGCGTGGAGTTCCAGGACAGCCAGGGCTGTTAACACAGAGAAAATCAAAACAAAAAAAGAAAAAAATTGCATGTTTTACAGGCCTTCTGAGTGATTCCATTGTATGAGCTGACAGTTTTCACATGTGAAATTCTAACTTAGGGAGTGAATCAAGGGTTGGAGAGATGATTCAGCCATTTGTTGTGTGACAAACTTTCTAGGTAAACATGACACATGTCTACTCCAGATAGGGAGCCCATGACCAAGGTCCAAACTTGGTGAACCATGACTTTGGTTAGGGTTACTTACAGGAGTAAAAATTACTCAGACGAGTGACAGTTCAGAAAAGCTGGGAACCTAGAGCACACTGCACAGCTTCAGGCAGCTCAACAGGTTGGAGTGTGTCCCATCTAAGTGACTCAGTTGGTCTAAACCTTTTCCAGGCAGCTCAGCTGGTTTCTGCTTCTTCTGGTCTGGTCTCAGATTCTTCTTTCCAGTTTGTCTTTTCTTGATTCTATGTCTGAGAGGGACTGCCAGCTTTTATTGTTACTCTGGCAGGAGGGGGGCTAGTGACTCTGGTCAGTTTCAGGAACTTTCTGAACCTCTTTTGAGTTGTTTACCTCCTGCTTAAAGAGTGTTCCTTCAGGACAGAATGTCTCAATTTCAGAGAACCCTGTTAACACTGCTAAGAGGACTTACTGTTCTTGCACAGTGCCCTGCTTCCATTCCCTGCTCCCACATGACCGCCTACGTAGGCTCTGCAAACACCAGGCATGTTTGTGGTGCACATACATATATGTGCAGGCAAAACATACATAAAATAATAAATTTTAGAGTGAATTTAGATATGGATATGGTGGTGCATGTCTTTAACCCTAGCACTCAGGAGGGAGAGGACTTCAAGCTAGCTTGATCTACACAGAGACCCTACTTTAACAAAAAGGAAGAAAGTGAATTGGACTAGATGTGGTGACCTATGCTTGTTATCCCATCATTCAGAGAAGGTGAGATGGATGCTGGGCGTTGGTGGCACGCGCCTTAGAGTCCCAGCACTCAGGAGGTAGAGACAGGAGGATCTCTGTGAGTTCGAGGCCTGCCTGGTCTACAGAGCAAGTTCCAGCACAGGTTCCAAAGCAATACAGAGAAACCCTGTCTCAAAAAACAAGACGAGAGGGAAGAAGGGAGGGAGGGAGGGAGAGAGAAAGCGAGGGAAGGAGGGAGGGAGGGAGGGAGCTGGGAGGAACATAATTTCATGCAATTTTGAGGTTTTGTTTTAAAACAAAACAAAAAACATCACCAGAAACCAAATCAATTTTACAAAAAGAGAATTGACTGGTCAGATGGCTTATGGGTAAGAGTGCTTACTGTGCAAGACTTGATGATCTGGTCTGAGTCTCCAGCACTCATGTAAAAGCCAGGCACAGCCATGTGTGCCTGTAACCTTAGCAGTGGGCCACAAAGACAGCACAGTCCCTGGAGCTTGCTTAGCTGGCCTGTGAACTTTCAGTTCAGTGGAAGGTTAAAGCAGTAGCAAGCACGCTTGACTTCTGTGTGTGCATCACATACACAGAACATGTTTAAAAGTTGTCTAAGAAAGAACAAAAACTCTAGAAGACACACTTGAGCTATTGCCAAGTAAAATAGTTTGCATATGGGTTTACCACCTTGTTATGGGTTTACCACCTCGTTATTAACACAGTAATTGGATCCAGTAAGCTACCCTGAAACATTTACCTTTGCTCTGCTGTCTAGGTTAGTTTCTTAGTTTAGACTGGGCTCCTGTGGCTCCTGTCAGCAGTGGTTAGGTGGGGATCTCTGCTGATCTTAACTGAGCAGGCTGGAATGTGTGCTTATTAATGATAAAATAAATGACTTGAAGTTTAAAGATATAATTCTGTCCGGTCAACCAAAAAATATCATTTTTAAAGTACTTAAATTTGTTTTTGATAGCTACAACACAAGATAATCTTGATGACAAGCTGAGGAAGTTTGAGATTCGTGACATGATGGGACTGACAGATGATAGGGACATATCAGAGACTGTGAGTGAGACCTGGAGCACTGATGTCCTGGGAAGTGACTTTGACCCTAACGTTGATGAAGATCGTTTGCAAGAAATTGCAGGTAACTGGTGTTCAAGGCTTCTAGGAATGAATAGCTGTTTAGTTGTTATATCCATTTGTTCTTCATGGGAGCGTTAGGGTTAGGGCTCTGAGCACTGCCTGGGTAGCTAGTCTTTGTATCGAACAAAGCATTTCAGTCCCCAACCTAAATAGGCATGCATTACCTACCATCTGTGTTAACGTTCGACGTGCTCATGAAGTGGCTGAGCTGGTAAAGGCCCTTGCTGCCAAGTCTCATGGGCTGACTTTGACTCCTAGAATCTATACAGGGAAGAAAAGAACTGTTTCCCAGAAGTTGTGCTCTGACCTCCATGTGTGCCATGCTGTGGTTTTTTTTTTTTTTTTTTTTTTTTTTTTTTAACATAGTTTTAATACACACTTTTTAAAAAATACAAAAGAAGGTCAGGTTAATCCCAGTTCTTGGGCGGCAGAAGCAGAGGCAGAGGCAGAGGCAGAGGCAGAGGCAGAGGCAGAGGCAGAGGCAGAGGCAGAGGCAGAGGCAGAGGCAGAGGCAGAGGCAGAGGCAGAGGCAGAGGCAGAGGCAGAGGCAGAGGCAGAGGCAGAGGCAGAGGCAGAGGCAGAGGCAGAGGCAGAGGCAGAGGCAGAGGCAGAGGCAGAGGCAGAGGCAGAGGCAGAGGCAGAGGCAGAGGCAGAGGCAGAGGCAGAGGCAGAGGCAGAGGCAGAGGCAGAGGCAGAGGCAGAGGCAGAGGCAGAGGCAGAGGCAGAGGCAGAGGCAGAGGCAGAGGCAGAGGCAGAGGCAGAGGCAGAGGCAGAGGCAGAGGCAGAGGCAGAGGCAGAGGCAGAGGCAGAGGCAGAGGCAGAGGCAGAGGCAGAGGCAGAGGCAGAGGCAGAGGCAGAGGCAGAGGCAGAGGCAGAGGCAGAGGCAGAGGCAGAGGCAGGTGCAGGTGGATCTCTCTGAGTTTGAGGCTGGCTCAGTCTACAGAGAGTTCCAGAACAACCAGGGCTACACAGAGAAACTGTCTTAAAAGAAGGAAAGACCACATGTCAAATATCTTTGGAGCACAGTATGTGTTCTTAGTTTGTGATTAGCCTATTGTCTTTTTGAGGATAAAAACCTTATCTTAAAATGAAGGTTTTTATAGACTATAGTCATAAAATATGGACTAATAGAATACTGAAGTTCTCTAAAAGGAGGGCTAGAGGTGTAGTTATCAGTGGAACACTGGTCTGTCATGTGTGATGGTCTAGGAACCATCACCAAGCACCACAAAACCATAGAAAAAAGTGAAATTAACTCATTTCTGGAAGGAATTATTCTGCCCCCAAGGTAACTAACCAGTTTTTCCTCTTTTTTTTTGTTTTTTGTTTTTTTTGTTTTTGTTTTTGTTTGTTTTTTTTGAGATAGGGTTTCTCTGTGTAGCTTTGTAGACCAAGCTGGCCTCAAACTTACAGAGATCTGCCTGCCTCTGCCTCCTGAGTGCTGGGGCTAAAGCCATGCGCCACTACTGCCCTGCTCACTTTTTCCTTTTTTTAAATGTCAGTTTATTATGTTAGATCAAAACCTACCCTTTTTAGAAAGCTGTTTTCTGACTTTTGAAAGATCATACAGCCTTTTAATTATTACTTTCATTTTATTTTTTAAATCATAGAAAATATCAACCAAAAACATACAAAACAAAACAAAACCACAGAGAATGGTAGGAACTCACTGTACCTGGCCTTGAGTTTCAGCAATTAGACACACATGGCCAGTTTTCTTTTCCTATTCTTCCCCTGCCCCCACCCAAAAAAAACACAAAACCAGGCTTCGGCAAATTTCAGGCATTCTCTTTTCTTTTCCTTTTATATTTCATATGTATGAGTGTCTACATGTATGTATGTGTACGGTATATGTACCTGATGTCTGCAGAGGCCAAAAGTGGGCATTGGATCCCCTGGAATTGGAGTTAGAGACATTTGTGAACCTATATCTGTAAAAGGTTGCTTTTACTTTTTAACTATTCCCAAAACTTTCTCATGACCCAAAATAAAATGTCTCTTTTTTATATAAATGATTTTATTTCTGTTTTATGTGCATTGGTGTTTTGCTTGCATGCATGTCTGTGTGAGGGTGTCAGGTCCCCTGGAACTGACAGTGGTGAGCTGCCCTGTGGAAGCTGGAGTTGAACCCGGGTCCTATGTACAAGTAACCAGTGTTCTTAACCACTGATCCATCTCTTCTGCTCCAGAATTACTCTTTTATTAGGTTGAATCAAATGTAGTATAGAATTCTTATCTTTTTTTTTTCTTAAAGATTTATTCATTTATTGTGTATACAGTATCTGCCTCTATGTGTGCCAGAAGAGGGCACCAGATCTCATTACTGATGGTTGCGAGGCACCATGTCGTTGCTGAGAATTGAACTCAGGACCTCTGGAAGAGCAGCCAGTGCTCTTAACCTTTGAGCCATCTCTCCAGCCCCTAGAATTCCCATCTTGTGTGTGTCTGCACTACATGTGTGCGGTAGCTGTGGAGGTCAGAAGAGAGTGTTGGACCCTCAAGAAGTGGTGTTACAAGCTGTTTGTGAGCTGCCAGGTAGATGCTAGGAACTGAATGTAACTCCTTGGAAAAGCAGCCAGCATTTTAACTGCTGAGCCATCTTTCCTCATCTTGAGTGTATTAAACACAGACATAACAATAATGCTTCATTCCTTCTACTTTTGTTTTTTAGTAATGTATAGAAATTTCTCAACTGGTTTTGCACTACTTTGTTCCAGATGCCAATGTACTATTGTTCTTGGCTACAAGTAATATTTTCAGTTGACTGAATCCTATGAAGGAACTGGGTAATATCTTGCAAATGTATTTTATTGCTCTGAATTTATTGCTGATAATGCCAGAAGAAAACCTATTTGGCTGATAGAACTTTCTGTGGCTAAATTATCTGGAGTTTTTGTAGTCCTCGTAGGACTATACATTTTATAAAGGTAAAACAGATATCAAGGACAGAGATAAGATTTGCTTTAAAAACTATGATGAAAACAAATTGCCATGAATCTAAAGATGTGTTTTCCTTGTGGAGGGTCACAGGTAAGTTTGAGGAAGTTAATGAAACCGAGGTTGTGGGACTGGAGGGATGGCTCAACAGTTAACACACTACATTTCCTGTTCTTGCTGAGGAGAGGACCTGGGGTCAGTTCCCAGCACCCACATGGTGACTCACCGCTGTCTGGAGCTCCAGTTCCAGACATTTGATGTCTCTTCTGATCTGCTCCAGTTTGCACATGCATGTGGTGTAGTTAACTCAGGTACACATTTGCATATAAAGTAAGTATCCTTCTAAAAATGAATGAAAGAAAAGGAGCTTGTGAGTTCAACTGGGAACTTTGTGGTTTTAGAATCAAGTTTAAATGAAATAATTTCTTCCTTGGCCACTTTTGTTGGTAAAGATTTTGCTTACCAATGCTGTTCTCCCCCTTATAACATTTTCTCCCACTGTTGTGCAGGTGCAGCAGCAGAGAATGTGTTAGGCAGTTTGCTGTGCCTCCCAGGCTCAGGGTCGGTTCTCCTTGACCCTTGCACTGGCTCTACCATATCAGAGACCACAAGTGAAGCTTGGAGCGTAGAGGTATTGCCAAGTGACTCGGGTTAGTATGTTGTCACTGTTTGCTTTTTCGTTTGTATAGTGTGTAAGATATCTTAATTTCTATATTCGATGTATTTTACCAAATGATATACTTTTTTTTTTTTTTATTTTTGTTTTGTTTTTTGGGACAAGGTCTAGTCTAGGCTGACTTTGAATTGAAAAACTTCTGCCTCAGTATTTAAGTACTAGAATTTCAGGCATTTACCACAGCACCTAGTGACTCAAATGTGTGTGTGTGTGTGTGTGTGTGTGTGTGTGTGTGTGAGAGAGAGAGAGAGAGAGAGAGAGAGAGAGAGACAGAAAGAAAGAAATATCAGAAAATCATATTGTTAAGTTTTAAGTAGAACATTTTCATCAAGGAAAAGAGGAAAAGTTTATTGTTGGTTAGCATTGATTCATATAGTTAAGTGCTACCAAGTGTGGTGGTGCATGCCTTTAATCAGAGGCAGGCAGCTCTCTGAGTTCAAGGTCAGCTTGGTCTATAGAGTTTCTGATCAGCCAGGGCTACACAGAGAAACCCTGTTTTGAAAAACAAAATGACAAAAATAATAATAAATAAATAATAACATAGCCAGTGCTTCCTGAGTCTGTTAAATTATATTTGAAGAATTGCTTGAAACACATCAGAGTTTTGTGTTTATGTATTCAATGTTACCCCCTCCTCCAGTTCATTCCAGGTTGAGAGTAACAACCCAATTTAGACTCTGCATATTTGAGTTCCTAGTTAATATTTACATTTATCCCTGGGTGGCCAGTGAGATAGCTTAATGAATAAGGGTGCTTGCAGCCAAGCTTGATGACCCGAGTTCAATGTTTAGAAGTAGAGAACTGGTTTCTAAAAGAGAAGCACGTGCATGCACTTTTAAGAGATGTCTAAATGTTTGTTCGTTTATTTAGTAATCTTTTTCAAATAAAGACAATTTTTAAAATTACATGTTCACATGGGTGTCTGTCTGTATGTGGGTATGTGCACATGTAAATGCAGGTGCCCACAGGCTGTAGAAAAGGATATCGGGGACTCTAAGCAGAGGAAGTCAAGGTTAGTGAGCACTGGGACACAGACACTTTGCTGTGCTCAAATCTAAGTCAAGGGTGCAAACATGCAGAGCAATAAAAACTTTAACTTGGAGAAGTAGAACCACACTCCAAGGAAGCAGCAGCAGCAGCCGCTGCCGCCACCCCACCCTCACCAAATACCTGCAAATGGACAGCAGGCCAGTAGCCAGAATGATGGTTTAACTGTTGATCTGAAAAACTTTAGGAAACCAGGACAGAAGACCTTCACCCAATAAAGCCGACTCTTTGTGGACAATCTTCCCTCTGACATCACTGAGAAGGAAATGGGGAAGCTTTTTGAGAAATATGGGAAAGCAGGAGGAGTTTTCATTCATAAGGATAAAGGCTTTGGCTTCATTCACTTAGAAACACGAACCCTGGCAGAAATTGCCAAAGTGGAATTGGGATAATATGCCACTCCATGGAAAGCAGCTGCATGTGCGCTTTACCTGTCTGTCATAGTGCATCCCTTACAGTCCGAAACCTTCCTCAGTACGTGTCCAACGAACTGCTGGAAAAAGCCTTTTCCGTGTTTGGGCAGGTGGGGAGGGCTGTGGTCATTGTGGATGACCAAGGAAGCCCTAAGGGAAAGGTATTGTTGAGTTCTCAGGGAAGCCAGCTGCTTGAAAAGCTCTGAACAGATGCAGTGAAGGCTCCTTCTTGCTAACCACATTTCCTTGGCCTGTGACTGTGGAGCCTATGGACCAGTTAGATGATGAAGAGGGACTTCCAGAGAAGCCGGTTATAAAAAACCCAACAATTTCACAAGTAATGAGAACAGCCACCCAGATCTGCACAGCCTGGATCCTTTGAGTATGAGTATGCTATATGCTGGAAGGCACTCATTGAGATGGAGGAGCAACAGCAGGAGGCTCGTGAGAAGATGGAGATGGAGGCAGCATGCCATGAGCACCAGGTTATGCTAATGAGGCATGGAGGAGCTGCATAACCACCAGGTTCAGAAATGAAAGCAGCTAGAGCTTAGGCAGGAAGAGGAGCACAGACACTGTGAGAAACAGGCGACATGAAGAAAAAATGATGCAGTGATAGTAAGAAGGATTCAAGGGAACCTTCCCTGATGTGAGAGAACAAGAGATATGAATGGGCCAAATGGCTATGGGAGGTGCTGTGGGCATAAGCAATAGAGGTGCTATGTCCCCTGCTCCTTTGCCAACTTGTACCCCAGCTCCTCCAGAACCTGCCACTATGATGCCAGATGGAACCTTGGGATTGACCCCACCAACGACTGAATGTTTGGCCTAGCTGCTACAATGGAAGGAATTGGGGCAATTGGTGGAACTCCTCCTGCATTCAACCTTCCAGCTCCTGGAGCAAAATTTGCTTCAAATAAATGCTGCCAATACTAAATAAAGTTGCATTGTCTAGTTTCCCCAAAACCCTTAAAAGAAAGGCCCTTTTTTGTATTAGCCAGAGTTCTGCCTGGAAAAGTGTTAGGGTTCTTCCTAATAGATAGGTCTTCCCTGCCTGTACTACTCTAGGGAGTATGCTTGGGGGCAGAGGGCAAGCAAGGGGTGGTACTTAACAAATAAAGTTGGTGGTATATTGCTTTATCAATTCCATCTGGTGCATTCCTGAAGTGTGTTGATTGTTGAGTGCCTGGTGAACCATAGCAAAATGAACTCAGAGCTCCACTAATCTTGGTCAGTACTTCCTTCCTTCCTTCTTTCCTTCCTTCCTTCCTTCCTTCCTTCCTTCCTTCCTTCCTTCCTTCCTTTCTTCCCTCCCTCACTTCATCATTTTTCATCTTGATTCCCCTCAATCCCAGAGACACTACTGTATATACCACAAAACTTAAACATCCTCCTATGACCTAGCCCAATTTCCTCCATTCATTCCCAGGTGAGAACTCAGGCAAATGTCCACAGAGGTTACAGCATACATAAGATTCTATTATATTTCATATATAACCCTTTCATGTCCTAAGGAAGGCCTTTTTTCTTAGAGGTTTTCATTTTAGTATATCTTTAAAAAAAGTGTTAACTTGCCTCCATCTTTTTCTTGGGTAAGGACTACTCAAGAATGAATGGCCTTTTGTGTCTATCATATTGCTGTCCACAGCTTTTCTTGATAGGCCTAGAACAATCTTGGGAACAGGGTTGCTGTGTGTTGAAGGTCTTTGCCTTTGCCTTTGCCTTTGCCTATCTTAGGTAGTTACGTTGTGCATTTTTTATTGTTGTACTATGTTTGATTTGTTCCTGATACCTTCAATTTGAATTTTTTCCTGAGAAATGGAGCAGTAATACAGCATCACCTTATTAAAATACATTGAAGCCTTTAAAAAAAAGAAAGAAAGAAAAGAAAAGGATATTGGGTCTCCTGGAGCTGGACTCTGGAGTTATAGGCAAATATGAATGGTCTAATGTAGGTGCTGGGAGTTGAACTTGATCCTCTGAAGAGCAGCAGACACTCTTCTCCAGCCCTCATTTACTCATTTTATTCTATATGTTTGAGTGTTTGTATGCATATATGGCATGTGTACAATGCCCTGTGGAGCATCAGATCCTGTTTCTGAGCTGCCCTGTTGGTGCTGGGAAATAAACTGAGGTCCTCTGGAAGAGCAGCCAGTGCTCTTAACTGCTTAGCCATCTCGCTGGTCTCTTAAAGGATACTTAATTTGGTGACACATGCCTGTAATTTCAGCTTGTGCTAGATAGTGAGACCCCCGTTCTCAAAAAGCCATTAGATAAATTAAGTGAGGAAATTATTATTTTTTCTTTCTTTTTTTGGAGATGGTTTGAGATAGGAAATCTCCATATAACCTAGACTGTTCCTGCAACTCCTTCTCAGAGATCCACTTGGCTCTGCCACCTAAGATCAGTGGTGTTTGCTATCATGCCCATTTTAAAGTACTTTAAAAAATATGAATTATTTGCTTACTATATATACAATGCACACTAGGAGAGGGCACCAGATATCATTACAGATGTTTGTGAGCTACTATGTGAGTGCTGGGAATTGAACTCAGGATCTGTGGAAGAGCAGCCAGTGCTCTAACTGCTGAGACATTTCTTCAGCTTTTAAAGTGCTTTTGAAAATATTAAAATTTAGACAGATTGATGCTATGTTAAGCTATTCTGTGCTTTCTTACACAGTTTATATGTTAACCAAGAATTTTTCTTTCTTTCTTTTTTCTTTTTTTTTTAAAGAAGCCTAGAAATAGTAGTTGCCTGTACTAAACAAACTGGCTTATCTCAGGGGAAATCATAACCTTGCCTTCTTTAAATCCTGCAGTTTTGCTAAGTAGCTTAGACTTAGAAATCTCTTTACAACCTGAGAGCTTGTTTGTCTGTGTCATAGAAGTTGAAATTTTCATGCCTACTGAATTATTAGGTGACTCTTCCTGTCTTCTATTCAGAGGCTCCAGACTTAAAGCAGGAGGAGCGCCTCCAGGAGCTGGAGAGCTGTTCTGGACTGGGCAGCACGTCTGATGATACCGATGTCAGGGAGGTCAGTTCCCGCCCCAGCACACCAGGCCTCAGTGTTGTGTCCGGTATGTCTGTCTTGTTTTAAGGACTAGGAATTTGAAGGCATCCCCTACTCCCTGTTCATAGAAGTGTTACCAAAGAGATGATGGGTTTAATTGTTGTTTGTGGAATGGTGTTAGCTCTTAAACCCAGCACTTGGGGCATGTTAGTAAGACGCTCTATCACTGAGTTGCAGCTCCATCCCCAAGTTATGTTTAAGAGCTCAGTATTCTCCAGGGAACAAAATTAATAATGTGCCTCCATAATCTGTGAGAACTTAATGTGTGGCCTTTACAGTCGTTTGGAACAACTCTTTATTGTTGATCACTTCTCCTACAATATTTAGGTATAACCAGGTAATTCTGATTATGTTGTAAAAGTAAGACAAGTATATTTGATCAACAGTAATAAATTCACAGTACTCAGCAACTCACATGTATAAAACTGGAATATGTAAAGGTTAAGAATTTCTCCAAACTTCATTTAATTTTGTGTAATTAGTCTGTTCTTCTTGCAGTTTATTTACTTACATATTTTTGTTGTATTTTCAAAGGTATAAGTGCTACATCGGAAGATATTCCCAATAAGATTGAAGACCTGAGATCTGAGTGCAGCTCTGATTTTGGGGGTAAAGATTCTGTAACTAGTCCAGACATGGATGACATAGCTCATGGTAAGTAGTGGGAGAGAGAATGGATTTTTCAAATGAACATATCATGGCCTTGCCTGGTGATACCAGCACTTCGGAGGTAGATGCAGGTTTATCTCTATGAGTTTCAGACTTGCCTCACCTACATAATGAGTTCCAGGTCAGTCAGGGCTACAGAGTGAGAATCTGTCTTAAAATAAAACCAAAGTGGGCCTGGGAGATGGCTCAACAGTTAAGAGCACTGATTGCCCTTCCAGAGGGGCTAGACCCTTAGCACCCACATAGCAGCTAACAACTGTCTCTAGCTGCAGTTCCAGGTGGTTCCACTGTCCTCTCTGGCCTCCATTGGCACTGCATGCATACGTAGACATACACACAAAATAAAAGTAAATAATGTCAAAAAATCAATAAAGCAATAACAACAAAGTTCATACACTGTTGGCATTTCATCAATTAGTATAGCTCTCAGGCATAACTTGTCTATGTGTACTTGAGGCTTTAAATGTTCATGTTCTAAATTTGTAATAAGGAAATTCATGAATGAAGAAAATTTTAGTCTGTATATTTATGTATTTTCCTGTTTCTTGTTGTGTTCAGATGTGCTTAGGGATATCTTTTTGGGAGTAGGGCTTCTGTAGCTTAAAATAGTACATTTAGAAGTTACCATTTTTAAAAATCATTTGCTGAAAACAATATTATACTTTCAAAGTTTATAGTTCTCTAATTACCTCCTCTTTAGATAGTGTGCTTATTTTTATAGGTGGGGGAGATGAGTCTATGAGAGCCTGAGCCATTGTGAAAAATAAGGTTTCAGTGTCACACTTGTATTCTTCACACTAATCATGATAGCTTAGTGTGCTAGAAATGATTGCATTTCTCTGTCAGGTTACTAAACATGTGGATTCTGTACCCTCCAAATGTAGAGAAAATCCTTACATGCAGATTAAAATGTGGGGTAATCAGAATATTTGTTTGTTTGTTTGTTTGTTTGTTTGTTTGAGACAGGTTTGCTCTGTGTAGCCCTGGCTGTCCTGGAACACACTCTGTAGATCAGGCTGGCCTTGAATTCAGAGATCTAACTACCTCTGTCTTCTAGTTAGGTATTAAAGGCATGTGCCACTATTACCCGGTCGGTAATCAGAATTTGATACTTGTTTCACTTATTTCTGGTATGCTTCTCAAGCTCTAATTAATCAAGAGAAAAGCTGTGGAAGAGTACCAGCACCTTCTTCAGTGTGGGATGCACTGTCTGCATCTGGCTTGATCTCATGGTTTGCCGTCTTCTTGTAGGAGCCCACCATTTGACCTCTCCTCCCTCTCAGTCAGAGTCTCTGCTCGCCATGTTCGATCCACTGTCTTCACATGATGGTAAGCTTGTGGAAAGAACCTTTGGACTCTTGTCTTAGACAGAAGTGAGATATGTAAAACTTTGGTGAATACCAGTGTTGAGTAGTTACACCTTGTCTGCAAAGCTTCTTTGCTATGTTACAGGGTCCTCTGCTGTTGTAAGGCCGAAGGTTCACTATGCCCGGCCCTCACATCCGCCCCCAGATCCTCCAATCCTGGAAGGTGCAGTGGGAGGAAATGAGGCCAGGCTGCCTACCTTCGGTTCTCACGTCTTAACTGCAGCTGAAATGGAGGCATTCAGACAGAGGCACTCTTACCCTGAGAGACTGGTTCGCAGTAGAAGCTCTGATATAGTATCTTCTGTGCGGAGGCCCATGAGCGACCCCAGCTGGAACCGCCGTCCGGGGAATGATGAGCTCCCTCCAGCAGCAGCCACCGGTGCTACTTCTTTGGTGGCTGCACCTCACTCATCGTCTTCTTCTCCGAGTAAGGACTCTTCAAGAGGAGAGGTATGGGACACTAGCCATGTAGAATTTTCATGTTGTGGCCAGGTCAGTGTTCTATCTGATGGGTTCCTATGTCTGAAATGAACATGGACTGTGAACTCAAGATTAAGGGTCACTGTGGTCATGGATTAAAAATGATCTGTTATGCTGGGCCATGATGGTGCATTCCTTTAATCCCATTACCTGGCAGGCAGAGGTAGGTGGATCTCTGAGTTCGAGTCCAGCCTGGTCTGCAGAATGAGTTCTAGGACAGACAGACAGGGCCACACAGAGAAACCCAGTCTCAGAAAAAGAAATATGTCAGTCTAGTAATCCATTGGATGGATACACTACAACTTGCATTTTGCAACAGTTAAATCCTTTCTCCCAGCAGTTTTGTGTCTGAGGATACCTAGGACTGACTGACAGTATTCTTTTGAGATGGCTAAATGAGGTATATAATTTTTTATTTGAGACTCATAAAGTTGGGAAGACAAAATACTTCTTCCTCATTTAAGAGTAAGTTTCCAACCCAGTTCTTTTCTCCTTCTTTGTTGAGTTAGTAGTAAGTTCCCAATAGATAACACATTGTCCTACATGTAATCCCACTCATCACCATGCTGAAATGCTCACCCCAACCATGCCTCCCCAGTTACCAGCATTACTTCCTTTTCATTTGTTTTGTTGGTTTGTTGTTATTCTTGTTTTTTTGAGACAGGATCTCACTATGTAGCTCAGGGTGGTCTGGCACTTACTATGTATGTAGATCAGGCTGGTCTTGAACTTGTGATAATTCTTAGGCCTTTGCTTTCTGAATGCAAGTGAATCAGTATGCCTGATACATTCTTTGTAGCAGCAGGACTTAACAGTGTGCATGTTGCTTGTCATCACACTTTTTTACACTTTCACTCTGCTGGTTGTTCAGTTTTGTCTTGGCCAATTTTTTCCCTTTAATTATTTTGAGTTTATTTTATGTGTATAAGTGTTTGCCCGAATGTCTGTCTTTGTACCATGTACACACAGTATCTGCAGATGCCAGAAAAGGGCATCAGGTCCCTTAAGACTGAAATTACAAGTGGTTGTGAGCCACGTGTGAGTTTTAGGAATGGACTTGGTCCTCTAGAAAAGCAATCAGTACTCCTAACTGCTGTGTTCTCTGTCAATCCTAGAGATAGCTTTTTTTTTTTTTTTTTTTTTTCTTCCTAAGGGTGTTTATTTAGCCTTTTTGGTCAAAACTAGTTCTTAGAAATGGAAGTAGGTCAGAGCTCATTCTGTGGCCTGTTGCTGCTCTTAGAGCCTCTCAATGGATAGCCTAGGGAATATTTGTGTATCTGTAGGTATGTGTACAGCTACCTCTGAATTCATTTTATCTCTGCTTTGCTTGATATAGAAAGAACAATGAATGGACACTGAGGATTTATTTTGAGTCTAGAAAAAACAGTTTATTCTGTTTCCCTACCTCTCCCATAATTTAACTCCTTAATGGTGAAAAACCATTAAGTGGTTTAAATGGTGAGTGTTTTCCTCACTCATCATGTGTATAAACATACAGATAAACATTCTGGCCTCACTTCTAACTTTCCTGCCACATAGACCCTGATCTCTCTGATTGGAGAAATTACATATTGTTAAGTATTTTTAGTACTAATTCTATCTTCTCCAGTCCCGTGAAGTCTCTGAAGAAATATTTCTTATAGACAGTTAAGCAGTCAGAATAAGAGTGGACTGGTGGGCAGAGAAAAGGTACCTACCTGCTCCAACAGCCAAGAATGTATTTTTAGGGGCTGGAGAGATGACACTTGCTTAAGAACACTAGCTGCTCTTTAAGAGGTCCAGAGTTCAGTTCCCAGCAACTACATGGTGGCTCACAACCAGGAGATCTGGTGCCCTCTTCTGGCTTGCAGGCATACATGGAGTCAGAATGTTGTATACATAGTAAATAAATAAATGAATCTTTAAAAAAAAAAAAAGAAAAGAAAAGAAAAGAAAAAAAAAAAGAATGTATTTTTAGTCCCTATTCTGTAATGAAAAAGTGGAAGTGAAGAAATTTTCTGAGGTCAAATAGTATCACCTATAGTAATAGAATTATTGGCCTTGCCCTTCAATGTGAACAGAGTTGATGATAACTGTAACCAGTGATCAAAGGCTGGACAGGTCTAGGTTTGACAGGCAACTGTGCCACGTGTAAGCTGTGTGTACCTTGAGGAAGACCACCTCATTTAGCTTCATGTCCCTCATCTAGAAAAAGGACTTATGACAGGGCATGGTGCATACCTTCAATCCCAGCACTCAAAGGCAGAGACAGGAGGATCTCTGTGAGTTCAAGGACAGCCAGGGAGTGAGATGCAGCAAAATGGGGAGAAAGGACCGGTAGCTAGTGCCTACAATTCTAGTAATTAGAAGGTTGAGATAGGAGTATTGGTGATGAAAAGGGCAGCCTGAGCTACAGTTGAGACTCTGTCTCCATGCAATAACTAACAAAAAAAGATCCCTAATAACAGAAACGTTAGGCAGCTGAGAGGATTGAGAGATCTGTTCTCATGCTGGCTTCTGACACACCACATTCCTATCATTGCACCACACCATCTCTGCCCCATTAGAATTCACTGCACTGCCTTTACTTAGGGTTTCCTATTGCTTCTTGCTTTTGTGCTGAGGGATTACCCAGAGCATATACCTTCTAAACACTTGTTTCTCCCACTGATCTCTCCCTAGGAGGGAACTAGGGACACTTCCTTTACAGGTGATACCGAATTCTATTAGGCCTTTGGTTTTGTAGCAGTATGGAGACACTGCCTACTCTCACACATATCCCTCACCTGAAGGGTATCCTTTCACATTCCAGAGGGTGCTTGGCAGGTGTTAGTAGCTTTCTGTGCTGGGAATGTGGCTTAGTGGCAGGGTGCTCTGTGTTCCATTCCTAGCACTATTCTCCTCCCCCACTAATACCCCAAAAAGAACAGTCTTACTTTTAAGGCAAATAGGACAGGTGTACAGACTTATTGGAATCCTTTTCATAGCAACTTATCCTGCTGCTCAGCTCACAGTAAACCATTAGACTCTCTCTGCAGGCCGAAGAGCGCAAGGACAGCGATGATGAGCGATCAGACAGGAGCAGGCCTTGGTGGAGAAAGCGCTTCGTGTCAGCTATGCCTAAAGGTAATTTCATAAAACTTTAGAGCCTCAAGTCTCACCACGCCTCTGATGTTGCTGGGCCTGTTTGCAGTTGTGTGGAAGTGTAGAAATGCTTTCACTGAGAAAAATGCTCTGGCAGAGCTTTAAAATGTCCATTCTTTGTGGGAAATGGCAGTGGTGTGTCCTAAATGGAAATCATGCCAGTCACTGTCATTAAACATGGAGGACTCTCAGCATGCTATTGTTACTGTTAATTTTATCTTGAATAGACACTTTGATGTTCCTGGAACAAATCTAAGCTTTTCATGTCTATGTACATTGAAAATGTGCGTGCCCTACAGATGTAGCTGGTATCTATTTTGGAAAGTAGTTGTATACATTTATTTTTAGTGAATAGCCTAGTGTTGATTGAGTTGGTTAAAATTTCTCTTCCTGGAAGGGATTACTCTTCCATAAGCCTTTCCCAGGCTGTGTGCTTAGGAGCTGAGACCTGCTTCTACCTGTGCTCAAGACCACTTAATGGGGAGGAGTGAGTGAGGCAGGAACTCTGAACGTGTTCTTTGGCAAGGTTAGAGGCAATGATTTTGATTCATGCTCAGTGGATCCTCATTAAATCATTCTTTCTATGGCAAATGACTCCACAGTAGATTCTGAAAGCTTTTTTTAAGGAAGCTTTGATGCACTTTTAAGAATGATTATCAGTTGATGCTTAGGATTTCTTAGCTTTTAAACTTTCAGCATCCTTGCACTTAGAAATGTTGGCACACCAGTTAACTTCCGAGGAGTGCAGTATGTTGTATGTCACACTACTGACTTTATTTAATTTCCAGCTCCTATACCATTTAGAAAGAAAGAAAAACAAGAAAAAGACAAAGATGATCTGGGGCCTGACAGATTCTCAACACTCACAGGTTTGTAGACCCATGGGCTTCCTGGCTCCTTCATTCCCAGAGCACATATTTCATAACACTTTTTCTTGGATGCCATGAACGTTGCCTTTTTAGAAGAGAGTGTGTGTGTGTGTTCGGTGGGGAGTATGTTCTTCATGGCTCTGTGGTTCTCCTTAGGGGCCACAGTGGGTCTTGGTGTGCTCTTTCTACAGACCACCAGTACCATCACCATCCTCATTACCATGACCTGTTTCCGACAAGGCCTGCCTGACAGCTCACCACCCAGGGAACGATGCCTCAGCACTGTAGGAGCGTGTGCGCTTCCTCTAGTGCTCTGCATGCCATATCTCTGGATAGTTTTCTCTAACACTGATTATAGGATGCTACATTTATTTTCATCTGTAGTTTGATCTAGTTTATTCAGGATCACCATGAGATGCAGTTTTATCTCATTGTCTTATTTTTTCATAATTAAAGTATTTGTTCAAACAATATTACAAATACCAACCATTGTAGTAAAAGTTAAAGGTGTCACTAATTTTTTTTTACAGCTTGAATTATAACTGCTGTCTAACCCATGGCAGAGCTTTAGGGATCTTCCTTATCTGACACCTGCATTCTGCACCTTCTTTGGTACCTCACAAGTGTGAGAGCTAGCATAAATGACCAACATTGAATTTGATAGGTATACATTGGTTCTTAGATGCTGTAGAGTATGTAGCGGGCAGTTTACTTCTCACCTTTTTTTTTTTTTTAATTAATTTTAAGGTGTGCTATTTTCCCTTCTAGCCTTCTAAATTATAATGAAGCTTGTTAATTTAAAAGTGTAATAGGTCAGCCGGGCATTGGTGGTGCACACCTTTAATTCCAGCACTTGGAAGGCGGAGGCAGGTGGTCTGTGAGATTATGGCCAGCCTGGTTTACAGAGTAAGTTCCAGGGCTACAAAGAGAAACCATGTCTTGAAAAACAAAACAAAACAAAAAAAGTGGAATATGTCTTTAAGAACATGGTTTCAAAAGTGACCATCACAATACATGCAACATCCCATCTTGATCTGTGTTCTAATATCTAGTTGTGCATGTTATGTGTACCCATATTTCAGTTTATATAGCCCTGCTTTATTTGATACAGCAACTTTCCTAGAATAAAGGGTATGAGCAACAGACAGGTAGACAGGCCACAGTCCCCTGTTGAGAGCAGCCCAGACTATCCTGTTCAGTCAGCAAATATTTGTTGGTCATCTGAGTCTTGCCAGATGCTGTACTACGTACTGTGGCTGTTCGATGAAATCACATATGGCCTGTGTTTGCCGGAACATTGGAGTGTGGTTGGGAAGAGTTGTATTTTCCTGTGTCCTAGTTCCTGCTGTTAGAAGTATACCAATGTATGCTGGCACACTCCTTTGATTCTATCACTCAGGAGGCAGAAGCTGGAGTTCAGGGCCAGCTTGGTCTACATAGTGAGCTCCAGACCAGCTAGAGCTACATAGTGAGACTGAGCCTTAAAAAAGAAAAGGCTAGAGAGGAAGGAGTATTGCAGTGTATGCAAGCTGAATTATATTGTTTAATTAAGGACTTTGAAGAAATTGTAGGTTGTTAGGTCTTTGGGCAATAATTTTTTCCTTGATGAAATTAGAAGCTAAGTGGTTCTTGTTTTTTCCTCTTCATAAAATAGTTTTCTTTGGGTCTGATTAAAGAAGCTTAGTTTTCTTATTGGAGAAATTCTCCCCAATCCTAACTAATGTTCACTTGGAGATTACAGTGAAATCAGTTTGAAGTGTTATAAAGAGATGTTCCTTATGAGCTTGGCCATAATCCTGTCACTCTTATTACTGACATATGGTCTATCTCAGTCTTCCTCAGTATTTGTGTTTTCTGTGACTGGATCAGACCGGTGTGACTTTGTATTTGTCCTTAACCATGTTTCAGACACTTCTCAGTTTCTACTGGGTACAGTTGGTTTTTAAATCATTTTTACTGGCTGTGAAATGATTTGATTCTACTACTCTGTAGTATAGTAACTATTCTTTTCCTGTTGAAGTATTTAGATTGTTTTCTACCATTTTTCTCTGAAAATACATTTGTACATGTAGTTATACATGTTGTATAACAGTGCTGGGGACTGAACCTAGGCTTACAGCTACAAGTCAGGCAGGCTCCTGCTAACTGTACCCGCCCTGCATAGCAGCTTATTAAAGGAAGAGGCAATAAGCAACATCTTAGTTTAATTGAATGAGTTTAGCCAATTTATATCTATCCCTTCTCACAGTCCTTGTGAGCTCTCAAAATATAGCCAGTGGAGCTGGAGAGATAGATTCCCAGCAGTTTGGAGCACTGGCTGCCCTTCTAGAGAATGGGTTCTGTTCCCATCACCCACATGCTGGCTCATAGCCATTTGTAACTGCATTTCCAAGGGCTTTGAAACCTTCTGGCCTCTTCTGGCCCCAGGTGTGCGTGTAGTGCATGTGCATACATGAGGCAAAACACCCAAAATGTTAAATAATAAGAGTATTTGTAGAGCATTCACTAAAAATATTATTCCTTAAAAGGGTTCTGCAATGGTTGCATTTATATTTTGAAAAGTTCACAAGAGATTCTGAATTTCTTGTCGTGACCACATTGTTATAGTAGACAATATTAAATGACTTTGGCAGTCAGGTGTGTTCACAACGATAATCCCAACACTCACAAGGCTGAGGCACAAGAATTGCTACAAGTTAAAGGTCAGTGTAGGCTATAGAGTGAGACATGCCCCCCCCCCACAAAGAAAAACTAAAAAAACACAACTTTGTGAATCATCTGTATGACTTGAGGTGTCATACAGGAACAGCAGATACTTGTTTTGTGGAGATGAAAGGCCCCATGAGCATGCTGCTCAGTCTCCAGGCTGCATGCTCGCTCTTCTGTGACATGTGATGACAATGCGTCTCTGCAGGTGTCCACATGAGTGCTTAGCACAGTTCACTGCCATGTGGTACACATGCCATATGTATTAGCTACTTTTGCAACACATACCTACATACATGAATAGTGATTTTAATGTGATTTATCGAAACTTTTACAAATGGAATTCTAGCTGGGCAGTGGTGGCACACATCTTTAATCCCAGCACTCAGGAGGCAGTGCATACTCACTCTGTGAGTTCGAGACCAGCCTGGTCTACTGAGCAAGTTCCAGGAGAGGCTCCAAAGCTACAGAGAAACCCTGTCTCAAGAAAGGGAAAACAAAAAACAAACAAACAAACAAACACAACAACAAAAGACCCACACATGGAATTCTACCAGAATGTAGACAGCATGGTTACCTATTGCCCTAGCTCAATCTCAAGTGTGTGTCACTATAGAACTTTATTTTGTATTGAAGATCCATAGTAGTTGATTAATGACTATTGTTTGAGACTGTAGGTTAGGTAACTTGTGTGTGTGGTGCTGGGTATCAAACTCAGGGCCTTGTAAATGCTGAGCAAGTCTCAACCACTGAGCTGTGTCTCTAGCTTGGTGTTTTGAGACAGTCTCGCTATAGCCTAGGCTGGCCTTGAGTTCACAGCTCTCTTACTTCTACTTCCCAAGTGCCAGAGTTACATGCATGTACCACAGCAACACGCTAGCTCAGCAGTTTTGATGCCTGATTTGGTTGTCAGGGTGATGGTCCCATCAGTGAGACAAGCTGCCATCGGTGCAGTCTATAGGCCATCCTAGCCCTGGGATTCCACAGAAATGCTTTGTCCTGGACAAATGGAATATCATAGAAGCTTTCAAATGTGACGGAAAAAGGGATTCACACAGAAAGAACGTAGAAAGCCATCAAACTTAAAAAAGGATTTAGGTCTAAACTTGAATAATTATTTTTCTCCTTCAGTGTGGAGATATCTGATTAAGTTTGTATATAAAAGATTATTGTTGGGGCTAGTGTGGTGGTACATGCCTCAAGTCTCAGCACTCAGCAGGCTTTAGGAGAACCACAAAGTTAAGGCTAGGCCTTGGGCTACATAATGAGTTAAAGGTCAGCCTGGGTTATGCAGCAAGGCTATTCTGTTTTTTCCCCAATCCTAAAAAACGAAACCATTGGTAGAAGTTATGTTCACATGAATTGATAGTTACTGTGACTTGAGCAAGCACTTTAGAATCCTTTCTGCACTGAACTTTCACATAGCCATGCAGAGATACAGTAGTCCTGAGGTAGAGTAACTCTTCTGTTTTTCTGCTTTGGGAAGGCTCTTAGACCTAGTGGCGGGATACAATAGGCAGCTGCATGGTGCCTTGTAACACTGAGATACGTGCCCCTTTTTAGTCTGACCTCCTAATCTGCCTTTGGGATTCTGCTACTGGTGTCATACTAACAGCAGGGTTGATATAAACCCAGGGAAATAATTCTCTCTCTTTCTTTTTCCCTGCAGACGAGCCCAGCCCTAGGCTCATTGCACAGGCTCAGGTTGTTGAAGATATTCTGGACAAATACCGCAATGCCATTAAACGGACCAGCCCCAGTGAAGGCGCAATGGCAAATGATGAGAGTGCAGGTGATAATCATGATAGATCTAACAGTAGCAATTTACCATGGTAATAATGACAATCCTAACTACAGTAGCCTTTAAAATAGACTATCTAGAGGAGCAAGTCAGATCAGCATGTCCCTCTCTATGCTTTCCCACTAAACCTGGCCACCCCAGATGTTCAGATGGTTTTGGGTTTTCTGATGAGTCTGGGGTGATAGCCCAGAGGCACTTGGTGCATGTTTTACTGTCTAGAGAAGAATGAGTTGATGTAGTTATGGATTTTAGTAGAGCTCTGGTGGCCTATGCAGGCTAAGGCATCCTTGTTATTTGGTATTTCTTTTCTACAGGGTTCTCTGTCTTCATAGAGGAATACTTAATAGAGGAATTGTAAAATTATGGAATCCTCAGGACAAATTGAGGGAAAGTAAAATCATATAAAACTATAAGCAATAGTTTGCTAAATCTATCTATGCCTGCATATGTGGAAAGCATTTTCTGGAATAATCTTTAGCAAACAGTTACCCAAGGAGGAAACCTAAGGTTGAAGAGAAGTGAGGGCAGGGGGCAATTCTACCTCTTTGCTTTTCCTTTTCAGGATCATAGGGTGGTGATACAGGACCTCACTCCGTAGGTCAGGCTACCCTTGAACTCAGAATTCTTCTTCCTCCCAAGCACTAAAATTGCAGGCATGTGCCAGTATATCTAATCTTTTTTTTTTTTCTTTCTTTCTTTCTTTTGAAAAGCTTTTAAATAACAGTACAGTGCAGGTTAATAAGCCCTATATTTAGAGTTGCCAGTTAAAAACATTTTGACAAGTTTCTTATACAGTATTTATTATTCAGGAATATTTTATTCCTGTTTTTGAGACAGAGTTTCTGAATACTTGCTAGTACCAGAAATTCCCACATTAATTAACTTGGGTTATACTTTTCTCGGGGACTGGTTTTGTCTAGAGGTCATTGGTGATGGTGAAAGTGCTCATGATTCTCCCCGTGACGAAGCGCTGCAGAATATCTCAGCTGACGATCTCCCAGACTCTGCCAGCCAAGCAGCCCATCCTCAAGACTCTGCATTCTCTTACAGGTATTTCTTCCAGGAGTTGTAAGATTGGGGTTTGGATTTGTTTTTGTTTTTTTGTAATATTTTTGAAAATAAAGTACAATTACATTGTTTTTCCTATTCCCTGTCTTCTTCCAATGCTTCCTATTCAGGCTTTGGACTTTTATCACCATTTTAATCATTTCAAGTCAACCAGTTGTTAAGTATAAAGAACTAGTGGATGATGAGTGCTTGCTGCACAAGTGTAAGGACCTCAGTTGAACCCAGTGCCCACCTGAAAAAGCTGAGCATGCTGATGTGCATCTGTAATCTTAGCATTGGTACCCTAGGGCTCACAGCCCAACTATGGCTGGTCAGCCTTTTATTAAACCAGTCAGGTCCCTTAAGCAGGCAAAGCAACATAGCTTTACATGGCTAAACAAATGCAGCATAAACAGCCATAACACATCTTTGACTAGTTAAAGTAATAGTTCACAACACTGCTATCTGTGTCCCAGGAGCTACATAAGTAGCTTACTACTGTCTGTGCAAACCCAGCGGCCTGTGTCAGCACAGTGGGGACTCCGTAATGGGGGATAATTTTAGCATTGCCCCACTAATAACTGGGGCTCAGTCTTGGCATTTCCTCTT
The DNA here is from genome assembly GCA_030556225.1 of Cricetiscus sungorus. NCBI lineage: Eukaryota > Metazoa > Chordata > Mammalia > Rodentia > Cricetidae > Cricetiscus > Cricetiscus sungorus. Next base: position 6,976,330 of record JANBXA010000132.1, read on the forward strand.
TTCCCTGCAGTCTCCTTCCACAGAGCTTGAGAAAGTGGCTTTGGGAGCCTGGCGTTTGCCCATGCTGGTTAAGAAGCTGCTGCTTCCTCAGACAAGGAAGACTCTGTACAGCACCCTCACCTAGCTTGTGTGTGATCGTTTCCTCTCCATTTCAAATTATTTTTTAATGATTTAGTTATTCTTAAACTATAAACATTATTTGATCCATAAATATTTAGAAGCTTCATATTTTTTTCTCTTTGGTAAAATTATTTTACTGAGTTATGACTTTCCTAAATCAGGTGTTTTTACCATAATACAGTTTATGAAATTCTTGGCCAAACTGGTTAGTTTTGTCAACTTGATACAAGCTAGAGTCACCTGGGAAGAAGGAGCCTCCAAATGAGGAATTAGGAGTGTCTTTGGGGCTTTTTCATGATTGATGGTTGAAGTGAGAGGGGCCAGCCAGCCCACTGTAGGCAGTCCTACCCCTGGGCAGCAGGTCCCGGACTGTATAGGAAAGCAAGCTGAGAATTGGAGAGGTGCCTCTCCCAGAAGATCCAAGTTTAGTTCCCTGCACACACTTCATAGTCACCTGCAACTCCAGCTCCAGGGGATCTGACACTTCTGGCCTCAATAGGAAATTGCACTCATGTGCACAAATACACACACATACACATAATTTAAAATATTAAAAAATACTTTGGTGAGGAGGGCTGAGCAAGCCAGTAAACAGCTTTCCTCCATGACTCCTGCTTGCGTTCCTGCCCTGATGGACTGTGATCTGGGCATATGAGCCCAATAAACTGTTTTTATCCTAAGCTGCTTTTGGTCATAGTGTTTATCACAGCAATAAGAAGCAAACTGGGACAGTGGGTGAATATTATGTTTGATTAACCTGATGTCTAAGTTATTGGTTTGGTAGGGACAAATCTGCTAAGGCAAGGCCCATGTCTAAGTCATGAGTTAGTTATGTGGTGACCCATGGAAGAAGCAATCAGTTTTCTCCAGGGCATCTAACTCCCATCTTTGAGCAATCCCACAGGACCAGGAAGGTTCATAGGTCCTAGTGAGGGAGAGGCACACATGATCATGTGGGTGGGTAAAGCTGTGTTGCTGTGGAAGGCAGCCTCTACCTGAAAAGGCTGTGCTACTAAATGGCAATAGGTGTGTCACCAGTTGGAAGCTATAGAATCTAATCTCAGCACAAAACCTCCAAGCAGTAGAACATAGCAATTGTGGGTTTTGGTGTTTGTTTTTTCCTAAGGTATGTTCTTGTATGTAGCTGCCATTTGTGGAGAGACTAGCAGAAAGCATGCAGTTTGGTTCCTAAGATACTGTACCGTGACACCCCTCCGTCTGCTCCAGATCATAGCAGGGTTTCTAACTGACACACTGACCCGGCTGAGCTCGCCCAGAGCACTCTTCCTGTGCTTGCCAGTGAGGTGTCAATCAGTTGAAACTGAATCATCTGTGTTCTGAGCTAACACATTAATATTTATGTGTATATATTTGTAAACTATAGCCATTTCTGGCTGACAATGTGCTTAGCTGGGGGTCCTGTGTCCCAGCTCCAGGCATACAAAAAAGGATGTCATCATTTCTGTGTAAGTAAATTAATGTGCCCTGCACTTACTCTTCAGAGATGTTAAAAAGAAGCTGAGGCTTGCACTTTGCTCTGCGGACTCGGTGGCCTTCCCAGTGCTAACCCATTCAACAAGGAATGGATTGCCCGACCACACAGACCCAGAAGGCAAGTCACCCCATGACTCTTTACTCTCTCCCATACACACAGCTTGAACAATAGCAGTTGCCATCTCTCACCTGTCAGCTGAAAAAAATTCTGTGTGTTCCAGGTCATTTAAGGGTACTTTGACCTCTTTTTTTAAAAAAAATTATATTTGCATCTCTGTGTCTGCCATGTATGTGTGTTTGGGTGCCCACAGAGGCCAGAAGGGGGTGGCAGAGCCCCTGGAGCTGGAATACAGACAGTTGTGAGCTGCCTAGGGTGGATGCTGGTATCTCAGCTCTGGTCCCCTGGAAGAGCAACACAGGCTCATAACCCTTAGCTGCCTCCCCAGCTCATGGTACTTTGATTTCTGATTGTTTATTTTCTTAACAAGAGTGGCAGTATTGTTTGGCTCTAATAGTTATTCGTGCATCAGGATTAGTATCGCAAATGCTGAGAGTGTGTGGATGTCCTAGCAGAACTCTTGTTTTTGTTTGTTTTTAGACAATGAAATTGTATGCTTCTTAAAAGTTCAAATAGCTGAAGCAATTAATTTACAAGATAAGAACTTAATGGCACAACTTCAAGAAACAATGCGTTGTGTATGCCGCTTTGACAATAGGACTTGTAGGAAGCTGCTGGCATCCATTGCTGAAGACTACAGGTACTGTTCCCAACATCACTGCAAGCTGACAGTGTTCTGTGTTGTTTCTTTGTTTTGAGAAAGGCCTTTTCTTGTTTGTTTTAATTGGTCTTTATTGAAGAAATTAAGAAACGTGACTATGTTTTCTTGGATAGAGCTTTTTAAGCAACATAATTTAGAAATGTTGTAACCAACAGATCTTGCTAATAAAGAAGTGTAATTTACTTCACCTTTGCATAAAAGGAGGTATAGAAGAGGGTGGGGAAACAGCTCAGTGAGTAAACTACAACCATGAGGACCTGAGTTTGGGTCTCTAATACCCAGGCAAAAGCCGGGTGGTATGCATATATTTGTAACCCATCTGGAGAGGGGAGAGCAGATGCACATAGATCCTGGGGACTTGCTGACTAGCCAGAGCTGCAGACTCCAGGTTCAGTGAGAGATCCTGTCTCCAAAAAAAGGGTAGGTGGGGCTGTAGGATGTCATTGGATAAAGGCTCATGCCATATAAGCTTGATGACCTAAATTAGATCTTCAGAATTCACAAAAAGATGGAAGGCGAGAACTGACTTCCCAAAAGGTGTCCTGTGACCTCCATATGCATTGTGTGGCACACTCGAGTGCACACTGGCATGTATACAATAATAAAATCTCCTTTGTTGTTGTTGTTTTGTTTTGACACAGGGTTTCTCTGTGTAATAAGCCCTAGCTGTCCTGGAACTTGCTCTGTAGACCAGTCTGGCCTCGAAGTCACAGAGATCCACCTGCCTCTGCCTCCCAAGGGCTGGGATTAAGGGTGTGCGCCACTGCTACCCAGCATAAATAATCTTTTAAAATTAGGTAAATAATAGGTTTTCTTCCACTGTGAGGCCAAGAGGACTAGGTTATAGTGTGTGTGTGTGTGTGTGTGTGTGTAAAGACTAGATGTCCAGGGAAGCAGAGATAATCTTAGGAATTGGTTTTTCTGCCAAGCCCTAGCTAGTATGGGGGAAATGTGAGTGTTCCACTTAGGCAGAATGGAAGCTCCTAGCATCAGGGAATCTTGCTACACTAACAGTATAAGCAAATGTGATAGTGGTTATTTAATGATCTAGTGTATATAATTTGTATTTTGTCCAGCAGCCAAATTTCTGTTAAGTATAGGGTCCTACAACCATGGAGACTGTGCTTCCTTCCATAACAAATGGAATGAGCCTGCAGAGGACCTTAGAGACTTGTAGTGAGTGAGGTGCTGCTGATGTGTGCCACAGAAACATGCATATGGGCTTTCTTCTTGAGCTGCCAGTGTGGGTAGTCCCAAGATACTTGTCTACAGTCTCTTGTGCCAACTTGCTAAAGCCACAGTCTATGAAGTATTTTGTTTTAAAAAATTAGCACTCTTAGTTGCTGAAGAAAGTATGTAAGTATATGCTGTACACATCTGATGTTCAGCAGCACTTTTTTTCTTTTAGGAAAAGAGCCCCATATATTGCTTATCTCACCCGCTGTCGTCAAGGACTGCAGACCACACAGGCCCATTTGGAAAGGCTCTTGCAAAGAGTTTTGCGAGACAAAGAGGTAGCCAATCGGTACTTTACCACTGTCTGTGTGCGGTTGCTGCTTGAGAGCAAAGAAAAGAAGATCAGGGAGTTCATTCAAGGTAACTAAATCATTCACACAGATGTCTCCTCTTGATTTGCTGATTTATGGACATGCATTAATTTAGTACCCTTTCATTTCCTTCCCTCCCTCCCTTCCTAATTTTTGGGATTGGTGAGATGGGTACTGGCTGCTTTTCCTGAGGACCAGGGTTCAATCCCCATTCCCCACATAGCAGCAATTCAGAATCATCTATATAACTCTGGTTCCAGGGAATTTGCTCTCTTCTAGCCAGTGCAGGGACCAGGCACATACTTGGTGCACAGACATGTGTAGGCATAACACCTATACACAGTAAAAATAACAATAGTAATAATTAGAAGATTTTTTAGTATTTATGTATACATATCAAGTTGCAGGTAGTTGTAAGGTACACATGGGTGCTAGGAACCAAACTCCCATCCTCTGGAAAAGTTCAAGTTGCTTTTAACTGCTGAGCCATCTCCAAATAAAAAAGATTTATTTTTATTATTTTTATTTATAATTTGTGGTGCTGGGGCATGCCACAGCATGTGATAGAAGTATAAAGCAACTTGAAGGAGTTGTTGCTCTCCCCTGTGTGTGGCTCCATGGGATCTGGATTAGTCAGGGTTCTCTTCAGAAACATAAATGATAGAACTATCTATCCATCCATCCATCCATCCATCCATCCATCCATCTATCTATCTATCTATCTATCTATCTATCTATCTATCTATCTATCTCTATGAGATTTATTAGAATGACTTACAGACTATGGCCCGTCTGTCTGTCTGTCTGTCTGTCTATCTATCTATCTATCTATCTATCTATCTATCTATCTACCTACCTACCTACCTATCTATCTGTATGGGATTTATTGGAATGACTTACAGACTATGGTCCAGATAGTCCAACAATGGCCACCCATAATTGGAAGGTCCAAGAATCTAGTAGTTGTTCAGTCCATGAGGCTGGTTGATTCAGCATACATCTGAATCCTGAAGAAGTAGGCTCTAATGCCAGTGAAAGAACAGACTTGCCAGCAAGAGTAGGGCAGGCAAGCAGAGAGCGAAAGCTTCCTTCTATGTCTTTATATGGGCTGCCAGTAGAAGGTGTGGCCAGATTAAAGGTGGATCTTCCCACCTCATAAGATCCAGATTGAAAGTGATCTTCCTACTTCAAATGATTTTCCCTCCCAGGTGTGCTTAGTCACTTGGGTTTTAGTTAACCAGTTGTGATCAGGTTGATACCCAAGAACTGCCATCACAGTATCTGACTTGATTTTTCAGGTTGACTTTAGTTCCAGGGGATCCAACACCCTCTTTTGTCATCAGAGGACACCAGGCATGCATGTTGTGTACAGACATACAGACATACATACAAACAAAACACTCATATGCATAGAAAAAATAAATCTTTTTTTAAAGTAAAGAATAAAAGATTTATCAATCAATAATAAATAAACCAAGGAAAAGAGGGAGGGAGTGAGAGAGGAAGGGAGGGAGGGAGGGAAACCAAAACGACTCCCAGAACTGATGAAGGAGCTCTGTACCACAGATGGGCTACCTGAAATAGCTGTTAGCATCCGCATAGTCCAGATGGGGTCGGTGTGAAGATTCAGGGCTGCCACTTGCAGGGACTCATCAAGAACTCATAGACTTCCCAATGGTGGGCTGCTGGTGCTCAGGCACACTCTGGAGGGAGGACCAGTCATAATCCTCTGGATGCCAGATTTCACTAGTCTGTTCCACGGTACTGCTCTGCTCTGTGAATACAGTATCTATCTCAGGCTGGGCAGGAAATGCCACACACATATCTACTGCTTAGCTACTGGAGTGAAAACTGAAGGTTTGAAAGATGAACTCCATGTCTGCTCACAATGGGTAGGTGGCAACAGATCTTAGCAACACTGTCTCTAGGATGTGCCTCCTGCCTAGGTAGGAGGCATTATCATACTGGATGGAGTGCTAATTCAACATAGCCAGATGCTAAAAGTGCAGGCCACTGACAAAGCAGGAATTTGCACTAATGTACAGATCAAACAGCAGCTTTTTTGCTGTATTTTTTTTTTTTTTTTTTTGGCCGGGGGGGGTGGGGGAATGGGGGGAAAGGGAAAGGGAGGGAGGGGAGTTGGACAAGGTCTCACAGTGTATGCCTGGCTATCTTTGAAGTCACAGCGATCATTACCCTGGGATTTGAATTGTGCTATATTATGCCCAGCTCTTAATAACCTTTGAAGCACCATACTTATAACCTAGCATGTGGGAAGCTGGGAGAGAAGAACTATGTGTTTAAGTCAATCTTGGCTATAAAGTGAGACACTGTGTCAAAGGCAAAAAAAATTTTGGGCATGGTGGTATAGTTCTGTAAGTTGTGCAAGGGGCTGAAGCAGGAAGACACACATTCAAGGGCTTCCTGGGATACTGGGTAAGATTATGACCAGGGAGGACAACTAGGAATTCAAGGCTAGCCTGGGCAACTTACTGAGAGATGCCCTGTCTTAAGCAAAAGTAGGTGAGGACATAAGTTCAGTGGTAACCATATCCTGGCATATGTGAGGCCCTGGGTTCAATCCCTAGTGCTTCAAAAACAAACAAAAATTAAAAGTAGCAAGCATTGACATTAAGTTTCTAGTTGCATTATTTATCTCTGAGATTGAGTATCTGTGTATTAAGACTTGTACAGGGGATTCAGAGATGGCTCAGGAATTAAGAGTACTTGCTGCTGTTCTAGAGGACCTAGGTTCCATGACCCACATGGCAGTTCACAGCCATCTTTAACTCTAGTTCTAAGGAACATGATACCCTGCATACATGCAGGCAAAACACTCATATGCATTTAAAAGAAAATCTGAGAGGTTAAAATTTTAGTTCTACTTTTTCATTATTATTTTTGATTCAAAGTCTCATGGCTAGTCATGAGCTATATTGATCCTCTTCCCACTAACCCCCAAATGTTAGCATTAAAGACATATGTGGCCATGTCCAGCACTGATTATTGGTGACAGAGTCTCCAGCTTGTAACACTCCTACCACAGCCTTCCAGATGACGAGAGTATAGGCATCTGTCACCATGCCCAAATTCTATCCATACAACTTTTTAAAACTGTATATTCAACGACAACAACAACAAAACAAAAACAAATACACAAAAAAACCAAACCTGTGTATATTTTGTTTGCATATTTCTTTTCTTCTTCTGCTTTTGGTATTTTGGCTGCAAATTCTAAAGTCTCATTCACATACTTTTGACTTTAAGATTAGAGTATTAGTATCATTAGTTAATTAAGATGATTTCTACAGGTTGCTCTCTCTTCCATGAGAGTAATATTCTAAGGCTACCGTTGTGCCCAGTGGAACCCTTAAACTGTGCCTATGACTGAATGCTGAATTAATTGAGCTATAAATGAAGTGACTAATGAGCAGGTTGTGTACATGGTGTGGCCACTCTGACCATGGATAGTTTGCATCCAGCTGGGTAGAAGGGGAGTTTCTAGATTTCTTCACTCTATTCAGAATAGTGTGTGGTTTAAAACTTAGAAATGGGGTGGAGAAGATGGTTCAGGGATTAAAGGCATTTGCCACCAAGCCTGATGACCTGAGTTTGATTCTTGGAACTCATATGGTGGAGAAAACCAACTACTTGTAGGAGAAAAACTCCTACAAGTGGCCTCTGACCTCCATGTGCATGCCAGGTGCACACCCCACCCCATAAATAAATAAATAAATAAATAAATAAATAAATAAATAAATAAATAAAAAAGAAAAGAGATAAAAATAAATCTTACAAATGTTTATTTCTAGTTTTTTCATTTAACACTTTTTGATAAGGATGAGGACAGAGAACAAAGCTGAGGATGCTGGGGGTCCACTGTAATTCCTTTTTAGTTACTTTATGACATATTTTAAAGATGACTTTTTTCTTGGAGACTTTCAGAAACTTACTGCTGCTGACGATAAAACTGCTCAAGTGGAGGATTTCCTCCAGTTCCTGTACGGTGCAATGGCCCAGGATGTCATATGGCAGAACGCCAGCGAGGAGCAGCTGCAGGATGCACAGCTGGCCATCGAACGGAGCGTGATGAATCGCATCTTTAAGCTTGCTTTCTACCCTAACCAGGATGGGGACATCCTCCGTGACCAGTAAGTGGTCCGTGCTGGACTGCTCCTTTAGTAAATGGAGTTGTGTCAGTTACCATTCACTCCTCAGGGTTATGCTGCCCAAGTAAATGAGAACACCCGGTTTGCAGGGTTTTGTTGAGTAGGAACAGAATAGTATGAATTGGTGTGGTTTCTGAAGGCTACCATGGACCTGCTTTACATGTCCTTCTGTGTCTTTTCTGTGGGTGGAGTTCTTGGAGTGGTTAAGAGCACTGCCAACTCTTCCAAAGGTTCTGAGTTCAGTTCCCAGCAACCACATGGTGGCTCTCAACTATCTGTAATGAGATCTGGTGTCCTTTTCTAGAATGCATATACATGCATGTAGAGCACTGTATACATAATAAATAAATAAATCTTAAAAAGGGATGTAGGTCTGTGGTAGGCTTTGAAAGGCCCTGACTTTGATCCCAGTATTATAATAAGTGAAAAAGAATGCAGAATCAGGCAGGGACCCCCCCCCAAAAAAAAAAAAAGAATAATCCTGTTGGGGTCAGGATGGGATAGAAGAGTACCAGAATATAAAGAATTTAGCTTTTATGTTTTTCTTCTGTTTCCCTGAGTACTACTTCACAATCCTGTGTCTGCCCCCAAGCATACTGACATCACTGTTTTCTAGCAACGACGTTGGTACCCAGGAACCTTCTGGAGTCCATGTGGTAGGACCTCAAGGAAGGCTGTTAGTAGTTTCTACTTTTTACAGTTTTTGTGTGTATGCATACTTGCACACACTGGGTTTCACATTTGCTCTACCACTGAGCTACACCCAACCGTCCAGATGCGTGTTTGAGAGATTATAGTTTGCTGTGAAGTGGACATTAGGGTTGTTCCAGCCTCCCCATCTAAGTGCTCTTAGCCTCATGATGCCTGCTCACCCTGGGTCCATTCCCACTTTCAGCACCTATCTGTGAATTAGGCATGAGAGATGGAGTTGGGGTGTTGAATGCACCATCCATTCCTGTGGGTTTTACAGTGTGGACAGCAAACATATGCCTAGAAAGGATCAAAAGCCATGAAGCTGGATTTTAGCCCGTGCTGCTGAGGCAGACCCTTAACTTTTAATATCCTACTATGGTCATTAAAATGAAGGGCAAGCAGGTAGTGGAGTCTTGTCTCCTCCTGACAGCTATGGTCCTTGCTTTCTGGCCTGTGATCCCTCCTGCTTGTCACTTCCTTCTGTTTTCTCACTACCCTTTCTTTCACTGAACAGTGTATCCAAGCTCAAGTCCTTTTCCTCTGCCTGGGTGCTGGCTCCCTTCACAGTCCACATCCCCCCACTCCACATCCCCCAGCTCACTCAGCAACTCCTCATCTCTTTTTAAAAATGTTTATTTTTGTGTATGTCTGTGTAAGTGTGTACATATGTGTGTGAGGGGTGGTGCACTTGAGGCAGCTAGAGTTCCAGGCAGTGTGAGCTGCCCAGCGTGGGCACTGAGAACCTGGGCTCTCTGGAGAGCTTCTCTGCTGAGTAATCATCTCTCTAGCCCTTTAGCATTTGTCTCTGAGGGACTCTTACATAGAGATACTCTTACTGTATAGTCCAAGTCGGTGCTGGCCTTGACTCCCTGATCCTTCCTTAGCCTCTGGCTGGTGTTACACACCTCCACTGCCATGCTTGAAGTGTAATATGACCTTTTTGTTGTTTTTTGAGACAATTGTTTTCTACATAGTTCAGGCTAGCCTCTGACTTACCTTGTAGTACAAGCTGAGTTAGGAAAAAGGCCTTTTTAAATAAAGTATACCTTTGACTAAGAGAATTTCAGCCATTATGTAATCTATCTACAAATAAGTCTAAGATGTTTTGTTTTGATAAAATACAATTATGGCGATTTGTATACTTTATTTTCAGAAATTTACATATGAATTTTGGGTGATTTTCAGGGTTCTGCATGAACATATCCAGAGATTATCTAAAGTAGTGACTGCAAACCACAGAGCTCTGCAGATACCAGAGGTAATATGGGCTTGTGTGTAGTGTGGGTGGTGGGTGGTGGGTGGTGGGTTGGCAAGGCATCCAAGTACCCCAAAATAGAAAGCAGCATTTTCGAGTGTTCTTTCATTTAATTGTCACTGCTTGAGGGTACTTGAGGGGCTTAGCCTCCCTAGTGTGGAAAGACAGCTCAGTGGGAGAGTGGGGAGGGAAGGGGGGATGAAGAGCCCACAGAAGAGTTTCTTTCAGCCCTGCAGCCAGCATAGCTTCTATCCCTGCTCCACCCCTGGGCTGGCTCGTGTGCTGCCCCTACACGCGTTCTGATGGGCTTCACATAGCTGCCAGGTAGTGACTGTCCCAAAAGAAATACATGGGTTGGCCTGGCCTCAGGAGTGTCATACTGCTCTTTCTCCTGCTTAAGGTTTCTGGTTGTTGTTCAAGCTTACTTATAATGAAGCTGGTGGTCATCGTGGCTCACATCTTTAATACCACACAGAGTGATTTACAGTACAGCCAGGCTGTTACACAGAGAAACCCTGTCGAGGAAAATAAAACAAAAAACAACACAAGTTCTTTATAATGAAACAGTACTGTGAAGTTTTACATTTTCTTTGGTGTGGGTTTTTGTTGGTTTTTGTCTGTCTTTCTGTCTGTCTGTCTATCATCTATCTATCTGAAGCAGGTTCTTTTTTTTGTTTTGTTTTGTTTTTTTTAAGTTTTTTGAGATAGGGTTTCTCTGTGGCTTCAGAGCCTGTCTTGGAACTAGCTCTTGTAGACCAGGCTGGTCTCTAACTCACAGAGATTCATCTGCCTCTGCCTCCTCAGTGCTGGGATTAAAGGTGTGTGCCACCACTATCTGGCTGAAGCAGGTTCTCTTTGTTGTTTTTGAGACAGGATCTTACTATGTAGACCAGGCTGGGCTTGAACTCACAGTGATCCACTTGCCTCTATCTCCCAAATAGAAACAGGTTCTTATGTAGGTCAATCTGGCTTCAAGCCTGCTGTGTTGCTGAGATTGGCCTTAGACTCCTGATCCTCCTGCCTTGATCCCCCAAGTGCTGGGATCAAAAGCATATGTCACCGTCCTGGGCATTGAGTATGTTTTTTTTTCTAGAACCACTGCAACAAAGATCCATAGTGATGTTTACATTGCCTCCTTCTGCTGGCTTGTTTATGCTTTTGGAATCAGCTAAATGGAAAGTCTCACCCCAGTTTCTTAAGAAACATGGGACGGTTCTGAGCTCCAGGCTCTGTGTGCCATCTCTGTGCCCAATGTCTTGGATGGGAGGGAAGAAAACAGTCCCTTGTCCTCAGCTTGATGGGGCAAGCACTGTGGCTGCAATATAGGCTGCTGTTGGATTTGTGATCGCTGTGTTGTCTGCCATCTGGCTTAGGTCTATCTTCGTGAGGCCCCGTGGCCATCTGCACAGTCAGAAATCAGGACAATAAGTGCTTACAAAACACCCCGGGACAAAGTGCAGTGCATCCTGAGAATGTGTTCCACCATCATGAACCTCCTGAGCCTGGCCAATGAGGATTCTGTCCCTGGGGCAGATGACTTCGTCCCTGTGTTGGTGTTTGTGTTGATAAAGGTGCGTCTCTTACTATTGACTGATATTTTATGAGGCCTCTTAAGCAGGTGCCTAGGTTCCTTTAAGTCTTGAAGGTGCTTATTTCCAAAACAGTTTAGGGACCATTGTGCAGGTCCTAGTGTAGCATGCTGTCACAGATATTGGAAGTACAGGTGCTAAAATGGTTCTGACAGAGCAGAGCACACAAGTAATGGGCTCTTGCTTCTTTTCTACCTTTAGGCAAACCCACCCTGCCTGCTGTCCACCGTGCAGTACATCAGCAGCTTCTATGCCAGCTGTCTGTCTGGAGAGGAATCCTACTGGTGGATGCAGTTCACAGCAGCGGTAGAGTTTATTAAAACCATCGACGACAGAAAGTGACCACCACCAGGCCCTCCAAGGCATCAGACTGTAGCCAGGAAACAGAGCTCTATGACACTGCTGAAGATTGTCTAATATGTACAGCTTCCAGACGTTTCCACATGGCTCTTCCTAAGCAGATTAACAAGCTAACACGCTGGTTCTTTTTCCTTTCAGCTGTTCTGAGTTGCATATTTTATTTCTTGTCTCCATGTAGAGAGTAGTACTGCAAAAGGGACCATGTTTTTTCAGGTGTTTTAAAATACTAAAAAACAGAACAGAATCGTTTAGGAAACATCCAGATCTCTGTTCTTGGATTCCCAGTTTGTCCCTTTCATTTTAGAAAGAACAGTGCGTCCTGTAAGACCCTGTCTCACAGCTGCACTGTGGGTTTTGGGAGCAGTGTGCCACAGCCGTCCCATAGACACACTCTCCTGAGTTGAGACGCTAAGGAGGACATGTAAATATAATATATATTTATATTTGATGTGATATGGCTATCTCCAGACTAACAAACAAGGGCGGTTGCTGAGAGTAGGCTGTGACATTCCCTCTTGTGAAATGGTTTCCGTGACAAAATTTAAGCTGAGCTTAAAAGCAAAACCATAAATATTTATTAGTGTGTAATTCAGTTTATTACTCTCCACGTGTGAAGTTTGATGGGGGAAGTCATGTAGGCATGTGTCATCATGGACATGTGTTGAGCCTGCACCTTGGGACAGACTCCACCATGCATCACATAGGACGAGCAGTCCGTGGCCAGGTGTCCTTTGCACCCTTACCCTAAGTAGAAACCACAGACAGGCTCCTTCCAGACCCTTAATTGTCATCTGTCTGATGACTGTTCACATTGAATGCACAGACCAGGGATTCAGTGAATGTCATTTTTTAAAACTAATTTCTATTGTCTGCTGTACTGATCCAGGTTTTACTAGTGTTAAACTATTTTGATCAGCCGCACTATTCTTAGGGGGGGGGGTGGGGAATCTATTTTGGCAGGTTTCTGTGCCTTTATTGCCCTCTTCTGAAAAAAAAAAAAAAAAAAGTGTTTGCGTAGTTTGGTTTGCATTGTACACCAGAAATTAATCAGGAATGGGCTTTGGTGCCTGAGGAACTGGCCAAGAAGGCCACCAAAGCTTCAAGCACAAGTCTTGTACATAGGCCGTCACTGACGGGCTCCACCTTGTATGTTTCCTGAACATGCTTAGCTTTTATGACAAATGCTGCAATCCCATACTTTCAAGTCCCTTGTTGATAGCAGCAATGCAGGCATCTTCTAAGGGACCTGTGACAACCAGCTGCGAGCAGATGGATAAAGAGGCCATCTGCCCCCTCTCTGAGAACTCGGCCACACTGTGCCAAAAAGAAGCTAGGTTTTCTTCATGCTTCCACCTCTTGTCATCCCGTTAAAAGCCCAAATAGGAATTTACACAGGAGTGTTGGTTTGGTCTCTGCCTTTCAGGGAGAGATCAAAACTACCACAAAATATCCTTTCAAATGTCGGGTCAGCAAATCTATGTACTTCATGAACTGTCATTGTCAACCTTGCCTTGGTGTCAGACGTTACATCCCATCATTAAGTAAACTGCAAGCCAAACTGACATGGTTCTGCAACCAGATGGGAGTCTAACATCTACTTCAGCATCGACTCAATAAATGTTAAGTCGACAGATTTTGAATAGTTGGAATTCACTGTTAATGGGACTTAACTTGTAAATCAATGAGAGATTTTTCTCTCTGTAATGGTAGCTAAATATATTCCATGTTATCACTGTGGAAATAAATACGAAGATGTGGATGTTGCACAGAGGCTCTTTTCTGTGGAATGAAGGTGGTTCTACATGAAGGCTGAGTGCAGTGTACAAGTCATCTTGGGAAATGTTCAGGCACCTAAAATTATGTAGAATTTACAAAATTAATGAATATTAAATGGGTAGCCAGTGGCTCACCTCATGAAAGTTCTGCAGAATTAAAGAAAAGAAAATTTTATTTGTATTTTCCCTTAATGTCCTGTTTTTTAATGTAATAGAAATAGATTGCAGACCATCTCTCATATAAACTTTAAAAAACTTTGAGATCTGATAATTTATTATTTCATGTGCATTTTGCCTGTGTATGTCTGTGTAATGATGGAGGATCTCTGGAACAGGAGTTACAGACAGTTGTGAGCTGCCATGTGGGTCCTGGTAATTGAACCCAGGGCCTTTGGAAAAGCAGCCAGTGCTTTTAACTGCTGAGCTGGCTCTCCAGCCTTAGCCTTCATTAAAACTAGGAAACATTTTGCCTCCCCATGTTAGGTAAAATATGGGGACAGTAATTTCTCTTTCTTTCTTTCTTTCTTTCTTTCTTTCTTTCTTTTTTTTTTTTTTTTTTTTTTTGGTGCTTATTTGTAAAAATGTGCTTCTGAGCCAGGCATTGGTAGGGGGCCAGTTTTTGTGAGTTCGAGGCCAACCTGATCTACAGAGCAAGTTCCAGGACAGGCTCCAAAGCTACACAGAGAAACCCTGTCTCAAAAAAAAAAAAAAAAAAAAAAAAAAAATGTGCTTCTAAGAGCCATTGGTATAGGTGGACAGCCATCAAAGGAGTCTTGGGGCTTTGGAGCATTGGTAGCAGAGATGACACTGGTTATCCCCTTCCTGTTGTGTCCTAAACATTGTCATTGAAATTGGACTTGGTAGATTCTCCTTCCTGCCCCAGTCTGATAGGAGGGCTGTGTTCACCCTCAAGCTGAGCCATCTACCATCTGCATACTGCTAATGGTGTAGTTACATCTTCACTAAGTATGGCCAGCTAGAAGTCTCAGGTGTGTGGCATCCCTCCTGTGACTGATGTGAAGAGGGGAGGGAGCCACATACCCATCAGACTCATTAGAGGGCTGCACATCAAGGTGGAAGTCATGGAAATGCAGCCCTGGCAGCGTGGTGCCAGGAGGGTAGCCTGTTCCCTTCCACTCTGTCTCCTAAAGGACATCTACATTCTTCTCAGTGCTGTGAGATCTAGCTAGTTGATTCTGTATTTGCTGTGATGCGGGGGTGGGGGTCAGGAACCATTTTCTTGAAGCTAATGCACTTTCACGCAGTGGCAGACTGTTGGAAATTTGAACGTGAAGTGCCTGAGAGGTGTGGCTCATGGCTGTGAGCCTAGCCATGGAGACTGAGGACTGTGGACTAAGAGCCTATCTCAGGTCAATAAAAAGTAAAAATGCATGAGAGCCTTGCCAGATTGATGTTGGTGAATGCTCCAAGAACAGGTGGCTGGGAGTAGCTTTTCTCTGGGAAGAACACTTGGACAAGGGGAGTTCAGCCTGCCGTGCTGAGAGCCAGCTGAGCAAAGGGCATTTTTGGGTAAGAAGGTTCCCCATTTGAGCTGTGGGCCAAGTCATTTCTGCAGAGATGATGCCTGTCTCACCTGCTGTGTTCTATGCATCCCTGTATTCACAGAGCTGTGTGCTAGCTTTCCTCCAGATAGCATCTCCTCTGTGTGAGCCAGGATCCGTGGGCCTGCACAGTCACCCTGCCTACCAGGCTACATTACTGCTCTAGGATGTCAGTCTGTGAACCCAATTAACAGGGGTGGTGTCCTTCACTGCTGTACTGTGTATTCTGTGTTCAGAAGCATTGCTGAAAATGTCCTTCACCTCCTGAGTTTTACTTAGGAAATAGATACAGATACTTGTCCATATGGAAGATTGCAAAATCAAGGCCAGCCTTGGGTAGATAAAATACTGCCCCAACAAAAGCCTTGTTCATGTGGTGCTAGAAAGAACTAGAATGACCCCACCGTTCCTGTGCTTTTCCCAGCTGCTGTTGAGCACACTTGATCCCATACTAGGTATTCACTGGCTTTGTTGCCCTTCAGTTGCTGTATTTATGAAACACCTCTGTGAACCTCAATCAGGCAAGCTATTGAGAGGCAGGCCTACCTGTAAGGCAGCGCTGCTCTCTGATGGAATCTGCTTTCTGGACAACATGCTTGCAATTGGGAAGGAGACATCTGAAAGCTGGCTGAGGGCTCAGTTTTCCTTCATGGTGGTCAGTTAATGCATAGCTCTGACTTGCCTAAAATTGGGAAATGCCATCATTGCTTGCTAAGTTGGAGGTAGAGGTGTCTCTTGTACTCCGGTTTGTGTACACCCAGCCTCCTCTGATTCAGTGTTCATGGATTTTCTGACGCTCAGCCTGCACTGCTGAAGTAACCCTGGAACATGGGACCCAGTCTGAAGCCCTTGGCTCTCTTCGTGTGCCTGCTCTTCCCACATAAACATGGAAGACTGAATGCTCTGGGCATTGTGTCCAATCCGCTTATGGTAGTCCACAGGCTTATAATCATAATGTGATCAATGTCTGGCCAAGGGGATCCAAAAAACAAACAAAAATACACTCTTGGCTACGAGATGGGTTTTGGCATGTAAACAACAAACTTAAAATGCAGTGATCTTACTTCTGTTGCCTGGGAAGTCCACGGGCTGACTAATGCCTGGTAATTTACACCGCACTCAAGAGTGGCCAAATAAGTTTTCACTTTAGTTTCCCTCTACCCTCCTAATTCATATTTGTGACAAAATTTCTGTGACTTAGGTTTGTTGACAGTGTTCTATTGGTTCCTGACTAACTCAGCCAAGGGAACTGGTGTGACCTACACGACCAAATTGTCATCTTTTGGGGTGGACTCCTGGAATTGGCTTTTCTTTTGTCTTTGAGACAGGGTTTCTCTATGTATCCTTTACTGGCCTGGAACTTGCTGTGTAGACCGGGCTGACCTCATAAGTGTCTTAAGAGGAAGCTACCAAGGGTATCCATCCATTCAGGTTCCAGCACTCCGTAACAGCTCTAGTGTCCTTACTAACAGCTCTGTAGCCCCGGCCCTGAGGGGGGTGAAGGACAGAGGAGTCCCAGTTCTGAGGCAGGATAACTGGGGCCTGCAGCTTCTGGTCTAGTGAGAAAACCGGAACCCCAGATTCAGGGAGAGGCCCTAGACCCTTCCTATAAAGGAGTGCTAGAGAGTGGCAGACACCTCTTGACTTCCCCATGCACCCATGTAACAGACACAATCTTAACAAAAGTAATAGCCAAGTCTGTGGCTGCCCCGAGCTGTTTTTTTTTTTTTTTTTTTTTTTTTTTTTAACCCCTTTGGTTCTGCCTACCTTTGCCAGACAGGCCCATCTTCCTATGGCTTCACTCCAGCTCCTCAGAATTGTTCCTTCCACTAGTGTTACCTCTGTCTCCTGCAAATACCCTTTTGGAGGACCCAATGACTCCTTCCTTCCCTCTCCAATAAGGCCTCACTCCCACTCAGTCTCTCAGGGCAGAGGTGACTTCCTATTATTCCTTCCTGTTTGCCTGCACAGTCACGTGAAATATCCCCAGATATTTGCTGGGGGGGGGGGAGAGACAGCAGGAAATGGTTTTTTTTTTTCAGTATTCAGGCAAAACTGTTCACACAGCTACCTCCCAAACTCTGGTCTATGGTTCTGTAGTTCCCACTTTGTGAGAAGATCATGTCCATACCTTCTCCAGCTGGGTTGCAGGTATGTAAAGGTGGGCTGTAGTCAGTCTGCAGGTGTGCACAGGTGGGCTGTAGCTGGGCTGCAGGAGGGTACAGGTGGGCTTTCTGGGCTGTGAGTGGGTACAGATCGGCTGTAATTGGTCTACAGGTGTGTAGAGGTGAGCTGTAGCTGGACTACATGTGGGTTGAAGGTGCGTTTGCTTCCTGGTACTTTACCTACTTGGTAAAGTTAGGAGGGCCTGCACCGCCGGGTCACATCCCTTATCCAAGCTCCGGAGTTCAGTCAGAAACTTCCACAGCTGCTTGGGGGGGGGGGTGAGGTGTTTGCAGGTTGCGCTTTCGCTGACCGACCCTCCCTCTGCTCCCCTGCAGGGTCGCAAAGCCAGTTGACTGCCACACGAAGAAACGTTGTTTGCCTGCTGGGAATGACCAGGTGGGAAGTCATGAGGCCGAGGCAATTCTCGGCGCCTTCGGTGTCCACGAGCAACCCACGCAGGACCTGCCGAGCGCCCGTGGGCATCCGTGTCCCCCGCGAGCATGTTCGCAGGAATGCCCAAGACATTGACGCGTCTGCCCGGGAAGAACGCAGTCGCAGCACCGCCTGTTCAGGTTAGGTGGCTTCTGTTGTGAGCTCTGTCCCTTGGTTGATTCCGGTCTAGCTGCTTCCTCCCAGGTACCCGCTTTTCCGCTCCTTGGGTGACATCTTGTGGCCAAGGACAGGTACAAAGCATTTGCTGTGAGGCGGCCCTGTGGACTCTGGGGTGGAACTTAGTTCCACCACCTTGCAGGAGCCCTGAACCAGGACAGCTCTAGACAGACCCCAGAATGTGTGCAGGTCCCCAAGTTACACACGCATCGTGTGAGACGTGATGCTTCTCAACAACAACTCATTGTCAAAGTTACTGTCATGCCTCAAGACCTTTGCTCAAAGGCTCCCATCATGAAGACCTCGCAGGGCTGTCCTGAGACAGGGCGCCTTTGTGCCTCACTCTGCAGGGGGCTCTGTTGTGTCCCCAGTCACAGAGGTGCTGCCCACTCCTTTTCATATGGCAAGAATAGTGCCTAGTACTTTACATATGTAAGTCCTTCCCAGAGCATGGGCGTCACCGTGGGCCCCGTTGTTGTCCTGGTTTACCTTTCATTACTGTGATAAAACACCCTGACCCCCCCCAAAAAAAAAACGTTTGAAAGAGAAAAGCTTGGTGGCCTTTAATCCCAGCTCTCAGGAGGCAGAGGCAGGCAGATCTCTGTGAGTTCAAGGCCAGCCTGATCTACAGAGTGAGTTCCAGGACAGCCAGGACTACACAGAGAAATCCTGTCTCGAAAAATAAAAAACAAACAAACAACCCCACCAAAAAAAAAAAAAAAACAGAGAGAGAGGGAGAGAAAGAGAGAGAGAGAGAGAGAGAGAGAGAGAGAGAGAGAGAGAGAGAGAGAGAGAGAGAGAGAGAGAGAGAGAGAGGGGTCTTATGTGGCTTACAATTCCAGGTGATAGTCTATCATGGTGGGACTTGAGGCAGGAACTTGAAACAACAGAAAAAAATGAATGTAGATCATGCCTCTTAATGCTCCTTGTCTGGGCTTTTGCACAGTCCAGGGTCCTGCCCTGGAAATGTTGCCACCCATATCCAAGCAATTAACCCAGTTAAGAACACCACACACACAGAAATTCCACCTGCCAGCCAAAATACACCATCCATGCTCCAGATCTCCCTAGGTGATGATGGTACATTGTGTTGAGTTGACAATTAAATCATGACTCTGAGAAGTGGCTCAGAGAAGTGAGGTGGCTTATCAAAGCCCTGCAGAAAGCAAGCAGCAGGTTCCTTAGCGCACTAGGGTTATAATTTCAGAGAAGAATCTGTTCAGTGGGTCCTTTCACAACTCTAACCTCAATCTTAAATGGTTATGTACAACTTAATATTATAGATATAATTTGTCTATTTCCTTACTGATGACTATCTAAAAATATTTGTGATTTAAATTTTGTGTGTATATGTGTACATGTTTGTGCATTGTGTTTGCAGTGCCCACGGAGGCAAGAAGAAGGTGTTAGATCCCTGGAAATAGTTACAGGTGGCTGTGAGCCACTATGTGGGTTCTGGGAATCAACCCCAGGCCCTCTGGAAGAACAGCCAGTGCTCTATCTACTAGGCCATCTCTCCAGCCCCACTGATGGCTTTGTTGTTATTAGAGACAAGGTCACATTATGTACTACTGGCTGTCCTAGACCTCACTATGTAGACCACACTGGCTTCCAACGCATAGAGATCCACCTGCTTCTGCTTCCTGAGTGCTGTAATCAAAGATGTGCACCACCATGCCCAGCTCTGATGACTATTTTTAAAAGGGGAGGGGAGAGTCCAAGTGTGGTGGTACAAATCCATAATCCCTGCACTTGGGGATCGGAGGCAGGGAGATTCAGAAGAAGTTCATGGTCATTCTCAGCTATCCGGTGTGTTCTTGAATAGCTTGGGCTCCTTGGGACCCTAAGCATGGTGACAGATGCCTTTTAGTTCTAACACTCTGGGGACAGAGGCAGGTGGATCTGTGAGTTTGAGGCCAGCATTGTCTCCATTTCTATGTTTTAAAACAACAGAAATAACCAAAGAAAAGAAAGAGGCAGAAACAGGATTTGAATTGGGATCTCAAGAATTCCCAAGTCTTTATTTTAGTTTCTAGGGATCTGACTTTGTCTGCCTTCTGCAAAACCAGCCTCAGAGAACTATGGAGGATCATGAGAGCTGGGGAACAGGGGTAGGGAGCAGTGTGAATTGTAGAGGGGGTTCCCATATCAGGGTCTGTGGTCTCATCGCTGGAATCTCCTTCCGTATGAGTCCCTTGGCACAGGAATGAACACTCCTAGTGTCACATTGTTAGGGTTTGACATCCAGCAGGAATCCAAAAGCCAGACCAGATGTAGTCCCCATTGGAGGGAAGACCTATGTCTCTGCTCATGGCCCACATACATCAGCAGTGTCAATGACACAGCAAAAGGTCAAGCAGGTGACCAGGTGACCTTCACCTCCTCTATGCTGGAGCTCTAGCTGGCACTGGACTTCCCACAGGTCCTCGGGGAGAGGGCCGGCTTGTGGAGTGGTGTACCCTGCGGACCCTGACTGAGGAAAGCAGGAAGGAAAGCAGATAAAGAAGGCTCCAGGTGGCGGGGTGGAGCAGCCCCACAGGGCAGCAGCCGCCTCTGTCTGCACAGATTGAGTCCATGATGAAGATGAATGGAACCTTTTTGGTTAGAAAATGTGGCAGCAATCAAACTGGCTACCTGTGCCCAGGGTCCCTCCCAGCATCCCTGAGCAGGAAAACATTAGGGTTTGAAATTGCAGCCCCTGCCACATGGTTAGCACAGAAACTAGGCAAAGACAGACCAGCAGCCTTGATTATAGGATAGTGATGCAGGATGCCAGAAGCTTGGTAAGAACAAGCCAGCAGATGACAGCTTGCTCAAAAGTGAGGTGGCCCAAATGGGTGAAGACCCCCCTGGCCCAGCCTGAACCCCTCAGTGAAGTGGCCTGAATGACTAGAACCTTTCCCTCAGCATCAGTAGTGGGGGCCTAATGGATGGATGAAGGAGGAGATGGGGTATTGCTTTGTGTGTTGGCTGAGAAAAATAAACAGGATTCGAAGAGTCCAGATTCCACAATGGGAGGCAGGACTGATGAGGACACTGTGTCTTCATCTTTCCAGCCCCCCAATCCCAATTTTTCTCAATATGTCCACTGCAGAGACACAGCTGATCATCCTGGTCATACGCACTGTGGACCAAGACAGGGAAGGCTGCCGTCCACACCAGCTAACTGTCGGCGAGATTGCAGGGGGTGTGCTTAACTCGCTTCAGGTGCTCCAGAAGCCACGCACAATGGAGAAGCTAATTACAAATCATGCCTATTTATTCATTAAACAGGGCCTGGGGGAAATTCAAAGAGGCAGCACCATCTTCACTTCATTCAATTTGCAGTCTGTGATTAAACGGAACACAGCTGCAAGGCTCGGCTGTCTGCTCTGTTCCCGCCTTTTCTTGGCATCAGGAGGACCCTTTTTCTAGGGGTCATGTCTGTCCTCAAACAGGGTCTTATCTTCTTTCTTCAGCTACCTGTAGGCTCCTGGGTGACATTGGTCAAGTCCTGTCAGCAGTCAACATCTCAGTTTCCTCATCTGTGATGTGGGTGGATTAGGCCCTGAGAGGTCAAATGGGAGGAGGCCTGGCCTGCCCTGCGGCTATCCCTTTCGCTGTGCGGTGACTTCGTTGGTATCCTCTGACCTTTTGCACAATGGCTGTCCCAGACTCGGCACCAAACCTCCAGGCCCTGCTCACTGGCAGGGTGACCAACCATCCCATTTGCCCAAGACTGAGGATTTCTCTAGAGGTGACATTGTTTAGGACCAGTTCCAGGAAGTCTGAACAGTGGATCTCTGTGGTCTTGGTGTCCTGGGACACTCTCCTTACCTAATGCCTCCTAAAATAAGCCACAAAGAGAGAGGCATGGGGCTATGGTGAAAAGCAGAGCATGACTCTTGTGCTATCAGTAGAGCATGTTTTGTGTGCAGATGGGTCTTCTATTTCTCTGTAGTCCTTGACTGAACCCTCAGTGCCAACACAGGAAGTGTGAGGTCAGGGCACAGCAGGGCACAGGTCCTTTGTCTTCTGTGATTCTGAGGGCTGGCAGACTTTGGATTCTCTCTCTCTCTCTCTCTCTCTCTCTCTCTCTCTCTCTCTCTCTCTCTCTCTCTCTCTCCCTCTCTTCCTTATATTATGTTATTATTATTACATTTGTGTGTGGGGTGCATTGTGGTGTTCAGAGGATAACTTGAGTGAGTCAGCTCTTTCCTTCCACCATGTGTGTTCCAGAGAAGGAACTTAGGTCTTCAGCTTTGGCAGCAAGCTCCCTTATCCACAGAGGCATCTCTCCAGCCCTTTGCTGCTGGTGGTGGTGTTGTGATCATCATAACACCACCACAAAGTCTCACGTAGCCCAAGCTAGCCTAAAAATTATTATGAAGTGGAGGCTGACCTTGAACTTATGATCCTCCTACCTCTGCCTTTCAAGTGTTGGGATTATAGGCATTTGCCACTTCACCTGTAGTATGTGGTCCTGGCAATGGGTTACATCTCCATTCTAGGTTAGCTAGCTCAGGTGAGCTAGATCCCTATATTCTAATTTCATTCTATTGCTATGATAACATTTTCCGGACAAAGCAACTTAGGGTAGAAAAGAGTTTTAGCTTCCAGGTCACAGCCCCCCATGGAGAGAAGCCAGTGTAGGGACTCCAGTACAAACTTGAAGCAGAAACTTTGGAGGAACATTGCTTGCTGGCTTAGCAAACTTTTTTGCACAGCTCAGACCCACCTGCCAGGGGATGGTGATGCCTACAGTGGGCTGGCCCCCTAGTCAATCAGAAATTAAGACAGTTCCCCACAGACATGCTGGCAGGCTAGTCTGATCTGGGCAATTGAGACTCCCTTCTCAGGTGACTATAGGTGGTTAAAGCTACCTAGGATACTAGAGAACTCAAGGCCCCCTCCCCCTTTCCTTTTGTGAGAAAGGGTCTTCCTCTGTAGCCAAGGTTGGCCTTGAATTCACTACATTGCCCAGGCTTGCCCTGAATTTGCTACACAGCCAAGGCTAGCTTTGAGTTCCTGACCTTCCTGTCTATCTCATAGGAGCTGGGATCTCAGGGGCAAACCCCCTGAGGGGTCTGCTCGTCCTGCCTGGGTATCGCTGCAGAACCTACCTCTTAGCAGGTGTCTGTCCAGAGAGCTTGAGCCTCTGCTGCCCTGCTCTTCTGCCTTCCCAGCCAAGTAGCGAGTGTTTTCCAAATGACCTTGACCCTGGATCTGCTTTCCCTCTCCACCCCCAACTAGGGGACTCCCCCCTTAAAGGCCTCTCCCTAAAACACCCCATTTCCAAGGCTCGCTGTGGGGGGCCTGATGGGTTTCTAGACATGTTGCCATCCCCCCCATGGCTTCTAAAACATACAAATCACTCTGTGCTTCTGTGTCATTACTAGGAATGCACATTTGAAAACAACAGAGGGTGAGGTCTAAAAGCAACATGCAATTTTTATTACATATATCTCCAAATCTGCCGTTAGGGCCGTCCCCGCGGTGTGATTGACCTTGGCTCTCTCTCATTTGCACCCTGCATTTTTCATCCTTTGGAATATGGTGTTTGGGGACTTCTCCATCATTAAGTGGGTTTACAGCAATTTCCCTGTGTGTTTTCTCCAAGGGATTCTGTTATGAGATGCACATTAAGTCTCCATTAATACCTCATTATCCCACTGATAAGATTACCATGATAATGAGGCAGAAATTCTAATTGTTTCACTCTTATTGCGCCTTCCATTTAATTCTTCCTTTCTACCTGGATGTTGTTCATAAGCCAGGGCCGGGCTGGAGCAGCCCCTCCCACAGGAGGGGTGGAGGCTGGATTCCAGGTCACTGGCGATTGGGCCTGAAGGGTGCTAGTGAAAGTGGGCTTTCCGGGGACGCAGGGGCACACTGGTTCACACGTGCCTGCCACACATGCAAAGGGAGCCCGGCCTTCGGATTTTCTGCTGTTTCCCCACTGACCTGGTTTCCCTTCTAGGACATTTGTGGTTCAGGAGCAACCCCTGAACCTGCCTTCCAGGCTGGTGAATCTTTTTGACAGGCTCTTGGAGACTCTGTAGGGTCAAGAGTGGAGAGGAGGAAGAGGAAATAGGAACAGGCTCTTCCGTGGTGGCCTATACCATGATCCCTGTGCATCTCTGGACCCCACACGTTTGTCTGCCACATGTGGGGGTCCCTCCAGCTGTTGGGGGTTCCACTGAAGTGATTCTGTGACCAAGGGGACCACCCCCAGCAGGCTCAGGGTACACAAGCTTTGAAGGGACCTGTGGCCAGAACATTCCTACAGTGGGGTAGCTTAGCCTGTAGGAGACCCAGGCCCCAGCCCTCATCATGCCTCTCCTGGGTCCCAAGCTCACAGGGACTACTTAGCCTGAGAGCATTTTCTAAGCCTGCAATCGTTTGGAAGCATCCAGAAACCTGCCACAGTAGGTTTGTGTGGCTTAGGGAAATAGTGGCTAGAGAGACTCTTGTCCTCTGGTGTCACAAGACTGGAAGGCTAGAGCTGACAGCACTTCTGCAGGGCAGGGTCACTCTGAGCGGGGGAGGGGGTGGAGAGTGGAGGGTTGGGGGTTGGGAGGGTGGGGGGTGGGGGATGGTAAGAGGCACCCAGTGTAGGTTTCAAAGGCCTCTAGGACAATGTGATTCTTCTCTGGTGACCTGGGGCCATGATTGTAGCTTCCCAGTCACCTCTGTGGGCTATGACAAAGTTATGGATGACTTAAACAATGGCAATGTCCTCTCACAGCTGTGGAGGGCAAGTCACAAATGGAGGTGTGTCAGCAGTGTCACCCTCCGTCTCCACTGGGTGGAACATTCTTGTCTTAAATCTAGGTGGTTTGTCACTCTGTGACCCTGGCTGGCACCACTCCTGTTTCTGCCTCCACATCACAAGGGCTGTCTTCCCTGTCTGTCCCCTCCTCTAAGAGCCCTAATCAAATTGGGTTCATCTTAATTTGATGTCAGCTGCCAATGAAACCTCACACAGGTATTAGAGTGAGGCCCTCATCATATCTTTGGGGATGAAAGGGCAATGTTAACTCTTAAAATCTTCCAAAATACATTCATGGAATTAAAGCACAGGACAAGGCTAGGCATGGTGGCACAGGGCTTTAATCGAAACACTTAGGAGGTAGAGGCGGGGGCAGAGGCATCTCTGTTTGAGGCTGGCCCAGGCTATATTGTGAGTTCTAGGTCAGCTAGGGCTCCATAGTGAGATCCTGCCTCAAAGCAAAACAAACAAACAAATATCCCACAACAACCCAAAACCCCAAAACCACAACAAAAAGTCCCCCAAATAAATACCACCACACCACAAAGACGGTATTAGATGAAGACTGTCACACCCGGCAGATCTCATCAATCGCATCTTAGGTGCTGGCACCTGGGCCTAACTGGAGTAAGTGTGTGTGGATGGGAAACTTTAGACATGACGCCATCTTCAATGGTTGGCCTAAATTCATGGCAATCTTCCTGCCTCAGCCTCCCTAGTGGTAGGATTACAGGTATGAGCCACCATACCTAGCTGGTGTTTTTACATTTTTCTTTTTTAGCTGGGCAGTGGTGGCACACACCTTTAATCTCAGCACTTGGGAGGCAGAGGCCAGGTAGATCTCTATGAATTCAAGGCCAGCCTGGTCTATAGATCTAGTTCAAGACCAGTCAAGACCACATAGAGAGACCCTGTTGCAAAAAATTAATAAATTAATAAAATAAAACAAAACTAAAAAATTGTTTATTTTATTATTTCTTTTGTTTTGTTTTTGAGATATGGTGTCCTGTGGCCTAGACTGCCCCAAACTCCATATGTACTACAAGGTGGCCTTGATCTAGCAGTCTTCATTTCATTTCATGTGTATACATGCTTTGCCTGCATGTATATATGTTCACTACATGTGTACCTGATGTCCAAAGAAGTGAGAAGTCAGTGAGGCTGCCGTGTGGGTGCTGGGGACTGAACCAGGGTCCTCTGTGAGGAAAGCAGCGCTCTAACCACCAAGGCGTCTTTGTCATTTAACACTAGCTCCTTTTGGTCTGTCCTCCCTACTTTATGTTGACACAAAAACACAGATCCCAGTTCCAGGGAATCCAACAAGCACATCTGGTGCCCATACATACATACATGCAGGGAATAAAAGGTAGTTTAGTCTGGAGCTAAATATGAGTGACCATGGATCAGGAGCAGAGATTCAGGTTCCCCCAATATCATATTCCAACACAGTTTTTATAGTGACAGAAAAAGAAGAGCTCGAATCAAGATGCTCTTCCAATACGTTGTCAGAAACATCAAGTGAATGTGTCACTGCAAGCGGGGACATTTCTGCTGCAGCTTTCAGATGCTATCTCACAACATCCTTGGTTTTTGGGTTGTAGGAAGCTATTAGTCTGTTAGTACATTCCAGGGAGACTTGCCTGACAGTCACAAGGATGTGAGTCACACACAGAGCTGGGAGACATTGGCTAGTTAGAGGCCTCAAGACAGCCTAAGATAGCTGGGCTCTGGATCCACACTCACTCTTCAGACACTGGATTCCCATCAGTCAGTTGGAGCTGGGACTCAGGCATGACTTTTGCTATGCTAACCCTCACACTCGCGTATATAGCTCTGGCTGAAGGCTGGCATGAATCATCTTGTGTTGGACAGCACACACAAGTAGACAGTGCTGGTGTCTGGAAACATGTAAATTTCTGCCACATTTTTCAGGGACTTGAGTTGGTCAGGTCTGGCATTGAAATGGGTCTGCTTTGTGGTTGTCTTGGTAACCACCACCCCTTCACATTCCTCCCTTGCTTATGGACAAAAGTGAGCAGCTGTTCATGTGCTCACTTGTATATGTGTTCATATATATATAAATACATTCTCAGCATTGTTTGTTCTTGGAGATAGGCTCTCACCTAATTCACTGCTTATTTGAGACAAACCTCTGGTCTAGGCTTGTCTGAACTCCCCATGTACCTTCCTGCCTCCATATCCCAAGTGCTGGGGTAGCGGGCAGGCAGGTGCCCCAGCACAGTTCTGGGCCTCAATCCCTGCAAGAATCCTACAAATAGCCTGAGGCCTGAATCTACGTAGGTGTGGAGGCTGAGGCCTGCCGGGAGGGGACTGTGGCTGGTGTCTGAAGTCAGTTCAAGGAGATCCATGAGCTGGGATTTGGGACTTGATTTTGTGGCTAGTGTTTGGGAATGTTGCCTGGGGCGGCCCTTAAGGAGGAGGAGGATGGAGACTTTGCCTGGAGTCCAGGGCTGTTGCTCCAGGCTGGAGTCTGGAGCTGGGGCCTGGGCCAGTGTTCTTCGGGGATAGCAAGGACTATACCTTGCCTAAGTGCAGAGTTTGGGGCTGCAACAGGGACTGATTACTGGGGTAGAGACTTGGGGTAGTGCTTGTAGTGGAACGTGCTGTGGGATCCTGGGGTTAGAAGCCAGGGCCGAAGCCTAGGACAGGAATCTAGGCCATGAGTCTTTGGTAGAGCATGTGGCTGGTGCCTGCGGCTAGTGTCTGGAGTTGAAGTATATGCTTGGTGCCTGGGACTGGAGCTTGGAGCAGGAGTCTGGGGCAGTGCCTGAGCTGGTGTCTGAGAGCCCAACAGTTCGAGTGTAAGCATACAAAGTGTGTGTGCTTTACGCCTGTGGAGGCCATAGAGGATGCCAGGTCCCCTGGGACTAGAGTTAAGGCAGCTGTGAGCCGCCATGTAGACCTGACTCCCCTGGATGAGAAACCAGTGGTCTGAGCTGCTGAGTCACCTCTTTAGTCTCCATTTCACCTTAAAGAATAAGAGGGTAGGGGAGAGTGAGAGGCCAAGCGACCAGTGGCGACAGGAAGGAAGCTGCTCCTCAGGGACACTGCTGCCCTTGGTGAGTGCTGGCACAGTGCCCTCTGCCACATCCATACTGTCTTCACCCCCAAGGAAGTCCCAGCTGGCAGGAGCGATACAAAGTATTCTTCTAGAAACCTCTATATCACTAAGTCACTAAGACTTTCTGTTGCTGTGAGGAAACACCACCACCAAGGCAACTCACCGAAGGAGGGATTTATTTGGGCTCAAGGGGGCCAAGAGTCTATTACTATCATGGGGAGTGCAGAAAGCCTGAACAGCAGCTCAGAGCTCACCAACTACAAGCAAGAAGCATGGAGAGCAGAAACCGGGAGTGGTGAGGCTACCCCAGTGACACACTTTCTCCAGCAAGGATCATGCCCTAATCGTGTCACCGACTGGGGACCAGCCAGTCAAGTGCCTGAGAATATGGGGGATGAGGAACATCGTATCAGGGATGCCCCTGCCTCAGATGGCAAGTTACCAACAGTCACTAGGATGCTCACCACATCTGTGTGTAGGCATAATTTTCTGTCCCTTGAGCCAGCTCCCAAATAACCACACAGAGACTTATTATTAATTATAAATGTTTGGCCAATAGCTTAGGCTTGTTACTGACAGGGTATGTTCATCTCCCTTCTCCTACGTCTCCTGGTGACTCCGTCCTCCTTCACCCCAGAGCCCTCTCCCTGTCTGCAAGTCCTGCCTAACCTCTTCCTGCCCAGCTACTGGCCATTTCCCTCTTTATTAAATCAATGACAGCAACACATCTTCACGGTGTACACAAAGATTGTCTCACCACATCTGTGGGCTTTGCGTTGGTGGAGTCTACCACCTTCATTTGAAGATGCTTCAGAGAGGTGTGATGTCAGTTGTGAGCCGGATAGTTTTCTGACAGACTCTTCCCACCATCTCCTCCCTAACACGGGCTAGCAGCTGCCCATACCTGCAAGGAGTACTGTAAAACATCTGAAGACAGCTGTAGGAACTCGGACGCCAGGGTACACACCCCACTCTCATGTGTTAGGGGCCTGAGCAGTTATGGCAAGTCCCAGAGTCACTGAGAAAGGACTGTGTATCCTGGCTTTTCCAAGACAGGTAAGTGGCACAGAGGACCCATGATGGTCAAATGGCAGCTTCAGCGTCCAGTGTGACACTAATGTATTCAAGGCTCAGAATATTTCTCCTTGCAGGAACGGGAAACAAACATTTACTTGAGGGTCACTGGGGTAACAGTGGCTGGAACCGTTCTCACCCTTTTGGCTCCTGACCATGGGAGCGCAAAGTCCTCTCCTACAGTGTTCTGAGCTCTGGGGCCAGAGGCATAATGGAGTCTTCTGAAGGACAGTTACATCCTTCTACAAAACCTGCTGCTCCAGGGTGGTGGAGAGTCCTGGGGTGAACAGGGCCTTCCACAAGCCCTGTGACATGTAACTGGCTGCAACACGATTTCTCTGGGCCTGGGCAGGACTGCATGTCTCCATGGTGGCTGACAAGCTATTTGAACATGGATGGACGGGGCTTTGGCAGAGGCATTTTGGGTGAGAACGCATGTCTACATTGAAATAAATGTTCTGGAGACTGGGATGGCTCAGTTGGTCTTCAGCAGGCACTCACACGGAAAAACAAAAACAGTTGTGTCAGCATGTTTGTAATCCCACTACTGGGTAAGTGGAAATTGGAGGATCCCGGGGTTTGCTGGCAGGTCCAGTGAGAGACCCTGTCTCAAAATAGCAGGGCGTATGATTCAGAAACACTAGAGGTAGACCTCTGCCTGCCACCCTTCCCAGGGATCAGTATAGTTCTTGCCAGGACCCTGGGTAGTTCCCATAAGAGGATTATAGAAAGAGAAAGGGGCCCGGATGCTCTCTGTTTCCTTCCCCAGACCTAGTTCCCCCAGGTCACGACTGCCCCTGTCCCCACCCCCAATGGGCGTGGTCAGTGCCACAGGTGCAGAAAGAGCGAAATCTCACTACATGTTCCGTGACTCACTCTGGCTTCCTTACGGTCTCTCTCACAAGCATGCCCACACGGTGCCCACACGGTGTGATGTAGCAGAAGCTCAGCAGATGCCATCCTTGCACTCTTGAACCTTTAGCAGCTATCAGCTGACCACACCCCTTTCTTTATTAAGTGTCCAGCCTCGGGTGTTTTATTACAACAGTGAACTTAGACAGCATTACTTTCTTATAATTCTGAGCTGTGTCTGGGAACCCAAAGGTCCATGTAAACGGGGTCTAGGGAGGCTGTTCTCACTGTTTGACCTAGGTCATGCATTTCTTGACATTTCCTCCATTAGGAAATGGGGTCTATGTCCCTTCTCTTGAGTCTGGTTGGTTTGTGGTTCCTCTGACCCACACACTAATGATGGAAGAGACTCTGTGACATCTGGTCTCAACATGTATAATGGAATGCCATGGGTTTACATCTTGGAAAGCACAAAGCCAAAATAAGCAATCAAGACATAAAGGAATGGAGAAAGATAAATGTATCATCGCTTCAAGGAGAGCAGAGGAATTTGTCCCAAAGCTATGCTTTGCAGCAACAGAGGAAGGTGAGGAATTTATGAGGGCAGATGAAGTGTTCAATAGGAGAGACACTTTGGGGAGAGTAAAGTCTTGAACATGCCTAGTTTAAAGGGGCATAGAGCAGGACTCGGCCACCAAGGTGCATGCCTTGCTTGCACACTAAACAGTGCACTCACCTTGTTGGCTGGTACTGCTCTGTCTTCAGACACTCAGGTCAATGGCCAAGATGGAAGACATGTGAAAGAGGCTTCATGGACCTCCAAGGGCCACCACCCCACCCACTGAGTAGCACTGCATGATCTCAGCAGGCACGGGCAGGAGCAAGAGGAGCGTCCCTGAGCTCTGCATGGATCCCAAATATGACTTGGGGAAAGTGTGGTGGCTTGTTCACTGCAGAATTCATCAAAGAGTCCCTGGACTGCAGCCGTATCTCGTGAGACTTCTAGAATTAGCGTAAGTCAGAGCCACCACCAGTAATCCCTGGTGCTCTCTGTTTTACACAGGGGCTCTCGTTGCTAAGGGATGTTGGACAGAGGATAGAAGTGGTCTTATAGTGACTTGAGAAAAGTGTGTTGGGGGCTTTCATCATGGGGGTCCAGCGCCCCTTTCATCCAAGGGCCTCTGGGGCTGTGAGATGCTTAGCACAGGAAATGGGGCAGGGCCTCACATGATCCCTGTGACATAATAGCTTCAGTTCTGGATTCCATTTTCCATGTCTAGCACTTTTCTTGTTTGTATGAATCAAGATTGATTAGGTTGCCCATTTATCTGGGGTCATCATGATCGAATGTCCCCTTGTCCCTTCCCACCCTCCTAAGAAGAGACTGAGGGTGTGGGTCAGTGGGGTCTAACTCTCTAAACATCTCTTTTGTTAAGGACATTGATTGTGTGGGTTTATGGCACGGTGCTCAGAGCACGCTCTTTCCTTCCACTGTGTGGGTCCCAGGGATTGAACTCAGGTTATTGGGTTTATTGGCCTTTACCCACTGAGTTGTCTCACCAGCCTTGTGATGGTGTCTTGCTGTGTACCCAGACAAAGCCTGAAGCGCGTGATCCTCCTGTCTGAGCTTCCAGGTGCTGAGATTTTAGGCACACACCTCCACGTCTGGCCTCCTATAATCCTTTGATGTTTTCTACACGGTACCAAGGAGTTCCCAGGATCTCAGCCTCACTCAGCAGAGAGCATCTCTGGGTCCAGGATTTGGTAAACCAACCATGAGAACCCTTAGAGCAGTCTTGGCTACTTGAGCTCCCATGGGAGCCCAGCATCCACTTAGTGCCCACCTGTGTCTGTGAGTGACTCCAGATCCAATCCCCTGGCTGTGACACAAAGGCTGGCTCGCAAGTACCTACCCCGGATGACCTATGTTGGCACATTTACTGGTGAGGCATTTGTCAGCTTGACACAAGCTACAGTCATCTGAAAAGGCAGAGCCTCAATTGGAAAAAAATATGCCCTCCTCAGATTGGCCTGCAGGCAAGTCTGTCTGCCATTGCCTTGATTAGCGATTGATGTGTGAGCTCCAGCCCACTATGGGTCACACCACCTTGAGCGGCATACAAAATGTAGCAGTTTGAGCAAGCATGTCCATGAGCAACTTCCTCCATGGCCTCCGCTTCAGCTCCTGCCTACAAGCTCCTACCCTGGCTTCCCTCGGTGATGGGCTGTGGTCAACATGTAAGCCAGATACAGCCTTCCTCCCCGTATTGTGTAGTTTGGTCATGGTGTTTACCACAGTCCAGGCTAGACTTCTCCTGTGATGACGATGCCCCTTGTGGCCACACTGTCTCTGAGCCCTGGAGCTTGCCAGGTCTGTTGTCCAACTGAAGATCTAGAGGCGTCAAAAGATGTAGACACAGCTCTTGGGGAAGATTCCTGTTGCCCTGCTAGGCTGCCACCTGGGAAAGAGGCTCTTCCAAGAAGCTGGACTGTGAGTATTATGGGATACTGAGCATGGCCAGACTGGGAGTGGTGGGGAGGCTGGGAAGATGCTGGAGCCAGCAAGGCAGCTGAGAAGCCAGAATCTGCAGCTAAACCCTGGAGATGGGCTGGTGGCATTTACAGGAGAGTGAAGGTTGCCCACGCAGGAGCATTGAGGTGACTCCTGGCATTAATTCCACCATCCAGACAGAGGGCCAAAGGCACAGAGAGGTGTCGGCAGAGTTTTCCTGTCCCAGCCACTTGCTACGAAATAACTGGCACAGAGGCTTCATATTACTTATAAACGCTCAGCCGATAGCCCAGGCTTGTTACTCAAAGCTCTTACATTTAAATTAACCCATTTTTTTTTAATCTAGCTTCACCACATGGCTTATTACCTCATATTCTACATATCCTGCTTCCTCAGCATCTGGCTGGCATCTCCTCTGACTCTGCTCTTCCTCCTCCCAGCATTCCCAGTCTGGCTTCCCCACCTAACTGTATCCTGCTCAACTATTGGCCAGTCATGGCAACATATTTATTCACACAGTGTACAGATGGATTATTCCACAGCAGAGAGGGCATTTGGCTGCTGCTTCAGGGGGCAGAATTCCCACCCACCTTGATTTGCTTTCCTGGGATCAGGAAACAGAAAGCTAGTGCCCTGTGGTAGAATGCAGAGGCACAAGAGAGTCTGCTGTCTCCAGTGAGCTGGCGGCACCTGCCGGGGCCCTGCTTACCACTCACAATGGGTCATTCCCACGTCTCTCTTTTGCCTGACAGAGAAAAAGGAGCCCCCAGCCAGAAATAGATGCCACATTTCAGCCTGAGGGTGTCCTGAAGCAAGCCCCATGCTTCCAGGGCAAAGGGCACAGTTCTCAGGAGGAGCCATTGTGCCTGAGCCAAGTCCCTGCTCAGTCCCTTCCTGATGATGAGATTTTGGGGCAAGTATTTCAACTCCTTTCAGTGACAGTTCTCTTAGCTCTAGAGTGACAGCTCTCCTGGCCCTAGAGTGACAGCTGTCCTGACCCTGGAGTGACAGCTTCCTGGCCCTGGAGTGACAGCTTCCTGGCCCTGGAGTGACAGCTCTCCTGGCTCTAGAGTGACAGCTCTCCTGGCCCTGGAGTGACAGTTCTCTTAGCTCTAGAGTGACAGCTCTCCTGGCCCTGGAGTGACAGTTCTCTTAGCTCTAGAGTGACAGCTCTCCTGGCCCTGGAGTGACAGCTTCCTAGCTCTGGAGTGACAGCTGTCCTAGCTCTAGAATGGGGATAGTAATCATACATATTTCCCAGGATAGCTTTGCATATGAAATAAATATTTGTAAAAACTGTGGAATAATGCTGGGGAGATGTTTCAGCTGGTACCTGCCACCCAAGCATGGGGACCAGGGTTCGGAGCCCAGCATACACAGATACAGCATCAAAGTCTGTACTTCCTGTGCTGGGGGAGTGGACAGAGGTGGATCCCTGGAGCTCATTGGCCAGCCAGCCTAACTCAACCTTGTCTCAAGAAATAAGGTGGGGTCCTGGGGAGATGACTCAATGATTAAGAGCACTGGCTGCTCCTCCAGAGGACCTGAATTCAACTTCTAGCACCCACATGGCAACCTCGTAACCATCTGTAAACCCATTTCCTGGGGGATCTGAACTCTCTTCTGGCCTCCTTGTGTACCAGTCATGTACGTGCTACATAGAAATATATGTAGGTAAAACATCCATACATAAAAATGATCATCTTTTTAATTAGCAACGTTCAGGGTCATCTTTGCCTACATAGCTACACGATCTCAGCCAGGTGTGATGGTGCTGACCTTATCCCACACTTGGGAGGCAGAGGCAGAGGCGGGAGGTTCTCTGAGTCTGAGGCCAGCCTGGACTACTTAGAGAGCTCAGGACAGCCAGGGCTGTTTCCCATTCCTGCCACCTGCCCCACCATGATGGTCTCTAACTTTCTGTAACCGACACCAGAATAAACTCTTACATGTGTTGCCTTAATCATGGTGTTTTTATAACAGTAACTGATGCGCTTCCTTAAGTCACTTCTATTGGGTATTTTGGTCATATCCATGTAAAAGTATGGGCATGGGCCCTCCACGAGGCGATGCAGGCAGGGATGCAGGCTGTGCTGTACTTTGTTTTCAGCAGATAGGTTCATGGGTCTCACTTGAATACCAGGCTGTGCCTAGCACAGAAGTGGTGGTGACATGGCCACGAGGGTGGTGGCAGTGGAGACTGATCGTGATCTTTGGGTTGCCAATCTCAGTGGCCATATTCTCTGGCCAGCAAACAGCTTCACATGGGAAGCTGTCAGTGGCCCATGGTGACACCAGTCCTGGTGCGATCACTTTGCCTGATCTCTCTTTGGCAGCATGGTCTCTTAGCGTTTGCCCTGCTGACCGGAAGTGCAGGAAGCTGGAGGCCCATTTGCCCAGTAAGGCCCTCCGCCAAACTGACTGCCACAGCCTTCATAGCTGTAGGTGAGCCAGCCCTGAGGTCCCAAGCTCCAACTGCCCCCAGGGTGCCTGATGACTGTGGCAGACTGTCTCCTCATTCCCTTGTCACAATAGGCTACTGATTCCTCTTGAACCTTTGTACCTCATGGAGAGACTGAGTCTATGACTTCTGAGGTCCTTGAAATGCAGTATGTCACCCAGTGCCTTCTCTCTCCCTTCCTCTCCCATCTTCTCTCTGCCTTTCTTCGTGCTTATCTTTGGGACTCACTCAGTCTCAAAGAGCCCAGGTCACAAGATGTAGGGATTTCAGCTGACAGCTTTGGCCATGCCAGGGGACAGCCAGCACCAACTACAGGCTAAGTGTGCATGGTCAGTCCCTAGATGCCTGCTGCCCACCTCTGACTCCCCAGCTGGGGCCCTGATGCTGTGATTCTTCAGCCACACAAGCCATGAGATCTGACAAAGAAGTTTTGTCTCAAGCTTTGGGGCTGTTAAATATGCAACAATCATGGGAACTCTGTGTGTGTGTGTGTGTGTGTGTGTGTGTGTGTGTGTGTACATGTGTGACAGGTGTGTGTATGTTACATATGAACGTCTAATGTTCTCAGGTGCCATCCAACATTTTAAAAAAGGTTTATTTAGTTTGTCTTATGTGTATGATTGTTTGCCTGTATGTATATCTCTGCTCCATGTGCTTGTCTGGTACCCGTTGAGGACAGAAGAGGACACTGGAATTCTTGGAATTGGAGTTACAGCCATCTGTGAGCCACCATGTAGGTGCTGGGAACTGAACACAGGTCCTCTGCAAGAGCAGCCAGTGCTCTTACCTGCTGAGTCTTCTCTCCAGCCCCACCAGCTAACTTCTAAACCATGACATATTACAGTCTTTATTTATTGTGTGGGTATATGAACACATGCACATGTCTGGATGTGTGGAGATCAGAGGACAACTTTTGGAAAATCTAGCTTTTTACTGTGTGGTTCCCAGAGTTTGAACTCATGTCATCAGTCGGACTTGGTTGCAAGCACCTATATCTGCTGAGCCATCTTCTTGGCCCCTACTTGTGTTTTAAGACAGGGTCTATTGCTGGCATCTGGAGCTCCCCATTTGGCTAAGCTGGCTGGCCAGTGAACTCCAAGGGTCTCCTTGTCTTCTTAACACTGAGATTACAGGTGTGTGTTAACATGCCTGGCTTTTTACATGGGTGTTGGGGATGGAGCTCAGATCCTCAAGCCTGAAAATCTGACACCACCCACTGAGTGTCTCCTAGCCCCATGGTCATGACTGCTTTATCCTGCATCCCTTCTGTGTCACCATCACTGCTTCTGATTTCCCTGAGACCGCCTTCCACATTGGCCATCTATACCTGCTTTCCGGGACCCAGCCAAGAAGACATACTATTTACAAAAGAGACACAAAGGAAATCATAAGGCAGAGAGGCCCTTTTTGGAGAAGGCTCCCAAACCAGAAGCTCCTCAGTTTACACTTCTGTCTTCATAATAACACGTAAAGCCACAAAATGCAACATCCGTAGGCCTTGGTCAAGCCACAGAAGGCCCAAGGTGGGCCCGGAAAGCAGAATCGGGGGGGAGGGGGGGGAGGTGAACTCCTGGCTTCCTCCATCCACAGAGCTGCTGAACTGGAAACTGGTAATTGTTCGTGAGTGCTGTGTGGAGACCAGAGAGCAATTTGCAGACTTGTTTATTTCCTTCAGCTATATCAGGTCACAGGTTTGCCTGCAATTACCTTTACCATGGAGCCCTCTTGCCTGCCCAGAAATATTTATTACTTTTTAATGTTTTATATTTTATTTCATGTGTATGGGTATTTTGCTGGTATGTCTGTGTGTACTATGTGCATGCTTGGTGACTGTGGAAGTTAGAAGAGGGTGTCGGATCCCTTGAATCTGGAACTACAGACAGTTGTGAGCTGTCATGTGGGTGCTGTGAATTGGATCCAGGTCGTCTGGAAGAGCAGCCAGGCTCTCAGCTACTACGCCATCTCTCCAGCCCCCAGCAACAGTATTTTTAATGTTTTAAATAAGCATTTAAAGACTGGTATATAAATATGGCTGTTTTGAGTGCACAGTTCAGCGGCTCTCACGTTATGACAGCCACCACATCTCCGGAACTGTTACCTCAGCTGAAATTCCATCCCCACTAAACATTTATCCTGGGGCCTTTGAGATGGCTCAGTGGGTAAAGTCACTTGTCACCAAGCCTGACAACCTGAATTGGATCCCAGAATACACAAGGTGGAGAGAATTGATTCACTTAGGTTGTCATTTGACCTCTATACAGGCCATGGCACGAGCACACACCCAATGCCCAACATAAATAAGTAAATGTATATAATAAAAATTTAAATATTCATTCCTACATCCCTTGTCTGCCAGTCCCTGGTGGTCACCTTCTACTGTCAGTCCACAATTTCACCCTAGAATCTCACACTAATGGACCAAAAAGTGACAGTTTTGTCCTTGTGTATCTGGCTTACTTGATTAATGTGGCTCTTTACCAAATGGTTGAGGGCCACCCTGTGGTCACTGCTCCCACATGGCCCTATTCCCCTGTGTCTAGTAGATGTGGCTGGCCCAGACACTTTGTCCCAGCCCAGCTCCAAG
Source organism: Cricetiscus sungorus (assembly GCA_030556225.1). Taxonomy (NCBI): domain Eukaryota; kingdom Metazoa; phylum Chordata; class Mammalia; order Rodentia; family Cricetidae; genus Cricetiscus; species Cricetiscus sungorus. The sequence goes on from JANBXA010000132.1 coordinate 7,013,764, forward strand.
CCTCTCCCCTTCTCCAGGCCGAGCAGAATCGCTGGGCGAGGTTAATCAACATTCAGTCATGTTTCCAAGTTTAAATGGCGCATTTGTTTAATTATGTGTAAGCAGCAATACATTGTGGCTATTATCTAAATCACTATTTTATTTCCTGGATGTGGTTTTTATAATGCGGGGGTTCCGCTCCAGCCTTGCATCATTAACAGAGAAGAGTTAATGAATATAAAAGTAGAAAGGCTAATTACACTTTAATTTACAATCATGGTCTCATTTTGGGACCACATGAAATCTGTTTTGAAAACAATTAAAAAAAATCCTACTCTTGTCCTGGTAAAAGGAGGGACCCAGCCAGGAGCCGGGCTCTGCCTGCCGTGTCGTGGCTGAGTGGCTGTGGCTGGCACTGATCCTCTCCCTGGAGGCATGACTGGGTGAGACAGGAGGCTGAATCCAGCATCCCACACTCTGCCTTTGGGTCTTCTGGTCCTGTGCTGAGAGCTGGGGCGCCTGTCCCGGCTGCCCAGCGCCTGACTGTCCCTGCATGGCTCTGTGAGGAAAGCTGCTGGGGACCAGAGCACTCCCATCCAGGTGAGGAGTGGGCCTTTGCTGGGCCCCATGGTGGTCTGCCGTGGTCCATGAACTCTGATGTTGCTTTTACTTTTATATACATTATTTATTTCTTGGAGTGGCCTGTCGGGATGACTAGTCTAGAAGCATGGCTTAGTTCCTTAAAAATGCATTAAGGTGAATTGGGAATGATGGTGATTATGAATGTCCAGATTCCTGTGGTCCTGTGGAGAAGAAGAAACTTGGGGTGAAGTGTCCAGCTATTTGCCTCTAAATCACACTTGACTCTGGAAGAAAATTAAATAAAAACAAATATGTATTCAGAGAAAGTACATGGCGAAGAGGACAGACAGGGAGAAGGGAGAGAGAGGAGAGTGTGCACAGTGCGACTTATTTTTAGGGTGTTTTTGGGTGTGCATGAAGGTGTGAGTGTGTGTGTGAGTGTGTGTATGTGTGTGTGAGTGTGTGTGTGAGTGTGAGTGAGTGTGTGAGTGAGTGTGTGAGTGTATGTGAGTGTGAGTGAGTGTGTGTGAGTGTGTGAGTGAGTGTGTGAGTGAGTGTGTGTGAGTGAGTGTGTGAGTGTGTGTGTGAGAGTGTGTGTGTGAGTGTGTGTGTGAGTGAGTGTGTGTATGTGTGTGTGAGTGTGTGTGTGTGAGTGTGTGAGTGTGAGTGAGTGTGTGAGTGTGTGTGAGTGTGTGTGTGTGAGTGAGTGTGTGTGTGAGTGTGTGTGTGTGAGTGTGTGTGTGTGTGTGTGTGTGTGTGTGTGTGTAGGCCTTTGGATGTCACTCTTCAGAAGCCATCACCATCCATCTTAAAAAATTATTTAACTTTATGTGTATGTGTATGCCTGAGTGTGCATAAAGCACCATATGGGTGGTGACCTTGGGGCAGAAAAAAGTGTCAGATCCCCTGGAATTGGAGTTATTAGCAGTTGTGAGCCTCCTGATGTGATGCTGGGAACCCAGGCCTGATTCCTCTGCAAGAGCAGTCAGTGCCGTTAATTGCTGAGCCATCTCCCCTCCCCACTCTAACTCCATCTAACATTAAAACAAGTAATTGCTGGGCGTTGGTGGCATCTGGCTTTAATCCCAGCATTCGAAAGGCAGAGACAGTAAGATCTCTGTGAGTTCAAGGCGAGCCTGGTCTACAGAGCACCACACCTGCCTTTTAAACGATTGGTTCTGAGGATGTAAACTCAGGTCTGTACTTGCTTAGCAGGCCCTTTGCCTGCTAAGCCCTCCCCCCAGATCAAAATTGATTCTAACCCCAGCTCCCACTCCAGTGCCAGGGACTGAACTGAAGGCTTTGCACTCACTACCCAGTCCCAGGAAGGGACAGCAGAATCCATTGCACAGCTCCTTCAAATTTTCAGTGCTTTGAAAAATCATACAATAAATATTGGGAGGAAGCTGGGTGGTGGTGATGCACTTGGGAGGCAGAGGTAGGTGGATCTCTGCATGTTCAAGGTCAGTCCTGTCTACAAAGCAAGTTCCAGGACAGCCAGGACTACAGAGAGAAACCCTGTCTCAAAAAACCAGCACACACACACACACACACACACACACACACCAGGAAAACAGATGACCCATGAAAACCAATGGAAAATTGCATCTATAGAATGATCTGGAAAGTAGGAGAGACAGCTGCAGGTAGGCACATCTGAGAAGAAATATCTAATGTTTTCTTATCATTCAAGCCTAACACTATGTTCACACGTTCCAGCCTTTCTGAAGTTCTGTGGAGCTCGGAATCCCTGGCTTTGGGCCCCACCCATGCAGAGCAGATGGTAGCATTATCAGGCACTGCCCTATCCAGGTGTTTGGGAAAGAGCCAGATGCTGAGAACTTACAGGAACCCCTCCCCATGTCCCACCAAGGTGTAGCTGCACCTCCATTAAGACACTACAGCATTTTATTAAATGTCCTTTTCATGGTAAGCCGGGCTTGAGTGAATTTCTGTCATCACAAACAGTTCTTATTCCGTAAGTGTTTTAATATTAATAGCACAAAGGACGAGAACAGGAGGAACTAACCCCATCTACCCTTTGGGCTGGCACCTCAAGCTGAGTTGTCCCTGGGCAACGCCAAGGCCCCCAGATTCTTACTGTTCTCTGGTAAGCTTGCTCTGAGGTTGTCTAGGACCCTCAAATGGCCACCAGGAGGCACTAGGGGACCGATAAGAAAAGGTGGGGAACAAATCTGTGTTTCTGTCCTTCTGACACAGGGTACACCTGGCAGCTGTGGCTCCACCTAGATGACCCTCCCAGATTCCAGCCTCCTCCAGGCGGCCCACCTGAGGAGGGAAAGTGGGTTTCTGTTAACAGGCATGGTCTGTCCTGCCTGCTCTTCTGAAATCTCCCGTCCACACCTATTCCAAGCTCACCCTGTGTCTCCTCTGTCCACTCATAACTGGCTTGAAATAGTCACTTTGCAGTGTGTATGCATTTCAAGACACCGTGCAATTGGGTTTGGATTTGTAAAAACTCAAATCCTAAGTCTGAGGCTGTAACTTGGTCTAAAGCCTTAGGTTGGATCCTTGCACCATTTAAACCAGTGTGGTTGTACACACCCATAACCCTAGAATTCGGGAGGTGGAGACAATAGGCCACAGAGCTCAGGGTCATCCTTGGGTACACAGTTCAAGGCCAGCCTGGGCTATGTGAGACTCTTCCTCAGAAATAGTAATTAACTAACTCCACAGGGCTGGTGCTTCAGCAGACGGGTACACGTGTTGCCTAGCACACAACAGGCCCCGGATCCATCTTCCATACTACAAAGTAAATGCATAGATAATCCAATAAATACATCGAATAATAAGCGAGAAGACACCGTTCTCCTGGTTGACCATCCATAGCTGGAGATGAGCCTCTTGGGCTCCTCTGCATGCAGGGGCACTCAGAGGATCTGCTGTCACAGGGCTCTGTCACCACATTTGGCTGTCACTTTCCTTGCCCTACTCCCCCCTCCCTCTGCAGCCAAACTCAGATTCTCTGCAAGAGCAGGAAGTGCTCCCAACTGCTGAGCACTCTCCAGTTCCAACCTCCCTGTTGCCTCCCCTCCTCCCCTCCCTCCTTCTCCTTCCCTCCCTCCCTCCCCTTCCCCAACTCTCCTCCTCTCCTCCCTCCCTCCTCCTCCCCTCCCTCCTCCTCCTCCCCTCCCTCCTCCTCCTCCCCTCCCTGCCTTCTCCTCCTCCCCTCCCTCCTCCTCCTCCCCTCCCTGCCTTCTCCTCCTCCCCTCCCTCCCTCCTCCTCCCCTCCCTCCTCCTCCCCACCTCTCCTCCTCCCCTCTCTTCCTCCTCCTCCCCTCCCTCCAAAGCTCAGTTCCACCTATTGGGGGCCCTGAGGCTGCATTTTGTCACCTGAGGAAGCGAGGTACAAGCCTTAGCCATGGTACAGAGCCATGTGAATCTGTGTGTGTTACAGACTCTGGACCTCAGTCTTGGCAGGGAGACAATGCCAAGGATGAGACTCCAACTGAGTGGGCTCAGCCATGAGAAAGTCCCAGTCAGGAGAGGCGAAGGGAACCAGACAAGGCCCTTAAAGGGATGTTACCACTTCCCTGCTAATGGTCACTGGGCCTGAGGGCCACCCAGGGGCAAAGCTTAGGGTCCGGGCACCTTAGCCTGGGTCCCCCTCTGCCTGCAGCCCATCTGCAACGCTGTGAGTGACACTGTAGGGACTCAGTGTGTGGCCCTCTTCCCTAAGCCCTGACCTCACACAGGACAGGCAAGCAGCCACAGACTGTCCCAGCAGAATTAGGACCTGGCTGTCACGGGTCACAGGGACTGCTGCCTCAGTTTCTTCCACTGCACCCTGTTGTAGAGCTGGGCAAGGCCTCGGGATGAAGTGTTGGCCACAGCCCCAGCCCTTTTGCTTTTGCGGGGGCGGGAGGTGTGATCCATACTGAGGGCCTCCTCAGTGCTATGGAAGCTCTGGCATTACAGTGCCTGCGTTGGCGCACAGCTGGCTCCGCCTCTCCTTTTAGAGCGTACTGCACAGCTAGGGGCACTGTTCGGGTCATATGCACCGTACAGTTTCTAAAGTTAGAAGACTTTTCTCCAGGAAGGGTGTGTTTTCCCAACTCCCACAGAGAAGGCACGGAGTCCCAGTCATTTTGTCTTTGGGAACTATTTATGCTTGAAGAGGACCCCCCCATTCTCCCTAGGAGGCCCTACCCTTGGGGGTGGAGTCATTGCCTACTCTCCCAGCCCAATCCAGGCCCTTTCCTCCCCTCACTTGGCTGAGAACTTTGGGGTTGCACTGGGTTAAGAGCCCACCCATTCCAAGCCTTGGCTTTGTCACAAGAGAGAGGCCACATGCTAGGTTGTTGCTTAAGATGTTGAAGCAGGAACAGCAAGCTCAGGTCCTTCTGGGACCTGTGACATAGATAGGAACACCAAAGCCCAGCAAGGGGAGGGTTGTCCTGGGTTCTGCCACAGAGGGGTGGTAATTGCTCCCCACTGCTTGGTGGGGTAGAGGCCAGGGGGCACAGGTGAGCTCGGCCTTTGGGACAAGGAGATGGAAACACCCAGGCCATTGCTCACGGGGGTCATCTTTATCCTGGTCTACTGACACGGTTGTCTTTTGTTAGATAATGACTGCTCTGGCAGAAGCGGGGGAAATGGTCCAGGCTGGCTGCCTGCTGTTGGGGTGGTGCCCCTAGCTTCTTCTCTCATCCCTTCATCTGCCTGAGATGTTTCCCCGAGCCATGGGGCCTGGCAGTAATTTGCTGACAAAGCTGGGTCCCGGCAGGTGCTTTAATTGGTTCTGTGGGAGCAGATCTGGGAATGTCTATTTAGAAGGAAATAGAAATTATGGTGGTGCCATCGTCCTTTCTCTGTGGCAGGGGCTGCTGTGTGTGTGGAGGATTGTGAGGTGTGGGGGAGGGCAGAAGGCTTCAGCCTGGTGTAGAAGCAGGGCCTGTTTGGCAGGTCAAGCCTTAGGTTTGGGGTGGGGGTCCTGAACCTCTCAGAACTGGGCCGGAGAACACGAGGTCTAGAACCTGACCCCAGTAAGGCCTGCTTACACTGCCAGGTCCAGTCCCTGCCATAGCTCTTTACTGTCCTCAGAGTGGCTTTCAAGGTGACCTCACCACCCTGCCTTCTTTGCTCCTCCATTTTTCTGAAGAGCAGTCTTTTTGGAGGCTTCCTGTTGGCCGTACATTGAGCTAGCCCACCTGAACAACATCCCCTTCATCTGACCTGCTTAGAAAAGCTGTCTATCAGAGGCTGTGCCACAGCCTGCACTTGAACCCTGGTCTGCCTGCTGCTCAAGCCGCCTGCTCACTATCACACAACATTGGCTGAGCTCCTTGCGAGCTCACACCTTCTGGTAGGTTGGTCCTTCTTGCATTTCCCCATGGTAAACTCCTAACTCCAAAGCCTGCTGATAGCACCTCTTGGTGAATTCCAGAGAATCCTTTTAGCTGTGACCCCTTTCAAACTCCTCCAAGTCCGGCTGAGCCCAGGTCTTAGCAGAGACCTCTGGGTGTATCAGTGTGCCCCTTACCATGTGGGTGCTCCACGAGCGGACGCTCTCCTCTCATGGTGAAGTTAAGGAGCCCAGAGTCTGTGTGTGTGTGTGTGTGTGTGTGTGTGTGTGTGTGTGTGTGCGCGCGCGCGCGCACGCTAGAGGCTATTCTCATGGCCGGGTAGGTCCCCACAGAAGCTCAGTGTAGTCTGGCCTTCAGTGGCTGGGAATGAGCATGGGCCATTGGCTGACTGTGGGACTATAGCCCAGTTCAGGTGATGCTCAAACCAGAGCTGTCCAGTTCTGCCCTCGCACTGTGACCCAAGAGCGTTCACCACCCTGGGAGCTATGCTGCTTCTGGGTGCAGCAGGGGCTGGTGTTTCTGGGGCCACAGACTGGCTTTTCCTGGTGTCATCATTTAGAAACACTGGGATGGAGCAAAATGTTGGGTACAGATGCAGGCAGCGGAGGGTCTAGTAGGAGCTGGATGGAGGAAGACAGTGCCAGAGTGGTGGTATAGGAATCCACATGTCAGTTGCCCCAACCGTCATCCCAAGTCAGGCCCCAGTTTCCCCGGCAGGACCTCCTTGTGGTGGAGGGGAAAGTTCAGATAGAGTATGAACAGCTTGCCACTCAGCTTGTCCGCAGCTGACTCCAGGGGGAAGGCAGGATCCGGCCGGGTGTCTGCCCTGGCCCAGACCAAGGCTGTGATCTGAAGGGCATCCCTGTAGGGAGGAAGACACAACAGCTAAATGAGGCGTCCTGCTCTCCCAGCAGAAAGCTTGCCCGCAAGACTGGGCCGTAGGTGGCGCCACAAGGCTGCAGTTGCGCCTCCCTCGCGGTTCAGTCCCGGCTATTCCTAGCCAGCGTGGTCATCTCCACGTCTGGGTCCATGGACACCGCGTGTCAGTTTGGGGCACTAGAGGTAGCCCCAGGTTTGCCAGAATCAGCCACACACAGGCATTGGACGTGGAGGAAAACCTGGAACAGCTTCGTTGGTCCCCGCAGCTGCGGCTCCAGGGCCTTGGTGTTAAAGGTGGGCCACACTCGCGCAGGTGTGCCGGAGTTGGGGTCTCCGGCAGAGTGCAGAGCCCGGGTACCCTGGGTGCGTGTGCGTGGCACGCGTGGGCGTGGGTGCCGGAGACGCGTGTGGGACGCAAGGCCACCGCCCGGTGCTTCCTTTGTTCCCGCGCCGAGCTGCAGGCGGTGGCGTCGCTGCCCCGCCTCGGCGCCTCAGTGCCCCGCCCTGTCGTCTGTAGTGGGTGAAGGTCTTAGTCCCTGCGAGCCAAGTGTCCGTGGGCTCTGCCTCGGTGGCTCACGCCCTTGACCCCCGCATTACACTGGAGAAAGTAGTGAGTGCATCCGCTTCCCAGCCTGGACACTGAGCCTGTTGAAGTCCCCCAGCAACAAAGCGACATTCCAGCCTCCAGACCTGGGGAACCCCGGCTCCAGGACCAGCGTGGGGGGTCGAGCTTAGAAGTGACCCAGCAGGTGTCGGGTGAGAGGGCCTCTGAGGTCATCCCAGTTCAAGAACTGAAGTCCACAGACCTCATCCACTAAAGGAGACAGTGGGACACAGATGGGGGCCACACAAAAGGTACAGTCCCCAAGAGCAGGCACCACTCACTTAGGTGCTGGGGGAAGAAAAGAGCAGGCAGAGGCTGGCCTGCAGGGGCTGGAGGCTTGCAATGGCAGATCCTCAGGCCACCAAAGCTGGACTCACTGGCGACCATGGTTTTCCTGTGTCCTTTCGTGTGTGTGCGCGCGCTCGAGCGCGCGCTTGCGCTTATTTTGTTTTGTTTGAGACAGGGTTTCTTTGTGTAGCCCTGGCTGTCCTAAACTCTCTCTGTAGACCAGGCCTTGAACTCACAGAGATCCGCCTGCCTCTGCCTCCTGAGTGCTGGGATTGAAGTTGTGCACCACCACCATCCAGCACACATAGGCAGCGTTTAAGTCCAGACACATCTGCTTGGAACCAGCCAGGACTTGCGTGCTTCCAGCAGCTGCTTGCCCTACACTGGGTGAGCAAGGTCACCCTGGGACCCTGACCCCTGTCCAGGGTACAGTGGTTAGGGGCACAGATTATCAGACTTTTTGCCTTTCTAGGAGGCTCCTATGTACCACACATTCCGAATCCTTTGTTGGTTCCTAGATGTGTGAGCCATCACATGACTGTGTTTACCCATTTTCAGGGCCCATTCAGCCTTTAGTTCTGCCCACAGGAGTCTCAGTAACCAAGCAAAAACAGTGCCAAGTCCTGACAGGACTGGGCTCTGTGCAGCTGCTGTGTCAGCAGCGGCACCCCAGGAATTCTGACAGAGATGGGGGAAGATGAGGAGCCCTGGCCCTGGTCTGTGGCTGTGAGGGGGACCCAGGTGTAGCCCTGAGAGGGTGATGTGTAAAATTACAGCTGACCTGGTCACTCCTGTCCTGCCATAAATGACAGTGAAAGAGTAGGTCCTAGGGCAATGAGACGTAATCTTGGGCAGGGAGCAGGAACAGGACACTGGCAAGAAAGTTGGATCAGGCCAGGACCGAAGAAGGGGTCTTTGCTAGCCAAGGTCATTCCAAGGCTCTGACCTTTGCTGTCCAGTTGACAAAATCCCCATGACTAGGGGAGGGGGCTGAGTGGCAGCTCTACGTGCTGGAAGCTGGTTTGGCCCTGCTGGCTGTATGCTGCTGATAGCATACACTCTTTTCCTGGGGGTTTTGGGGTGGGGTGGAAGAGGGGCCTGACTGTGCAAGTCCCAGTCTCTGGATCTTTTAATCTGAGCTCCTTGGAGGCAGCTCCAGTGCCAATATGGCTGAGCTCAAGCTGGGGAACCTGAGATAGTTTGAGGGGTGGCAGGGGTTGGGGACCCATGTTTCCCTTTCTCTATCTACAGTCATCTATTGAGCACCCACTGTTTGTACCCAGTCCACACTGAGCAGTGCAAACTCTGTTCCTACAGGGCTGTGTCTCCTGGGGCTGGACACTAAGTATGTATGCTCTATGATGACGATGGTGATGTGTGTATGTATGTATGTATGTATGTATGTATGTATGTATGTATGTATGTATGTTTGTATGTTTGTATGGTATATGTGCACATGTATACCAGAGAAGGACATCAAGTGTTCTCTTCTATTACCTTGTTGAGACAGGGTCTCCCTCTGAACTTGGACTTAGACAAGCCATCAGCAAGCCCCAGTGACCTTCCTGTCTGCAACCCTCAAGGCTCTGCAGTTACAGGCGTGCTTGTGGCCATGGGCACTGAGGATTTGGCCTGCATTCTTGCACAGCGAGGGTACTTTTACCCACTGAGCCATCTCGTCAGCCCCTAAGTGCATACTCCTTGATTTCAAGGACAAGGCATGGCAAGACTTGGTATCCAGGGTGGGGCTTTTGGGTTGCAGTTAGGCCGAAGCTCCAAGAGTGGAAAGGGAGCCATCAGGTGAAGTCTTTCAAGGATGTAACAGAGTCCCAGACTAGGGGGACTCTGGATTTTGCCCTACAGCCCATGAAGTGCAGCGGCACCTGAGCCAGCCTAGGTAGAGAGGGTATTGGTGCTCTGGAAAGCCCAAAGGGGGCCCACGGTCCCTGAGAAGAAGACAGACAGAGGCTGACATTGTGGAGAGGTAGCACTTGATCTCAGACATCCTGTATGCACACGGCCAAGGAGGAAACAGAATATTGAGGTCATGGTCGGGGTCAAGGCCCAGGATACCAGGATGGCTGCTCCCTCTGCAGTGGGCTTGAGCCATACTAGGCCTTTGCTTTCAGGCCCAGTGGGAACTGGCTGGCTTGGCCATGTGCTTCCAGGAGGGAATGGATGTTCTGAATGAGGGGAGGGGGCTTCTGGGCGTGGAGTAGGCGGTGGTTTTCCTGGAATCTCAGGTCAGGCCTTAATCATTTGTTTCAGGATTAATGTGCATTCATGCCATCTTTGCTGTTCCAGCTCACTGAAGATAAAATAAAAATGTGACTCTCTCCCACAAACGGAGGCAGACAGACCAAGCCTAATAGTGCCAGCTGGGCCTGAAGCCACCACTAGGAATACATCTCTCAGGGAGGCCACTTGGAGCAGCCCTCCTCACTTCTCCTTTTATTTAGCTGATAATCTTTGATTGTGTCTGGAAACTCGTGGAAGCTCTCCGTCTTCCCAGGGCTGAGGACTCACCAGGTACCACCAGCTATACAGCAGTGGCATGGCCAGATTCACAGGGCAGATCCAGGCACCAGGGAAGGGACCAGCAGTGGCCACCTCTGGCTACAGTGGAGAGCGTGGGCCTCTCTGGGGGGGGGGAGAGTAATGGCTTTTTGTCTCATGCTTGGGGATCCAATCCAGGGCAGCCAACGGAAGCAATGAGCCATCTTCTACTCTCTCATTCTTTCGTTCACTCTCCATGTATGCAGTAAACAAAGGGTTTGTATACGCCTTCCTTGTACCAGACTCTGAGGCTAGCTGTGGCTGTCCTGGAACTCACTCTGCAGACCAGGCTGGCCTCAAACTCACAGAGATGTGCTGGGGTTGAGGGTGTGAGCCACCACCGCCTGGCAATTGACCTAGTGTTCTAAGAAGCAAAAATAACTAACTGTTCAGATTCTGGCGGCATGTGACTACAGAAACCCTAGTCCGGGCTGGATGCAGGCCCAGCCCTCAGATGGGGCTTTGAAGTCGTCTCCTGTGCATGTGCGCTTCTGGACCATGTGTCAGCTAGCCTCGTGGTTTTGTGTTTGTTTGTTTGTCCGTTTGCTTGTTTGAACAGGGTTTCTCTGTGTAACTTTGTAGACCAGGCTGGCCTGTCTTTGCCTCCCAAGTATTGGGCCTAAAGGCGCCACCACCGCCCTAGCCTCATGTTTTAATAAGTTGCCCACACACACCTTTGGGCTTATAAGTCAGATTCATCATCTTCCATATTTCACCTCCAAAGGGCCGGGTTACACTGTCCTTTGATGTAGTTGGCATATGCATTGCTGAGGGCTTCCTGCAAGCTGGGAGACATCCTTAGCCCCAAATAAAATCAGAATTTAGGACATTTGGCATGCCGGACCAGTACTCTACCACTGACCCATGTGGGCAGAGCCTCCTAGAGGTCTTGGTCAGGGGCGTAGTGTAGCTGGGTCCTGGCATAGCAGTGTTCCCATACAGGTGTGGTGGCCTGATCTGGGCCTGCATTAAGGAAGCCCAGGTTCTAGTGAGGAAACAGAGTCTGTGAACTTGAAAATGAATCCTCACAGTGTGGGGCTAAGAGGGTGGAAACTTGATCTGTGGTAGCTGGAGGCAAGCCTGATGTTGACCTCTGACCTTCACACTCATGTTCACAAGCACAGCAGACACACACACACACACACACACACACACACACTCACACTCACACACACACACACTCACACACACTCACACACAAATGTATCCTAGTTCATGACATAGAAAATGGACTGGTGGAATCGCTAACATCTTTGAAGGACTCAAGAACTCAGTGACATGAAGTTAGCAGACAATATCTGGGCAAATGACCCATATGGCCACTCCTCTTAGCAGTGAACAAATGTCCCATAATCCCCATCAGGGAATGCAATGACAACTGTAACATGAAAAATAAAAGACCCAGAGACTGATATTTGGGTTCAGCTTCAAGCTGAAGTTCAGAAAAGCAAAGCATCCAGGCAATAGCTCTTACCGCTAGCTCAGGCTCAAAGGGCTGATCCTGTCTCCATGAGCTCTCACCATGCTTCAGAATGTAACCTTTCCTCTGCATGGCTGGAGAATGAATGCCTCTACTGAATACTGAAGATCCTGCTTCTATCTTTTATACCCCTCTAGTGCTGGGATTAAAGGTGTGTGCCTGGCTTCTATGGCTTGTGGCTGACTTTGGTTTCTGAATCCTCAGGCAAGCTTTAACAAATCATAGATAATATATCACCACAGACAGCAAGCCTCTGCTCTGGGCATCTGTCCCCACTGGCCACAGATGCAGACCTTCACTTCTGACTCATGTTCCTTGGGGTCTCAGTGTGTCTCTGGCATCTTGGACACAGGGTCATCACCAGGCTCCTGGCACCTATAGAGCGTGCTGGGAGCTACCCTGATCCTAATTTACAGTTGAACCTGTTCTCTGGGCTCTTGTCATTTCTGATCTCTTTCCTAGTTTAGGCCAGAGCACCATTTCTCAAAGACCCCCAGTGGCTCAGCACCCTTTACTCTGCAGCTCCCAGAACCTGGTTTGGCTTTTGCTGTAGGGCCTCAAGAATAGGGGTTTTGCTCTGGGGCCATTCATTTAGGGTTGACGTGGGCACAGCTGTGGTTGCCCCAGAAGGAGCTGAAGGGATGGGGAACAGATGGCAAAGGTAGGACAGTTCCACAAACTGGACAGGGATCTCACCCTAATTGTACTAGTTCCCCCTAAACCATGTGCAACTTGCCACAGGATGGGAAATAGGAATGTCTGGTAGGCCCTCACATCTTGGTTCATTTTTAAAAAGAATTATTTTGAATTCTGGATATATGTATGTCTGTCTTTGAGTTTGCACATCTGTACAGTTGCCCATGGAGGCCAGAGGCACCAGATCTCTCAGGCATGTGTAAACCACTGTTAGGACTAATTTTTCTTCCAGTATCTCGCAGGTGAGGAAACTAAAGCTCAGAGTGCTGAGGAGAGGCACTGGGCAGAAATTTTAATTTGCTTCTGCTGGAGCCACCTACTGTGACAGACAGACAGGCTCTTTGGGGGACACAAGCCACGCACACTCTGCAGAAGGCTCCTTCCACAGCTGGTCCTGAGAGGAACCCAAATTGGCCCTCTGGACTTCCAGCTGGATCCCTACTGTGTGTTGGAGCTTCCTTCCAAGGAACTCAGAGAGATCCACCAAGTGTAATCAGGTTGATGGGAGTCTAAGAAACTTGAAGGCAGACACAGACTGTCCAGTGGAGACAGCTCTGGTTCTGCAGGCCAGGGTGTGTTGCAAACTTGGGTCTGCTCCCAACGTGCTGTGTGACCAGACCACCCCTGTGCCTCTCTGTGTCTAGTTCTTTTTCTGTGCACCTTGGGCCAGCATGCCTGCCCTTGGAATTGCTGCAGGTCTATGGTTGCAGTAGGGTGCGGTGAGTTTGATGCCGGCTTGGGCTCCAGGCCAATGAGCTGTGAAGGGGCGACTCCAGTTGTTTACTGTCCAGACAACAGCAAAGAACAGCAGACAGAAAGAATCTGAACGTCTGATGTTTGTTTGCTAGTTCTGCAGCCTGCCTGAGAATATTGTGTCTCCCCATCCCCCGCTGGAACCACAGAGGTTCAAGGACACAAAAGCTCACCCGCCCCGGAGCACATGGGGTTGAGAGCTTGGGCTGCTGCCCAGGCCGAGCTCCTCTCCCCAATGGTTCCCATCTCCCGTACAAACATATTTATTGGGTTTGATGGCAAACACATTATGCTTGTCCCAGGAAGGGCACTTCCAAAGAGAAAACCTTGAAGTCCGGGAAATAATGATGGGGGAGTTAAATTAAAGTGCATAAAACCCTCCCAAGAGATAATGTCAGGGTGAGTTACAGGCCTGATAAGGGACTGGGGGTTCTCAGAGGGGGGCTCAGAAAGGTCACCCAGCAGTGTGCAGATGACCAGGAATCATAAATATAGGGGCAAGATGCTCAGCTGGGGTCACCAGGGTGAAAATATTGGGGTCATTCCAAAAACAATTATCCTGCTTTACTTTTCACATCTTGTAAATCTTTTGCCTTCTGTAAGAGATTTCTAGAGAGAGACGCACTTTGGAAGCTTTAACCGATTTTGTGGCTGCTTCTTGGTGGTTGAGCTAACAGCGAACAGAAAGACAAAGGGGGAGAAGTAATTACCCAGCATCCCCAGGGGCACAGGGATAGTTGACAAGCTCCATCTAATTCTTAGGAGATTTGGGGCCCTCCTGGGGTTTGGCTTACCCCATTTGGAGCCAGGATGCAACTTAATACTTAGTTTTGTTTTGGATGTGTGGCTCTTGCCTCCAGTTCCAGTCCCATTCGGGGCGGACATGGCAGCCGAGAGGCAGCTATGTTGGCCCTTGAGGTCCTGATTGGGAGTGAAGTCACCCAATTGATGCTACTGTCACCTTGGCTGACGAGTATTAAGGCTCCTGTCCCCGCAAAGTGACCGTGAAATGTGAGAACCGTCCAGGCTGTGGCTACCTCTATTCTCATGCTTTGGCTTCAGCTTTCTTTTTCCTCCATTGTGTCCAGGTTGGGACAGCAGAGAGCCATGATTTACTCCATAAATACTTCTGGCGTCCAGTACGGGTGACTACACTTCCGGAGGCTTATAACCACTTCAGGCTCCACGATGAGTGCTCCGTTCAGGGCAGCCATTCATCAGGCTTCTCTGTCACCTTTCTTGAAGCACACGGCTTCATGCTGTTTATCCCTAAGCCTTTGCTTGTCCCTGAACTCAGTGGACTCTCAGATTCTGTGTCTCACTGCCAGCATTGGCTCCAAGGACTTCTAGAGGCTGGGAGTGTGGTGGTGGTGGTGGTGGGGGTCAGAGTCACCCTGCAGAAATGCTGCATGGCTGCGGACAAGTGTGGAGGTTGTGGTGGCTGAGTCAGCCCAGGAAGGCTTCCTGGAAGAGGAGGAGGTCATGGTGTTGGCTGGTAACCAACCAGAGAGGCTGGTTCAAACCCTGAGTACACTCTCCATCCCTGTTCCTTGGGAAGACAGGAGGATTCTCCAGACCCAAGTTTCCCATCTCTATGGAAGGCTAAGGCAGAGGACTGAGTGTGGTCAGCTGCCCAAGGCAGTGGCTGCTTGCTCCTTATCGCTGAGAGACAGAGATGAAAACACTCCCTGACCTGAAAGCCCAGCTGGACGCTCTTGTGGGCCCGGCAGACATGACTTCACAAATCAGATGTGACAGGACAATGTGTGCCAAAATGGTGGCCAGCTGCTTGGCTGAGAGGAGGGGCTGCTCAGAGAGCAGGACATTCCTCTGAGAGCACAGGGCCAGCCGTGGGCCCAGTGCAGGTGGGCAGGTGGTGCTTGGCTGGCTGGCCTGCCCAGTGTTTTAGGACAAACACATGTGTATATATACACATACACAGAGCTACAGACACACACACACACACACCCAGAGTGCATGCAAAGACATAAGGACAGGTATGCAGACACACGTGTACTCACACATACAAACTCATATCGTAGGCACACATGAATGCATACATACTGACTCTTGGCTCAGGCACACACAATTACATACATATGCATGTGACTCAACCTCCCCTCATGGACAGGAGTCAAGCATCTACACATGTACACAGGTGCGTGCTCACTCCTCCTTCCCCATGACCCAGGCTTCCCTCAGGTTATCTGACTGGAGTGAGAACCAGGGGCAGATTCCCAAGTCTCCCCACTTCTGGGCAAACTCCTTCCTCTTCAGGACTTGTCACCATGGACCTATGTACCAGCTGCTGCTTTGGGAACTGAAAACAATTTCAAACACTTTAGAGACTTCCAGGGAGGCTCATCCACTTCCTGTACCCTGGTGTCTGGCTCTTGTCCTAGAAGAGCTGCCAATCATAGCTGCACATCCTCACACCATGGATTGGCCAGGAATGAGTATGGGTCTTGCACTGGCCCGGGAGGGCACTGTCCCATGTGGAGGACACCCTGCTCAGGGAGTGGGAATGAAGGGCAGGCACACACAGTGGCACTGAGGTAAGCCACAGCGATGTGGCTGACACAGAGCCTGGCTGTGGTGTGACCAGCAGGTGACGTTTGCCAGAAACATCAGAGTTCTGTCATGGAGGGTTCTTCACAGCTGCCCAGGGAAGCACAGGTCTCTCTTCTAGACATGAAACAATTTTGGGGTAACAGAAAAGACCCCATTGAAAGCTGAAGGAAAGCTTTGGGCAGGAGTCTCTACATGCTGATCTTTGACCTTAGTGGCCCCAGTGACCCCCACAGCAAGGGCTCAAAGCCCAAGGATATAGGAAGTCATCCTCTTCCTCTAGTCATCTACTTGGCGAATACCCTAGGGGTTCCTTTTCTGGGAATCTGTCCTTCCCAGGCATTTACCCAAAGGGTTCCCAGGCCCTACTGTAGATGGGGACACAAGGAGCCAGAGGCCCAGGAGCTGCCTGTCACCGATACAGGTCAACTGCACGTGGAGAATGGGAGCCCCAGGGTCTTGGTTCCTAAGAGCAGGATCTGAGTGGCATTACTCCTGTCTCAGGGTTCCTATGGGAGTGGGGCAGGTAGGCATCAGGAGACACTGGTAACGGAGGGGCTCCTTCTGGGTGGAGAGCACTCATACTTTACCAGTGGCCCATTTTCCAGCATGAGTCATGCACCAAGCTTGATCTGCAGCAGGCCTGAGACCTGGAGCCCAATCTCCCCAGAGCTTGGCAATGACTATGTCAGTTGGACCCCAAACCGAGTTATCTCTGCAGGTTCCATATCTGCCCAGGAGGGACAGGAACTCAAGCTGTCTCTATATGGGATCTTTCTGTCTTGAATTCTCTGTGTAGCTGAGGCTGACCTTAAGCTCCGCCTCTCCTCTCCTGAATGCTGGGATGCCACATGTGGGTACCACCAAAGCAGGTTTTAGCTCTGGAACTGAACCCGGGCCTTCATGCATGGTAGGCAGGTACTCTACCACATCCTAGCTTTATGCTCGACCTTTCATGTTGGTTAGTGATAAGTGGACAGATGGCCAAGCAAACCTTTTGCAATGAGGCTTTGTTTATGCCCAGTAGGCCCCATCTCCTGAACTCTAGGATTTCTAAGAAAGGGTCCATCCCTTCTGCCCTGTTTTACAGATGGGTCCTTAGAGGGGTTCAGCCAGAGGCCCTGGTATGGTGACTTAGGGCAGCCCAGCTATAGTGTACCTCAGAGCAACTCCATACCTGGGCCATGTCCATAGTCCCACTCACCTTCTTGCCATGGGTAGGGCCTTACCTGGCTGCTGTTGGCCTCTAGCCAGAGCCAAAACCATTCACAGGTTTTGCAGACAGCGCTGGGTCCTGATGGCAGACTGTGTTAGGTCTGTTAGGATCTGGGGCCCCTGAGTTGTGAAGAGTCGTAACAAAGATGCTGGCTCTGGCTGCCTGAGGCTTCTGCAGCTCTACACTGTGGCATGTGTGGTCCTTGAGGCTGATTCTGCCGCTCACATCCTTGTTCAGATATTGGATTCCCAGGGATCTGGCTGGGTGCTTAGCTGTTTCCTGTCCTCAGGGGATGCCCTGCCAGCCTGGCATCAGGCTGCTCCCTCGTCACTTGCTGCCCAGGCAGGTTGTTATAGGATCTACAGTCAATGGAATCTGGACCTGGCTATGGCTCCTGTGGCCCAGGTCTCTTCTGTCCCTTAAATGAAAGTGGATGACACCTTTGTCTTTATTCCTATGCTATTGTACCCTGAACCCAGAACAAGGCAGATACCCTGCTCTATGCAGCCCCCCGAACTTCTCCTTCCCTGGTATTCACCCCTGAGTATGAACCTCAGGCAAGGTGACAAGCATGGTCAAGCATGACAAGAGCCCCATGCAGGCAGATGGCACAGCGAATGAGACTGGCAGAATACCTGCAAAGCTGTTGTTGGTCTCTTCTCCTTGAAGTGGGGACCCCCCACTCCCCAGGGAAGCCACCAAATCACAGCTGATGTCCCTATGGGGACTTCAGTCTTCTAACACCTCCCCAGCATGTCATGGGCTAGACAAAAGAATAACACCCCAAATGAGGTGGGCATGAAGATGTGTGGCAACCTTGCTTCTAGGACTTTCTTAATTTACAGCTTCCTCCTCCAGGTGCTTTTTTTTTTTTTTTTTTTTTTTCCCAACACACATCAGTTAAGTTCTTAACACAGTGAAGGGCTTACAGAATGCTAAAAATTTAATGTATATTAAAAGGGTATTAAATTCTAAACTAAAATTTGCGTGGAAATATGGCATTAAAATACTTTTAGCTTTCAGGAAGCTGGGGGCTGTAACACAGACAGATTTTATCTGTTTAAAAAGAATTAGCTTTCCAGTATTTCTCCCAGATCGCAGGAGTTGCCTGGGGCTGCTCAGCTGATGTGACAGGAGAGAGGAAAGCAGGGTCAGGTGCTGGGGCTCTCAGAGGGAAAGTAGACGATGTCGGTCTGCACCCCTGGACTGTCTTGCACCCAGATGTCCTGCTGGTGGGGAGGTGCAGCCAGTGTGATTTCCAAGAGTGTGTGGCTGGGCCACATGGCTGTTAACCTGCCCTAATGTACACACCAGGCCTTTGCACATCACCATATTCATTTCATAGACCATGGGACGCTGCTGTCATGCTTGTGCAGACACGGGGTTCAGAGAGGCTGAGTCATGGGTCTGGGCTCACGGAGTATAGGGAGGTAGATGTTCATTTTCTCTGTGGGTCCTTGGCAGGATCCCTGGGGCTGAGCAAGACCCCAAGCTTAGCCTTTTCTTCCCCTTGCAGAGTTGGCTTCTTTAGGCTGACCTCCACTTCCAAGACAAACTCTCACAGCTCCTATTTTCCTGAGGCTGAGGCAGATGAAAACCGGCATCTTGACCCTGGCTGTAGAGTAGGACGGCCACGCTAGAGGCACTGCCATCTTCTGGTCACTTCCACGAGGCTGGGTGGGCAGCTGCTGTGGGGTGCAGGAGAGGGCACAGCTGGAAGTTCCCCAGTCCCAGTAGAGAGCCAGCTGGCAGGGGATGTTGGGCGGAAATGACCACTCATGGCCACTGCACCTTGGGGAGGTTACTCATTGGCAGTTAAAAATCTATTGTGACTTGTCAGAAAAATGAATAAATGGGTGCATTAACTTTTCATTCCCGAACTCAGCCTGTGTTTGTCTAATCAGGAGGTGAGAAGCAGACACTGCCATGGGACCTTTCCTATTGTCAGAGGAGTTTAACTGCACAATGAACAGGCTGTAACCACCTGAAACATAATCCCATTGTGTTGAGAACTGGCCTGGGGACTCCAGGAGTAACAACATTCCCTGGTGCTGTCTGCATCTAGTGGAGGAGTTTGGTGGAAACAAATACTCCTGCTTTAGCCCTTGTCCCCCACTCCCTGCCTTCTGGCTCTCATCAGTGGGTGAGGGGAGGTATGTATGAGAAGAGTGGAGTTAGGAGGAGGATATATGCTGGTTAGTTTTTGTCAACTTGCTGCAAACTAGAGTCACTTGGGAAGAGCCTTCATTGAGGAACTACCCTCCTCTGCCTGGACTATAGGCAAGCCTGCAAGGCGGTGTTTGATTGATGATGGATGTAGAAGGGACCAGCCCTCTGCAGATGGTGCCATTCCTGGACAGGTGGTCCTGGATGCTATAAGAAAGCAGGCTGTTGCATAAACCAAACTAGACTCCTAAGATCTAACACTAACGCACAAACTGACTTAGTGGAGCCTATTTTATATGGAGAGATATCCAGACACAGGGGTGTGGGGGTGGAGAGGTGTCTTGGTCCTGCCTCAATGAGATAAAAGGACAGACAGACTTACCCTCTCTGATGAGCAGATGGGAGGTGGGGGAGAAGTGCAGGCAGGTGTGTGTGTGTGTGTGTGTGTGTGTGTGTGTGTGTGTGTGTGTGTTGGCAATCGGGATGAGAGGAAGGAGTGGGAACTGGGATTGGAATGTAAAAAAAAAAAGCAAGCAGGCTGAGCAAGCCAGTAAACAGTCCTCCTCCTCCTCTTCCATGGCCTCTGCTTCAGTTCCTGCCAATGGGGCTCCTGCCCTGGCTTCTCTCATCATGGACTGTGATATGGGTCTGCAAGCTGAATGAACCCTTTCCTCAAGTTGCTTTTGGACATAGCATTTACTATGGCAAAAGAAAGCAAAGAAGGAAAGGATATCTTAAGTGGCTTCCCTTTCTCAATCTGTAAAATGTGGCAGAGTGTGGCCTGAGATGTCCAAAACTCATGAAATAGGAATGAGAGCCTATAGCCTGTAAAATGCAGGCAGGGGTGAGCACTGGCAGAGATCATCAAGGCAGTGCTTGCAAGATGGCTCAACAGGTAAAGGCCCTTTTCTGCTGAGCCTGATGACCTGAGTTCTGTCCCCAGGACTCACATGGTGGAAGGAGAGAACCACTCCTACAGTTGTCCTCTGACTCCACATGTGTGTGCCACCCACAAAATAAAAATAAAATGTAATAAAAATATGGGTAGTTACTGTCCCGTGTGGGATGTAGCTCTTGTGTGTGACATGATTTGGGGGGAGTTTGGATGGATGGTATAAAAATGTTTCCCCTTTATTTTTATGTGTACGGTGTTTTGTCTGCAAGGATGTTTGTGCATCATATGTATGTCTGATTCCCAAGGAGGCCAGAAGAGGGCACAAGATCCCCTGGAATCGAAGTTATAGACAATTGTGAGTTACCTTGTGGTCGATAGGAATTGAACCTGGGGTCCCTCTGGAAGAGCAATCAATGTTCTTAACTACTGAGCTATCTCTCCATCTCCCTTTTTGCTTTGAGAAAGGGTCTCACTGTGTAGCTTGGCAGGCCTAGAATTCTCTTTGGAGACTAGGCTGGCCTTGAACTCCCAGGGAACCACCTGCCTCCTGAGTGCTGGGATTCAGGATGTGCACATCAGTCTGGCCACCTGGTCACTCTTACTACCAAACATACTTAACCCTCACAAGCACCCCTGGAAGGAACTAGTTTCATTTCCATCTTACAGAAGGGGAAACTATCCAGGAGCCAGGAGACAGTTAGGACTGGAGTGCATTCTGGTCCGGAGGCCACATTATTTTATTGGTGCCCCCCACCATGTGCTACAGCCCTGGATCTGAGGAGATGAGGACCCCTGAAAGCAGTTGGTGGGGATATGGCCGGCAGGGCCACCTCCCAGGCTTTGACTCCAGGAAGACTCAGAAGTATATGTCAGCTGCCAGCTCAGACCTGGGAAAAGGAACACAACAACAGAGTAAAGCCATAGATTTCTGGGTGTGGACCATGCCCCTGAGCTAGGGGACTTTTGACCCACAACAGGCAGCAGGTGACAGGGAGTTAGGATGACCAAATTGGCCAATAGAAACAGCATGGGGCCTGTCAGCATTGTAGCCAGAGGTGCTGGTGAAGGCTCAGAGACCAGGCTACACCTTGAGACAGACTCTCCCATCAAGGCCAGGGAAGCATCTTCAAGGTTAGCAAACAGAAATGACTGGAAGGCTGGCTCAAAATGACCCTGAGAAGTTAAGATCCCTGGTCACAGTTCACTTTCATGCAACACATGGACCGTGATGTCAGGAACTCAAGCCCCAGAGACTCTAGCCAGTTGAGAGTCACATACCAACAGTTGTGGAGAGGAGAGCCCAAGATTCCAGCGTCCCTTGAGCAAAGGGAAGATAACATGTAGCTTTTGCACAGTTTAACATGGTGGAGCATTATCAACTGGCAGCCTGTTACCCCAGAAGACACACTGTGGGGTCACCATCTCAGCATTGCGGACTCAAGGCTTTAGGAATTCAAAGCAATATACAAGAGGATACTTATGACCTTTATTTTAGTATTTTAATATTGAATACGTGACAAGATTTAATGACCAAATTAGTCATTTACATTTCAAAGATATCTAAATATAAAATTGCTAAAAATTCAAATACAGAGCAAGCTACAAATAATATATTTTTTTTGGGGGGGAGATAGGAATGGAAGACATTAGAAAAGGGTGTTCCTGTTGTCTGAACAAAGCAGAACGAGGCATTCATCTGTGATGACCCTTTACAGAGAAACACACCTGACTCTGAGATGCTTAGACACAACGATTTAAAAAATGTTCTAAACATAGGTCGATTGAGACATCAGCCCTGGTCCTGGCCCAGGACAGTATGAAAGGATGCTGCCACAGGAGGGACCACGGTGAGGTCTGCAGAGGCATCTGGTGTAGCCAGAGGTGTGGTGTCAGGGTGCTGGGTACCTTGTCCTTTCTGCCCAAGGCTTGGGGTGCAAGGACATGGGCTCCCCTCTACTGCCCTTTTCCCGACATGCTCTCTCTGTAGGCACCAGGAAGAGGGCAGGAACCAGGGTTCAGTGCCAGTGAGGCAGACTCTTCCAGGCCCAGGTTGGCCATCTCATACTTGTTATGAGGGAATGAGAGACCACTCTGGCTGGGAACTCAGTGCCACCTGGAGACACACTGTCACACTCCCTACCAGCAAGCACCTGTCTCTCAGGTCACAGGCGCTGAAATGTTGAAAAGGCCTTTGAAGGGGAAAAATGATAGCCACACAAGCGCACACACATGGTCCTCGTTCCTAACTCTGTAAGATGCTATTCTCAAAGCAAATGCACTTATTTAAACAAATGGCATAGTTAACTACTGGCCAAGCCCTAAACATTGCTTCTGAGAGCTCCAACCACAGTTTTTACAATCTGCCTGTTCAATACAGGAACAGATTTTAAAGAAGATAATATAATTAATCCTCCACCCCCAAAAATGGTCCATCATACCAACTATGATAAAGAGTACACCTGTTTATTAAAAGGAAAAAAAAAAAAAGAAATGTACACTTTTGTTCTTTGTTTGCTTTAAGAAATTTGATCAAGTTGCAAGGAAATGTCTGGCATGGCTATATACACCCTTAGTGGGACTGCCAGGCAGTGAACATGGCTGGGCAGCATGTGGCTCCTCCAGGAGGTGGTCTGGCTCTTGGGCATTGCTACTTAAAGCCATCGCCAGGTTTCAGTCCAATGGCAATGTCTCCAGACTTCAGAGTAGGGTACGCCCTACCTCTAAACCTTCCCCTAGAGCCCAGCAGCGCTACGCCAGTGAGCCCAGGCACTGCAGCGTGAAGGTGGACTCTGGGGCCACTGCAGTCCCTGCAGGCAAGCTGGGCTGCAGCAACAGATTGGAGGCCAGTGTCACTGTTGTCCCAATTTCTTCTCCTTCTGGAAGCTGAAGCTTGTACGTCTGTTCAGTTTTCTTTGTTTTTGAGCAAAATAGTCAGCCCGGGCAGTGCTTGCTCGTGACTCCAGGATGTAGTTGACCTAGAGAGCAAGAAGACACGGCTGTTACTTGGCAGCACTGGCTGATGGGAATGGACACCTGCTTTGGGATGTGACCTTGGGTGAGGGACTGCTGACACTGCAGCCTAGCGGGTCAGAATGAAGCCCTCCTTGCTTTACAACAGACAGGAAAAAAGTGCAGGTTTTTCAGTCCCTGGGTAGTGGGCTACTGCTCCTTAGGCTTATGCTCCTTGTTATGGGCTGCCTCCCAGAATGCTCCCTACTGCAATTCTGCTCAGCCAGTTTTATAGCCCTGGGTTGTTGGTTGACCCCTCTGGCTCCACAGTCCTGGTCATCAGACACCCCTGGCCTTCCCATCTGAAAGATGAAAATGTGGTAGGTGAAAAGTCAGAACAAAGCTCTCCTTCAGCCTCCTGACAGCCTCGCATGGGATTCCCTCTAATGTCCACTGCACCCCACCAGCCAGATCCAGTGAGAGAAGAGAGGCTGAGGGGGCTGTGGAGGGTGGAGGTCACTGGGAATCAGGTGGACTTTAGTTTGGAGCATGTATCCTCTCAAGACCACCTGTGCACCTTCAGACATGGCTTCCCTCAAGGCTCTGATTTCTCCCAGGGCTTTCCTCTCACACTTCTCAAAGTCCTGGCTAGAAAGCTGAATCTTGGGCTGGAGAAGAGAGCTGTACAATCCAAGCTCTAACAATGTCCCTCCAAACTTTTTGTGCTGGTCATTAGCAGTGGGAAGCAGGGGTTTAGAAGGCCTGCCTCATTCCGCCACAGCCTTGCCAAGTCAGCAGTGGAGAGCCATAACTCAGCATGCAGACTGGGGAGGGTGACCTGGGATAGTGCAGACAAGGTGCAGGGATGGCGGGAGGCATTCTCATGCTCGGTAAATGCCACCTCTGTCTTATATCGCTTGCACTCAGCTGACCCAGTGTTTGCAGTGTATTTTTGGCACATTTAATTTGACAAAAGCATTTTAAAATGGTCCTTAACAAGCCAACTATTTCCTGAATTTATTATCATCAGTGCTTTGTGATAATCACACAGATAATTTTAATGCAAGATTAATGTAATAATCAAAAGATAAAAACGCCCTTTGGTCTGCCATTAGCTGGTTAATATGCTGTGGCTTAAAACGTGCCCGATTTTATGCACTATAGAGTGTTTTACTTTCAATGCACTTTATAGCTTAAGGCATAAAAATATAGGGAGTTTTCATGGTCAATAAAGCCACAGCCTCCATCACTCGATCACAGAAGAACCCGGTGTGAAGAGCCCAACAGTTCCTCAGAGATTCATCTGGAGGCAAGCAGAACGAGGGATTGAGCATTGTGTGCTGCCAGCATATTGGGGTGGGTAGAGGGCAGCCCTGAGCAGCACAGGCTTCCACTGAGGCTCCGTCCATCCTCCAAGACTCTGGGCCTCCATCGCCTCATCTATAACATATACACAACATCAATGATGTCTATACTCTGCAGCGAAGTTGGGAGGGTTATATGAGATATGGAATACGAGACACCCTAGATGTAGCTGCTACTCAGCCTCTACTAAGGGCTTCCTTCATCGCCCTATAGAAAGCCTCTGTCTGAGATGGCTATGCTGGCACTAGCCTTTGGCTCTTAATTTTGGTCTAAACTCTCATTTTAAGTTCTTGACATGTTAATTGAGTCTGAGATGGACCCTAAAAAGCCCCTTATTTAACATTCCTGTCAATTTTGGAGGTGGCCAGGGCCTTGGTAGATGAGCTCTGACACAAGCTCATAGAGCCCTGGATATGACGTGAAAGGGAGGTGGGAAAGCCAGGGTTTAACTCTGTGTGGAGTGCAGGGTACAAGTGAAGTTCAGCCTTTGGTCAGGACTGCAATCATTAGCTGTGACCCAGTCTGGTTTTGGGATGAAGCCCTCCGAGGTGTACAATGGTGTGACATTTTTACAAACATCCTGACACACACAGACATTTCAAGGGAGGAGGCAGGCCTGGGGGCTGTGCAGAGAGCTTTGGGGAGCATTCTGTCCTGTAAAATGATTTCTCTGCACTTGATCTTCCAGTCTCATACTGAAGTCATAAACCTGTGTTTCTGTCATCAATCTGCTGTTGTGAAAATTATTCTGATGTCAAACACAGGATTATAATTTTACTAGAACCCTTCTCAAGACTTGAGTATTTTAATACTGGCTATAAAAATAAGCCCAGGCCCTGATGAAGTGGGGGACTGGGATATTTTTTACCCACTCTCCCAACACCCAGCACAAGCTCCTTGGATGGTCTTGTGATGTCCTGTCAAGTAACTCTTGGCTTGCTGGGAGTCTGCAGTCCAGAGTGGGTGCTATCTTCATTCTGGTCAGTGTGGCCTGTGTATGTCCTCATCTGTCCATGTCACTGTCCTCACAGAAGCTTTATCCTTTGGATTTCTTGGTTGGCCATGGGGGTCTTTGAACTGGATGTGGTATTCCTGTAAAGCTAGGGCATCTTGGGGACTGGTAGTACACATTTCAGAATCGGCCATATGTACTGTCAATTTCTGGTTCTGTCAACTTACCAGAGTCATCATCCTAGCAAAGCTCCCTTTCATTCAGGTATTTTGTCCATACAGGCAATGGGAACAGCTTGCTATGCCCACCTCAGACTTGCCAGGATTCAATGGAGTGTTCAAGGGTAGCTCAGCTCCTGTCACTACCGCCTGACTGCTTCTCTTGTGAGAGAATGACCCAGAGGGGCCATGGGTCTCATCAGTTTACACCTGAGCAGCTCCTTGCAGGTAGGGACAATGGAACTTACAAGTAGGGACATTGAAGCCTAGAGGTGTAAGATGACTTGTCAGGGTCATCCAGCCCAAGGCAGGGGAGCTGTCTTTCTTCTGCTGGTCAGCTCTGTTTCTTCCTTTTGTTACCCTGTGTAGGATTTGCCTTGGGAAAGGAGTGCTAGTTTGGAGGAGTTCTGGTCTGGTTATGCCACAGAGACTAGTAGCCTGGGTGGCGTGGCATTTGGTGCTTCAAAGAAGTAGGCCAACTCCAGGTCCTGCCCTAGAGCTCCTGAATCAACAAAAGCCATGAGGTGGGTATAGCTTTTCAGCGACCCAGTCTGTTGCCTGGCCCCTTCTCAGGCTGCTGGGAATCTGCCTGTTTACCCTCAGCAGTTTCCCCTTCACACACACACACACACACATACACACACACACACACACACACACACACACACACACACACACACACACACACACAAAGCACACCTGTGTCTATCAGTATAGCATTGCACTTTCTATTTTGCTGTCTTCCCTGATGAGGTAGAGCTCTCTAGGGACAGAGTAGCCATCACTGAGGCAGCTGGAACGCTAGCTTGGCACGGAAGGTACCTGGTGAGTGAGCTGAGCTTCATACAAGGCTAGCTCCAGTTGGCATGCTTTGAACAGGTTGGGAAAAGCACCTTCAGTGATTCAAAACTATTGTCTCCTCAGCTGGCTCCTGAGCCTCAAGGGGCTCCTGACAGTAGTTGGGGACAATAAATGGTGCATGAAAGGTAAAAAGCACAGAGGAAGAACTAGGCCTTTGGGGGCTAGAAGGAAACTCAAGTGTCTTGCATTGGCTCAGGCAGGGGATGAGTCACGGCCCTGGCCTGAGACTAGCCCAGGTAGAACCCCAACCTCCCACCCCTGGGTCAAAGGCCATACTGGACTCACCTTGAGCACGATTTCACTGACTGTAGCTGCATCGGACTCGAAGTATAGGTGCTTATAGTCATGACCACTTAGATACGTGAGCTTAAATACCGCATGACCTAGAGAGAGGGGAGGGTCCTGGTGAGTCACCATGGAGGGTAGGTGTCCTGTGTGTCCTCCCTGATCCACATATGAGCAAGAGCAGGTAGAGGTTGGATGGCAACATTCCCTAGGACCCCCTGGGTTTTTCATCACAGGCTGCGTCTAGGCAGACAATGAAGACTCACAGCCCAGGTCCCCTTTGCACAATGCCAAGGAGCGTATCTCAGGAGGGCCTTCCTAACATAGTGCTTCTGCAGGATCAGTATCAAAGCCCTGGTATCTTGAAGGCAGAAGGCCTATTCAACCTAAGTGAATAACTAAAAGAAAAGCAACTTGCTTAAAAGTGAAATGAGCTAAGAGGACAGGGCAGAAGCAGCAGCCTGCCTTTCTACGGCTCTGCTGGCCTGTGTGGACACTGTTCCTAAAGGCCTCGAAGGATGGGGTGGCACTGTTCTGTGGACAACAGCAGAACAGCACCTTACAGTGCCACCAACCTGGGCTTAAATCCTTTCCACTCCCTTCCAATCCCTTTAGTAATGACCTCACTTTGGCTCATGCCACCCCATGCTCAGCCTATGCTGCCCTCTTGCCTGCTTCTCTAGATATGTATGGGCTCTCCCCTGCCCCGAGACACCCTCAGCATGGCCTGCATTGGAGAGTTCTTCCGGTGCCTTCTGGATGCCCTTTCTGTGCCCCCCCCTCCGTGTGTGGCTGTCAGATCCTTTTCTTGTTTTGCCTGCCTGCAGCAATGTCTATAATCCTGTCTGAACTTAATGGCACACATATGCCAGACAGATCCCCAATTCTAAATGGAGCCAGAGATGCCAGTAAGTGTGACCTTCAGAAGGGCAGGCTAAGAGAAGGCTCTTTGGGGTTCCTGGCCTCAGTCCTAGGGGAGACTCCCCAGTTGATCTAAACATACTGGCCTTGGGACCTGTAAGGCCCAGGGCCCTTCCAGAAAGCTCTTCATTCTTCAGTTGTCTTGAGGCTGTTCTCCAATAATGGCAACCAAAGGACATGCACGGTCCTGCTCATGGGACCCACTAGACCAAGAGCTCTGGGCACATGACACAGAGACTTTAGTCCCCAAGCCCCGTGGTTCTTCTTCTCAGTTTTACCAGGCCACATACACCTACTAGGCCTCCTCATCCATTGTCTTTGTAATTGAAGCAGTGGCTGGTCATGTTATTAATTAATAATATGTCACCAGCATTACTGTAAGTTCCTCTCCTTCCCGGAGAAGTCTACTGGGGACCTTATTTACAGTAGCTAATTTTTCAGATCTCCAAAAATAAACTGATATATGTTATACATTTGTGGCCAGAAAAGTTGAGCTGCTGGTATTTTATCCTGGAAACATCATTACAAGATACTAATTGAGACTATAAATCCTATATTGAAAAAAAAATAGCTAATAATTTCTAAAAAAAAAAAAAAAAAAAAAAAAAGAACCCTCACTTTCAGTTACTTGACAAATTAAGCTTGATTTGAAATTGTGGCTTTATAATGTTAGAATTCTTAACTGGAAACTAATCATTCCATTAACATATAAGTGACTTGTTTTTCTCAATTTTCTTTCCCTTTTTCAATGCTGGGGTCTTGGTGACATCATCTTGTGGAACAACAATGCAGAGACATTTGCTGGCCATGCTGTGACCAAGCAGAGTTATCTATGAAGGACACAGGGCTATGAAGGACAAACAGAGACATTCTCTCAGGAGGCTTTACTGTGGACACCTGGCCATGACACAGACATCATGGCCTAGGGCTAGAAAGGACCAGAAGGTCTTAGGGAGACCTGCAGACCTGGAGCTTCGGGGTTCACTAAGCACTCTGATAAGTGATCTCATGCACCGTTTATACCACCTGCTTCGGCCTGTCACTCAAGATGCAGGTGGTATGCTTGAGGAGCTGAGGCATCATTAAAAACACCCGGTAGTCTCAGCAGAGTCAAATCTACATAGCACATGTGGTGTGCAATGTACACAGCCCGAGAGTCTGGGAGAGAAGCCTTGACCCTGGGGACTGCAGCACCACTTGTCAACTGTGGGCTCACAGAGGGGCTCGTCTGCACAGAAGTGGGTGTAAAAACAAGTCATTGTAGGTCTTAACTGGCAGAGGATCCAACCCCTGTACCCCACCACCGCTTTCTGCTGTTCTTAGAGTATGTTTCCCTTGCCTGTCCCCAGTTGTGGCTCCAGTGCCCAGCTAAGGGAGAGAGGCAGGTGTGAATAATGAGGGCCCACTCTCCTGGGCTTGAATGCTTGTCCTTGACAGTGAAAGCAGTCACCCCACTGAGGGGAACAGAGAGGGCCCTGACACAGTGCTGTGTGCTCTTGTGCAACCTCAGACTCGAGCTAATCATCTGCATATGAGCTAGGGCTGGTGGGTAGCCACAGAAAGCAGCCATGGGCCAGAGCCTTGGGTACAAGCACAGGCCAAGGACAGTAGTCATATTTTTGCCTGTGCTGGACTACAGGACAGGGGTGATTTGCCCCCTAGAGGTTTGGCCCAGAGGTCCATTATGCCAGTCTCCAGACTTTGCTGTCCCAGATTCTGCCAGAGGACTGGTAAGTGCAAGGGACAGGGAAATGAGCAGGGATCAAGTGTGACTGACATATATTAGAGGGTCCTAACACAGAGCACTGCCGTGGAGACACAGAGGTGAGGTGACGTAAGGGCAGTTTTTATGGAGGACAAAGGATGCTGGGGAGGAAGTCACACAGTGCTGGCAAACTGGCTCTGAAGGGAACCAGAGCAGGCCAAGTTCCCAGTGAGCAGACAAGAGGGAGTGGCAAGGTCTGGATGAAGCAGCTGATGGGGCCACTAATGGGTCTGAAACAGGGCAGTGGCACATATAGGTAAACAGTAGTTGGGGTGCCTCCCTAGGGTCTCCAGTGTTCAGAAGTAGAGAGAGCAGATAGTGGCCAGGTGGCTGTACATGTGTTGCTGGGCTGGAGAGGGCAGAATATCCATTCTTAAGAGAAGGCAAAGGTGGGCAGCTCTGGACAGCACAATAAACAGAATTCACACTTGACAGTGCTATCGAGTTCCAAACCTATATATCCTAAGTGTGACACATTAATTGACATGAATCTGTCAATAAAACAAAAGTGATTTTTGCTACATGGGAAGGAGTCACTGGTATCAGGGGCAGGGACTGGGAAATCTGCACTTGCATCCTTTGTTGCCATAGCAACTCAAGGCCTACCTTGAGCAAGGGAGGAAATGGCACCAAATGAGAGTGGCAACCCATAAGGCATGAGTCTTAGGGACCAGGGAGGCAGGTCACCCTTGAAAATTCAAAGAAAACCACCAGTTTTCATAGAAAGGTGTAAGTCACAGCTACACTCTGTTTCTGTAAAAAACGCCAGCTGAGGAAAAACTTTTCAGGGAAATCTAGTGGTCAGGTTAGTTTGAGGCATTAAACTCCACTTGGAAATGAAACAGGACAGAGACCTGAGGCGCCTCTGAATCAGACCCTAAGACCAAAGTTAGACATGGGTTGCAGACCCAGCCACCCGTGGTCTCAGCACACCATCAGACATGGTTCGTGAGAGTGACTCTTACAACTCACAAGAACAGCCATCTGGGTAACATGCACATTATTTTGAAGGTTTTGTTTTTAATTGAGCTTTTTCTGAGCCAACTTACTTTTACACACCATAGGAATAAAATGCAGCATAATGTGGCATCTAGGCAGTGGTCACATGAGATTATGCATTTGCTTCTGAATATTGAAATGAAAATCTGCATATGTAAATATTTTAAAGATGGAATATAGCAGTAAGAGGGTAATTACAACACAGATATCAGAGGTAGAGATGCTGAGCCTTACTGCTATAATCTGTCTTCTGTATTCTATTTTCACTAAAACAAGGCTACTGTCTCAGGATGGGACGCTACTTAGACCCTGCTGTGAAGGGAAGTGTCCCTGGAGTGGGAGGGGTCTCTGCCAACATACCTGTCAGACCAACAAGGTGATACCTGGTATCAACCTACAGCCACCTCTGCCTAAAACTCCTGGTGCCACACTTGCCAAGAACACCAAAATGAGCTGGAATCTCTTTCATTTCTTTTAATTACAAAAATTATAAAAACACTAAAATTTATCAACTTTTAGAAGACAAAAGAAACAGCTTCACATTTTACTTCTTAACCTCAGCAATGCAGTACAGAAACACGCATGGGGGCTTTTCTAGTCATCTTTATGTCTCACTTGACTTACAGAACTTTGAGTTTTTGTTTTGTTTGAGACGGGGTTTCCCTATGTACTTCTAGCTGTCCTGGAACTCACTTTGTAGACCAGGCTGGACTCAGACTCACAGAGATTCACCTGCCTCTGTCTCCTGAGTGCTGGGATCACAGACAGGTGTGTGCCACCACTGTCCAGCTAGTTTTTTTTTTTTTTCTTCTTAACACTTTGTTACAGCCCAGTCTCCATTACCTCTCTTTCAATGGCTGCATGTCACCTCAACAAGTGATAAGAACTATGCCTCACTCTGACTCTGCTATCAACTTTTCTACTCAGGAAAGAACATAGCCATAAAGGTGGCTGTTGGATTCTGTGGCTTTATGGCAGGATAGATAGAAGCACTCCGCAGAGCTTCTCTAATCTTTCTTGTCTAGAAGGCATGGGAAACCTCACTGGACGTCTCAGGGGATTCTGGCACAGCACTGCCTCTATTTATTTTGGTTTTTGATAGGGTTTCATGCAGCCTATGCTAGCCTTAAACTTGTTATGTAGTCGAAGCTAGCCATGAACTCCTTCCTGATCCTCCTGCCTCTATGTCCTGAGTGCTGAGATTAAAGTGTGTACCAAATGCTTGGTTTCTGCTTTACCTTTCTGTAGCTCTGGTAGTTCTCTGGTCTTAGATTGAGCTGCCAGCTGAGCACATTACAATGAGAGAGGAGCCAGAGCATAATGACACCTGCCCTTTGACACACGGGCTGCATCTGACCTACTTAGCTTTGGATGGATCCCGTAAGAACTCTCACTCACACTCTGATGATGGAGCAGGCTTAGACCCTTCTTGAGGTATCTGTGGTGAATATATTATTTATAATTTAATAAAGCCACTGGAGATCAAAATGCAAAGCTAACGACAGCCGTAGAGGCAGGCAGTGGTGTTACACACCTTTAATCCCAGGCAGACGGATCTCTGTTAGTTCAAGGCCACACTGAGCTACACAAAATTGATCCAGTCTAAAATAGAAACAGAGTTCAAACAAAGGTGATCTCAGCACTTGGGATCCCATGCCTTTAATCCCAGCAGTAGGGAGGTGGAGACAGGAGTGATATGGGTGGAGAGAGGAGTATAGGCAGGAGGAGACAGGAGCTCAGAGAGTGCAGTCTGATGATTTTTGGAGACAGGATTACCCATTTTGAGCTGAGGTAGAGGTAAGAGAAGGTGGCCTGGTTGTTTTGCTTCTCTGATCTTCAGCTTGAAGCTTGAACCCCAATATTAGTCTCTTGGTTTTTATTATTTATGTTATACCACCTGCATCTCCCTTGAAAGGCAGAAAGCCGAGTCACTGTAGTCTGCTGGACACATTCGGGAGGTCACTTCTGGCTGGGAAGAGGGGCAGCTATGCATATTGAAGAGCACTGGCCATGGAAGTTGTGATATTGGCAGATTCAACTTATGATCAGTCAGAAACTGCAGGTCCAGACATTGATGCCCATTTCCAGTTTCACTTGTATTTAAAGAAAAATATTAACTTTTCCACTCTAACAGTAGAATTAATTGAATACTGGCCACATTTGGAGACATGGCTTTGATGGTCTTATACTTCAGGTTAGGGTCCAATACAAACAGCGGGGCAACTGACACAAATGGATTCTGAGGTGTCTGAGCCCATCTGTTAAGTTCTCTTGCCTAGAGAAGTAAAAGTCAGCTCATTACACAATATTTAATCTGGATAATAAATTATAACCTTAGAAAGAAAAGACAAAATAATACACAAATGTTCCATCCTTCCCTCAAGTGAAAGCCCTTCTGGTACAGCAGGAGATGTCACTGTACACCAAACCTAGGACTCATCCCCAGCCAAGTCTCACATGTCTAGCCCTCCTTGGCTTGTAGTCACATCCTCACCCAGGTCCCAACTATGTCCTCCCTGATCATGTCTTCTCCAGGGCCAACTATCTACCTGCAGCACTGTCCTTTTGGCACATTTCAGGGGGCAAGGCAGGAGGACTGTGTGGAGTTTGAGGCCACCCTGGGCTACAGAGCAAGGCTATGGCTCAAATCCATCTATCCTGACAGCAGCAGCAAGAGGAGGTCTGGACTCGTGTCCCCTCCCTGATTGCCTGCATTTTGTTCCATGGTTGCCATTCTTCAGCTCCAAGACGGTGGGGTTTAAAAGACGGTGTGTTTAAAACTGGCTAAAAAGTGATGGATTTCATTGTGGGATATGCATATACACTTTGCTTTTGTTGACTCTCCCATGCCCTCACTGCCCACCTGCTCCTATTAGTCTTCGTTCCCCCATAATCCTCTTTCTGTCTATATGTTGAATCAACACATTCTTATTTTCCATCTACTCCTCCCTTAAGAGGTCATCACCTCTCAAAGCTTCCTTTCTAGTTTCATGATCTACAGCCACATCCTTACATATGTATATACACATATAGAAAATAAACCTAGAATTTACACATGAGAAAAAACACATGGAATGTCTGTCTGTCTGAATTTGGCTTATTTTGCTTAACCTAATAATTATTATTCCCATCTCTTTTCCTATGACAGTCATAATTCCATTCTTTATAGCTATAGAGAATCACATTTTCCGTATGGGTTCCTCTGCAAAGGGCATCCTGGCTGCTGTGTACAGTGCAACAGAAAGCATGGGTGTTCACATTCCCCTGGGGTATGATGACAGAGTCCTCTGTGGGCACGTTCACTTGCCTGGGTTTGTAGCATCACACAGAAGTTTGGAAAATAGTCCCAATGCTGAAGCACGCCCTTATGTAGTACTACACAAGTCATGTTTTAGCACAGATTGCATTAGAAAAATCTGGAAGCAATGAGAAGCCAAGTTCTCACAAATAGATACAAGTTTTCAAAGGCTATGCTTTCAATATGAGGCAGTCTGGTTCTGATGACTAGGATATAGTGTCCTAGAAAGAATATAGATATTCTTTCTACCTGAACTAGCAGGTTCACTTGGCTTTTAAGAAAATGGCAGCCAAAAGCTCAAGTTTTGTGAACCATGTTGTAAGTTGTTTTCAAGCAGAAATGATGTTTGAGTTGCTAGTTCAGCTAGCAACTCAAAACAGTTGGACTTTTTCTTTGGGGCAAGTGCTCCACTCCCAGGTGCAGGGGCTGTCCATGGACTTCAGGAAACAAACTAAGAATCATGGTTGGGGTATGTAGTTCATAGGTGGAGCACTTGCCTAGAGAGCACAAGGCTCTGGGTTTTAATCCATAGTAACTCAAGAAGAAACAATATAACAAATAAACAATGGTTTATTAGGCCTTTGATTCTCCTGCTATCTATACTCTTTCAGCAAATACTATAGGACAGCTCAACAACCAAGCATTGCTTGAATTTTTTTTTTTTTCTTTTAAGCTTCTAGAGACATAGAAGTAAGAAATACATTCAGTCTCTAGGAATGTCCTTCTTTGAGGTCCCTGACTTTGTGGCAAGTCAGAGTTCACATAGGCTCTGTGGGAGGTTAAATGCCAACAACAAACCTCTCTGATATGGAGTTTGGTAACTATTGTGCAAAATGCTCCTTTCTATTTTAAGCATTAAAATCCCATATTATGTACCTTTCCTCCAGTAAGAGGAAAGGAAATTATCTAAAAGCATGTGTATGTGTGCACACGCACACATGCACACCTATCTATGCTTGATGACAGCATAGACAGAGGGTACCAAGTGTCCCCAACTGCTTTTGTTATATAGAATTTTACTATGTTAAAGTCAAACCATTCCTTTTTAATTAGACAAAAGGGGGAAATTCAGAGGAACAATCTTTGTATACTGTAAATATGTATTGCTCTCATTGTTAATAAAAAGCTGTTGGCCAATGGCTATGAAGGATTTTTGGGAAGGAGGGAAGAGTCAGAGGAGTCTCTAGAGATACAGAGGAAGCAGGATGTTTACAAAATGAGGTAACAAGCCATGAGCCACGTGGCAAAACTTAGGTATGAAATATGGGTTAACATAAGTTGTAAGAGCTAGTTAGTAACAAGTCTAAGCTAAGCTATCAGCTAAGCATTTATTTATACTTAATATTAAGCCTCTCTCTGTGGTTATTTGGGAGCAGCTGCTGAAACACAGAAAAAACCCTAATTATGAATGGCCCCCAACTCCTGCTTGTTCACTCTCTGCCTATTCCCTTGAAACAGGGTCTCTCAATGAATCTGGAACAAGGCTGGTTGCTAGCAAGCCCCACAGATCCTCCTGGCTCTGCCTCCTACAGTGCTGGTACAGGTGCACAGGGATTTGAACTTAAGGTCATTTTGGCTGCACAACAAACATTTTTACACACTGAGCCATTCCCCCAGCCCAGAAATGACTATTTTCATCATGTTCATGTGTACAAGTACTGAATATCAAGATTTCCTCTACACTATACAAGGCTCTATGCTTTGCCACGCAACTGTTCCATATGTCTGTGCTTATTATCTCTCCTTAGACCTCACCCCTCTCTTGAATTTTTGAGACAGGGTCTCATGTAGTTCAGTATAGCCTCCTATTTACTATGTGGTCAAAGGTGGCACTGAACTCCCATTCTTCCGTCTCTACAGTGCAGGCACTGGGACTTGACCTACCACGTTGGCCTTCCCCAGACTACACAAATGATTTTATTCTGTAATATACTCTTGGCAGCTACCCCATCCACACGCCTTTACTATTTAACTGGTGACTTTCCTCCATTCTAACTTCCTGTACTTAATAAGCTCCAGAGGAAAATCCAGAAAACCAAGCATAGTTGAAATTTGTTACAAAACAACTCTCTAGCCCAGTGGTTCTCAACCTTTCTAATACTGCGACTCTTAATATAGTTCCTCATGTTGTCGTGACCACCCCCCACCATAAAGTTATTTTTGCTACTACTTCATAACTGTAATTTTGCTACTGTTACAAATTGTGGTAGATATTTCTGGAGATTAGAAGATTGCCGAAGGGGTCTCCACCCACAAGTTGAAAACCACTGCTCTAGACTGTGTCAGGGCTTGGGCTAGACTTCCAGAGGAAGGCACAGACACTTCAGTGACAAAGGGAGGACATAACCTTTGTTGGCACTCCCTTCCAGAATGGAACATTTGTCTGCTAGTTTGTTAGCACAAGTTGAAGTCCAATGAACCTAGGGCTCTATCATGAGTGCAGATGCATCCCAGAGAGCTGCTGCAAGTCAGGTGACACATGAGAAGCTAGGAGCACTGCCTGATGTGAGAAAAAGGGTCCCTCTTTCTTTTTACTTCCATCTTTTGAGACAAGCTTTTCTATAAGGAGCCAGAAAGCAGACATTCCAAGCTTTGTGGCAAAATTAAAAGTATAGATATACCAGAACACAAAATATGCTCTACCCTTTGTTGCACAAAATTCAACATATAATAATGGAATACATTTGGCCGACTTTTGAGGGAATGTAGCAAGAAAGAATGAAGAGATAATTTACTGAACTACCATTTAGTGTTCCCCATCATTAATTCAAACCATCACCCTAAGAACTGTGCTTATCTCAGGCTGTTGGAGTCAGGTGGTGGACAGGCCTTGCTCTCTTCCCTTCATTGGTTTATTCTATACAGGTGCCAACCATGATAGCAGCTTGGGGGCTTTCTCTGTGGAGAGCTGGGTTCTACCTGGACTTTTCAACACTTCTCTGCTGTGGTTTGGTAGTGACAAACTCTTTCACTTTCTG
Organism: Cricetiscus sungorus; assembly: GCA_030556225.1. NCBI lineage: Eukaryota > Metazoa > Chordata > Mammalia > Rodentia > Cricetidae > Cricetiscus > Cricetiscus sungorus. The sequence goes on from JANBXA010000132.1 coordinate 7,050,344, forward strand.
ACTGTCTGGAATGTCTTTATTTTACTGTCATTATCTAAGGACCACTTGGAAAATCCAGACTCTGGGTAGATAATACTAAAGTGTGTTAGAGTTTCCCCTTGACTGTCTTCTGGCCAGCATTGCTCCTGACAGGAAGGCGGCCATCACTCCTAACATGGCTCTGCAATGTGCACAGCTGCTTTCTTGGGCTCCTGTTCAGATTTTTCTCTTTATCACTGGGGCTCAGCAATTTGATTATGATGTGACTTGATCTTGGTTAGCCACTGCTGGCTTCCCAGACTGGTGGTTTGAGATCTTAGACTCTAAGTAGCTTTGTGCACCCTGAGACTACAGCCACAGAGCTGCCAGAGAGTGAGATGGAGCAGCTAGCCTCCACTCTCACCACTGGCTTCAGTCTGAGTCATTCCTGTTACTGTCTTACAGCTCACTCACTTTGGTAGGCAGACTTTGAGTAGGCCTGATGATGCCATCTCCTGATTCTCAGGGCTTTATGCAACCCCTTGCTGTTTATGGGATGGCCTCACGGCCTGTTTCTAATAACCAGTAATAGAGACATATTGTAGGGATGTCATTCTCAGTTAGGTCATAAAAGACTAGGGTTCCTTGCTAACATTCTCTTTGATGGAGCCCACTGTCATCTAGTGAGGGTCTTTATTGCAATGGCCATGTGATACAGATCTGAAAGCATTTCCCAAGAACTGAATTCTGCCAGAGACCACTCAGTGAACTTGGAAGCAGATTCTATGACATCTTTTCCTGTCTTCTCCTTCTCCCCCTCCCCCTGTGTTTTGGACAGAATCTTACAATGTAGCCCAGGCTGGCCTCCAACTTGACTTCCGGAGTGCTGGGATTATAGGCACACAATACCACACTGGCTGACACCTGAAAGAGTCCCTAAGCTAGAGGACCAAGCCAAGCCATGCTGAATTCCTCTGCCCACCAACCTATAAAATTAATAAATATAAATGTTGCTTAAAGTTACTAAGATTTAATTTGTTATGTGGTAATAGATAACCACATAATTGGTTCTAATAACTGAAGAATTATTTCTCAGCTCTAGAATTTTCAATTGGTTCTTTTCCTTACATTTCTTCTCCTTTGGGAGAGTAGATTATTTTTTCATTTTAAGTTTTTCAATTTTTTTTTTTTTTTTAAAAACATTCAGTCTGGAGAAATAGCTTAGCTGTTGAGAGCACTTGCTGCTCTTGTATCAGACCTGTATTCAATCCACAGCACCCACATTGTGATTCAAAGCCATCTGTAACTTCAATTCCAAAAGATCTGATGTCTTCAAGGACCAAACACACACATGATGCACATTAAATCTTTTTAAACAATTCACCTTATTCTTAATTATGGGTGTGTGTATCTTTGTTTTTGGTATGCTGCACATGAGTGCAGGTGTCTGTGGAGGTCAGAGGCATCATATCCCCTGGGATGGAGTTCCAAGAGGTTATTCACTTCCCGACATGGATGCTAGGAAGTGACCTCAGATCCTTTGCAAGAGCAGTACAAGCTCTTAATTGCTGAGCATTCTCTCCAGCCCCCTTTAACATATTTTTAATAGCTGTTTTGAAACATACCCATCTGCTAATTCACCAACACGTGCCATTTCCAGCTCATTTATATGTGTGTGTGTGTGTGTGTGGTGTGTATTTGAGATAGGGATGTCCTGGAACTTGCTTTGTAGACCAGACTAACCTCAAATTCACAATGCTTGTCTTCTGAGACAGAACTGGCTCCAAACTTGCTAAACTTCTGCCTCAGTCTCCTGAGTGCTGGGGTTACACCTCCATGCCCAGCTCTGTATGTCTGAACTTCTAAATGAATTCTGGATCCCGTGAATAAAATTCCACAGAGGGTATCCACACCATGCTGCCTTGGGAGATCGCTAGTCTTTGTGTAGGTGACTGACTTACTTGTAAGTCAGTTTGGTCCCTTCAAGGCTCCTTTCCTTTGTACTTCCATTGAGCTGAGGCTCAAGCCCTGATGGGCTCTTCTTCACTACTATCAAAGAAAGCATTTGATTGTGGCTGGCTTACAGTTTCAGACCTTAGTTCATGATCATCATGGCAGGATGCATGGTGGTACACATACAGGCATGGTGCTGAAAAAGTACCTGACAGTTCTATATCCTGATCTGCAGGCAGCAGCAGGAGGGAGAACTGGGCCTGGCTTGAACATTTGAAACCTTAAGGCTACTCCCCAGTGATACACATTTCCTCCAACAGGGCAATACCTCTGAATCCTTCTCAAATAGTGCTACTCTCCTGTGATGATATTTTATGATCTAACAAATACAGCTTGCCTGAAGATCAGAGTGCAAAGCTAGCTAGCCACAGAGGCCAGGCAGTGGTGGTATACACCTTTAATCCCAGCACTCAGGAGATAGAGGCAGACAGATCTCTGTGAGTTTAAGGCCACCATGGGGTACATGAGATTGAATCTGTCTAAAAGAGAAACAGAGCTCACACAAATGTGAGCCCAGCACTTGGAGTAACATGCCTTTAATCCCAGCATTAAAGTGGTAGAGACAGAAAGGCATATGGGTGGGCAGAGAGAGGAATATAAAGCGGGAGGAGACAGTAGCTCAGTGTAGTCTGAGGAGCAAGCGGTGCAGTCTAAGCAGTCTGGAGATGCAGTGTAAGACAGGATTGCTGTTTTGGTCTGAGCATTGGTGGAGGTGAGAACTCTCTAGTAGCTGGCTGCTTTGCTTTTGATGATCTTCAGCTTTAACTCCAATATCTGACTCTGAGTTTTTATTATTAAGAACAATTAGAATTGGTGCTACACTCCCCAATGGCAATGGCATTCAAATATATGCACGAAGGAGGGCCATTCTTGTGCAAACCAACACAGTAGGAAAGTGCTCTATTATGAACTGTTCCCAAACTCAAGACTCCTTTATTCAAGCTTTATTTGGGAGAGCAGAGTGGTCTCTTCAGGGCAAGTGGAGTTCATTCCCAAGTCCTGGCCTTTCCAGAGTCATCACTGAATGCCCTCGATATGCCACCACATGTACTGGCAGTGACAGCCCAAAGAGAAACAGCTCTGCCCCAAGGTGGTAACCTTGCACCCTTCTGCAAGTACTAGGCCCTAGAGCTCTTGGTCTCAGCCCATAGTGTGACACTCTTCCCTGGGAAGTCTCACTGCACTCACCCCTTCTTTCAGGGCTTATGGGCCTATGCTGGTGTTTCCTAATGTCTGAGACAGGACTTTAAAATATCCTGTCCAGTTTTCTAGTCATTTATGATAAAAGGGCTAATTTGCTAGCTCATCTTGAAAACTGTATATGGTAACCTCAGAAGCAACATAGCCTGCCTGCCTGTCACCTCTCCCTCCTCCCCTCCCTCACTCTCTTTCTTTTCTGAGACAGGGTTTCTCTGTGTAGCCCTGGCTGTCCTAGAACTCACTCTGTAGACCAGGCTGTCCTTGAACTCACAGAGATGTATGTGCTTTTGCATCTGGAGTGCTAGGATTAAATCTATGTGCCACCACAACCTGACACCTTTTCTTCTTAATGCAGGTATAGTTACTTTTTCCATTTCTATAAGGACAACTGAAAATCTATACATCTCATATTATGGAATTAATATATTTATGGAACTTAGTATTATGAAAATACAATGTGGAAACTGGGCATGGTCCATGACTTATAATCCCAGTACTCAGAAAGCTGAGGCAGGAAAACTGCCTGAGTTCAAGGCCAGTCTGAGCTACATAGTGAGTTCTAGGCCAGCCTGGATTCCAGATCAAGTGAGATTAAAAGACAACAAACAGCACAGTGGGCTGTGGTGGCACACGTCTTTAATCCCAGTGCTCTGGAAGCAGAGACAGAGGCAGGGGGATTTCTGTGAGTGTGAGGTCAGCACTGGTTACATGAGGATCTAGAAGTCGGACAGATTCTCTGGCAGGCAGACAGATGGGGGGGGGGTGGCAGCACATGACAGGTAATAAAGATGCTGATTTCTAAGATGGCAGGCTTCTTCCTTACCCTCCTGACTGAGACAAAAGCCTAGTAGGCTTTTTCTCCTGCCAGCAGGGCTCCTACTGATAGACTAGCTCAAAAGTACAAGGCTAGATATGATTAGGACATATTTGCACACAGTTGTGGGCCAATCAGCCATCCGATCTTTCTTTAAACTGACCAACTCTAAATTAGGGGAGGGAGCTCCTCCAAAGACTTAAAACAATGTAATCCTCAAGGAGAGGCCCACTCTCAGCTTTTTAGAGTCTTGCTGTGTGCCTTGCTCGCCCTATGTGTGTGACTCCTCACTCCTAATAAAGGCCATTCATTATTGGCTGACTCTGCCTGCTGTGTCTGGGAGGTCCTCACTGCTTGCTACCTGTTGCACTGGAAATTCTTTCTGCCTTTTAATTCTTTAACAAGTAGAGAAAACAAATCTGATAAAGACATATAGAGCTCTCCATCCAGGCCAGCCAAGGCTGCACAGTGAGATCCTATCTCAAAAAAAAAAAAAAAAAAAAAAAGAAAAGAAAAGAAAAGAAAAAGGAACAAACCACAACAAAATAAGACAAAGACAAAGACAAAGCACAAGCACAAAAACACCACCCCCAACACCAAACCTAAACTAGGTAAAATCACCTGGGAGCTTGGTAGAAGCAGAAAGAAACGGATTCTGTCAGCCTCATTCGTTTTCACAGAACAATCTACACTCTTCCCTGTCTCACTGTTTCTTATTGTATTAATAATCAAGAAGGGATGAGTTTAAGAATGGTAGTAAAGGTCTAGGAAATGCAAATGCATGCAAATTTTCTACTCTACCTTGATAATGGATTTGTTATGATGGGCCCATAAAACCCAAGCCAACTGCTTAATGAAAATTTAGACACAGGTCCAAGTGCCCACTCCTCTAAACCACCAGCACACCAGCTAATGCTAGTGCATTCTCTTCCTCCTCCTGCATTAGTGCACATGAAGGCTGTAGGAGCCGAGTACCTCAGCAGCAGTCAGTCTTACATAACACAGACATTCACATTGCCCTGTAAACCCTCATTACGGCTGTTGGTGTCTTTCTCACCAATCAACTTGGTTCTTAGGACAACAGGGCTGATCCTCCACAGGCCAGGCAGTACAGAGACAAGCATGTGGCCCTCCTTAATTAACTACACACCCAGGTTATGGTTGTTTTAAAATCCTTGTTACCGCAACCTTCAAAGTTACCCATGTTTCCAAGTCCCTTTGTTGAAGATGCACAATTGCTCCTGGCTGATTCTGAAGCCAGGAGCTGTGACTATAGTGGGGTCAGGAGCTTTTGGACAATGGAGGTGGGAGCACAAGTGGTGCCAGTCAGGTATTAGCCCACGGCACAGGGCAGAGGATGGGAGACACCTTGGAAAGCCGAGCTCTCAGGGGCTGGCCAATGGTCATTAGCCTCCAGAACGTGGCGATGGCTCTTTTAAGATCAGTTACAGCTTAAGATTAGAGGTTATTACAGCCATTAGAGAGTCTAAGGCCTGGAGATGGCCTCTGACCACATGAAATCCCATGTACCCGGTTTTTCCTCCACCTGTATCCTGAGCCACATTTGGTCCCTTTCATACTCCTGGAGAAATTGAGGCAGTCCCCTGATCGCTTAAACCCATGTCCCCAGACTCCCTTGGTTTGGGAAGGAGATGATAGATAAATCTGAGCACACTCAGCAGCACTTTGCAGGCGCTCGCCTCCTTTACTGAATGTGCACCTCATCAATCACACTATTGTCTGCTTGAAAGGCGAGCCTTGTAAATGTCATATCCACTCAGGCCCAAGGAGAGGCGCATCCAAATGCAGCAAGGAGTTTTAATTGGATAGTGTAATTAAACTAAAAAACCCCAGCAGACTCCCTTTGACAGGCTAGATGAAGACCCCTCTTAATGGGGCTAGGGAGCATATCTGTTAAGAGGAGAGGCACTCTGTTTCTGACCACACTCCAGGGCAATCCAATAACTGGGGCATTTAATTCAGAGAGCCTGCTACTCTGCCACCAGGCACTGCTCACTGTATTTGATATGGAACTTGGGAAGTGAGTCCGTGTCAGATACAAAGAAGCCTAACACTGCTGGACTCTCTAATGCATGAGGCCAGATCTGGGAGTCAGCAGAGCCTGAAGGTAGGTTGTAGGTCACAAGGTATAAACATGGCAGCATGGTCATCACCACCCACCTCACCTACATTCCTCACACACCTCGGGGGCACATGAAGAATGACAAATACCTCGTGTGTGTGCTTCTTTTCCAGCTGAACAGAGTACCTGGCATGTTGGAGAAGCGTGGATATGTGTGGTCTCTGCTAGAGCTGCCCTGTCAAACAGGGAGGAAAGAGAGTGGGTGGTCAGAAGGCTTGCTGCCTGGGCTAGGGTGTGCCAAGTGACTTTAGTAAAATAAAATTTGAGCCCTCTGCCACCTTCCCTGTTTGCTTTTATTGGGAGAGGGGCAGAGGGTGCCACACAATCAGACATGAGACACGGAATTCCACATATGAGTCAGTGGGGACACATGAGGAGGAATGGAGGAATGTCTTACAGGTAGCCCATGACAATCCCTTTCAAATGGAATGCCAGTGACTCAGAAGGTCAAGAGCTCAGTGCTGGGTCTATAGATGCCTCTGAGCTATGGCTCTGGTGGGTATAGAGGTGTAATTTCAGGAGACCTTCCAGAGCCAGTTGTCCTGCTTTATTTACAAAGTCTGCTGCCCTAAATGCTCAGGTGGATTTTTCTGTTTTAAGGATGGTGATGATTTTGCTCAATAACTGCTGTTGCTCCTCAGGAAGTCTGCTTGGAGCTCTGTCTGCAAACCTTTGAACATTCCTAATACTGGTCTTTCTCTCTATCTAGGTTGATAAACCCATTAAGAGCATGTAACTGAACATATATAATCTGTGAGAACTGGATACTGAATAAACCATCAAATGCTTTCAGGTTTAAATGAAAACTACATAAAAGCATTTCAACCATCAATTTGGCTATCACCTCTAGCCAGTATGAATTCTGCTGGAAAAGCTATTTTCGTGCAGATGTGGAATTCAATGGGAAAGACTGACTCGTGTACCAACATCAATCAAAATGTCGACTTCCTTGGCAGCTCTCAACAGTGAGGCAGGTTCAAAGGTCACAGGATAAAGAAAAAGCCAAGCTCTGGTTCAGCTCTAATATCTCCTCAGTAGAAGTCGTGCAAAAGTACCCCCTTCTGCATTAGCCTGGCTTTCATTAATCTTCTTGCCATCTTCTTTAACTAGTCATGCAGAACCGTTCGATAGCAAGGCGTATAATGGAGAAGGCCCTGTGCCTATTACCGCGTTAACATTCTCTTAAGCCGAGTGCAACAATAGAATAGGAGGCAGAGGAGAGCTGGATGCAGGGTGAGGTTCAGGCAATTCAATCACAGCCTGACTTACCTATGTACTCTGACCCACAAGACACAAGGGGCCTTTGTGTCTAACTGGCTTGGTCATTAAGGCCGCTCAAGATCACAACAAAGCTAATCTTTTCCATTTAAGCTAAATCAATGTGGACAAATCATTATTCAGTAGCTTTAATTTAATTAGTAAATTAAATACACTACTTTACAGATCTTGTCAAGTACTTATGAAAAGAAAGATTCATGTAAATGAGAGGTTACCAATAAGCCCAGCTGGCTCAGCTCCTGGATATTAGCTGAATCTAGTCTCTAGTCCAGGGTTCTACTTACTAGAGTCGTGGCCATAGCTCCTAACCCCAGAGAGTTCCAATTTTGGTCCAAACAGTTTTGGACAAAAAAAGCAAAGCAAAGCAAAGCAAAGCAAAGCAAAGCAAAGCAAAGCAAAGCAAAGCAAAGCAAAACAGAACACCTCCCACCAATATAACTACGGCATCGGCAGAATCAGATCTTCTTTAAATTATACTATTGTAAGAAAAGTAATCAGGTTACCTCTATTCTGCTGCTTCCTTAAGATTGAGTATTATCGCTACTTAACTGAGATATAGAGCGCTTTTCAGCTATAAAGATGACAGCTACTTTATTAAGGTTTAAATCTGATTTCCTAATGATGGGCAGCTTCCTAAAGACCCTGAACCTGCACAAGATTCTTTTGAGGAGAGCAGACACAGCGTGATGGAGTTTGGAACCTCCCATGCCATAGAAAGGTCCCTGGTTTTGTTCAGCACTAGCACGGAAGCTAGGGCTTTTTAAGAAGTCAACCATCCATAGCCTACAACGTCTAGCTTGGATCTGCTAAAGACATTAAAATTCACTTAAAAAAAAAAAAAAAAAAGACAGTTGTTGGAACCCTTCAAAATAGCACAAGTAACCCTAAGGAATGACAAGCCAGACTGAGAAAGCACGGATGTGAATAATAAAGGAAGGGCTTTTTCCTCCCCTAAATCAAGAGAGAGATCATTCTTAATTTCTCAGGGCTCTCACACATTCTAAATTCTTCTGAGTCTGTATTTATCCATGCAGGTGTTTTTAAGGCTTGTGTCTATTTAGTCATTAAGCTCCAGGTCCTTAAATGCTCATGGGGGGGGGGGGGGGGAGTGATGACTCTCTCTGAACACTGGCCTAAAAGGGAAAGCAAGGTGCAGGAGCCCACAGGGCTGCTGCTGGGGAGTCCGGCTGCTCTGTTTCCACAGTCTGCAATTCAGTTCCCTTTGCCAACTCAGCTATTCACACACTTTGGGGATGTGGCATCAATTAAACCTGAGCTGTGTTTCTTATGACGACTAGATGAATGGTGTGACAGCAGCTTTTGCCATAAACCCTGCAAAATGACCGTATTCCAAGGGTTTAAAACGCTTCTTTTCTGTTCAGAATTCTGACAAACATGTCTCAGGTAAGAACAGGGATAGCTTCATTATCCTCCCCATACTTAACGCCTTTTTGTGAAGCAGGCTTCTTAATAACACGTCTGCTCTATTTTCACAACTAAATTATTCCAGTTGGTCCCACGTTCCAGTCTCTGGGAAGACACTTGTGTTATGAGAGATAAAAACATGAAAAAGAGAATATATTGCAGAAATCAAAAACCTTATCTACTTTCAGACTCTTTCTCTTTGCCATAATTCATTCAAGAAGCCCTAAGAATAATTTTTGATGTAAACTCAGCTACAAACATACATCACTATGCTGATAAAAATCACAGGCTAAACTTATGAAATATAGTGACTTTCATTTCTTTAGTGCTGCTAAAATAACTTTTTTCTAAGGTTCAACAGACATAAAAGATAAAAAGGGTTACCATTAATCCTTTAGGGAAAAAAAGCAAGAAGGAAAGAGAGAAAAGCAACCCCACACAGATTAACCCAGAGGAGGGCTATTTAGATCCAGCTGCTGAGTTAAGTTAGTGAAGACACTGGAAACCATAAGCACACAGTGTCAGTTTGCTTCATTTACTACATCCTTGTTTGGGCACTTTACAAGAATTACAGGGAACAGCTTCTGATTCCTCAATCCTGGTTCATTAGTTCAGCTTGTAGCTGACCACTGTTCACCACAGACAGGATGGCTGGGTACTCAGGATGCAATTGGGGGCAGGGAGAGGGGGGACAGGAGACAATGCAGCACACCGCATTTGTCTAGAGGTCTATACAATTTCCCGAGGCAATGAATGGAAATGAGTGGAATGAATGAGGGAAGGTAGAAATGTTCCCAGGGCCAGGGCCAGGGCCAGGGCCAGGGCCAGGGCCAGGGCCAGGGCCAGGGCCAGGGCCAGGGTGGAAGGTGTGTCCCAGATAGTCACAATAGTAGATGCACACAACACATTGTATGACTGTACCTCCCAGCATGAGTTCTAGATGGGAAATTCTGGCCTGAACGATCAGTAAATTTAAGCATCAGCAAAGGCTATGCCAAGGAGTCAGATCATCTTTATTTTGCAAACTATAATTTTAAAGTCTTTTTCTTAAAAAAAAAAAAAGATTATATCTGTGTGTCTGTGTACATGTGTGCATGGATGCCAGAGGAAAGTATCAAATCCAATATTACTCTGCCTATCACTTTAAGGCAGGCAAGGTCTCTGAACATGATCCTCACTTTTTTTCTCAGTTGGGCTGGAAGCCACCAAGCTCCAGAAATCCTCTTTGGCTCCTTCCCTGACTGGAGCAGGGATTACAGGCATGCACAGAAGGGGATGCTACCTCTTTTCTTTGTAGTTTTTTAAAGCACGATAAATAAAGTTGCAGTTCTCAAATACTACCCCCCCCCCCCCCCCCCCCGCCACCACAGTCCACTTATGCCCTTTAGGTCCCGGAGTTCAGAGAATATGGTTTGAAAAGCACTGCCACAGAGTACTGGCTGTTCTCTTCAGCTACAGTGAGGGTGGAGAAGACCCTGGAGAGACATCAGCAGTGAAAAGACGGCCTACCTGCTCTGTACCCTTAAGCTAAGGGTGTGGAACATGAATACAGATGTGCAGTAATTACTTCATGACTGACTCATTTCTTGAGACCACGGAAGGTAGGCAATTATGAACCTTCCCTGCTAGCTGGGCATGTGACATCTACACCTTTTCAGTGCCTTCTAGCACAGAAAGTATCTGTGAACAAGAGGGAGCCCAAATCTGGTCCTTATTCCTCCCATAACTTCTCACTCCAGGTTAGGTCTGTATGCAAGATGCAGGTGACCACTTGCTGCTGTTTCTGAGACAAGTTATAGAACGTCTCTCTTCTAAGTGTCCTCACTACTTTCACTACTTAGGAAGGAAGATGTCAGGACAAACACAGTTTTGGGGGGGGGGCTACCAAGCTGGAGTAGAATTAGGAAGAGGTTTACTCATGGCAGAGGGGGTCTAGTAGTCTTCAGGTTCCAAAAGCAGCAAGCACTTTTCTCATGGGTTTCTTTTGGCAAGTACTCTGCAGTCAGTCTCACTGTGGTGACAGTGGACAGCCGTATGAGGACAAGAATGGCTTCATGTCTCTCTCTACCCACTAAGCTTTCATTTCCCTTTAAGCTGGAGGTTGAGCTGTGAGCTTTTTCACAGTTGGATTTGACAATGAAATTAAACACTGATCATGAGGGTGGGGCATGTGGCATGTGCCTAGCCAGTGAGCTAGGGGCTCAGCAGTGTAAGGTGCCCTTTTAGTCATGATGACTTTGGAAACAAGCCACATTAGAAACATTTCCCGGCTTGTGCCTTCTCTAGTGTTCCCTCTGAGCATTTAATTCCTTATAACATTTGTTCTAAAATTCACAGACATGGGAACATAGGTTCTCAAATTAGATGCTCAGTATGTACCTTAAGTTATCAGGCCAAGAGCAACTGGGCTAAGCTCTGTGTAACAGGAAATGTTGAGATGTAGCAGCCTGAGAATCTGTTTGCCAGCCTTCCCTAGGCAACCAGGGATATGTATAAAGTTCATGGAGAGGCTCCACTCTCAACTATGTGTCCTTTTTATCCCATACTAGTGCTGGAGTCCTAAACATGATTAAATGATTAATCTAAATACTACACTCAACTACTTAACTGCAAAAACACAATATGCTCAAACGGTATGTGCTTAGATGGTATAGTGGCCTCTTCTGTAGGATCAGGCAGAGGTTTAGTTATGAGGTAGAGGTCACGTAGCTGCCAATATTCTGGGTGTGCTGACACTTCCAGCATATTGAGTGTTTAAGTCTAGTCTCTGGCTGCTACAGGAAATCCACCTTTCACTGGTGTGGCACAGAAGGAAAGCAGGTCTAGGGCTGACTGGTCCAATTCCCCCAATGGGAAGGGGCAGGAGCACAAAGTGAATCAAGGGCTCTCCTGAATGCAAATTCCCAGCAGGAACCTGCCTGTGACCCTGCCCTCCACAGCAAGGTGGAGCAAGATGAGGGCTCACACCAGGCTCTAGGTACTGTAATATGATCCGGTTTGATTAAAAGAAATTTCTGGTAATGAATTAAACAGGCCCAAGGAAAAAAGGACATGGTAGCTATATATTCTCCCAGCATCCAGCACCCTGGGAGGAGGGGTGAGAAAAGGCGACATAAATAAAGGACTACTCACTGGGGCTCTTTTCCTCCGCAAGGTCACAGGCACAGAGCAGGTCAGAATCGATTGAGATGGGCTTCTGCTTAATCCAAAACTTAGTGCTGGCTTTCTGATTCGTAACAGGATCTATCTCTACTTTGTCTCCAGAGATACCTGTAAGGCCAAGGCGACACAAAAAGAAGCCATGAAATGAGGAAGGTGTCAGTGACTTTAGCGTAATGACCTGACCTGCTGGATAAATCATAAAGTGGTTGAACATGACCTCTTGAGGCTTGCGGGAGTCTTCCAACAAGCGAGGCTTCTAAACAGCATCCGAGACTCTCAGAGTCTGGCTGCCTGAGCAAGCAACTGGGGTAGTGTGGGGTTAACAACCCACAGTTATAAGGAAAGATATTAGGGAGTATACTTTCTCTGATAAAATAGAGACACAACACAGTTTCCTCACAGGCTGCAAACAGCATTATGTCTACACTGTAATAACATAAACTACAATAGAGGACCATTTAAGGATAGTTCTGATCTTTTTTAAACAAAGACCCTAAGAAACAGATTATGTTAGCAATATAGTTTCTGATCTGGAAAAATTTTACGTTAAAAATAGAAGGGAGGAGACAGAACTTTCATCTGTGACACCCAATAATTTCCTAAATAATATTTAAGGGAAGTCACAGGAGAAGCAAAGTATCTTTACACAAAACCTTCCAAGATCAAATGTTGAAGCCTGGCTTTCAGGTGGGGGAGGACCTTGCTCGCCTCTCTGCTGAGGGAAGAGACTCCAGCATTTTCTTTGCAGGGGGTCCAGAGTCCATCCTTATGTGAGGTGAGGATGGACACGCTGAAGCTGTCCTCTGGGTATTTCTGAGATGACATGGTCTGTCTGACACACCGAGTCTAGTCTAGAAACTGTCTTTTGCTGAAAAGAGAAATTTGTTCATGGAGTGAGATGTAAACCTTTACCACGTGTTCTGGAGTGAGCCCCCACAGGGAGGCTTAAAAGTCATTAATTTTTAGGCCATAGTTTAAGGTCAGGGTCAAAATGGAAAAAGCTAAAAAAGAAGATACCCCCCCCCAATAATCAGTTGTACATACTGTAATGGAAAGACAAGCAGGGCCTGGGAGAAAAGAGGACACAACCCCACTCAAACCCAGCTCAATACCCCATCCCAACCAAAACCTGGACACACAACACCACAGCCTGGCAGCAAATTGAAATGTAAAAGGGAAATAACAAACACAAAAACAAACACAATCTCCACGACTGCATTTTTGTCCCCCTCCATCCATGATTATATTCTGTGAGCAGATTCATTCCAAAACCAGTTAAAGGAAGAGGGCCATGTGCAGATGGTGAAGACAAGGGGTGCCTGTGCAGGGATGGCTGCTAACTCTATCATCTTTGATAGAGCCCAGCAACTGTTTTTCTTTTTTTAAATTTGTTTTATTTTATTAACCGGATGCTGGGGTTATACTGGACATGTTTCAATAATGTCCAGAATCCAGCCGACTCTGGGGTCTCAGGTACGGAGGGTTTCAGAAGGCTGAGAAGCCATCAGGAAACAATCTGACTACGTTTCACTTGAAATAGATTATGACTATCCCACTACACTCTTGCCTCCAATTTCGTCATTAATTGGTAAGGGGATGGATATTTCTATAGTTCCCTGGAAGGAGACAAGTACTTAAGCCATGGCAGTGGCAACAGGGTGAGCATTCATGGAGAGCACACTGTGGCAACGGAGTGTGTGTTCATGTGAACAGGACTTCCCCTCCTTATTTGCCTCTTGTTTTGACATTTATAACAACCAAAATGAACAGAGCAAAATAAATGTGCATATATCTCTTATGTGAAAATAAACCTTACCCAACATTCTTCTTTCAGAAAGAAAGAAAGAAAAAAAAAAATCATCACCAGAGATGGTTAACATTTTGTTCTAAGGCCATGCAATTCCTGAAGCCACAGTCAGTCAATACTGTTAATGTACCTTGTTAATTTGATAGGATTTGTCAGGTAACTCCACTGGAAAATTATATAAAACTGTTCCAGATGAAAAGATGATGGTGACATGAATTAAAGTGATAGAACAATAGTGGAATATAAACCAGAAATGACACCCAAAGTGGCTGTTGATTTATTGCCATACTGAGTTTGGTTCTGGGCTCCCATGTATATTAGTGCTACAAATCTGGGTCCATTTAGCAGAGGGATGCTCATACATACATCACCAGCTCCTGCTCCAAGCCAAGGTCACTCCCCATTGCATCAATCTTTCCAACAGAGCCTACTTCACAAAGCAGGGCTCCTGTAACCATCTCAGATGTAACAGACTGCTTTTCCTTTTCATCTTTCTTTTATCATGTAAAGAACACTTTTAACTTCCATTATTTTTATCTGCAAATTGTTAGCGCATAGTTCATCCATTACCTGCTGTATCTGTGCATCAGTTGCCTACGCTCTACTTGGCCACAGAACTCTTTCCCAATGACACCCTTTCCTGGGGTTACTGCCACTGAACCTCAAGACTGAAGCAAGGGGATGGAGATGTGGAGATGAATGCTAAAGGCTCAAGATGGGCAGACAGGTGGAATATCATTTAAACAATTGGTGTGCTCTACAAAAGCATCATGCACAAGAGATTTTTCTCCTGAATCGAATCACATTTTCCCACTGACTTGGTTCCAGTGATGCTCTGTCTTCATTTTGGATTGATCTGTAATTGGCAGGGGCTCAGACACTTTAGTTTTAAGTTTTTGTGCCCTGCAGGCTTTCAGTCAGGTAGTTAATGATCTGTAAAACTCTTACTACTTAAAGGAACCTGTAGGGGAATCTTTCCTGATGGGAAAACCCTTTTTACATTAAATAACCTCACAATGGAGAAGTGTGAATCTCTATGCTTCTTAAAGCTGAGTGAGGCCCTGCAGACCTGGCTGTTCTTACTGGACAAGTGCAAGCAGGTTGGGAGGGAGGGCCTGAGGCAGTCTGTTGAGGGCCCTACCAAGTTGAGCACATCTAAGCCTGGAGGCAAATGGAGGCCTAATCTTTTTTTTTTTTTTTTTTTCCCTTTTTGGCTAGAAGGTTGGAAGTTTGCTGGAGGGAGACTGGCTAGGAGGCTTATTCCTGGCTATGAACAAAGATGCTGGGGCTACAGGACCTAGGGTGCGGGGACTCTGATCGGGGCAATTGGACCCACTTGCCACTGCAGCCTTTGAAGTGTGCAAAGGAGGCAGGGCCAGTACAGCTCTGCTTTCTGTGACTGCAGAGCACAAACAAGACTGCTGCTGCTATGTTCTCTGTGGTTCACTATCCTTAAGGCCTTTGGCAAAGATTTGACCCTGGTAGGCTCACTGCCTTCCAGCAGCTCCAGCTCCAGGAATCATGTGGGACAGTGTCCTCAGGCCAGTGGGCATGGTATTGCCACACACATCATTTATTAGGTATCCATAGCTGATTAACTCACTGAGCACTAAAGTGTCCAGTAGGTGACTTCAAGGCTAGAGAGAGCCTCTGTGTACTTCAGCAGCCTCATGGGGTGGCCTCTCTGCTCTCATTCTATTTTATAGATAAGGAACACAGGAAGGCTAAGGAACCCATTCAAGATCACACACACAGCTCACAAGTGGCCTGCAGACTGAAGCCAGGAGGTCTCAGCAGGAATTGTGTCGGCTTCTATATAACTTGTCTACTGAGAGAAGGGGATCTTTGATGAAGTCAGAGAGCTTGGAAGAAAGAAACATTCTTCAAATCCAGAACTGTCTGGTTCCCAGATGGCTCTCATGGCTGCTCAGACTTGAATCAAGAAGACACAGAAGAAACTCTGCCCAAGCAGCCTTGCAACTCTCCCTGCTACTTTAACCAGGGTATAAGAAAATGTTCAGGATTAAACAAATACTCATGCCCATATTTGGCAAGCCAGCACAACATCCAACATTCAGTCACTGTTCTTCCTTCTGACTTCTGTGCATGCTTCTCTCTCTCTCTCTCTCTCTCTCTCTCTCTCTCTCTCTCTCTCTCTCTCTCTCTCTCTCTCTCTCTCTCTCTCTCTCTCTCTCTCTCTCTCTCTCTGTCATACACACACACACATGTGGGTCCTCTGGAAAAGCAACCAGTACTTTTAATTCTGAGCCATCTCTCTAGTCCCCAATAGCATTTTTTGTCTGTCTGTCCGTCCACCCGCCTGCCTACTTTGTGGTGCTGGGGACTGAACTCAGGTGTCAGGCATGCCAGCTGGGAAAGCACTTTTATTGCTGAAGCTATGTCCTTCCCAGTTGTAACAAAATAATCATTGTTTTAAAAGCTTAATTTTCCCCTAGCACTTCCATTTTGGAGTTTTTCTTCCCACTTTTAGTGTAGAGAAGGATGACTATGCTGAGCTCTGCATTGGCGACTGTGAGGTGGCCCTAAGTGGAGGGCACTTGTGCCCAGAAGCTCTCAAGTACCCTCTGGACTGCTGTGTGCAGCCTATCACCACTGACATAAAGGTGCCAGATCTTTCCCAGTCTCAGCCACTGCAAGCAGGTAAAGAGGACCAGCACAGGGTTGGCCTGGAGTGACTGGGGTCATCCCTTCCCTCAGAAGTATGGGAGGCCATTTGTCTTCTTTACCAGCTCTCTTCCCTTACCCACTTATCCGTCGCCATCCGTCATGACCTTTTCATGCTCCCACACTGACAGCTTCCAGATACAGTGAGTCAAACTTCACTGGAAGCAAACTATCACGCCAACTGTCAAAGGCAGAAAACATTGCCTGATTGCTGTCCTACATCAACACCAGCATATAAATCCTTCCTTAACAAGACAGCTCAAAATAAACAAAGCACAACTCTAATGCAGCTACAACTCTCCAGGGAAACAATTTGTTCAAGGTTTAGAGTTATCACGAGAGGACCCTGGTCTGTTCCAACTAACTAAAATATTTCCATAAAAGGAAATTAGCACTGTATATCATCATCCAGAGGATGAGGCAGCAGAGGACCCCCTTTGGGCAGCCCCTGCCCTAGGTCCTTCAGTGTATGTCAGTTCATCAAGCACCTATTTCTATGAAGGTAACATAAGCCTGTCTATATTTAAAGGCAGCAATGCTAAGTGGTCAGGGCCAGGATTTCTGGATGAAGAAAGTCCTAAGTTCAAACTTCAGCACGACTTCCTCAAGCTTTGACTCTGGAAAAACTGGGAAAGGATGTACAAGATGCTAACTCACATCTTTGGGGCTTGTGAGAACTGCATTAGTTACTTTTTATTGTTTTGATAAAGACCATGACTAAAAGCAATTTAGGGAGGAAAGGGTTTACTTGGCTTACTCTTTTAACCACAGTCCATCATTGTAGGAAGCCAAATCAGGAACTCAAACTGGGGAGGAACCTGGAGGCAGGAACTGAAGCAGAGACCAAGGAGGGGTGCTGCTTACTAGCCTGCTCCTCCAGGCTTGCCAAGTTTGCTTTCTTATACAATGCTGGACCAACTGCTGAGGGATGGCATCTACCATAGTGGTATGGACCCTCCCAGACCAATTGTTATCAAGAAAATGTCCCACAGACTTGCCTACAGACCAATCTGATAGAGATATTTTCTTAATTGAGGTTATTCTTCCCAAATGACTCTAAATGATCAACCCAAGGCACCAAGGCTATAGGCTCCTGTTGTGTTTAATGACTAATAGTGTAGAGAGTGAGGCATGGGCTGGGGGCCTGTGATGGGGCCAGGACTAGGCGGTCAGGGAGCCAAGGAAGGATATGAACAAGTATGTGCTTGGCCCTAAGGCTGGATACCTTCAACCTGCTTTGTGTTAGTCTTCAAAGCCCAAAAATGTAAAATACCTGTCCAGCCATGTGGTCTAGTATGTCTGTCACCATGGAGCCTTCCAATAACCTCCATCACCAAGTTTCATGGCACAAACCCTCCTGTAACTTCTAAAACTTCCATTATGAGTTGGAAGAAATTTCTCTGACCTGGAGGGTTAGGGCACTCAAGCTAGGGAATGGCCACCTACACTGTATCCAGGTTATTCATTTAGAGCAAGATTTAGGGGGGGTACATTCCCATTGGTGTTCTCCTCCTGTAAAAAGGGGTAACAAAAATGTTAACCCCTGGGTGTAAGGGGGATGGAGCAGTAGGGCACATCAGACGCTCATCTTGCATTGCAGGAGGAAATTTAAGTCACTATTACAACTCTTAAAATGAACCAAGACTCAGAGGGAGAACCAATTTTCTTTAACTGGGTGGCACTTGCTATATCAATCATACTCTAGGGAAGGCTCTATGCCCAGGAGAAGTTGGCCAACACAAACTGGACTGGGTTTGAGAGAGAGAGACAGAAAACTCAAGAGAGCAAACATGAAGCTGGGTGGGAAGAGGAGTGGGGGAGGATGTGGAAGGATTTAAAGGAGGGAATGAATATGATCAAAATACATGATGCATAATTCTTAAAGAATTAAAACCATTATGTGTATATGTAATATATACATATCAAAATATGTATATATACAACATACAATATTATATACATATATACATAAATACATACATACATACATATATACATATACACACACATATACATATGTGTGTGTGTGTGTGTGTGTGTGTATATGAATGATAAACTCCAGAAAGGTAAAAAGTCAGTAAACTCAAAACTGGAATAAAGACCATCCCAGAAAGCAGTATGGAGTATGCCACTCCATACTCAGTGGTTATTTCGAGTTGCTGGTTATTGGCTTGTACAGGAGTGGGGTTTATGCATCAATTTCTTACAACTTTGAATCTGAGACTTCAAAACCCACTGTTGTCAAATCCTGGAGCAGTTGTGATACAGTTCCACAATCCTCTTGTCTTTAGGTTACACAGAGCCAGGGAGCCCAAGCCCAGAAAAGCCCTTGGGGAGTGCCAATGAAGAACTCTTGACCAGAGTGGATTTTGCTGAATATATGTGGCAATCAATAGCATCATGGAACAGTCAGAGAAGTCTTTGAGACTTGTCTGAATTTACACACAGGATCAGACATGTAGGCTGTTTGGGCTTAATGAGACCTCAGAGATCACCCAGTCTGCCAGTTCAGGGATTTTATTCTCCACAGGAAGACGCCAAGGCTCAGGGCTAGGGACATGACTTGTCTGATGTCACCCATTAATGACATAGCTGTAACCATAATTCATCTCTCTGGACCAGCATCCTGCCACACATTGGTGGAATACAATACAGTATAAAAAGTACCCTCAAACAATATGCTAGGCACTCAAAACAGGAGAAAATTATTTGGAGCCAAGAGCTGTCAGCTCCAGTGTGTAGTCAGTAACACATCTGGCAACAGGCTGAGTGCACAAATAGACTTGTCCTGAGCATAAAAACTAACAGGTAGCTCCAGCCAGCATGACAACATTTAGCACCAGAGAGGGGTCATTGCAGGGTACCTGAGGTTGTGTACACTCTGCAGGGCTGTCTGTGAGGGAAAGGTAGTCCAGCACTAGACACTTGTAAATGGACACCTCAGGGGAGCCTTCGAAATTAGCTGGGAAGGTAGGACTGACGGTTTTCAGGACTGTTTCGCACAATGCTGGGGGATGTCCTCCTAGGGACAGGCCCCTTACCCTACTAGAATTTGAATGGCAAAGACAGGGAGCTATCAAGGGCAGTCTGAGAGTAAATTCTCAGGAATACTACTCCAGCTCCTTCTACTGAGATGATTCTGGTCAATCTCCACACTCAATTCCTTCTCAGACACCCAAGCAACCTGACACTGCTGTTAGTAACCCCAATTCCTAAACAGAAATTCTCCAAAGGGAGAAGATAAGCAGCTAGCAAATCCTAACATCTGCTGTCACCAGAATCCTCCCTCAACCAGGCACTGTGTTAATAAGCTCCAGTGTACACTATTTCCCAGGAGCCATCATCATAATTCTGTCCTGTTATCATCAGTTTGAAACTTAAAACTGGATCTTGTCTGTCACAATCAAGAGGTTAAATCACCAATCAGCAGAATTGTCACTGTTGAATTAAGTGACCCCAAGGATGTGAGTCAGATAAGGTGTATGTCCCCCCTGTGGTTACGCTAGTGACCTCAAATAGTATCCCTTTACCATCAGCAAAGGGTCAGGAACATGCAGGGTCAGTTACCTCTTGAGCATGTGAATTCTTCACTCCACAGGGACCAGACTAAAAACTATAGGAAAGAAATGTCTTGCCCACCCAGAACTACTACCACCACATGGGCTGAGGAGGAACAAAGCTCTGGCTGCAGCCATCTGCTCTCACTGGCTGGTCTTGCATTATTAACGTGTATCTTAAATGTACCTACTGCATACTTAAAAACATTGGAGTAAAGTTTTTTTTTTTCTGAGTTCTTGCTTGTGGTTTCTTTCTTTTGTAACTTAATTTCTTAATTAATAAACAGTGTTTAGATGCCATGAAGTAGATGGCAATACCTAAACCGCATGCATGTTGTTAGGTTCAAGGGCCTCTTCCATCCTTGTTTAGGGAAATGCTAACCTCCTCTCCTTTCATACAACATTTCCTTGTAGCTTCTAATTAGAAGATGAAATGGCAGTTGTGTTGACTAACAGATCTTTTTGGTGATGTGGGAAGGGTCTACAATGACAGATGACAAAGGAGGCAAGTTAGCACAAGTGGCATAGCTATCACATGACCTCCTGGTCTGAGACTGTTGAGAAAAATCAAACTGAATTCTGTATTTTCTAAATACAGTAAATATGAGACTTTGAGGCCAGCCTGGGCTACTCAGCAAGAGTCTGCCACACTCCCTGTGCCAGTAGGTGTAGTGTGAGGTCAAGGACAGAGTTACATGGTCAGGGTTATAATTCCACGTTGCATAATGAGCTGTACTATCATGGCAGTATCTTGGTTCCCTGTCTTGTTTCTCATCTTAATTTCTGATGCCTTTCTCCTGGTGCCACAAAACATACTTACTGATAGCATACTATAAGCTTCCTAGATCACCACTGGCACTCAGCCCTTTTGTGACAGAGTTTCTCTGTGTAGACCTGGCTGTCCTGAAATTCACTATGTAGACCAGGCTGGCTTCACACTCACAGAGATCCACCTGCCTTTGCCTTCTAAGTGCTGGGATTAAGGCATGTACTACCATGCCTACCTAGCATCTGACCCTTTTAATTTCAGTATCTACAAGTCTACTTGCCCCTACCAGATCTGGCACACAGAACCCCACCACAGGAGGTTAAGTTAATGGAAACAGTCTCCATTTGGTATACATGCAGGCAAGGTCCATACTTAAGGCCTTCTGAACTTTCAGACTCGCTGGGAGGGGAAGCAGGCAATGAAACATTCTTAGAACACCTTACAAAACCAGTCACAGCTAGAATCAGTCGGGATAGAGGAAGAGGTGCAGTAGCTGACACTGTCTAATAGGAAGTAGAGGATAACCACCCATCCCAGAGCCAGGGAGGAGCGGAGGGGAGGGTGTTCACAGCTCTGTGCAAGTCAGGTTGGAATGGCTGAGACATCTCTGGTGCTACAGCTAGACTTTGGTGTTTGGCACTGGGCTTCTGTCCCAATCCCCAGAAACCCCATTGTATATATCCTGATGACTGATGGGAGGGAAAGCAAGTTAGTAGCTATTAAATAAGAGCTACATGCTTTCCAAATGCTGTATTATCTCATCACATCCTTCCAGCCTCAGTTTTCTCAGTTGGGAAATGGGGCCACAATGTTGATATACCAAGTAGATTAAATGAGGTAGCAAGAGCTGTCTGTATGCTGTGAACTGTTACTGAACTTGGAGCATAGGGAGGGTTTGCATCCAGGATAAGTTCCCTACACCCAGTTTCCTCAGGTAAAGTCTGGGTATGTCAGTTCTGAGTCCAGCTATTAACACACACAGGGTCTCGCTATCAAAGTGCCAGGTACATACTAAACATAAGCTAAATGATAACTGCCTCTAACTTATTGATAGTTCACTACAATTGGTCAACATTACCACAGTGATAAGGCTAGAACTGAGGGGCTCACGCACAGACAAGTGTTTCTCCTTGAACTGCATTCCAAGCTTTCTATTTTGGTTTGTGTGTGTGTGTGTGTGTGTGTGTGTGTGTGTGTGTGTGTGTGTGTGTGCGCGCGCGCGCGCGCGCACATGCGTGCATACATTTGGGTACATATGTGCATGTGTATGTTCATGGGGTAGCTGGAGGTCAATGCAAGATGCCTTCCTCAATCTCTTTCCCCTTTTCTTTTTTGAGACAGGGTCACACTGAACTTGGAGCACACGGGTGCAGCTAGACTGACATGAAAAATGCCAGGCATCCTCCTATCTCTGCCTTCCTAGCACTGTGATTATATACATACACCATTGTGACCTGGCTTTTACATGGGTGCTGAATATTGAACTTAGGTCTTCAGGTTTGTTTCCACACACTATACAAATTGAGCCATCCCCCATTCTCTCTTAAATTAGGTCTTTGTCATAGGCTTTATTAACAGAATCCACTAGTATTCCACAGTCATAGATTGGTAAAAAATTGACTTACATTTTAATCTTACAGAGCAAAGCCTGAGTGTCTTTCATCCCTTAGAAGCAAATGGCAGATGGTAACTAGAGAGTGGGCTCCTTCTGTACCATCAGAAGACAGGCAGCTGCAGCCTCAGGGCAGAGCCCCAGGTTCCCACCTTCTGCTGTGAGGGCCTTTGTACCATGGATTCCAAGTGGATGATGGCTCTCTGTGGGGTAAGCAAGGATGCTGGGCAAATGCTGCACACAGGCACCCAGCACAGGGCCATAGGAAATCTCTAATCTTACTGACACAGGATCGATGGGTGGGTGGGTGGTAAGACTCTCCATCAGTGTCAGGAGTGATCTGAAGCACCTGGCTAGTCAGGTGAAATAAATTATTTACTGATCTCAGAGTGTAGCTGCTCACATGAATACTTATAAAGAGAGTGCTGCCTGATGCCCTGAATTCTAGGAAAGAAATTCCTGAATTGCTGTATGCAAGCATGCTGAGAGAGTTGAGAGGGTTGTCATGTACTTTGTACGGAGAGAGAATGTGATATTGGATACTTGACCTACTTGGGAACAAACTTACTCATTACATCATATGACACAATACGCATGGCAGTTTATCCGACTGACACAAAATTCCTTAGGAGTAACCAGAAATGTTTTCACTTTTGATGCTGAAGTTTGAGCTTAGTGTCTAAGAGAAACAAACATTCTGATTCTGATGGACCTTTTTTAAAAAGACATTCCCCAGAGCCAAGACTGTCCACCAGAGGGCACCCTGTGAGCCACTGCAAGTATCCTAGAGCTGGGATTTCCCCAGCTTCACTTCAGAGAACTACCATTCCTGGAGGGACACCGGCAACACCAGCTTTATCCTTTTCTATCCCATAGGTCTCCACTGTGGCTACAAGTGAGGCTCAGAGAGCCATCTCCATGTCTGAGCAACTCAGTTCAACACCTGCAAGACCAGGACCAGGAGAGATGGCAAAGGCATCACAAGTAACAGCAGCCACCAGAGCTAGGCTAAGCTACTGTGTAGAATCAGCTTTTGTGGGCCAGATACTCCCATCTGACCCTAGAAGGAAAGCTTTATAACACCCATTTAATAAATGGTAACAACTACGGTGGAAAGGGAAGGTGTCACCGCAGTACAAAGGGAAGGAACAACTCAACCCCAGTGCTGACTAGAGAGCCCTGCTCCTGCCACCACTGACTCTGTGGCCTTTCTTTCTTGAGATCAATCTGCAGGTGAGAATCAGGTGGACACAAGTTTGGCCTTTTGCCTTTGGAGAATGGGAGACAGGTCTGGGCTCTGTCGTCATTGGAGGCACTGTTTCTCACACTGAAGGTGGGCCTGTGGGGGGGCATCCTGTTTTGACCCTGTTATGATGGCAGTTAAGCTTTCTAGGATTTCCTAGAAAGAAGCCATTAGAAAAAGCAGACACAGAGGCTGAGGAGGAAGCTAAGCTCATTTGGTTAAGTGGCTTCTGTGCAGGCATGAGTTTGACTCTCCAAAACCCATGTGAAAAGCCCAGGTGTGGCAATGCATGGTTGTATTCCTAGTGTTAGAGAGGTGGAAACAAAAGGATTCCTGGACGGCTGGACAGCACAGCCAAGTTAGCAAGCTCCAGGTTCAGCAAGAGATCCTATCTCAAAAATATAAGGTAGAGGGACAGTTGAGGATTGGTTTGTCAGGTGTGGCTATTACAGCCAGCACATCAAATTCAATGATGGTAACAAGATGCCTATCCTGGGCACCTGAAAGTTCAGTGCTACCCAGACCCACTGAAGATGTCTGTTTATTCTTCCAAAGGCGCTGGAGGTGACTTCTTATAGTCTCCAACTCTTCCTACAGTCCCCAGGGTTGACTGACAAGTGTGTGATCCCAGCATTCATTGCTGAGAACTTTATCATGATATAGACATGGGAGGCAGACTGACCTCTCAAAGGTTCCACACCGGCCTGCTGCCTCAAAATAATCTCAGGGCATTCTGATGATCAGCATGTGTAGAGGTCAAAAGGGGATGCCAGATCCCTTGGAATTGAATTTGTAGATGGCTATGAGCTACCATATGGATGCTGGGAACTGAACCCAGGTCCTCTAGAAAAGCGTAAGCGATCTTAACCATTGAGCCATTCTCTAGTCCGAAAAAAAATTATGTATAGTACAAGCTCAGTAATTCATAACATGTAATACTCTGCTCAGATCTGAGCTGAGGTGTTCCTGTCACATTGTTGTTATGGAGTGGTGTGACAGCATGAACACTGCAGAGGACAGACGATGGGTATTCATAACCATGACATTAGGTGATCCAACATGGAAATCCTCAGATTCATTACATACTTGTTTTTGAATCCCGTTTTAGTTGTATACTCAGAAACCTTTTACTATCATCAGATCTTAATCTCCATATTCAGCATGTGAACCCATGTCGGCCAAGAACTGAGCTCTAGAAAAATATAGCTTTTCCAGAAACCAACAGGTCTGTCTGGAGCATTTGGGAGGAGTCTGTCTTAGTAATGAGCACAGCAACTATTATAAGGAAACTTTTAACTGGGGCTGTCTTACAGTTCAGAGGTTTAGTTTGTTATCATTATCTCCAACACCAGCACACATGGTGTTGGAGAGACAGCTGGACCTGACTTGAACATCTGAAACCTCAAAAAGCCAATCCCTAGTGACTCTTTCTCCAGCAAGTCCACATCTCCTAATAATGCCACTCTCTATGGGCCTATGGGGCTATTTTCATTCAAACTACAGGCAGAAGTCAACCCCCCTTGTGGGAGGATAGGGAGACACTGAACTTGAGCAGGGTGGGCAAATGCTCTGGAGCTCATGACAGCTCTAGACACCTACCTTCTTTCTGGGTAGTCTTTGCATTTTCTCTCTCTGAGAGACATCAGAAACTAACACCCTTAGGGCATACGGCACTCAACAATTTTATGTTCTTAATTTTGTTTTTGAGACAGGGTCTTACTATATAGCTCTGTCTGAGATCCTGGAACAGGACAGAACCGAGGCTCAGAGAGACAGAGAGCCTTGCTTAAGGTTACATGGCAGTTACTGAGGGAGCTACAGTCTTAACCCAGTTGAGGTTTAGCTGCCCATTTCTTAACTACAAAGCTGAACATTCGGTATATGGCAAGCTCCTGTTAATAAAACTAGGAAGGGACCTGGGGAGATGACTCAATCTGTAAAGTGCTTGTGATGATAGCCTTGAGTTTGGATTCTCAGAACTCAAGTAAAAAGCCAGTACTGGGGTATCAGGGAGAGGAGGACCCTGGCCTTGCTGGTCAGCCAGTCCAGCCAAATTGTTGAGCTAAGGGTTAGTCAGAGGCCTTCTCTTGAAAGATACACCCAAGGTTGACCTCTGGCCTCTACAGGTGTACACATCAGCATACACACAGACAGTTGGGCAGGAATACTAGAGGAACATTTGGAGGGTCATGACATATTAGCTAGATTTAGATTAATTTCAATATCAGAGATTTTATTACGAAAATATAAAGTTAGCAATGTTAGAATTAGATTCAATCTTTATCTCCTTATACAACAGGCAAACAGGGCCCTAGGGGGGAGAGATATGGCAGGGCAGCAATGCAACTCCCTCACTGTGTGAGCTTGGTGTCCTCCCAGCTTCTTCTCCACCCATGCATGGACATTTTCAAGGGGACAGAGTATGGCCTGGTCAGACCCGGGTTCCACAGGATACTACACCAGACTGTGTAAGTTGTGCACGAGAATTTCCCTGACCCTCAGGACTACCTCTGTCAAGTGGGGAGGCAAAAACTGTCACCTTCTACGTAGCACAGAGTGCAAGGAAAGCAATCATCAGGGACTCAGACACAGTGGATATCTAGACAAGGCAGCCACGATGATGTATTAATACCATGTTGACTATTAAGGTGAATTATTTATCCCTGTTATGAATAAGCAAAAGCAGAAATTTAGTGCTTAATCAGAACAAATCAAGCCCAGACACTTGTTGAAAGTGAGTAGTGGATTTTCTAGTGAGACCCAAACATAACCTCTGAGGTCACTGAGAAGCTTCCTGAACAAAGAAGCTATGAACTTGGGGAGTAAAAACAGGGGTGCAGCAGCATCCCAGGAGCTCTGAGGATATCTCCAGGAACAGAGGAGTCACGAAACTTCCCATAGGCCCATCAGTTTGAGGACAGTCTCAAGGAAGTTCTCCTTTTAACTTTCTGGCTCATAAAGAAGATAGACAAAACCCTTGCGTGGGAAAGGATACATTTAAAATTTCATTGTTTAACATTTCCTCAGAAAACAAATTCTCTTTAGTCATCCAGGTCACATAAAAGCTGCATGCTGCTTCCCCCCCGCCTCCCCCCCAGCATCTCCTCACGTACTCACCTAACTGCACATCAGTAGTGAACCGAAGTCTGTGGATCATGCTGACTTTGAATGACTTGTAATGGTGGCTGCTAAGCATATCCTGTACTGTAGCGATGTCAATTTGTGAATCTTCCTCAAAAACTCCGTCTGCCCTTGAACCTGGAGAGGAAAAGAACAGTTTAACACATAAAGATACATGAGGCTTGGCAAATGGTGTCTGCTTAAAATGCTTTGGGATAAATTAAAATAATACGGGCTATTTAATTTGGAGGAGAAAAGGCTGAGCAATGACTTAATAATGCCATCCCAGTAAACAGAGAATGCTAACGTATTAATCATTCAACAGTTAATTCCACAAACACTGCCTATTCCAAGACAGGCCTTTGGCTGGGCAGTGGGGGAAAAAGAGCGGAAACACCCTGCTTGTATTCTCAGGCAGCTTGGTCTGTACAGAGCTGGTCAAAATCTGGGAATGTGGTGGTTATCGATGTTACCCATGCTCCTTGAAGAACCCTGCCCCTTCCAAATCCCCAACCTTTTTAGCAGACCCTGCCCTGCACTCCACAGCTTCCCCTGTCTCAGGAGCCTCTTGCTAGCCACGGGACTGCTGGACTGCCTCTGTGACCATAAGACCTCCCGCCATGTGACATGACATGGGTGATGAACAGGAAACTGGAGCTCTACAACTTTCCTCGAATCCCAGGCGTCTTGAATGAAGCCCTTTCTACAGCCAGCAGCAGAGGCAGGGCAGCTTATTAACTGGTTGAACAATTTTCTAATTTCTTATCAGTCTTCATAATGCCTCTCTTGGATCCTCCCAAACTCTGCACATTGCTCCTAGGTCCAAGGTTACATCAGGCAACAGCAAACAATCATCAGTACCCAGAGTCTTGGATGTACACTTCTAAAGTTCAGTTGTTAGGTCTTGTTCATGGCCTAGGCTAATCTTTCAATGCTATCCCAGAACAGCCAAAATCTTACCCTTCCCAAGGCTAGCTCAGGCTTTAACCACTTCCTTGAAATCCACTTTAGTGGCTCTGACAAACATCTACGATAGCTGGTATATACTGGATCTGGAGCTGGGCAGACCTGGTTCAACTCCCACCTCTACGTCTGATTTGCTGTGTGATCTTAGGTGAGTGACTACCTCTGTGAACTTGTCTTTGACATTCATACAACATCAACATTCATGCAAAGAATTTAATACACGAAATGATTAACAGTAGCCAGAGGGGCTTGTACTCAGCCTTGTTTTAGAACTCTTTGGTGGTTGCTTTGTTCTAATGAGGAAGTTTCACAAAGGTCAGTGAAATTTCTTATTCATCTTTATGTTTCTTCCTGAGAACAGCACAGGCAACTGGTGTGCTCACACTAAATTTCTAAATAAATAATGGACGGTTTGCTACCTGTGTCAACCATGATGTCAAGTACTTTATTCATGTTAAGCCTCATGACAACATGAAGGGTTCTGGAATTTACTATCTTAAACCAGTGAGGCACTAAGTCCTATCTCAAGGCCACC
Source organism: Cricetiscus sungorus (assembly GCA_030556225.1). Classification (NCBI taxonomy): domain Eukaryota; kingdom Metazoa; phylum Chordata; class Mammalia; order Rodentia; family Cricetidae; genus Cricetiscus; species Cricetiscus sungorus. The sequence goes on from JANBXA010000132.1 coordinate 7,078,631, forward strand.
CTACATAAAGGCAAACCACAGGCAAATTTCCAGAATTTCTTCAGATGAAGGCTGTGGGCCCAAAAGCACTAGCTTTGGGCATCTCCGCAGCCTGACAAATCCATGTTTTTCTTTGCCTACAGGCTGACTTTTTAAAATAAGTCAGTTCCTTTCCCTTTAAAACTGAAATCAGTTATTAGGCACTGTATGTTCTGTTTCCAAACACTATGACCATTCATGTGGACAACACAGCACCTATGATAGCCTGTCCCTTGGGAAGGATATGATACACTTGGACACAGTCCCATCTTAGAGCATATTGCACATGTCATCCTCCCTGCTTAGAACACCCTGTTCCCTGTCCCTTCCACTCTTCTCTTATCCCTTCTCAAAAGCCTAGTCAAATGAGGCTCCAAGAAGGGATATTTTTCTTGACTTCAAGTCCCCCCCCCATCTAGTATGTCTCCTGACACTGTACCCTATCTTCTAGGCCAGTGACTGGGAAGTTATTACTGTTTCTTCCTCTAGACTGTAAGCCACAGGAGGGTAGTCACAATGATTGCTGTGCTCACCCCTGTAGCCAGTCCTTCTTGCTCCTGCTCAGACAAGGTAGGAACCTAGTGCGAGTGCAGTGGGAGATGGTGACTTAACCAGTATCCCACTGTAGGACAGACTGAGTGACATGCCACCTCTGCAGGAGCCACCTGCTGACTGGCTTTACTCTTTGACCCACCAGTGATCTGGGACACATCATGGTCCTCACTGTCTCCTGGGAAAGGTGACATCAGAATGAAGGCTGGGAGGAAAGACCAGTAGTCATTCATTTTATCCAAACTACATTTAAATAGAAACATAACTGCCAAAAAAGCATTAATTTCTATTTTAGGATTTTTATATGTGAAAATTATAAAGAAAACATTCTTTATTCTTAAATACTAAAGTCCCTTTGCTGAGAATAACAAGTTAGATAGAGCTTAGCCCTGAGTTCTACAGCTTTTGGAACTGTAACTAATTGGTATTTTCTAAACATTGCAGGTATTTGATTTGGAAAGAGTAATAGAGCTCATTATGCTAAAGTGCCAATTACTAAAATAAAACAACAGCAAAATCCCATACTTAAGATTTTTACATTTTATGATGTTGGATTAAAACCAATTTAAAAATTACTACATGTGACATACATTTTTTTTTTCTGAGCAATTTCAATGCCAGCTGCTAATAAAGCATCTTAGTTGTAAATGATAATTCAGATGCTTTTAGATAAAGTGGTGCATAAATACAGCTGGAAATTGATTTAGCCTCTTACAGAAGCTGCTGAAGAATGACACATTCTGTTTAATACACCAGCTAATGTGTCCTAAAAGCTCAAACAAGTGCCAGTTTTCATGGCTAACTTTACTGTGGGAGATTAATGAAAACTTGATATTTTGCTGAAATGTTAATAACGGGCAGATGAGAAGATAGGATTTTAGTCAAGGTCTTAAGCTATGGAATAAAAAGCAAGGCTTGTCAATTTCCTTCTATTAATTTTAGACTTTCATAGCTGGAACTGGTTCAACACTAATGTTTCACACACTGACCTTCTCCTCTCTGCCAGAGGAAATTCACATCCCATTGAGGATTTAGGTTTCCTTATGCTTGAGTGAGTTCTGAGCCATGACCTGCTGACAGGGCCATGCCAGCTCTTAATATCAGGAAGGCACAGTATCAAGGGAGCAGGGAAGGCGCTGTCCCACACTCCCTCCAGTTCCAGCTGCTCACTCCAAGCAGGTCATCTGCTGAGACAGTAGCTTCGAGCCCCACTGCCAGTCTTCAAGTGGATCCAGGAATGCCACTGAGTGTGGGTCTCATCTGTGTGTGTATGTAGTAGTGCAGACTGTGAGAAGGGACCAGTAGTAAAGGGTCTTGATCTTGTGGAGCTTATGACCCAGCTACAGAACACAAAGGAACAGGGCAAGCAGACAAGCCCAGTGAATGGCGTCTGCAACAGCACTTTATCTCCAGGCAGAGATCTGAAGTGAAGCACTGAATTAACAGTGTTTGGGGCCAGGGAAATGCAATGTGTAAACCTTGCATGTCTGTACCTTGGAGAAGGTGGAGCCCAACCACACACGCAAGACACTTGTTATTATGCCTTTTGCATATGGAAATCATTATCGTACTATCAACTTCGCATTATAACCCTACTTCTGTTCAAGATGACATTTTATCTTCTCAAAGTGAAAAGTAGAGAGAACCAGAATGTCTTAAAAACAAACACACAAACCCTCCCCAAATCATTAATTTAATTGAAATATAACCCTTTGGTATTTTGTTAAATTAGCAATTAAAAAGGTCACAAGCAATTAAATAAGACAAAAGCCACACTTTGTTCATCTACATTAAAGCTGAACTGGATCTTCTCATGAGTGACAAGATGAATTGTAATGGTGCTTTCAAAGACTTCACAGTGTACTCTGTCAAAGTCGGGAGTGTTAATGTCTCTATGTGCTGTGCATTACCATAATGTATTGTGTCAAAACGCTCACATTGCAGTGACTCAAGGCTGAATGTGATAGATCACATTTTGGGGTGGGGCTTAGTAGTGACTTGAGCACCTAGAGCACAAATGAACTGACAAGAAGGCTCTGGCAGAGTATAACTTGCAAAGGTCTGGGGACAACAGAGAATCTCAGAGGAAGCAGCCTAATTCCCTGAAATAAAATCAGGAGAACTGTGGAATCTGATCCTTGTCTCAGGGGAAGAAAGGTCAAACAGGCTGGGGTGAACAACAAAAAGGGAAGCAGAGAGGCAATAAAGGAACCAAGTCCAAGGCAATCCTAGCTTCTGCAGTGAGGAGGAAAGAATGGGTATGTGGGACAGACCACAGATATAAAGTTACATGTACATTAACACCCTAACTTTTGGCCCACTCACTATGGGTTCAGAACAAGTTGGGCAGGATCACCAGGCTCTGGAATCTGTGTGTTTCTTTGCTGTTTTCACCCTTTTCCTTCTCTTGGGTTATGCTAAGAACTGTTTCTACACCTTATGTACACCCTTTTGGCCCTAGGACAAGAGAATATGGCAAGAACAGTGATTTCAAAATCAGAGATATTCAAAGTGTAGGTCTGGGCTAGTGGTGGGCACATCTACCTCCAAGCTCCCTTCAGGGCCCCATGGTCTTATACTGTTTTTATAGTAACAGTAAAACATCTTTTGCCTTTTACATTCATTCCCTTACAAGTGCACATTGCAATAAAGAGTTCTGATTCCACAATGCAATTAACCTTTAGGAAACGATCACTTGAATTTTGATATAAATGAAAATTAATACCAACAATTATCTGAAAAGGGTATGGAAATTCTCTTCCCTGTTTCAGTAATGTATCTGTGTTAGGACAAATTTTCTTACTATACTATAATCCAAACAGTGTATTGTAACAAACTGAGTACAGAAGCAGATATGGAGACCTAGAATATTCTATTAGACAGGAATGTGCAAAAACATACAACAGGGCTGGGCTGCAGCTCAGATGGCAGAGTATTTACCTAGCATGTTCAAGGCCCTGGGCACATAGAAATCAGGACACCCCAGCACTGCACACACCAGGCATAGAAGTGCACACCTATAATCTTTCCTGGTACTCTGAAGTCACACTGAAGTACAAAGAGTTCAAGGTCAGCCTGGGTTACAAGACATCCTTAATAAACACAAATTTCTGCTTATGTTTATATTTGTAGATATAGGCAATAAATATTTTTTTGTAGTTTTCAATATTTTTATTAATCAGGTGGTGCACATTCTTGTAATGCCAGTATTTAGGAGCCTGAAGCTGGAGGATTGAGAGTTCCAGGTCAGCCTAAGTCATATAGACACACATTGTCTCTGCCCCCACACAAATAAACAGGAAACAAAACTTGCCAAATCAAAATAATACACATTTGGTGCTGGGGATTGAACCTGAAGTCCTGAATGAGCTAAACATCTAATTCCCAGCTTCACCCCCAATCCCACCTCAGTTCCAATGCAAGAAGCATGAGAACTGCTAACTTGGTGCCATGGGCACCATAATGGGTCACAGAAGTGATGCCAGGCCTGTGTGAGTGTGCTACACCCTGACAGCAAACCAGCTAGAAGTGTCCACACACATTCCAAGTAACAGTAAGCTCTCAGTGCTGAGAACCAAGGCTAACTACAACCCCCACTTCAAACAGTAGCTCATACATGTGATTTTACAGGCACCAAGTGAAACGTTTAGAGACACATAGCTTTTTTTCAAACGAGTAGGCACTCGTTTTAAGTCAAAGCTCAGACGAACTCACTGTATGCTATTGGCATTTTTCCTATATCCACAGAGCAAGCTACACAGGACTTTGAAGTTCACCCTGTAGCTCAGTGGGTCTCAGACTAAGTCTAGTTCAGTACAAGTTAAAACAACTTCAGTCTCCTGTAAAATCCCTAGAACTCAACCAACCAGAGGGTAAATGTCCTCTGTTACATCCTCACCTTTCAGTTTCTCATGATACCATCCTGTTCATTCCAGCCCAGAAATACACACTATGGAATAGATGCTGGGCCAGTGCAGGGACTGAGGTGAGAGGGTTCTTGGATGATGAGAAAGGAATAAGAATTCTGAGAAAAAGGGTGAGAAAACAATGAAGTACACAGAGAGTGAGCGTTCAGAAAAGAGCAAGTGCTTGCATTTGGCTAGAGACGAGAGGGAGAAGGGGAGGAGGGAAGGGGAGAAGAGGTAAGGGAGGGTGGGGAGGAGGACAGGGAGGAGAGGAGAGAGAGTCTAAAGGCAGGGAGAGGATGGGCATAGAAATAACTCGTTAAGGAGTTTGCCTTCAATGTGGCGAGACTAGCCATTTGTGGCAAGAACAAAAAACTGTTCTTGCCTGGACTGTTTGACAGTATGCTGTCCAAAATGGACACGCAGAACCCACAGGAAGGTGACTGGTGAATTTGCTAAAACAAGATGGACACTGATACATGGTTCCTGCTTCATGGACGAGTCTGCCAGACATTCTGCAGGACACAGAGAAAAATGACTGACAAACTGCCAATACAGGGGGACAGTTTAAAATTTCCTGCTTCATTGAGAAGTCTACCCAACACACTATGGCCTTTGGGCTGGAGATGGATGTTCCAACATTACAGAAGAACTTTGGGTGACTGTCCAGTCAGCAAGATGTCTCTGTCAATTCTAGAATTTATATATTAAACCTTCTGAAGTCTTTGATGGAGTTGAAGACAGTTATGGTTATTGTTTTCCTTAGTTTTGATAAAAGGTAAGTTACATAGATAAAGTTACATATGAAACTTTAGACCCATAAAGATAGGATAGATGACAGAATATTTTCTTTAAATTTTTCCATATGTTAATGAACTAAATGTTAATTATAGTTCTCACTTGGTAACTGTTGTCATATATAATTTTATTATGTTAAAGTTAAAACCTTTCTTTTTATTTAGACAGAAAAGAGGAGATGATGGGGGGGTGTCCTTCTATATGTTTCTCTTATTTGTTGATGAATAAAACACTGATTGGCCAGTAGAATCAGGAAGATAGGTAGGGTTTAAATGAGTTCACCAGACCCAAGATAAAAGGTAAATAGGTGTTCATTCGATTGGGGAACAACCTACACAGATAAGGGTAAATAACCGCTTTGGCTTTCCTACTCCAGAAGATTCAGTCTCTGCCCTTCTGATGCTCTCCGTAACTCAAGAAAGCAAGAGCTCACAGCTCCTCTACCTTAAAAGAGTCAGATCTGCACCTGAGACCACACCGAAAAGGGTGTGGCCACTAATATAAGTTCACTGACGAGGTGAGATGCCACTACAGCTATGCAAAGAACTGACTGGGAAAGGGAAAACAAACAATGGTCCTCACCATTCTATCTCAAAGTCTTGCAATCCTGTCCACTTCTCAACCACTGCTGCTTTAGCCAAATTGGTTTCTGCTCAGGCTGTACCATCTTGCCAGGGCATACTTTCTTCTTCAAAATGTCTATGCTTCAAAGTCTAGTTCAATAGAACCTTCCTTGGTTTCTCTCTTGAAACCTGCAGCTCTTTGGGGGAAGGCTCTCACTGTGACTTTCATGTATCTTTGGTCTCCTTGTGGAGAGGCACTCTCCACAGGCAGGGAAATTTCACTCTATATAATACAATTTGTCACTCAGTAAATGTTCAACAAAAGCTGCCAGCAGAATGGTACAACTATAGGCTTTGATCCAAGAAGTTTTGTGGTCAGCAGAACCTGAGTTCACCTGGGTCTACAGAACTCACTACGCCATCTAGACCTTTCAAATGAGGGTGAACACTAAGGACAAGGATTTAGACTGGCATTTACTGAGTGTGGAATGTATGTTCTATACTAGACGCTGTATGTTCAGGATTATGGACATGTGGTCTTTCATTTCCCAACATCTTTTTAGGTCAGGTGATAGCTCCAAATGAGAAAGAGAGAGAGAGAGAGAGAGAGAGAGAGAGAGAGAGAGAGAGAGAGAGAGAGAGAGAGAGAGAGAGAGACAGAGAGAGAGAGAGAGACAGAGAGAGAGACAGAGAGAGACAGAGAGAGACAGAGACAGACAGACAGAGACAGAGAGAGAGAGAGAGAGAGAGAGAGAGAGAGAGAGAGAGAGAGAGAGAGAGAGAGAAGGGAGGGAGGGAAGGAGGGGAGGAGAGGTGAGGTGAGGTGAGGCTCAATGTGTCATCTTGTTGCTACAGTCATGTACCCATGTAAACTGGAACTAGAATTGAATCATCTATGTAACCACTGCATAACCTGTTTTGGGTAAAAGCATTCCTTCAATGGGCTGGAGCTATACAATGCCACAGGCCATAAGTGCAGAGTAAACATACCACAAATCCTGCCCTGCTGGAACAAAGGAATCGGGGTCAAGACTGAAATGTCTCCCTTCCCAGTCAGACTCAATGCTGGATGCCTGAGCAAGTCATGGAGAAAAACTCTCCCTCCTCAGAGCTCTGCATCCATCACTTTTTTCCAGAAGCCATTTAAGTCCCCAAAGTCCCATAAGCCCAAAGCTTCCCCTCTATTAAACACTTCCCTTCAGCTGCTAGTCATTTTTGCTGGTCTCTACAAACGATCAATATGTTATATACTATAGCACACACAGGTCCTCCTGCAATATTCTCTTTAAAGCCACCAGAATCGCACAGTAGGATATTGGCTATGCTACAACCTGAGTAGGGATCCTTGCTGTCACAGTGCTTAATTGATTAAACTCTTGGAGCCAGAGTCAGTCTGCTGGAGGACTTCCCATGTGGAGATGTCAGCTCTCCCTCAATAAATAAAGGTAACCTTGCTTTATGAGGTGATCAGAAAGAAGCAGCTTTAGGTTTGCAGAATTTCTGAAAGAACAGATCACAGTAGGGCCTTGCTTAGCCCTTAGCTTAAGCTGTACCCATGCCTAGTTCAGGGTGGCCTTCTCAATGCCAAGTATCTCTGACTTGGGGCTTCAGATGGGCAGTGTCTAGCTTAGAACACCCTCTTACCTACTGCTTTAACTCATCTTCCCCTTTCTTCAAAGAAGCTGATTCCCCTCAAAATTGTTATTTGAAAGCCACCTTTGCTAAATAAAAGTACCATCTCTTACCCTGGGCCCACCAGGTAGCAAAAGCACATGCCAGCCTGACATCTCTCTGCCTTTATTTTGTACAGACTTTTGATGGAAGGAACAGTAGTGAATTACTTTAGTCACCTTGAGTTACAAAAAGAGCAAACCACGGAAGACAGATGCCCCTTCCCATTCCCATTCCCATGAGAGTAAGGCTTCAATCTAAGGGAATAACTGATAAACAATTTAACAATTTTATCAGAATACCTTGCTGGAGGGACCAGAGCTGAACCATGATGGGCCAGGAATGGGAGGGGACACATCTTGACCAAGTCTAGATTCCTCTTGCCCTCCACTTAAATCTAAGTCTTCTCTCAGTACCCAAAAGGCAGACTTAGGGGCTGCTGAGCCCCTTTATTTGTTCCCCATCCTGTTGCGGGCATACTGGGTCAAACTCTTTTCTCTGCTTTTCACCATCCCTTGCCTCTCCAGTTATACTGGACTAGTCTTTTGCTGGTTACTCTTCAACCCTGTAGTTGTCACTGACCACAACTGAGATCCAATGTCAACATATAAAGGACAAGTAGACAAATACACAAAGTGAATACAACTATCCTTGAGAGGTGGAGTGTGACTGTTTGCGGGGTGGGACACAGGGCTTATGATGAGTCTGCTTATAAGTTAGGCTGGCAAAATTCCCATCACTCCTTCCTCCAATGAGTCTTTGTTTTTGCTCAGAGCTCAGGGGAAGTAATGTCCCCCGCCCCCGCCTGCCAAATCCCCAGGGATCCTAAAATTGGACAGTTTACATGGCAGAATACCTAAGGACTGGAAAAATCTGATCAACACTGTGGTTCAGAATCTAGAGACAGAACACAATGCTGGAAGAAACCCACCTCCCATCTAATCACTACAGGAATGTCACCTGATGCATTACCAAAACCATTACTGGGCACAGCAGGGCACATTCTGGGGCCAGTAGCTGAGCAGAAGAGTGAGAAGATCTGTGCCCTCACTTAGAGCCCGACAGGGTTTGCAGCTTGTCAAACGTGTTTCCTTACTGCTCTAATGTACCAGTGTATCGCTTAATGAAAGTTCTTAATTGTAATTCAATTAATTACATACACAGAGTCCCCAATTACATTTTCCAATAAGACATTGGCTGTGGTACAGGTCTAAATGCACTTAACCAATTTTAATATATTAAGACCAATTTCCCTTGAATACTAATTACTACCTAATGATAAAATGAAAAGGGAGGGCAGCTTTTCAGAAAGGAGAAGAGAGAAAAAGTCAATTCATGTGGACAATGGGCACTTGCATTACTTAAAAAGTCCCCGTGGACAGGTTAGCTTCCTATTCAGATCAGCACAGCTTTTAGTTCCAGAGGTCCACTCCTCCTTTGCCCAAAGGGACTGTAGGAAGTGTAAGAGGCTACTAGGACGAGCACAAAGGACAAGGCCACACAAGTTCAGAGCAGCTTGTGACTGGGAGGATACTGAGGCACAGGCACTTTGTTAATGGCCAACCCTTATACGGTGCACTGTGGTTCATCATGAGATTTTAACATATAGTATCATTTACTTGCTTCCATAGTAGACACCTCACAACAACCCCACAGGGCAGGATCACCATCATATTCATCACATGGAGAAGTGAGGCTTACAGAGAAGAACTTGCCCAAGTGACAAATATCTCACCTTTCCTCCTACACATATGGCCAACCTGCCCCTGTTAACAACAGCAAGAGGTGGACACAGGAACTCTGCAGGAACACTTCCGTTCCATTTAAATTCTGTTAGTATGCAAGGGTTCTGTTACACAACATCAAGTAGAAAATTCCTTACAGAGAACACCTACCTCCAAGCTAGACAAGCAACTGCCGTTCAGCAATAACTCAACCTGAAATATGGACCACGAGTGTCACAAGTCACTGCTCCTTGTAAACAGACTTTATTTGCATGATCACATTTTCCTTTGTACTTGAGGAATACTGCTGAGGTCTAATAACAGAGCTTTCAAGCCCTTCATTCAGCGAACACGATAGAGACTGGTGGGATTAGGAATTTGTAACAGAAGAAAGCAAAGCTTCCATGAACAGAGAGGAACCATTAGGGAGTCTCCAGGCCTGGCTGAAAACAAACAGGAGGAGGAACTGGCCTGCTGTGAAGAAGCTTCACAGAAGGTTCTGGAAACACATCCAAGCCTGCACCACTCTCTTCCCTTCCATTTTCTTTAGTCTAGCTATGGAGAATTCGAAGACACAGTTTGGGGGCAGAGTGAGGACGTCAGGGCTGGGTGCAGGAGGCACAAGCCATCACAGGGAAGGAGTGGGGTCTAGCCAGACAACGAGAGGCAGTGCATTAAGATCTGGTCACTGTGCAGGGTCGCAGGGGCTGCAGACAAATCCACCAAGTGTAGTCCAAGAGGAGAAAGGAGAGGGACTATTTAAACCCAGGATGTGGCAGCCAGGGATGCCAGCAGGCTTTGAAGAATTGTCTCCATCTCCCCACCCACTTTTGTGTGCGTCTGATTTGAGAGAGGGTTTCTTTGTGTAGCCCTGGCTGTCCTGGAACTCTCTTTGTAGACCAGGCTGGCCTTAAACTCACAGAGATTCACATGTCTCTGAGTGTTGTGATTAGCTCAGTGCTTCACTAGGTCTTTAAGGGGCAACTAAATGAGGGCTCTCTGGCCCTGCAGACCATCTGTTGTGTGACCTTAGATAAAGGGAGTTAAGTTCAGGATGGCACTGAAATGATGGAAGGTTGTGAAAGTTGCTGAGCTGCAGCACTGACGCCTCTCTATAGCACCTTTATTAACAGAGCAAAGGAACTGGGTTCAGTTTTGCAGTAGGACTTAATGGAAAAAGACAGTTTTGTTTTCCTGGCTCTTAATTAAAACATTAACAAATCACTTCCCCTCCAGAGCCTCAGTTTCCTCCTCTATAACAGAGACATGACCACACTTTCCTAACAGGTTGTTACAACAGTGATCTTATCTCACTCCATCTTCACAACATGCCCTAAGCAGACCCCACCTCCACAGGAAACTGGATCTTGGAGAGGTGCCACACATGATGTGTCCAACAGCAGAGGCTGCAAGTACGTCACCTAAGGTCTACCTGGTCCTAGTGACAATCCTTTAAGCACTGTGTTGAACTATTATGATACAGCCTAATGAGTGGTAAAGACAGACAGTGCCTGGCAGTTTCTAGGCAGTCCGTAAAGCCAGGTTAATCTTGGGTACATTTTGGCCCCAATGATGAGGAATTCCAGAGTTCCTATCTCAAAGCTATGAAAGAAGCTGTTTCTTTCTTTTAAAGCCCTGGAAGGGTGACCCACATTCGATTGGTGTGAAAGGTCGTGCAGAGCATTTGGCAGAAGAGAAAACTGAGGCTCAATGTGATGCCAGGATTTAGATGGAAGCTTGAAACAGAACAGGAATCAATTGCTACCTCCTTCTCAGAATATACTTGCTGCTTCAGTCTGGTCTGCTTCCAGCTTCAGCAGACGGTTGGCTGAAGGATACAGTAGCTTATGAGACAAGGATTCAAACTGGAAAGCTCAGGGACTCTGGCTCGTCACCTTCTCATTTAGGCCGAGATCCAAGCACAAATGTGAGCTCTCAGTCCCTAAGCAGAAACTTGTCACATCAGTTCATTTGCAAGCTTTTCTCACAGAGTACAAAGACAATTAACACAGCCATCCTCCAACCTGAAGTTCAGGTTGGCTTTGGATCAGAGGGTTGACTTCAGGTTTTGGTGCTATCTGGGTAGCTTTGGGAAAGTCTCAAAATGAGAATAATGTCTGCAGGAGAAAACATGAGGAAACACTTAGAAAATGTTCACTATAAGATCCTGTTACTGTAGGCCTCAATACATTTAAAACACTGCTGGGTGTGGCTGCTTTAAAAAATGTTATGCCCCCACCCCTCTGAAGAAAAACTGTTTTCTTTGCTTCAATCCAATGATGTTACTTATAAAGTGAACCTCACTCTGGAACAGCAGAAAGAACCCTGCTTCTAATTTCTCTTGATCCTCAATTCCAGGTCTCAATTCCCTTCTCTCTATCTTGGCCAAGGCTCTTATAGCCCCATGGTTCTAGACTACCACACCTGTACTCCAATACTCTACCAGCCACAGAGTCTGAACTACCATTATTTCTTAGTTAAAGCCAACACTCTCTGATGGATAACTATGCACCAGGTACTATCCTGAACTAAGAACCTTAGATGAAAACACACTGACTCCTGCTGTGAACACTACAGAGGCAGCTGAATGGCCCAGTTTCAGTAAAATGCTGGTGTCTTCAAAGTAGTAAGCACTATGGACAGGAAGCCATAGGCTGGACCACACATTCTCCAATGGACTCTACTTGGCTCCCTTTGAACATGGCTCTTGAAGTGTAGTGAGGCTGGCCTGACCAAGCATAGCAAAAACAGCGAGAAAAAAAATATTTTAAAAATATTGTGTTGACCAAACTTCTTAGTAGACAATAACATATGGCTCTTACTTGGGATCTCTATAGTCTTTTAAACATTTTTCTGTGAAAGTAATAATTGCTTTTCATAATCTGCATCTATTTTATACAACTAAGTCACAACAGTCCATTGCATTCTGACTGCTTTCCGCCTTTATTATTTGTAAACACTTGGTGGGGGTTTCTTTCATTCCTCAAAGTGTTGGCTTACAATTCCAGAGCTGGAACAAATGGCAAAGCCTTGGAGAAAGTGCTTCTGGGGCTCAAGAAGGTGGCACAGTTGAAGAGACTGTATTCCTGCTTAGCTGTGGAGTACTAGCTAGGGCCTAGGCGACAAAGCTTCACTCACGAATCCTCACACCTTTTGTTTTTTCTTCTCAAAACAAGAAACCTGGGCCTCACCTTAAAAACAAAAGCAATCTGAATCATATAAGCTAAGGAGTAACAATAGCAGTTTAGGAACACAAAGTTTACATGCAGAGTATGTGAATCAGTGCAGAGGAACCTACAGTGCATCACTGAGATGATAAAATAACAATCATCAAAGTCATCATTTGTGTTTTTAAAGGAGGGAATACAAACATGGATGGGGGCATGTGTACATGCATGTGCACATACTATTCACTTACATGTGAATGTGCACAGACCAGCCCTGGAGAGATACTTGTTATCTCTGAGAGACGAGATAGGATGGAAGAAGCAAAGCTTAATTCCTACACTTTGGTTTGATGATGATGATGATGAAGAAGGAAGAGGAGAAAGATGGAGGAGAAGGAGGAGGAGGAGGAGGAGGAGGAGAAGGAGGAGGAAGAAGAGGAAGAGGAAGAGGAAGAGGAGGAGGAGGAAGAAGAAGAAGAAGAAGAAGAAGAAGAAGAAGAAGAAGAAAAAAGAAAAAGAAAAAATACTTTTTACAAAGTGTAAATATATCCCAAAAACTCACCAAGATACTAAGTAAGCACATTGTCTTATTTGTGACTTACTGGAAGTCAACACTATGAAACAGAGTCCTCTATGAGGTTCCTACTGGGCAATCATTTGCCCAAGAATGTTCAAGAGAACCTTTAAAGAATGACAGGAGAAACAAAGCAATTACCAGGTAGAAGGGGTAGCAAGGGACTGCTGTTAGCAGCTCTTCCTTTGGCACTCTGTGGTAGGGTGCTGAATTATTTCAGGAGTGCCACAGGAAGTGTCACATTAAGACATGTTTACCATGAGAATTCGCCTTTATGTCTTTTAGAAATTCTAGAATGTGTAAGTATGAAGCAAGAGAAAGGAAAATGAATGGAATCTCATCTAGCAGAGATAGCCATTTTGAGCTCATTCCTCCACTGTTGCAATGCTAGCTTTGTTTTTCATGCAATGGGATGTATCTGTAGAAGTCACAGTTCGTCCCTGCCATTTCATCCCTTTGATGTCATCAACATGACTGCTTTCATCACCAAACTTGCTAAACACAACTTAGTATTTTATTTGTGTGTGTGCAGCTGCTCTAAGACGCCAGAAGCTGGCGTTACAGGATGTTGTGAGATGGAGTTACAGGATGTTGTGAGATGCCAGATGTAAATGTCAGGAACCAAATCTAGGTGCTCTGTGTGAGCAACAAGTACTCTTACCCGCTGAGCCATCTCTTCAGCCTGGAAAGTTTTAATGGCAGAAATAATAAACAGATAAATAAAATTCTATACCCACATTTTTTTTTTTTTTTTTTACCATTACTGCTATAAATCACCAATTCCCACATTCTAGAGTAAACCCACTTGGCAATGGAATGTAATTCTTCTAGTCAAATGTTGGATTTGGTTTGTTACTGATTTCTTGGGATTTTTGGGTCTTTCTTAAGACTCTTCTGTCTTGTGTGGTCATTACTGGGGTTGCACCAAGGTTACCCTCGCCTCATGTCTTCCAAGCTCCAGGGTGATCTCTCTGGGGCAGCAGGTGGGAGTGGGCTTCTTTATTCTCAAGTGTCCTACCACAGTTTGCTTGGGAATTCTATGAGGAAGGTTTTCAATCACTAATTCAACTTTTCAAACTTGGCCAGAACATTTCCATTTCTTTTTGTGGCAATTTTGATGCTGACTTTTCCAGGAATTCTTTTTTTATTCATCTACATTTTCAAAACTTTTACAGTGAAGTTTTTCAAAATCACATTGTATGGGCTGTGGAGATGGCTTAGTGGGTAAAATGCCAGCTATGCAAGCATGAGGACCAGAGACAAAAGAATCCCTGGGCCTTGATGGCCAGGCAGTCAAAGCAGTGAGCTCCAGGTTCTCTGCTATAAAAGATAAAGGAGAGTGACTGCAGATGAAGGCTTCCCATGCATCTGTACAGGCAAGGGAATTCACACATATATACACATATGCACACACATACACCCCTGGTACTAGATGTTTAGCAATGCGGGCTCTGCCATGTCTCCTTTTCACGCCTACCTCTGTTTCTCTGGTATTTTTCTTCCTTTACATCAATCCATCTCAAAAGAGGCTCACTAATTTTATCCTCACTGAGTTTTCTAGCTTAGTAATTTCTGATCTTTGTTGCCTCCTTTCTTTTAGTCTCTTAGGCTTTCTTTCTTGCTTTTCTATTTTTCTTTTTTTAACAGAATGCTCAGTTCATTACTGTTCTTTTGTAATATATAAACTGGAAGGCTGCAACACTTCCTTACATGCTGCTGTAGCCATATCCATAATTTTTAAAATATTTATTATGTATAAAGTGTTCTGCCTGCAGGCCAGAAGAGGGCACCGGATCGCATTACAGATGGTTGTGAGCCACCATGTGGTTGCTGGGAATTGAGCCCAGGTCTTCTGGCAGTGCTCTTAACCACTGTGCCATTTTTCCACATAGGATTTTCATTATTTCATCAAAATATTTTCTTGTTGTTTTGTACAACTAGGATGAACCCAAGTTTCAACACATGCTAGTCAAGCACTCTACCACTAAGATATGCCATCCCAGCCTCCAACAAAATTTTCTAATTTCTATTACTACTTTTTTTTTCACTCACAGGCTCAAAAGCTTACTTCTCAATTCCCAAATTGCATGCAGATTTTCTCTCCCTTTTCCTGGTTCCAAGACTAGTTTTATTGTCACCAGTCAGTATATTAAGAAACGGCATAAATCTCCAATACAGAAACAACATGTGAAAACCATAACACGTACAAATCTTTGTTGCATCTTAGGTCTTTTCTCAAGGTACATTCCCCAAAGTAGAAATCTTGTGTAAAACATTCTTAGGCCTCTTAAACACCCATCTATTATCACATGTATTAGATTCTATTGTTGTCACCAGCAACCTAAGAATGGCATCATCCTCACAGATTCTCTCTACCCATGAGGACTTATTAATTTGTTTATTTAGTTGAGATATGGTCTTATGTATCTTAGCCTTAGACTCATGTAGCTGACAATGACTTTGAACTCCTGACTCTCCTACCTCAGCCTCCCATGTGCTGATAACAGCTGCACACCACCATGTCCAGTTCAGGAGGAACGCTTCTGAAATAACCTGCTTTATTTGGTAAAGGGAATCAGATTTTGCATAAAAAATACTTGTGTATTACATTCTCGAGAGAACACATATTTATGAATATTTACTACTTATCTAAAGTGTCTTCGGACCATTTAGGTATCACTGATTTTTAAATTTGTATGTTCTTACATAGGATTCTTATAACCACCCACACACGGTGAGGCTATCAACCTTTATCTGAGAATTTTCTCTGAATGCCAAAAGTACATTTCCCTTTCTTGGTAAATGTGTGCACGCTGTTCCAGAAGCGACAGAGGGTCAAGGAGTAGCAGTCTGGTAGTCTGGTCTGTGTTAAGAGTCAGTGGCAGGACTACAGATCTCTTTCTTTCATATTCTCTCTCTCTCTCTCTCTCTCTCTCTCTCTCTCTCTCTCTCTCTCTCTCTCTCTCTGTCTCTCTCCCTCCCTTCCTCCCTCCCTCCCTTCCTTTTTTTTTTTTTTTGAGACAGGGTTTCTCTGTATAGCTTTGGAGATTATCCTGGAATTCAGTCTGTACACCTCAAACTCACAGAGATTCACCTGCCTCTGCCTCCCAAGTGCTGGGATTAAAGGCATGTGCCACCACTACCAGGCAGGACTAAAGATCTTTTATTCACTCACTTATCCAGTCTATTTTTCCTGAGCTCCTATAGTATGTAATCTTTGGCAGACTGCTGGGTTATTGAGGAGCAACTAATATGGGTCAGGAATGCCCTGGATCTATAATCCAGTGGGGGAAGATAGCCAGTAGCCAGTTATTAAGCAAAATAAATAACAGAAGTACATGCCATGAAGAAAAGAATAGCATACTCTGGGATAGCATCCTGGGGTCCCAGGTGAGAAATGACCCAGGTGTGGGTGATAGGACTATATCTGCAGATATGACATTTAAATTGAGACAAGGATGAGAAAACTAGTAAGAAAGAAGGAAAGAACACCTCAGGCAGAACAAACAGCTCTGGAGCACAAGTGGATGTGGGCAGGTTATCTCCTCCTGTTTGGGAGCATCTAGCAGAGGATTTTTGTCAAACCTCACAACTCAAAAACTCTGGAGACAGGAAGAAAAGAAATTCAGACCTCATTGTGGCACCTGGAGTCACTGTGACACTGTCTGCTGAGATTATTCAAGTGGTTAAAATTTTCTAAAACATGATAATCAAGCAGTTGACATTGACAAGGTCAGTTGATGTATACACAAAAGAGCCTTTGGCTGAGAAAGCGCCTCTTGTTTCTAAGATGTTTCCAGGGTTGTTCCAAAATTAGGAAGATGTAGTTCAAGAGCAAAGTATTAATCATAAAGTACTAAACAGGATGCAGAATACCAAACAGCACAGAATCTATCATTCTGCTTTGGGACACACTTCTAGCCAGAGCTGTGGTCTGCCTTGGAAAACAGTCACTTTTCATCTGCTTAGGGAAGCCAGGCCAGCAAGTACTCTCAACCATGTCACTCCTAAGCATGTTTGCAACAGACAAAGCAGCACAGATTGAGGCAGCCAACATACTGTTCTCTCGGACCAGGCAGAACTCCCAGGCGTTCTGGCTCTCCAGCGTGCTCTCCAGGTCCACTGCAATGTTAGGCTCACTTTGCTTCTCCAGGCGGTACTGAGGGCCTAAAAGATCAAAGGGGCAGGGAGAGAGGGAGTAGTCTGAAATGTGAATGCAACACTGAGAAATGACCACACATCAGGGAAAGCGAAAGGAAAATGACAATGTCTGTTTCAAGCATGTAGCTACCCAAGATGGCAGAAACTGGCTTTTCTTGACCTCTTCTTTAACTCTTCCCACACCAGGTAAGGTTTGAGTCAGAATGAAGTAGAGGTACATACAATTGCCCCTTTCTCTTTTATGGAACATATTATCATCTTTGTTGGACCTGTTTCTGGATCTTAAACTTCAACAAGTACAATGAAGACCAAGATGACATGGATAAAAACTGATTTAGAGCTGGCATGATGGCACACACCTTTAAACCCAGTACTCAAAAGGTAGAGGCAGTTGGATCTCTGGGAGTCTGAGACTAGCCTTGTCTACAGAGCAAGCTACACAAACACTTAGGGCTGTGTAAAGAGATCCTGTCTCAAATAAACAAAACCCCTACTGGCTTAGGAATCACTGACTCCACACAAGGCACTGCCTCCAAGGTACTTACTAATAATCATCACTGCACATTAATCAATTACAAATAGAAATAAAGTATGTGTAGAACTTCGATAGCTCAAAAACGTCAAAGAAATAAAAAACATGTAAGTTACAGACTGAATCTCAGGCTCTGGATTTGGTAATGAAAAGGTAGCAGCTATCAGCTGTTCATGCTTTTACTGAGACATCTAGAGACATGGGTTCAGTATTCTGGTAACCAAGAATCTTACCCATCCTATTGCACCTAAGGGTTATAGAGGATCTAAAAAGACAGCAGAACATTTTTATACATTTATTCATTATTTCTTTGTCAATCTAAATAGCAATGATGTTCTCAGATAACACCTAATGGGTTGAAAAGTCAGATTCAAAACTGTGTAATTTGCTCATGGTTATTGAAAAGGTGAGAAGCACAGGAAACTCTTCATTGCTCTGACAATAAAAGGTGTGTTTGGCCAGACAGAAGGAGATGAGAGAGAGCTGAGGGTGACAGCAGAGGCAGTGCAGAGCTACTGGAAGAATCTAGGCCGCCATCTCCAACACCCAGAAGCAATGTGTCAGAGACATGTACCTACTTCTATAAATTTATAGTGGGATTTAGGTACGAAGTTTAATAATAACCACCAGCCCCCTATATCTATGTTGTATGTATTCAACCACGGCAGACTGAAAACACTTAGGGAAGATTGTGTCTATAGTATACTGATTACTTCTCTTTATTCCTCATCATCCATGCAGCAACTATCTACACAGAGTCTGTGCACTGTGCCCGGTGCCACATGTACTCCAGAGATCACAGTCTTTGGGAGAGTGTGCTAGGCAAACACTATACCATTTATGGGAGGGGCCTGAGCACCTGCAGATTCTGGTGCCCCCTGGAGTACTACTGTGTACTCCAGTAGGTGCTAGTAGCCACACTGACCATGGGAAATGCCCCACGTTGGGCGCCAAGTGATGACGAGTTAAAGTCTACAAATACTCAGATAAAGAATTAACAGGTATTTCTTTGGGGAGCACTAACATAATGATGGTAAATAATCAGTGTGGTTTTCTGCTCCTGGAGATGCAGCCTCTGCCCTTCAGGATGCTCTGACCACAATCTAAAAGAGTGTGCCAATGCCCCATCCTCTTCTTTATAAGGAGTCATGTCCAAACACACTGACGCCACAACCAAAGGTGTGGCTACCACACCAAGTCCACTAGTGGAACAGAATGCCACTACATTGGTCCATGGAAATATAGCCCCTATGAACTTCACCAACACCCAGAGCTATGGCTGTTCTGTGGTTAGTGGCTCCTACGAAGAGAACTCCTTATCTTTCTATCTAAGAAGACCTTTTCACCTTTCTTTCATGAAACACATCACACACACACACACACACACACACACACACACACACACACACACACACACACACACTTAGGGATCACTGATACACCATGGGCCCAGTATGTCCAAGTCAGAGGACAACATGAAGGAGTCTGCTTTCTCCTGCCATCATGTGAGTCCTTTATCAGCGAGCCACACACGTTTCTTTAAGAACCTTCCTATCTGGATTTTTGTGAGTTCGAGGCCAGGCTGGTCTACAGAGCTAGTTTCACGACTGGTTCCAAAACAACACAGAGAAAGGCTATCTCGGAAAAACAAACAAACAAACAAACAAAAACCCAAAAGAACAAAAAACAAAACAAACAACAATAACAAACAAACAAACAAACAAAAAACCCTTCCTATCAGTTTGCTTGTGGGAAGTTGTCTGCTATGGGTGCACCAACTTTTCCTAGAGAGGAAAGAACAAGCTGCAAACTATTTCTGAACTTGTTGAGGGGCTGATGGGTTTTAGCTTTGGAGAAGTTAAGGGTGTTTTGCTGAAGATGTGACTCAAGACCTAAATCTTTGCCAAGAGCCTGCATGAGAGATCTTACAAAGCAAGACTTTCACACACCCTCCCAGAAAAAGACCAGATCAATAACTTCCATGTAATGAGAGCATACTGGACCCAAGTGAGAAGCAAGGCAGCTTAGGCTGGGCTCAATTGCCTTGATCCAGGTCCTGGCTGAGCCATTTAGTTTATGACGTTGCCAACTTATTTAACCTCCTGTCTGTTTCTTCATCTGCAATATGGGGATGATAATAGCTTCAACCTCAGAGGGCTACCTGAGGAATCCAATGGGCCAAGATTTGTATGGTGTCTGACAATCTGACTGTGGTTAGTTCTGAAAGATACATATCCCCCATAGGCTCATGACACATAGTCCCCAGTCAGTGGTTCTGTTTGGGAAAGCTATGTAACTTTTAGGAATATGGAGCCTTGCTGCAGGAAATACATTCCTGGGGACAGACCTTGAGAATTTACAGCCTCATCACACACTTCCAGTTCTTTTTCTGTTTTCTGTATGCTACTGAGATTTGATTTCTCAGGTTCCTGGTCCTGCTGCCATGCCTTTCCTGCCACTATAAACTCTGAACCATATACTTCCTTCCTTAAACTGTTTTTGATCATGGTGTTCTATCACAGCAACAGAGACGCAAACTAGAACACTGTGATTCTGTTTAAGGGTGTGCTGTCACCATCCCTAGCCTAAAACCATAGAGGGGTGAAGAAAGGGTCATAACTGACCAGCCACCATCACTCTGAGGTCAAATATGTACAAGGGACTGATTGAGGCCTTCCCTACAGATCATCTCATTTATTCTTAAGATACCCTGAGAAGTACAGAGTGTGAATCCCATTTCACAGGGGTGAACTGGGACTCAGAGCTAAGAAGCTGCTCCATGTCTCTTGGGGAGTAGTAGGACTAGGATATATGCTAGTAAGGCCCAGGCCCATACTATTTTTGCTGTGATGATCTACCAAATTCTCAGTAAACAATAATTCAGATTAGCAAAACCTTCACTCATTATAAACCAAACTACATCCCTATCACCTGTGTCTGACTTTCAGAGAGCTGTCATGGAAGGGAAGTAAAGCAACCAGAAAGCTATTTAAGAAAGAAAGCTGTGTGGTCAGTCTCTGTGAATGTGCTTTCGCCAAAGACATGACTTTATAAAATAGCAAGGGCTCTATAAAATAGCAAGGGCTCTTTCTCACTGAACAGCACACAGCTCTGAAGGCAGTGTCCGACCTTTGCAAAAAAGTTTGAAAATGTCACAGCTGTGCTTGAAGTGCTACATGCCCTCTGGTGCATAGCACAGAGGACACAAAGGGAAGGTTCTAAGAAGCAGTCACTCTACAGCAACAAGAACCTGCTTGGGTATTCCTGTGATGTATTTATTGTGGCAGTGGCATAGCATGAAATTGTATAGGAACATACTGCTCTGGTACCTCAAAAAAGTTCCAAGATGTAACACACAGGTGGGGTTATAGATCCAAAGGCAAACATCTCAGCATCTACAGCCTGATGGCTGGGGTGCACGCTCAGTGTGCTTTCTTGATCTCTCTGACTCTTGACTGAAACATGAAGGGTTTCAGCACAAGGTTCCTTAAGAGTCCCAAAACAACTGGAGCTGAAACCTGATGGGAAGCAAGTGCCTACTGAAGTCTGAGGGCAGGCAAGGGATCCAATAGCCTATCACTATGCATTTTTTTTTTTTTTCCTGAAAACCTTGGTACTATGGAAAGTGGGTCTTCATCAAAGTACCTGGTTATGTTTGTACTATACAAAACTTAGCACAAATCTGTCGCTAACGTCTACCACATCTCTTTTCCCCTTTGCCCATTAGAAAATGTGGCACTCAATGTGGATCCTGCCTGTTGTGACTCAGGCATACATTCCTGTGCCAGCTACTCTTGAGGACACTTTGCCATTTAACCTGTATTTTCCTTTTCCTTTCATGTAGTTGACTGGTCAATGCATTTTTATCCTACTATAAGGTCTGTATTTCAGGCAGGGTATACTGACCACTGATGCTAAGACTGGCCCAAGAAAGGGAAAACAAAGTCAAAGCTCATGGTTATATCTTCATGTCAACTATTTCCCATTCACCAACTTAAAGAGTGTCTTATAGTCAGAAAAAGCTAAGAATGAGCAAGTAAGAGCTGGCTAAGGCAAAAAAAAAAAAGCTTCGTATTTGCACTGCAGGAGAGGAACACTACCAGCTGTACATTCTGGTGCACTAAATCTATCTGCTGTAAAATGGGTTCAATGAAACTTTGCTCAGAAGTTTGCTGTGAGGATGAAGTGAGACAATCAATAACTGTCCTTGGCAAAGTGCTTGGGCAATAGAGTTGTTATTCCTAAGGCTGAACCAGAAACACTGGACAAAGCAGTGGTAGATCCCTAGCCATGGGGCACAGCAGGCCAATACATAAAGGGTAGACACACAGTGGCTATAAATGCAGGCACCAATTTAAGATGTCCATATTCTTTCTCACATGAGACCAATACCATGGGGTGGAAAGAGTACACAGATCTTTTAAAAACCTTGCTTTTGATATTACAGGCAGCATTTAAGATTAGAGACTTGCTTAGTAGCCAGTACTCCTAGTTTCCTGGCCTCTCAGGTCCTACAAATATGGTGTGAAAATGAGTAAATGTCAGGACTCACAAAACAAGCCATAACAGCATGGATACCAAAGGATATGTGTTGTGATCATCCATTGCTTGGACTGAGCATCAATAACCTGCTAAGCTCAGAGATGAGATGAGTAATCAATAGCATACTCCTCAGGGAGGCTGGGGAGGCAGAGAGACACTTCAGCAGGTACACTAAAGAACAAATGTTGCTCTTACCCAAGGTAGTGAGTGACAGGGTGCTATGGGACCAGAAGGGGTCAACCCAGGTCACTCCTCTTCCCTGTGTGTGCAGGGGAGTGGGGGTAGGGGATAGAGGGGGAAGGTACAATAGACACATCTGATCTGCACTTTGAAGAAGGACTAGAAGCCTGGGAGAGCACTCCTCTGGAGTCTGGAGGCCTGTAGAACCCATGCAGACTTTAGAAGAATCTGGGGGCAGCTTGGGGACCCAGGGAAAACTGGGGCAAACCACTGGTCAAGAACTGGAGCTTTTCTTACAGCAACAGACAATACCAGGACAGTGAGGGGACACAAGCATCTATTTGGAGAGATTCTTCTGCTGACACTATACATGGGCTAGAAAAGGCTGGTAGAGGGAGACCACTATACCAAACTTGTCTGCTCAGCTCAACTCTGAGAGACTCCCAAGCTGATGGCATCTACACTGGAGTGCAGACACAGATACAGCTACCCCAAAGAACTGTACTTGGTGTCCATTCTATCCCGACTCTTCCTCTGGGGGCAGCTTTCATTATTTACTTGACTTAATGTTAAGCTCAGAACTACATTCAAGTGATGACCACTGCAGCTTATGCCAAATCCAAGGATTGGACTGGAAAATATGGAATTTAAGTGATAAAGTAAGAACAAGCTAGACGACAACAAGGTCACTCTTTATCCCCTTCTGAGCCAATACACTTTGCTCTTGGTGAAAAAAAAAAAAGCCCAATATAATCAAATTAAACACAATTCCTATTACAAAAGAAGAAAGGGCAGAACTGTTCCAATCAGCCAATTCTCTTGTCTAGTTAAACTACAGAATCTTCAGGAAAGGTTTTGAAAGCAAGGGCCATCAGTTCTAATTTTTAAAACTTATCCCTTCTTCAGTCAAGACTAGAAAAAGGCCCATTCCAACTTTTATCTTTGCTACAAAGTGCTGTTATCTGGCCTGATGTCAGGAGCTCCAGCTCTCTTTCTGCTGACAAGCAGAGCTGAGAAAGATAAGATTGGAAACGAATCTCACTTCTCTGAGTAAATAAATAATCAATACTCATCTAAATGTAAATGAGAAGGTAGCCCCCTCTGATAACAGCACTCTTATCAGAGAGCCAATTTTCTTCAGACATTTGGCCTCAACCAAATCACCATCATTCAGCCCTAGCCTAATGGCAAAAAATCGTAACTAAATTGAACCGATCACCAGAGATCAACTAAGTTCTACCCTGGCCACTTCAGGTTCAAATGTTTGGGAATGCAATTCTGCCCCCATTAACTTTCAATAGCAATGAAGAGCAGACTGGCCAGGGGCCAGTCTGTGCGATAAACAAACTCCAGCTGGGGGCCAGGCCAGGGTGTGAGGGGGAATGGGCTGGATGTGCTGGATGGACACACACACACCCCAAATCCGTGACAGGAAGGTCAATCCTGCAGGTGGGCAGAGCATTCTTTCCTCATCTAAGGTCTGCCTCAGACCGAGGAGACAATCAGTCCAATGATCACAATGGTTAAAGGTTATTAAAGATGGAAATAAAGAAAAGGAGATATGAAAAGTGACTGTAGCTAAAAATGACGCAAGGATTCAGATGATCAATTTCCTCCAACTCATTTGTCTTCAGCTTACATCTGGCCTAGTAGCACCACACTGACCTGCTTTTACTGAAAGAAGATGCCGTCTACAAGACAAATCACTTCCAACCACTGCACTGGGGTTTCCATTTCTTTGCTGCAAGACTCAATTCACTGCTGATGAGAGTATTGGGGAAATTATGACCATTATTGATAGGACAGCAAAACCACTTTTACACAATAGTCTTCAACCCCAAAGAAAGCCTGCACTGGACCATTAATGAAGGTGTCAGCTAGAATCAGAAATTAAAGACAAAGGCTAGCAAATGCCTGATTTTTAGAGCACATCCAGGACACAAATGTGAGCCTTTCATTCTTTGGAGTGGAACAAAGCCTAGCCAAGGAGGAGGGGTAGCTGCTCTGTCCACAGGTGGGAGAGGGACTGTTGCTCTCTGCCCTGGGAGTCTAGAAGCAAGGACTCTGGAAAGTCTTCACTTGCTACTTCTGTGTGCTGCTCTCCAGCCTCTGTGAACATCTACACCTTGAAGGTGGAGGTGGAAGTAGGCTGGCATTAAATATGGGTTTCAAATCAGAAAGACAAGGGTGAAACCTGGCTCCTATTTGACACTCAGGAGGCAGGTTGATCTAGAAAATCATGCAATAACCAAAGATTATGTCTAGTACAAGCCCTACTAAAAGTAGGCATCGATAAATGTCAGCACATTTTTTGGGCAAATCTGACAAATTATCACTCTGCTCTGAGAACAAGTCAAATATGGCTTCCTTCCCAGGGCATAACAACTACTGTGACCAACACCAGAAACTTTCTGTCCTTAACAAAGTACTCTATACACATGGCTTTTTGAATCTTTAATGATATTACAAGGCAGCACTTTGTTATCCTCTGATGCAGAGAAGGAAAGTCAATCGTGAAGTGACCAGTCACCTGCCTGTGGTGAGGTCAGGCTGAGAAAGGTGTGTCTGAGCTGGGCATGTGGCCTAACCATTCTCCTACAGTTCACATCAGTTTTTATCTTTGTATTTAAACAAACAAACATACAAACACAGGGTTGAGATGATTCACCAGCCCAGAAAGGAACAAAGCAACTGGGTGGGACTGGGCATCCAGGAAGCCAAAGTGGGCAACTATCCTAAGGCACTTACCCAGAACCAGCTGCTGGTCCTGCATAGCGCCCCCCCCCTTTTTAAGGGGAGCTCTTTTCCTACATTAAATGATTTACAGAGTTACTGCCTCAATCCACAGCTCTGAAAGTGTGATCTCTTTAGGGTTTAACTATACCCATTTCTAGTCTTGTTACAACTTTTTTATTGCGATAGAAAACATTTACTGGAAATATGTTACTGCTATTACCAGGTCATAAAATAAAAAGAAAAATAGTTTATGTATTGCCATCATTTCCAATCATCAATCAGAGAGTGCCAAGGCGAGGAAAGGAAAGGGCGTGCAGCCAGAATCTCTTCCTTTGTGTAGGAGAAAATGTGGGAGCATCATAATTCTTCAGAACAAATTTCTTCTTGAACAACAGGCACAGGGCTAGGCTCGCAGAGAGCACACCTTGACTATATTCCCTCTCAGCACCATCTCCTGAATTTCCCAAGCTCCTCCATGACACCTTCCTAGGATCTCACTTCCAAAAGCACCCACAAAGCTGAGCAGGAACACTTCTATCTACCTATGACCTACCCCTGCTAAAAGGGTACTCCTTGAGGTGGGTGGGGTGGAGCTTTTAAAACATCAGCTCTGTACTCCTAGGGCTTTCTAAGAGTTGTATGATCTTGATCTTTGTTCACTAGAAAAGCTTCATTCAATAGGGTGGGACTTCAGATCCAAAAACCCAATGTCCATGACTATGGGCACCACATTAAGAAATAATGGTTCAGCTATACAATGACCTATGTTTATAGACATTTACCACAACACCATTTTAATACTGAAAACCACATATGGCTTAAATGTCATCAACAGGAAGCCAGTAAGTATCTATGAATAGTATATCTGTACAGTGGGATGTTATATAGCTATTATAAAAAGAAATTTGGGTGGGGCTGGAGAGATAGCTCAGTGGTTAAGAGCACTGCCTGTTTTTCCAGAGGTTCTGAGTTCAATTCCCAGCAACCACATGGTGGCTCACAACCATCTGTAATGAAGTCTGGTGCCCTCTGGTGCCCTCTTTTGACCCACAGGGATACATGCAGGCAGAACACTGTATACATAGTAAATTAAAAAAAAAAAAAAAATCTAAAAACAAGAAATTAAGGTAGTAAGACATGGGGAGAGTCCTGTATTACATGAGCAAATTAAAAAAAAAATATCCAGATGTAGTGGCACATGCCTATAATCTCTGTACATGGTGAGCTGGAGGCAGGATGATCGTGAGTTTGAGGCCAGCCTGGACTGCATAATTTGTCCTGAAAAAATAAAATAAAATAAAATAAAATAAAATAAAATAAAATAAAATAAAATAAAATAAAAGGTCGGGGGGTGGTGGTGGTGGTGGTGGTGGTTGTAGCCCACATTTTTTATCCCAGTATTCAGGAGGCAGAGGCAGAGGCAGGTGGATCTCTGTGAGTTCAAGGCTGGCCTGGTCTACATAGTGAGTTCTAGGCTGTTACACAGAGATACCATGTCTCAAAAAACCATAAAGGTTGGAACAGGGGTGTGTGTACCTTATGGTAGAATGATGTCTAGTATGTATAAGGCCCTGAGTTTAATAACTAATGCCAAACAAACAGTAGTAAGGCATACAGTATATGTAGAGTACGCTACATGTCAATAAGGTCAAACCCCAACAATACATCCACTTGTGTTGTGCACATTTGTGTGTACGCTTGTGGTGGAATATAAGATAAAATGTATTCCACAAACACATGTATTGAGGATGTACAAGGTCATGAGCTCTACTGACTACAGATTCTCTGGGGTGCAGAATGAGATAGTAGCAAAGAAGGTGGCGTTTGTTCTTCACTTTACATATTTTTATGTTTAGGTTTTGACAGTCAACATACATGGGTATTATGTCACTTAAAATTCAATTTATAAAGTGACATTTAGCAATCTTAGAGCCTTCCAATCTGGGCCACTGGAGCATCCCCTCAAATCACACAGGCTCAGGGATTGCTAGAGAAACACTGGCTGTCAGAGAGAAGGGCCTGCACAACTACTGAGAGGATGCAAAGGCTAGTACAGGGGTCCTGTGAATCTTCTCACCATGTCATCTCTCGAAACATTCTCCTTTAGTGAAACTGCCTGGATGGCCTCTGAACTCCCTAGGGCAGCTCAAATAAAAGATCTTTTGTTCTGGGTGTTTGCTAGTTGGGGCGGAAAGCACATGTCAGTAGCCTGTGTCCCTAGGACAGTCTCAGCACACAGGTGTGTTTAGGATATGCTGCCCACTTGGTTAGCTCTCCTAACCACCTCTTCCTCCAGAATGGGGGGCCCTGTCTCCATCTGACTCCCAATGCTAGGGGCTCCTAACAAAGCCCCAACTCTGATTGGTCTCCTGGGGTTGCAAGGAGCCAGTGTGACTCAGAATCAAGAGTTAAGACAACCAGAAACTTCAAAACCTAGAAGCTGGAGGCAACTGAGCAGGAGCCTCCTACCATCATCATAGGCAGAGTAGAGAAGGGCAAGGAGAGCTCACCATCTACATCTTGTCAAAGGTAGGGAAGACAGGTCTGACAATACTTGACAAAAAGAAATATCCTTTTCCTCTTTAGGACTCAGATACTGTTTGTTAGCCAATGGAAACCTTTAACACTGTCCCTACGCATCTAACTTTGCAACCCAATATGTTTCTCTTAACTTGAGTTGCAGTGACTTTACCAAATTTTACATAGTTATCTGTTGCTTGTAAACAAATACAGATGGCTTTTATAGAAATAAACAATCATTTATTTTAAACAATCGTAAAATAGTTTATAGAAACTAGTGGGGTAATGCATTCAAATAAATGCCAAAACTGGTTGATGGGAAACCAGGGTGCTAAATCATAGCTGTGGGGAACAGATAGTAAATCCAGAGTGACAGAATTTCTCGTGATAGCAAAGGTTTCTGACATCCAGTCCAGTACTCAAAAACCACAGCAGTACAAACCCATTTTCCTTAACATGGCACCGATAGCCAGTGAAATTAATGAGTTTAGTCACAAGACCTAATGACAAGAAGAAAAGAAACAAACAAAAAGGAGACCATGTCTCTCTGTAGCCTCTCTGAAAGGTATGACAGCCAGGATTCCAAACAGTCAGTGAGAAGCAAGCACAGATCCAAGTCTTAGGAGTCACAGGAATCTGAAGGCTCCCTTCAAATCCCCGGGGGTGGGGGGGGGGAGGAAGGGGGCAGGCAGAGACAGGCTAAGAGATTACACATTCTCTCAGCAGTTCATTCAGTCTCTCACTCTGGAAAACGAGGATAATGGCAGGTATCAGAGACAGTGCTCTGCAAACAATGCAGAGAATGGCTGTTAGCCACAGGTCTGTTAGTATGCCTACCAGAAATCCTGGGAAACACCACTGGCAGTGACTCATGTGTATCTTTGCAGAAACAGAAAACTCCAAGTCCTTCTTATTTCATAGGACAATGAGACTCCATTAACATTTGGGTTCTCACCTCTCAAATCCACCCTTTTACCCTGTGCTGGGATGGTCTGGTGGTTTGCAGTGAATTTACTCAGCTGTTCTCCACAGTTGCTGTGCCCCAAACTAGTCACTGAAGGGGGAAGGTAAGGCTACATCTGGTTTCTAGGGGCTCCAGGGTGCACAGGACACTCAGTCTTCCTCAAGTTGCTGCTGTTCTCACTGCCCAAGCTCTAATGGCTCCACCCACTTGCCAGGATTTCCTTGTAGGCCCGCCATCCAGCATGTAATGATGTTGTTACCCCTCCCCACCTCTGGTCATCCATTCTTCACCCACTCCAGAGGGTGCTCTCCAGGCATTCCATCCATTCTCATTTCCTGCCCTGTGTTCTCTAGGAATTATTGACCTGGTCTCCACTCCTTTAGTGTTCATTTCATGGTTCCTTGTCTGTGTCCTTCCTGCTTCTTCACCTATAGCATCTATCCTCTACATCATCAGTCCTGTGTTGATGGGCTTCCCTTGGTTTCATCACTCAATCTGTACTTGCTTCTGTCTCTTGAGCCACAGGGAGCAGATCTTCACAAGTTCCCAGACTGTCCTCCATTGATTCCCACAACAGACAAGTTGTGGTACATTTCCTGTCACCATAGGTGCTGCTCCAAGCAGGATTTCTAAAGTCTCAGGGGACCAAAAGCAAGGCTTCATTTTTAACAACCTGACTTGGCCTTCATATGTCACCCAGCTAATGGCCATTACCCTCAGGCCAGGTGCCCTGCTAGGTTCTCAGCATGTTCTTAGTGTGCTTCTGTGAAATCCTGCCCTGTCTTCTGGACCTACTTGTGCAGAAATTGTACATTTATGTGAATTGGACTGAACTTACTAGTTAAGAATGAAGGAAAAGAGAGGGAATGGTCTGACCAAGAAAACATTATAAATAATGCGTGCAACTCCACTTGCCACAATTCTCAACAGCCCAACAAATGACTTTTCTGCATCTTTGAAATGATGCAACTTGGTCAATGTCTGATGAATGATTACTGAGCTAATTGGACAGATGGTGGTGTCTCGGTTTTCCAGTCCACTTTATACTCTGAGCATCTTTCTGGCTAAGTTTGATCACACCATTTGAAATTATTCATTACTAGCTTTTATCTGTACTACTGCTAAAGAATCAAAAGCTAACTATATGAATCTCATGATAAAGTTATTACAGCCTGCAGGCCCATGAGCAGCATTTCTAAGGGTAGTTTTTAGGAAGTGATTCTGAAGGCAAGGCTTTTGCCTACTGGCTGCCTCTGTAGCCCAGCCCCTGTTTTAGTATGTGGTTCTCTGTGCAGCTATCCCTAGATGCTAAACATTACCTGCTTTCTTGGCTCTGGTGCCAGGTTATACTGTCTTTACCCTTTTAAACATCAGCCCTATCTGGCAGCAGGGCACCTTTCTGCCTGTCCCATCTCTTCCAAGAATCGTGAACCAAGTGGAACTTGTTTCAAGTCAGGGCATGGACATCCTAAGTAGGTCTGAATGACTGAGACCCTATCCAGTTCTTCCCAACAGCTCCATGAACCTTTCTTCCACTAAACCGGGTAACCCTTAATGCTCAGGTGCAAATCTCAGCTCCTTGTCTAAGCTGCAGATGATGTGTCTAACTCAAGTGGTTAGTGCAATGATGAAATGTCATATGGATACTGGTAAAGTGTGCAGCCTGGCACACAGTGTGACAAACTTTCCTGTACCTAACGCTCAAACCATCAAACAAGTGAAAAGAGTAATTATATATTTTAGTTTAAGCTAAGAAGGTAGCTATTCTTTTCCCTGTGTGACAAACAAAAGAAAAGGTTAGAGTGATAGAAAACTGGCAGTGAAGGGATCAGGGCTGCCAAGCCATTTTCCTTTCTGGCTGCCCTGCTGGCTTTCCATTTGCCTTGCTAATAACAGTGAATCCAGCAGCTTCCACTGCAGTTCCTGTCTCATTCAGGTGACTCCTAGGCCAATCACCATCTCTTCTCAGCTCATGTCAGATGTGCCCTGGGAAGTCCCGCTGAAAAGAAAATTTATGATGAAATTTTCTCCTGTTTTTAACCCTTCTGCTGATCAGGATGCTCCAGAGGAATGTCAGGCCTAGATAACATTTGCATCCATCCCTGTGTTCTCACCACTGCTCTGGACAAGCTCAACTGAGAAGCTGGGCAGGCAGAGGCCTATGTTCCGGCTTTTACTCCTACGGACTTAATTCAAGCTGACATCCCTTATAGCTAGTCTCCCAGGTCCCAAGGTAGTCACAGGCATCAAACACACACACCAACCCAAAACAGGGCCCAAACTAATGCTATTGCACAGAACATGAGTGGGACTCAATGGGACCAGGCTCAATTAAAATTGAGAGGAGAGGATGGGATTACATGTCCGACAGTATGGTAAGAACATGCACTGGGGAGTGCTGTTCGGACCTCATATCCTCACAGAGGTGCCATGAAGACAGTTAACTTCTGAGGTGCCATGAAGACAGTTAACTACTCTTCCTCAGGCCATGCAGGCGGAGACACCAAGGAACAGGTAGAAGGAAGGGCAAAAGTGGAACAAGGCAGGCCCTCCCAGAACACAGGAATTACTCTCTGCAGTTAAGACCAAGCCAGCAGCATATACTGCATCTGGGACCTTGTTTACTGAAGAGGATACACTGCTCAGAGTAGAAAGGCCTGACCAAGGCCATCCAGTGGGCAGTGTAAGCTTTCTGCCAAAGAACAGCCTCTTCTTCCAAGCAGTCACCCTTAACTCCTATCAAAACTGAAGAGAAGACAGCATCCCAGACTCTTAAGACACAAGAGTCACACTCGTTCTGCAAAGTTTTCAACAATGGCTGCCTGCTGGGACTCAGGCTCCTTGGCAAGGGCAGCAGTGTAGCTCTTGGTACAAGAGAGTTTTCATTCTAAGATGTTCATGCATCGTGGGATAGCTACATTTTATCTCAACAGGAGTTCCATGACTTCTTTTCTACCTCTTCACACAAGTTAAACAGTGTAATGAGTCAGACCAGTAGATCCAGTAAACTCATTTTTGTCCTAGTTTTAAAGGGAAAAAGGATGTCAAACTTTACATGTGACAGCTGTTTGGGACTCTAATGCTATGGAAAAGCAGCTGTTTTCATTTCTACTAGAGGTATTAGTCATTCTTAGGATGGGAATGAGTACCCTGTTAATAGCTGTGTTGTAACCCAGGTCACAGATATATGCAATGTTGGCCAAGTCACAACCTGATGGCTATGCTCACATAACATTCTCTCATGGAGTCTGGAAAGGTTTATGACAGGAAGCAACTATTTTATGATGTTCTCAGAGAAAGCTGACATCTAACCAACAAAATGGATGGCAGCTTTTAGGGGAAACAAAGTTTCCAAATACAAAAAGTCTACACAAGGGGGAAAAGGAGAGAGAAATCATTTCAAATTTGAAAGGAAACCGTTTTCTTCGGGGGGGGCGGGGCAATCCATTTTTACTTTCATCAAAGATCAAGTACAATTTGGAAATAAACAAAACCCAAGTCCTAGGATGAACCACAGTGAACCCTACTCTACCAAGGCCTATCTCAAAAGAAGCTAATTCAAGTTTAGGGCGTTTCTTCTGATATCCTCTTCAGACTTTCCATTAGTGTTCTTACCAGATGATTTAAAGAGTGATCATCTGGATCAGACAGTGTCTTCAATGTTCATCACAGAAGAGGAGTGCACAGGTTGTGCCCTCTGCCTGTCTCTCACGCCTCTGGAAAGTAGTCTGCTGTGTGTTTTTTTTGTACATGTTATGCACAGTGCTTCCTTCTGCTGCACCAAGTGTCTGGCTGTGGCATGCTCCTCTGGCTCCTGGTGACGCCTAAGAGACTATATGACTGACTGCTGGCTGACTGACTGTCTGTCTGCCTGCCTGTTTATCATGTTACAGAAGCCTGGTGGCAAAATTAAGAGCCTTTTGTACAGCCTTTTGATTAAAAAATATTCAGCTCTCTGAGAAAGCTTAGTTTCTCACAATGAAAATGCAATGAATTGCTCCTAAGTAAGATGAGGCCTTGGGCCAGCAGCCAGTGAAGAGGCTGTAGGTCATGAACCGGCTTTTTAGTTGATTTTACAAAATGCATCAGCCACCACCTCTGGGCTAGGAATGGTTCTGACAAACAGAAAGGAAAGCATTATTGTCCACAAAAAGCTTTCATTTCACACAATTAATTTACTTAACTAAGTTCAACATCTCTTTCCCAAAGGAAAAAGGAACCAATCATACTCGTCTTTTACAAGGTAGTCATCACCATTTGGCAAGATCAGCATGGTGTCAATCCCAGGTCCTTTGCTACAAGGCCAAGATGCTGAGTACATGTTCTCAGCAGCTGCAAGGCTGGCCATTGCTGATCTAGGTGGAGTCACTCAGTGCTTAGGAGACTGCCTAGTTCCTGCTGCCATGCACAAGATGGTGGACAACACAGGAGGCTCATGGAAGCAAGGAGAAAGACTAAGGGCATGTCTCATCCTGAAGTCAAGTCTCCTCCAGCAGAGGAACGCAGAAAGCTGGGGATAAAAGATAGTCCCTACTGCTGGAACACAGAAAGACACAAGGAGCTACAAGCAAACCCTGCTGTTCCCGTATCTTGTTGCTTCATCCTTTACTCCCATCTTCCCATTAGAATGTGAGCTGAGGATAGGTGGTGTCTTCCCCATGCACTTCCTGGCACAGCAGAAGCTGCTGGAATATTTACTGAGTGCTAAGGATGCTTTTGACACCCACTGCTTGAGCAAGTTGTATGACCCTTCAGTTTGTTTGTTTCACTTAAATTGTGCTTCATCTTAATTCACAATTTCCGCTACTAAACGTAGTATGGAGAGAAACACAGCAAACTAAGTTTTGCTATGATCTGGCATTGCTGTGGCTTAGTGGTGACAGTCTCTGGAAGAGTACCAAGGCCATATCCCACAGTGCTCGAGCTTTAATAATACCTTACTGGCTTCCTCTGTGGAAGGCTGGTTTGATGATACAGTATCATCCATACACTTCACTGACTGCATCCTGTGATCTAGGGAGTTTTAAAAGTGGGTATTGATATCTGCCTCCTTGTGCCAGCCTGATGCCACTGGCCTACTTTAAGCTATCTTTGTCTCTAGACATTATCACAATAAAACAGAAAAAGAAATACTCTCACTGACTAGCTAATCCTCCTCTTCTTCTTTGGGTCTCTGAGAGCCCAGGCTGGCCCTCAATTCCCGATCCTCTTGCCTCTCAAGTGTTGTGTCCAAGCTGCTGCTTCTTCTTCTTTTTACAATGTGCCCATAATGGTTACAGATACACAACAGAAAGCTCTTCTATCTGCAACTGACAGAGAAAGATGAGCTAACTCTGTATTGTTTCAACAGTGCAGCTGTTGAAAGCTGCTTTCTAAACTACTTCTGGAGGAAAATGGCTCTCATGTTAAGCTCTGCAAACTGTGGGATAGGACTGAGGGTGTCTTGTAGAAGTCTGCTGGGGCAGGGTAACTTTGTGAATGAGTGGCTTTATACAAAGTAGCTAAACTCAATCTTGGTAGAGGAAGAAATTCTTCTTGCCAACAGAACCAACAGAAGGCTGGCATGCCTGGAGAATGGGTCTTCTGCTTGTGCTGGGGAAGACCCACATACTCTGCATGTTCTCTCTGTGTCAGGACATGAGAAGCAGCAGCCACTCTGGAAGGTGCTAAACCACCTCAGAAATTTGCAAAGGCCATTTGTAAACAAGTTCCCCTGGTGGCTTTACCTCTAGACTCTCTGGCAAAGGAAGTTGCTGACATAGCTGTATGGCAAAGGAGATTTGGGATTATCGTGCCTCCTCTATAGTGGCACCCTTTTCAGGGAAAGCCAGTTGTTCCAAGGAAAGGTGACTCCAGTAACCTCAAGTTCAAGCATAATACAAAAGCTTCTTCTAAATACGTTTCCCATAGACTTAACATACTGGAAAATAGAAGTTATATATAGGCAAATGTCAAGGAAGTAAAGCATCTCCCACAATGAGAAATCCAGGTCTATGGGTGCATCTGACTGAGTATTTTCTATGGATTAAGTATTTTACAAGCACCCAGCAAGCCCGCAACCATCTTTTTAGAGAGCACAATGGAGGCTGAAAGGGACTGATGACTTCCTCATTTCATGGTCATGTGCTATTGAGGACTCAGGATGATTTAGCACCAAAGTCTAGGTTTTCCCCATAGAATCATGCTGCCATTCTAGAATGCAGCAGATTGGTCTTTCTAGGGGAGAGCTGTGCACCTCTCTCCATTGAGCTGTGGGTCCAGAAACTAACCCAGCAGGAGAAAACACCAAGTAGTAGTAAGCAGGACAACTTGTGGACACATGAGTGTAGGTCCCATGTTCTTCATTACCACTGTGGGACCACAGCAAGTTCTGTAGCCTCTTTGACCTTTAGTCATGTCATATATAAAATGAAAATGACAGCCAATAAAAAGTTATTTTAGGGATTGAAATGTAAGCTTAAAAAGTGCTGACATGAGTGGTAATAATTATTACTATACTGTAATGTTACATGTAAACTTAAAACTGCAGACCAATGAAAAAAAACTATGGCCTCAGATAATATTTAACAGATTATGTAAAGAAAAATAAAATATCTCACACCACTGGGTATCTTCCTCTGCTGCTCTAACCTTACTGGCTTGGAAGAGTCTCTTATTAACCCAGACA
Organism: Cricetiscus sungorus; assembly: GCA_030556225.1. NCBI lineage: Eukaryota > Metazoa > Chordata > Mammalia > Rodentia > Cricetidae > Cricetiscus > Cricetiscus sungorus. The sequence goes on from JANBXA010000132.1 coordinate 7,113,905, forward strand.
CTCACTGTTCTGTCTAGGGTGTCAAGTAGCAAGCTCTGTGACCTGCCTGTCTCCCAGTGCTGTGGTTACGTGCGGGCATGTGCAGCCATACCTAGCTTTTTACATGGGTGGTTGGGATTTGAACTCAGCTCTTTTTGCTTATAGGGCAAGCATTTTTACCCACCAAGTCATATCTCCAGCTCCCCACTCTCCATTTTTTCATTAACTTTATATAGCCCTGAAGAGCTGAGGCCTGTACACATACACACACAATCTGTGTACCTACTACTATATTCCATAAATAATACTTGGCTACATTTGCTATATCAAGTATCTACCACTTATCTTTTGAAATGCATTTCTGAAATGCATTTCAGTCAGTATATTTAGTACACCCTGCAGTGAAATAGTTAACTAGAATTCCATGTTTACAATTTTCTTTTAACTTTTAGGCAAAATTTGTCATTTGCTATCATATACACGTGCAGCCTCACTCCAGGCCTTACCTGGATTCTCTGTCCACATGCAATCTATTGCCTTCCACCCAGAAAGCTTTCAACAGCCTTTTATTTTTAAGTGAGGAAATTGTGTGATGGAGAAAAATCATATAGAGCTTAAGAATATAATTTCACCTGTGTTACCCATTATCAATGCTCACAAATAGTACAAGTTTATGAATACACACACACACACACACACACACACACACACACACACACACACACACACACACAGAGGTATGCACAAATAACCCCCATCAGGGTTTTTACAACCATATAAACAAAAAAGGATAAAGCCCAGGTCACAAGGTCTACTGTAAAGGTTAAATATAAAAATGCTGGGAATACTGTAAGTTTTCAATAGACATCAAAGAGTCATTTTGGTACTTCTTCTCTATTCACTTCTTTCCCCCTAATTTAAAGATGCTTCTTTGAAAAACAAAATGGTAATGAGGGAAAAAAATGTTAAATGAGAGATGTGGGAAAAGGCACCTCTCTGCATAGGCAGTCCTCTCCCAATTTATCCACTCTGACTTCAGCTAATTAAACATCTGTCCCAACGGCCTCCTCTGCAAATTAGTCATCCCCACTTTGTGACACTGATTGTTGGTTGCAGCCTCTCCCTACTTGCTACCATTCCCAGAAACTTCTAGGAGTTTTCTCACCAGGCACATGGCAAAGAATGATGCAGGGTCCCCATTAGCCCCCTACAGTTGCCCTTGGTGCCAGTGCTGTTTATAATGCTGCCAGCCGTGTCCTTAGACATGCCTTCCCAAAAGAAACCTGATCAGGAGTGACAACTTTGTCTACATATCTGAGTTTCAGTGTATGATGTTCTTCCCAAGTGCTAGAACATATACCAGACTGAAATGAAGTATTTAATAAACATTTCACTGAAAATCTGTTTTATGATAGTTTTGATGATAAAGGAAGGAAGTAATATGAGGTCACAAATGAGCTGAACTGAATTCTGGTAAATTACCAGACAGATCCTCTGAACATTGAAGCTTTGTGAATGGATCAAAAGGCCAGTAGGAAACAAGTTGCCTGGCTTGGATGTGTGCCCTCCCTGTATACCACTGTGTGTACACATGCCCTTTTCCACCTGTCTAGGTGGAGAGATAGAAGGCAGGTGGGAAACTGTATTTTGAAGTATAGGATTCATTTTACAATCCCTCCTCTTAAAGAACCGACTGTCTATCTTAAGTGGTAGCATCTCTTAGAAAGACAAATAGCTAAGAAGCACATTTGAAAATACTTAGCTACACAGAAGACTCAGACATATAAAGTAAAATGAGATACTAACTGCTATCTATTGGTTTGGAAAAGATGAAAGATTGATAAAAATCAATGTTGATGGGGGGCAGGTACTTAATCTATATAACTCCAGAGTGATGGGACTGTAAAATAGTTGCTTGAAAAACATAATTTTCCTCTCTCCTTCCCTACCTTCCCCCCCGTGTGTGTGTGTGTGTGTGTGTGTGTGTGTGTGTGTGTGTGTGTGTGTGTGAGTGAGTGAGAGAGAGAGAGAGGGAGGGAGAGAGAGAGAGAGAGAGAGAGAGAGAGAGAGAGAGAGAGAGAGAGAGAGGGAAGGAGGGAGGGAGGGAGGGAGGGAGGGAGAGAGGGAGGGAGGGAGGGAGGGAGAGGGAGAGAGGAAGGGAGGGAGGGAGGAGGAGAGTGGTTGAAGGAGGTCAATGTTATTAGGTATTTTCCTTATTGTTCTCCCAACTTTTGAGGTCATCCCAACCATGTCCAACTATCATGTGGGTGCTGGAGATCTGAAACCAGGTCTTACTGAGTGTGTGGCAGGTAGTTTACCCATTGAGCCACCTCCCCACCAGCCCTCAGTATTTACAGTAAGAAAGCCACTGACAAGCAATTCCATATTTAAATTGTAGTAAAATATGCAATAAACAGTCATAGAAGACCGCTCACTGAATGTTTTGTATACTGAAAAGCCAGAAATAATCTAAATAACTTGTTAGGCTAAACACACTTAAGTAGGAAAACAAAACTGCATGGTCATTCTCAAACAAAATAATGCTTTATGTGTGTGAATGAAAAAGCAGACATAAGATCACAGACATGTCTGATACCACATATATACCTTTCATGTACCATGAGCTGATTTGACAGAAAAAAAGTGACTTAAAAAGCAAAAAGGGTCAGGCATTGTGTCATACGCCTTTAATCCCAGCAGGCAGAGGCAGGTGGATCTTGATCTCTTATGAGTCCCAGGCCAGGTTGGTCTACACCATGAGTTCCAGGCTAGCTGGAGCTACATAATGAGATCCTATCTCAAAGAACCAATACATAAATAATGTGTTAAAAACAAAAACCAAGGGCTAGCAAGGTAGTTTTATGGGTAAAGGCACTTTCTGTCACATGAGACCCACCAGAAGGTAGGAGAGCTGGTTTCCAATAAGCTGTCCTCTGATCTCCATATGTACACTGTAGCATGCACACATGCCCCAAAAGATCCCAGCTGTTTTACACACACACACACACACACACACACACACACACACACACACACACACACACACAAAAGAAATAAATTTAAAGTTAAGATTTTTCAAAGTAAAACAAACCAATAAGCATTATGTGGCCATGAAACAGTCTGTACATGAACTGTAAAAATCCAAAAGGAAATTCCAGTAAACAACACACTTTTTGCTGGACATGCCTCCAAATGTACTTAATCGACATCTTATACCTCGCCTTCTGAGTTCTGCTCCAGGGGTCCCACGTACAGCTTCACACCACTCCACAGCTTCCACCTTTACCTCAGCTCTAGACAGGAGATGAGTTCTGACTGGTGTCCTCCACCCCTCCTTGGGTACAGTGCTTTACCCACCTGCACACAGAACTCCACCATGTTGTTGAATCAGAGGCCTACTACCTGATGGGCCTTTTCTGCAGCCTGTCATGGCTGCCAAAGCCGAAAGCTGGGTGAGGGTCTGGCCCTTCACTACTTCCTCAGGAACCTCTGCACACCGGTGCCTCTCCCTCAAGTTCTGCAGTCTTAATTGACCTAGCATGATGCACAGTACTTAAAGAGGAACCCTGGTTGGACTGCCTTTCAATGGTCCCCTCTTACCACCCAAATAAAGATCAAACTTAACATGGTTTACAAAAGGACCTAGCCAAGTGAGTACCTTACCCTCAGATGCCTGCTGAGCTCTCCAAGGGTGTGAAGGAACACCAGCCTGATCACTCAATCCTGTACTTCCTCAGTTCTCTAGCCACTGCCAAAAAGCACGCTTTTCCAACACCATAATAGTCGACCAAGGTCTCCTCCCCTCACACATTCTGATTCTGTACTTACCTTCTGCTTATCATCATTCATGGCAATATAGCTGCCAGTTTATCTGCCTGCCTCTCTAGCAGATTAGCAGGCTTCTTGAGTGTAAGAAAATCCCTAGTGCTTACATTTACCTGCTACATCATCAGTCCTAATAAATGACCTCGCTTCCTCCACCTGCATTTGCCACCAGGGCTAGCCTAGCCAGATCTGGCACCTGCCTGGGTTCTATAGCCTCTTTCCTGTGAGGTGTCTGTGTTCCTGTGAGGTACCTTTTTTTGCATCTTCAAACAACAGATACCAAAGAAATTACTACAGAGCATTTCTGTTGGGCTCCCTGCCCCACCCAGAAGTTTTTAGCACTGTAGTTCCTTATTTGCAAAGCTTCTGCTAGGAGATTTACCACATTTCAGTGTCTTCCTGTGATTTTCCAGTGTGGCATTGGTGCTGATGAAGCATTTGACGACCTCTGTAAACTAGAGTGAGTGGCATCTTAGAGCCACACAGGGTGTAAGTACACACAGTGTGTGGCTGAGTCTTTACTCACCCTCTTCATGTCAGAGCTGAGGTGAGTGAGGCTGAGAGGGTAAGTTGGCATCTCACAAATGAGCCAGACTTCTTCCATGCTAGGCAGACACTTGGATCTTCTAAGTATCTCTAAATCCAGGCAGCAGCTTAGTATCAGCATGCACATTCAGTGAAGTAATACTTCTTGAGAGCTAAAGCTAAATTCCCAGTGGACACAGAGAAGTGTCTGTCCCTTGTCTTGCAGCTGTGTGTACCTCAGTACCACCACTGAGCCAGCCTGTATCTTCTTTCTTCCTTTCATTTTGCCTTTTCATTAATCTAATCGGTGCTGTGACTGCCCTGAATGAAGTGAATGAATAGATTTTGTAATGGAAAAGGAACTTCTGAAAGATTAGCGACTAGCAGGAAGAGTAAGTGCTGGTCAAATGCAGTTTTGGCGAATGATATATTTCAAGTTGCTCTGATGTGGCAGTTGCGAGAGCTCATAACACCCTTCTAAAATAATTGGGTCTCTAAAGTGGTTCCAAAAGATTTTTGCTTGACATAAATTCTCTAAATTTCCCGGCTTTCTGGATAAAATAGTTGACTGCAATGCCATCTTTAACGTGCTCTGCTCTATACTGGAGAAGATCCATCAGGAGCCTCAGAGCACTCCAGACAGAGGGAGGCTCAGGTGAGATGAAAACAACAAGATAAAGAGGCAGAGAGAGGTGTTGAGGAGGAATATTTAACTAGGAGCTTTTTGCCTGGGGCACTCCTGAGTTACACATTTAAACAGCTAGCAACTCTGATTTACTCTAGCATTTCCCACAGGGTCACTGGACTGAGTGTTGGATCTTTATTTCTTATTCAGTTCCCATGTGTGAGTGGCACCAGCATTGCTTACTTTTTCATAAGGAGGAACAGCTGTCTGCAGAAATTACTGCCTTTTAGACAGAAATTAATGCCACCACCATTTAGACGTTCTACATGCCCTTTCCTCTTAGGAGCCTCCATGTTGGTCCCTGGTTTACAAGCTGCATTTCCACAGAAGGGCACCAGGTCTCTGCTCTGCAGTTTCATGTCAAGCAGGGCTCTGCTCAACCCTAACGCCAGAAGACACTTAGATGTGTGTTACAAGTTCATCACAGATCTTGAGATCAGGCTCAAGAGTTTAAAAACTTGAATCCATTACACTCATGTGCCCTGCCTCTGTGGTACTGGGGATGGTATGCGGGGCCTCGTGTATTCCTGGCAAGTATTTTACCAGTGAGCTACATCCCCAGACCCTTCCTAATAGGACAGCTCAGGCCAGGTGCATGTTGCTTTAAGAAAGCCAGACATAAAACATCAGAACTGACACCAATACAGACAAACTGCAATTACAAAAAGAATTCCTGGCTTTATGTTGAGATTCACCACAGGGTTCCTCTAAATGCTGTTCTTCCCTAGTGCATTTAGATCTCACAATCAACCAACATTTCTGTTTACAGAATTTTAAATTTGTTTTCCCATTAGGGTTCTAATAAACAACATGGTACAAATAAAAAGAGTATGGTCTTTGAGGTCAAAGAAGCCTGGGCTCTAATTTAGGTTTACCATTCACTTGCTGTGGAATTCTGGGTAACTAGTTTCTCCCAGAACCTCTAGCCAGGGAGGCCTAGAAGCTCCTGATGCTAGAGTGCCATGTTTCTCTTCTCTTTGTTTCTGAAGGTATTTGTATGTACGTACAACACCACCTTCCTCTGTGCTTATCAGCTTAAGTGAGGTATCCTAAAAGCACAAAGGCACACAGTGCAACAGTTCTCAGCATCCTGTCCATCCCCAACAGATCCCGTTTCTGCAAAGACCAACTCCTTCCTGACATAAACACCCCTCAGACACCCAGTAGGTAGCACACTCATTTACATTCAACTTTCTTGGCCTGTCTGGAATGAAAGTGAGGCCTCCTGTAGCTGAAGACATAGGCTCTGATACTGCCTTGTCCCTTGCTAAGGATGCTACCTGACCTGTGTCCATCAGAATGTCATCCACTCTGTGCTTCTTCCCTACTAATCACAGTTCTTTCCTTTCTTCGGGCTCTCAGCCTCTGTGTGGTCCTTCTTCTCGAGCCCCAGTTTATTTTACAATGCAGGTGGTTTATTCTGAATGCAGGTGATTGTCCTGGGAGGGTTTGGAACAGCTATGATCAGATTCAAGTTTTACAGGGTGTCTCTGGTGGCTGTGTAGACCACAGCTGGAAGGGCTAAGAGCAGTGGCAGGAAAGCCAATCAGGTGCTTGTGCCAGTGTTCCAGATGAAACCCACAGTAACTAGGACAGATTCAAGACAGGCTCTAGAAGCAAAGCTCACCTGTCTTGTTGAGATCATGGCAAGGGGAGTTGGCATGGGAAAATTCAAGACTGATGACAGGGGTGTGGCCTGTGACTAGGTGGCTGATGGTACTGTTGACTGTGAGCACCCATTGTATGTCTCTTCAGGATCAATTTTACTACAACTTCAGTTAAGTTAGTTAAATAGCAAAGTAAACTGGAATGTTCTTTTTACAGTGAAATATGCTTGCAGTGCCCTCCCAAATCAAGTATCCACAGTGTACAAGTGAAGGGCTCTGTTCAAATGTCCATTTCTTAGGGAAGGGGGGAGCTCTTTGAGAAACCTCCCTGTGTGGTGTAATGAGTTCCTCTGCCTATGTTCTCTTTACCTCTTATGTCTCCTTCCCCTCTAGAGTGTAAGGTTATCCTTGGCAAGCATCTTGTGCCACTGTCTCCTTGCACTCAAGCCATGTTTAACGAATAGAGAAGCGTGATGAATAGATGCATATACAATACAGCTGCCAGTGCACTTTGGGTCAACATTCAGATTGTACATGAATTTTTAATGGAGAACAGAAGAACCCAATGAAGTATCATCTGTCTGTCACACAGAATCCCCTGCACCGTCTGTGGCTGCTTTTTACCTCTACTGCCACTGTCCCCTACCTACACACTTCAGGGAATACCGCTTGAAAAGCAGTAAGTGAGGCACAGTAAACTAGCAGGCAATTCTGTCTCTGTGACTCTCAAAGAGGTCAAAGGAGCTCCTTGGCAAAGCTCACACTTCTCTAGGTGAAATTTTCTGAGACAAGCATTAATGCACATCAAAAGGCAATTAGTACGGTAAAACCTTTTAAAAAAAGAACCTCAAACTAATAAAGTATGTGTATACTTCCAAAGGCGAGAACAGGGCATTAAGGAAAATGGTACCTTGCCAACATCAAGTGACTTTAGCTGTAAGAAATGTGTGAGAACTTCTGTATGTGAGGAGGAAAAAGAAAATAAAAGTTGATCTGAAAGTATTAGATTCAATTCTGTGTATGTGAATGTGTGTGGCTGTAGGCTTTAAATTATTTTTTACATGCTGAATGAGACTGGATCTTTTTATTTTGAGTACAAGCCTTGTGTTGTAAAGCATTTTAAAATATTAATGGGGGTAATTTTGAGTGATGAAAATCAAGTCTTCCACATTCATGTATCCTAGACCATGGACGAAACATTTTTAAGTTAGGTGAATGTACACCAGGCTTTTTTGTTCTGTTTTTTAAGAAATTAAATTCCCAAGACATAAATTGTATAGTTTTTTTTAAATGTCTTGTTACTGCTTTTATTTAGCAGAATATGGATGCTAATAAAAACATAAATTGTAAAATACAAAACTTAAAAAAAAAAAAGGAAAAGTTAGCATGCCTTTCTATTCCTTTCAGCAGAGAATAGAGAAGTGGCTCCACTGCACAATGAGATTGCATTGAGGATCAGAGTTATGCGGACCTCTGTTCTGCAGGGCAAAGCCTACTTCAATGCCTACCTCTTAAAGATTGGAGGCACCTGCATTACTGTGTCTGTGTGAAACAAACTGATATGCTTCCATTCCTCAGTAGCATCTGTCACACCAACAAGCTTCACAAGACTGATGACAACTGGTGGACAACAGTATTAAGGCAACAACAACAATATACAAAATACCAGGAAGTTCAAGGTCACAATCATAAGGGCAAAGGGAGAAACTGACCACCTATGGTCTTCTTTCATTAAATGACAGGTTAGTGTGTTTCACTAGCTAAATCCAGGGATCTGACAGTGATCTATCTTCTCTGTGTCAAAAACTCTGCCACCCAACAGTTAAAATCAGTAAACCAGTTTTGTTTAAGTTTTCTAGAACTGGATTATCTACTTACTGTGGTTTTTTTTTTTTTTTTTTTTAAAGCAGCACACTTCTGCTGCTGCAAGGAAATCCCAAATGTGATAAAATGAAAAACTTTACAAGAGACACTGTGACAAGATTACTATAGTCAAGAACATGAATATTAACTGGAAACCCCCTTCAGTATTCATCAATAGTTATAACTGGTTATTTTTAAAGTCCCAAAGGTTTCCATCAATAAAGCCCTACATATAATCAGAGATTTTGTAGGGTTTGTTTTTTTTCTTTTTCTTCTTGTTCTCAATATCTACTTCTTCTTCTTTAAAAAATGAAACTAAATAAGTCCCAGAGGAAAAGACGAGAGTATTAGGTACTGAGATTGTCAAATCCACAACTTGATTTAATAATGAAATCATCACAATTCCCCACTTGCTGCCATTATTAAATGAAGTCATATGGTCAGTCTAGAAAGCTGAGAGGAGTTAGGTGTGTGGGGAGTGAGTAAAACATTCCTCAAGTCTTCACACAGACTTGAGGGCCTCATCAGACTTCACACACACACTTTCACGTTGTTCAATTTCAAGAGTCATTCCCTTTCTTCTAACTTGAACTAATAACAGTGGTAAAGAGACAAGTGTAGTCCCTCAAGTGAAGGCTGCAGGAGGAGAGGGCTAAGCACAGGAGCCCTGTCCAGCCTTGGGCCATTCTGCATGTTCTTGACTACTTCCCTCTATGTTAAAGAGGCTTTCTTCTTTTCCGTTGTCACCCTCAAAAAGAAGTTCACTCCCCAGTACAGACTGACTGTGACATAATTGTAACCTCTTCTGTGCTAACCCTAAATAAATCTTTGCCAAACTGGTGTGACCCTTCTATTTGTGAGAACAGTCTCAAAGCAATTAAAAAGGATTATTTTGAAATACTTCTTGACTTAAGAAAATGGACAGGAATTTATGTACATGTATACATCTCAATTGGCTTCAGTAGTATGAATAGGAAGAAGTAATACAGATCACTATGTTTTGAATAACAAATCCCAAGCTACTGCCAAAGATATGGCCAAAACTAATGAAAATGGCAGGAGTGTGTATACAAAGGTAAGCACAAGGAAGCACAGCTGTGTGTGTGCTTGTGTGCAAGTACAATAAATGTAGATGCTGGGCACAGACAGAGATAAACAAGTATAAGACTGGACAATGTTGGCTGGAGACAGAAGGAAGGACATTGGCTCAGCTGTACCCCCTAAGTTTATTGGGGTTTCACAGTCTTTAAAAAAAAAAAATCACTGGCAGCACAATTTCTATTGAGAATGTTAAAGAAAAAGTTCTACCCGCTTCCTAGACAACTCGAAGCAACACAGTCTAAGAATATAAATAATTGTGTTATAAATTTTACTATTATGTAAAAAAAATGTAGAGGGCAAAGACTCCTGAATTCTACAAAGAGAGTGCTCATTAAATACCCTTGAGTATCTGAAGCTATTTGAAAGCTATTAGATTGGCACCTGGAACCCCCAAAACATCTACTCTCCCCTGGGATGGAGAGGCTGTGCCTCTTTAATCATCCCCTAAATGCAAAGAGGTTTGACCCCCATGCAATAGATAAAAGTCACCCAAAAAATGAACAAAAGAGGTGTTTGGAAAAAGCAGAACACCATTCATCCCAGCTAACGACTTGTTCATTATGAGTGATGATGGATAAAGACTTCTCACGCTGAGATGAAATCAAGATTTATATGCATTGTTTCCTCTCCCAACTTGTGGGAAGATCATCATCATTTAATTCTATCTCTGCGGCCAGTGATGGGCATCCAGAGAGCTGGTTATCAAACGGCGCAGTCAGCTGGCAAAAGCCGAAACGTGCAGTTGGCACATCTGGACGGAGCCGCCACAGCCGAGGGTGAACAATGACTCCTGGCAAGCATCCAAATTGCTTGCAGACGCTAGCAGGTCTCATCTACAACCGCCCCTACCAGCATCTCTCTCTCTCTCTTTTTTTATGAGAATCAGATTTTCATTGCTCCATTCAATTGCTCTCCTCTGCCATTTTTTACAGCTCTTATCGTTCCCCTGGAATATGGCCTTGAGACAGCTCATCCGTGTCCTTCACTGTGTTATCTCTTCTAACTTTTATTAAAACTTCAGCTTTCATCTCAAGATAGCTAATTAAATCTGGAACAGATTATATGCCTCCCCTTAAAAAGAGAACACAACTATTTTCTTCAAGCTGTGCAATGCTCTTTTCCTTTCCAAAAGGTGAGCTCAAATGTGTTTAAGCCTCACTTAGAAAGCTAGGATACTTGACTTGCCATATACACACTGACTTCAGTATAGCAGTCTGTTATATATAAAACTTTCAATTATTCTTAAAAATAACTTTCTTTTTTCCCCACAATATTTTTAATTGATTATTTGGGAATTTTACATCGTGAACCCTGGGCACACTCACTTTTCAGTCCTTTCTGGTCCATTTCCCCACTCTTTTGATCCCCTTGCCCCACTAAGGAGGAGGGGGAAAACAAGTCCAATTTGGGCTACCCATATACTCACTGGAACATGGTCAAACTCCTGGTGGCCAGCCCCTTAAAAATAACTGAGTGCTTCTCCATCACCTCAGCCCCAGACCAGGACAGAAAGCCATCAAGTGAGGAAAGCTACACCTCAGCTTATTTATCACAATTTTTAACAGTTCTTTTCAGTGTCTTTCCATCTAGGCTGTTATCATCTATTTTTGAGGGGTGGGTGGGTTGGGAAAACTGTTTCTTAATATTGGTAGCATTTGTGTTCTATATCTTTTATATATCTAATAGCACAAGCCTATTTTCTACACAAGGGTCAGTCATGAGGAGTTAGAGATCAACAGCTACATGGATGCCTCAAACGATTTATCTTTTTAAAACCATGTTTGTAAGTTTGTACTCATTTAGTAAAAAAGAAGATAATGTTCTTTTATCACCCATATCCTGAATCTTAGTCATTGAAAATACTCTAGAGTAAGACTGTGTAAAAACATGAAGTCAGAAACAGTGATTTAAGCTTAAGGTTTTGTTTTGATTCTGTGGTGCTGGGGACAGAAGCCATGCCCACACACATGCTAGGCAAGCACTCTGACACTAAGCTGTCTCTAACTCCTTGGTTTGTATTTTAAGGCAGATTTACATTAACTAGTGATAAACATAAATAGCTCTGTCTTAGTTTACCACAAATAATAACGAACAGCCCATAACTGATTTGAACATGTTCTTCTCACATAAGCCACTGACCCAGTTCCTCCTGAGGCCCAAAGGAAGTTTTAAAAAATCATTTTTTCCTCCAAACTGTAGGCTTGCTAATCAGCCTTCTAGAAAGGATATCCACAACAATGTAGTCAACAGCAACAAGAACAACACACACACACACACACACACACACACACACACACACACACCCTTTTAAGTATGGGTTAAGCTTCTATTTCCATGGTATAATTTACTAACCCACCTGAAATTTTCTGGGACCCTTTTCTTCGCTTCACTGCCTTTAGCAGAATCTCCTTCATGGTGACCTTCGTGTTGTCCACCTGGATAAGGGAGAATCCATGAGCAGCATTTCTACAGGAAAAGATAAGTGAGGGAGTTATCACTATAGCCTTCACTACACCTGGGAAAGCTCCGAAGCAAAAGCACAGAAAAAGAATGTCAGTAATTATTTTGAAGAAATTTGCCAGGCAGTAGTGGCATACACCTTTAATCCTAGGACTTGGGAGGAGAGAAAGGAGGATCTCTGAGTTCAAGGCCAGCCTTGTCTACTGAGAAAACCAGTCAGGACTATACATAGAAACTCTCTGGAAAACTAAACCAAACCAAACAAAATCCTACTTGTCAGGTGTCTGTGACAGCATTCTAACATAAACACCACCAACTAAAACACAATCAGAGATAGTACAGGCTTTTCTAATTGATTGCAGACTGAATCTAACTGGTCTTCTGGGGTCAGAAGAAGTACACTTCCCAGTACTGGCTTGAGAGCCAAATCCTGCAGCAAGGACTGACAACTGACAGGACCTGACTTATATCAGTAAATGTCACTACAGGCAGATACTATCATCACAATAAGCCCGTAGGTGTCCCAGAGAAAAAGAAAAGTCTCTTAACTGTCTAGTAGAACATCAGTCTGTCCATCTATTTTTTGTTGTTGTTATTTTGGTTTGTTTGGAAACAGGTTCTCACTATATGAAAACAGGTTGGCCTCAAACTAACAGTTCCACACGCCTCTGCCTCCTAAATGCTGGGATTAAAGGCGTGCCCCACCATGCCTGGCCCATACAGCTTTTAGTATACAATCTGTGTATATATTACTATAAATGGTATATTTGTTCAGTCCTAGAAAAAAATCAAACTAAATATTAGTTTAAGCAAACATAAGTGAAAGACAAAACGCTAAAACTACTTGCAAGCTTCTAGTCAAATAAGGTTGGTGACGGTTCATCTAGATTGAAAAAGAAAAAAAAAACAGCAAAGACACAAAACAATAAGGATACTAAGTAAACAAACAAACAGTATTCTACCGCCTGTGTGAGATGTAACTTCACAAAGACTGCTAATCGCAGTGGTAAGTATCATAAATACTAACCCTTACGCTGGGACACTAGAGAAAAACAGACTAATTCTAAGCAGCTTGTGAGAAAAATTCAGGACCCAAGTTTCCAACTACAGAATACGAGAATTGCTACAAGGAGTTTGGTTACATTCCCATTTCCCCAAAAGAATCTCAAAGAGGAATATGGCCAAAAAACCATGGCAGAGAAATACTAACAAGAAATCTGAAAGAAAAGCCAAGCCCAAGCCCAGGAAAGCCATCCAATGTAGACTAGGCTGGGAAACAGCCTGAAGCCCAGGTTAGACCCATCCAGGTTTGTTTCCCTAACCCAGAGAGACCTCTCCACAGAGTTCGTCTATACAGTGTGCTCTTTAATCCTTGACATTGCATTTGTTAAAAAGCACAAAGCTGATGCTTCTCCGGCCAGCAGAACCATCCATTTTAACATGCTTTTGAACAGCAGGCCTGAGAACTGTCAAGCTAATTTTACTCAACACTCTGTTACTGAATCACTCCTGTGCCCCAGCCATTCTTTACCTCAGAAACTGGACCCCATCCCAGAACAATCTTTAAAAGTTTATTTTACTGATCAAAGCAAAATAAGAAATAGCTCTTAAAAAAAAAAAAAAAAAAAAAAAAACTATTTTGGGAGAGATGCTGTAAGTGATATTTTGGCAAGAATACTGATATGTAAAGAGCCTTGTGCATTTAAAAACTTGCGGGTGTTTGCTCTGGCAGTAGGCCAGTGTGTATTTGGAACAAATGCCAATCAACCATACTCAGATCTGCCGTCCCCAGCTTTCTCCTCAGAAGTCAGTATGTCCTCCATCTGTGACAATATGTTGGGTGATGGATGAGTAGCGCCAAAAGGAAACACAAGTTCTTGGGGATTTGCAAACTAGTACTGGCCCAGGCCTCACAAACTCTTATCCACCTGGAGTGACCTGAACAATGGTAGAGATTGCCTATTTATAAACCGCTGCACTGGCTCCTGTTCTGCGGCCAGTACTCAACTTTTCAGCACAGGGCAGAGTGAAAAGCTTATCAGGCAGTTTTATATCTGGACTTTCATAAATTCAAAATGTCCTTTTGAAAGGACTGAAACAGAGGGAAAACTCCAGTCTGTTTTTTTCTGTTATTTTACCAAAACATACCTGGGTACCAAGGTTAAAGCGAGCAGAGGAAATCCCTGGCACTTCCCATCCACAGGCCTTACTGATAAATTGTGTGGCGGAGGAATAAAGGATTACCTTCTGTATTTTTTCATTACACTTTTCTTTTGTTACAGAATACATAAATCCATTGTGGCACAATGTAATATGTATCACCATGCTACACCTGCGGACGCTTCCGCGCGGCTGCCATGTCTGTGCAGTCAGGAATGATAAGTGAACCACCCGTGAATGTTAACGATAGTGATCATTCTGAGGTAACTCGGCTCTCCATCTTCCTTTACAGCCTCCAAGCTGAAGCCAGGGTAGCAAGGTTCACAGGAGGAAAATGAAAACAACAGTGAAGAAAAGGTGTAAAGCAGCACTTGGAATGTGTACCCACGAGTGTGTGCTCTCTTACTCTGGGGTTCCATTTCTGTAAAAGTGTGTGCATTAAAAGGAGAAGGTGGTTCTGTTCCAAGAATCACACTCAATCTCATTTAGTCAGTTTCATCCTAGTAGGTCCACACCCTGTCTCTTTACTTCCAGGTATGAGCCCTAGGGGGTTCTGAGTGACACACACACAACATTCTGAAGGTAGAGTATAGGAGCAAGTGGTCTCAGCACCCAGCTGGGCATGACTGTTAAGCTGGGCTCCCATTTAATAATCAGAAATGGAGACCTGCTACCACAGTTCTCAGCAGTTCCAAAATAGTTCACAGTTCCAAACAATTTGGGTTTTATGCCTTATTTCTTTACATTCAGTGCTTTCTAAAACATCTCCTGCAATACATCTTTAAAAACTGATCTTATTCCAGAGAGGGCATAGGGTTTGAGGCTGAGAAGACAATGGACACATGGGCAAAGCATGCTGCCAGCCCTGCATACTTTCCCCTGGACTGGGACTTCTGGGGGTATCTAGCCAGGACGGACAAGTAGGTCACACACAGACCCAGCATCTGGGCTCAGGACAGGGCATCCCAGGATACCGAGCAGAGACAGCTGCCTTTCCGCACCTCTGTGGGCTGCCTGTGTAGGCACAAGATGAAACTCTACATCAGAGAGCTGACTAAATGCTGCCAGGAGTGTTTCAGTCAATTCAAAGCTGGGTCCTGTCAAGTCTGCTAAGCACTGAAGAACACATGGACATTTAAAAAGAGATTACTCACTCAAGGAGCTCAGCTCTGTGCCACAGTCACCAAAGAGGCTTCTGGGGGAGGGGAGAGAGCATTAGACATAGTGTAGCAATGTAGCCCAGACTGGCACTGAACTTGAGACCTTTCTACTTCAACCTCTGAGTGCTGAGATTATAAACTTATGTGACTGCTTCATATTTACCACAGTATTCTGACACTAGCATTAGTCCTGGACAATGAGTGCTTTTCTAAGTGGTAAACCAAAGGTAACAGAGACACACAAGAAACAGGACACAGGCCTCATCCAAAAGTAAACTTTCTGTACAGGGACAGCACAGAAAACCAATGGAGAAGGTAGTTCACTTGGAAAGAATGCACACAGGCCACAAGTGAAATGCCCTGTGAGTAAAAGGCTGAAATATATAAGCACTTCAATTCCCCCCCCCCCCAGACGAGATCCCTTCACTTCAGAATTGTCACAAGGGTAAAATACACAATCCTTGCTAGGCACCTGGCACTGAGGGTGGCAAACAGGCAGAGATGTTTCCTAATGCTGGCTCTCTGTGTCTGACTTGACCCAAGTCATCACCCCAAAAGAAGAGGCTTCATACAGCCCCTCTCTGCTCTGGCTCCTACAAAGACTGTTTACTGGGAGGATGGATGGAGACAATGGACTTCAACACCTACAGTAGCACAGGGGCATTAAATTGTGTGACTAGCAACTTGGTTGCAGAATTTAGGGGCACTGTCAATAAGTAGCCTTTGATCCAGGCATCAAAATCTCCCTGAAGGACAACATTCTGGGCTCAATGTTCAAAGCTTTCCTTTGTCAGAGCAAAACTCAGAAGCAGCTTATCTCAGTGATTTGGGGTGGGGGGGATGGCATGAGGAAATAGAAAATCATAGTCACATTGTGGGGAAATTCAGTGAAAATTAAAGAGTCCTTACACTTGTATAATATACACTGTTCATCACTTAACAACTCTCAAAGAAACAGCAGCAACTACTGTTTACAGAATACTCACTACGTGACTAGTATTAGACCTGTATTACTGCATTCAATCCTAAAAAAGCACACATACCATTTTCTAAAAACAAGGCTGGGTGCATCACCCTATTTCAGACCAAGAGGTAAACAAAATGGTCCTTAAATATGTATACAGTCTGTGGGAGGGCAGGCCAAAGCAGGTAACAGATGGCTGCTCTCTATACAGACACAGGACACAGCACACCTAATGAGCCACACCTAGGAGTCAGAGGAGCTTCCTCAGAAGAGATGTGTCGGCATCATACCATGCCAGGTAGAAGAAGCAAGAACACTAAGGCAGCCACAGACCCAGCTGTAGAACACACTGGCTGGTTTGAAGTCAATATTTGCCTTTGTTGAATAAACCATATAGCTACTCTGGCTCCATTTCCTCATAGGCAAAATGGGATGATAATAATTCTTGGACTTGAAAGTGTTTGTAATAGCATCGGTCAAATAACTAACATATTAGCCATTGGCTGGGATTTATTAAAAGTGATGTACAATGTTCAGGCATGGTAGCATACACCTGTCACTCTTGTGTATGGGGGCTAAGGAACTTCAAGTTTCAGGCCAACCTGGGCAATACAGTGAGATCTTGTCTCAAAAAACAAAACAACAACAACAACAACAACAAAAAAAAAGAGTGATATATAACAAGAACAAGCATTTCTGAGCATTTACTTGTTCCCATAATCCCTTCCCCGCAGAAGTGAAGGCACTACTACTGGTCCCACTTTATAATAGGAAACCGAGAGGTTAAGACACCTACCTGCCTGAAGATACACATTAAGTTAGTAAGTTATATAGTTAGCAACAAGTCCTGCAGGAGCCACAATTTAACCCCAGATTGACTGTATTGTTTCCTTTTTTACCCTATTACTGCTATGTGGAGGTTGAGTGAGGGATTCAGGGCAGGAGACTTCCTGAGAGTGATACATTTCTCAGATGGGAACAAATGACCAACCTGTGGGGAAGGTTTACAAATATGCTGGCTCCAAGGTCCTTTCTAAAGAGACCCTGGGAAATGTCATGGTTTCATGAACCATGATCTCAGTTTTCAGAGGTGGACAAAGGTGCCAAGAACAGTGTTCCATTCTCTGGGACTGACCAGTTCACAACAGCATTCCTCTGGTTGCCACCTGCTCTGGCCCTTTCCATGTGTTCATTCCTCAAGACTCCAAGGTAGAAAATGAAAATATATGAGCAAGAGAAAAGCTATGCAATAATTGCAGCATGCCTGCTTTAAAGTCAGTCCCTGGAGTATCACTTTATCCACATAGGGAGTTGATGCCAGTGTGAATGCCACAGTTTGTTTCCTCTTGCACTCACTACGTTTTTTGAAAGATCAAAGCACATTGTGCAAGCATGCAATGTTTGACATTGGACAAAGTACTTTTTTTTTTTCCGAGATAGACATTTTCCAAAAACATAACTTGCTAGACTAATGGGCAGTGAGAAGCCAAAATGACTGCCCTCAGCCTTCTCCTTGTGTATCTTTGCCAGAGTCCTTGGGACTTGCCAAATCTGGTCATGCCTGCTTAGCTTGCTCGACTGATTGTGCCAGAAAAGAAAATAAGACACAGATGTATTTGAGCTCTTTGAGATGCCAGTAAGAGAGACAGCTAATGGCTTCATTTCGACCCTCCCCTTCCAGCTGGGCACAGGTGGGGATAATGAGGTCCCTCTCCCTAATCAAACTCAATTATTTACTACTCTATATAACCGCAAAGACATTCACATTTCGTTTAGAATATAAAACACACTGTGGGCTACTTCCAACCACTGCCACTGGGTATTTATAACAAACTCAAGTGGCTAACAGTTTGCCTTGGCAGGAGTTTAAGTGTGTAAAGTTTTGCAAACTGTTTCTGTTCAAATATGTCCTGCTGAAATGGGGTCCCAGGCGGGGTTCTATAACTGTCAGGTCAGTGAACTGCATAACATGTGAGAATGTATTCACCATGCAGTGCAGACAGGATCTGGAAATCAAACGCTTCGTTCCACTGCAACCTTCTGAAGCATCACGGCTGTTTCAGCAGCAAGACTGACACTGTATTAATAAACATTACAAGTCACTAGCCTGACATATACGCAGCAGTAGCTGACAGACTCCAACGTAAGCTGAGGGAGAGCAGAGGAAATCAAAATGAGACACAGGAACTGAACATAGCCAAGGGGCTGCAACACGAAACAAACTGCATTAACTCAGAAATGTGAGTCTCAAACTTTCAGGAGATACAGTAACTACAGCAACAACCTGGAATAATTTTTGGATATTGAAGTAAATTGATAGCTATCTAAAAATGTGTTTTTATTGTACAAATACAGCATGCACTGGCACACTTTCTGCAGACAGACATTCCAGTGAGTGAAGCATACATACATGGATTGTCTGATCTTTAAACTCCCAGAAGTATGTAATTAATTCTTTCTATCTTTATTACTTGCCCCAGTATTTCTGTCACTTTAAACACAAAGAAAAATCTTTTCTTCCCTCAAGATAATAGCTTTTGCCAAAAAAAAAAAAAAAAAAAAAAAATCAAGTCGGACTTACAAACACAAAATTAAGCAGGCTGCCTATGTTCCATTTCCATACTTGAGGACAATCTGGACAATGAAAATGTTTGCTCAGACAACAGAACAGAAAGAAACAACATACAGTTGGTCTGGGTATCTGGGTAATTCATACCCAGATTGCCAGGCATGATTATAGAGAACATGCATCTTGTTTTTATTTTGTATTCTATTTATTTGTATTCTATTTTAGCGCTGCCCCTCCCCAAACTGTGTGAAATTGCTCTGACCCTCAGCTTAAAGGTTTTACAAAGGAGCTGCTTATGGGAATAAAGGCAGAAGTTAATTATAAAAAAAACTTGCCTTCTCCTTTTTCTTGCTCTTTCCACCAGAACACACGGCAATGCCACTGAAGAGCAGGACAAGCTAATGCTGCCCTTTCTGATCAAGGACCAGTCACTTGGTGTATATTTTGCAGATACCAGAAAAAAGGTAAGTTAAAAAGTAAAGGCTTTTAAAAGTCCTCACATAAGAAAGCAGTAAACCTGGGTATTCCTTTTAAAAAAGCTGCTCCCCATTCCCTTTGAGTGGAGCCAAGTGAAGCCTAGGCAGTTTTGGAGAGCCCTCTGGGCAATTTTGGCTGTTCAAGGCAGTCCGGTTTCCCATCTTCTACCTGGTGGCTTTCACCCACACAGCTGAACTGTAGCTAGATTCTATTAGCTTGTAATCTTATGTCCATTTATTATATTAAACATTGTAAGGAAAACACAAAAGAAGATAGTGTGAGTGCTCTGACTGACATAGATCTGTACTGAGTTCTGTCTGCTTTATTAGCCTAGATGTTTGTTCCCTTGCAACCCTCCTTCCTTACCCCAGGCAAGGTCTGCTTTGTCATCGCCATTTGTGACCTCAATTCCATTTCTATGTGAACAAACACTGTGCTGGAAATGGGTAGGAGCACACAGACGAAGTAAGTCCCTTTCTTGTAGCACCATATCTCTAGAGGATCACTGGGTCCTGGTTTGGTCACTGTTAGCAAGGTGCACTTCTCCAGATGTTGGGAAACATCTGAGATTCAGCTTTTCATCTGGCTTCGGATATCAATCAAAGATCATCCCAGGGCTGCAATTTTTCTCACTAGAGTGCTTGCCTAGCAGTCAGAAGGCTCTGGGTTTGATCCCTAGCACTATATAATCAGGCATGTTGTGGATCAGGAGTTCAAAGTCACCTTTGACTACTCACCAAGTCCCAGGTCAGCCTTACATTAAAAGAGAATAAACAGGGTCCCCTGTTATTCCCGTCCTCACTCTCCCTTCGTCCCACAGTTCTGATATGTCCACCCATCTTCACCACTTAGTTTCAACGTAGTTATAGTAAGCAGTTTAGGCAACATACACTCACTCTGTAAAGTCAGTTAGAATCAGCAGCTGGTTTAGAAACCGATTCACCAATGGACTTGGGAAGCAAGCTGTTTCTGTTAGGAGTTAATACTTTTCAAATTGGTAGAGAAATCAAGTCTCCCTCAAAGAGCAGCTCTATGTCCTGAGGTTTCTTGAGGTCTATGGGATTTCAGGGGCTGGCTACACCTTGGCTTCACTTACAAGGTATATTAGAAGGCATCCAAGTCCAAATTCAGTTCCACAGAACATTTTTCCAGTAGAGATTCATTTAGGTTTTTTTTTTTCTTCTTCTAATAAATGAAGTCTATTTTACTATTGTCAACCTCTGACTCACTGAAGCAGGGTTACTTTTTTTCACTTCTGTTGGATGAAGGCAGAAAATAATAAAAATAGAATGTCAATAATTATAAAATCTAATAATTCATAATCTTTGTAGGATAGAATGAAAGGAAATTAAATTTAAATCTCCCTTCACCCTGGTATTAATCTGCATAGTATCATTTTCTGAGGTCCATAGCCTCCCTCTTTCAGGAGTCAACTATTAAATTTATAGGCTGAGCTTCAGAACTTAAATATTTTATTTTAGCTCAATAAAAATCATATACACATATAAAAAATCATATGCATTTATATGGAGACCTATAGATGATTGAACTAAAAGAAAAAATTAATGTATAAATTCTATACATTCTATAAACATACATTCTATAAACATGTGTGCATTATAAATATGCATATGCTTAGGTCACTACCAATTCTGGTTCCATGTCCCTCACTCCATCCAGCTGGCCCTCATTGGACAGAAGTAAAAGGAAATCAGCCTGTCTGAAAGAACCAGAAGCTGATAAACAAACCCAGCCATCCCTACTACCTCTGCATCGCCTATGGCAACCCTCACACTATCATAGAGTGTTGCTAAAGAAACTGTATGACACACAGGCCTAAAACATTTATTATATGGCATTCACAGGAGGTCAGCTAATGCCTAGGATGAGGGGAAATGTGGGGGTTGCATGTGCCAGCAGCTAGAGCTATTTAACATCACTAATGGATTAGTAAAGGTCAAATTCATCACTGCAAGCAGATGCAAAGTTTGCTAAACCGAAAGATGGTGTGAGAACTCAGAGCACACACCACGGTGCTTTACTGGGGCAGGCTATCTCTGTAAAAGTATGCTCTTTGGTGTCAGAAGCATTGTGTGCTCAGGTACCAGGAGGGCCCACATTTGTGTAGATCAGTCAGCAAAAGCAGAAACCATATCTGCCCTGCCTTATGGGGGATGGGAAGAAGGTGACAGAGGAGAGAGTTCTGCTCTAGGTATAGGACTTTCAGTTTTGTAACTAGGAAAGCCCTAGGCAGAACAACAGGAATTAGTCATTCTAGCAACAAGTATGATGGGACAAATGCACACAACAATTTTCTAGTAGAAAAGGATTACATTTGAGGGACACATCATAAATCATTAAATTAATGTGCTGGTAATTAAAAGTACCATTCATTCTTTAAAGGAAAATAATATGGCAATCAAATATACATGAAAATAAATATCAAAAGACTCAAGTTGACAAGTAAGACACTTAACTCTCACTAGATCCAGAATCAATTTATTTTTAGCAAAACACTGGCATCAAATGCTACCATTTATTTGTATTTAATGTTATGTTTTAGGTTGTGTAAAATAAGAAATTTATATTTAAAACATTATAGTATTTTATAGCCAAAGTTTTATATTTGTATGCATTCAAGTGGTACTATATTAAAACTAATCTGGGGAAACAGTGAGGCTTAACAATGAACCTAAGTTTATGAGAATTTATGACTTATGTTTAAGAATATTCCTGTTGTCTAGATTTGACAGATGAGAAAATTAAGGCACAACAAAGTAAAGTTGCCAAAATTACATAGCAAGTTGCTAGTGACACTTGAACCCATGTTTGCTAAGGTTCAAAGCCTGTGCTGTCTGGTTGGGATACAGCAAGGGTGTGCTTCTGGAGTCTTTGTGGGGTATGGGACTGAGAGTCTCTAAATCCAGAAGGCAACTTAGGGCTTCCTGATACTCAAAGTGCGGCACAGACCTGGAGATTCACATGTACCTTCTCCACAACGTCCTCCACTGTCTAAGGACATAGAAACTCATTAATCTGTCCCTTTTCAGTCTTCAGGAAGCAGATGGTCCTTGTCTATCTCTGAGGATGTCTGCTCCTAAGATAGCATCAATGCCCCCACCTGCCCATGTTCAGTGAAAGTTACTCCCATTAGGCCTTTTGGTCTATACAACACTGACTGAATAGGGGAAAGGGAGAAAGAGAAATGTAGCAGTAGCAAATTTAGCAATGGGTCTACGTGTCTAGTTTTATTAGTAAGGCGGAATCACTGGACAATTTCTTAATTATTTTAAAAACTGTGCAGTTTAAAATTATTCTAAGTATTCTTTAAAGCAGCTGTTTTTGTACTTCAGAAATGAAAATGTGTGTGTGTGTGTGGGGGGGGATGCTGTTATATAGATCAAACCTGACTTGAGAGTAGAGATGAGGTGTCCATTGGAGAAACTGGAGAGGCTGCTTCCAGCTCATCCCATATGCCCAGTGTTTGTTCTTGCTCAAGAGGAGAAAGACCCAGAATACTCATGTAGCTCATGCTACACAATCCATTTTTCCTAAGTCTCAAACAAAGGAATCTGTTTTGAAGGGAGAGGAGAAAGTTCTTCAAGGCAATCCCTCATTAGGACCATGAATTTGCAGGTTCCAAACAGCAGGGGGTGCCAAAAGGATCACTATTAATGCCAGGAGAGGTACAGCCAGGCCTAGGTTAGAAATTCTTAGGTTAGAGTTAACACCCGAGTGTGTGGGATCACCCTCAGCTACTGGTACTCAGCAGCTCTGCAGACTCAAATGTACAAAAATGAATCTTCATCTCCACCTGCAGTGTTTACCATTTCTTTGCATGGAAAGTGGAGGCAACAAATCACAGCAAGGTAAACCATGCGGGTGCTGACCACGATCATCTTAGCTAACAGTACTGTTTGCAGAGTCCTTAAACAGCACTTACGACTGACTCATCACTGCTCTGAATCAACAGGCTTTAAGAGCAATGGTTAGATAATCTATTAGTAAAGGTAGATGTACCACTACATCACAGATCTGACTAGTGATCTATTAACTTTCAATGTAGGAAATATATTCCAGTGAATTTTATTTTATGCATGTACATACACTTTCCCGAGAGGGTGTTTTCTAGGCTTCACCAGACTGACAAAGGCAAATAAAAGGCTAAGCATAGTCTAAAGGAAGGCAACTGAGGAAAGATCAAATTGAATTTGAACCAGTTGAAGAGAAAGAATTTTTTAAGTTACAACAGAAAAAGGAAAAGCATGCATTTTCATTTTCTTGACTAGAAAAAGGCAAATGCAAATGATGCTTCCCAGGCTCCTTGTCACCACTGCTCCCAGAGGCCATCTGTAGATATTTGTTTCCAGATCTACCTCACAGTCTGCTATTGGCTATACATGCCCTAGGTACAGAAGCATGAAACAGCAACGCACAAGTTCCCAAATCATCCCTCGAGTAGTCATGTGAGCAGGTATTCTATCTAGGTACCACACATAATTCACCTGATGAACAAAACCAGTATCAGATGCAAAATGCTAGAAGGTCAGGGTGAGGAAAATAACAGGCAGTACTCACATTCGAACAAAGAGTGATTCTTTGGATGTTAGACCAGGAGATGAATACTTTTCAACCAGGGCCAAAGTACTGAAGCCAAACTTATGAATGGGCTCATTGGAATCCAGTGGCGGGAAATCTGTGTCTACCTCCCCATCATCCTCAGCAATATGCAGGCAGTAGGCACTGACATTGTCGCTGAAAGAAAAACCACAAAGGCAAGTGAGTACTAAAGTAAAGGACATGCAGACCAGACAGCACGGAGCCCAGACAGCCAGCACACTGACCCTGCTGCTCTCTTTCCTCAGCCTGGCACACACTGAGAATCCTGAACTCCCAATTAATTGATAAGGAGAAAACACTTGGTAACATAACAGGTATCCGCACATTGTGTCATTTTTTCCAACACAAACATAACACCTGTTAGAGATAAGACCTAGAATTCAATCCTTGAGAAGAAAAATGAGATTTAATGTTAGCCCAGTCTGGAGCATGTTGGTGGGCGGTATTGGTGCACCTTTAATCCCAGCACTTGGGAGGCAGAGGCAGAGGCAGAGGCAGAGGCAGAGGCAGAGGCAGAGGCAGAGGCAGAGGCAGAGGCAGAGGCAGAGGCAGAGGCAGAGGCAGAGGCAGAGGCAGAGGCAGAGGCAGAGGCAGAGGCAGAGGCAGAGGCAGAGGCAGAGAGGCAGAGGCAGAGAGGCAGAGAGGCAGAGGCAGAGAGGCAGAGAGGCAGAGAGGCAGAGAGGCAGAGGCAGGTGGATCTCTGTGAGTTCAAGGCCAGTCTGGTATACAGAGTAAGTGCCAGGACAGCCAGAACTACATAGAGAAACCTTGTCTCAAAAAATAAAAACTGAAGTCAAACAAAACTAAAAACAAAAACAGAATCTCCTAATAGAGGAAAGGGGAAGAAAGTACTACAGTGCCTGTAAAAACACAGTCACAAACAAAGGAAAGACTGGGGGTGGGGAGCAGGACTTAGATGCACAAGTAAGCCTGGTAACCAAGACCAGCCACACAGCTCTCCTTCCCTGTGGTTGATTCCAAACACCACAGAGCCTTAGCTGAATAAAGCAAATGGCCTGATTTTATCCTGAATTCACACCCAGTCCTTCTGACCACTTCTGGACACGATCTAATTCTCTATCATGCCAGGACTTTCAGATTCTAGTCTTGCCCTTAAAGAATCAATAAATACCTATCCCCTTGAGGGAAAACAAAAAGACGATTTGTTCATAATGAAAGGATGCTACACTAATTTTCAGATTTAAAAGCTGAAATCGGGGCTGTGGTGTAGTTGGTGGTGCTTGTTGAGCATGTATAAAGTTCTGGGTTCAATCCCTAACACTGTATAGGTCCCAGCACTCAGAAGATAGAGGCATGAGGATCACAAGTTCAAGGTTATCCTTGGCCATATAGCTGGCCTGACACACATGAGACCTCGTGAGCATGTAAATTAAGTAAGTAAACAAACAAATGCTAAAATCAGTATAAATATTTTAAGGCAACGTGCTCAAGGGTGGACTGGGAAATCAGAAACCTGCTAGCATTTAGGCAGGCTGGCTACAGAAGCATAATCTAATAGCTCAGACAGGAGGAGAATTTTAAATTCTGCTGCTAAAATTTGGAATTTTAATTATGTGATTGATGCTTTAATTAATTAATTGGAAAGCGTATGCTAATTGTTTAATTGGTTCCTTGATCTATATAGATCATTTTTTGAATTAAATGAGTTGATTTACAAAGTTTATTGATTGGATGTGACAAGGAATTATTACACTGACTACCTGATTTGCAATTTTCCCAGTTAATTCACAATCTTTAGCTGCAACCCTACTTATTTAGAGAGTCTACTTCAGGTGATCTACACTTGGTGTGTCTGTCAAGGCTGGGAAGTATTTATTATATAAAACAAGTAATAGGGACAGATGAAAAGTAATGGAAACTATAAATCTGCTAAATGGATTGATAACAATAAAGTAATCTGGCCATGTTTATCACTTTACATTTCATGTGTTTGCAATGTTGGTAAGAAATATACAATTCTTGTCTTAGTGTGGGAACTTCTGGTTCTTTACAGCAAGCTGTCAACTTAACCACAAAGTAAGCGCAGAAACAGATGCTCTTTAGAAGAGGAAAATGCCATAGGAGAGAACCAACTCAGAGCTTTGCAGTCAGAGACCAGAATTCCAACTTTAGCTCCATGGTTCTTGGGCTATGTGATTTCAGAATAAGCTTCACTTTGGCTTTCAATTCCTACATTCATAATGAGGCCATAATGTCCTAATTCAGGATCAGATTCAGTGTTGTATGTAAAGCCTAGCATACACAGAAGTAGAGTATAAAGGTGAGATAACTATAATAAGGTTAGACGGGGACCAGCTGGAAGAGTTCTGTCAGTCTTTCAGTTATGGATGCACGGCAGAGCAACAGGGCAGCTGTGACCATGGCAGCTCATTCCAGACAAGTGGGTCTCTAAGTGTTATCAGGGCTGCTGGACCTCTAGGGTTGTAAGAGCAGGGTAGATTTGGATGGGTCACATAATGGACAGCACTGATTATTTACTGCCATACAAATCAATTTGAGAAATGTCTGTGATTCCCCAGCACCACAGAGGTTCAAGGGCTAATAGTAAGCCTACTGATCAAAGCAGAAAGCCCAATACTGATAGAAGAATACTGCTTTGATTATCATGAGGTGCTCCTGAGTACCCCCCAAAAAACAAATTCAACAAATACTACAAGCTCAAGTCTGAGAGTAAACCAAAGGGTTTTTAACTCACCAGTTCTGAAATACAAACTGCCAAGTAACTCATTCAAAGGCATTTGCACAGTGTTTACTTTGTGGAGTGTTATGTCCTAAGAAGGACTTTTCCTGTATTGTACAAGAGGAGTACCATCAGCAAACAGGGCTCTAAGCCCTCAACTGAAAAATCCAAGGAGATGGCATCCCACTCTCTATGCACAGATCTGCTGGTACAATTGTGCCTCTACAAAGCAACCATCCTCTAACAGAAGCTACTGCTGTGTTTTCACTTGTGAAACTCCTTAGGACTCCACATTAAGTGCTCCTAGGATGAGACAACGCCATTGGCTGTGTGCACTGGGTACTGTGTACCACACTGGGCAAACAGGCCTGAAGCCATCCACTGAATTTGCACATCAACTCAGTGAAGTCAGTCATTGTTTCTGTTTTATACATTAAGAAACAGGCTTGGCCCTACCCTGCCGACTGTCCCATCGCTCTGGGACAGAGGGCATATCCAACAATCCTGCTACCTTTGGGGAACTTCCTGGAGCTGTTGTGAGCACACTAGACCTGCCTATCCAAGCGGGACCACCCAGAATTCCCACCTGCCTGATATCTGACCCCTACCACCAGTCCTCTGCTGGAGTTCCGGGCCCCTCCCAGAGATCTGCCTATCCCCTCAGGGCCATCCTGAATCCCTGCCTGTGGGATCCTTGACCCCCATTGCCAGGCTTCTGCTGGAGGGCTCAGCTGCAGAGTACCAGGCCCCAGCTAGATCACCAATCCTACATATTACAGAGGACTGATCTCCAAAATATACAAAGAACTCAAGAAACTAGTCAACAAAACACCAAATAACCCTATTAAAAAACGGGGTACAGAATTGAATAGAGAACTCTCAATAGAGGAAATCAAAAAGGCTGAAAGACACTTAAGAAAGTGCTCAATATCTTTAGCTATCAGGGAAATACAAATCAAAACAACTTTGAGAGACCATCTTACTCCTGCCAGAATGGCTAAAATTAGAAACACCAATGACAGCTTATGCTGGAGAGGATGTGGAGAAAGAGAAATACTCCTCCACTGCTGGTGAGAGTGCAAACTTGTACAGCCATTTTGGAGATCAGTATGGTGGTTCCTCTGGAAAATGGGAATCAGTCTACCACAGGACCTGGCAATCCCCCTCTTAGGCATATAACCTATTGATCCACATCCATACAACAAAGACATGTGCTCAACTATGTTCACAGCAGCATTATTTGTAATAGCAAAAACCTGGAAGCAACCTAGATGCCCCTCAACTGAAGAATGGATAAAGAAGATGTGGCACATTTACACAATGGAATACTACTCTACAAAAAAAAAATACAATGGAATCTTGAAATTCACAGGCAAGTGGATGGAACTATCCTGAATGAGGTAACCCAGTCACAAAAAAGAGGAATATAGTATGTACTCACTCATATATGGATTTTAGATATAGAGCAAAGGATGGAAACAGAAGCAGACACCCACAACTAAACACTGAGCCGAAGTAGGATCTAGATAAAGAGAAGGAGGACAAGACCAGGCTGCAGAAAGACATAGAGACAGCTGACCTGAACAAGGAGGAGCTAATGGGCCCCTAGACTGATAGCTGAGAATCCAGCATAGGACTGACTCAGACCCCCTTGAACATGGGTCTCAGCTAGAAGGCCTGAGAAGTCTAAGGAACCTCAGACAGTGGAACCAGGAAAGGACTTTGGGGGCACATCCCCTATGGAGGGATATTCCTAAAGACAGGAGAGAAGTCCTAGTCCCTACTCCAAATGACTTGACAGATGTAGATGACCCCTTCTGGAGGGCATCACCCTACATGTGGAGTGGGCGGGGGGGGGGGGAGGGTGGTCCGGGGACATGAGAGGGTGGGATAGAGGCAAAGAGGAAAGGTGGGAGGGAGGAAGAGATGGAGGGAGGAAGAAGACTGGGATCAATATGTAAAATAAAAAAAAAACAAAAATCAAAAAACAAACAAACAAACAAAAAAACCTGAGGCTTACTGGGGCTTAAGTGGCTTCTTGTTCAGCATTAGATGGGACACACAAATGACAGAGCTGACATCAAGAATTCCTTGATACCATTAATTCCCTGGCCAAAGCCATGCTATGTTAAGACTTCCCAAGGTGCTTAGAGACCCATGCTCACTTGGTGTCTCAAGAGAAGGAACCATGGCACATTAATTTTTGGTCTTGCTTTTAGTTAGGAAATTAGAGAGATTTATGTGATCCTCCTTATATTTACAGCAGGGGAATGGAGACAGAGAAGGGAAGAAACAAGACTATGATGACCCAGTTCACAGGCAGAGGTAGTCTAGCCTAGAGAATGGAGGCCTCCTCAGACACCTTTATTCAACTTACTAATCAAATCAGAAATTGGTGGCATTTTGAAATGGGAGTGGAGAAAGCAGCTCTGGTCCCTGTTAATTCTACAAACCCCAGTGCTGGAGCTTTCTACACAGGGAAATAAGGGACAATTCCTACAGCTCCATTCTGCATGAACGACATCTGGCCTTAGTGTAACTTAAACCATTAGACAAATCCCTCTGAGCTCCACCTTGTATAAAAAAGCTTTTCTTGATTTCTCTACAATCACTTTCACTCTGGCTTTCTTGGT
The DNA here is from genome assembly GCA_030556225.1 of Cricetiscus sungorus. NCBI lineage: Eukaryota > Metazoa > Chordata > Mammalia > Rodentia > Cricetidae > Cricetiscus > Cricetiscus sungorus. The sequence goes on from JANBXA010000132.1 coordinate 7,143,234, forward strand.
CACTATTTCTGCACATCCATGGTCTCACAGTTCTTTTTCCTATTTATGCATCTACTCTTCCAACGAGCATGGGCTCTTCTAAACCTCTTCATGCTTACTGAAGAGTAAAATGGCCAGCACTTGGATGGTACTTAACAAATATTTGTTAAATGGATGAGTACATGAATATGTAGATGGAATCACTCTTAACAAAAGTAAACGATAATAGAAATGAGGTACATATTAACAGAAGGGAGGCAAATGGAACACTCTGGGTATCACATATCAGACACTGCATCTTCAGACAAGGAAGAAAGCAGCAGGCAAGGTGGTCAAGGTGAAAGGGTGTTTGTTTTTGAGACAGGTGTCATGCAGCCCAAGTAGGCCTTAAACTTTTTATGTAGCAAAGCTGGCCTTAAGCTCTCAACTCTCCTGCCTCATCCACCAATGCTGACACCGAAAGCATGTGCTACTATATACTTGGCTATCAAATCGGGAGGGTGTGCCAGCACAAATGGCTTCTCTAAGGGTGAAGCTTGTGCAACCATGCATGGCTTTTCAAAGACATGGTTCTCAGGGGGTGGAGGAGAAGAATAGCTTGGAGAAGTACTTCTACAGCCCTTAAAGATATGAGTACTGGCATTCCATTTTTGATTAATTAAAAAATGAGTAATGATTGCAGCTATATAAAAATTTAATTGTGTTCACAAAGACTATAAGTAAGTGTATAAAGGGTTTTCAAAGGCTATAGAAACATTTGTCACGTGGGGATTTTCTCTCTACTTTCTGTACTTCCCCAATGTCCTGCTCTTATTTTCCTTTCCTTAGAGTCAGGAAAAACTCTGAGAGGGGCTAACTTCCCAGCCCTTGAACTCCCAGTCCTCTAAGCCCTATGGCCACAGTGCTGAGGCCACAGCTGTGGTTCACTATCCTTGGGTAACTTATTTCTCAGCACAGCCACAGGTTATAAGTGCCCACTGTACTATGAAACTGTAGAATTACAAAGGAAATAACCTATCTATTGCAGATAGGATTAAATGACTATACTCATTGCAAAATGTCTAGCATGAAAAAGGATTCTCATTTTACCAAGATTTCTTTGACAAATCTGTCTTCTGATTACAATGAGGCACAAAGAACATGAGCCAGGGAAGCACTGAATTCCTGTCTGACTGGACCTGGGGACGCAGTAATCTAGACTAACAAGCAGGAAGAGCGAAACAAGAGGTTTGGTTTAACAATAGGTAGGCCTGGAAGGACAAACAACCACACTGTAAGAAGATGGGGGTTTGAACCCTAAACAAGAGTAAGATGGAGATCTTGTTCCTTTCCCCTTCTGTGAGGGACCTTGTATGAATCTCTTAGAATCCTTTTTGTATCCTAGATTCTCTGGAGGTGTGAATTTTAGGCTGGTGATCCTTTGCTCTATGTCTAAAATCCATATATAATTGAGTACATACCATATCCAGAGACTTACAAGGATGACCCCAACTAACAATCTGAGCAACAGTAGAAAGGCTACCTTAAATGCTCTTCCCTAATAATGAGATTGATAACTAACTTATATGCCATCATAGAGCCCTCATCTCGTAGCTGATGGAAACAGAAGCAGACACCCACAGCTCAACACTAAGCTGAACTCCTAGAATCCAGTTGTAGAGAGGGAGAAGTAATAAGAAAAGGGGTCAAGACCAGGTTACAGAAACCCACAGAGACAGCTGACCTGAACAACGGGGAGCTCATAGACCCCCAGACTGATAGCTGGGAAGCCAGCATTTGACCGACTCAGAACCCCTAAATGTGGGTCTCAGTTAGAAGGCCTGGGCAGTCTAAACGACCTCTGACAGTGGAAGCAGAATGTATCCCTGATACACAAAAGGACTTTGAGAACACATTGCCGGTGGAGGGATACTCCCTTAGCCTAGAGGCAGGAGGGAGGGCCTAGTCCCTAATCCAAATGACTTGACAGATTTTGATGATCCCACTTGGAAGGCATCACTCTCCCTGTGGAGTGAGGGGTGGGTGGAGTGGGTGGATGGGGGGGGGGAGTTGGGGGACATGGGAGGGAGAGAGAGTGGGAACTGGGATTGATATGTAAAATAAGAAAAAATTATTTACATACACACACACACACACACACACACACACACACACACACACACACACACAACAACAACAACAAAAGAGTAACATTAAGCCTGTGGGCAGAGAGAGCTCCTGGAACCAAACTTTCAGTGAATATAGCAATTTGGTTTCTCTTATTTATTTATCAACAACTGATGTAAGTGTTTTTTCATTGGGAAAATGTATTTCACTGAGTTGACCAATATTCATACTATTCAAAGGCTGGTATGGCTTTTATGAAGTGCTAGAAATCCACAGCCTATATATAGATAGCATTTAATTCATACATAACAACTTTAGGAGCATTCTAGGAAGCATCTCAGATTTTTACCAGATTTTATCTACATACTTATAAAAATGCACACATCTTTTGGAAATGCATGAAAAAAAAATCCTTTAAAGTATGATGACCACAGGTAAAAGCTTACTGTTCTGTTTTGCTTTTAATGAAAAAGAAAAGAACACACTATGTCCAGAACTCTCCATGTCAGGGCCCTGGCATTTACTATGGTGGCAGATCAAGACTAAGAGTCTGCTGGGCATTAGTAAGGAAAGTGGAGGATATTGACAAGGTTGTAGCTCGGAGGTTGATTTCTCAAGTTAGAAGGAAAAAAATGTAGACTGTCAAGGTTTTTATTTCTCCACAATCTACATAAAAGGAATTGTCAAAACTGCTAACTATCTAAGGTGCAAAGCACAGCAACCTCACACAGGAGTGGTTCTATTTCCCCAGAACTGGGGTTCTGTCCTCTCAGGGGAGCTTCTACAGTAGTCTTCAAATCTAAGAACCTTCTTGTTTTCATACCTTACTCCATTTTCATCATGTTCCTGTACGGAACTCTGTTGTCTTGAACAAGTTTATAATTGTATTAACATTCTTATTTACTAATTCTATGATTTCTGGAAAGCCCTGTGTACTATTCTAAATTAGACAATCTTCCAAACAAATTATCAGAATTGGCAGGATTCTGACCTTCACAAATCCATAACCTTTTATAAACACTTCTTGTAGACATTCTTTCAATCTCACTACCAGTAGAAACATAAATGTGGTACTGTCACCTGCTTGATACCTTTCCTACCTTTAGAATAAAAGCAAAAGAATTTGCCTTCTACAAAACCTTTCACTGTGCTCTGCTGCTTTCCAAGCTCACCTCCTTCCTGACTTCTATTCCAGAGCACATACCTGGGACTTAGCCACACCCTCACCAGATGACATATCAGTCTGACCACTGTGTGGACTATCAGCCTGGAGGTGCATGCTTTTATATGGTAAGGTCACTAAGATTTAGCTCAAGCCTCATTTTTGCTGATAAGGCTTCCCTGACTTCCTCCCACTCCAGAGCAATGCAGAGCTCCAGACAACTCAAAAGACTATGTCCCTAGAACTCTCTGGATGCTCACCGTTCTCAAAGTTTCAATGATACTGAAGGGAACATGTGAAATCTGGTATCTGTCTAAACCTTAAGCCTGAACCTTAAGATCACAGATTATAATTACTTTTACCCAATGTCCAGTACAGGGTCTGGGATGGCATTGACAGCATGCAGTGTTTGAGGGAAAGCAGATAGGCAGGGAGGGATGGCAGAATCTCTGCTATGAGTCTGGCTACAGCATTGGCTCATGCTGCTGCTCAGAAGAGCTTCTTAGCCAGGCAGTGTGGCCTTTAATCCCAGCACTCAGGAAGCAGAGGCAGGTAGATCTCTGTGAGTTCAAGGCCAGTCTGGTCTATAGAGTAAGTTCCAGGACAGCCAGGGCTTATTATACAGAAAAACCTTGTCTTGAAAAACATACAAACAAGGAGAAGGAAGAAGAACAAAGAAGAGGAGAAGGAAAGGGGGAGCAGCAGCAGTTTCATTTCTTTGTACAGAATAGTTAAGAGCAAGGGAAACAGGCAGCTCAAGTTCAAATCTTAACTTAGGACCTGTATTCCCTTCCCCACTTATGCCATTTAATAAAACAATGGGAACTTGGGAAATTACTTAACTCTTAATCCTCAGTTTCTCTCTAATGAAAACATTCTTTATAACTCCCAGAACTGCCACAAGAAATAAAACAACAAACTAAATTCTTTAGCATACAGTGGGACTCCCTGAAAGTTTGTAAACTATGAACATGGGCTTGCTTTCTCTTCTACTCAGCAATTACAATGTAATTTTATGTCTATCATTTAAATGAGGACATGGGGGATAGAAAGATGGCTCAGTGGTTAAAAGCACGGGTTGCTCTTCCAGGGAATTTGGATACTAGTTCTAGTACCCATACAGCAGCTCACAACTCTATGAAACTCTAGTCCTAGGGGATCCTATACCCTATTCTGGCCTTTGTGGACACCAAGTATGTAAGTGATATACTGACATACATACAGTTAAAACACACATACACATAAAATTAAAATTAAAAAAAAATATGGGGAAAGTAGGGGGCTCTAATTAGGTAGAGGAAAAAAGATAAATGCAGAAGGACAGAAGAGGGTAAAATAACAGTAAGAATGTCTGGAAAAGTCATAAGGCATCATACTACTATCTACCTAAAAATAATTATACTACACTTAAGTTACTAGATAAATATATATATATACTTTAAATGAAATTTTCTTGCCTGGGCTGACAATGCTCCCTCTCTCCACTTTACAAAACCATCATAATTCCTAACTACATTGCAAATACTTGTCCAATTCCCACAAATAAGTGTAGTCTTGATCAAGGAAAATTCTCTTTTCAACAGTTAGAGATCATTGCAGAAAACCAGAACCAATCAAAATGCAGACTTGTGGAGCCCAGTCCCAAGGATGTAGTCCTGTACCCAAGGCTTGGGGATTACTGCTAAAGAGGGGAAGAAAGCTGTAAGAGCCAGAGGAACAGGGATTTTGCTGTGAGATTGTCAGAATGTCAGAAGCTAGACGCATAAAGTCCCCATGACTGTCTGACATGAGCTGAACAAGAAAGATAACAACAGACATGGAAAACTAGGTGGGAGGAAGGAATAAGACAAATGCAATGCTGTCTTGCTCAGGAAGACCATACCAACTGGTTATCCAAAACCAAATAGTCATCCCTAAAAATTAATATACAAGTAACATTATATGTACTTGAGCAGGCTGAACTTATGTATTTAAGAACACATGCACACACAACAACAGTTTAAGAAAAAAGAGGCCATAAATTTGAAAGAGAGCAATGTGGAGGGATTGTGGTGGTCTAAGGGAGGTTTTATAAGGAGAAAAGGGGCTGGGAGGTGTTGGCTCATGCCTTTAATACCAGCATTCAGGAAGCACAGACAAGTGAACCTCTGTGAGTTCAAGGACATTCAAGGCTACACTGAGAAGCCTTGTTTCAAAGAAAAAAAAGGGGGGGGGAGAGGGGAGAACCCAACCAACGAACCAACCAAAAACAAAAAAACAAACAAACAAAAAAACCAAGAGAGAGAGAGAGAGAGAGAGAGAGAGAGAGAGAGAAAAGGGAAGAGGGAATGAAATAGGATATCACCAGGTTGAGACCATTCAGCTTGGTAGTTTCTGGTGAGTAAAGTTCTATGATAAGGAATCGGGCACCTAAAAAAGGCCTCCTCAGTTGCATGGCAGGTAGCACCATCTGTCCAGAAGTGAACAGTGCAGATTCCAGCTCATGCTTGTGCTGCTGCTCTTGCTTCTCTCGGATGGTCGCTGGGTAAGCTCAGTCTTTACCTCCCTAGTTGAGCTCTCCGTTTGCCCCACTTCGGAACCTCTTTGTTTTCTGAGACCCCTCTGTTTCAACATAGCTCTGCATTGGCCACTTTCAAGGCCTTTTTCTTTTCACTAACCCATGCTGGCGGCTTCAGTGAACATCTCCACACAGAGGTCTCCCAGATTCACACCGCCAGTTTGTCTCTCCCCTCTGAACTGCAGCAAACAAATACGAAGGCCCATCAAATTACCAGGCAGAACACTAAACTCATATACTCTTCTAAGGCTTCATACTCAGCACAGGGCAACACAGCACATAAGACAATCAAATCAGCTTGGGCACCTTCTCTCCCAGATGTATTTTACCTCCACATTCTGGGAGTTTTCTCCCAAACACTCTAGACTGTCCACTTCTCTTCGTCTTATCCACTCTCTTCTTCAAACCTTTCTTTGTGCTCCAGGCAGACTAGCCCACGGCTTCCTCAAGTCTCAGGTTTGCTGCCACACTATTTCACCTGCAGGCCTCTCTCAACCCAAGGGATTCTGCTGCCCATTCCCAGGAAATCTCTCCCTGACTTCAGACTAGGCAATCATGAATAGTGTCCTTTCCTTCAAAGCATTCGGTTTCATTATCTAAAAAATTTTAATTTATTTGCCTATTTCCTTTATGAGACCGTTGAACTCATGAAAGAGAGACCATGTCTACCGCACTCAGCACTTGCACAGCAGCAAAATGCCTGGACATAGCAAATACTCAATGAATGTTGGTGAAATGCATGGATGAATACAAATGATAAGTGAAATGAGCCAGATACAAAGTGTTATTACACTTGATAATTTCTTCTACCTAACACACTGTAAATTTTTGAGTGAAGTGATGGCATTTCTCTTGTTCTCCATTTTATCCTTCCTTAATATCTAGGGCCTAGAACTCCAAAAACATTTGCTGAAGGAATGGAGTGTAAAAATCTTCAAATGTCAGTGGCTGCCAAAGATGAGGAGTAGAAATGCATAGGTGATGCACAGGGCCCTATAGATTAAGCAGGCTATCAAGAGAAGACTGTATTCTAATAAATAAATGACCCAGAGACAGATATTAGGGTTCAAGTTTCAAGCAAAGAGCAAAGCACCTGGCACTAGCTCTCACCTCTAGCTCAGGCTGAAAGGGCTGATCCATGCATGAGCTCTTCACCAAGTCTCAAACTGTTGCCTGTCCTCAGTGTGGTTGGAGAATGAATGCCTCATACTGAGACCTTGCTTTGGTCTTATATACTTCCCTAATGTTGGGATTAAAGGTGTGAGCTATAATTCTCTTTGAGACTGATTCACTCTTGTGTAGATCTGGGTGGCCTTGGACTCACAGAGATCCGTCTACCTCTTAACCCTGAGTCCTAGGATTAAAGGTGTATAGCACCAACTCCTAGCTTCTGGCTACTGGGATTAAAGCCTAGCTTCTATAGCTTGTGGCTGACTTTGCTTTCTGAATCCTCAGGCAAGCTTTAATAAATCATAAATAGTATATCACCACAGAAGGCAGAAAGGCATATTGACTATAGAACAGTAGGAACACATAAGTTATTGTTGCCAGTTTAAAATGGAAAGCCTTAACATGCATAGGAGTGCAGCTGGTAATACAAAAGGGGAAGGGCTACTTAAGCTAATAATATATTTAAGCGAATGGTTCTTAAAGATGGCTCTGAGGACATAAAAGTACAAGTAGTAACCTAGCAAGGAGAAAAGAGTAGAAGGAAATGTGCACTCAGTGTGAGAAGACACAGATAAAGAATGTACCAAAGGCACCAAACAGCAAAGCTATCTGGGAACATCAAGAAAAGTCCAAACTGCCCAAATACTGCAACCCATTTATGAGATATCAGAGTATCACAGCAATAAGAGAACACTAAATCATACTCCTGTGTTGTAAATTTGTAGGTGTAGGTGGCTATGGTAATGGTGTGGAGTAGCAACAGAAACACGTTTACCATGGATTTTTCTCATCTTTTGTTTTATTTTGTTTTGCAATAACCTGTTACAGTGTATACCTCATTTCACACACAAGAACACTATACTGCTTGGAATCTACGTAACACATTCAAGAACACCCTGCTCCATAGCACCAGATTAAAAACCAACACTATGGCTCTGTACTCTGAACTTTTAACTACTATACTGCACTTTGAAAAAGAGAACAAAGATGATAATATGTTTCTGAGCATCTGTGAAAAATGATGGTGTTTGATGCTTCATGAAATAATATCATGACTATATAAAACCACCACTCTAATAAAGGGCCGTAGATAGCTGACATTGAGTGAAGCAAATCTACCTTAGGGTGGTGGTCTATGTCACTTAACTAGACCACAGCTCGGTATATTTGGTACTGTCCAATTATAAGCTACAAGTGGCACTATACATTTCTCAAATGGCATGTCTAAGTAGAGTCTACTTAAAACTGCAAATGAACACCAGATATTAAATATTTATAACTACAAGATTTATAAGTGTGTATTTTGTACATAAAAGTTTTTATAATGGTGACAGTTTGTTTGTTATTTATTTTAAAGACGGGGTCTCATGTAGCTTTTACTGGTCTGCAATTCCCTAAGTCATCAAGAATGACTTTGAACTACTGATCCTCCCATCTCTACCTCCCAAGGGCTGGGATCACATAGGATCACAGGCATTTGCCATCAGTCCTGATTTTATGGAGTGCTAGAGATGGAACTCAGGACTCCCTGCATGTTAGGCAAGCAAGCTCTCAACTGAGCTATACCTCTATATCCCCTGCATGCTGAAATGATACTAAATTATAATAAAATTTAAGTTCATCTTATGCTAATTTTAAAAAACGTGACTACCAGAAAATTTGAAATTACCAACATGCCTCACACTTTCCGCTTATTTTTTAATTCTTTTGAACACTGTGGCTGTAGCTTGACAATTCCACTACTGGGCATGGCAGTAATCTCCAAAGGCACATTACTACAGGACTACAACAAACTCTTTGGGCTTTTTAGCAGCTCACCTATCAGTAGTCTGATAAACATCAACAGTAGTTAAGAGACTAGAGAAATGAGACTAGAGTGTCTAAGGGACTGCAGAAAAAGGCAGGGGGGGTGCTTTTGCGTACACAAGAATCATGATCCATGACTAAAGTCTGTGCATAAAAAACAGGAATAATCAAAGTTACCCGAGAAAAATCCCTCAATTATCTATAAAGTAGAGTAAATGTGGCTATATGTGAAGAGCTGGTGTTCTATGTTTACATCAGGCTTCTGACAGGGTGAACCTCACAGAGTTTTCTTTTTCTTGCGCAAAGGAGTGTTATTCAAAAGATATTGCTCCATTTTTGGTTCTAATGGAGAAAATCAGCTGAACTTCAGCATAGTGGCAAAGTCAGTCTAACAAAGAACAGTCATTTCACAAATGGTGCTGGAGCAACAGCTATCCACAAACTCAGACCCTCAGACACCCCCCCCACCCCCCACCCCCCCTCCCCGCTCCAGGCTGAATCCAAGGCATATTCTTTTTTCTGCTGTCTTCTTGCAGCACTGAGGATTGAACCCAGGACCCCTACTCCTTGTGCATGTTATGGAAGTGCTCTACCAATGAGATATCCCAGTCCAGGATCACTGATGTAAACATAGAACATGTAGTCACACAACTTCTAGAAGGAAATGCAGGAGAAAAATTTAGGTAACTCTGGATGTATGAGGACTTTTTAGATTCAATCCAAGACCAGCAAGATGTCATGACAGGTGATGGTGCTCACCAAGCCTGAGGACCTGAATTTGATCCCTGGACCCACATGGTAGAGACAGAAAACTGACTTCCCCAAGTTGTCCTCTGACCTCTACATGAATGCTGTTACATATATATCACAACACAAGTACACATGCACATACATACACCCAAACATAGAAATTAAAACAAAATGGAAAGAACACCAAAAGCAGCATCTGTGAAAGAAAGAACACGTAAACTGATATCCACTAACATTTAGAACATTTGCTCTGTAAGAGATGCTATTAAAAGGAAGAAAAGACAAACACACATTGGGAAGAAAGACTTTGCAAAACATCTGACAAAGGAATTGTATCTAAAAATACAAAGAATTCTTAAAACTCAACAATAAGAAAACAATTTCAAAATGAGCAAAAAAATCTTAACAGTTCAACCAGGCAACCAAACAGCAACCAAGTATAAAATGCTCAGAGTCATCCATTAGAAGATTGCAAATTAGCACACATGATGACCACTACATACCCTTAAAGAATAGTTCAAAAGTGAACTGCACTGAATGTTGGGGGGGGGGTGTTGGGTAACAGAACTCTCTCCAATCATTGGTGGGAATATCAAATGCCAAGAGTCTCCAGAAAGACAACTGACAGAGTCTTACAACACAGGCTTACCCTACCATGCAACCCAGGAATTGGGCTCCTAGTACTTAGCCAAATGAGATAAAAACTCACATACACACAAACCTGTAAGGGAACATGTACAACAGCTTTCTATGTAATGGCCAAAATATCAGAAGGAAGATATTTCGTGTTTCAGTGGAAACACGAAAGCGAAAGGTGGGGGGGGGTGGTACACAACAGGACAGTGCAATGTCACTCTGTTATAACAAGAAGTGAAGCAGCTGGGCATGATGGAGCACACAGCAATCAGCACTCAGGAGGTAAAGGTCGACCACTACTTGAGCCCAGGAGATTGTCAGCAGCCTAGACAGCATGAAGAGATCTTGGAGAGAAGCTTTACTTTGTATCTATTCATCCTTATTCCAAGGCATCAATAAGTGATCAAATGCACTGCTGTAGTAAATATATCCTGAGATCTACAGGCTCGAGTCCTGTGTCTCCTCTCATCCCCGCCCCCACCCCAAACACAGACTATGTACAAGAAACTACAGTAAGCCACCCAAATCTACACAAAACTTTATAAGCCATATTTTCTAAACAAATTTCAATAAATGTGAATAATGACGTCTAAATTGTTCAATTTGGTCATGTAGAAAGACTTAAGTTAGACTCAGTTACTGTCTTCCCACTGTTTTCTTCAGGATCAGTACATCAAAATAACCAGGAAATCAAGCTAAATCCTATAGTTTGATCTTACACAAAAATTAACAAACACAAGAAAGAATCAAGGATGCCAAGAATCCCTGCCAAATCCTCCATTCCTTCCCTGAGGCCAGTCAGCTGCTGCAGTTTTGACAGCACAGGGGCAGTTGAATAATACACTTATATAAATGGTTTTCTTGACAATCAAACCAAAATTGGAGGAAAGCTCTTACATGCATCTAGCAATTTGGCCCCGGTGAATGAAGTGCTCTTCCACAGACCAGCCTACTGGGGAAAGACCAAATAAGGATCTATTCCAGCCCATCAACACTAACAGGCTGAAAAGAAAATCCTTTCCACACTGCCCGACAGGCAGGGATTTTGGAGATTTACTTTACAGACTAGCTTACAACAAACAGGACTAAGGAATCTAGTGTCACAAAGTACAAAAACCCAAAGGCAGGCTTAACTTGGCAATTCAAAATTTGATGATGGGGTGATCAGAGAAATGTCAGCATGTGGGTACCAAAGGGATGGAGCATTGAAGGCCATGCTCAATTACAGAGGCCAACAAAGTAACATAAGAGATCACCCTAGTAGGGTCCCAGGCTACACACAACCTATGCTGATCACCTACTTGAACCTTCCTTTCAAGTTTCTTTTTTTAAAAATCTTTTAGTTTGTCATTTATTGCTTTAAAAAAAAAAAAAAAGCAAAAGCCTCTTCTCACTAACTATGAAAAAAAACAAGAAAGCTAAATTATACCAAATGAAATATATACATTCATAAATATGAAAAATTTCATTATGTATATTTTACCATAATTTAAATTCTCTAAATATATATGCCAGGAAAAGGTATGCTAGACCATGGATTTTACAATTTTGAATTTAAAAAGTTTTCCTTTTCTGTTCTTTTCATTTGTGGTAAGATAAATTAAGACATTTTAAAGTTTTCCTATTTGAACATGCATGTTGCATTTATTTGAATAACTCAGTGTGTAGTACTGCATTATTTAGCCAATGAAGTGAGGGACAATGAAGGAGGGATAAAGCTAAAAAATAATGATCTTTGGGTCTAGTGTTCTATATACTTAATAGCTTTAATATACAAAGTATTCTGATCCCATGTGTTATTCCAACACATTGTCTGTCTTCTTTTCTTAAATAATGTAGTATGACTTATTTATGTGCTTCAAACTATCTCCCCCAACTCCTAATTGTTTTTATAAATTTTTCCTGGTCCATAACATTCCTTTTTTTGTTTTGTTTTGTTTTGTTTTCCTTGTTGTTGGTGGTTTTGTTGTTGTTTTTGTTTTGTTTTGTTTTTTTTGAGACAGGGTTTGTCTGTGTAGCCCTGGCTGTCCTGGAACTAGCACTGTAGGCCAGGCTGGCCCACAACTTAACCTCTGCCTCCTGAGTACTGGGACTAAAGGTATGTGGCACTACTGCCCAGCTAGTATCCTTTCTTTTAATGCTGCATACCAGTTTTGACTTGCTTTTCAAAATCAGTACATAAAGTAATGGTATTTGCTATATGCTGTTCATTATACTTGGTTCTGCTGGTCCTCTTCTCTGGCCCCTCCTCTGACTGATAGGCTTTGGCAGGAATATACTAAAATGTCCTGTTTCAGAAGTGTGCCAGCAAAGCCTTGATGCCTTCCTTTGATGAATGTTGCTAGGTAAACACAGGATTATTATAATATCTAGGTGAGTCTTTTCTCATTTCACCATGAACTTTGCCAAAATGGATAAGCTTTGTCTTAAGTTCTACTGTCTGAAGCCAGGGGTGGTGGCACACACTTTAATCCCAGCACTGGTGTGGCAGAGGAGAGAGATCTCTGTGAGTTCGAGGCCAACCTGATCTACAGAGTGAACTCCAGGACAGCCAGGGCTACACATGGAGTCCTATGCAGTCTTCCTTGCTGGTAATAGCTCATGTAATTATAGTCCAGACCAAGGAGACTGATAATGGCACAACACTCGTAACAAGACTAAATTTTACTTAGTTTCTGTCTGCGTGCATGTGTGCGTGCGTGTGTGCCTGCGTGAGTGCATGCATGTAACTTTCGCTGGGAACAGAATATAACAGTAAAGATCTTTTCATATCTTTTCCTCCCAAACAGTCTTTGTCCTCTGAAACTACTTATATGTTCTCTGTCTTTGTACTTGTGTTACTTTGAACATGTGACATAACAGAATCACACGAGATGCAACCTTTCCAAAGTGACTTAGTTGTATATATCAACAGTTTGTTCCTTTCTTATTGCTGAGCAGTGTTGTGCTGGACAGATGTAAAGTGGTGTTTTAATAGCTCACCTTTTGAAGAACATTACAGTTTCCAGTATAATCATGTCATTAGCAAAAAAGTAGTGTGATAGATTGATCTGTATTCCTGAGAAAATATGTAAAACTTCTAGCCTCTGGTGTCAACTACAAATATGTCAATACCCTGCTCTGCACTGGAGTCAAGCAGAACCACAGCTCTGTGCTTTTCTTCTTAGCCTCTAACATAACTGCTGATCCTTGGCTGTCCCAGAATCAAGGGAGCTGGACCCCATATTGACTCTGACACACCTGGCTCTTCTCAAACCATCTGTTCTTACATGCCATACTCTATGGACTGTGCAATTTTACCCTGGGCATTTACCTTGGGCACAGACCCTGATAGCAGAAGCTGGTCTCTCCTGTGCTTCCAGATTTAGGACACAGTTTGACTACAGTGAGTATGACAGGGAAGAACTGAGCACTGGTAGAGACTACTGGGTTAAAACACCAATCCTGCCACTTGCTATATGGTTTAAAAAAAGCTATTTAGCCTGAGTTTAGTTTCTATAGCTATAAAATGGAGTTGAAGTTCAGCTCCTGTCTGTTACTCTGTAGCCATATACCCCCAGGCCAGCTGTCTCACGTCTGTTATTCAGTGGCCACACTAAACAGCATTTCCAGGGTTTTAGATCAGGTATTGCTCTCTTTCCTGTTCCTCACTTCACACAGAAAAAGATCTACATCTCAGCACCTTTCTAAGAACTACAGCTGACTCTGACCATTTGTTTGCACTAGTGAGTATCTCAGTTGGAAACGACTCTCTATTGACACTTGAGCAATGAAGATGATCTTCACACCCACACTTAGGGAAATGAAGGGCAATGTCAGAAAGAGCACAAAAGCAATTAGGCACAGTAGTGCCATTCTATAATCCCGGCCCTCAGAAGGTTGCAGCAGGAAGGTCCTGAGTTTGAAGCTGGCCTACACTTCACAAAGGAAAAAAAAACAATGAAAGAAGAAAAGAACTAGAAGAAAGCTGACTGGATCACACTCAGCTAAACATGGGTAGGGAGTAGAAATTTCCCACCATATTTTGCTGTGTTCCATATCCTGCTGCTTTCGAGATGATAAACTAAAAGGCCACCAGTCAGGAAGGGATACAGGCAGGGCTAATGCAGCTAAGAAACACAGCCAAAGTGGCACCGCTTTACTATAACTGCTAAATGAAGAACACAGTTTAGTAATGGAGAAAAGTCATCACTGATGAAGAAAGCTGAGGTTCAGACCCAAGTTCTGCTTCTGCAGGCAGGTAGGATCACACAATACCCTGTCTGTCATCTTCTTGGAGTGACCTTCAGCAAGTACCTCAGCCTAAGTCCTTCCTTCATGTCTAGAGAGGATCAGGACACTCACCTTCATGTCTAGAAGAACAAGCAGGATGCCAGGAATGAAGTGGCCTGTTAAGTGCCAGATCATAGCAAGTGCTCAGACACTGGTCTCCTCCCACTACCTTTCATGCTACTCTTACCCACATGAATTCATTCCCTCCATGTTCGTATCTGGAAATTTGTAAGTTTATTCTTAAGTAGACTCAGAATCACCGGGCCCAAGACCTGGGGAGTACTCTGAGCTGGATCATTATAAAAATCTGGTCCTCTGGCTAGTTTCTAGACAGACTGATATGCTCAAGAGTACAGATCTGGTAGCTATGAGACCACTAGGAACTAGAGCAGGTGAGGAAAAAAAAAAAGGATTACTTGAGCTTTGGTTCCCGTCCTTCGCTCGTATACTGCCAACAGATGAGCCCGATGAGGTCTTGCACCCTGGCACTGGCCATTGTCACCACGGTCATTGGCAGCAGTCTGTCCTGGCTTGAATGCAGGGGGAGGTAGACATCGATTTTCTTAGTTGCAGTTGTACCCACATGACCCTGTGGAGGAAGCACATACATGAGAGAGTAAAACACACAGCTGTGGTCTTGCAGGCACTCTGGGTCCTAGCAAACTCTGCTGGTCTGGGTCAGCACAAACATTTCCTACCCATTCTATACAGACACATTCTGAGGCTAGCCAGTCTCAAGGTGGACAAAGTCTGTGTTCAGCAAGGTGAATGTGCTCTCCTAAAAGGACAAGTATGAACATGAGCAGAGTTGGTGTTTGGATAGACTGGGTTTGTTGTCCACTCTTTGCCCTTGGAGAAGACACTAACAGATACTGGCACTGGCTGCCTTCTTTGTAACAGCCATGTCTCTCCTGGAGAGGTTGAAGAGAAGGCACTCACACTGGGACCAAGAGCTCGTCTATATGTCTGAGACTTAGGGGACTAACTCCATTGGGCAGTACACCTGCTTTAAGTGTCCCACAAGTTCAAGGGTCCCTGATCTTCTCTTACTGCTCAACCCACATGACACTATGCACTCCCGATTCTTCCCACATACTTGGCCCTCCTCTCTCTGCATCCTCCTTTTCACTATCTGGAGCATTGGAACTAGTCAGCAACACAGCCAAGCTGCTTTTCAAACATCCTGCTTTCTATTTTTGTGCCTTAAGAAAATCTATCTGGGGAGGGCATGCCTCCTGTGCCCTTCTCTTAAAACAGACTCCCTAGCTCTCTTCTTTTCCCCTCAGTACCTCCTAAGTTGCCCTGCTGCCCATGGTGGCTTCAAACTCATGATCCGTATGCCTTGGCTGCAGTTATAAGCACATTCCACCATGTCCTACTCTTCAGTCTTCTTTTTTATAATCCCCAAATTCTCAAGGTAAGGAGGTAATGTAGGTTGTCCTTTGCCCACTAACTTTCCAAACTATTATTTCCTCTTTTCTTGGGGGAGGGGATGGATAAATAAATAAATAAATAGATAGATAGATAGAATAAATAAATAAATAAATAAATAAATAAATAAATAAATAAATAAATAATCCTGTTCCACTTAGTTCCAAACCATCTCCTGCTCTCTTATACATGGTCCTAGACCATCCCCCTTCCTCAACAGAGACTATTGCTAGGTCTTCTTGGCTCACAATCTTAACTTATAAACATCATAAGAAAGGAGCATAGACAGTTTAAGTTTATGATGGTGCACTTTACTGCCCCCCATTCCCTCATATCTCAAGTTACAACAGCAGCCTCCTCATTGCAGCAAGTTGTACCACCACCACACCAGCTACTCATGTCCCAGATTCTTTCTCCTTTTATTGTCTCTCTACTCCACTAGTAAGTCTTAGGACAACTACTGTAAATCTGTGCTTCCATGGAGAAGAATGGTCTTTTCAGCAAACAGCAGTGGGATGACCAAAGAGCAACATAAAAAAGAATGAATCTGCATTCCTACTTCAGCATATACAAAGATCCAAATGTAAGAGGTAAAAATGTAAATCTCACAGTAGGATAAGGATGATTTTGAATTAGGCACTAATCTCTTTAAATGATACAAAGTATAAGAAACAAATAAAAAATTTATCAAAAATCTTAAAACGTGTTCCCCCAAAGAATATTGTCAAGAACATGAAATGGTGACCCATAGATGGGCAAGAAAGAGTTGCAATCCATTTATCTGTTATGGGCCCACCATCTTGAACATTCTGAGAACTTTCACAATGCAATATAAATCCAATTAAGATATTGGCAAAGAATTGAGCACACATTTCTCTGGAAAAGAAATACAAGTGGTCAATTAATACATGAAAGGATATTCCATTCCATCCATCATAATGCAAGTCACAGCCACAGAGAAGCTGCTAAGTAGCTACAGTGTAAAGGTAGATGCAAAACCATTACACACACACACACACACACACACACACACACACACACACACACACACATACATTTCCCCAAATGCATGTACTCCAATAGAATACTCCTTACTGTAAGTACATCTTGGTTTTGATTTGTAGTATGAGGAAAGGACTCGACACTAAAAGCCAATCACATTACAATCCTCTTCAATTTTTTCTAGTGAGTAAATGGCAATGAATAAGCACTGTCTGATCTGGTACCCACCCACCTCTCCCAATGCCAATTTCCTTGCCTGCCCATCAGGATTTAGTCTCCTCAGCCTGGATATGCTCCCAGGGTGTGTGTCTGAACACATATCTGAGTATACTTTGTCTACATTTCTTACTCTGAAGTCCTTACTGAGCACAACTGACTACATCTGGAAGGCTGTGCTCCATCCATCACTTGTCATCCTTTGATGTGTGCTCTTGGCCATGTAACTAAGTCTCTCTGGGATTCTGTTCTTCACATGTAAAACGATAATGACAAGACTCTCATGAGGACTGATGATGATGATGCTATAAAGAGAAGAACCTCTCAGTTACTCTCCCACAGGCACCCCGCTCATTTCCTTTGCACCCCTTAATTCAAGATGATGCCTTTATTTATGTTCATCTTCAATATGTGCCTTCCCCACAAGAGCAGTGACACTCTTTGCTTCTTGTTCTATACACAATACCTAGCACTGTGTCTAACACCCTAAAGACCCTCTAAAAAACTGTTAGTCAAGACATGTTGGCAACTTCCTGTAGTCACAGGTAATTGGCAGGAGAATCCTCAAGCCTCAAAATTTGAGATCTGCCTGGCTGGCATAGTAGAACTTTATTCCCACTAACATTAAATGTCAAATGAACAAACAAAACACCGTGGAATGGCCCAAATGCCTACTCGAGGCGTTCAATAAATCTTCATTTCTTTTCTCCCTCTTGCCCCTTTTCATTGGTCTGTTTCCTGATCATATAGGGAAGCAGATTTAGCCAATCACATGGTTTCACTTTTTTAATTCTAGCATTCTAAGATAAAAAGTGTCAGAACCTGAATAAGGAAAGTAAGATAAAATTGGTTTAAAAAACACTTTACATAAATGTTACTTCTCCTACAACCCAACAATGACTAAACATGAGTAGTAACAAAGTCAATTCTCTACAGTGTTCTCTGTCTTCTTCATGGTCATGGCCTGTGTCCACATGCACATGTGTCCTGCATGCTTTTTAGCTTAGAAATAGTAACTGCAATGGCTAAGCAAGGCTTCTCCAGCAAATAAGATGATGAGACAAGCAGAGGGTGAACTAATATAACAATGGACCTTTCTGGAGGGGTGTGATGGCTAGTCTTGATTGTCAACTTGACTACAGTGGGAATCTGAAGCTAAAATCCAAACTTCTGGGCACTCTTTTGAAGGACTTTTCTTTTTCAGTCAGGGTTTTTCTGTGTAGCCCTAACTGTCCTAGAACTAGCCAGAGTGCTGGGTTTAAAGGCATGTACTACCAAGGCCTAGCTGAGGAATTCTCCTAAATGGGTTCTGAGATGGGGGAGACTCACCCTAATTCTGAACTCTTTTCTTCTAGTGTAGCTCACATAAAATGACATGGAGGATGACAGCTTTACTTTGGCTGGCTTACCCTCATTCCTACTGGCAAGTCTATCCTATTCCCCTGTTGCTGAAGAGACTCCAAAGTCAACTGAAAGCAAGCAGCTCTCCACAATTCCTCTAGGCTCAAGCAGCAGACTGGCACTGGTAAGACATCCAGTCTTGTGGACTGAACAACTTCTGACTTCTTGGCTTTTCCATTGGGAAAAAGCCATTGTTAAACTATCCTTAACACAACCTATAAACCACTCACATAAACCCCACATACATACATACATACATACACACACACACACACACACACACACACACACACCGGGGCCACAGCACTGACAACTCAAGATGTGGAAGACAATGTGAATCTACTTCACAAACTGCAACATGTTTCCTAAGTGCAAAGCAGCTTATTATATGCTTTTGATTTCAGATCTATTTTAATTTCATGATCACATGGTTCAAAGAGATAGTTACAAACTCTAGAAAGAATACTGACTATTATTGCTTTGGCTCTATCTCATTTAATTTTCAGCCTAACTCTAAGAGAGGCATCTACCATTACCCTTATATTCCAGTGGAGAAAACTAAGGCTTCTGAGGATATAGTGTCCTGCTCAATGTACCACAGCCACATGGCAGAACCAGTGTTCAACTTGAACTATCCTAACTGCAAAGCCACTGTTCTTAATATCAACCCCTTCACCACCTTAGTCAATGCAAGCGCCACCAACTCCCATTTTCTGCAGCTCACCTATGGAAGGATCTAGATCTGAGAAGCAACTCTAGGACAGACAGGGTCTAAGAACCACCCCACCCCCCAGGAACCCCTCTACAGGACAGTCACTGGGTTAGGAAACCCAACAGTTGTTAACCCGGCTCATTTCATATGAAATCAGAATAAATACAGAGATGCTTAGCAAATGAGTGAAGCGCTTCATCATTTTAATCTTCTAATTCCATCCTGGGAAAGTGCCTTGTACAAATCCTGAAATTATCTATTTTAATGAGGAGGTTCTTCTGAAAAACTCCAGGTGATGGCAGTGAGCTCAACTAAGAGTCCCTATGTTGCAACATTTAGAGAAACTCATCTAAAACATAAAACAATCCATCAACATAATAGAAAGTAATTAACTTATAAAAAAAAAAAAAGGTGACCAAAGGATTAAAAATATTCATCACGCAACAAGAAAGCAATATTCCAGAGGCCTAACATCTAACTACTAGAAAGCAACTAGCAATAAACAAATGTCGTACAGCAATTTAGTTGCTCCCCAATTCAAGATTGGGGAGATGAAGCCATAATTAGAGCACAAGAGAGGCCTTCACAGGGAAAGGGTCCTGCTGTACTTTTCTCCTCTCTCATGTATTCAACAAATACTGTAACTCATGCTGGGATCAAGTCTAATAAGCTCAGTGCTGAGCATCCCTTCAGCAGTCTCCCAGCTGCACAGTAGTGAGCACCCTAAGAAGGAAAATATAAAGGCTTCCAAGAAAGCCCAGAGACAGTCACCCTGGGAGAGGTTAGTAGAGACATCTTAGGAAACAGTCATGCTCCATCAAAGAGCCATGAGTCCAGGAAGAAGCCACTGTCACTGTCTTGTGTACAATCAGTACAACAGGGGTGGGGCAGAGGTTTAACTTTTTGCTTTGTATTTTCTATAATGAATACTATGTTTACAATTAGAAACAAAATACTATAATTATAAACAACAAGGAGATTTAAAAAAAAAAAAAAAAAGAGCAAGAGTAAGGCTTAAGTTAAGCATAAGGTAAGAGAACAAAGTTCCATGCTGGAAATTAAGCAAATATTTACTAGGAAGATACAATATGGTTAAGAACTATAGATCTAAAGTTGTACTTCCCTAGCATAAGCAAGGTCCAGGGTTAAATAATTTTTATTAGGGAAAAGTAAAAAATAATGAACCCAGTTGGTGAGATGTCTCAGCAGGTAAAGGCACTTGCTCCCAAACCTGATGACCTGGACATACCTTGTATTTAAAAAAACAAAACAAAACATAACAAAAAAACTAATGGACTCCCTGAAATTGTTCTTAGGACACACTGTGGCACAAGCAAATGCACACAAATAAACAAGTTCTAAACATGTAACTTAATATGACTTACAATCAGTCAGCAAATGTGAAGTTGATCCATGCTCTCCACAACAGCCCTAGCAAGGGAAAGAAAGCAAAGCCTCACACACAGATCTCAGACAACAGAAGAGTACTTCCTCAGCACAAGGTCAACCCACACCGGGTAGGTAGAAGCCCAAACCTCGGGGCTCCCAACTGAGGGCTCTGAAAATCCTGCCAGAACTTTTCATTTAGCCAGTGTCCTCTGCCATCAGACATTTTGTACCTACTGGGTTACTGGGTCACACAGACTAGGAGCTGCTATAACTCTTTCTTGCCCCGTCTTCTATACCATTGGCCCTGAAATCTCTTTCCAACCTTGCTCTTCCTTCCTTGTGGCACTGACCCAGACAAAAGCTGTACTATCTCTAGGCCATAACAGAACAGCAGCATTCCATTTCCTCAGGAAACCCAACTCTCCACGGCCCTACCACCTTCCTGCCAACAATGAGAAATTCCCCCCAAACCATAGCTCACACGAGAACAGAAACACACGGTAGCTCTCTACCAGCTTGCTGCTAGCACCTCTGCCTCAGCATGGCAGCTAACAGACTGGTCAACGAGGTCCAGAACCTCACTGCTACAACACACAGCAACAATTCAGAATTGAGCTGGATCCAGGTGTAAATCCCAGATCTACTGTTAGCTAACCTCAGATACTTCTCAAAATCTCCACTTCTTCACTGGAATCTATCTCATATACATCACATCACAATCACTGACCAAGGAATGGAGGCTTTCCTCTGCCCCAGAACTCAAATATCTCCTCTTCTAAGAAAAGGAGGTACAAAATAATGTTCCCCTCTGCTTCCTAAGCAATTCAATTGTCACAACCTTATACTTCACTGTTTATTCGTATCTACCTCTGTCTTCTTCTGCACTAGGTCAAGTGAGAATTATAGAGAGGAAACAACTTCTGTATGCTCCTTGGGCCTGAAGTACTGCAGAGGTTCAGGGTTAGCTTGCCAAGCTGCACACACTTTTTACATCTCCCTCTTCTTTCTTAGCACACATAGACAGAGACTGGCCTCTGTTACTATAGAGCACTGTCTTCTCTGAAATGCCTCCTGCATATGACACAGGGCCTGACATATAGCAGGTGCAGAATAATGATTTAAAACACTTCACTTCACTGTAGTTTACACAGCTGAACATTTTAAACATTCCACTATTGTAAGCTGTATTCTCTCCAACATTCTTTGATATAAATATGTACCTATTCCAGGTGTAGATTACTGAGTCAAGGGATATGAGTCTTTGTACCTATGATACATTGGAAAAGCTCATTCTTTTGAAACTGTTTTCAAGCCTATCAAGAGAATAACAACATTATGAACCAATGCTATCTAATTAATAACTAGCTTTTCCAGTCTAAATATATAAAGCTTAAAAATAGTTTATCACATGGACTGTAAGAAATACTAACTGAAATGTACAACATTGAACATGATAATGGATTAGTCCATTCATACCATATCTTTGCCCATATGTCTCCTTAACTAAAATAATATATAATCTAAATATACAAATATATCCATTGCCTATCATAAAATTTCAAGACTATATATTTCATAATTTCCAAAATAGAAAAATTAGAAAGAAAAGATGCTATTGTTTTCAATAATCTTTTAAAAAATAATTTTATGTTATACTAGGTGTGGTGTACACCTTTAATTCCAGCACTCAGGAGGCAGAGGCAGGCAGACCTCTCCAAATACAAGGCGAGTCTGGTCTACATAGAGAAAACTTGTATCAAGAACAAAAAGAAAGAAACAAACAAACAAATCCCAAACAAAAAGAAAACAACAACAAAATCCTCTATTTATTTTTATATGTATGGGTGTTTTCCCTGTATGTAAGTATGTATGTCTATGCACCATATGTGTGCCTGGTGCCTGAGGTGACCAGAAGAGGACTTTGGATCCCCCTCAAACTAGAGTTACAGACAATGTGGGCCACCATGTGGGAACCAGGAATCAACATAGGTACTCTGGGAGAGTAGCAAGTGGGCTCTCTCTCTCTCTCTCTCTCTCTCTCTCTCTCTCTCTCTCTCTCTCTCTCTCTCTCACACACACACACACACACACACACACACACACACACACACACACACACACACACACACACACACACACTGTTTGAGAGAGGGATTCACTACATAGGCCTGGCTGGCCTCAAACAGGTGACTGTCCTACCTTTGCTTCTTGCATGCTACTGGGATTACAACAAGCTTCTGCTACATGGCATGCTTAAAATACTCTTCAATTAGGAACTATACACACAAGTGAGTCAAACGAACTAAGACTTAAGAACACAAGGCTCTGTTAGCAAGGCTATTTAACATCAATGTTTCCAATAATAAATTGAATAACATCTCTAAACTGTTGCTAAGTGCTCAATTTCTCTGCCAAGGGAAGGAAACAGAAAGGACATACAGCTTGGCTTCTGCTAATAAAGAGACAAAAAAGTAGACAACATCATTCCATTAGTCACAACTATATAAGCAGATCATTAAGAAATAAATGTATCAGTGTACCCATACAATGTAATAATGCAAATTGATAAGAGTTATTTTAGCCTTTGAAAGAAAACATTATGTTTAAGGGATGGTGCCCTGCCATTCTACTGACACCGTTTTCCTTAACCTCCTCAACAGACACAGAAAAGTGCTGTGTTTCTCAGGTGCCAGGTGAGATCTGGTACACTCAAAAGCTCACTTCTCTGAGAATATTTAATGGCTTCCATTTGAAGAGAAGAAATATTTTCAAACAAAACCCAGCATAAACCAAATTATCTAATTATGAGAAATAAAGACGTATATAATGGAGGGAAAACTTCTAAACACCACAATTTTATGGGATCAGAAAGTGAACTCACTTTTTTTTAACATTCAAAATAGCAGCAATGAATATGAATAGATTTTGTGTAAAATTCTATGACAAATCCATTCAGAGCTATGAAGTTGGCTTTGTACTGCTATCGTAACCCTCAATAAATCTGGACTGCTTAAAGGCTATTAAATTAACATTTCCCTGATCTGGCACCTGTAGTCAAGTTAATTTGTCAAAAACATTTCTACAGTTTGTCACTGGACACTGTATTTTTTGACAAGCTTAAAATAAAATTGACAAAATCTCATTAAGTCCCTGTGAATCACCAACCTTGGTTCCATTAAGCTTTTATTATCAAGAACGTCAACTGTCACTCCTTCTTTAACAAGGTCAAGTTCTGATCTTTACCATCATAATGGAAGCTGCGAGGGAGCACAGTTTGCAATGTTGTAGGGGAGTGAAGAGCATAGTCTGTAACTCACACCTGCATACAGTGCCACTACAGTCTGGCCTTCAGCAACTTCAGCTTTTTGGGTCGTGATTTCCTCATCCACAAAGCATAAGGACCTGAGTTTGGATGTTCAGAACCCATGTAAGGTACTAGGCATGGGCCAGGCATGGTGGCACATGGCTTTAATCCCAGCAACCTGGGAGACAGAGCAAGCAGATCTCTGTGAGTTCGAGGCCAGTCTGGTCCATAAGCAAGCTCTAGGTTAGCCAAAACTATATAGTGAAACTTTTCTCAAATAAACAACAACAGAAAGTTGGACATAATGGCTTAGTGCAATATGGTTAACTAATCTAACCATCAAGGAGCTCCAGGTTCAGTGAGAGAGCCTGGCTCAAGAAAATAAAGTAAGTTAAGTAAGTAAAATGAAAAGCAACACAGGAAGGAACCAGCATCAACCTCTCACCTCCACACACATGCACAAGAACCCACAATACGTACACTGTATACACACAGGATTTTAAAAACATGGATAATAACAGCCCTAGTGGGGTTGTCCAAAAAGCCTGATAAGATTACACACAGAGGCACTCACTTCTCTGTCTTATTTACAGTAAAGGTTCAAAACATGTTCACTGTCTACTATGTTTTCCTATGTTATAATCATAGACCTGAAAGGTTTTAATTACATCCATAGACCTGAAACTCCTGGACACCTTCTGGGCACCCCCTTTTTTTAAAAACCCCTCAGAACATGGTGTCCCACAGCTGCCCTGAAGACCTACTCTGACATGGCTCTGATGCCTGCTAAAGCAAGCCTTCTGCCCAACTCCCATGGACAGCCTTGGTGGTTAAAATGTTTCTTCCTACTGAATAAATCTTCCTGCAGTGTTTGCCCACTAATCTTAGTTCTAGCCTAATGACATCGGGGCAAACCTACTGCTTCACAGCCTCCCCTTTAAACATCCATGACCCAAACTCAAAACACACAAAACCAAACCAAACAAAAAACTAATGCCTCCCCAGCTAGTCAGTACCATGGACTACACCAGACCGCAAACCTCTATTTAAAATATTTTGATGCTCTGATCCTTCTGAAAAAAAGTCTAACACCATTGTTTTAAAAACATTATTTGAGCAATAAACTTAAATAATTCTTTAAGTTAGCAAATGACTCAGTGGACGTACATGTTTGCTGCATAAGCCTGACAACATGAATTTGATCCTGGGAACCATGGTTGAAGGAGCAAACTGATTCCTGGAAGTTGTCCCCTGACCTCCATATATACACTGTGTCACCCACAAGCTTCCTAACAACACATAGTAATAATACCGATCTTCCTTCCTTCCTTCCTTCCTTCCTTCCTTCCTTCCTTCCTTCCTTCCTTCCTTCCTTCCTTCCTTCCTTCCTTCCTTTCTTTCTTTCCTAGACAAGGTCTTACTATGTAGGCCTAGCTAGCCTGGCTAGCTCTGTAAAGCAGCTGGCCTCAAACTCACAGAGACCCGTCTGCCTCTGCCTCCGAAGTAATGGGATTAAAGACTTGCACCACCAAGCCCATTCAATAAAACAAAAAATTTAAAATATAGCATTCACTCAAATATAGATTAAACACTTCACAAAGAATGGGGGCACATGAGGGAAAAACTGAAAGCATTCTAAAACTGTTAAGAGGAACAGCAGTCATTCATCCCAAGCTTAATGAAGAACATACTTCCTGATGCTATCCATCAATGTCTACCATGCTGGTGGAACCATGTAGTTGATGTCAGGCCCCTCAGTGCAGAGGCCAAAGGACTAGTCTGACTTGTTAACTTTGAGCTGTACAACTATGAGCAAGTCTGCAACCTCTCTGAATGTCAAACTTCCTCAGCTGTGGGATACAGGTGAGAATATCTATTTCAAAATGACAGTCTAAAGCAAAACCAAAGCCTGTGCCAGGCATTTGTGAGGCTGGATGCAGCTCTACAGAGGCCTTGGGTTGGTGCTTGGTGTCTCTCCTGCAAGAGTTCTGCTCCTGAGATGTTGGAGTCAGTGACCCACATTACTGGGATCTAAGCTGCTGCTAAGGTCAAGTAGATTTCTGGACAAAATATCTCTCTGAGCAAAGGGAGGCACAAGCAACAAAGAAAAGCCAGTGTTTTCTTCTTCTCTGGCTTATAGCATGTCCTAGGATGTGTGCTCACAGGTACAATCCAGCCACCTTAAAGCCAACTTTACAGCATGGAAAGTGTCCATTTTTGAATTTTCATAGCCATTGTGGGATTCTTTGATCATAAAATGAGACACAGCACTTTGTACTTAATTATACAAACAATGGCTTCTACAGTGATGATAATCTCAGGGAAAGGTAATTTTTATGAACTAAGCTCCATCACCTAGCATAAGTTTAGAGATCTCTTTATTATTAAATCATTTATATAATAAAATCAATGTTTTAAAAGTAAAAATGGTTTTTTTAAGACCATAAAAAAGAGTTACATGTTTTAAGCTCTATCAATTTTCATAGTATAATGAGTCTTTTCAAGATTGAATACCAACTTTCAACACTAAAACTGAACAGAGAATGAATGCTTGGCTCCATTACTAGACTGGGGAGCTCTTGCAAAGGTTACAATTGGCCATCATCATAACCCTCAACTACAGGGGAACTTTGGCACCCCATGAACAACTGAATTTCAGAGACAGTGAGGCGTTTCAGAACAGAGCTAGAAAAACAGTGAAGGAAATAATCCAGACACATATTAGGTAGAGTCTCAGTTGATTAAACATTATAATTTTTTTTAATCTTAAGTTCTATCACTTCATTGACTTAACTGGTCTTCAAGACCCACAAGTTTGTGCTATATAGTGCTAGGCTCATGATTGCTTTAACACTGTAAGACTTGATGTTCTTCATTGACATAATTCAATCATTTCATTGCTTCATTATTTAGTAAGTCCTAAGAACCTTTCAAGCACATACAGCTTATCCAAAGTTGGGCTATAATTAGACAGTCCTGGCATAAATGGGCTTACTATTTTATTTGCTCAATCAGTTTATGTCTCTTCAGTAATTATAATTAATTCAAGTCCCCGATGCACCTCCTAGCAAACAATGTAAAAACATCAGACAAAATGGAAATAAATAGCCTTACATTTCTCCAATTATGACATTCACTTTCATTTTCAAAATGCATATGTGTGATCTGGGATGGGTCTCCTCTGTGCAAGAAAAAAAAAAAGCCACACAAAGAACCTACAACTCAGCAACCAGAAAGAAAACACATTATGCTTTCCATAGGAAAATACAAAGTAAGTGGCCAATTGAAGATTTTTCATTTAATAGTTTATAAATGCCCAGAAACAGAATCAGCAAGAAAAAGAGGAAGCAAATTATTAATACCTATCTAGAATGCACCGACAATCACTTGGAGTTATACACAAAATTTACAAACACAAAGTAGTATTCAAAAATCCAGCAAGTCTTCAGCAGTCTCCAAGAGGAAGGTAACTGTTTAAAAGGGAGCGGAGAGTAGAGTCCATGAGTGCCGAGGACAGTTAGTGCTGAACACTGACAGACAACCAAGTGTGTTGGTGCATATTTGTAATCTCAGCACTCCAGAAGCAGAACAGAAGCAGGATGATCACTGCAAATTTGAGGCTCGCTTGGCTTTCACAGTGAGTTCCAGGCCTGCTTAGGCTACCCAGTGAGACCCTGCCTCTACACAACAAAATAAAAAATGAGTAATGAGAAGTGGTATTTGCTTGCCACCCTGAGATATCAGGTAATGTACAAAGCTGCACAAGGCAAGCCAAGGCAAGCTGCACAAGGTGAGCCAATCACTAGGCTGCCAGGAAGAACACAGGCCTTACTGTATATAGATCTTTGTGCTCCCATTTAGCTCACTGCCACTGATTGTCACCATTAGTTGGGCATCTATCCAGAGTCCCAGTATTTGCTATACATGATTTCATTTAATTTACTCCAAAGCTCAATGAAGATTGTCTTGGTGCTGAGGAATATGGTCACGTAAACTGCTCCAAATTCCTTATGAAACAGAGAGTGTTAGTTAGGTTCTTCTCACAGGGAAAACCCCTATCCCTGGGTGAATCCCACACCTGAAGTACAGAGTCTCTAGCAAAGGGTACACATGCTACAGCCACAACCTCAAAACTAGGGATCACCACTGGCAAGAAAGGAAGAGGGAGAGAGGAAGAGCTGCTCCAGTTATTCAGGGAGTGGAGAGGCTTCAGGTCTCCCTGTTGGGCACACAGTGGAGCTTGGTAATCCTATGTTTCAGGGGCTAAAATGCAAAAGAGCATTCAGCCCCTTAAAAAGCTGGCAGCACATTCTCTTTAGTTTTCATATGCAGCAGTCAACACTGACTCACGGGCTACAGGGACAGTTATTCTTAGATGGAGAGATAAATCTGTAATTGTAAGGCCTTTCTGTTATTAATAAGTCTGGCTACCCAAGTGGCAGTTCCCCAGTACGCTCTCATCCAGGGAGGAAAATAACAATTTGGTCCCAGGAGGGAAGAGCCTGCAGAATATAGCATCAACCTCCAGTTGGCTAGGGGCTTGAGGAGGCCATGGTGCTTCTCAGGTTGCAATCCTCGGCAGAAAGGGGCAGCCCAAACTTGCTGGCTTGCAGAAACTGAAAAGTCACTGGTGCATCTGGATCCCTAGGGTGTCTGTCTTAGTCCCCTGGCATTATTTCTTCATGGTCATCCTGAGGCTCAGTCAGTCTCATCTCCTTTGAGGTCCTAACTAAGCCAGATGCAGTCAGAGTAGGGATTTTTATCTTATTAAAATAGATATGGCTAATTTGTCTTTTCAAATTCATTTTAAATTAAATTGGATTTCCTCGGAAGGCTGCTGGGTCAGTTCCCCTGCTGGAAGGCAGGACAAAGGTTAATTGCACGTCCTTCACCAGCTCTTCTGCTCTCCTGGGCAGACTCTGATAACCTGCCCCAGAGGTGGGGAAGGCTTTGGTTTATTGGGCAATAATGCTGCCATTAGAACCATTTACCATTATGCCAGGAAACTTTTTTTTAAACAAAACAACAACAACAAAACCAACCCAAAGATGTGCTTGCAATAACAATGGTGCTACCAAACTTAAAGCCAGTTTTTAAAACCAAAACCAGACACTTGAACTCTTTGGTTCCTTAAAAGGTCCCAAATGATGCAAAAGTGTACACTCTTCTGGAACAAACTGTTCGCTGGCTTTAATAGAAAATTCTACTAATGCTTTCACTTAATTTATCTCATTTTAGACTGTCTACATTCATGAAAATTTAACCCAGTAACTCCTTGTTATACAAAGCATAACAAAGTATGAATACTTAAATACAATGTAAATAAAGCACTTTATCAATTATATTTCTGTATTCTAAATTAGTGACTTCACTTAGCATGTCTGCCTTGCACAGCACCACACTATTTTTCAATTAAAACTCCAGATGTTTCAAAGGCTCCAGTAGGCAGCAGCAGTTATGAGAAATGCTTCCTCTGCATTGTAATCATCACCACCACATCAGCTCTAGGCTGTATTAACATACTCATGTTTTATTCCATCTCCCCTGTTCATAGAGCAGGGCATTATGCAACACAGCAGACAAGCACAGGCCTAAGAGTTGGACAGTCAGTTTCCTCTATAAACATTCCTGAGCTACCCATTCTCTCATACAACAGTAGGTAAACTTGCTTCTTAGCAGGAACAATGGTCACTTTGATTTTCCCTCCTGGTGCTGGGGGCTAAGCCCATGGCTCTGACATACTGACTGCACAGCAATCTAACCCTGATTACTTCAACAATCTAAGTGTGTGTGAATGAAGAATGAAACACTGTACAGACACAAACTTAGGTTCAAATACTATTTAATGTGTTAAGTATGTGCTTCTGTCTAGCTAATACTAAAAATCAACTAGAACTTTGAGTATATAAAAGCCACCCATCATTTGTTACAATTAAAGTCATTTATTCTCATTTTTAATGTCAGTGTTATCTCTTGAACAATTCAATTTTTATCTTCCTATGCAAAAATGACAATTTACCTGAGCTGAGATCGAGTAAGTACAATTACCCTTGTCCCCATTCAACAGAAAACAAGAACAGAGCCAAATAGAATGAAGTTCTGTCAGCTGCAACAAAAATGATTTTACATTTAATATTTTGTTAAATGTCTCTTCACTCACAAATAGAAATGAAATATTATAAGAGATATTCCTATGCTTGGTAAACACAGAGTAATTTGTAGAAAATTGTAGGTCCTCATCATTAAGAGAAATATTAAAAAATTAACTTCAATTCTAATTTTTGAGTTATTTTACAGTTTTTTCATTTGGAATATTATAGGAAGAGCTGTTCTAATGCAGATGCTATTCAAAAGATAAATGCCTTTACAAACGTTTCCACCTCAGAAGGGTCAATCCTGGCAGGTTCCATCTCAGCATCTGCAAACAGACAGCTTCTGCTCCTTCCTGAAGGAATCTTAGGTAGAACATTTTTAATACATCACTATGTCATATTTTAATGTGCCCCAATCTATTAACCACATGGCAAACTAACAGGGATTTTTAAAATATGTGTTTTATGGCTTTGTGCTGGTGATTAATTAAATAAATAGCCACCATTTCACAAATCATCCCACTAATTAGTCTAAAACAGACACTTCGCATTCACGGGTACTCCTGCCATCTGAAGCTCACAGAAGGGCAGGAGCTGTGCGGCACGGTCACATCTCTGCACTTTGGCGCCCATTGTTGTGGCTCATGGCTGGCATCCCACCCTGCCACCCAGAAGCAGAGGTGCCATCTTTGCAGGTGCTGTAGTCAGCTGGAATTTGGCTCCAGCTGTTCAGGAAAGATGTTCCTTGTAATTATTCTCTTACCCTGAAGGAAACAATGGTACAACAAAGGACTTAGTGAAGCCTCCAGCTGCAAATATAGAGCTTCACCAGCGGGCTCAGGAACAGGTGAGGGAGTGGGACAGGACAGACCTAAGGAGACTGCTAGGTCAAGGCAGCTTTTCTTAGATCTCAAAACATATTATGTCATTATCTTGAATTTAGATATCAAGCAATTACTTCCAAATTCCTATTGAAGACCGAGGTCACTTTCCTTTGAGACTGACTGGAATCAACCATGGTTGTTTAGCAGCGTATTTTAAAAGACAGTAATTCCTCTGAAGGCACATTAAACTGAGAAATAATTTTTAGTGCCAGAAAAAAAGAAAAGAAAAATCAAATGGGAATGTATCAAGAATCTGATTTACTTCAGGAAATGTACTGAGTGGTTTCCAATCTTAAAATTCATTACAGAGAGAGGAAGAAGCCCTCACTAGGAAAAGCACACTACCCTACCAAAAGGGCTGCGCTCCTCCTCAGCTTTAGCAACATGTCTACAAATGAGAGAAGGAAGTGGGGATAGGGAAAAGACCTGGCCCTGAACCAAAGCAGACTCAGAAGAGCCGTGCACCCCTGTGTCGTGCACCCTATCTGGCCCCAGCGTTCTCCCCTATACAGGACTCTGCAGCTATCATCAGTAATTACACACAACTAGAACACAGTCCCAGCACATTCTTGTATAGCAGGTACTAGAACATGGCAGCCGTGAGGAATCTCAAGAGTCAGTGAAAACTGAGCAGAAGAAAGAACCAAATAGACTGAACCTAACACAGCACATGCTGTTCTTCAAACAGGAAGCGCACACACACACACACACACACACACACACACACACACACACACACACACACACACACACACACACAGTAGAACAGAAAAACCACCATCTGGACCAGAGGCAAAAGAAACAACAGTCTATAGCTCTGCACCAAGCTGTGGGGAAGTACTTCTAAGACTATCCGTGTGACAGAGATTAAGAAGCTAACTGGGCTTGGGATTCAACAGACATGCACCAGAATTCTGGCTTCACTACTAACTAGATAACCTACAGCAAGTCTGTCCACCTTTCTAATCCTCAGTTTCCCCATTCAAAAACGAGATGAATAATAGCACAGCCTGCACAGGGAAGCTGGGAAAAAAGAGAAACGTGTAGATGCATTCTAGCTGACAGCAGATATGCAACAGCGTTTAGATTAAGTTGAATCACACAAAACTGCTGGCATTCAATCATTTATAACCTACAAAGGCTATAATTCCATATGGCAATATTATAGTGACTCAGACAATAACTATTATGAATGAGCTGGAGAAATGAATGAAAATTCTCAAAAGGTGAATGAATCTTACTCCTACCAAAGGAAAATAGTCATGTCACAAAGGTGTTCTTAAAAGTCTGTCTCTGATTCCAACAGTCTAGCAGCTGGTGTTTATTAAACACTGCTATGGGTCCTACTATCCCATGAATGACATTCACGGTGATTATGTAAAACTCTCAAAATAGCTCAGTAAGGCAGAATCACCCATTCTTCCTACTTTGCAAGGAAGCTTTTAGAAATGGTATAACCCGTCTGAGGTCACAGATGGTAAATTAGATGGGGTGCAAGCCTGGAGCTAAGTCCAGAGCCTGCATTCTCAGCCATTTACTTACCCTGCCTCCATACAACACAACACTACTTACTATGTATTTAATAAAGCTGTGTGAAGACAAACAGCAAATGACTTGCAAATCAATCTTTGCCCCTTGCAAGTGACAAGGTAGCAGTGGGTCTCAGGGAGGGAAAGGGTTTCAGAAACACCTGCAGTGAGTGAGAAAACATCAAAAGGCAACAGTCCCACTGCAACTGGGTCATTCTAGCATACTGCTCCTCTCTGGCTATAGCGCTATTTAAAACAAGGAAATTAAAAAAAAAAAAAAAAAGTTCCAAGAAAAACTATAAAGTTTTCATCAAACAGCTACTGTGCTCTCAAATGCTACAGGCAACCCTTTTGGCTATGGCAGAGTTAGCAAATCTTCTTGTCTGTTTTTTCATTTGTCTATTTGTGTTTTCCTCTCTTACTTTCTGAATCCTTTGACAGTCAAGGGGGGTGGGGGAGCAGCTAGGCTGGTGGCACATTTAACCCAGCACTTGGGGATTCAAGGCTACCCTGTTCTACATAGTGAGTTCCAACCCAGCCATAGCTACATAGTGTAACCCTGTCCAAAACACAAAGGCAGTGAGAAGTGAGATTTCAAGTCAGAGAAAACCCAAACACTATGCTTTCAAAGCCAGCATTCCTTCTGTTCTACATAGGCACCTGATAGAGCAACTGCAGTGCTGACACCTCAGCCCTGCTCTTCCCAAGCCCTGCTGGGGGTTTCCCTGGGGTTTCCTTTGCAACAATTGCAGCAGAGACTCTGGGAGGAGCACAAAGGAGCTGCTTTAACCTTCCCGTACACTGATATTTCCATAGAGGATTAAGACAAATGTTTCAAATAAGCCAATTTCCTATACTGAAAACTAAAGTGACAATAGTATTGCCAAGAGAAACACACAAAGACAATGATTGAGATGTACCTCTCTTGTCTCTGGACATGCAGAAAACAGCAAAAGGTTAGACAGAGGCAGGCTATGTAAGCTCTCCTGTTCCTGAGGAAATACCCAACTAAGTAGTTACAGAGATCAGATTTTAACCAACTGAGACAAAGCACAGGGGGAAAGCCTCAGCTTTGCTCCCAACCAATACCTGCAGTTGTGTATCTCTGCATCCCTGGTGACTACATGTATCTACTAGGAAGACATCAATGCCTCTTTTCAATAGGGTACTTCTAGAACTCTGGTTACTTTTTGAACCAGGGAGAATGCAAGTACCCACCTATTATTGTGATTCTTGTGGAAGAGTGTAAGCATCCACAAAACACCAAAAATGGAAATTTAACAAAATTAAAGAGTTTATTAAATTAATGTGGAAAGTATCAACTGCATTCCTATCCATTAACAACAAACAGGAAGCCATTTTTGAGTCTGTAGATACTAAGAAGACAATAAATACAAATAAGCTGAGTATGGTGTCCTTCACCTATAACCTCAGCACTCAGGAGGCTGAAGCTGGAGGATCATGCTACCTACCTAGCAAAACCCTATCTCCAAAGAAATATTTATATGTGTCTATCTATGTGTGTTGGTGGTATATATGAATCCATTAAATAAAGTATATACTAAGATCTTCATGAAGAAAATCACATAATATTATGAAAAACTTCATGGATTCCTTAAATGGGAAAATATGGCATGTTCAAACTGATAATTTAAAAAAACACCACCAACAACAACAAAACTAGTTTTTAAAAGAACTATAAATTAAATGAATTTTTTAAAAAATGTATTTTTATGTGTTTAGATGTTTTATTGACACATACACTTGTGCATAACATGCATGCAGTGTCTGAGGGTGCACACGCACCATGACATTTATGATTACATGTATGCAGTGTCTGAGGACACACATGCGCCATGACATTTGTTCATAACATGCATGCACCATCTGAAGGTGAACATGCACCATGACATTTGTGCATTACATGCATGCAGTGTCTGAGGGTGCACATGCACCATGACGTTTGTGCATAATATGCATGCAGTGTCTGAGGGTGCACATGCACCATGACAATAAGCAGAGATTAGAGGACAGCATGTGGGACTCATTTCTAATCTTCTCCTTCTACTACATGGGTTCCAGGATTCAAACTCAGGGCACCAAACTTGAGGGCAAATGCTTTTCCTCACTGAGCTATCTTGCCCACTCCACCAACAACTTTTAAATAAAAGATTAGTAAATTCTAAACTTAGTGTATATTCCTAATTAATAAAGGTAAATATTCTTCCTTGAAATTTTTGTTTCCATTTATCTCATACACACATGCATATTATACATAATACTAATTGGGATGTAAAATACATTTTTCTTTTCTTCTTCTTTTTTTGTTTTTTCCTGACAGGGTTTCTCTGTAGCTTTGGAGACTTTCCTGAAACTCACTCTGTAGACCAGGCGGGCCTGGAACTCACAGAGATTCTGCCTAGTCCTCCCTAGTGCTGGGGTTAAATGCAAGCATCACCACCCCCCAGTAAAATGCATTTTTCTTATGTGACTTGGGTTTCAGATGTCTGTAAGCCTCCATTTTCACTAATTTGTACACATGTGACATGTCTATAAACTGCATTGTTCCCAGTAGCTATTTGCTGGAAACAGCCCAGATGCCCAACAATAAGATGTGTAAGTATCTGCAGTATGTTCAGACAACAGAACCTTCCTGCCAATGAGATGAATAAACTACTGCTATGCAATGGATCTCTGGACTAACATACTGCCAGAGAAAGCTACACGAGCACACTCCTAGAGGAAGTCCTTTAGGAAATGTTGGGTAGATAACGTTCCAGAATACTAGTATCAGGTATGAAAGAATAGTCAGCAAGGGAGTTAAAGACACCCTGTAAGTGAGAAGCAAACCAGAGGGGCCTTCCAAGTGGGTAACAGTAGTATTACTGCAGGACTATTTATACTGTGTGTATTTTTAAAAGATGTTTCTAAAGTTATTCAATACTTACTTTAGAAAATTGTAAACAAAAATATTTGTGTATGAACCATTTCCTTGCCTTAGCCTGGCAGGTTTATTCAAAGGGAAGCACTGCCACTCCAGGCAGCCAACCCTCCTGCTAAAGGCTTGAGGGAAAAGTGTATTAAGCCATCTTCTTTTAAATTCTACAAATCCTGGCTAAGCTCACAAATCAAAACCACTGTCCTGGGCTAGAAGCACATCTCAACAGTGGGGTGCTTGACAGGCATGGCCTCCTCTGTACCAAGACCCAGCATGAAGGAGGGAAGAGGATGATGATAATAACAAAAGAACTTCTAGAAGCCCTTAAACTGATTTCAATTCATAATTAAAATGTTGATCTATATTAAGTTAAAGGCAACTTTGTTTATGGAGGAGAAAAAAATGAATAATTGTCTGCTTACTGTCAAGCATGAGCTGCTCCCACTGAGGAAAATAAAAATACTAAATTATTTCAAAGGTAAAAAAATCCAGTCACTTGAAGTGTACATCCCATGTAATGTCTTTCAACAAGCCTTTACAGCTGCAACAAACACATGACCATTTCATACGGCCTCCTATGAGCACTGCAGAGATTCACTCAAAAGATTTCAGAGGACATTGCTGTCTAGCCCCTGTCTTAAGCTTTCATTCATTAAAACTTGTAACATTGCTCTTTGCTTGGCATAGCACTGGCTAGCTACACTGGAGAGATATTTACATGTTGCACCTTAGAAAGAGAATTAACAATGACTAAATGCCAGCTTGTAGCTCACAGCTGAGCATGATGGTAGTGGAAGTTTACCATCAGCAACCAGCAGGGTCAACACTAGCAAGAGAAGGTGCAGAGATACTGACAAAAGGAAAAGAGGCAAAAAGCCGCTGCTGTTCTTTACATTGTTGCATGCTGACAGTATTCTTATACATGGTATAGAAAACTCATACAAAAATGAATTTTTAAAAACACTACAGAAAACCTGGTAAGAAAAGCAGTATATACAAAAACGTAACAAAAAACTAGTCTATTTTAACAGCAGAAACTATACAGGAATAAACATAAGTAAAGAAGACATTTGAAAAAAAAAAAAAACCTTTCACACTAATTAATACAAAACCTGGAAAAATGATATATTTCACTACAATAAAGTATTAGTGTATAATGGGCCAAAAAATTAATCCACAAGCAAAGACCCAATATATCCAACTAATCTGCCTCATAGATAAAGAACATCTAGAGCTGGGCAGTGGTGGCACACTCCTTTAATCCCAGCACTCAGGAGGCAAGGCAGGTGGATCTCAGTGAGTTTGAGGGTCAGCCTGGTCTACAAAGGAAGTTCCAGGACAGGCAGGGCTTCACAGAGAAACTCTGTCTCACAAAACAAAACAAAACAAAACAAAACAAAACAAAACAAAACAAAACAAAACAAAATCTGGAGAAAAGAAACCTTCAGGAACCCAGTACACCTAAGAGGTTCACAAATTGGTCAAGTTAAAAAGAGGCCAACCTCACTCATATAGAAATGCAAATTTAAATTACATAGATTAGATTATGCACCTGTTAGATTAGCAAAAATAAGCCACTGGTAAATTTTATGGCAAAGTTGTGAAGATCAGGAAGCCACCAACACTGCTGTAGGAGTGGAACTGACACAATCCCTGAAGAACAATTTAGGAATGCTTACGAAAATGGCAAGTGCACATCTTTTCTGGCCCCACAATTCTCATTCTTGAACTTTACCCTACAGTACATGTACAAGAAGTCCAAGATGATTCACCACAGCACTGTTTATAATGGCAAAAGACTAGGAACCACTCAAGTTTCAATCAATAGGAACGGGTTAAAAAAATTACATTGCCTGAATACAATGGAATACTATATAGCTATGTAAAGGGAGAAGAGGCTCTCTGGGTGCTGACTAGGACATATTCCCCAATTAGGACTGGGGTTCCAGCTTTGGTGACAGAGCATACACTCACTATTATCACACACAAGGTCCTGAGATCCATGCCAGCATCATACATGAGTGTACAGACATATAGACACAACATTTTGTATAAGAGGAGAGAAATACATAGTCATGTTATGGTAGAATTAAGATTTTGCACTGCGTAATGTATTTTTCTATCCTTGAGCCATAAAAATGTATTATTTGGCTGGTGAGATGCCTCAGCAGTTAAAAGCACTTGCTGCTTTTCCAGAGGACCTGAGTTTAGTTTCCAATACCCAGGCTTTGGGTGGCTCAGAACCACCAAAAATTCCAACTCTAGGGGGCCCCAGAGTTTCTGACCTCTGCATGTGTACACACACACAAATAAAAGCAAATGTTTTTAAATCATCAAATAATTTTAAAATA
This sequence comes from Cricetiscus sungorus, assembly GCA_030556225.1. Lineage (NCBI taxonomy): Eukaryota > Metazoa > Chordata > Mammalia > Rodentia > Cricetidae > Cricetiscus > Cricetiscus sungorus. Next base: position 7,180,921 of record JANBXA010000132.1, read on the forward strand.
CATTATATACTAAAAACATGAAACCAAAAATAGCAATAACAACACAATGATTTACTCATTTTAACATAGGTATGATTCTTATTTAATCCATGTGAACATAGCCAAGCAAGAAATAGTAACCCCAACATAAAGAGAGAAGCATGAGATGTATCTCACATTTGTGTGGGGATAATAATGGAGATTATGTATCTAAAATAAGCAGCATTATGTCTTCTAAAATCAGGACTATTTTCAAGGACATTTCAATCAGTTGAACCAGATAAAGTTTATTTAAAGTCAATAAACTTTAGAAATCACGCTTTGGTATTTTTTATATAGGCGGCTAAACAAATCCTTCTTATCACCTTAACAGTGCTCTCTCCTCACTGTGTAAGTCACAGGGTCTCTACATGGCCACTCAGACTTCATGATTGAAGAAGCTTTTTTTGGCAGCTGTCTGATACTTGATGAGAAAGACAGCAACTGAAAAGTTGGGATGTGTACATATCAATTATTCTTAAAGGAAAAGAAGCTATAACTTATAAAATTCCAAAATGAAAGATGTCTCTCTCAGACTGCCTTTTCAGACTTCAAAGTGACTCATAGACAACAAGATATCCCACTGTGAAATTAATAAGACTGCTCCATATTTCTCATTAATGTTGTTGTGATGCAAGGTGCTATCTGGGTAAAGTTTCAAAAGGAATACCAACTTAATTTGCTATGAACATAAGCCACCTAGAACTTGCCTAGTATTTGATCCTGCTCAAAAGATGAGGAAGAGGAACATGCTGCAGGGCGGCAGCTGGCTTTTCATAAGTTTACCCCAGACCTCATGCCTGAGCTGTCGCCTCAAAACTGAGACAAGGAAGCAGGGCAACAGTTCAGGGGATATCCTTCCTTTGGCAGGCTGGATTCAAACTCCTCATCCTCTCCCACTTAGCATCCTGACTTCTGGGCTAAAATATTTCAGCATAGTTTAAATGCCTTTGATGAATCTGAAAAACAGGCAATACATGAGATAGCCAATGGCGTGGCAAAACACAAGTACTCAGTACTGAAAACTGAAATTTTACTTTTAGGCAAATGTACATTAATCACTATACAGGAAAGGGAACTAATGTTTCTAGTCCTAGGGTTCCAAATTTTAGCCATAAAATGAGTAGAATGAGACTTGCTATGCTTTTAGAAATGCTGGAAAGAGCAGTACCAGGAACAGCAAGTAAGCTGCATAGCTCACCTGCTCCAGCCCTCTCAGAAGTGCCTCCTCAGCAACTCCTTCTGTGTGCTCAGCACGGGGGTCAGCACAGGGACCTCTACAGCCTTCAAGAAACAGGGCTGGGGGTTCAGCTCTCTCTGACCCCATTACTGGCATGGGAAGGGTAGGAGACAGTATTTCTAGTTAAGCTTGACTCCTCTGCAAAGCCAATCTTTCTCTGGCTGAGTCATGCCTGTGCCTAGACATGCACTATCCAAGACTGCTGTGCTAAGTCCTGTTAGCTACACACATCTGAAACATTTTATATAAAATTTGAAATCCAATTCCATGATCACACTAGTCACATCTCAATGGCTGAACAATCCCATCTGGCTACTGGCTCCTATGCCAACAACAGACTCAGAACATTTCCATCATCACAGAAAGTTCTAGTACACACAGCTGGTCTGGGCTCAGTAGACAAGTGAGGAGGTATTAAGGAAGCCAGATTAGGGCTATAAGATCTACCCCAATTCAGCAATAATGAAGTGGCTAAATAAATCCATCTTCCTGATTTCTCCAAGTAACTTTGAAGTTCCTAAGTCAGATCAGGGCACATATGTTTACAAGGAATGTGGAATTCTTAATAGCAACTGGCACATAAGGAATGTATATGGTATGACAGTCATTTCACAAGGGTTTTTCAATGATCAATTTACATTCTCAGGAAATTTTATAAAGAAGGTGATATTGTGATATCCCCTTTACAATTTAACAAAAAACAAAACAAAACAAAACCAATTAAGGCTAGCAAGATGGCTTAGTGGATAAGGCACTACGACATCCCTGAAGGTCCCTGGAACCCATATAGTGGGAGACGAGAACCAGCTCCAGCAGGCTAGCCTCTGTCTCTACATGTGTGCCACAGTGCATGACCACCATTTATAAATAAATAAATGTAATTTAAACTATTTTAGAAAGAGCAACTGAAGCTTGGAGAAATGATTTGCCTGCACTACAGAGCAGGTGGAATGGCTAAAAGCAAACAAATCTGCAACACATTTCTAACTACAGAAGCTGGGATCATCCAAAGCCTCCCAAGACAGTCACCACAGAGTCCCAGAAAGTTATAGCAGTACCGGAAGCTACTGCAGAGCCTCAAGACCAGACTGACTACAATTCCTTCTAATGACTACCCAAGCTTCACATTTCACCACAATAGTGGGTACTCTACCACTGGCATGACATGCCTTCTGCATGTTCCTAAATACCAAGTTATCGAGGCTTCATTTACTGTATGTTGTCATATAAAAATTACTCTTTCATTTCCTTAACACAACATGAGGATGTTTAGTCTTTTTTGTTTTGTGGGTTTTTTTTTTCCCCAAAATACTACAATTCCTTCCTCAAACACATACACTAGGCCATAAACAGATGACCTGTCTCATAATCTCCCTAGTTTTAGAGGTGGTAACAGTGACACTAAGCAGAGAGTGGGATGTGAATGGCTGCCCTTCAATGACAGACAAGCTGCTAGAGCTAGGGCACACAGAAGAGGCTGGGCCAGTGTGCTTTGCTTCTCCTGACTGTTGTGGCAAAATTCATCATCACACAGCTATGCACACACAGAGTGTAAGATCTAAGGAAGCCCTGGGAAGGCTTAGTCAATAATTCCCCCCCTTGTGATTAGCATCCGTGCTGGTGTCCCAGGAGATCCTGGAGGGCCGTCCACTGCCTGATTTCTGTACTGAGGTATAGAAAATCAGCAAATTATAGGTGAAACTGAGACTTCTTGCCTTCCATCATTTCACAGACAACAGTGGCCTGCTCAGTCATTTAATTTCACTAAGTGGCTACTTGGTAGCAGGATCTACAGTGACTGCTGGAGTTATACAGACAAATTGGACCCCATCCAGTTTTTCACTCACCCAGCTTTCATTCTCAAAAATCTATGATACATAAATAGCAAGGTAATCCTAGAACTCAGGAGGCAGAGGCAGGCTGATCTTTCTGAGTTCCAGGCCAGCCTGAGTTAAATGATGAGACCCTGTCTCAAAACAAACAAACAAACAAACAAAAAGATCCATAAGTATATAATCACAATGGAGTGAACTTTCAGGCACTAGGAGGTTGAATCATAAAGGATGAACACACCAGCAAAGGAAAGTATTTTGGGTAGAGAACAAAGTAAGTACAAAGCTATGACACAGACAGGGCAGATGGTGTGATAATATAGGGAAAAGGCCATTCTTAATAAAAAGCTTCAATATCACATTATGTTCCATTATTAGGCATGTAAGACATGAATGCAACCCATCAGCAAATCATTCTGGGAAACTAGATATTCACATGTAAAACCTAAGGGTGAACCCTTATTTGAGATGATACATAAAAATTAACTCAAGATGTATTAAAGACCAACATATGAAATTAAAACTGTAAAATCCCTGGAGACAACATAATGGCTAAGCTTTACAACACTGGATAGAACATAAAAGCAGAGACAGTAAAAGTGATAACAGATAATAGGCTATATCAAATCAAGATACAATAATACATACATATATATATACATACATACATACATACATACATACATACATACATACATATGAAAACTTCCTATAACAAAAGAACAATCAAGAGAGCGAGACACAGCCCCTGTAACAGAAGCCGCTTCCAAACCACGAGAGGTTAATATCCAGAATATATAGAGAGAGCAGCTACAACTCAAACAATCAAACAAACAAAACGGCAAACCTCCATCCAACTTCTTTTCATAAAAAGATTTGTTTATTTATTATACATTCTGCCTCCGTGTATACCTACACACCAGAAGAGGACACCAGATGTCATTATAAATATAGTTCCTTTAAAGATCACAAATAATGCTAGATTCAGGACTGTCTATCTCATTCAACATAGTATCTTTAGCATTCACCATTTTTGGGACACATAAAGGAACTCAAGAAATATCGAAGAAATGAATGGCTACTCTTCTTCTAACCATCTAGCTCTGCTAAATCAGACAAGCGTATGACCAACTGGTTATAACGTCAAACTTTATGTACTATTGGGTTAGGCTTCATCTTCCCTTTCCTTTCTCCATCACAATTTTCTACCCAAATTATTTGATAATCTAACTGCAAGGATAATTTTGGCTTGTCATGGCAATGGTACCTGGCTTTACCAATGTACATGCCTGCCATTTACCTAGATTTCTGCCTCACTGTGTATCCACAATGAGCAAACACTGCCCTAGCTTACCACAACAAATGGCTCTCCACTTTTCATAAATCCATTAATCACCACTCTGACTGTTCACTAGCCAGGTGAAAGTCTACCTGACTACAAATGTTACTTTTCAACATTCTCCAACTTATCTATAAGAAGACTGCCAGTTTCTGCTAAAATAGGTAGTTCATTGAAATTGAAAACATAATGACCAAAATGCCCTAGTAACCATCCCATCCAAGAAGGGAATGTAGTTATCTTACACTTTCTATCTCTGAATCAATTCACAGTGGCTTCTAGTGGTCATTACTCCCCCTCTGCAAGATTACAAGCCTTGGGCAGAGGAGATGGCTCAGCATTTGCTGTGCAAGGCTAAAGACTGAAGTTCAAATCTCTAGCACCCATAAAAAAAAAAAAAAAAAAAAAAAAAAAGCTGAGCATGGCTTGTTGCATGCTTGTAACCCTATTGCTTGGGGGTGGGGGATGATGTGGGTGAGGGTACCAGAGAGGAGACTCACTGAGGCTTGCTGGCTGCCAATCTGGCTCCAGGTTCACTGACAGACCCTATCTCAAAGCAACAAGGCAATATACCTGACCTCCCCCTCTGGCTTCCATGTATACACACAGATATACACATAAGCATACACAGCCCCTGTCCAAACACACACATACCAGAAGCCCTCTGGTTGCTAAGTAGACATTTGTAAAGGCAAGGATACATGTTCCCAGAGTTGAAAAGAGAGTCTATAAATATGGACTGATTGTTAAGGGGAGAGTTCAAGAAAGAAGGTAAATTTTATGTTTTATAAAGATACTCAAGCCAGAGGGAGGATAATCAAGCCTCGATGTGGATGAGAGGGACAGCAAGCCAAAAAGCTTGGTCGAGGGACAAGCAGGGACGAATAAAAAGGAAGTTCATTCTGGGAGGCTGTCTCCTTGATCAGAAAGGACAACCACAGCTGGGCCTCTGCCTGAATTCTCACTGTAAATGTGATAAAACACACACTAGATAAAGCAGAGTGGAAAGTAACCCTTAAGTAAAAGACAGTTGTCAGAACAGCAGATCTAGTTTCTCTAAAGCACTCTCTAATGACAAATCCACACTAGGATTATGTGCTATGGGTAATTTTGCAAAGAACTACTGTGCAACATTTTCCTATTTTTCTTCCAGAAAAATGCAAAGGTAATTATGGACTCATAGCCAGTGTAGCAAATCAGTTAAATTAAACCTGTATTTCATCTAACTCATATAGGATATGAATAACATAACTAACTTTTCTAATTTCATACTCTAGTACTTTCAAGTAAATAAAAAGTGGGGGGGGGGAGATAAAGTTTTCCCCTACAAATAGAACCTGTCACTTCCTGGGATATGCACTTTTCAGCTCATGCATCCTAAATGCATGTGGAGATATTATATGCACTTTCTATTTAGCAATTTAATTATATCTTTGCATTCAAAGAGTGGCAATGGTTTGCAGTAATAATCAGGTGAAAGCATTCTAACATTAATATGCTGGAATCCGATGTGTTAATTTGATGCAACTTTGCCTTGACAATATGTGATTAATTTGTTCTTAGGCTAGTCCTGCTCCCAGCTCTGACAGTTTAAAATGCTGGGTTTCTTTATCCATATCGCTATTTGACACGCCTTAGCCCACTGCTTTGCTAAGACCACTGTTAATTTGTAATGAACTTGCTTTTCAGGGGGGTGCCTTCATTTTTAATTCTGTCAGTGTCACCTCCTTGAGGAAAATTACAAGTTTCCATAGGTGTGATTACTGCCAAGCTCTGTTGATAAGGGGTTTGAGAAAACAGGGCTTTATAAAGCAGTCTGTATTTAATCTGAAGCAAATTTATTGCCTCCAGACAGATAAATATAATACAAAGTTCTCTTATTTAAAAGTCATCCCCAAGTTCTCCCTCACCACCTCCTCCTAAACAAAAACACAGTTTCATTTCTAGGACTCAATAATGAGTCACTCAGGGAAAAGAGGTGAACCTGTAATAAATTTAGCAATAACGGTGATTCTTGCCATCAACTTAGACTTGCGAGGGAGTCTTCGAAAACATGAATACACTTCTCATCAAGGTAGGAAGGAAAAAAAGAAATCCCACAGAAACTGGTATAATTTCACCTCCTATCTAACAAGGCAAATCAACATTACACAGAGACATACTCCCCACTTTCTTTGGGAACACTGAGTACTTAGTGGTGAAGCTATGTATGTTTTACATTTCTCCCTGCAATACAATCATGATACTTCCTGTCACAGGAAGGTAAGAAGCCAAAGCCTAAAAAGCCACAATGCTTAACAGTGTGGTAGTCTAGCCACTGGTGACTCCTAAGAGTCTTCACCGGTACTCTGTTCTGTTTTACCTGTGTGATGGTCTCAGCAGTAGACTTTGCTCATTCCACGGTGTCCAGATGAGGAACAGTGAGTTGGCCCAGTGCGTTTATTTACAGTTTTTCAGCAAAAAAAAATAGAACGTAGGGATGAAATCTACATCTTTTGATGGATAGCCCTCTGCTGCTAACCATTACAACCTCTGGATGAACTCTCATCCTTTCTCAAACCAAGCATCCAGGTGTCTGACCCATTCCCCTTGTCCCTAATTCTTACTCTTCTCCAGCAACACCACCTACTGTAGACATGAGTCTGTTAATCCTACTCTCAGATGTTCTTAAATGTCTATTTACAGTAAAAGCCAGAAGAAAAGAGCACCCCAACTCACCTCAAGCATCACTAGTGGAATAAGTATCTGTCAAAAGGTGACAATCCAATACTTGGTAAGAGATACTAAAGCTGCTGGACATGATCGACCCGACGTCCCTTTGTGCCCCAATCACCTTTTTCACCATCTGCTCCCCAACTGCTGATCAGTGAAAAATCAGGCTTCATGGACTCAGTCTTCAGTGCAGCTCACCAAGACCATGGTCTGTCACTTGCTCAGATACTCACTGTTTTACTTTCCCCACAGACTGTACACAAAGCAGCCCTCTACACTGTGGAATATGTGCTCGAAAGAAAGTCATACTGTTATTTGTATTATGTATGAACTAGAAAAATTCCAAGGTGAAAAAACAATGCAAAATTCCCACTCTCCTCTATGCTCAATGGCACAAAGAGGAAAAGGGGGGGGCACATGTGAGATTCTGACTGTAAGCAGAGTCTTTAATACAAAATGTTCTCAGTTCTTTACTAGGGTATGCATACCTACTAGTTTACAAGTTCTTTTAGAACAGAAGCAAATACTCATATCTGTACCCACGGGACTCAACAGATTTTTCATTGAACAAAAATGTTTAGAAGGCATGTCTGCATTCATTCGCATATGCAACTCAATGAAAAGTCAGCCAGACTCCAGTTTAGCTTGGCACATGTCTGACCTCCTGGCATCAACTGTGGCTGATGTGGCATGAACAGCTGCTACTCTGAGATGCCTTCCCTTGAAGAACGCACAGGCCAGGGCGAAGACCACATAGGAACTATTCCCAAGTCTCCCTTCTCTGCTGGTTTGTGTCAGAAGGAGCCCTAGGGACCTGATGCTGAACAACAGGAATGAGACAAGCTCTAAGAACAGCTCAGCTCTAGGCCAGGCAGAGGATAAAAACACCATTCCCACAACAGGTGCCAGACCCAGATAGACAAGAGGCTATCAAAAAAGGGATGTACAGAAGAGAATGAAAATGAAAAGAGACAGAAAACACACACACATAAAACTGTTCAAATTGAAAACAGTAGAGGCCGGGAGGTGGTGGTGCATGCCTTTAATCCCAGAACCCTGGAGGCAGAAGCCCGTGGATCTCTGAATTTGAGACCAGTCTGATCTACAGAGAGTTCTAGGACAGCCAAGGCTACCCAGAAAAACCCTGTCTTGAAAAAACAACACAACAACAACAAAACAACAAATGAACCAAAATAATAATAATAGTAATAATAGTAATAATAATAATAGTAATAATAATAAAAAAAAACAATAGGATGCTGTGGTATAATGGGAGCTAAGCATAGTGGTGCAGACTTTTAACCCAGCACTCACTAGACAGAAGCTGGCAGGCAGATCTCTTTGAGATTGAGACCAGCCTATTCTATATATTGAGTTCTAGGTCAGCCAGGACTACATAGAGCTGTCTGTCTCAAAACCCTGTCTTAAACATACAAACAAAATAACAATAAAAAGTATACTAAAGAAGGAGAGGAGAGAGAGAGAGAGAGAGAGAGAGAGAGAGAGAGAGAGAGAGAGAGAGAGAGAGAGAGAGAGAGAACATGTGGGTGGGGTCTGTGTTTTTTTTTAAAGGGGTCCTTTGCACCTGCTTGCAGACTAGTACTCAAGGAATCCTGAGCTGACCAGAGTACATCCTGAGTGCATTCTTCCAGGTGACAGAGGCAGGCCAGCATAATGCCTGAATCCTTACAGATGTTATTTCACAGAAAGATCCTGTCTGACACATAAACTACACTTGAATATTCTGCTTTTTCTACAAGCTCCTACTCATGTTTAAACTATCTATAAAGCAGAAGTTATTGACTCCCACTCCTGTCTCTCAATCAGAGGAAGCAGATCTGTGCCCTTTAATACTGTAGGACATAAAGCATTGTGTCCTGAGCAGAATGGCAGCACTCTGTCCTTAAGCACCTCATTGTCTCCTAGATGGCCCCAGCTACAAATACTCCACTGCAAAAGAAACTCTCTGGGCAGAAGGATCCATTACCACCTTGTGGCAAAGCCCCTTGGGCAAAGTGGGAGGCACTTAAAAACCAGTTGAGAATTAACCTCACAATAACAAGGGGAAGCCCTCTGGGAGCCTGTCACAGGATAAGTATAACAGAAGTCAGAGTGCAGCAATGCCTGGTTCAAGTGCTGACTCCTCCTTCTGAGATACATGACCTCAGGCAAGCCTCAGTTTCCTCTACTGTCACCATAGTACCACCTCACTGGGCAAAACACTCTGAACCATGCCAGAGCAAGTTAGGAGATCTTCAGTGTGTATTCATTCACTGTTATTATCAACAGAACCAGGTACGTTTCCTGCTGCTCTCCTGTCCCCTCCCAATTCCTACTACTAAGCACTGTGTTGGGTACCCTGTGATTAAGAAAAGTGAAAGGACACAGATCTCTGATCTGAAGAGGCACAAATAGGGACAGACACTGTGGAGTAAAGGAGGAAGCCACTGTTAGGTGAACAAAGGGACTGTTCCAGAAGAAGTTTACATGCCAGAAGTATGGCATAGGGGTTCTAACATAAAACTCACTGGGAACTCGGAGGGTTCTAGGATCCACAAACAGCTGCCTCCAAGACTGAGGTGAGAGAGCCATGAGAGTCTTGTCCTCTGCTGGTAAATATCTATGCCTGAAGGTAGGGGCCGAATCCTCAAGGCAGCCACTGAAGGACTAAAGCAGCAGGGGTTGGGACCACATGTGGCAGATCCCAGTCCATGGTGGGTGATAGGTGGGTAGATGGGAAACAAAGACCTGTAGATGTGACTCTTCATGAAAATTTTATTGAGAGGGAGGTAAGAAAATAAGGGAAGGAAAGAAAAAAGAGGAGACACAGAAATAGTGAGAGGCAGAGGACAGATGGGGGGGGTCTTTTCCTGTCTACCCCTTAAGGAGAATAAGTGTTCTTCTCAGAATCTCCTCATCCTCAAAGCTGGGCTTCTCAAACTAGGACCCTGTCTTAGATTCAGCTCATTTCTCTGAACTTACAGATCCTTCTATCTTTCTTTATTCAGTCAGATTTTGGGGTGGACCCTTGAGAGCAGAATATACCCTCTTATCACTGCTCCCCTGGGACCTCTTAACTCTACTAGAAGCCAGGTATTAAATAACAAACACCTGATGAACAAACATCTGGCCTTGACTAGAGCAGTGCATTATGAAAAATAATCTAAATGCTTAAGGGATTTCAAATAGTCCTACAATGCCTCATAAAATTACATAATTTTGCCAGATAGTGGTAGCATACGCCTTTAGTCCCAGCACTTGGGAGGCAAAGGTAGGCAGATCTCTGCAAGTTCAAGGCCAATCTAGTCTACAAAGCTACATAGAAAAACCCTGCCTCAAAAAAAAAAAAAATTAATAATAGATCACACCTCATGTTACCATCTGGTTTTAGCTTAGAAGGATATGATGATACAATCAAAATCATACAGAAAGCTAGGCTGGGGTAGTCTGAGCTACACAGGAAGAAAAAGAAAGCAGGTGACACAAACTAATAAAACCCAGGGCTTATGAATTTTCTAGAAGTAACCTAGAAAAGGTCAAGTCCAGTAAGTTTACCACTACTTGAACATGTAGCATATTTGACAAGGAAATAATATGCATTCAAAACAGTTTTCTTTCTCTCTTTTGATACGATCTCTCTATATAGCTCTGGCTGGCCTGGAACTCTCTGTATAGACCAGGCAGGCATCAAACTCAGAAAATATTTTTCTTAAGACTCATGGTTCTTCTTAAAATAGTATAAACTCCAAGCATCATATAAACTGGATTCAAAGCTGTACCACATAAGGTATGACTGTAGGCAAGCCACTTAATTTCCCCCAGAGCTGATCAGTATCAACATGGGGCAAGAACATCTGCACCATAGAGAAACATGCTACCCAGCATGGATGGAGACCTCAGAGCACAGCAGACACTGCTACCTGTCTGTAATCCCTGGAGGCAGGGGTCTCTTTTCCCCTTCCCCAGTGACTAGTCCACTCTGTGCACAATAGATACTTTATTGGGAGGGGAAGTGTTCAAACAAGAACTCAATGGTTTCTCTCTTTTTTTATTTTTTAAATTAATCTAACAATTCAAGATGTTAGTAGTAGACACACACACACAGAGGGAGGGCGTTTTTATTTTCATTGTGTGTGTTTGTGTTTGTGCATATGAATGCAGTACCCATAGGGGCCAGAAGAGGGTGTGGGGTTCCCTAGAGCTGGAGTTACAAGTTGTTGTGAGCTGCTCTGTGAGTGCTAGGAATGGAACCCAGGTCCTGAAGAGTCATCTCTCTAGCCCTACAACAGTTCTTATGGGTGTATTTTTGAAACTCAGGCTCTTCTCTGTTTAAATACAGACTACCAGGTTTCTCTAAATAAAATTAGGTGATTTTTTTTTCTTAAAAGTTAACATTGTAGCATCTGTTTCTTTGTCATCATCACATTAAGACAGCAATGCAATCACCTTGAAAAAAGAATTAGAATACAAGTTGCTGAATCAATAAAAATATGATACTCTGTATTCTATGCATATCCCCACATGCTTTTTCCTATGTATATAGCCATGTAACAAAACTTGATGACAATATATACTATTCTATCTCCTGCTTTTACTTATATTACAAAAGTCTGTCTGTGCCAAGAAGCAACACTAGTGCCACATCTAGACCACAGTCTAACAGCTGTTAAATGAAAACTAATGTCCAAATCGTCTCAGTCTTCTCCCACTGGGCACTCAGGTTGTTTTCTGGCATTTCCATCACATAAATAATGACATCTCTTATTTTTGTAGCATTTTTCCTTATTAATTCCTTAGAATACACTTTAGATGTGTATTTTCAGGGACAGGTGTGTGTGTGTATATATATATATATATATATATATACATATATATATATTGTATGTTTATGTCTATGTGTGTGGTTTTGTGCATGAGTGTCTTTCTGTGGGCATGTATGCATGTGCCTGTGTGTGTGCACGTGTGCACGCAGGCATGCACGTGCACTCCTGATGCATACCATGATGTTAATCAAAACTTCACTAGTTTGGTCTTATGAACATGGGAAAGAAATCCTCTGTCACCATTATTTTTGGCTCACCTTGACATTTCTGAACTGTTTAATATATGCAGAAAGACACTGTCTTTTAAGATAATAGTTGGACACTCAGGAAATAACAATTCTTAAACTTACAAATTTAAAACTGGCTATGGTAATAGCCATTTTTACTCCAGCACTCATGAGGCAGAGGCAGAAAGACTGTGAGCCCAGGCCAGCCTGGGTGATATATGGAGACTCTATCTCAAACACAAACAACAGAAGCAAAAAGAACAGGCTTTAATTCAATCAACACTCCAATTAAAAACTCACATATTCAAGAAGCAGTCCACCTTCCTAAAAGAGGTGAAGAGGGGAGAGGGAGACCACAGATCAGAAAGCAATAGATCTTCACAGGGTGTCCTCAGAAGAATGGATGCCAGGAGAAAAACAGACATCTTCCTAATCACCTCAGAACCTCCTAAGGCAAGTGCCTAATGTATAAACTACCAGGATGGCAAGACAAGCTTCGTCAACCCATTTACCTTAATTATTTTCATTAAAGATTGGTGCATAATAAGGGTACGGAATTAGAACTGTGAGCAACTTATCCATCCTAGTAGTAAGGTCCTTCAGAATATGAAACACAATATTCTGTATTAATACAATTTTACCCCAAAATGGCAAAATTAATTTTGTAATACAATTGTCCCTTTGCAATCACTGTTAACATTAAGAGACTAGATGAAGAATTACTAACAGCATTAATGTGGTATTGAAGTCACACCTACACATCCTGTTCCATAGAAAATGGTTCTTAATTTTCAAGTTGTTCTGCTTTATTAAAGCTCATTACCATTTCTCTTTTAATAAGTGCTCTTTAAAGTCATTACCTGCAGTGAAGTTAAAGGCAGAGCTATTAAAAGGTTACTTTAATGTGAATAATGGCCTCCCGATATACTCAAGTTAATTACTATTGGAAACTGGTTTTATTTTAATTTAATGCTGAACGCTTAATGAAGGATCTGCCGGGGTAGCAAAACTGACAAAAATTATTCATGGTCAACAGACCTATTCTTGCTGTCTCATTTAAAGAGATAATATCCGTTTCTAGTTCTACATAACTGCATTTCAAGATCAAAATTACATCTTAACATTTTTCTCTGTATACCTAATTGAATATGAAAAATGTGTTTTTTTAAATATTCAACAGTATGTTAGACACAGCACAATCATCAGTCATAATGTAGCAGATCTTCAAACACGTAGAAAGTGGAGAGGAATCTCAAAATCACCACACGGAGAGAACAAGACAAACAGAAACACATTCTTGGTCCTTTGTGCTCATATTCATAAAGAGGCTATTACAAAAAGAAAGAAGAAAGCTGAAAAGGAGCTAAGTAGAAAGAGGAGGCTGAACCAAAGGAAACACGGGACTACCTCTGATCAGAAGAAGGGAGACAAGCCTCCAGCTCTGCAGGAAAAACTAGAGGCAAAACCCATGCTTACAGAACAATGTAACAGCACTCTTGCCTTCTGTCAGCCTCAAATCAAACAGTGAGTTCTCCCCAGCATCTGGGAGATGGAGCCCAGTGAAAGGGCAGAGCAGAGTATGCTTTCAAAGACAGGCTGGGAGCAATGGCAAACTTGACCGAATTTCCTTCCCCAATCCAATTTTACCTAAGAAGATATCTGTATCATTGGAACATTAGAACAATTTGGTCATGTAAGACAATGTCATCAGCACCTGTCTGCCACTTATTTACCCTGTAAGCAGACTGAGCTTGGCATGTAAAGACTAGCAGGGAGTGATCTCATTACATAAGTTATTCTAAAAGAACCTTGCCAAAGTTGATCCTAAAGTCACTTTAGAAACAACACCTTGTAAAATACCTGTTTGTGTCTATTTGCTAGACTGGGATTGTATCTAGGGCCTTCTACATGGTAAACAATTGTTTTCTTTCTTCCTTTTAAGAAAGGACTCATCTATGGCCATACCACCCTAAATGCACTGGATCTCTCCTGAAACAAAGTCACACTAAGTTGTACAGACTAGCTTTGAACTCACTCTGTAGCCAAAGTGTACCCTGAGCTCCTTCTAGCTCAGCCTGCACCCTTAGACTTGGCAGAAGTGACATGCTACCTATCTTAATGTCAACCAGGACCGGACTCTTAATGTCTTCTATCATCACAGGAGTGCTCTATTTAAGAAATGCATACATTATTAATATTAAAAATCTGTCTATCCTATGACAAAGCCTCTGAAAAGTAAAAAGACAAGCCGGGAATGGGGACACACACCTTTATTTCTACACCTGGGAGACAGAGACAGGTGGATCCCTGAATTCAAGGCCAGACTGGTCTACACAGCAAGTTCCAGCACAGGTGGAGCTACACAGATAAACCTTGTCTTGAAAAACAAACAATTTCTATGGTCAGAGTAATACTAAAATTTAGTCAGACATAGTCCCATAAGAATGCAATTGCAAAAAGGGTCCAGCCTATACTACATAGCAAGAGCCTGTCTCAGAAAAAGAAAAGTAAGAAACCACAGAGTCCCATGCATTCCTATATCTAGTCTCCTGATCATCAGCAACATACCACATAGAAACTGTAACACCACAGGCCAATTTATCGGACTGGACACAACACAGAAAATCAGTAAATGCAGCTACAGTGGTGCTAATAAAGCTTTCTTTAATTGGGGCTTAAACCACTCCTCTTAATTGGGCTGCTTTATAGGAATGTGTTTCTACACTAAAATAGTATTACATTGATTATATTAAATATATTTAAATGCTGGTTCTAACACTATGTATTTAATACAACAGAGGAGAGGAAAAAGAAAGGCTATTGTGGCCAAAATAAGAGAAAAAAGAACAGAAAATGCCCTTGCAAGTTATTGTTTTGATGCTGTAATTAGGAAGAGAAAATGAAAGTCAGCGAAAGCAGTTTTAGGAAAGTGCTTATTAGATTTTCTTCTTTCCACGGTGGAAAGTCCTTCCTGTTGAAGAAGGCAGTGAAATTTTATCACAGCTATTGCTATTCATAAATCTTATATCTATTTTAATTCAATCTGGCCCTAGCCTCAGAGTCGCTGCACCACAATTTGATTACTATAACCATACTTTTTAACTGCTGTCAGGAAAGACAGCGCCTACACAAACATCTGCCGGAACACATGCCTGCACTCTCCAGCACGAGCCTTAAATCACGAGCTGGTGATGAATCTTTATCTGACACTAATACTTTTTAACTTCATATAGACAATTAAAATGAATTGTAGCTAAATGCACATATAACAAATCAATTTAATCTTTATTGCATACTAGCATATTTTGCAAATTCCCTAAACTTATTTTCTTACATGTATCTATAACTAGGTGTTAAACTTCAACATAACAGAAGGGAGCCAGACATGAATAGAACACAGCTCTCAAGTTGGGTCCTGCCTTGGTGCTGCAGGCCACAAGAGTGCTGACACCTAGAATTTACCAGCACCATTCAAAATTTTCCAAATTTATGTGTAGAGAACACCACTCTGGCCTTCATTACAAGAATGAACAAAACTGAGCCTCTGCTCTCTAGAATTACACAATAGAAATTCAGTCAACTGAGAGACACCTATGCCTGCTGTTCACCACGGTTGTCCTCAAACCCCAGTCTCCTCCACAGGAGTCTCTATTACAGGCTTACCATGTTACAGTTTGCTGTTCATGGGTCTATTCCTCTTACTCTGATACACAAAGTCACAAATATCAGGGTCCCCGGCAATGAGTATAGCCTTGAAGTAAAACTGTTTCTAAGCTGGGGATGTAACTCAGTGGTAATGTACGCAAGTAAGGCCCTGGATTCCATCCCCAGAAGGGGGTGGAGGAGGTTCCTTCACTCACTGGCTACATTACCTTCAAGTTCCTCCAGGGTTAAGGTTGGCTTTATCTTACAAACAAAGCTGGTATGCAATGTTTAACATCAACCAATGCAGAGAAG
The DNA here is from genome assembly GCA_030556225.1 of Cricetiscus sungorus. NCBI lineage: Eukaryota > Metazoa > Chordata > Mammalia > Rodentia > Cricetidae > Cricetiscus > Cricetiscus sungorus. The sequence continues at coordinate 7,197,069 of JANBXA010000132.1, forward strand.
TTGTTTAGTGAGCCACAGGTAGGTGGGTGGAAACTAAGGGTAAGTGCACTCTGAACATCAGGAAGATCAATGGAAGGAGACAAAGCATATGGGGTAAACACTGGAGTCTACACATGATCATTGCCCCCAAACTAGTCCCAACCTTAATATTCCCTTCTTACCTGTGAGGGTACTCAGACTTACACTTTTATATACTAGATATCACCTGAATTCATCTACTCCAATTCCATTGGCAATTAAGCCCATTACCTTCTGCCCATTCATCTCTCACCATGGTGAATTTTTTCTTTGTTGGTCTCTCTATACACACAGACCCTGCTCAAGTATACTCTATTCAGCAGACTCCCAATGACCTTTTGGACACACAAGGGCTGTGTAAAAGGCATGGTGGCAGAACACTTGGTTGGCATTTGGACTTAACAAAGCAACCCCCACACACACACATACACACATACACATGTCGGCTTACCTCATGGCTCCATATTAACTTGTTCAGGACTTCTCAGTGCTCCTATGTTAAAGAGACACTTCTCTCAGCCATCTACTGCCTACCTCAGCAGTCTCATCTTATGCCACCTGCTGTCTCAACCTTGAGGTTTGAATCATATAGCTTTCTTCTCTTCCAGGTCCAAATACCATCTGTACAAACTTGTCATTGCCCTTTAAGACAACCCTACAGAAATACATCTCCTTGCTGGTGGCTGTACTATGATTCAAGTGTGATAGCCCCATCAGATCAGAAGTCAGGTCTATATGCTCACCACTATCCAGACTGCTACATACTAGAACCTCTGCACAGAAAGTGAACAAGTGGCAATAGGAATAAGGAAAGTACAACTAAACATCTCTTAGTACCAGACATGACCAGGCACTTTGCTAAGCACCCACTATCTCTACTGAATTCTCACAATACTTTAGTCTATCATTAGCTTTATTTTACTAACATAAACATAAGCATGGGGGCTCATGCTTGTACACCCAGTACTTGGGAGGCTGAGGCAGGAAGATGATGACTAATGAAGCTATTCTACCAATGCACCATTAAGTAGAAAAAGTAGTAAACAGCTGACACTTTATTTTAGGGATGGACTAACAAATTCTGTCTATGAAGTGGAAGACTGACAAAATATAGTCATAGAAATAAGCCACTGACATCATGCTAGTGCTTTATTCTTCATTAATTTTTTAAAAACATAGTATGTACAGACATGTGTGATGGAGCAGTCTTTAGACCTAGCACTCAGAAGGCTGAAACAGGTGCTCTCTGTTCAAGGCCAGCCTGATCTACATATTAAGTTCCAGGACTGCCAGGAGAAGAGACAATGCCTCAAAACCTTAGATAGATAGATAGATAGATAGATAGATAGATAGATAGATAGATAGATAGATAGATAGATAGATAGATAGATACGTCAGAATAAAATGTATGAAAGAGAAAGACACCTCCCAAACATCGGCTATGTAGCCCTATACTTATCTCTTCTTGGGAACTTCCTGTGACCCTCAGAATAACCCTTAAGAAAGGAGGTACAGGGTTGTGTGTGCAGCAACTTTACCCTCAGCTACTGTTTCTCTGGGGGTGGGATAGGATGGGTGGACACTCTACTTTGGACAGACAGAGGAAAAGGAAGGACAAAAGGCTTTTAATTCAAGGCCATTATAGAGAAAAGAACAGTCAACACTAAACAACTGAAATATCATGCTATCATCATGGGAGTGAGCCCTTCTAATAGCAAGTTTTCTAAGTTCAAATAAGAAGCACTTTATTCTATGGGTGTGTGTGCGCGCGCATGCGTTTTCCTTAGTATTTATTTTTATTTTATGTATATGGGTGCTTTACATGCATAGCTGTGCAACCCTGAAGCTGGAGCTACAGACAGCTGTAAGGTGCCCTATGAAAACTGGGTTCTCATGTCCTCAGTCCTCTGTAAGAGCAGCTAGTGCTGTTTTGTTTTGGTTTTTGGTAGGGTTTCTCTATATAACAGTCCTGGCTGCCCTGGAACTCGTTCTGTAGACCAGGCTGGCCTCGAACTCACAAAGATCCACCTCTTCTGCCACCCAAGTGTTGGGATTAAAAGCATGCAACACCACCCCACCCCACCCCCAGCACAGCCAGTGCTCTTAATCACTAACCACTAAGCCATTTGTCTACTCCAGCTGTGTTTTAAAAACATGGTTTCAATTCATTGACCTTTCTAAGTGTATAACATTTCTTTGTAGCACCATTCTTTTCTGTAAAAGTTTCAAGTGACTTTCTTTGAAGAGAGCTATTTAATGCCAATGATTGTAGGAAACATTTGTTCATAATTATCCAGACATCCAACTAGAACAATGCTGAAACAAGAGCAGCATGCAAAAATGTATTTAAGGACTATCATCCCAAAATGCTGCTAAAAGCTATTAACCAGTATGTGTTAATTGCCACGGCATTCATATTAATTTTCACTTCAGGCTCGACATTGTGGAATATTTCCCCTGATACATTTTAAACAAAGTTTAATTTAAGGAACTGCTTCTATCAACACTTATGAAAATTAACAGCCAAGCAATTAGCACTCGTGAATTATCCCCTCCCCCAAGCTCTCTGTAGTTCCCATTAAAACAGTTTCTACTGGAGGAGTGGCTACTTTCTAACAAGTTAACACAATCAAAGTCACAGCTGTTGGTGGGAACCAGACCTCTTTTGCTTTTTCAAGCCCTTGTCAAGGCAAACACCCACCACACATTTGAGGAATAGTATTTAACTATGTCACAGAAGGTAGGATACCTAATGTTTTATTATAATTGCCAACAAATTACTAATTCCCAAATATCTTTCTGACTGATTTTTAGTAGCCATTCCCTTTCAAATAAATAAGTAAATAAGTATGTAAATAAATAGGTAATCATTTTTGCTCATCCTGTATCTAAAACACCAGCTGAACCCCTGCTCAGAATTGTCCGTGTAAGTGTTTGCCTGCCTCTGCCTCCTGAGTGCTGGGATTATAGGGGTAGGCCACTGCACCTGCCTTAGATCTATTTCTTTAAACATAAAGTTGGGGCTAGGGATGCAGCCCAGTGGTCAAACATTTGTTTAACATCCATGTGTAAAAGACCACGAGTCAATCTCTAACATCGTGATGAAGCATGACACAGCACCTCCAGGGAACTTAACCCGGTGCCTCCCCCACCAGAATCCACATCATCTTCAAATATCTGGAAGTACAGTGTACTTCTTCACAGAGTATAATCAGAACTTCTGATCTCAACCTACAGCGGAGGTCATGTCTTATGAAAAAGCTTTCTCAGAGGCTGTTTCTAACAGTGGCTGGGGCTGTAGCTCAATGGCAGAGTGCTTGTCTGGCACACAGAAGGCCCAGAGTAAGTCCTCAAGAAACAACTCTCCTCACACCCCCACATGCCCACCAACAAAAAAGACTTCATGCAGATGCTGAGTTGGATTGGACCTCTTCAGACAAAACATTGCTTAAGAGTTCTTCAAAGCCTGCCTTGACCTTGCCTCAAATGCTCAGGATCCAAAGAAAGTCAGACAGCATCATCTATTTGCCAAAGACATAAAATAAACACTATAAGCCTGATACATCCCTCCCTCCAATCTGTCAAAAATCCTAACCAAGTATAGACCTCCCAATTCTATGCTCTAAAAATATATTGACCTCCAAAATATTTTTTTTTACAAATTATTAGACAACTACAGGAACCAAAAATTATTTGAAAATAAATACTTTAATTTAGGAAACATTTGAAAAGATGCTCCCCCTTAGAATCACTAAAACCATCCAAGTTTGCAAAACTATTAGACCCTAGATAAAATTGCATAACGACCATGAGACTATAGCTCCCTACATGAAACAAATCCTTTCTTTCAAGCCAACAGTAACATCTTAAGGAGGACTGCACAGCGACTAGTCTCTTGAGGAAATACATAATTAAGTAGGTTTTTTTTTTAACATATTTAATTAGACCCCAAACTCTTCCTGTCCCTTTCTCTCCCCAATTATGTTCCATTTGCCCAAGAGACCTAAGCAACTCAGTTAATTATGTAAATAAGGCAAGCACTATTCCCAAGGAAAGCATCATGAATATTTGTAAAAAGAAAAAAAAAATCACTGTATATGTTTTAGTGACTTTAAAAATTCTTTTCAAATACATATATACTTACATACATGTAGGTACATTACATATAGTATCAATTACATGGAAAACCTTTGCCATGTTTCAGGCAAAAACATATAGTCCCAATAACAAGATGATGAATTATTAAGACAGAATACTCATTTCATTTCTTAAATATTAGCTGAATAAAAATATTTTAAGTTACAACACTAACAAAAATTTAGTACTGAATGTCAGATGATTTACGGAAAGAATCAATCTGGAAATGATTAAAGTCAACTGGCACAGAAAGGCTTTATTATCTGGGGGTTGACACAATCTCAACTCTGGAAGCAGCCATGGCACTGTTAGCACTACTACAATCCCATTATTATGCAATCACAAAATGCTAATTTGATCATCCTGAGGTGTTATTTGAATAGTCATTTTAATTTCTAGGTTACAAAAAGGCTTGACTCAAATATAACTCTCTATTAATCACTGAGATGCCATTGACTATCATATTGATGCCTTTTACAAAGATAAAGACTGATTTAGTACTTACAGTACAATATCCTTCAAATACTAGCCACTTTCATTATGTATCTGCCAAATGCATCAATATTAAATAATAGATGAGAACAAGGATTTAATTGTATTTCACATTGTAATATATGGGATAATAAGAAAATAGCAGGCATTGTAGGATAGACTTATTGATATATAAACCTTACTTAGTCAGTGCTCACTCTCTACAGATTACAAAAAAGATTCATAAAGACAAAGCAGAGGGCAACTTAAACGTAAATACATAACTAACAAAAAATATCAGTGCGACTGAGGAAGTGGGCTTTTTTGTTGTTTTTATTCATTGTCTCCCTGGATTTCAGAAGTTAGTTATGCATGCCAAGCAATGTTCACAACTCTCAGACAAATATAATCCCAAACTAAAGAATGGTAAAATGGAAATTCTAGAAAGTTTATTTTTACAGTCTAAGCATGGAATCACACACTGATTATTCTATCAACATCATCAAACAATGAGACTAAATCAGCCACAGAAGCAAGTAAATTCCAGCCATGTCCCAACTCAGGATAATTCTTCACCCATCTAAATGAACCCTGTGCAGTGCATCTGGAGACACATCAGAGTCCTGGGGAGCCTTCCTTCTTTTCCCTACATTCTACAGGGCTGAATAGCATAGGCTGACTACAGAGATGTTCAGAGCAATGCAACCTGAAAGTGATAGTGCTTTTGGTTCTTTTCTGGAGGAACTGTTGAGCATCTGAGGACCTATATGTTATTAATGTGTTTTGTTGCTAGTTCCTGTTCTCAACCCTCACTGACAGCAACAACCTTCCTGCCAATGGCCACTTGCTGACTTCCACCTATGGAAACCAGAAGCACTATCTGAGAAAGGATGCTTGGAGAAAGAAAGATATTCTTGCTCAAAGATGATAACTGACAGAACTAGTATGTGAGGACAAAAAATGCAAACATGAGCAAAGCACTGGAATTTATTAATTTCAACAGTGCTGAAACAAGATAAATTGCATATGACCCCTCGAGGCAACAAACTATCACTCAGCACCCCACACCACTGCCAGGTATAGATACAGGGGCAATAAATAAAAAATCAACTGTTTCCTAAAAAGACCCTGCTCAGCTCAGAACTGAGGCTCATAACAGCACCAGGTTCTTCCTGAAACAGTGGCCATTTTTCTAGAAGGAAAAAAAACATACTTTAATTTTATAAAAGCAAACTGTTAATACAAACAAGAAAAAGTAAAAATCACCCAAACTGGCAGTATCCAGTAAGATCTCCCAACAGTGAAAGACAAAAATGCAATGGTCTAGAATTCTGTAGGGAAGGCCTCACAATTTCTATGAGTGTGGACAGTAGAAAGGACAATACAAACCGCCTCCCAGAGCCACTTCTAAGTCTTTACCAACACAACTACTTCATCAGTCCACCCAGCCCAAACTCAAGTACAAGGAGATGAAACAGATAACTAGATACACAAAGCCCTCCCTTTGCTTCTACCCATATGTGCTCATATATGTATGCATAGATTATATATATATATATATATATATATATATATATGAAGAGAGAGAGAGATGCATTTTTTAATTGGGCTTTGGGAGGTAAGTTCTTGCTATGTAGCTCAAGATGGCTTCAAACTCACCAACCTTCTGCTCTGGTATGCTGAGTGTTAGGATTGTAGCTATGTGCCATCACACTCAAGGTGAGTGTGTGTGTGTGTGTGTGTGTGTGTGTGTGTGTGTGTGTGCGCGCGCGCACAAATATGTATCTAAGAGAACTAAAACAGTCATGGGCTATAAGTACAGAGAAGGAAAGAATGAAAGAACGCTCAAGACTTTTGTGTTAGTCTTTTGTGTTAGCCTTCCTAAATACTACTATGGAAACTGCTAGGAGCCATCCCCAGTGGTGGACAAGTCCCAGCAGGTGATATAAGGAGTAGGCTAGAAAAGGATGTGAGCCAGGCATGATGGTCAGGAGAATCTTACAGCCTGACTAGCATCCAGAGTGCATCTTTATTCATACAGATTTTAGTAAGTAGGAATACATTCATGTTGTTCCAAAACAGATCACATCACTTTTGTTTTTGGACATGTGTTTCACTTCCTTTGCTCATCTTTTAGTCATCATTAATAAACTATGACAGAACGGAGTTTTCATTTCTAATCACTTTCCCTCAAGTTTTGACATCACTGATAAACAGTTACCTTTCATAACCATTTTTACTCAACAATCCCATAACACAATGTTTAAGAATCTAGAGGTACATGACAGCCTGTTCTAAGGCTGATAGCTCTTGTGGCTACAAGGACACTAAAACAAAATCTCCAAGCAAGTCTGGGCAGATTGCCATGCCCCAAGAAGTTAGAGGACCCAGGAAAAATCCTCAGGCCAAAGCTACAGCAGTTATTATTCAAATTCTGACATAATACAATCTGTACATTTTATATATTTATAGACTTTGTCTATATGTCTAATACTGGCATTGTTGTTCCTTGGTCTATTGACACCATAGTGGCTCTGCATGTGCTAACTTTTCTAAGAAGGAAGGCTCTGACATCTTATTCTTTTATCGTCTTTCCATTCCATTCTTTGTCCATCGATGTAAGTCAGTGTGCAGGGCAGAGGTAACTTTAGCAAATCTAACTTTGTACATGCCACATAATTGGCCAAGTGTATAGTGGAAAGATGCTTGCAATCTGAACTGTGGCCAACTCCTCTAGCCCACTAAATCTTGTTGACCTTTTTTGAGTTTTTTTTTTTTTGTTTTAAATATCTTGCTCCTGCACAAATACAGGGACAGATGTTTCCAGAGTGTCTCTGTCATAAACTCTTGTTTCAATAGGGTCTCTAACGCTATTACAATTCTACAAAAAATAAAATAACAACAAGAGAAATAATGAGCCCACATTCTTACCTTTTGTATCTATGGTCTTAGAGAAAATGTGGTGTTTTACAATACTGAGGCACTTTTGAAACCTAAATCTAATAGTAATGATGATGATAATGATGATGATGGTGATGATGGTGATGAGATGATACATACCAGTAACAAGGCTGGTTAAAGAGACTCAGTTAAAGAGACACCTCTTTATTTCACACGTACCTTGCCATCAAACTTGGAATACTCATTAAATGGATTATTCAGCTGCAGAGGGCACTGTTCCAAGCGTACAGACAATATGGACTGCTTGCCCGAACTTGGAGGCTTCTCTTTGAGGGATTTTTTTTCGAACAATGACTTTAACTCCTGGGCTGAGATAGAAAAGGATAAAAAAACATCGTTGTCACTATGTACAACTTTATCCACTTTTCCTCAAGTCTTCCTGTGTATCCTAAAAAGGGCATGTGGAGGAACAGGCTGGGGCTGGCATACACAGAACCCCCTACACACACACTTGCAGGCTTGTGCACAGCAGGGCAGAGTGCATGAAGAGATGTTCAGGCCTGGACTATGAAAGGAAGAGTCACTGCAGCAGAGCAGTCATCCTTAAGAAGAGTATTCACAGCTGGGGCACCCAGGCTTCAGCAGCAGTCACTGCTGTGTGACATTCAACACTGTGCTCTACTTCTCTGATGTGTCAACCTAGAAAACCTCAGGGAGAGCTCTCATGTCCTACCAATCAATGATTTTAGAATTTGAGATCTTTAAGTTCAAGGTCCTTTCCCCACTTCCCAATGGCACAACATAAAATCTTGAGGACAGAAACAGAGAAGGAAAAGGAGAAAAAATGAATTAGCATTCATTGTGTATGCCAATACAGCTTATTAAATTATTATTAAATCTCTGTAGTACTGAAAATTCTGTCCACATGAAAACCAGCTTGGAATACTCTGGTTAGGCCTAACTCATGCAACCACATAAACCCCAGGGCTAGATCTACACCAATGAAGACACAAATGAATACATCACATACCCAATAAAACTTACTGCATAAATTAGTGAATAATGATTGAAGGTATTCAAATCAAATCACATTAAATCAGAATTTTCAGCTCTTATTCATCTGTGAATCAAGATACTTCCACATCTTCACAAAGATCATTTAGCACTCTAAATTCACCTGAATATCTGTCAAGGTGGGAAGTACATGGCAAGTATATGGAGACAATTGTATGCTGTGAAATATTATACACTGTGTGAAGGTGTATTGCTGTGATTGGTGTAATAAAAAGCTGAATGGACAATAGCTAGGCAGGGGGTATAGCCAGGATTTCTAGGGAGAAAAAAGGATGAGGAGTAGGAATCTAGGAGGGTGCAGTCACCAAACAGAAAGAAAACAGGAGGTACAAGATGAAAGAGATGTGCCAGAACATAGATTAATATAAATGGATTAATTTAAGTTATAAGAGTTAGTTGAGACAAGACTAAGCCAAAAGCCAAGCTTCCATAAGTAATAAGAAGTCTCTGTGTTGTTATTCGTGAGCTGGCAGCCACATTTGGTGCCCAATTCAAGACATATGCATCCACATAAAGCGTGAGAAAGCAGGAGGGGAAAAAAAAAAGGAAAAGTTCTGATTAGGCTCAGTGCGGGATTTATGAGCAGCAAGCAACACACTACCGGATGATGGGAGACTAGGTAGAAGCACCTACCACAGTGTAGACCCAGAAACTTCCCCAGCTGGGGAAGATAGACCAGCTCCAGACTGACCCACAGGCATGAGGTTCCATTCTCACCAACAATAAGTGGCAGAACCAGCTGCCACATCATGTGCTAAACAAAGCCATGCACGTGGAGGCCCTAACTGCCACTTAGCTGTTGTGGAATATGCCTTTACACAGTGTGAAGATGTGTCCTAATGACTGGTTTAATAAAGAGATGAATGGTCAATAGCTAGGCAGGAATATATAGGAGGTTAGGAGGGACTGGGACAGAGACGTCTCAGGGGAAAACAGGGGATTGCCAGCCTTTACTCCATTGCTGACACTATGCTGTCCAAACTGGACAAGCAGAACACAAAGTAGAGTGACTGCTGAACTTTGCCAAGACAAGGTAGAACAGTCCTTCAAAATATCTGCTTCACAGAAAAGTCTGTCAGACATGCTAGACCTGTAGGCTGAGGAAGGATGCCCCAATGTTATAGAGGGAACTTGGGTGACTGTACAGTCAGCCAGATGTCTCTGTTATTTCTATAGTTTTAGAAATTGTTGCTCTGCACTCCCTGTTTACTCAGGTAATATTATATCCTTCTTGGATCTCTGAGGAAGTGGAAGATGAGATTGTTATCATTACAGTTTTCCTTGTTATCAAATTCAGAAAAGACCTTATATAATAAACATAAAGTTTGTGAGGTTGAAAAACATAAAAACTAAAGTTGTTTATCTAAGGTGTTTTAAGATCTAAAAAGATATTTTTAGGATGGTAATACAAGTTATGATAGAAAATTGTTTAGGTATAAAACTTTTGACTCACTAAGATAGGATATTAATACAGTTTTTCTCCAAATTTGCCACACACATATGGACTAATTTTGAATGTAATTCTTTCCTATAGATAGTTTTGTTCTTACTATATATAGTTTTACTATGTTAGAGATAAAACCTTTTTATTTAGACAAAAAGAAGAAAATTTTGTATTTGAAAATGTGCTGCTATGAGTAGTGTAATAAAAAGCTGAATGGGTAATAGCTAAGCAAGAAGTACACATATAATTTCCAGGGAGAGAAAGATGAGTAAGAGGAATCTAGGAGGGCAGAGTAGCCAAACAGAGAGGAGGAAACAGGAAATGAAAGATGAAAGAGTGGTAACACCACATGACAGATTGAAGATTAATATAAACAGGTTAATTTAAGTTATAAGAGCTAGTTGAGACAAGTCTAATCTAAAAGCCAAACTTTTGTAATTAATAAGAAGTCTCTGTATCATTATTTGTGAGCTGGTGGCCAAAGAAGTATCTACCTACAATCATACCTTTTCATTTAATGAATATTAGAAACTGTACAATCTCAGATTTTTAAATCTGCAATCAACAGATTCAATCCATTCAACTCTTCAACAATATCAAATTAATTCAAGAGAAATCAACAAAATTCTCCAACGGTCACTTTACAACTTTTCAAAACTACATCAGATTATCAGCAGGCTAGTGAAATAAATTTATCAAATGAATCTCTACAGAGTTAGTGCATGAGTCAAATGGCAAAGTAACCCCTCCACAGGGGACAGCTTCCAAAGCTCCAGAAGAGTACAAACTCCTACAAGCACACTCATACTGCCAATTCCAACCAAAGATGGGCTACATGTACAGCACTGTTTCCATAAAACTGCATGAGCTAGTGGCATAACCATGCTAGCTTATGTCAGCGCTTCGTATAATTATACTTGCAATAACACAACTTCTAGACATACTTCTGTGAATATCTCAAATGTTTAAATGTATACAAGGCTATACTGTTTTTCCTATACATACAAACTGATGATTAATGTATAAAACAGTAACAATAAAAAATTATTAATAACTTTTAAAGATCATAATAATATCCTATAACAGGTTAAATTGAGAAATTATTTATTTCTAAATCTTCCACTTAAAATTGTCACACTAAGGTGACCACAGGTAACAAAAACCATGGAAAGCAGAATTGGGGTTGGGGGGTCAGAGTCAGACTATCAAACATTTTAAACACATGATGCCTAAATCTGGATTCTGGGCATGCAAGCACATTTAACCTACCTGTGGTAGTTAAAAGGAAAAGGGGCCCATAAGCTCCTATGTTTGAATGCTTGGTCCCTAGTTAGTGGAATTGTTTGGGAAGGATCAGGAGGTGTAGCCTTGTGGAAGAAGTTTCCAAAGCCTATACCATTCCCAGTGTCTGTCGGTCTTTCTATTCTTCCCTCCCTCCCTATCTTCCCTTTCCTCTCTGCCTGCTGCCTGGTTCAGCATGTAAAGCTCTCAGCTACTGATCCAACACCATGCCTGTCTGCTGCCACAATGATCATGGACTAAACCTCTGAAACTATGAGCAAATCCTCACATAAATACTTATAAGAATATAAGAGTTGCCTTGGTCAAGGTATCTCTTCACAGCAACAAAACAATCCCTAAGACAAACACATCTGAAGAACTTATATTGCAAGGAGATTTAGGAGGTATTTTCAATGTTACAACTAACTTGCTACATGTACTTTATAAAAGTTTTATACTTGAGAAAGGAATGGTCCCTAATTAACAGTGCTGTGTGCTCTACTGACTCCACAGAGAAACAGGCGGAGCAGGCATGAATGTGTTTCTAGCAGGGTTATACATAAGGTGATGATTTACTAACTATTTCTATTAAGACTAATTCTCACTTTTACCTGACAACACTTCCTCTCTCTCTACGTCATGGGGAAATGGAAACAATCAAGAAGTTTGCTCTTTCTCACCTGCACAGCTTCCTGTCTTTGTTCCTTGAACCATCAAAGAATCTCTCTCTGCCTGGTTCCTCCCTTGTATACAAAACCCACGCCCCTTTTGCCAAGCCAGAGACACTGTTACTTCATTCTTTCTTCCATTTTTAGTTAGTCCAGGCAATATACACAGTACTGCTCATTAAACAAAGAAAACCCAACCCCTTCTTCCTAGTTACTGGACCATTTCTCTGCTCCTGAAAACCACAGCCTATATTGTTGCTGTCCTATCCTCCTCATCACTCAATCCCAGTCATTCAAACACACTCCAATCAAACATTCCTGCCACACCACTCCACCAAATCAACTTTCATGGAGATTACAAAAAAACAAACCAAGCAGGACATCGGTGGTGCACACCTTTAATCCCAGCACTCAGGAGACTGAGTCAGGAGAATCTCTGTGAGTTCGAGGCCAGCCTGGTCTACAGAGCTAGTTCCAAGACAGGCTCCAAAGCAATATAGAGAAACCCTGTCTCAAACAAACAAACAAACAAACAAACAAACAAAATAAAAGAAAAAGAAACACCTCTCTCCTGACTCTAGCCTAATTTTAATCATACCACCAATGTCCTGCAGCCTTTGAAATAATTGTCACTTCCTCCCTTTTAAACACTGTTCTCACTGGCTTCCTAGGATTCTACCTGATCTGGTTTTTATTCTCTCATAGGCCATTACTCCTCAGCCACCATGTGGGTTTCCCCCTTGGCTCCCTGAAAATATCCAGACCTTGGCTTTGACCTTTTTCTCCATCTACATTTATATCTTGAGAGACTTCACCTAGCCCTAAATTTTAGAATACCTTCTACATGAGGTGAAACTAAACTGGGGCAATATATGATTTAAAAAAAAAAAAAAAAAAAAAAAAAAAGGTTGCCTCTAAAGAACATAAGGGCTAGAAAGGGGAACTCTAAGAAGCAACAAAATTCCTCTACATGTGATTGGGATGTTAAGTCACAGGAATATGCATTTGTTAAAAAGTCATCAAACTGTATATTCAATACCTGTAAACTTTTACTATATGCAAAATCTGCCCTGGGGAAAAAAAGTAAATAGGGAAGGTGGGCAAGATGCAAAGGCACTTGCCATGTAAACCTGAGGACCTGAGATTAGATCCACAGATCTTACATAAAGGTGGAAGGAAAGAACTGACTGCATAACATTTTCCTGTGAATTCAACTTATAAATCCTAATACATATGTGTGTGCGAGCACACACACACACACACACACACACACACACACACACACACACACACACAGACGCGCGCATGCACGCACAATTGAAGACGTAAATAAATATCCAATAAATATGTTGGTGACTCCTAAATGACTATTTCAGGCCCTAACATTATAGTCACACACATTAATATTACATTTGACATTCCCACTTGGTGTCAACCAGGTATTTTACATGACCATAACCAAATTCTCAAGTCTTTTCCAAGTTGATCTTTCTTCAACATTCCCCTTCTAAGTAGCAACTCAATTCCATGATGCCCCAAGCTTGGAAGCTGTTCTAACTCTCCTCTCAAACATCCTGTAGTCTACCCATCAACAGATCAAAAAAAAAAAAAAGAAAAAAGAAAAAGAAAAATCAAGTTTCTATAGATACTGAATTAAAAGTGTAATCTCTAAAACCAAAAGAAAAGTGAAATGAAAGAGTCTACATGTGATGATGAGTTAGTGGTTTAAAGAAATTATTAAGATTTAACCACATGATAATTAGGCTGTACATTTCATAACAGAATATTTGTTCAACAGATAAAAGCCAAAAAACAGCTTTAAATCTTCTTAATAATCACACTGTTGGTAGGGATGCTGGTATTTCTATCCAAGATCAAGGTTTTGAGAATAAGCAGAAAAGACACATGAACATAAAATCAAAAGAGCAAATATCTAGGCAAGCCAGGGAGCACATGCCTGTGGTGGGAGGAGTAAACCAGGGGACAACGACCTGAGCTACAAGCAAGATAGTGAAAACAGAACAGTGAACACTCCAAACCATAAACTTACATTTAAATTACAGCACTAACCTACTTGTCTGTGCCTACCCTAACAAAACTAGGGGGAAAAAATCCTAACCCTGTAAACCAAGCCAGAACTCAGTCTGTGGTGGCTGAGTATCTATTGCCACTAAAAAGAACCAAGATGCCTTGAAAAAACTTGTGAAGCTAGATTGGGGAAGAAATAGGAGATAAGAAGGATTAATGGTATCTGTAAAACAAGACCATAGCTATTGTGAAGGAATTCATGACAAAAGCTAGCCTGAGTTACATAGCAAGACCCTGTCTCAAAACAAAACAACCATGAGTTCACAATGATACAAAAGAAAAAAACCTTCATTGACCATTTATTTAGACAGGACCGTAGGAAAAACTCTCATAATTCTGAAACCTGTTAATAAAGAAAAAAGTACCCACCTTTTCTTTGTTGAAGGAATGTATCTAAAAATAACCAAATACTATATTATGAAAAATTCTTCATACATAAAAAGTAGACAATAGATGAAAACTGGTGAATAAAATCAGAATACACTACAGCCTCTGTTGAAATATTGCATCCAGTAACACCCTGCAACAGCCACTCAAACCATTTGCAAAAAGATGTTGAGAGCAACTTAATGTGGATGGGCAAACACCTGATCCATCATGACTCTTAAAAATCACAAAAAAACAACAGGCAGTTTCCTGATGTGATATAATATAACATTAAAAATCATCACAAAGAAACCACTCTTAATAAAAGTTAAACCATAACCTGATCCAATTTTTGGCTATAACCAACAGTTTACAGAAAACAGCCAGAGACATTTATTGTTGTTTTGGGTTTTTTGAGACAGGGATTTTCTATGTAGCCCTTGCTGTCCTGGAATTCAAGCTGTAGACCAGGCTAGCCTCCAAACTCAGAGATCTGCCTGCCTCTGCCTCTAGAGTGATGGGATTAAAGGCATGCGTCACCATTAAGACACACATTATGACAATAGGGATACAAATATTCTTCATCAAATAAATTATTAGTAAAAGTTAAAGAGAACCATACATTAAAAAGGAAGCGAGGTATTTTAACTTAAACTAGTATGTAAAGATTAATGAGAGAGGTCAATGGGCAAAGGCACATAACAACCTGTGTTCAACCCCTGGAACCCAAACTCACATAAAGGTGGAAGGCAAGAACTAACTCCATAAAGTTGTGCTATGACCTTCGCATGCTCCACATCACACACACAAAACTAGTAAATCAAATGTTAATAAAAATAATATATGGACCTTTGATTCAAATCTAAAGAAAGAAAAATCAAAAAAATCTGAGGTAATCAGAGAAATGTGACAGAGATATTTGATATTAAAGAAAGTTTATATGTAATACATTACAAAAAATATTGAGTTTCTTTATTAATTATATGTTTAAAAGCAAGTTATTTATAATGAAAATTAAAATGCACTTTTATATAATTTAAAATATTTATAAACAAGTATAAATAAAAAGTTATGAGGAACTTTCTATCTACAATGGAAATGCATACATCTAGAAATAACCTTAATAAGACATGTTAAAGACATTACAAAATGATATGCTTATGAACTATTTCATGCCCACATTTATGACATGGGTAAATTTATTTTAAGTTGATCCATGTCATAAATTTACCCATGTCATAAATGAAATTTACAATAAATACATGAAAATCTAAACAATTGTTTCCCCTGTGTGTGAGATTGGTAGTTTATAATTTTTCAGATCTATTCTCTCTGACCTTGATGTGACATAACTCTTGACAAAGTAGACTACTAATAACACTATGGCCATATCTGTCCCTAAAGTCTGAGTCATAGGATACTCAGAGGGTCTTTTTGTTTGTTTTCTATACAGGTCTCACTGTAGACCAGGCTAGATCACTAAGATTTGGCTACTTCTGCCTCCTGAGTGCTGAGTGCTGGTATTAAAGGTATGAGGGTCTTATTCTAAGCATTCCCTTACAACATCTCTGTGGATTTATGTCACAAAGTCCATTCACCATCCAAGAGACCTTTGATTCATCTATGAGAAGGCCATGCTGGGGCCAACCAGATAGCTCAGTGGGTAAAGCTGACAAGACTACTGATCAGAGTTTTATCCTACATGGTAGAGAGAAACAACCAACTCCTTCAAGTTGTCCTCTGTTCATATGAACACCATAGCACATGTACGTGTACACACACATACACACACACACACACACACACACACACACACACACACACACACACACACACACGCACACACACGCATCGAGGGATACGGAGGAGAAAAGAAGGAGGGGAGGGAATCAAGGAAGAAAAGTTTGGCTTTCATGAAATCAGTGGGAAGAAGAGCATTCCAGGAGAGCTCATGATAGTCATGTTGGTTCTCCTAGTGAGAAACAAAATAAAAGAGGTGAAAGAGTTTTGACAAAATATAAGTAGCAGATAAAGATGAATAAATGATGCTGACCCCAAATTTCCAAGGATGATCAAAAGGATTTAAAAGATGTGTGAAAACAAAGGGCTAGGGGTTGGAGAAATGGCACAGCAGTTAAGGGCACATGCTGAGAAGACCTGAATTTGATTCTCAGTGCACCAATGCTCACAAACACCTTTAACTCCAGTCCCAGGTGTTGCAATTCCTTTGGTCCACCGTGCATAGGTATATACACACAGAGACATAATTTCAAAATAAAATAGAGTGCTACTCAATTTGCCAGGCAGATGCTCAGTAAATTCCTGACTCCACTTTTCTAGATAAGAGTGCTATGCTGTGATGATAGAGGCCCACCTACAGAAAACTTCAAAGACATCATTCTGTGCATTAATGAAGCAGGTTCACCATAACTGCTTAGACAGCCATGGAGCAGGGTGGCCTACAGGTCAACATCTCAAAGTATAAACAAACATTAATGACCTATTCCAGAAATATGATCACTGAGTCAGTTCTTGAAATGTGTGACAGAAAAGGGGAGAAGGAAATTTAAATAAACATGAACATACTAATTACAAATAAAAGCTGGAGGGGGCTGTCCATTTCTCCACATGCTCTGTGAGATTCACAACAGAGTTAAACCTGGTGGGATGAACTGGAGAAGAACACTCCAGCTGAAAACCATTCTCTACTTGGAAATTACTTCTTGCTACATAGAAAGCAGAGGTGTTCGACTTATGGTATAGTTTTTATTTATACATTTAAGATTTGAAAGTGAAGAAAGTAAATAAAGGGTAGCCCAAGAAACAGAGCTTAAGCTATCTCTTGTCTTCATTAGAGTAGATTCATAGCAACTGCACTGAAATACACAGGAATTTCAAAACAAACAACGTGAAGGATAAAGTGTTTCCAGGCCACATTATGTATAATGGAAAGATGTATTTAAAGTATCAAAAGCAAAGCTAGGGATGGGGAGATAGTTCAGCAGATAAAATGCTTACCACGTAGACGCAAAGACCAAAATTTAGATTCCTAGAATCCATACAAAAGCTTCTAATCCTAGCATGTCATGTCAGAAGTAGATAGGAGACAAAACAACAAGCTCTGGGTTAAACAAGAGACCTGCTTCCATATGTAATATGGAGAGTGACAGAGGAAGGTACCCATGTCAATGGCTCACCCATACATACATAGACACACACACACACACACACACAAACATGAATGTGACACACATTTAAAAAAGAAAAGAAACAACTAAAAACTGCAAGAAATCAATCAGTGAGATATGTGAAAAAGAAATGGAGGCCAAGCTAGCTCTAAACTTGAGATTCTTCTACCTCAGACTCCTGAGTGCTGGGAGGACGGGTGTGTCCTGCTGTGCTCAGATGTCAATGGGATTTCTGGTTCTGCATAGGCATCATTTAGAGGAAGGCATTAAGAAAATTGGACCTAGTTGGGGGGGGGGGAAACACTGCAGAAGAAAACAAGAAGAAACAAGAAGCAAGTACAGTGTGGCTCATCAAGGAAGACAAAGCTAGATGTGAAATGTGGCATGACCATGCTTCTTTCTACCTTCTAGTTGTGTGACTGTGGTGAGTTAATCAAGTCTCTCCGCCTGTCTCACCTGTAATCATGAGCAACACCACCTCCACCTTTGGATAGGGTGAAGAATATGAAGTGTAGAGTACAGCACCAGGAACCCCTGCTAGTCACGTAGCAACCATTAATACTGCAAGCCTTAGAGTTATTGGGCAGCAATGGACAGTCAACAAAGATTTATGAGGCATCTATCAGTTGCCAAGGAGGTATTGGGAAAACAAAGAGGACCTTTCTTTTAAAGGAAAAAAAAACAAAAACAAAAACAAAGAGAATGTCATAGAAAATGATCTAATCGTCATAAACTGTTTTAAGACTATTTTACTTTCAAGACTGTGTGTGCATGCTCAAGCAGAGGCCAGCAATTGTGTCCAGTGTCTTCCTCTATCATTTTTCCACCTCATTTTGCTGAGAATGGGTCACTTACTGGATGTGGAATTCACTGCCTGGCTAGACTGGCTGGGCAGAAGCCCAAGGGATCCTCCTACCACTGCATCCTCAGGACTGTAATTTCAGGCCTGCCACTGCACTTCCTTAATCAAGAATTTAAAATCTTTCTTTGAATTGAAAATATGCAACCTGTCCAGCTTATAAATGCATACAGAGTATGACCACAAAACCTCAATGCTAACGATACCAGCAACAGAATGGATTTTAAGCTGAGTCAGCGCACGCGCACACATACATACATCACACACACACACACACACACACACACACACACACACACACACACACACACACACACACAAAGGTTATGGTCACTGAAGCAAGGGAATGTTTGAATCAGGATTATATAAATGAGGTTGG
Organism: Cricetiscus sungorus; assembly: GCA_030556225.1. Classification (NCBI taxonomy): domain Eukaryota; kingdom Metazoa; phylum Chordata; class Mammalia; order Rodentia; family Cricetidae; genus Cricetiscus; species Cricetiscus sungorus. Next base: position 7,215,943 of record JANBXA010000132.1, read on the forward strand.
CAAGATAGCTCAGATGGTAAATGTTCAGGCTGCCATGTTGAAGAACCTGTATCCAATCCCCTGAACCTATATGATAGGAGAAAACTGATTTCTGCAAATTGACCTCTGGCTCCACATATGCAGGATGACATATGTATATGAGTGTGTACACACAAACAATAAATAAAAAAATGACTAAATAAAGAAATAGAACTGCATAACTTAAACACACATGTGAGTAAGTATATACTATCCTTGGTCCCAAGAAGAAGGTACCAGAGTAGTGGTTTTAGAAAATGCCCTCTTCCCAAATTAATCCCTGTAAACCAGTGTGAACGAAAGGGGGCCCAAACCGACAGGACCAATGCACACAAGTAACAGAGCTCAAAGTTCAAACACAAATGGTATCACCCAAAGGACTTAGAAGGACAGATTAAAAATAAAAGTCCATATATAATGATATAAACTTATCATTAAGTATATAAATCCCAAATCATAAATGAAAGTTACTTCCATTTACCTGATTGCTTAGAATTTCTTTCTTTCCACTGAATATTTTTGCATTTGATCTGGTTTTGTCTCTCTTTGCGGAGTCGTTCTAATCTTTGAGCTTGAAAAGAAATATTATAACTATAAGTTTGTCAATGAAAGTTTACTACAAACAAAGACATAATTAACTACCTTTATATGAATAAAGATGTTTTATATTTCATATGGAGGGAAAGTCATAAAATTTTAAAGGTAGCACCCCTGAAAAGCAAATACCAACAAAAACATGAAAATATTCTTGATTTATAATTGAAATTAGAGGATATAAAACATTAATAGAGATCATAAAGATAGTATTAACATGGAAGAGAATAATAAAATGTGAAAACTTCTGTGATTAATATGACATTTCATTATATAAATCATTAATAACGGTCTTAAAGGAATTTTAATGCACAAATGAACTGAAGTGAATATTACATTACAGGAATAAAATTACTGTTATGAATTACTCTACCCGTTTCAAAAATTAAAGATAAATGAACTCAGACTAGACTATTAAAGTTTTAAATATAAAATCCTTTATCTAAAAATCATGAAAATTATAAAATGTCAAAGCTATATAAATTAGCATAGCTTTTCTTCAGTGGGCTGAAACAGTTTATAGGTAGTAAAATAAATGATTTGTATCTTTGTAACATTAGTCAAATCTTAAAAAGAACAATTTTTCTTTACAAAACTTTAAGATGTACTTTAAAGATTAAAAACTAAATTCCTTGATCAACAATACAGCCTATAGTTTCAATTAAGTGTTAGCACCTAAAATTACACATTTGTGATTATATTGCCACTGGCTGATCAACTTCCAACCTTCAAAAGTCAGTGACCTGGTCCTTCAAAGAAAGATGACCAGTATCCATTAGCAACTGCTGCTCATGGCCAAAAATGAGAAAAGTCACAATGCAGGCCTCTCTCAAAGCTTGTTTTCTCTTGCTATTCTTTCACATCCTATTCAAGCACACACATTGACATTAGGAAAATAACTAAAATAAATTTTGTTTACAAGCACTTTCAAGGTGGGAATTATACATTACTTCCTTAACATTAAGGGACACTGGAAATAATCTTTCAGAAATTTTAAAACTATGCTGGCAAAAGCATTCTCTTTATCTTTGTTTTTCAAGACAGTATTGTCTGTGTAGCCCTGTCTGTCCTGGGACTAGCTCTGTAGACCAGGCTGGCCACAAACTCAAAAATCCACCCGCCTCTACCTTACAAACGCTAGGATTAAAGGCGTGTGCCTCCAGTGCCCTGGCTTGCAAAAGAATTCTGACAATGTCACTAAGGAATTCACTGAGGAAAAATAAATTCCATTGTAATTAGTAACTATGGAGGGAGCAGTCACAATAATAGCATCCTAACGTTCTCATTGGGCTGTATCTTCCTGGTAAAGTCTGTCCAGCCTGTCACAGAAGATACCATCACAGTGACTTACAAGGATGTTCCAACTAGAGCACTGAGTGTCAATGACTCTAAATTACATGCAAACTTCACTCGAACCCTCTTTTTATAAAAGTCTCTCTAGATACTGGGAAGTGCTATCAGTTATTTTCACCTTAAAGGCAAACTATTCTTTTTGATGTCACAGACACTGCATTCAATGTACCTTTCATTGTGAGGTGTACCCAGCTCTGCCAGCAGACTCCCATGTTAACATTTTACATTTGGACCATGAAAATAAACATTTTTCAATGCTGTTCATCTCTTATCCCTCCCTTTCCTTGGGATTAATAGGTTACTGCTATTGATTCTGATTATATTTTATGATGGTCTAAAAAATGATCCCTAAAATACAATCTCTCATATGTATGCATGTATGTATATGTATTTATGTGTGTGTTCTCTCTCCCCTTTGTTCCCCTCCTCCCCCTCCCCTCTGTCAATAAAAGCCTTGACATATTGCATTCTCCTGGCAAGATTACAAAAGCACTATCAACTGGACAATGGACAACGATAACCCTCTATAAAAACTAAATATATATGCCAAATTTGAGCATTTATAAACCACTGAAAGGTTAGTGACCAACTTAATAAGGAGAAAGCATCAAAACAGGGGCATTTTGATGCCTCCTTCACTCCATGTATGAATCCTATTAAAACCCACCCTCTTGACCCACATCCCACTGTTCCTCCAGGAGCTGGGACTTTGGTGGCTGCACTCCTGAGATAGTCTGATCTTGTACTGACTTTGGTGCCTATACTCCTAGACTATCCTGTTCCCACATAAAGAGTTCTTTGTCACCCTTCAATCTCCTTCAAGGAAATTTACTGGGTGGCTCTAAGGTCTCAACACAGGGCCTTTTTCAAAGGTAACATCTACCTACACAAGGCTCTGCGTCTACTTCCTCCTAATAGCCCCACACCAGAAGCTCTTCCACTCATACAAAAGATGCTCAGCCACAGTCTCTAACTAGGCAGAGACTCCCTAAGGGACCTGTTCCAACACTGCTCTTTATTCCTTGGCTGACTACTTATGTGAAGTAAAGAAGACAACTAAAGACAGTTTACCTGTGTTTGAGCGTCTTCTAATACCAAAGTCCCAGCTTGAGGTAATATCAACAGACTGGGCATACACGTAGCCCTGAGTCTCACGACTGCTTCCCTGAGCTTCTGACCCATTGTCTCCAGGCACAGAAGGAAGATCAGTCTTCTCTAGGTCAACATCGTGATCAATGAGAACCATCTCACACATTCCCGTGTCATCACTGGTCACATGTGACTGTCGAATATGAGCTAGAATGATAGTTGGATTGTCCAAGAAGGCCATCCTTTCTGTGGGCCAGTTTCTTTAAAAGGCTATTTTCTCCTCTTCATACTGTTTCACGGGCTCACCTACCTAAAAATATGATGCACACAGCAATATTTAAGAAACATGCAAAAAAATGGCTGAATCAATTTTTAAACAAACTCAATGTGGTAAAAGTCTACCCTTAAAACCAACATTATCCCTGTACCCAGAAGCTTAAATGGATTAAATCTAAACTGAAAGAAGTCCTTATAAGCACCAGGACCTATGGCTCTCTTACAAGCAAATCATAGCAACACTTAGTGAGGCTACTCAAAGCAAGGAAGCATGTTAGAATACATATTTTCCTTCCTTCTTTCTCTACTCCATACACCTGCTCATGATGCTGTGAGGTCTAGGGTGAAGGTACAGGACAAGATGTTATCAGGTGATATGCTACAGTACTCACCTGCACTTACCAGTTTACAGTCTCATGCCTATAAATTTAAAGGGACAAGAAGCTTTTTGAGCTGCCAGGGATTTTACAAAAGTTTATCACCAAATTAATTTTACTCAATAAACATATTTTCTTTCTCTTAAAATAATATTATGTTTGGAAAATAAAATGTATTAATCAAAACTGCCTTGCTACAAGAGTTATTTTAGAAACCTAATTATAAGAACTGCTTCCTTGATCCTGTTAAAACTACATGTAATGATGTTTGTTACATGGACTACATCAAACTTTCTCTGGTGGCTGGAAATAGTACATACTATGGCTAGGAACTAGACCCTACAGACAAAACTAATATTTTTGATGTTGTTTGTTATTTTGTTTTGTTTTTCAAAACAAGGTTTTTCTTAGTCCCAGCTGTCCTGGAACTTGGAGATTTACCTGCCTCTGCCTCCTAAATGATGGGATTAAAGCTGTGCTGCACCACCACCCCAGCAAGACCAAACTAATTTTAAATCCCTAGAATAAACACAAAAAGTCAGGTGTGTGGGGTTGGAGAGACGGCTCAACAATTATGAGCATTGGCTGCTTTTCCAGAGGACCTGGGTTTGTTTCCCAGCACACACATGTTGGTTCACAAACATCTGTAACTACAGTGCAAGGGGATCTGACACCTGATCTCTACAGATATCAACCACACACATGATGCAAAACACTCATGTACATAAACTCAAATGAACCTCAAAAATAAAAATATGAGCATAGAAGAAGCACTGGCCTGTAACCCCAAAACTAAGGTAAACAGAAACAAGAACATCACCAGAGCTTGCTCGCTGCTAGCCTAGTTCCAGGTATAGAGACCCTATTTCAAAGGAGTAAGGCAAAGAGCTAGTCAGCACAACACACACTGTCCTGACCTGGCATCACATACATGGGCATGTACACCTGAATACATATAAACCACACCCACACACATACATTCATACACACTCACACAAATACTTACCTTTGGGGCTGGAGATATAGAAGGGTACTTGCCTACCATATACAAGGTCCTGGGTTTGGTACCCAGTAGAAAGACAAGGAAAAAGAAAAAAGAGGGAGAAAAGGGTGAAAGACTCTTGTCATCTTTCTTCTAGAAAGGGAACATAGGAGAAAATCTAATGACATAAATCATAACTGACTTTTAAAATTTATCAAAATTTTGCCTGCCACTATCTAGTGGATCTTAAAGACACTAGTATTCACAGGAAATGTGATTGAAGCACATTGCTAATCAAGATATTTAATCAAAATACACTGATATTTACTCTCTTTCCTTTATATCTGGTTCATGGACTATGTCTCTTACAGAGCCTAACAGGAAATACAAAGCTAAGTACCTCATGCCTAAACAAAACTTTATGCAAGACAGACCTGCTATACCCCCAATACCATGGGGTAGGTATTACACATTCCTGAAATATCGGATCTCTTTAATGTTAACATGTCAGTATACTGATGAAATAATCACAAAATTGGAAGTGAGCATTTAAATTACACTTATAAAAATGAAGCCTTTTCGATAACCATGGAGGGAGCATGGAGCACAGAATGCCTTGTACAGAAGCGGATCTATCAATTGCAGCTGGCCACCTGCAAGCCTCCTGAGACAATCAGCTATTTTCCCTCCATGAAAGGCAGGTAGCTAGCTGTTGGCAAAAGGGTTGTGCCTTTCACCTTCACATCTTCTAGCTCTGCCTGCAAAACCAAATGTACTGAGTGTTCTGGCACCAAAAACAAATGGCAAAAAAAAAAAACAAAAAAAAAAAAAAAAAACAGAAAAAAAGTACACTGAAGTACCCCTCCCCCAAAAAAACAAAACAAAAAAACCACAGAATTTTGCTAGTAAAGTGAATCTGTTCCAGCACAGCTTACAAACAGAGGAATGGGTTAAACACCTCTGAGGAGGCACACCAGCTCAACTTCATCCTTTGTTAGAAAGGCCTCAACACATCCAGTATCAGCAGGCAGTCTCTCTGGTTATAGTGTGACTCCATGTACTGATGAATCTGTATGACTTGATCCACACCAGGTCTGAGTGGAAACTTCCACAAGACTTCCCTGGGAAGTACTATTGGGGTGTCATTTTTGCGCTACTATGAGGTGTTCCTACAGTTCCATAGAGACAGAGGTCTTAGCACCACATCTCTCTGGCAACAAGGATGCTATACCAAGCGGAATACTCAATACAAGGAGCTGCTCAACTTCCAATACTGCTGTTGAGATAGGTCCTTCAAGCATGTCAGGTGTGTGATTAAAAAGAGGGATAACATTCCATAAACACAGACATGAGAGTTTCTCACCAATGTGCCTTTCAAAACTGTCACCTTGGGACACTATCCACTTATGCCAATACTGCTTTTCAGAACCATGACAGTATTTTTAAAATCTCTTAAGAGCAGCTAAGCATCACTTGAAGGTATATTTGATTTCTAATAGACACTGAGTATTAGTTACTTTTTCTGTTCAATTGTACAAAGAACAAAAAGATTTTTAAGAACTCATATTGACATGTGTCCTGAGATATTACACTTTCATTAGTAATGGGAGGGAGTGAAAATGGGTACTTGCTAAAGAAACTTGGTAATGCTTATCAAACTGTAAAACATAAACACTCTATGAAACCCACTATAGACTTTGCCCCAGGGAGGAACTGAGCATAAATGTTTATTTCAGATTATGTATGTGTATATGTATGTATGTATACACACACACAAACACATACACACTTGGAATACATACTGAAAATCTAAATGTAATCTAAACAACCATGCATATGCTCTGACATGCATGCAATGGAATATTATGTATTAATAAAAGAATATAGGGAAAGGGCTGGGAACCATGAAGACCTGAGTGCAAATCCTAGGCACTCACATATATGTGAGAGTGAGTGAGCAAGCAAGAGACTAGAGGTAGAACCCAAGACTTCACAAATGATGAACAGTACTAGTCCCTTTCTCCCACTTTTACTTACAGGTTCTTCAAAGCATATTTGTTTACTAAAAAATTAAAATAATAGGGATATCTAGACAAAAGTGAGGACAATTCCAAAATTGTTTTTCTTTTCTTTTTTATCTTATTTTTGTTTGTTTTGTTTTGAGACAGGGTTTCTCTCTGTAACCCTGGCTGTCCTGGAACTCACCCTATGGACCAGGCTAGCCTCAAACTCACAGAGATCTGCCTGCCTCTGCCTTCCAAACGCCACCACCTCCCTGCTTTTTCCTTCTTTATAGCACAGGGTCTTACATAGCACAGGCTGGCCTCAAACTTGCTATGAGACTGGCCTTGAATTCCTGACTCTCCTACCCCACCTCCCACATGCTGGGATAACACGTGTGTGCTACCATTCTCAGTTTTAAAATGACAATTACGTTTAATATACACAATTGGGCCCCTTATAAAAGGATTCAGCACATATTTGCTTAGTTCCTACTACTCTATTAAAAGATGGTCCTGATGTAACTTGGATACTACATACAACTCCTCATAACTGTTTATATTCATTAATAATCATAGGAGCTATGGGCGATAACTTGGGACACAGTCTAAATCATTTTATCAGATTCTAATGAATACCAGGTCTCAACAATCTTTAAGATTACAATTGCATTTTGTAGCCCAGGCTGACCTTAACCTCACAGCAATCCTCCTGTCTTAATCTCCTGAGGACTAGGATTATAAGCAACCATGCCCAATTCTGAATACCCAAGAACTGTATACACATAAGCTCCCAAACTATACTGGCAATGGTTAATAAAAAAGCATGAGATGCAGCATAGAAAAACAAATATGCAGAGTTGGGGAAAGTAGCCATGGAGCAGTGATTCAGGAAAAAAAAACAGTATGCATCCACAGGACTTTATATATCTGCTATAGTCAGACCACAGATTCCAGAAGCCAAAAGGAACTACACATCAGCTAACCTGAAGTTACTGCAAAAGCTAAAATTACTTTAACCTTTTTAGAATTAATTTATATAACCACCTTTTTTTTTTTTTTTTTTTTAGGGGGGTAGTGGTGTTTTTCAAGACAGGGTTGCTTTAGAGCCTGTCCTGAAACTAGCTCTGTAGACCAGGTTGGCCTCAAACTCAGAGATCCACCTGCCTCTGCCTCCCAAGTACTGGGACTATAGGTGTTCACCACCAACACCTGGCTTCAAAATAACCTTTATAAGAAAGTTACTATCATAAGGCATAGCAACACATGCCTTTAATCCTAGTACTTTGGAGGCAGAGGCAGGAAGATCTCTATGAGTTCAAGACCAGCCTTGTCAATATAGAGAGTTCCAGGTCAGTTATAGAGTGTCAAAAAAAAGGAGGAGGGGGGAGAAGGGGTTGCTATTGCTTTATTCTTTTTACTGACTTAAAAAAACAAAAAACAAAAAACAAAAAACAAAAAAAAAAAGAACCCAAGGCACAGGGAATAAGTTGAAAAACATGGTCAGAGCACAGGTTATTAACCATTATGCCACAGCTTCACAACAGAGTCACAATGGCCACAACAAGACAGTTGGTAAACATCCCATTGTTGTGTTTATAAACATCCCATTGTTGTAGGCTCCAAGGGTAGAGAGAAAATTTTTTCCCCTGGGACTTTATAAAAGCTTTTTTATAAAAGCTTTAAGACATAAACATGTTCAGCCGTACACATTTAGCTACTCTGTTAATGCTACAGAATCTTTGTACAACAGCAAAACAATAAGCAGGACCTGTAACAATTGTTGAAAAAGATAAACACTTTCTACAAAATTTCCCACATGAAAGGAAAAGATATCTACTTTTTGACCTAAAACCACAGAGGTCTTACTTTATCTCAAGTTAGGTCTAAATACATTCTGTTTGGCTGATTTGTTGCAATGCTGGGGATTAAACCCTTCTGTGTATTTGTCAAACACTCAGCCACTAAGCTACACCACTGACCGCATCCCAAAGATAATTCAAAAATACTAGTTTATGCAAGCTCATCTATAAGTCCAGAGCTGAAGTATTTCATTTTTCTTCAAACCATTGATCATAAGCATTGAGCCCGCCTCATACTCCTTCACTCCCTACAGACCTGCAAGCAACAGTGTGTCTAAATACATTTGTTCAAGCCAAGGCTTAGAAAGAACCTCCATCTCCTTCCCTTTCAAAATATCACAATCACTGCTCTCCACCAGCAGACTAGCAGCCCTCACCTGCAATCTGTGAAAACCAGACTGAATAAGCAACAGCCCGAGGCTTCTCAAAGGTCTGCAAACTCCCAATCAAAAATTACTGCTGCCCCATCAATGTGTCATATAAATGCTGGCATGTTAATTGTGTATTTATAAGATTGTTAATGGTTAGTTAATTTACCTCCCACACTATTATTGTACTTGAAATGATTTAACGTCTGCAAAGGGAGTTAACAACATGTAACAGCAGATGTGAGTTGCGTTTTTGTTACTGTTGCTTTTACCCCAACTTGACACTGTTAGTATTAAGCACAATAACCTGATTCCCATACAGGAGTCCTTAACACAGACTAACAAAAGCAGCCCCATTTATCTACCATGACACAGAGTGGTCACAAGTTAGGATAACAAAATCCTGGTCATGATATACGAAGCTTCCATTCATAGAAACCAGCAGACCATCCATCTTTTGAATATGATCAACAATCTCTGATTTAGTTACAGTTCAGAATTTACACCTCCTAGAATTTGAGAATAATTGAAATGACTATCAAAATTAAATGCAGTTTACTGCTTCTGAATTTTCTCTCTAACTCTCTCCAATGTAACTCTAAATTAAGCCTTCGTCTATTTGCAGACTAACAAAAATGGCCTTTTAAAATTGTTCTGGGATTTCAAAGCTTCTCCATATGACTATGCCTAGCTTCATTGTATAGTAACAAGTAACAGTGAGAACATCTTTTTGGAGCTTATTTTATCTTCCTCCATTTCTATTTCCACACTCTTGAGTAAAAGTATTTTAAGATATATATATATATATAGCAAAAAAATGCTTATGGGTTCGTTTGAATGAGATTCATTCACTAACCATCATCTTAGAGTGAGACTGGCAATCCGTAAGAGAGGACTGCCCCTCCACAGGCTGGCATCAACATTGACACTCTTCCACACAAACCAAATAGGAGCACAATGCAATGCACACAAACTCCCAAAGGACTATGCTTTCCAAGAAACAGCAAAGTCCTGGAAATGAAGTGGTGGCATTTTAAGGATGCATTTTAAGGATGGCTGGGCTTTGCTTAGGCAGAACTACAAGGAGGTTAATGACAGATGACCCATGCTGGGCTCTTCCAGTGAGCAGTACTGATCAACTATCATGTAAAAGCCAGACTAGGATGCACTAACCATCTTTGTTTGGTAGGTTTTTGTTTGTTTGTTTGTTTTTGTTTTGTTTTGGTTTTTTTGCCCCAGTCTTAAATCTGGGTTTACATTACAATTTGCACTGATCAAATGTATTAAAAACCAATTTATGAAATTTCAAAATCTTGATCTCTAGATGCCTGGCTTTAGAATACTTCCAAATCATCATCAAAAGAAAAATTGTGTGTTACACATACATGTTCATGTAGGCATGCATACTTGGATGTGCAGGCACCTGAATATGTCTCTGTGGCAGTTAGAGCTGGATACTAAGTGTTTTCCTCAATCACTGTCTAGCTAATGAGCTTTAGGGATCCACCTTTCCCTGGGACCCTAATGCTGGGATTACAGGGACACCTCATTAACCCAGCCTTTCTACAGGTTCTGGAGATCTGAATTCAGGTCCTCACACTTACATGGCAAGCATGGAACTTTACCAACTGAGCCACATCCCCAACTCCCCAAATTAGTGTGTGTGTGCAGTCCTGTGCACACATGCCCACATGCTAAGCAAATACTTATACAGAGCCACATTCACAGCCCCAAGAAATGTGTCAGATTTGTTGTTGTTGTTGTCATTGTTTGTTTTTACAAGACAGGGTTTCACTGTGTAGTCCTAGCTGTCCTTGAACTCACTCTGTAGACCTGACTGGCTTTGAACTCAGAGATCCTCCTGCCTCTGCCTCCAGAGTGCTGGGATTAAAGGCTGGGCCACCACCATAGCTAAGAAATTTGGTTTTAAAACTCATTAATTACAATCTATCCTATGATAAACTATACCTCTTTGTTTTAAAAGAAACGTGGGGGGGAGGGGTATATGCATAGGAGTGCTGGCACCAGAGAAGACCAGAATTGGCTGGAGAATCCCTAGGATATGGAGCAATTGTAGCTACCTACCTGTGTGCTGGGAAAGGAACTCAGATCGCATGAGACAGCAGTTCGTGCTCTTAACTACTGAGAGCCACTGTAAGATGAATTAATAAAAGATCCAGTGACTGATAACTGGGATTCAAGCTTCAAGCTGAAAATAAGAAAAGCAAAGAAGCTGGCCATTAGCTTCTTACCTCTACCTCAGGCTGAATGGACTGATCCTGTCTCCATGAGCTCTCACCAAGCTTCAAAATGTAACCTTTCCTCTGCATGGCTGGAGAATGAATGCCTCTACTGAATACTGAAGATCCTGCTTCTATCTTTTATACCCCTCTAGTGCTGGGATTAAAGGTGTGTAATCAGTAACTCTTTTAGACTGGTTCAATCTCATGTATCCCTGGATGGCCTTGAACTCGGAGAGATCCAATTATCTCTTAATTCCGAGTTTTAGTAGTAAAGGTGTGTACCAACACCTTCTAGCTTCTGACTGCTGGGATTAAAGGTGTGTGCCTGGTTTCTGTGGATTAAAGATGTGTACCAACCCCCCCCCATACACACACACACACACACACACACACACATATTTCATAATTAAAAAAATAAATCATCAGAGCAAGAAAACACTCTAAAATTGACAGTCCAGGAAAATGTGCAGTGCTTGTTTTTGTGGGGTTCAGTTCCCTGGAATATACTGGGACTTTCCTAAACCCCAGAATCAATAGTACATTCTGGGGGGAAAACGGATTTGGTGTTATTCTTTCTCAATGGAAAACTTAAAGTCAAAATTCTGTCTACAGATAGTCCTAATGACAAATACAAAGAATGAAAGCACTAATCACTGAATGATAATATATCAACCACATATGAAGTTCCAAGCCCAAATTATACTACAGTATTACTCCTTGCCATTATAGAATAACACTTTCAGGATCCTGAAATAATGTTAAGTAACTAGCAATAGCAGTCAAACTTCACACAACCTAACCACACACACTGCTCAAAGCTCCAAACCTGATAACAATTTCAGTTATAAGAAATTTACCAATTTTTTGCTGCCTTGTAGCCCTAAGATTGTTTTTTTTTTGTTGTTGTTGTTTTTTTTTTTTTTTTTCCTAATGGGTGTTGTCTCTCTGACATAATAGACTTGATTGGCAGTTGTGGAAATAAATAATTTCAGGTTTTACTTTAAGATCTCAGGTAAAAATATGTATAGTGTTATCTAGAGTTAAGATAGAAACAATGTCAAAGCAGCTAGACAAAATATTTTCAATGTGAAATCATTGGTTAAGGACTTAAGCTGTAAGCAATGCTCATCTGCCTACCAAGTACTCCCTCACATATTTTACTCCACTGATGAAGGTTACAAAGCACTTACTATATGTCACGTCAAAGACAACAGACTAGAGAGAAAGAGCAGACTTGACCACTGCCCTTATGGAGCGTGAGGGAGTAGAGACACACACCACAACAACAATATCAGAAAGTCTGGCCTCTTGGCATTATTGTATGGCTACCCCTTTTCTTGAGTATTATACGTGCTAGCACCTTCATTTCAACTCCAAGATCATGAGGAGGAACCCAACTGCTTCCAAGAGTCCTAAGCCTGTGCTGCTTTAAGCCCTGGCTCTGAGATGATCTGTCATGCAGTGAACCCAAAGGCCTCCACATACAGCACTGAGAGCTCTTTACTACCAGGTTTTATCATCAGCCCTTCTGCTCTCCACCTCCTGCAACTCTCAGGAACTAACTTTGTATATCTTCTGCTCTTTGATAATGATAGTTCCTTGGAATGAGAGGCGCTCTTCTCCAACACAGTCAATCCCTTTCTTCAGTCCAACACAAGCATCCCATCCCTGCAAACTCTTCTCTGAATCCCAGGGTCCACATGGCTATACAGGCACTTTATTTCTGCCTTCATTAGTTATCTGTAGGGACATCATTTCTAAGGAACTATCTGCTCCAAACTGTTTGACCCAATTCTTGATTCAGTAAGGTAGTTATTTTGTAAAGGTATAAATCTTCCTCTTCTTAAATCACTTGCTAAAGATTCAACAGTCTATGGGGATGGGTGGTGCTACTAACATGTGTATGAACACTAGGAATATTGCAAATCATGTCACAGTGTATGGAAACCACCCACAACAAAGAACTGTACCCTCAAAATATCAGTATCAACAATGCTAAGGCTAAGAATACTTAATATGGGACCTTAAAAAAAAACATCAGTGATCACTTCTAATTCCCTCAGAATCGTTTCTGACTAAACCAAAGAACTTTGCTACTAAAATTTATACTCAAAACTTCTGCAATCAAAACAATGTTTTGTTTTTTAAAGCCTGCCAGCCTTTCTTTACTTGGGTACCTCCTACTCATTATTTAAAAACCCAGCTCCATGGTCAATTTCTTCAGAAACTTCTGAATGAATCCCAGGTTAGCTGTTCCTTTATATTTCCATTGCACTGCATGGCATGTCTACCTCTAAGTAATGAATGCACCCATAATAGACATTAATACTAAACATTTGGCAAACAAGCACTGTATGCCAACCTCTGCCAGGCACTCCTACAGACACACAACACACACAGTGTGTACATACACCCACAGTCCTACCTTCATGGGACTCATATTCTAATGAGCTCAGCCAAACAAAGCATGTGCACTATGGCAGCTAGAAGCACTGGCAGAGCAAAGCACTGGGGGAACAAGCCACATTAGATGGAGTACTGGGTTGCTTGCACATGAAGGGATCGTTGCAATGCTTCGGACTTACCTCTTAAAGCAAGACAGGGAAAGCCATGTGCATGCATGTGAACATCTTAGAAAACGAAGCTGCCAAGCTGAGAAGTCCTGCAAGGGGACAAGTAGCATGGGGGAAGAGCTACAAAAGTAGGGCAAATCTTTACAGATACTCCTAGAGAAATGAGGAGTCAATGGAGGATAGACGGAGTTTCCGTCCTGCCCTACCCTGCTGCCTTTCAGTCCCAAATAAACACACTAAAATTTATATTAATTATAAAATGTTTGGCTGATGGTTCAGGCCTCTTATTGGTTTAGCTCTCTCTTAATTATTAACCCATTTCTATTAAACTATGTATTGCCACAAAGCTGAGGCTTACCCGTAATGTTCTGGCATGTTACTCTTTCAGTGGCTACATGGTGTTTCTCTGGTAGCTCCTCTCTGCATTCCTCTTCCCAGGCTTCTCCTATTCTAGTAGCCCTGCCTATACTTCCTGCCTGTTCATTGGTTTAAACAGCTTTATTTATCAACCAATCAAAGAAATATATATTCACAGCATTCAGAAGGGCATCTCCCATCAGATTGTGAAAAGAGCAGCATGACGGGATAGTTGCACATTAAAAGGATCTCTCTGGAGCCAGCAACACAGTTTAGCAAGCAAAAGCACTTCCCACCTAGACTGACCTGACAACCTGAGTTCAATCCGAAGACTGACATGGTCAAAAGTGGTAACCCTGACCTCCATATAAGCACTATGGCATGTATGAACCACAGAGGAAACTTGAATTGCAGCTCCCCAACTATCAGAGCCCTAACTATATGGTTTGGACAAGCTACTTCTCTTGTAGTAGAATCTATGATATAGACTCTACTATTACCCATGTCGAAGGCATACACTTGCTAAAAGCTACACAAATAAGAGGTAGGACCATAGTAAAGCCCAGGCAGGCTGACTCCAGCACTCTACCCTGAACCCACTGTGCACAGTCATCTACGTAAGAATTCAACATCTGTAACAAGTGCTCAGCTGCAGTCCCTATCTATAAGAAAAGATTCAGACATCAGAGAAAACACAAGACTATAAATTCTCACCATAAAGCAAGAGAGCCACACTGGAAGATTCCAATGGTATGCTACAGAATCACTATGAAAAGATAGCTAAATGAAATTGGCTGTCCTCCCAAGACATAAGTATGACCAAAACAATGAAAGTCGTCACTTCATACCTGAAGAACAGTTGCAAAAGAGCTAACACTGCTCTGTAATGCTGGCCCCTTAATCAGAAGTTTACAATAAAATCCCCTTTGCTTCTTCAAATTAACATCAGGCCATCCACAAATTGAGTTGGCATGGAATCAAAGACAGCACCCTTGCAGTAAGACATGTCAAGGGAATGGGGGGAGGGGGAACAGGTCAGCAGGAGGCAGGTCTGAGGGGCTGAGATCAATCAAGCATAAAACTATCTAGATCCAAATCTGGACTTGGCACTCACTATAGGGCCTGTGGACAATAACAACGTCTATGTATATTTACTCATCTGAGTAGCCATTTTGATGGCTACTAAATGAATATTATGTACTTGTGATACTGCCTGATCCATGGCAGGCACTACCAAGATGCCTATCATTACTTACTGTTGCTATTATTCCCTGGTCTATTATGAATCTGCAATGATGAGAAAGAAGTTGAATGGTTAGAAGACAGGGCAATCAGCAAACTTCAATATAGCCTAGTACTGAAGCAAGAAACAGTAGAATACCTATTTATTAACTAAAACTACAGAGTTCAAAGTTGCTGATTAGATTAGCATTTGAAAGACTGCTAGGGAGTCACATCACATAGAAGATTCAGATAATGGACAAAGACAGAAGTCGGCTGTGAAACTGTAACAACAGCCCAAGGTGAAGAGGATGAAGTCTCAAGTGAAGCCATAAGATGCTTTCATAAACTCAAGAACTGTTCCAGAGATAAACAGCCAGAGTGAATGTAGAGGAGAACACTTACACTGCCAACAATGAAACACAGGCTACTGAAATGGCTTAGCAGGTAAAGATGCTTGCTGTCAAGACTACCTGAGTCTGATCTCCAGAGCCCACATATTATAAGAACAGATTCTTATAAATTATTTTCTGACCTCTATGAATGTGACACACAATTTTTTTTTAAAGAGTTTTAACAGGAACAGGTTAGCAGGTAGAGGTGGTGGTATAAATAATGAGTTAATTTCAGATATAATGAACTTGAGTATGGATTACCCAAAAAGACCAGCAAGACCCAAAATTATACTTGTGATACCCAGTTCTTTGGAGGTGGAGATAGGAAAGTCACATGTTTGAGGCCAATTTGAGCTATATAACTAAACCACTGGGAGTAGGGGGTGACATACCTGTAGCTCTGGAGAAAACTCTGAGTAAATCTGGAAGACATCAACATTTGTGTGACAGATGAAGACATTGGTGAAAGCACCTGCCCAGGGAATGTGTATGGCAAGAAAGGCCAAGAAAGACAGTTTAAAGATAGGCTCACAAGCATGAAGCTGATGGGGGACATCCAGTATGCTGTGAATATATGTTTCTCTTACTGGCTGATGAATAAATGCTGACTAGCCAGTAGCCAGGCAGGAAGTATAAGCGGGGCTACCAGACTAGGAGAAGGCTGGGAAGAAAAGAAGCAGGGAGCAGTCTTAAGAGGGAGATACCATGTAGCCACTGAAGGAGAAACATGCCAGAACATTACAGGTAAGCCACAACCTTGTGGCAATATACAGTTTAATAGAAATGGGTTAATAATTAAGAGAGAGCAAGCCAATAAGAAACCTGAACCATTGGCCAAACAGTTTAAAATTAATATAAGCCTCTGTGTGTTTATTTGGGACAAAATGGCCACAGGACCAGGTGGGACAGAAACACTGCCTACATGAAGCCCTACAAAGAAAACCCACAAGCTGAATTAGAGAGAAACAGAGACAAAGAGGAAGACTGAGACAGAGTAAGAGACAGGCAGACTGACACACACAGATTCACATGTACGTACACACACACACACACACACACACACACACACACACACACCCTCCGCCTGTATTCAAGCATGCTACGTAAGTTCCCAAATTCTAAGCAGTTCATCTCTTCACTGGCTCAGAAGCTCCCACTGTTTCTAATAATAAAGAAGCTCCCACTGGATCATCCTTGTGAAAAAGATCACAAGGAACCTTCTTTGGCTTGCACCACTGTCCAGCAGGGCCTGGTAACGATGTGCTGGGAGTGTAAGCCACTTCGGAAGACATATGGGCAGAACATCACAATGCTTATAAGAGTTACCATTTGAGCAGTGGGCTCAGCATGCACCCTAGAGAACTGAATATACATGTTCACATTCAAGTTTGTACACACATATGCAAAGCAGCATAATAGCCAAAGGCAGACGCAACCAAAAAGTCCAACTGGTGAGCACATAAACAAGGATGGTACACACATAAGATGGACTATTACCTGATGAGAATGCAGGATAAGGTATGATCTTAACTATTTCAATATTTTGCTAGGCAAAAGAACCCAAATATGAAAGGCCACAGACTACAATTCTATTCCTACAAAAGGCTGAACATAAGCAAAACCATAGACATGCAAAGTAGAACAGTAAATGTCAGGAGTAGGTGGGGAGGGACACTGACAGGACACAGGACTGGGGACAATGACTATTCTAAACAGATAATAATGATGGTCAGAAAGCTTTGCAAATATATGAGCTGTACCTTGGAAAAGGGTAAATGTTATGATACATGACTCATATATATGTCAATGACAAAGAAAAGGAATACAAACCAGTAAGGCTAGAATTCACACTGCATCTGTGGTGGTTTGATGAAAATGGCCCCCACTGGCTCATAGGGATAGCCACTATTAGGAGGAATGGCCTTGTTGGAGGAAGTGTGCCACTGGGGGTGAATTTTTAGTTTTCAGAAGCTCAAGTCAGGCCCATTCTGTTTGTGTCTCTGTTTCTCTGTCTCTCTCTCTTCCTAAGGCCTACCAATCCAGATGTACAACTCTGGGCTCCTTTTCTAGCACCACGTCTGCCTGCAGGCTGCCATGCTTCCTACCTTCACAATAATGGACTAAACCTCTGAACTGTAAGCTAGCCCCAATTAAAGGTTTTCCTTATAAGAGTTGCTGTGGTCATAGTGTCTCTTCAAACCAATAGAAACAATAACTAAGACAACATCCAAGATTTCTTTTAGCTCCAGTGACTCCAACCTAAAAGTATCAATAATGTCCTTCCCTGCATGAAACTAACAAGACTAACCAAAAAAAAAACAAAAAACAAAAAACAAAAACCTATAAAACAAGTTGGTGCCAGCAAACAGGTAAGAAATCACTTAGGCAGAAACACAAGTCTCCAAGTCTTCTTTCCCTGGAGGAAAAGAACTATGAGATACAACAGTGTGGAGAGAGCACACTCAAAGTTCTAGACTAGGGAGACAATCCCAATGCCCAAATTCCAACAGCACATCTGCCTTTCAAGGAGAATGAATGCCCATGTGCAGGAGCATCAGCACTCTGGCCTAAGAAGCCACAGAGAGGTGAAGAACCTCCTCTGTCAGCAGCCCTTAGAAGAAATTTGGTTTGGAATAAGCAAGATAACAAGAAGAAACAAGAAAGCCAAAGTGTCACTAGGAAAACACAAAGGCTGTGCACAGGATCCCACCAAGTAGCTGAGAAAAAGAAGTTTCTCTGGGCCTCAGCAACTCCCAGTCTCACAAAGTTGCTGATCCACTATAGAGACTATAGAGACCAAAACCATATGAACATTCAAATGTTCATATCCTTCTGCGCTCACTTCAAAGAAAATTAGCTGTTAGTGTGTTTTCTTGGGGTTAAATGGAAATAAGAGTTGGCCCTTATATCTATGACACACTTAGATATATATTCTCAAATGTGCATAAAATTACAAAGAATGGACTGTCAAATCAGGAGTTTTCACTCCTTCTTTGCTATGTATCCCAAAGACATTTTCTTTAAGATTTATTTAGTATGTATACATGATTCTGCCTCCATGATTCTTGCAGGCAAGAAGAGGGCACCAGATCTCATTATGGATGGTTGTGAGTCACCATGGGGTTGCTGGGAATTGAACTCAGGACTTCTGGAAGAGCAGTCTGTTCTCTTAACCTCTGAGCCACCTCTCTAGCCCATCCTAAAGGCATTTATTTAATCAGAATCCTGTGCATCCTAATTCTTCTCTCTCAAGAACTCATCCATTTCTCATTATTTTAATACCCTAAACAAGCCACCAGCTCTCACCTAAGCTACCACAATTGTTTCCTAACTTGTTCTAAAATCTTTCACTGACTTCCCAAAATCCTTCATAACTCTGAACCTTTCCTACCAAGCAGCCTCATTTCCCACTCACCCTTTAATGCTTTCTAATCCATCCAAACAGAACCTTGTTCTCACACAAACCTCTCCGGAAAATTTTTGCCGTCACCTGACTTCTTTACCCTTTTGGAACATACCTTTAAGCTCAGCACCTGAAAGAGGCAGGTGGATCTCTATGAGTTCAAGGCCAGCCTAGTCTACACAGTGAGTTCCAGTTCCAGCCAGGGCTACATAGAAAGACTCTATGTATGCTTTTCTCAAAAAGGAAAAGGCAACAGCTAAATTACTGCTTAGAGCAATGGTTTTCAACCCTTTGGGGGTTGAAAAACCCTGTCACAGGGGTCTCCTACAACCACCAGACAACACAGCTATTTACATTACAACTCATAACAGTAGCAAAATTACAGTTATGAAGCAGCAACAAAAATAATTTTATGATTGGGGGCCACCAAAACATGATGAACAACATTAAAGGGTTGCAGCATTAGGAAGGTTGAGAACCACTGGTTTAGAGAAGGGTCTCTGAACTGGAAAGGTAGGCACTATACTGAGAAAGTAAGTAATGGACCCGGCTCCTGTAAAGAATATTAGACATACTGCATAGTTCAAATGTCAAGACAAGGTTACTATAAAATATTTCAAATTCCAGAAGGACTCAGGCCAAAGAGTGCTTAAGAAAATGTTTCTGAGCTGGACAGTGGTAGAGCACACCAGCACTTGGGAGGTAGGGGCAGGTGGATCTCTGTGAGTCAGCCTAGTCTACAGAGTGATGGCCAAGACAGGCTCCAAAGCAATACAGAGAAACCCTGTCTCAAAAAAAAAAAAAAAAAAAAAAAACCCAAAATGAAGGAAGGGAAGGAGGGAGGGAAGGAAGGAGGGAGGGAAGGAGGGAAGGAGGGAAGGAGGGAAGGAGGGAAGGAGGGAAGGAGGGAAGGAGGGAAGGAGGGAAGGAGGGAAGGAGGGAAGGAGGGAAGGAGGAAAAGGAAGAAAGAAGGGGAAAAAATGCCTCCAGCAAAGACCAAGGGACAGAAGGTACAAGTGAAACAAAGCCTGGCTCATGACTAAGGAAGTGGATACACTTATTCTCAAGTCACTGAGCAAGCTTCAGTTTCTCAACTACAAATGAAAATAGTGCATCATTTCAATATAACTAAAGTAATGCCCTTTGACTAGTTTAGGGCACACACATCTGTCACACCTCACACTTAGTTTTGCATTTTGGACTTTAAACCAACAATCCGAATTTTTATCATGTGTTTGCTGCCTATGGTAAGAGAAATTCTATCAATTCAAAATTTTCACAATCTCTTTGGGGCTGTGGCCATTCTGTTCTGTTCATCCCTTACTTCAGCAACTTCAGTGAGTTATCAAAGCTTCATTAGCTTGTAAACACACTGTTTCTCAGAAAAACCCAACTGTTCCACCCCAGGATCTTAAGCAAATAAATAAGTACAAAACAGGCAGAGACTATAAATTAGGGCAGACAAATCTGCATCTAGCCCCACACCAGTAAAGAGCATTCTATCAATATAGTGAAATGCTAATCTCCTAATTAACAACCTAATTAGGTAATTATGGCTTTGCAGAGGGATGCCGAAATGAAATATGACAACATGGTCACCTCTTTATATGGCACCTGTGGGCTTTTTCAGCTGTCATCCTGAAGAGAGCAGTATCAATTTGAGCAGATGACAAAGTGCTGTCATTTTTCATTCTGATAATACACAGAGTGCTTTGGACAGAGCAGTTTACAAAGGAAACAACTTGCCTGGTATTTTCCCAATTTAAATATGTTCACACACTTGTTAAATTGTGTGTATGTTTTGATATCATGTTCAGAAAAATTACCATGCCCAGTTAAAAAACCCACCTAACTGGCCATACACTTAATGTGCATGCTGAAATACATAACTGGAAGAGTCTAAGGTGACAATTCATCATGTCATTTTAATATTCATACTTTACTGACACTAGAAAAATTAATATGAAAACAAAATTTTGCCTTTAATATTTTTCTGACAAAATAAAAGAAAATGGAATTTGCTCTTGTGAACGTAAATTAAAATAGAGACCAACCTGAGTAGACAAAGTCAATTACACCACATGGGTAACTTTAATCTTGCCTGATTTTTAACCCAAGCAAAATTGACTTGATCTATTTCTTGTAAATGCTTGCTTACATTAGAGCAAAACAGAATCTAAGATCAGCCAGTCAACTACAGCTACATCTAACCTGTAATTCTGTAGCTAGGGAATCTTCAACTGAAGAGATCAGACATGGCAACTGTACAACCACAACCAAATATATTCTTTGCTTTTCTTCACTCTTACTATAAAAATGCCACTCTTGCTATTCTTAGTAGAGTAACTGAACCACTTCTGGTGGCTCCTCAACCCATAAGCCATTAGAAAGATGGTGACTCAATGTGTAAGGAGCTTGCTGCCAGGCATAATAACTGGAATTCAATCCCTGGAAGGCCAAAACTGACTCTAGGGCTGTCCTCTGACCTCCACTCAGGTACTATGGCACATGCACACATACACATCACATCTATTGCTCAATTTTGTTCTTGCTAGTTATAGGTCTTAATTTGTGTATGTTATTACCTTTCCTTCTCCTCAAATATACTTGATATTTGTTATCCTTGTATATAGTTCTTGGATCAGGTTTAAAACCTTCTTCCTTAGACAGAAAAGGGGATTGTAGTGGCATCTTGCCTTGCCAGTGAACTTGTAGTAGTGGCCACACCCTTTGGGTGTGGTTTCAGGTGCAGGTGTGACTCTTTTAAGGTAGAGGAGCTGCAGGCAGGCACTCTGGGTTGCATAGCACACTGGGAGAGCAGAGACTACATCTTCTGGAGCAGGAAGGTCTCACTGGTTATTTACTATTATCTGTGTAAGTCCTTCCCTAATAAAACACCTATTTATCATTTATCTTGGGTCTGGTGAACACATTTAAACCCTACCTTCAAACATGTAGTACAAGCAGCTCTCAAATTCATGATCCTCCTGACTCAACTTGCCAAAAAATCAAATTATACAGGTTTAGGTCACCAGGCCCAGCTACAGGAAACATTCTTGAACATGAACGTTTTTTCTACATCTGTAATCCTTTAACAGAGATTTCTAAAACTGAAACTACAAGCTTAAATGCATGTATAACTCCATCATAAAGTCTGAAATAAATACTTCTCAAGGACTTTTCATAAGTTTTGCCTAATGGCCTTCTTGCCACCAACTTTTGCCAACAATAAACAGTTTCATCAAATCTTTAAACTTCATATCACAAAGTTATACCTACAATCACTTACTCACAAATAATGAAAAACAACTTTCTATAAACATTAAATGTAAATGATTAAGGAGAATGGACAAATCAAGGCAAAAACTGCTACTGATAACTCTAGACACTGAAGCCCCGCCCCTCTAGCTTTGGTTTCTGTAACTGACAAACATCCCTTGTTCTTGTCACTTCTAAGGGTAGTCACCACACAAAACAAGACCACATAAACCTGTGTACATTTCTTTCTTTTTTATCTTTTTTTTGTTTTTTGAGATAGGGTTTCTCTGTGTAGATTTGGAGCCTATCTTGAAACTAGCTCTGTAGACCAGGCTGGCCTCAAACTCACAGAGATCCACCTGCCTCTGCCTCCTGAGTGCTGGGATTAAAGGCCTTTGCCACCACTCCCAGCTTCAGTGTAAGTTCCTAATGTTACTCAGCAGATCAACTTATTTAACCATCCCAAAAGCAGCATACTGAAACTTGTCTCAAAAGCATACATGTATACTACATAATTCAAAAAGTACAACCAAAATTATGGTGATTAATCTCAGGATCCAGATATGAAAAATTTATTCATAACTACCACCTAATGTCCATCCTTGATGTCCTGTATCCCTGCTGCCAGACTGTACATCACTCTAAAAGCACTGCGGTTCATTCAAAGTACTAACACAGTCTCTTCTAGTTCTCACAAGGACTGGAGGCTGGCATCCCTAACCCCACTCTGCAGACTGTCTAGCTCATATAGCCAGTGATGGACAGCCAGTATAAAACCCAAGTAGGTGTGCTTTCAAGGCTTTTCTCCACACTGTTTCCATACTCAAGCTACACCGTTAAGTATTCTGAAAGTCAGCAACTGAAGTTCAAAGGGCTGGAGAGATAACTCAGTAGTTCAGAGTACTGATTTCAATTTCCAGCACCCACATGGCAGCTCAAAACTGCACTTAACCCCAGTTCCAGGGGATTCAATGCCCTCTCCCAGCCCCCAAGGGACTGAGAGATAAATCTATGTACCTTCATACTACTTATCTGTACCAATAACAGAAGCATATTCATGAAAACATGCTGGAGTGTGGGGTATTATGAACCTAACACCACATACATTTAGGGGGAATGTGACAGAACACTCAATTTATTTTACAAGCAATCGCAATAATGCTAGTAGTTACTTATTTGCAAATTTTCAGGTTTAAGTGGTTCCCCTCCATTCTCTCATTCTAGTTTCCTAAAACTATGTTCTACTTTCAGTTCAAATTTTGTGTTTCCTATCTTAAATCTACTTCCCTGATACACCTAGACTGCTGCCAAGTAGAGTTAATAAATTCTGAATGACTGCTCAGAATTTATTTTCGTCATTTTTATATTCCATTTTATTTCTTTATACAACAGAGTATGGATGAAAACAAAAATCCAACAGACCAATATTTCTTCAATTTTCACCTGGTGGAAGAGGGGGATCAAAATAAAAATAAATTAAACTCTTGGGTTGGGAATCCCTGACCGTATTTCTCTTACTCTGCTAGTGACTCTCTGTCCCCTTTCAATCTTGTATATGACAGTAAACAAAGCACAGAACACCCGAGGGGATCACTGGCCACCAAGGTCCCTTGAAGGAAATACAGAGAATACAAGGCAGGGCCTGGACTGTCATGCAGAAAAGGGACAGCACCAGAGTCTCTACTCAGGTCTGCCAGGACCCTCTGTTAAGCACAGCAGTTCCTGAAGACTTCAACAAGATTTGAATTTCACTATTTACCATCCAGAAAGAGAAAAGATCCAAGGAGCTGAAAATTACTTGCCCAAACTTCAAAGGCGGTGTCCAGTGAAACCTATGCTGAGTCCCTCTGAGACTGAGGCACTTCCTACAAAACGTGCTTTTCTGGCTGCCAATATTTTCATATCAAGAAGTTCTTCTGAGTAATCCTCACCTGCTTACTATAAAAGATTATGAGGGCGACAGAAACATGGTATGCAAAAAATTATCAAAGGAACAACATAGTACCACTTCATGGTACTATGAAGGCAGCCAAAGAAAGGATCAATCTGATGGCATTTACAATGCAACAAGCACCAAATCCAAGTATCACAAGGTCCCCTCACCCAAACCTTATCCCTTTGAAATTTAGCCTGATGACATGAAAAAATCATCCACTGACCACTCTGCAAAACGGACTAGCAAGAACTAAAATGCTCCTTTCTGGCAATTTCCCAGATTTCTGTGCTTCCTGATATACCAGCTTCTAACACAAGGTCAGAGCACATCCAGTGGAAACGTAACAGACTTTTCTGTCATGTGGCAACCTCACATCTGGCTGCATCCTTAATAGTTAGGACTAAATATCGGAATAATCTATTTCTAAAAGATTCTTATAAACCCACTGAACTGAACATTTTCCAAAGTCTTCAGTTGAGTCAACAAGCAAAATACACCCACCCTAAAAAAAAAGAAACAACAACAAAAAAAAAAACAAACAACCAGACAAACACTCCTGAAACAGTAGATTAGCTTCGATCCTGAGTGAAGAGACAACCTGCACTCCTCACTGTGCATAGCCAGTCACATCACATTGGAGCCCTGCACATTCACACAGCAAGAACAAGTAACATGGTATAGGACTGAAGAGAATGGCAGACATCCTTTAGCTCAAAACATCAACTGTATAAACTCAGGGAAGTTCTTTTTCTTTCCTGTTTACTTTTTGGTTCCTAGCAGTGAGGCATGGGTCCTACCACTGAGCTGCATCCCTGACTCCCCACCCCACCCCCACCCCCACAAGAAGTTATCTCTTCCATGCCCAAGTTCCCTCATCTGTAAAACGAGGGTGATGCTCATACCTTCCCACAGAGGGATGTGAAACAGTTTTAGAGGGACCTGGCTTTATTCACAGTGACATCCCAGCGCCTAACATTTTGCCTGGAACTGCTAAATGAATCACACATCCTCCAACTCTATATTAACTGACTTGAAACTGAAACTGATCTTGATGGTCCGGCATATGTGTTCTCAGACTCTAGCCCTTCTACTTTACCTCTCTGATGCCTGCTAAAAGCAGCGATGGCAATATCCTAGTGATATGCCTGGAATTTTTTGTATTTGATTTGAATAAGATTTCATGGAACACTGACTTCCAATAAATTCTCTAACAGTTAAGAATCATTTGCAATAACTTGGTTTTATTTGGACTAGAAATCCACTCACCCTCTAAGACAATGTCCCAGAGATCATGTGGCTATCATTAGATGAACCTGACTCCTTATTCAAAATGCTTGAGCCAGAATGTTTTCAGATTTCTAAGTTTGGGAGCAGTTTCACAGACTTCACTTAGATGAGCATCACTAACTTTAAAGCACCAAATGTGAAATTCTGCTTAGAAAGCTCAGGTTAGGGTGTTGAGGATCTATTGAGGTTTTTTTTCTTTATCATATTTGCGTTTTTGTTGTTGTTTGAGAGAGGGTCTCTCTGTGTAGGCTTGGCTGTCCTGGAAATAAGGTTGTAGACTTAAGTTTAGGCTGACTTCAAACTCACCAAGATCCACCTGCCTCCTGAGCACTAGAATTAAAGGCATGTGTGACTGAAGCCTGCTGGCAAACATACATGCATGTATGCATGTATGTATTTATGTATGTGTGCACGGCCTGCATGTATGCCTGCACATCAGAAGAAGGCATCAGATCTCATTATATATGGTTGTGAGCCACTATATGGTTGCTGGGAATTGAACTCAGGACTTATGGAAGAGCACCCAATGCTCTTAACTATAAAGCTATTTTTTAAATTTTTTTTCTTAAACTATGTATATGGGAGTTTTGTGTGCATATATGTCTGTACATCACATGCCTACCTGGTGTCCACATAGGCCAAAACATGGCATCAGATCCCCTGGAACTGGAATTACAGATGATTGTGAACAACCATGCAGGTGCTGGGAACTGAACCTAGGTACTCTGGAAGAGCTGCCCATGTTGTTAACCACTGAAATATCTATCCAGCCCAACATGTCTTTTTTAAAAATGGGGTTTCACTGATGCTCAGGCTGGCCTCAAATCATCTGTGCAAGTTCTCTGATGCCTCAGAGTACCAGCTGCCAAGCAGTTGGCCTGCACCACAATGCCAGGTATTGGGGTTGTATAAAGAAAGGAGTTTCTGTACTGTCATCTCAGCATTCTTGTTTTTCCTCTCATTCAGTTGTTTCAATACATATTTGCATAGAGTGTCATGGTGAGAGAAAAGGCAAAACCTGGCTCTCTCATTTCAGCTGTGTAACTATCCTGTATCTTCCTGTCCATATATTTTAGTTTAATAAATTATATGAGAAAAACTAAAGTTCAATTTACCTTGCATTATGCTCATTCACTTGACCAAACATCATCTCTCAAAAGCTAGCACTATGTACTATTTCACTTCCTTCCAGAGAAAACCTCTTACACCCATACCTGTCACTGCACTGAAGTGACTAATTTCCCTCACAGTAAAAACTCCCTGTACACAATGACTAAGTCTTATTAAACTGCACTACAGTGCCTGACCTATATCCACACACAATAAATGTTTGCTACATCAAATGACTGTAAATAACAAGTGTTTATAGGATTCTAGGTAAGAAATTGTTCCCAGGGCTAGAGAAACAGTTCAGCAGTAAGGAGCCAGGACTGCTCTTGTGGAGGACCCAAGTTGGTTTTCCAGCACCCACAACATGCAGCCCACAAGTAACAGTGGCCCCAGCTCTAGGACATGTGACAACCTCTTCCACTGTTCTGATCGCTGAGAGCAACTGCCCTCACACATATACAAACCCCACATGGGCACACATACTTAAAAAAAAGTAACTCTTAAGGGGAAAAAAAAAGGAAAGAAAGAAATTATTAGAAGCTCAATTGTCCCTAATCGGTTAAGTGAGACCACCTTCAGTTGAACCATGGGAAGCATTATCAATGTGTTAGAAATCAAAAGCCAGGAAGCTTCTAGGTAGAGCAGGGTCATTTTTTTTTTTTTTAAGTACTTGGGAACAAATTAAAAATAATTTGACAGAGGCAGGAGGATCTCTGTGAGTTCAAGGCCAGCCTGGTCTACAGCGCTAGTTCCAGAACAGGCTCCAAAGCAATATAGAGAAACCCTGTCTCGAAAAACCAAATAAACAAACAAACAAACAAACAAATAAATAAATAGAATTATTTGAGATCTTACTTATCCAGACGGAAGGCCAAAAATGGAGACTTTTATAAGCTTAACTATAAAGCTAGCCAGGAGCCACAGGCACAGAGAGGCTATGCAGGCACTATGCACATTTAGTAGATGTGAGCACCCAGGTGAATAGCCAAGGGGCACCTGGTATGCCCCCCACCTCAGACTCCAGTAAGTTTGAGGGGGTCTAAGCTGAAGAAGATAGGGACAGTCATCACTGAGCAAGTACTTTCACTGCAGCTTGGGTGGCCTAAAACACGGGAATAATGCACTTTATTTCTGCTCTGGTGGGTGTTCACAAGGGGGGCCCATTAAGTCTGTTGGTCATTTGCCGACCTTTTAACTGATTTGTTTGTCCACGTCACTGTTCAAGCCTGGGAAGGTTTTGAACTTAGTTGTTTGGGGGTTTTATAACAAACATGGTGCTTTGCACAGAGTGGGGGAAAGTGACAGTTGCAAATATTTGCAATCACTCAAAATGTAACAAATTTTGAGGTCCCTGGTTCATCTTATAGATTCGGATTCGAGTTACAGACTTCTTTCTAGTCTTTTCTTCTTCCCACCCACCCCCAGCTTTACCACTCCCTTAAACAGAAAACCCAGAATCCAGGTTCCCAGCAGCACTCCAGAGAGGAAAACAATCTGCAGGACTGTTTCAGGACTGTCCAGGCAATGCTTTGAAAACTGATTTCTCAGGATGGAGCTGGGGCACCGGACCTTGCCGAGTTCGGGGCCTGAAACCGCTGAAGCCAAGGGCGCCCCCACTCCCACCCCCACCCACCAGGTCCACAGCCTCTCCTCACCTAAGTCACACACCCAGCTGTCAGGCTCGGGAAGGGCCAGGAAACGGATGCTCCCAGGCCACCGAGCACGGCCCGGACGCGCGGTCGCTGGCAGCGCGGGCAGCGGGGTGCTGAGGGACCGCAGGGTCCTGAGGGCGAGGGGGCGGCGGCTGGGGCAACCTTTACCTGAAACTGCTTCCACACTACGGGCCGCCTCTCCCAGGACACGTCCCTGAGGGAGACCCGGCTTTCCCTCGCCTCCCGGTCCCTGCACCGAACCCTGCGCCCACGAAATCCTCGGGGACGGGCGTTTCTACCGGCCGGCTCGGCTGCCGCGCCCCAAATTCGCCCTCATGACCCCGCTGCTTCCCGCCGCCGCCGGCCGGCAACACCAGCCCTGTTTCGCCGGTCCGCGCCACGACCCGGAACCGCACCCGGCGTACCGGAAGTCCCCGGTCGGGAAGGGGCCTCTGGCTGGGGACGCAGTGCGCAAGCCCCAGAGCCAAGAGCCAGAGCCTTCCCGGGGGGCGGGGCGCGGGCGGGACCTGGCGGAAGGTTTGCGCACGCGCGCTGCGCTCAGGCCGTCTGGAAGGACTCTCTGTAAACTAGTCTCAGTTTTATAGGCAACAGTCCTCACCTTAACCTCCGCGGGAATAATAGTCCTAGGCTTAACCTTGATGTCAGAAAGAAGAGTTCACTGCAATTATTATTTGCAAGATGGACATGGTGTCAAACTGCTTTTAAAATTCCCATCTCAACACTCAGATTAGCGCAGTTTACAGACCTCATCAGAGAAGTTTCTTATTTCAGTGGACAGTGGTTAATACAGCAACTCACAACTGGACAAAGTGCAGAGGTGGAAGGATACCTCTGCTCAGTCACAAGTGGGACACATCACACCTCCATTCTTGAAGGCTCAGAAACGGACCATCATGAAATTGAAAACAGAAAGACCACGAGAACCTGAGGTCTGGAACAATCAATATTTTCTGAGACAGGCTCTCTGCATTCATGAATTCACAGCAGCTCAAGTTACCTGTACAAGACCTACAGAAGACCAAGCCAATCAACGTTGCAGTTAGTTGCTACTGGGGGGAGGGACTGTCGGTTTACCAAAAGGGCATTGCCCCTTGGTAGGCTTCACACTCAGAAGTTTATAGGCAAAAAAAAAAAAAAAAAAAAAAAATTGAAATTAAAAAAAAAAATAAAAGGGGGAAACTAGTAAAGAGTTGGGGAGAGGGTAGAGGTGGATCTGGGATGAGTTAGGGGACGGCATGAATATGATCAAGATACATTGTATGAATGGATGAAATTCTAAAAAACAAAAAAATTAATTTTAAAATCTTTTTTTTACAGAGTCAAGTGCCAATTCTTTAGTTCTGTGAATCTTTGGACACTACACCTCTCGACTTTTCCACCAATAATGATAGTTCCAACTTCTGAGTATTGCTATGAAAATAAAATAGGGTGATGAATAATAAATACCAGCAAAGTGGCCAGAACACCATAACAAATATCAAGACTCTCATAACGCACACACACACACACACACACACACACACACACACACACAAACACCAAAAGGGAGAGTCTATACTAGTGTTCTCCTATTTGAGAAATATTCTGGGATGATTCTCAAAAAATTCATTTCAGCAAGCCAAATGCAACACCAATGTGGGTAACTCCAGCACTAGGGAAGTTGAGAGAGGGGATCAGAAGCTTCAAGCCAACCTGAGCTGTTTAACAAGACCCTGTACTTTAAAAAGAACAAAAATGTACTTAACAAAAGAACCAAAGAGACAAGGCTTAATCTTGGTGGATCCATACCCAATATTAAAGTCACCAACCAACCGATAACCCTATTGTATTTGGAGTTTTCTGTCCCACCAGCCAGCTCCCAAATAGCCATACAGAGACTTATTATTAATTATAAATGCTGGACCAATAGTGCAGGTTGTTACTAGCCAACTCCTACATTTTAAATTAACTAATACTTCTTATCTTCCTTCTGCCATGTGGCTCAGTACCTTCTCACAGTACAGCAAGTTCATCTCCTGCTCCCTCTCCATCTCCTTGAGACTCCTGAGGCTCCACCCCTCTTCTTCCCAGAATTCTTTCTGTCTCAAAAATCAGCTTTCCATTAACAATGAGAGCAACACATCTTCACTCCACAGTATAGAATATTCCACAGCACCTCATAGATTCATTCAAGTGGTATATGATTGGTTTCTAACTTCAAACATGGTGGCAGAAAAAGAGAGGCATACAATCACCAGCTGATTCCTTCAGAGACTTGCTGCAGTCACTCTGTAAAACAATAAATGTGAACAGGGTGAGTGTTCAATTGTCTTTATCT
Organism: Cricetiscus sungorus; assembly: GCA_030556225.1. Taxonomy (NCBI): domain Eukaryota; kingdom Metazoa; phylum Chordata; class Mammalia; order Rodentia; family Cricetidae; genus Cricetiscus; species Cricetiscus sungorus. Next base: position 7,246,635 of record JANBXA010000132.1, read on the forward strand.
GTTCTTTAAGGTTTAGGGGTTTCTGTCCTTTCAGTCTGTTTGGAATGGAACCTAGTATCTGCTAAGCCAGGGCTTGGGCCTCTAGTTCTTATTCTCTATTTTTACCTTTCTTGAGCCCACTCTGAAGCCCAACTGTCTAATTGTCTCTCAGACAAATAAAACCCAGCTAAAACACAAACCCACTGGACTACCAAGCATGTACAGGATCTAAAGACCAAATCTCCACTCTGCTACTCAGTATCATTGTGGGTCACCACGTTAAGCTGCCTGCCTTTTACATAGCTCCTTACATGTAAAAAGGGAATGACAGGAGCTGGAGAGATGACTCCATAGTTAAGAGCACTTGCAGAGGACCTGAGTTTGGTTCCAAACATTTTCAACAGGCAACTCACACCCACCTGAAACTCTAGGCCCAAAGAATCTGATGTCTACTAAAGCCTCTGGACACTAGGCATATACATAAAGAATATATATACAATCAAGCACTCACATATACACATTAAAAAAAAAAAGTAAAAAATCTGATTTTTTTGAGACAGGGTTTCTCTGTATTGCCTTGAGCCTGTCCTGGAACTAGCTCTGAAGACCAGGCTGGTCTCCAACTCACAAGAGATCCACCTGCCTCTGCCTCCCAAGTGCTGGGGTTAAAGGCTTTCATCACCAATGCCCAGCAAAAAAAAAAAAAATTCTTTGAAGGAAATGACAAAGTCAAAGTATGCTCTTTTAACAGTGAGGATTAAATGATCTAATAACTATCACTCATATAGACAGAGTTGGCCTGTTGATTATTAACAAAGAAGAATAGTCCCCCTGATTATGACAATTTATTCAGTCAGCAAGCATGTACTGTTGGTAATTAAGTCTGTCCTAGGCACTAGAGCATTAATTCTCGTACAAAAAAAGCAACATAAAGAGAGGAAATAGGAGGAGGGAAAGGAGGAGGAGAAGGAAGAAGAGAAGGAGGAAAAGGAGACATTTGCCATGCTTTTCTGAGCTTGAGGATCAGCACTTCAAAGGTAGACAAGGAAGCAAAAAAGCAAAGCAGCTGGATGACTCCAGCCCCCCAGAAGCAGGACTTGCATGAGAAGACAAAGAGAGCATTAAAAGGCAAAGCGCATTGACCTGCCTCCTGACCTATGAGTGCATATAGTCAGACATCAAGAGCAAAAACATAGAAAACACACAGATGGTGCGGGCCCAGGGCTGGAGAGGACAGGAACACAGAGGAGGCCATACTTTATCATGGCCATGACCATCAGACAGTACTGCCTTCACCTCTAGGTTAGAAAAGAAGCTGCTGGCCAGAAGATGTTGCTTTTGCTTCTGGAACTCAGGATGGGAACCACAAACAAGAGATCAAAGAGGCCATTAACAAGCTATTTTCCTTTCTGAGTCTATTTCTAGACTTTTGGGAGGATTCCAGAGGTATTACATGTAATCTTTGGAACAGTGGCTGGTATAGGGAAATGTTCCATACTTTCATGGCCTTACACACCAAGGTGGCAAGGAAGGTAATATTTTTATTATTTTTTTTTAACATACTTGTTTTCTTCCCAATGGCAGGCTACATGCAGAGCCTTATTTTCCATATAAGCCTGCCATTTACCATTTGGCAGGTTTTTCTCTCCATGACTTACTTCTGAGCTGCTATGACCATAACACCTGGCAGAGACAACTTACAGTAGAAAAGATTTCTTGTGGCTTACAATGGCAGGAGGGTTATGTCTGTGGTAGGGAAGCCATAGCATGGTAGCTCAGATTATGGAGGCAGGAAAGTGTAGCAGAGACTGTTCATATTGCAGCAAACTATAAAGCAAAGAGTTATAGAAAGACCAGGGATCAGTATAATTTTCAAAGGCCTGCCCTTGTTAACTACTTGGCCAAATACACACATTTCCAGTTGAGCCACCAGCTGAGGAGCAAGAATGCAAAACATGCACTCCGGAGGTAGAGGCAGGCAGATCTCTGTGAGTTCTAGGCCAGCCTGGTCTACAGAGCTAAGTCTAGGACAGGCTCCAAAGCAATACAGAGAAACCCTGTCTTGAAAAACAAAACAAACAAATAAAAGGATTCAAAAAATTAGTCTGAGTGGAACCTTTCAGACGAAAACAGGAACACTTATCCTTTTGATATATGTCTGACAGGCCATGAGGAAGAGGGTGTTTCTTGTTTCTTTTTATTTCCAGAAGCTTCTACTGGAGGTGTAGCTTAGGGCCTAGCATGAAAACACCACACTTCTAGAAACCTACCAGAGCTGGAAACAGGGACACTTTCCTGAGACTCTATAAACCTATCTATTGTTATATTTAAACCTGACAATTTATTTCCTTCTTATCATCCCAATTTTGTCATTTTCTACCCTTGAAATGTGTCTCCCTCCCTCCTTTAGGAAAAACAAAAGCATTTATTTATACTGCTATAGTACAAATAAATTCCAGAAAAAGTAGGTGTCAAAATTTCATTCAGACTATTCTAAAGAAGCCTCGAGAAATACAGAAGAGCAATACCATGTGTTTTTCTCAACTATAAATAAGGCTTCATTCAATGTAAAGAAAATTTTAAGAGACAAATAGTTTCTTCTAAGTTTGATTATTGGAAGAGGACTGCAAATTTTACCAACCAAAACTATCTTAAACCTAAGACTTTGGGACTAGTATTTAAATACCCATGGGCTGGTGAGATAGCACAATGGGTAATGGGAACTACTACCAAATATGATGACCTGGGTTCAATTTCTGAAACCTGCATGGTAAAAAGAGAACCAGTTCCTACAAGTTGTCCTCTGACCCTCTGACCTCCACACAGATTGTTCAGCTCATACTCAGGGACACATACACATACACAGACACATACAGAGACACACACACAGAAACATACACAGGCACACACATACAGACATACAGAGAGACACACAGACACACAAGACAGACACATGAATGATGCCCAAATTCCCAAATATTGTCTATAAATGCTTATTTTCATTTAAATGTGAGTGGTTCAAAATGGTTAATGATCATAACCAATCTCTTTTTAAAGGTAAAAGGGGAATATGGCATAGAAATGAGTACTTTGTATTGGAATGGATTTTCATTTATTAATACAAATAAGTTTAAGGTCAATTTTGTGATAAGTATATTTCTCCTCTTCTTTAAGTATTGTGTTTGTATAGCTTATTAAAAAATGTAGTGTATAATTAAGTACAGATTGTAGATAGTTACATATAATTGTCAAAGCTTATAATTAGGTTGGTTAGGTTTTCTAGATATACAGAGATATATTTCAATTAGATAGGCATTCTTCAAACCTTTCAAAGACATACAGAGTAGGGCATTTAATATGGTTTAGGGTTTTTCTTAACAGTGAGGCACAGTGCTACTGGCAACACCAACTGTGTCAAAAAGGAAGATGAACATCGAAGAAATTCATTATGGAGTTCGCTTCTAATATGGCAAGTCTAGCCATTTGGGCAAGATACTGCTCTTGTCTGGACTCTTTGACTTTATGCTATATAAACTGGACATGCAGGACCCGACAGAAAAGTGACTGCTGATACAAGATGGACAGTGCTACAGAGTTCCTGCTTCATGGAAGAGTTCACCCGACAGTCTGCAGGACACAGAAAAAAACAAAATGACTGACAAACTGCCAATACAGGTGGGACAGTTTGAAATTTCCTGCTTTGCTAAAGTCTGCCAAATACATTGTGGCCTATGGGCCCAAGATAGATGTGCCAATTTACAGAAGAACTTTGGATGACTGTCCAGGTAGTGAGATGAGATGTCTCTGTCATTTCTAGAGTTTTATACTATTTTTCTGTGGTCTTTGATGGAGTTGAAGACAAATAGTTATGGTTATAGTTTTTATTAGTTAGGATTAAAGAAAAGTTACATATAAGACTTTAGACTCACAAATAGGATAGGTGATGGAAAATTTTCTTTAAATCTTGCTAAATGTTAATAGACTAAATATTGTTAACTATGGTTCTTATTTGAAAACTATTTTGTTGTATATTTCACTATGTTAAAGTTAAAACCCTTCTCTTTATTTTAGACAGAAAAGAGGAGATGATGGGAAATACCATTCTATGAATGTTTCTTACTGGCTAATGAATAAAGCACTGTGGGCCAATAGGAAAGCAAGATAGGTGGGACTAGGAGAGGTGGGGGATTCTGGGAAATGGAGTGAAGTTGCTATGTGATCTCAGGAGAGGACACAAGTCTGGTGTTCTTGGTAAGATAAGACCATGTAGAAATACATATATTAGTAATTATGGATTAATATTTAAGACAGAGCTAGCCAACAAGAAGCTCTAGACATTGGCCAATACAGAGTCTCTGTGTATTATTTGGGATTAAGGCAGCTGTGGGACCAGACTGGCAGGAAAATGCTCATAACACACACAAAAACACACAGAGATACATGGACACACGCATACACTGTCACACAAGCAGACACACACACAGACACAAACACACACAGAGAGACACATACACACACAGAGACACAAACACATGCACTGACACACACCACACCTCACTAATGCAATCAGTACCCATCAGTGAACTCAGGAGTGTAGCTCAGTGGTGGAGCTCCCTTACCAGGGTGTATGAGGCTCTAGGTTTGATCCCCAGCACCAAAATGGAGCTTCAGGTACAGGCTAGGGAGACAATCTCTGGGCATTGTTATGTAGTATTTTCCTCTCGAATATTACCTGTCTTGAGTAACTCTGTTTGGGTATTTGGGGTAAAAATAGAACATTGGCCTGGTGTAACAGTACCTCCCCAGCCACCTACAATTATATATAAATGTAACCCCTTCCAAAATCTGGTCCCATAACCAGCTCCTAACAGAACTTTTCTGATTTCAGAGGGTAGCCACGACTGTGAGTACTGATTCCTAAATGAATAGATGATAAAGTTCTTAGAATATTAAAAAAAAAAAGAAACCTTGGATGTTTAGTCAAATGCAACATCCAATGCAACTTCCAAGAATGCATAATTAACAGTGTCTCCATTAATATACAGTATGTTCAACAGTGAGACACGGATACCATAAATAAAGGTAGACATGGATAAATTTACAATTAAAAATGCATTAGAAATTACAAGCATAATTTATTTACTAATGTGCACTGGAATAAATTTTATGTGTAATATTTTAAAACAAGGCATTAATAAATAATAGTGCATATAAAATGTTTTTGCAGCTAAAAATATTTCAATAAATATTAGTAAGTTAAATGTGCTGCGGTGTTATAATTGTATGGAGTAAAGTTTCTAGACTACAATTTCAATTTCAGAGGACAGCTTTTTTTTGAGACAGGGTTTCTCTGTGTAGCCCTGGCTGTCCTGGAACTCACTCTGTGGACCAGACTGGCCTTGAACTCACAGTGATGCACCTGCCTCTGCCTCCTGCACTCTGGGATTAAAGGTGTGCACCACTACCACCTGACTTTTTGATATGCACTGGTGATTAAACTAATGTCCTCATGCTTACACACTAACACTTGACTGATAGAACCATCCCCCAGACCGAGAGTCCATTGTTTTAAGGTTATATCTAAAGCAAGGTGGTGGTGGCACACACCTTTAATTACACCACTCAGGAGGCAGAGGCAGCCCGGTCTTCTCTGAGTTCTAGGCCAGCCTGGTCTACAGAGCCAATTACAGAGCAACCAAGACTACAGAGAAACCCTGTCCCAAAATACCGAGAGAGAGAGAGATAGAGATAGAGAGAGGGGGGGAGGGAGAGAGAGAGAGGAGGAGGGAGGGAGGGAGGGAAGAAGGAAGAAAGGAAGAGAGGAAAGAGGAAAAGAGAAAGAAAGGAAGGAAGGAAGGAAGGAAGGAAGGAAGAAAGAAAGAAAGAAAGAAAGAAAGAAAGAAAGAAAGAAAGACAGGAAGAAAAGACCCAATTTCTTAGAGGGACAAGTAGAGTCTAGTTAACCAAGATTGAACAATAACAGGTCTGTGATGCCCTGAGGCTGCATGCACACCGCTACACAAACTGGCTCAGCATATGCCTACCCTATGCTGGTAGGCACAGGTAACCCGAAAAAAGAAAAAAAAGGTGATATCTATTTGACTTTCTAATCACTGACAACACATAATTTCAGAAAGCCTATAAACCTTATGGCACACGGCTGTATTTGTTTACTGGCTGCACTTGAAAGAGAGCTTGCATTCATGCATACAGCATTTTTTCCTAAGACCACAGCTGATTAACAATAACGAACGGCATCCATTGCTGGGTGAGCTTTCCTCTTGGTCAGACCACAGGCTAGTGACTTTCTGTACCTAGTCTAATTTAATCTTGAAACCAATCCAATACACAGATACTGCCATTATCCCCCAATTACCCAACAAGGAAACAGTCTCAGAAAGGTAGTCACTTGCCGAAGATCCTACTTTTGTGACTGGCTGACTTGGAAGCCCCAAACTCCCCCTCCTCTTTCTCTCCCCCCCCCCCCCAGTAATAATCATCAGCCACTGTTCTTAAAAATTCACCCTTTTGGACATCAAGTTGCCTCCCAGCGTCTCACGGTGCTTTCAGTTGGGTTTTATTTTTTCCTCGTTGATATCTAATCTAAGTCCCTCCTGCTCCTGTTTAAGATAATTCCCTCATGCCCTGTCCTTTGTAGATGAGAACTGATGTTTAAAACACATGAGCAATATCCCTTTAGATATTTGAAGATGGCTATTAAATTCTCCTTAACCTTCTTTTCTCCAGGATACATTATTAGTAACCCCAATTCCTTTTGCCGTTTCTCCAAGGGACTCTTTTCGTAAAGCGTTCCCCCTTGAGTCACATGCCTTGAAATCAGTTTCAGGTTTTCCCTATCTCAATTCATTATCATCACCTTCAGAGAGCACCTGCACATGCATGCAGACCATGCTCAAATTTATGCATGCCAGGAGAGCAGCTGTGGCCCTAACAGAGACAATAGCCAGGCCTCCTTTACATCTTTCCTGTGACTCCATCATTTTCCCATTTTTCCTGGATGATTTCCCTGGTCAGAAATAACGTGTGGTGGCATGAATGGCATTCCTTGGAGCAGTTCATCACTGCTGAGCAGGATGGAACTCATAGTAAGTGCCCAACAAATGCTTTCATGAAAAAAGAAAGGCAATGATCAGTTGAAAATGTTCCAGGTGAACACACTCCTCCACACATGCTTGTTGCTCATTAAAATAATTTAAACTCTGTATTGATGGTCCAGAGTTATTATAAGTCATGCAGATTAATTATTCCCTGGATGAAAATGAAGTGCAGTAAGTGACTGTTGAAAGAAGGAATGAGAGGCTGGGAATAGTTCAGTTGGTAGAATACTTGTCTGGCATGTTTGAAGTCCTTAGGTTCAAACACCAGCACTGTATATAAAAGGCAAAGTGGTGCCTGCCAGCACTTGGAAGATGGAAGCAAGAGGATCAGAAATTCAAGGTCTTCCTTGGTTACTTAGTGAGTATAATGCCAGCCTAAGATACCACACTAGCAAAGAAGAGGAGTGAGGGAAGAAACCGGGAGGAGGGAGGGAAAGAGAATAGCATCACCCCACATGACTGTAAAAAAAAAAAAAAAAAAACAGTGCCCAGAACAATTATAAAAAGATACTAGCTCAGGAGTAAAGCAAAACAGCAAAAATTAAGTACTCTGGAGCCAGAGAGATGGCTCAGCAGGTAAAGGAGCTTGCTGCCAAGACTTATGACCTGAGATCTATTCCCAGGACCCACATGGAAGAGAAAAAAAATGTGTCCAGAAAGGTATCTGTTCACACATGTGTGTGCACACAAGTAAATAAATGTAATAATAATTAGTAATGATGGTTGATTATACTGTGGAGGCTTGCTTGGGATTTCCTGCTATTCTTGAGAAAATCTGCTAAGGCAATGTTGGGGCTGTAGCTGCCCTCCTGTTGGTGATGAAGACACAGTGGCAGCTATCATTCACCTGCCCTTTGTGCTGTGGTTTTTCTCATATTTGGATGGCTGGCTCTATAGGTCTCAATATATATATATATATGGTCTTAGGCCCCTGGCCTAAGCTGAGGGCTGCTCTTTGCTTCTACATCAAAAAGTTATTAATAGGGAGGAAGTAAGAATTAGGGATAAGGGCTCAGAACCTGCTTTATCTGGCCCAGGAATGTCTCCACAGTACCATTATACTAGGCAGAGGATCTCTAGAAAAGAAGGGGTAGACTGTACCTTACTCCCCTTTGTATTTCCTAGATTTTTGTCAAAATCTCAGTAGAAAGCATTGCTTCAAATGGAACAAACTGAGCTCACCTCTATGACATGGGTGGGTAAGATCATAGTTTCATTGTGTCTAAGTTTTTATACGTGTTGAGTATAAATAGCATCTTCCTGGCAGGGTCATGACCTACTATGTTGTGAATTACAAAGTCTCTCTCTCTCATGCATTTGTCTGGGGATGAAGCTCATGAGTAAAGCACTTCCTTAACATACCCAAAGCCGAGGGACCCATCAATCCCCAGTATCACAGGAAGGTAAATACATAAACGAAAACCACATACACACATTCACCCACACAGACATACGCACATGTGCAAACATATTCCCAAATCACTACAGTGATTATTCCCAGGGATATGTAATGGTATACTCAAGGAGAACTTGGGCATTTGGTGTTTTGAGGGAGTAATGTTGTTTGTACTATGACAAAACAGATAAGAAAATAAAGTTTCAACACGATATTCTTATCAGTCAAAGAAGCTTCAAGCTTAACCAGTGTTCCTCCCAGAATGTGGGTCATAGACTTGTACGTGGCTCTTCCTTCCCAGCAGTATGGCTAGTCCCTCCCTAGCTGGGACCTAAGATGGTCCAAGGCTCTGTCTAAACCTCCCTAGAGATCCTAGGATGATATGAAGGACAAGATTTTGAAAGCATCATTAAGATATGATGAAAAATTTACAGGTGATTAGCCACTCTGACTTTTGAAGGCTGATCTTCCCCTATCTTCCTAGTTCAAAGACAAATCCAAGGCTCTTGTTCTGGGAATTTGTCTTTGCAGTACAACACTTGCCCTACATGTAAGTCAGAGGTGATTGACTGTCAACACAGAAACTCTAGGTGCAACACTTCTTAAGCATGATATATTCCAGTGCCTACCATTGTCCCTGAGGTAAGTATTATTAGGTAACTAATATTTTAAGAATTCTTAAAATATTCCCATTTCAAGGATGAAGATGTTGAAATTTGCTACAGAATATGAATCTGTCAGATTTTTACCATTCTCCTTTCTTCCTTCCTTCCTTCCTTCCTTCCTTCCTTCCTTCCTTCCTTCCTTCCTTCCTTTCTTTTATTCTGAGTTTTCAAGACAGGGTTTCTTTGTGTAGCCCTGGCTATCCTGGAACTCCCTCTGTAGACCAGACTGGACTCAAACTCACAGAGCTCCACCTGCCTCTTCCTCCCGAGTGCTTGAGATTAAAGGCGTGCGCCACCACCCCTGGCTTTACCAGTCTGTTTTCTATCAGGTTTGTTTCCATGCACTTATGTGACATTTGTTTGGATTCTATGTCCCCTTCCCCATGCCCTTTAAATGACATTCCCTGCCTTCCAGCAGACACTATAAAATTTAAGATGGGCAAGCAAGCTGAGTGTCAGGAAACAGTGACAGATCTGTCACATCCTGTTGGCCCTCTCTGCCCTGTGTTTGCCCTCTACTTAGTGACAAGCTGCTTTGAATGAAAGCCCCCTCATCTCCCTTTGCACTGCAATGTCAAACATAGAAACCCTAGCTTTATAGCCTGATCTCCATCACAGCCCTGTGACTTACACCAGCTTGGCCCTGCTACCCTTCCATGTTGGGACTGTCCATAAGAGAATCACATGCCCTAACAACAATAAGCTGGGGACCATTCAATTCAGTCAGGACCCACATTGGGAAAAGCAAGATGATTTCTCTTTAGCAGGCACATTTGTTCATTTCAAACTAAAAAAGGCACTAACACATTGGGTGTTCATTTTCTACATTATTAATTCTGGGTATAACAATGGTCATGCTGGCCATTGCAAATGACCGTTCAGGAGCCAGAAGGTGGCATGGAAGGCGTGTGCTGCTTGGAGGATGAAAGGGAACATCAGCAGAGGACACTGAGTATGGGAGAAGAAAGGTGAAGAATCAGAAGCCCACACCTGTGCAGGAATAGTGTGGTTCAAATCTGCTGCCTCCAAGGTGCTGTGCAAACAGAACAGGATGGCAAGCCCTTCTTCAGCCTTCTTTCTCTCTCACACACACCTCCCACTCTCACACTCTTAGGACTGAACCCAGGACCTATTGCTAAGCACTGTCACTGAGATCACTTCCTCCCACCCCTGTTCAACATTTCCTCCTGAAGGATCATGATCCTAACACTAACTGAGAAATAGCTGCTGCAATTGTACCCATTTCAGAGATGAGGAAGTAGATGTAGAAGTTAGGTGTTTTTTTGTTCAAGGTCAAAGTCACTTACAGCATGACAATTTAATTTGGTTTCATTTAAATGTCCAAAGTTCTAACACTTTAAAAAATTATTTTTTTTTAATGTTAAGTATATTGATATATTTCCTGGGTGTGTCTCTGTGCACATGTCTTCCTGGAATTCAAGAAGACCAGAAGAGGGTGATGGGCCTCTTGAACCGGGAGGTACAGATGGTTGTGAGCTGTCCTGTGGGTGCTGGGAACCAAAGCCAGTGCTCCCAAAGGCCCACCCTCCAGCTCTCTCATATTTTACTTACTTTGGGTTTGTTGTTGGATTTCTAAATCAGAAATGTATTTTTCATAGTTATTTGTCCATAGAGATTAATGGTAAAATAATATTAACAGACTTAATGTATCATGGCACTCAGATTTTATTTACTGTTACTCTTTCCCCAGCTCTACTCCTTGGGAGACACCATCTGGCTACTAAGCCGGTTTGTAGTTGTTCAAGGTCCAATTCAGTGTTTTTCTGCTTTAAAAAAAAAAAATCTATAAAAATAGTAGTAATAAATTCTTCTATCTACATCTACTAAAATGAACAATTATTGCCAGAGAGACATGAAAATTCATTTCCTTTGTAACAATTAAACTCAAGCCTCTTTTTTTTTTTTTAAATAAATGAAAGGGGTTTTTTGTGGAGACCTATCATTTAAAAATATTTTTAATTTGTAATTTTTGATACTTTTTATTAAAACAATATTTTTATTTTACTTAGCAATCTCAGTTTCCCCCTCCCTCCCCTCCTCCTACTTCTCCTCCTTTCCCTCCCTTTCCCTATCCAGGCCTCAGAGAGGGTGAGGCCTCCCATAGGGAGTCAACAAAGTCTGTCAGATCGCCTTGAGGCAGGACCAAGGCCCTCCTGCTTTGATTTTCACTTTTTTTTTTGGCTGCCCCTGGGGAGATTAGTGCTCCTTTAGGACAGTCAAGACCATTTTGCTTGGTGAGCTTCATGACCCAGGTCTGATCCACTGTCTTCCCATCTCAGTTATCAGGCAGACAGAGTCAGTCAAAGGAGCATCTGCCCCCAGAGTGTGCAAGAGAATCTGCTTTCTTAGACCACCAGGTCTGAGTGAGGAAACCACAAATGAAACACTTTTTTTTTTTTTTAGTTTTTCGAGACAGGGTTTCTCTGTATATCCAAAGCTGCCTTTGCCCTTGCTCTGTAGAGCAGGCTGGCCTAGAATTCACAGAGATCTGCCTGCCTCTGCCTCCCAAGTGCTGGAATTAAAGGTGTGTGCCACCACTGCACAGCATAAAACACTTTTTAACTCTTGTGATTTGAATAGGCCAAGAGGATGCATCTGCTTGGCTCACTATTCCTACAAGAAGAGACTTTGCTGTCTTTGGAACAACCCCCACACCCCCACCCAAAGCATCTCCATGTGATGGAGGTGCTGAGCCTCTTCCATCACTGGATAGCTCAGTGTTCCTAGTCTTGATAGGAAAGTGTTCTTAGCAAAATAAAAGCTACAGTCACCTGGCTGGGTCTTCCTAATAGAATTGTTTTTAATATTGGAATAGGACCATTCTCCGTGATTGGGCTGTTGTTCTAACTAAAACATTGGGGCCCTTTAGGTGACTTTGTTGTTTTTCCTCGGATTTTATGGCCTCGATATTCCTTTTTAATTTTTTTAGTTTTCATTATGTAAGTACACAAAACATGGGATAGGGTGTGAATCTTTTTGAAATTAATTGCCTTGTAAATCAAACATATTTCTGTAGAATGCACTTACTCATCATTAGCATGCAAGAGCTTCCAGCAAAATATCTTCTGTATTATTTTTATTATTAACATATTTACACTGTCGCTCCAGCCCTGCACCCTTTGTGAATCTGTTTTTAAAATAAATCTGACCTGATACCAGAGTGATTGGTGCAATAAAAATGCATGATGTGAGATTAATCAAATATGGTCGGGTTCAATTTATAAGGGACACATTAAGAAAAATTATTTCTTGTTCGGGTATGCCACTCCAGTGAATCAAATGGAGCTGCGAATATTTCAGCAAGATACATGTAAAATCCATTCATTCAACAAACATTTATCATGCATTTACTGTGTGCATCACAGGGAATAAAATCAAGCTGAGCCAACAAGAAATGCACACAGGAGACAACTGTGGGTCCTGAGCAACTGCACAGCTGTGGAATCCAGGACGGAGATCCCAGGATTCCACAAGAAAGCTCTTGGAGCAGTGAGCCTTTCAGTAGTTAAGGGTGTGGAGTTCTGGATTTATTTCCATTTTGTTTTTCTTCCCCCACGAACTAGTCATTAATATTTGCATGAAAAAAGAAAAAAACAGAGTAGAGGAGACATAATTTATGTTGAAGATAGGTCTTATATTCTGTATATGTGAAAGAAATAAATTTCCAATACAATAAAATAAAGCAAACAAAACACCCACTTCCTTAGGCACGGGTTCAAAGCTCAGCTCTGTTATAAACTCCTGGTTGTCCTTGAACAAATTCTCATTTTATTCAGTTTTGATTTTTCTCATCTACAATAAAGATGTGATAACATCTTCCTCTTTGAGTTATTGCAGGAATGAAATGATATTATGTTCTCAGTAAGCATTCCCTAAATGTGTTGTATACTAGGTCTGGGAAGCCAGAGAAGCTGGCTTGAGGGACTCTATTGTCGAAGTTAGAAACCAAGTCCTATGCTCACCTTTCCAACTAAGCATCTGCTTCTTTCCTACTTAAGCCAATGGGGAAGAGGGACAAGTTGCTTTAGTCCTGGATGTGAGGGCTAGACTGTCACAGTGGTGAAGGTGGTCTGGGCATGGTGATTTATGCCTGTAAAATGGGGTTAGAGAATCATGATTTTGAGACCAGCCTGGGTTATTTTATTTTAAACATACATTTTTCCCCACTCCCCTTCTCTCCTCCCCTCTTCCCTTCCACACTCCCTCTGAACCCCACACTCCCAATTTACTCAGGAGATCTTGTCTTTTTCCCCTTCCTAGGCAGATTCATATATATATCTCTTAGGGTCCTCTTTGTTGCCTTTGTTCTCTGGAGTTGTGGCCTGTAGGCTGATTATCCTTTGCTTTATGTCTAATATCCACTTATGAGTGAGTACATATTATATTTGTCTTTCTGGGTCTGGGAGACTTCACTCAGAATGGCGTTGGTGAGGCCCATCTACAAACAAAACAAAAACCCAGTAGCTGAAGATGACTTTACAAAGATAAACAACTTCTGAACGTTTTTAGCATGAAGAATCTGCAGAACCCACTTACTACCACAAACCTAAGGGACAAAACTCAGAACCAGACAGAGCCAGGACTTCCTTAGTCATATTTGACACTAATCTCTAGTGCCTAGCACAGGGCCTTATCTGAGGTAAGCAATCACTAACACTGGCTTTGATAGCACAGGCCTGTAATCCCACCTAAGTAAGAGGATGAAACAGAAAGATGGTGAATTCAAAGCTAACCTGGGTAACTTGAGAGACATTGCTTCAGGACAAGAAAGGGAAGATAGGAGTAATAGCTTAGTGATAGAGTGTCTACCAAGTATGTGTGAGGATCTACATCAATTCCCAGAACCACATACACAACAAACCAATAATACACATTGAGCTAAATAAATACAATGCCCCATAAAATCATTTATATCTCTATCTCTATACCTCTGTTCTGTCTTTTCCACTGTTTATAGGATAGAAACACCCAACATGGCTGGGGAAATGTATTAGTGAAGTACTTGCTGTGAAAGCAAGCACAAAGTCCTACATTCAATTCCTTTAAAAGACAAGGTATAGCAGGAATCTTGTAATCCTCCAACTGGGAGGCAGATGTCTATGCCCCCCGCCCAGCCAGTCAGCCTAGCCTAATCAGTGAGCTCCAGGCCAATGAAAGATCCTGTCTCAAAACAAAACAAGACAAACAAAATACAAAACAAAACAAAACAAAACACAAAACACAAAACAGTACCTGAGGAGATCTCTGGTCTCCACTTCCACCAGCACATGTTTACATGTGTGCATAGAAATCAACATATATATGTATACCTAACACACACACACAACACCCCCCCACACCCCCCCACACACACACTTTATTTTTTTTGAGAGAGACAGAGGAAGGTGGATATCCCAGGCTGGCCCTGAAGTAATTGTGTAGCCAAGGATGACCTTGAACTCCTGATCTTCTCTTCATGGTTCAAGTGCTCTAATCACAGGCCTATTCCACTACACCCAGTTTACGTGGTGTTGAGGATCAAACCTAGGCTTTATACATGATGGATAAGCAGTCTACCAACTGAACCACAGCCTCTGCCCCCAAAGGGCTTTTATGAACAAATGCATTAATATTTGTAAGGCACCAAGAGCTGCCCTTGGTTCATGGTCAGTTATATAGCCATGCATATCACATGAAACATCAACATTAATCGTGTTTGGGATCTGTGAGCATTAAATGAGAAAACCATTAAATACAACAAATGTTTATGGAGGAAAGGGAAGACCAGAGACACTGAGAGCCCCTACAGTAAAACCCTGTCCTGAGCAGACTCAACAGGACTGGATGCAAATGAAATTTGTTTTCTGTTTGTGCCTAGCCCAAGCTGGCCCAGGGCAGACAACACCTGCTGTCCTCCTGATGTTACTTATTGTGCCCCGCAACTCTCTGCATTTCTGGTACCAGGTGCTACCTATTTTAGTTTGTTGCCATTTGCTGTGATAAAAACACCTGAATAAAACGTAACTTAGGGGAGAAAGGGTTTATTTCCTCTCACCATTCCATGATATAATACATCATTGTGGGGGAAATCACAATGGCAGGAACTCCAAGAAGCCAGGGATATCACATCCACGATCAAGAGCAGAACAAGAACAAACGCATGATGGCTGTTCCTTGTGTGCCTTTCTACTCTTATATAGATCAGGATCCAAAGTTAGGGAATGGAGCCACCCATAATGGTCTGTCTTCCCACCTCAATTACTGTATACTGTGGAACAATCTTTTTGTACACTGTGAATATTTGTCACTCTCATTGATTCAATAAAGAGCTGACTGGCCAGTAGCTAGGCAGAAAAAGGTTAGGCAGCACTTGCAGACAAAAAGAGAGTACACATATATGCTCTATTTAAACTGCCAGCAAATGCCCTTTCTTTCTTTTTGAGATTATAATTTAATTACATTTTTTCCTTACCTTCCTTTCTCCAAAACCTCCCATGTACCCCTTCTTGCTCCCCTTTAAATTCATGGCCTCTTAAAAACAACAACAACAACAACAACAACAACAACAAAAAACCAAAACCAAAACCAAAAACCCCATTAATCATAGCTAAGTGGCATGCACCTTTAATTCCAGCACTCGGGAGGCAGAGGCAGAGGTAGATAGATCTCTATGAGTTTGAGGCCAGCCTGGTCTACAGAGGGAGTTCAAGGATGGCCAGAGCTACACAGAAAAACCCTGTCTGTAGCGACTGCCTCAACCAGCAAGGAAGACACAACTCTTGGACTCTTCTTTAAGCAGTTTTATTCAGGAACCTTGAACAATCTTCTGACTCCAGGGAAAGCCAGCCCATAGCTTAAAAGCCCCTGGGTCGCCAACCCCAGCATGCCACGTGGGAAGTATAGAAAGGTCCACACATGTGGAAGCAAGCCTGATTCTCAGCCTTCGCCAGATATGGAGTTGTTTATCACAGAGAGCACTCACCATCGGGAGGGTGGAAGGTGGAGGCCAACGCCATCTTACAGGCACGGCACTTCGCAGCTCTCTACACCTGTCTTAAAAAAACAAAACGAAACATTGTTAATCATGTGTGTGTGTGTGTGTGTGTGTTTTCCAGGAAAGGGAAAAAAAAAATAGGAAAAGTATCTCAGGAGCTTATTTGTACAAATACAAAACCTCAAATACATGAAGGCACTTTTCCTTAACATGTTATTAATTATAATAGTTTTTTTTTTTTTGAAAAAAAAAAAAACCTTTGTGAGTCCATTTGTTTCTGTGTTTAAATCTGAGCTAGAAATTCAAAATGAAAGAGATCACCAAAGGTACCATGCAGTGGCTTCTAATAGAAGAAAGTTTACAACCTGAGCAAAAGTTCTTAGGAGATAATATCACCAAGAACTCTTTGATGGCCCCCTTATGGCTAGAAAAAATAATTTTAGAAAATGTATTTTCGGATCAGCATATTGTAACGTAATTCTTAAAGAAACTTTGACTTTAAATCAGTTTTATTGTGAGCCTGGAAAAGAAATGGGACCAGGAGATGAACCTGGTGTTGACAAGAAGTTGGTGAGATAAAAAGAAATATACCGTGGGGCTACTTGTTTTGTAGAAATGAGACTTGGGATTTATGCACCACCTTAAAAAGTAATCTCTCTAGGCTCACCACTCAGCATCTATTCAAACCTTGTCTGCAGCTTTCAGATGTTTCAAATGAAAGGACATCCCTTTGTTTTATGATAGTGATTTCAAATATCCCCTTTATTCATTTAGTTAACAAATATTGTGTAGGAATCAATTATATCCTAGGTATAGTTTAGGATTTAAAGCTGAGTGCCACCAGACCCTGGCTTCAAGAAACTGTGTATATAAAACAGATTCCTCGAAGATGCATTAAAAGTAGCTCAACTCTTGTGCACCATGGGTGGAAATACAAAATGGCAGTAACAGTATGGAAAATAGAAGGGAAGGCTCGCTAAAACTTAATGATGGAGTTACCACAGGACTCAGGACCTGGAAGGAAACTGGATCACTCAGGAACTCATGTTCATAGGGTTATTTACAGTAGCCATTACAGCACAAGTGTCTATTGATGAATAGTAGATGAACAAAATGTGTTATATGCATATGCTCGGTAATTATTTCATCTTGAAAAGGAAATTCTGATAGATGCTGCAGTGTGGCTGAACTGTAATTTGGATACTTATAGATGCTGTTTAACTACAATTATATGAGGTCCCAACATCATCACATTTAGGAATTGGGGTGCCTCTCAGTAGCACAGCAGTTGCCTACCATGTCTGAAGTCCTGTGTTTGAGCTTCAGTATTACAAACAATTGATTGGGGCTTGGCTAAGAAACACATTGAAAAGTTAGCATCCACGGAGTGATTGTGGTAATGTACAAGGGGTGTGCCATTGATTGAACTTGGCATTGATAATTTGCTGTGGAGAATGTGTCAGGCTACCTTTACTGGCCTCCCTAAGGCTGGATACCCCTGCTGGTGTTGCACTTGCTTAGCATGCACAATGCCCTGTGTTTGATCAGTGAATTCCTGTAATCTAAGCATGCAGGAGGTAGAGATGGAAGGATCAGAAGTTCAAATCTATATGAACCTAGCCTTTGTTAGATAGAGACCCCATCTCAAAATAAACAAATGTCCCCAAAGCTGGATATGGTGAGTTGGAGGCAGAAGCAACTTGGACTACATAGAGAATTTCAGACCAAGCAAGGGCTACATATAGCAAGACTCTATTTCTTATAAGGAAACAAACAAATGCAGTTGTTATGGAACTCTGAGAATGGAAGAGGAGCTGGAGTTTGAGCTAAATGGCTGGTTCAAGTGTGAATCAACAAGAATGTTGAGGGTGAAAAAGTTGGGGGAGAAAGGAAGAAGGAGGAGGAGCAGGAGGAGGAGGAGGAGAAGAAAGATGGAAAGATGATGAGAGCCGGGCGTAGTGGTGCTCTCCTTTAGTCCCATCACTCAGGAAACAGAGGCAGGTGGATCTCTGTGAGTTCGAGGACAGGTTGAACTACAAAACGGTAGGGTATAGGATGAGGTTAGATTATGTTAAAGGGAAAAGGAAATCAAGGCAGACAGAAGAAAGGCCTAAGTAAATAGAACCTGGAGTTCCAGGTACTTAGGAGGCTGAGGAGTGTTGCTTGTGTTTAAGAGTTGGATACTGGTCATTTACAGACAAGGAAGCTAAGGAGTAATATGATGGAGGCTAAGTAGCAGACAGTGTTGATTGGCATCTCATTTGGTTGCGGTCTGACTCCAGTCTGCCTGCAGCTCTCTTTACTTACTTTCTAATGCTGAGGATTTACCATAATGCCCCATGAATACTAGCTAGGCAAGTGTTCTACTACCAAGGTATAGCCCAGATATCTTATTACTTTTATCGTATGGTTATCACTAGGTAATTCAGGATGGCCTTGAATTCCCTTGTATCCTAGTCAGGACTTGTCCTTGGGAGCTTCTGGTGTGTTAGCTCCAGTGAATAGCTTGAATTACAGACATATCATTAGGCCTGGCCAGACACACAGACCATAGCTAGAGTATTAGTGGCCACAACTTTATTCTTTGTTAGACCTGGTTTCCTTGTTAATTAGCATTAGGTTTGTGTTTGCCTACATATACTGGAAATATGTACACATTAGCTTAAAAGAAGATACAATTTCATTCCTCCCCCAGGTAAGAGATGTCTGGAGGAGGCAATCAAGAGATGGCACTATCCCTTGGATGGTGATGTCATGTGCCATCTGAAACCTAGGATCTTCAGTCCCTAGGCTTTGTTATTTCAGATCGTGACTACCATTCTCAAAGTCATCTCATGATCTAAGATGACTCCTTCAGTCCCAGCCCTCCACTGCAGGCTGAGAAGAGCAAGGGGAAATCAAGGGAAGAACTACTTTTGACTAAAGTAGGCTTAGTGAAAAGTAGTTAGAAATTCCGAAGGTACTTCTCAAAAGACAGAAAGTGCAATCACATGACTCAGCTTGGGGAGGGCAGAGACATGGGACTTGTTCCAAGTAGGAAAGCACCTTGATGCCCAGGGGAGGACTTTGAAGGAGGTCTGGCTTCTCTACCACAGCTGCCCATTCACTTTGTCTTCTGTTCATCTCTAGGGTACTGGTGATAAAATTCTAATGCTAATTGCCTGAATTAGCCTTAATCCAATTAAGGGCATGGAAGCCAGCCAAACGGTCAGGGTTCCTCAGGCCTTCTCTATCTTTGATTAGGTTGACTATGAACTTGAGCATTTCTTGTATCACTTATAAGCTGAGTCAAATAATTTTCTGGAATGACACAGAACGTAAGAAAACACTATACTTTTTGTTAGGGTAGTGTTATTTTGTTTTTGGAGTGTGTTTGTTTTGTTTTTCAAGACAGGGTTTCTCTGTGTAACAGCTCTGGCTGTCCTGGAACTAGTTCTGTAGGCCAGGCTGGCCTCAAGCTCACAGAGATCCACCTTGTTCTGCCTCCTGAGTGCTGGGATTAAAGGCACGAACCACCACTGCCTGGCTTATGGTAGTGTTGTAAAGAATGTAAATCAGGACCAGTCAAAAGGATGGGTCAAGGACAAGGTCTAAGAGTGTCTTGAATACAGAACTCCTATGTTCACTCTTCATTCTCCTAGACTGAATCATTTGCCAAGCAGGAAATTCCACAGAATGTTGGTGTTCAGAGTTTTCACTAGGACTTTGTAGTAGCTTTGAGTCCTTGACTGGCAGCTTTGTTTGGGGATATTGTGGAACTTTTGCAGAATGGAGCTTTGCTGAAAGATGGAAGTCACTGAACACTTACAGCCTCACCCTGCTTCCTGCTGGTTCTTATGTTTCTTGGGCATGAATAAAAATGTTATTAGCCATTCGGGCATTGGTGGTGCATGCCTTTAATCCTAGCACTTGAAAGGCAGAGGCAGGAGGATATCTGTGAGTTCAAGGCCAGCCTGGTCTACAGAGTGAGTTCTAGGACAGGCTCTAAAGCAATACAGAGTAATTGTTGTCATCCATTTCTTTCTCCTGCTGGGTATCAAAACTCCCCCTGCTATTCTACAAGAACCATAAGACATGCTCAATTTTCTTTGCTTTTGGTTATGGGATTTTTTCATAGTGACAAGAAAGTAACTAATACAGTGTAGGTAAGCCTGACTGATTGAATTGTTGGACTTAGGGCTTACCTCAATCTTCCTCTCCTTCCCTCTGCTGGAAGGTGAAGCTGGCTCATGACCCCCAACCTTCTAACCACTTCACTGGTCTTTCTGGTGACCAGCTGCTATATTATGCCTTTAGAGTAAAATCTGGTGTGATATGAGCACATGAATGGTAATATTTCCTATCACTTGGTAAATTCCATGGGTTTCGGATATTCCTTCCCAGGAAATTAGTTCAAAGAGCAGACCACCCAGATCACATGCGCCTGTTATCCTAGCACTTGGGAGGTGAAGGTAGATGAATCAGGAACTTAAGGATATCCACGGCTACAGTTTGAGGCCAGCATGGCCTGCTTGAGATGCTGTTTTGAAAAAAAGAAGAAACAACATATCAGTTAGGTGTGATAGCATACACCTTTACTTCCAGCACTGGGGAGGCAGAGGCAGGCAGATCTCTGTGAATTTAAGGCCAATTTGGGCTACATAGTGATACTCTGCCTCAACCAATAAGTACTACCCAATCAAACTTACAACAAAACACATTGCAATAGTTTAATGTGGAAGTAACCTTGGCAGGTTGGAGCCAAGGGGCACCACAAAGCCGCACCAAGCAGCAGGGCTCACATGAGGGTTTACTGGGGAGTGGTGGTGGTGCAGATGGGCCTCTGAGTGAGAGAAGAAAGAAGAGAAAGTGGGGAGAGAAGGGATGCTTTTTATAAGAGGACACAGGGCATGCACATAGGAAGAGTGCTATACTCAGTGGCTTCTGTAGTCACAGTGTCACATCTTGGCTGCTTTTGATTATGTATCCTGCTAGGTTCTGGAGGGCACGCTGGTGTAAATACCTGAATGCCATTGTTCCCCCCCCAACAAAAACAAAAACACAAGAGTATACCAGAACGTTTTCTTTTTTTAAAGGTAGCACCTTGTGTTGTTCAGACTGGCCATGAACTGGAGAGCTTTCTGCCTCAGCCTCAGGAGTAACTGGGACTCAGGCCAGGTGCCTCTGAGCTCAGCTAACAAACAAATGAACATCCCACACAATATCTTCCCCCTAATATGTGCCAGGCATTGTGCTTACTCTCTTTCTCCCTCCCTCCTTCATTCCTTCCCTCTTTGCTTCTCTCTTTCCTTCTGCTATTACAGCACCTTTATCATCTCTCTACCAATAACAGAAAACTCTCTCTATAGATGTTTTCCAATAGGAGCTGACCTCATGTATGCCTTCCCTTGGAGAGTCAACTGGTTTGATGTGGATGCTCTCTCCATAGCTCTCATCCTTGTATATTGTATTTCATTTTACTATTTTTTGTTTTTTTGAAACTAGGTTTCTTTCTATAGTCCTGGCAGTCTTGGAACTCACTCTATAGACCAGGCTGGCCTCAAGCACATAGAGAATCACCTGCCTCTGCCCCCCAGTGCTGGGATTAAAGGTGTTCACCTTCATTCTTGCCAATTTTATGTATTTTGTTTGGTTTTAAAGTTATAATTATTTATTTACTATGTGTGTATGTTGTATGGAATATCTGCCATGTCATATATGTCATTTTCCAGAGCCAGCTCTCTTCCTCTACCATACAGGTTATGGGAATTGAACTCAGGCTGTCAGGCTTGGCAGCAAGTACTTTAGCTATTGAACCCACTAGCTAGCCCCTGGGACTCAGGCAGCCTAGGATGGTGTTGGTCTCACTAGCTGAAGATGATCTTGATCTTCCTGCCTCTCTCTTTTATGGCTTGGGTATCACACTCAGCTTCAAGATTATTTTTGAAAAATGTTATTTTGCATTTATTTATTACTATAAGATGTTTGCAGAAAAAATGAGAAGCTAATATAGAGCTCCTCCATGTCACGTCACATACTATGTTTCTCAATCATGCTAGTATGGTACCATTCTAGTTTCATTCTGTTGCTGTGACAAAACATCCTGACCCTACGAAACTTATGGGCAGAAAAGGGCTTATTTCATCTTAGAGGTTATAGTCAATCATTAAGAGAAGTCTGGATAGGAACTCAAACAATAACCAGAAGCAAAAACCATGGAGGAACACTGCTTGGCACAAGCTTAGGTAGTTTTCTTATACAGCTCAGGATCACCTACCTCAGGATGTCACAGCCCACATGGGCTGGGTCCTCCTATATACATTAATAATCAAGACAATCCTTCACAGACATGCCCACAGACCAATCTATTTCCTCCGTGGAGGCTTTTTTCTCAGATGACTCTATGCTGTACCAAGTTGACAGTTCATGCTAACTAGAACAGAA
This sequence comes from Cricetiscus sungorus, assembly GCA_030556225.1. Classification (NCBI taxonomy): domain Eukaryota; kingdom Metazoa; phylum Chordata; class Mammalia; order Rodentia; family Cricetidae; genus Cricetiscus; species Cricetiscus sungorus. The sequence continues at coordinate 7,269,210 of JANBXA010000132.1, forward strand.
ACTTTGCTATTAGCTAAATTTCATAGTCTAGAGCTTCTTAGTATTTTTTTAAAAATCTATTTTCTCATTCCAGATTCTATCCTGAATATGAGATAAGATCTTATCATCAGGTTCCCTTAGAGTATTCTTGGTTTTGACAGTTTTCACAATCTTTGTTTTTGGTGAACTTAATAGCTTCAAGGAGTATTGGTCAAATATTTTGTAGGATGTCCTTCAGCTTGGACTTGTCCAAATGCTTCCCTTATGATCAGATGTGGTTACAAGGTTTAGAAGGAAGATAAACCACCAACCATGTTGATTTATACTTATATGATCATTTCCTTATCACTCGATGGCTCCTACTTCCATTCAAGAATCAGGGTTATGTTTGTTCACCAATGGAGAGAGGCAGGAGACACAACAAGAGATAACCCATGCTGGCTTGCTGGCTGGCTTTTTTTCTGTTAATAGAATCACCCCTCTTTCCTGAAAGGCTCAGAAGATAGGGACCATGACTGTGACTAAACACAGAACCATTGGTATGAATCATGCAGCATGGGTAAGGTGGGCCAATAGATGACAGCAAGCAATTGAGAGTATCAGCCCTAGTGCCTTCTGTGTACTACACTGTGTACTTCTGTGTACTTCTGTAGACTACACTGGGCTAATTACCACAAGGAACCAAAGCATATAAATGTTGGAGTTCTCTAGCAAATTTTTCAGAAATTATGTATCCTAATCAATATTCTCCCTTTGTCTTCTGTCTCTAGCTCTCAAACGTTCTCACTGTGTAACTCAGGCTGGCCTCAAATTCTGAACCCTCCTGCGTCAGCCTCTTTAAAGGGCCTTATTGTAGAAAGTTGGTCTGTTATCCATTGACCCTTTGATTAGGCTATATGTCACACAAGCATCAAATATAAAGACCAGTTCTAGAGATTCATGGATTAAAACAGTAGAAACAATGGGACAATGACACTTTGTAGGATTTTCTAGTTAACTTCATTGTTACTGCAATGAAGAAGTACAGGTTAAAGTCCATCATTAAGAGAAGTCAAGGCAGGACCTTGGGGTTAAGAACTGAAGCAGAGACCATAAAAGGACTCTGCTTACTTGCTTGTTATTCCTGGCTTGCCTACCTACCTTTCTTATTTTCCCCAGTAGCACCTACCCAGGGATAGCACTGCCCACAGTAGGCTTAGTCCTCCCACATTGTCCAGCAATTAAGATAATTGTCCAACAATTAAGATAACCCCACAACATGCCTATAAGCTAGTCTGATGGAGGCAGTTCTGCAGTTGAGTCTTCCCAGGTAAGTCTAGGTTTGTGAAAATCTGATAAGAACAGACAATAAACACTGAGGCAGTTTTCCTAAAATGACAACTTAGAACATCTAACTGGGCTTGGGGAGATGACATAGGAGGGAAGAGTGTTTGTTAAGCAAGCATGAAGATCTCAGTTCAAATATCCAGAACCCACGTAAAAAGCTAAGCATAGTGTGAGAGACCCTGCAGCCACAGTATTGTAGGTGGAGAAAGCTCTGGAGTTTGCTGGCCACTAGCTTAGCTCCAGGTTCTGTGAGAGGCTCTGTCTCAAAGGAATAAGGTGGAGAGTGACAGGTCAGGACACATGAAATCCTATTGTGGACTTCTCAAGGCACATGGGCTGAAGTGCCTGAAGACATTTTTATATGCACACACCACAAAGAAAATGTAATTTTTTTCTTAGCAAGCTAAGTTTTATTTTTTCTTCTTTAGACTAAACCAGTTATATATTGAAGTCACATCTAAAAATACCTTGCCCTTAACACCACTTTGTCACTGTTAATGTTACAGGAACGTCCACTTGCCAAAAGTAAATTATGTTTTCCTTGACTTTTAAAGTAATCACCACTTTAGAAATAGCAAAGATAGATTTAGGCACTTAGGGAGGGTCTATTCTATTAATCTGTGAAGGCATGTCTATGACTTACGTTACTAAGCAGAGATAAGGGAATCTCCACTATGAGGGGCTAGGATGTAGCTCAATGGTGTACGGTTGGCTTAGCATGCATGATCCCTGGTTTCATCCCCAACAGAGTATAAAACAGGTATACATGCTATAATATTAGCATTCCTGGAGGGTAAAGACATGAAGATCAGAAGTTCAGGGTCAACCTTAGCTACATGGTGAATGCAAGCCAGCCCAAAATATATATCTTATGTTTAAAAAACAAAACAAACAACAGCTTTAGTGGGGAGGGGGAAAGATAAGCTGGGAAGAGGGTTCTAGAGAGAGTGCTCAGTGGTTAAGATTCTTGCTGCTCTTCCAAAGGACCCCATTTTGATTCCTTGAATCCTCATGGCAGCTGAAAATTTCCTGTAGTTCCAATCCCAAGGGAATCTGACCCCCTCTTCTGGCCTCCATGAACACCAGACATGCATGTGTTGAGCAGACATTCATGCAGACAAAACACCCATATGCATAAAATAAAAATAATATATTTCTTTTTTGAGACAGAGTCTCTCCATTTAACAGCCCTGGCTGTCCTGGAACTTACTCTATAGACCTACTCAGAGATTCACCTGCCTTTGCTTCTCTAGTGCTGGGATTAAAGGCATGTGCTACCACTGCCCAGGTATAAAAATAATCTTTAAAAAAATTTTATTGTTTACCTCAACTACAGTTGCCAATACGCCTTCGAAGGAAATCCTATGACCTACTGGTATTTATTGTTTATAATATTAATAATAATCAAACAGGAACCTCCTAAGCAAAAGGCCAGTCTGATCTCACTGTAGAAATAACTACCAAATGACCACCAATTTAGAGGTGTGTGCCATAACCTAGCTGCAGATGTTAGGCATTTAACAAGTTTGTTTTATTCCTAATTGCTGGCATTTGCTTAAGTGTTTCCTTAATTTTAATTTATGTTTTTATGTTCTAGTTTGTTTACATAGCTCATAGTTCCCAATTGTCTTTATTTGCTTAAGTGTTTCTTTAATTTTACTTACATTTTTATATACATTGCTTTGTTTACATAACTCACTGTTTAGAGTGGGCTAGGAATAACCATAAATCCCCATTGCTAATTAGCCTCATCCTCATGACTGATTAGTCAAGATTATGAGCCTAGAAGGAGGGCAAGAAGGAGGCCTAACAGTCACTCACAGGATCATTGAATTTTAGTGCTGGAAGGAATCTGAGAGCTTATAGCATCTTTCAGATAAAATTCTGTGAATTTTTACATCTTCAGCATTGGAGGATCACAAAAAGTTGTCTGCTTGTTCTCGCTCCTTTATGCAAAAAAAAAAAAAAAATGGTGTAAAGGTTTGGTGACAGTTTGAAAAACAAGTTTAGAGTAGAGAAAAATCCAATCAACGATGGCTGTAACTCATAATGAGGGCTTAACGAATCAGGAGCTTGACACACAGAAGAGAAGGGAATATTAATGAACTCAGAGGAGGCTCTCTGGACGTAAGCAGGGTGGATTGTCTGGAACTTCTTTCTCCGCAGCAGCTGTGCAGTTGGTAAGGCTTGTAACTTGCCTGGCCTGTGAGCTTGGCTGTTAGCTCTGCAGTGGAGAGTTTTAAAAGCACACTCAACATACGAAGGAAAGAACCTGGAACTGAGTAGCCTGCTTTATTCCAAGACTCCATCTGGCATTTAAAGAACTGCTAGTCCTACATTCAACCCTGCAGAGTAACAGCCAGTTTTCATCTCAAATCTCTATTTTTAGTTTCAGGTAAGACAGCCTTATTGAATGTCAGGAAAGAACATGTAGACTCAGAACCAACCAGTTACAGACCTAATCTAGGGAGAGCTCCATGAATCTAAAATGAGATCACTTTGAACCTCCAGCCTGAAAGATGAGGTCAAGAGCAACCTCAAGATTCCATCAGAAGTGTTGGTCCAGAGACCATTTAAGCCTCTAGTCTCTCGTGGGCAGAAGTGTAATGGATGAAGGGTGTTACAGGTGTGTGACTCTGTAGCTGGAGTCGACTCCTGCTGACGGGGTAAATTGTCAAGCTAAATCCAATCCATTTCTAAACAAACTTGTCTTTGAGGCTAACAACTCAGGACTTTTAAGAGTGTGCAAAATGCAGTTAGCTTAGAAATTAGTCCTTTCTCTCCAGACTACGTATTTCCTTGTGATATTTCCATACGCTACCCTTTCAAGAAAGGGGTCCATCTATTCAGAGATCGCAGGCTTTCACTCTTTGAGGGACAGCGCAAGGCCCCAGCACTGGCGCCAACTCCTAGCACTGCCTTCTGGGTTACTATGGCGACTGCGGGAGAGGCGGGGCTTTGGGACCCCCTTTCCCGGTCTCAGCCCAGGACTTTCGAACGCTCCAATTGGGACAACCCTTTCTTGACTCTGTCCCGCCTCGTTCGGCGCTGAGCGCAATACGATTGGCCCCGAGCTCGCGGTCTTCTGCCCAGAGGGTACTACCTCTTGACAGGAAGAGCGGGAAAGTGTACCAGGCAGTCCGAGGCGTGAAGCTCACTTCACGCAACCGGGACCACGCGGTTGGCTTCGGGGAGACTATCCCGGCCCCATATACCACCCCCAAACGCCCAGCTGTTAATAATAGGAAAGAAGCAGGAACAGGGAGGCAACAGTTTGCCTGCCCGGGCTGTCCATCTGTGGAGCGCCGGAGCGACGAGGCGTGGGATTCTCGGGTGCGCTCTCGGGAGCCCCACTACCGAGGCCAGAGGGGACGGTCCCAGCCTCAGGGGCGGGGCCTGTGGCGGCGGCGGGAGGAGCAAGACCCAATGAGCACAGACCCCGCCCCCGGAGGCGGGGCATCCGGAGCGCTCCCCCGCCCTCTCGCTCGCCCCCGCCCCTCCCCCCGGGCGCCGGGGCCGCAGTGAGTGAGTGGCACTGGCAGCCTGTCAATCCCTCAGCCGAGCGGCCTTCGAGCCCGGTCCGCGGCGGCTGCTGGCTGGGTGCGCGGCTCCGGAGGTGGCGGCGGCGACTTCTCCCGCCTCATCAATCTGCTGTCCGCCCGGCGTGCGGCCCGCCGGGGCCCTCCATCGGGCTCCGCGCCCCCGCCGCGTCGACCCTCCCGCTCCCAAACTTTCCTCCTCCGCCCCTCTTGCTCCCCGCGGCCCGCCCGTCGGCCTCTCCGCCGCCGCCGCCCGCCGCCGCCGCCGCTCCCTCCCCCGGGGCCGCCGGTGCTCGGATCCCGCCCGCTTGAGGCGGCGGCGGGCGGCTGAGGGAGGGGACCGTTCAGGCTGGCGCGGGCGGCGGCCGCGGCGTCCCGACAACTCGGCTAGCGCTGAGGACCAAGTTGCGCGGGGCCGCCCGGCGCGGCGCTGGGCGCTGAGGAGGCGGCGCGGCGGCCGCGTGAGGGCAGTGGGCACCGCCGCCTCCGCCTGGGCCAGCGCCGGCCAGCGCGCCGCTTCCGCCCGCCGCTGTCCTCAGTCTCCGCCGCGGCGGAAGCCGGAGCCGGACGCCGGTCCGCGTCCCCTCGGTCGCGGGCCTCGCCGGGCCGGGCCGCCCCCTCCCGCGCGGGCGGGGAGCGCGCGGCCGCCTCCCCCTCCCCCTCCCCTTCTTTCTTCTCCTCCCTCGCCGCCGCCGCCGCTGCCTCCGCCGCCTCAGCCTTCGCCTCCGCCGCCCGCTCCCGCCCGCGCGCGGCGGGATGGATGATCAATCCAGGATGCTGCAGACTCTGGCCGGGGTGAACCTAGCCGGCCACTCGGTCCAGGGGGGCATGGCTCTGCCGCCTCCCCCTCACGGCCACGAAGGGGCGGACGGCGACGGCAGGAAGCAGGACATCGGCGACATCCTCCACCAGATCATGACCATCACCGACCAGAGCTTGGACGAGGCGCAAGCAAAGTTGGTGTCGTCTCATTAAGCATCTTTTGTGTGTGTACGGGCGCCGGGCTCGGGTCCCGGGTGGCTCCCTAGACCGGGGCCTCAGTGGCGGGCGGGAACTTTCTCCGCCTGCCCGGGCCTGCCGCGCACTCGCGGTGTCCCCCATCGAGCGGCAAAGTTGCTCTCTGGGCTCTGGACAGCCTCAGTCCATGCTTCGTCTGTGCCCGGCCCCCTCCTCGGATTTAAACCTCCCGCCCGGACTCGCTGCGCTCAGCGTCTCAGCCGGCCCCGGGCCATGCCGCAGAGAAGTGCAACTTTCTCCGCGGGCCCAGACCTGCAGCGTCCACTCCCCTCGGCCGGGTCCGGGGTGACCCGCTGCTTTCCCGCAGGTCGGGGTGCGGAATGTCAAGTTCTCCAGGAGGGAGGGCAGCTTTGCAAACTTTGCGGAGCTGTCATCCGCAGATTAAACCGCCGGCGGCTGGCCTCCGCGCCAGCTCCCTTGCGGAGCTCGGGCGCGGGGTTCCCCCTTCGCGTCAAGCCGGTCCCTGGGGTCCCCGCTGCGATCCCCCGAGCGGAGCCCCCAGCACGGGTCGCCCCTGCGTTTGCCCAGGCTGCTGTTGGCCCAGCAGATGGGTCGCGCTGCTTTCGGGCTGGAGCTCTCACCGCTAGAGCTTGCCTCCAGTAGCGAACTAATCAACATGAGTTTTTGTTGACTTCCCGAGGTTCCAAAGAGCTTTCCCACACCGGGGCCCGGTTTTAAATCTTGGGTCTAACTTAGGAAGGCGCCATATTATTCCAATAGGTGATGTTAATACCTTTGTGTTTTGCTATTTGTTTTTTTAGGAAACATGCTCTGAACTGTCACAGAATGAAGCCGGCGCTCTTCAGCGTCTTGTGTGAGATCAAAGAGAAAACAGGTAAGACTGCTGCCCGCGGTGGGCCTGGAGACCCCCCGAGGTGGGATCAGATCTACTCCTTCGATTCTCCAGTGGAGAGCTGCTGCTTTTGGGCACCGCCATCTTTGATCATTCTCTGCTTCCCACCTCCTGATCTTGAGAAAAAAACTGCAATAAATCTGGAGTCTATTTCTCCATTCTGCTTTGGTGCAAAATGAAGTATGCGTGTGAATGGGGTTGGTTCGCAGTTCTTTTGGCGGCAGCCCCTGACTGAAGTCAGGGAGGGGCTCTAGGCAGCCACCCTCTCTATTTCTTTTTGCCTTGTCTGTGTAGCAGTTTTTAAAAGGAGCAATGGAAGACTGCCAGGGACCAGGTGCCCCGGAGAGGCATCATCAGAACTTTGTTTTACTTAGGCAGCTTTGGTTCTACTGGGAGAAGACACAGCTGAACAGATCTCAGTATTATGTCAGTTTCAGTGTTTTAGGTGGGGAGATTACTTTTAAGAATTCAGGAAGGAAAATGATGTGCTTAGGCACATACAATGTATCACACTGATTAGTACTTATATAAAATTGTCTATCTTGCAACTGTTAACACTTGTAACTGAGTTTCAATATAAAAAGAAAAATGTCCACAGATTCAGATGAAACAATTTTGATGTTCAAGGCAGGAGTAGGTGAGATGATAGGTTTTGTAAACATGCTAGCATGAAAATTGCAGATACATTAGTAGGACATTTTTGGCAGTTCATTTTAGTTTAACTTTGTCAGACTTTTTAATTTAAAGTATTTTTACTTTTGACTTACTGGTAAAACTAAAGTAGAAGTAGGGATATAATTCATATGTTTTAGTTTGTATTTAGTTATCTTTCTTATATAGCAAGCAATGCCCTTAATTAAGCTTTACCATTAATTTATTTATTGTTTTTGTTTTGGGTGTATCACTTTTTAAAGTTTCTCTTTTGTAAGTTAAGGGAAAGAAGAAAAAGTCAAGTCTAGTATATTGCATTTTTCAACTATTGTTGTTTTAATAGTTAAATGTTTGACTGTATTTAAATTGAGTTTACAAATAATTGGAAACTCTAGAATTGTTAGGCTGGTAGTTGAGTTACACACTATTCCTAAAAGTAATGCAGAGAAGACACTGGTTCTCTTAGTGTGTGTGTGTGTGTGTGTGTGTGTGTGTGTGTGTGTATGTATATATATGTATATATATGCTAAATCATAATTATTAATTTGGAAAACCTTCTTTGCTTTTCATTCATGCCATTAATTTTTTAATGATTTTTTTTTTTGGTGATATACTTTTCATTCTGAAAACCACAATCATTTTAAATGATTGACTGATTGTATGTTGATTTTTTTTTTTTTTTTTTAGCTACCTTTAGAGTGCCTTGTAATTTAAGATGGTAGATGATTTTAATCTAACTATAAAGACATCCAGCATTGAATCTTGGACACTTTTAATTTGGGATAATAAAAGTATATAATTCTTAGTATATTATGCTGCTTAATTTCTGAGAGTTTTCTTGCTATCAGGGCTACACTCCAGTTTGTGTGGACAGCTATGCACTGCGGTATTGACTATGTTATGAATATTAAAATTGATTCAACTTTACATGGCATTATATTGCTGAAGAGAGGGAATTGATACTCTTCTCTAGCAAGAAAGAGTTTGCTTATTGTGATTCGTGCTTTTTTATTTTTTGCCCCTTTAAAGTTTTGGCCTACCCACACAGAATCATATAGTGTTTCATGTTTAGGCTCTTATCAGCAGGAGAAATTCAATTAAGAAGTGTTAGTCTTCTAGTTGCTTATTTCCACAGGATTTAGTTACACCATTCTGAAAAACAAAACAAAACATAGTCAGAGACATGTCAAAGGTGAGTTAAGAAAAAGAAACAAGTCTTTTCAGAGTCTGGAATGATGGTTAGGGAGCTTTGGTAGCACTGTTACTATTTAAGAAGCAGGAGAGCACAGACAAAAGAGATTTTTCTGTTTTGAAAATTGTTTCTGGGGCTTTCAGTGATAACTTGTAAATTAGATCCTCTTTTTGTGCATTGGCCTGCGACCCAAGTTTGCAGGTTATCTCTTTTTATAAAAAGCCAGCAGCCACAGAGTGAAGGCGGCTGTCTGGGCTGAAGCATCCTCCTGCCAGCCTCTCTTAGCTGGAGAGGGATGGTATTTAAGTACTGAGTGATTGATGGGGTAAAGCTCTCTTTTACTTTTCCTTTCTCCCCACTATCCATAGCTCTGCCTTATGTTCCCAAACCAGTTTTAGGAGGAGACAGGATCACTGGACTCAAAGCCTTCAATTTGAAATAAAACAGCTGTGTAGACATTAGTGTTACCAAAGCAGAAAAAGCAGGGCAGCACATTCCAGGGCCTATCCCCTGTCTGCTTTTGCAGTCCTGCTTTAGTTCTTAATGAACTTAGAGCATAAGTGTTAGGGAATATATGTATGCTACTTAATACTTTTTCTTTAAACCATCTTATTACTCTGTTATCATGATATCTAAAGAAAAAGTTCATCTAGTCATTTGTGAATATAAAGCAGAAATATGTGATGACTCTATTCTGCATACTGGAGGGGAGGGGCCTACAAGTTGAGAACTAGAGGGTTTGGTGGGTGGGAACTGCCACTTCAGTGAACAATGTGGTTTTGGTTGTGCTTTTCTTTTAAGAGAAGACAAAATCATTTAAAAAAAAAATTATGTGTTTGTAAAACTGCCTATAGATTTTGAGGTTTCTGATGAGGCGGTGAATACTGCCAGTTTTGATGCACACAGGGGACTTAGTTTGGAAAACATCTTATTTTCTCTCCTACCAAATATGAAAAGGCAATTTTTCCCCTTCTGACAGATAAATGGGCAATCTGCCACAATTATATTATTTTCTTGTTCAGAGGTAAGGAAAGTATACTTTTACTATAAGATGATTGTGTTAAAAAAATGTATTCTATTGTAAAATTTATTGTACAGTTATTTTAGGACAGAAACATTTTCATTGTTGAATTGTGACATTTATACATTTTAGGAGCAGCTAAAAAGTTGCAAGATTTAAAATCAAGATATGTATGTGTTTTAAACTATGTAAACAAGGGAAATAGTGGTTGATGGGCCAGGATTTTCTTTATGATGATAAAGTCATATGTTACCATCCGTCGCTTATTAAGTATCTCTAATGCAGTGAGGCCCTCATCACCATGCTTCTGTTGGTATATTTTCTTATCTATTTTTGACTTCCTTAATCTTGACTGTGAAGTGTTTCTTTTGTGATACAATGTATCTTCAAAAATATGCCTTTTATACAGACCTTTAATTATGGGAATTCAAGTAAAGGAAATATTTTTTTCTGAGGAAATATTTTTAATGTATACCACTCTAGCACTTTAGTATATAATCTTAGTCATAGAACTGTATACAAAATAGTGCATATTAAAAAAAACCCAACATAACCCTTTTCTTTTACAATACTAGATTAAAATATACATTGTTGATAGCTGCCAACCAAACTCTGATTTATTGCCACCACAGACCCTAAATAGCTTTCATTTACTAGTAATGTTTAATGGCAGACTGATGGTTTGCCAGATTTGTAGGCTTTGTGAGGCTTCTAAGCAGGACTGACTTGGGAAGATCATAAAACTTAATGAACTTCTCTACTGCAGGAGGTGTCCGCAGGGGAAGAGAAAAGGCCTGCTTGGCCACTTGGCTGCTTGGGTTCCTTGAAGGCTTTTTATGTTTGAGAAGAAAATGACTATTAAAAATGCTGTATTTTTAAAAGAATCCGTCTTGAGAAACTCATAAGAATTTTAGATATCAAAACTAGGACAAGAATGTAGTATGCACTCATGAGATTTTATACCCACTTAGTATATGACAGATTAAACCTTTTACCTTTATAAAGTGTGATAGCTTTCAGAGGACAGGGCAGTACTCTTCCATCTCTTCCATTTAATTCTTACCTTACCTTACATTTTTAGTGTTTCCTTTTCATCTTTGTATCTTTTTTTGGCTTTTTTTTTTTTTTTTTAAAAAGACTTTCATGTAAAGATTTGCTACATTTTTTTTTTATTTTACAGTTCTGTGTTATTCATTTAATGTTCAATGTATAAAAATCAGTTCAACAATCAAGTAAATATTTAGCAAAGAAATAAGAAAATTGTTATCTTTGAGCCTCAATGGTTTTGTCTTTACTGTATATTTTGTTGATATTGCACTATATCCAGTATAGTTAATGTTTGTTCCAAAGTTTTGGAAACAAATGCATTATTGTACATATGTATAATGTTTCTGTTTCAATGAGACTATTTTCTAGCTTTTAAGAGCTTTTTATTGTGGACAACAGCTCTGTCTGTATATATATATATGTATATATATATATATATATATATGTAGAAAGAAGACAATTTTGAGAATTGCTACTTTCAACATTGGCAACAATTGGTCAATCTTGTTTTTTCTAACACTCCTGCCCTCCTAGAATTTTTGTGATTCAAATAGTCATAGGCTTTTTATCGTTAAAATTTTATATCAATTTTAGATAGACATGGTTTGTTTACATTGGGAATACTAAATGATTAAACAGGAAAAATACAAAGTTAATGTATGTTAAAAAATGTCATAAATTCTATTGCTTTATCAATAGATTTTCCTTAAAGCCATTTAAGAATATTTTGTCTATTTTTTTCTCTTAATAAATTTATATTGTTTACTGGAGATTTTGTAGGAAGTTTTGAAGGCTGTGAAAGAATGACATATGTCTGGTTTTTCCTCCTCCTATTTCATTCTTAAGCAATAATACACACAATCTTTTGGTGGAAAACCTGGGGAAACTGTCATTGCCAAGCTTTTTTTGGGACTTTCTGGTTTGAAGTACCATGCAGATATACCTTTAAAATGGGATGATCTTTTCTAGCTTGTTTTTTTCTTTTTAATAAAAATATATTGAAACTTGTTGTCAGTACTAACTTGATCTGTGGAAGTAATTTTTTTGTGCTTTAGTTTTATTTTTAGTGAGCTTTATTGCAGGTTTATGTGGTTTTGATATTTTATTTGGGATTTTACCATGTCATTTTTATTAATTTACATAGCTTTAGTTTAAATCATAGGTATATTACTAATTCTGATAATAGAGGTCCCACTTACTCCAAAACACAGAAATCCACCTATTTTTATAACATAAAAGTACATTTTTTTTCATACTGATGATTTTCCTTAAATTAATTTTGCTTGTAGTTTTAGAGTTAGTTTATATATTTTATAATTCAAAGAAAAGCTTTAGTAAATATTTTATTTAGCTTATTTGTATTTTGATACCCTATAGGGGCATGGTGTAGGATGAAACTATATTTTATGAAGTGGGTCTCTAAGAATTAAAACTGAATTTTCTGACCCATGTAAGTCATCACTTTGTTTTATATGGACACTATATAGTATTTATTCAAAAATAAATACTTCACACGTTAGCACTAACATGTCAAGTTAAATAAGGATTTAGACTATTTTTCCCATATTCAAGTGTATGTGAAGAATCTTTAGATACTTTTTATTTCAATATTGACACTATGAGAATAATGTTTTATTTGTTTTCTCAGCAGGCTTGTGCTTTAGCCATTTATCAGTGTGATCATCATGAATGAGGGTGGTATCTGACAAAGCTTGAATATCTCCCCCTCCCATGCTGACCTTTTTCAAGTACTTGCTCTACTTTTATAGGCCATTCCAGCCTGGAAGTGTGAAGAGACATTCATTTACATCATAGTATATAGTATAGTATAAAACAGTAAAGTTTTTTACGTCTGTTTACCACATCTTTTTTCCTTTACAAAGTTATAGAAATTAATGAAACAAACTGCTATTATAGCTAGGTGATTGTGGTATATTTAGCAAGTAAATTAAAAAGTAATGCTTGAGTGAGCCACTGAGAAAAATATGCCATCTTTTATGCCTTCAGACATAAAACATATTAGAAAACAAATTTCAGTCTTAAAAATCTTGATTTTAATGATGCTTTTTGTAAGCAGACTTGCAGGTAGAATCCCTTATTACCTTTTTTGTAGACATGACCTAAGCATATATGATGGTTTTAGTTTTTAGTATAACGTGTAGCTTGCTTGTGCACTGAATTGGAATAAAGTGTGTTATCTAGGAAAGATGTTGATTTGGTAGAATGTGTTAAACTGAATAAGCATAGCAATTTTTTGATTTATTCTACATGTAGTCAGTAACAATTACTACTGAAATAGTGTGAATAAATAAACTTGTTTAAAGTTTTATATTTGTTTTCTTTCAGCTTAAGTATTTTAAAAGTGGTAAGCTGTTTTGAATACTAGCCCTTTTTGCGTGATCATAATAATATGTTTTTGGTATACAGTGTAATCTTTTTAATGCTGATGATATCTCCTGATGTTTAAACCATTATTTAGGAGATGCCAACATATGTTACTGCAAAATGATTTTGTTTTGTTTTGTTTTATGTTGTATATCAGTTTTCAAAGCATATTTCTTAGGCATCAGCATCCAGCAGGTGGCTTTTTACATTAAAAAATTCATAAATTTTAAAATCCCATAAAATTTTATTTCAAATTCAAATTAACTGATTGAGAATGTTAACATTTCCAGTGTCTCTATATTAACATTTATAATAGAACAAATGGTTGCATATAGAAATTATCTGCAGCATAATCTAAATTAAGATTCTAAACAGGCATTACAGATGCTGGTAACTTTGGCAATTATCATTTTGTTTGGTGAACAGTAGTAAAACAGTGTGCGGTAAAAGTGTTTAGAGAGAGAGGATAAATAAATTGAACAGTTTTGCAATGCAAAGTGGTTTGTGGTGTTTTTGAGGATTTCTTGGCTCTCTCTTAACTGCTATTGTGAGCCTGGAGCAGATTTCCCCATTGCTAATGCCCTAGAAGTATTAATTCACTTTGATATGCTAATTAGAGGGCATTATGCAAGAAATGAGATTAAGTGGCAGCATGAAGCCATTTGCCTGTCAGTAAATTGAGAGCTTTAGCATAGGGAGGAGCTTTGTTTTTTTTTTTTTTTTTTTGGGTATTTTTTTTTTTATTCCTTGTCTTCCCCCCCCCCAGTTCTTCTTGGTTTGCATATAAATAAAATTGATTGAAAGCTCAAGACTCTAGAGAAGGTTCTGGAACACTGGACTCCCTCTCCTGCCATGATTATTTGAACATAATATGAAATTTTCATTTTACATTTTTTTTGTGTGAAATTAAGAATTTGGTCATTTAGTTTCTTTTTCTTGAAATGACTTTAGCAACATGGCTAGTGAATTGTTATCACTTACCTCTTTGTGAGTGTAAACATTGTGTACCAATGTCAGCATTAAACTAAATTTCACAAGAATGTTTACTTGGGAGGGAAGGAAGAAGCTGTTGAATTGAGCTTCAAGAAACTATTAAATTCGTATTAATATTTTGACTTGAATTTATGGAAGTTGAACCAATAAGATTAATTAGCAGTTAAACTTTGCCATTTACAACACAACCTGTGGAATTTATATTTTATTGTGTATTGATGTGTAAGATTACCGTATTTGATTTTCATGTTGAAAATGAAATTTCTTATACTGGTTTTACTGATTTGTGACTATAGTCAGATATTTAAATTTGGTCTATAAAGCTACTTTGTGATTTTCTATTATTTTGTGAGAAAATGGATGCATGACTAAAGGGATTGGGGAAGTGGAGGACAGAATTCTTTGTGCTTATGAAAAAGTTAAGGTTTCTTCAAACACTGAGCATCTACCTACATAAAGCTTTGATCGAACTGCACATTGCTGCCTGACTGGGTTGTTTAGACCGGAGTGCTTGGGTAAGGATTTGTTCGGGGACTTGGATCTAGTGTCTGAATTCCATCATGTCTAGACCCAATAAGCCATAACTTCTCAGAGCCATATGGGTTATTTAGTTCCTATAGCTGCCATGCATGTATACTATGAAGGCTTGCATCTCCTTGGGCATGGGTGGGCATGAAATGCCTGCAAATGTTACTGGGAGTTAGGAATGTGCAGATAGACGTGAAGATGAGAGCCTCTTGGGGCAGAGTCCTGATGACATTTCTGTGGGATAAGGATTTAGTAGATAGCATGCTAGCTACTTTTTTTTTTCTTGTAGGAAACACTTGGTTATTTTAAGTTTTTCTTTATTTTTTCTTTTCAGACTCATTAGTCTCTTGATTACTTACAAAATTTATTTTAAACATTTGAAGTTATTTTCTCTTGAAATAGGGAGAAAAAAAACTTTGAAATTGCATATTATTATCTAAATGAAAGACTTCTACAAGCTTTCAGGTAACAGCCTTGTAAATAAAGCTTTATGGAAGACTTACAGGGACATGACATTTAATGGAAAAAGTCATCACTCCATTTAAAGAAAAAAAAGTTGAAATGGCAGCTTGATATGTACATCTCACCTTTACTATTCAGGTGTCATCAAACGAGGAGGAAGTGATTTTGACAGTCTTATAACTTTGTTTTTCTTGCTATCTCACCTCCCCTATATAAGAAAAAAAATGAATAAATAAATAAAAGGAAAGAAAGAAACTACCGATAAAGGTAGTTGGAATTCATAGTCAGATATATCATTTTCAACTTGGAATAGGAACTAGAGAAGGAAATTGATTTTATATTTATTATGAAAGCAAGAACTCTGCCACCACTTGACAGCCATCCATGTTTTAGTTTGTGGTAATTGTTCATAGATTACTCTGTAGTGGTCCAGGTTGTTTATGATGTTGATTGGGAGTGTTGGTCCATTAAAAGGTATGTATATAATGAACATCTTTAATTAAATCAGGAAAAACTGCAATATTTTGTTTTTCTTTTCTGCCAGATCTTGGGTGTAGGATTAACTGTCATCACCACTAAGAACAAGTTACAATAGATTGTACAATGATTTCTCTGGCATCATGGATGTATTTATTACCATTTTTGAACAAATTATACTAACATGGAAAGTTGTATTTGAAATGATTGTGTGCTAGATAAGGTGATACATTACAGGAATGGTTGGGTTTATGGGGCTTTATGTAGAGGTTTTCTCAGAAATTATAGCACAGGGCTGTCACTATAAAACCCAGTGATACA